>OX465277.1:90478925-91851425 GCA_949987645.1 Tachina grossa
GGATCCTATGCGCATTTCACTGTTGCTAATGCAGATCAGGCAACCTTTGCCCAAAAATTTCTTAGAGCAACTAGAGTTATTATGTTAAACTTTCATTTAAACAAATGAGAAGCTCAACAACAAATAACAAAGTTGAAACAAGAACTCAATAATCAATATGTTTTTTTTTATTTTCTTACTTTACCATTGCCAGATTGGTTGACTTTTTTCAATTTCGGGATTTTTTTTAATCTCAAATTAGAGGTGGATCAATATCGATGGTTTAAAAAATTTTATGGATATATCGATTCAAGACTATCGAAAGTTAAAAAAAAACTATCGATACATCGTGATAGTATCAAAGTTTATACTAAAAATTCAACACAAAATATTTTTAAGGAAAACAAAACGAAATAAAACAGAATTTTAGTTATAATTTCAATAAATAATAAACCTAAAATAATTGTATGAAAAATAACTGAGCTCAACGGGAGAAATTTTAAGTCATCCAGTTAGTTTTTTTAATGAAATATTTACATTTTTGGGTTTTAGTTGTGTATCATTTACTATCGATAGTGACTAAAAAATATCGATTGTTTTCAAGTACTACTCGATTGCATGATTAAAACATCGATAGTCGCAAAATGAAATAACTATCGATAGTGCCATCGATAGTTTTACACACCTACCCGAGATTCTACTAGCTGCACTCAAAAAAAAGACATATACTAATTATTAAGAAAAAGTTTCTAAATTTAAGTAAAAAAATTTTCTAAGTTTAAGTAATTTTTTCTAAGTTTAAAAATGCATTTACATTATTTCGAAATCTAGTACTTACGAGATTTCGAGATAAATCTGACTGATTGATTGACTTGATTTCCCATACAAAGCAAAATCTAGTTTGTGAGTGGATTTGCAGGCAATCTACTCAAAATTTAATATTTTTATTTTATTTGTACTACCCTGTACAAAATATTTATATAAAAGATGATTGAATTAGCTACGGTCTGATTAAAAAGGTTTGTGAATTGGGTACATTGTAGTTGTTTGGTTGTAGTTTTGGAAATTTTTCGGTTAATGGGTTTTGTTTTGGTTAAAAAAATCTTGATAAATGTCAAAAAACATGGTGTAAACGGTATAGATTTTCATAAAGATTTTAATTAAAATATACTAGATTTTGTACAGGTGTAAATGCCCTATAAGTAAATTTTTACAAAAATCTAGTAAAAATTACTTAACATGAGTTAAAAATAAAAATTTCATATCCTTAAAAATTGTTCATAAAAATACACACAAAAATTCTGACAATCAAGTACAAGTTTACTGGGTTAAATGAAATATTTACCAAAAATTGGAAAATGGTTCAAAAGTTTAGGGAAATTGTATCCTAACAACTAGTCAATCTCGTTTTAAATCAAAAAATAAATTTTTTGAAATGAGTTACTCCTGATTAGTTCATCAAATATAACTTACTTGAAAGATATTAAAAGGAATTCTAAATTTTAGAAAAATATTTACCAGTTTTAAGTATTTTTTCTTCAAATTATAGAATATCTGCCTTATTCATAAAAAATATTTCAAGTTTATTAAGCGCTCATTTGACATATTTCTATGGGAAATTTGTCAAATAAACATGTAATAAATCTAAAATATTTTTTATGAATTAGACCGTATATCAGAGAAACAAGCCGATCGGCCCGCAGCAGGCTCAAGAGCAGCCTCCGACTTTCCACGTAACTTCAAGCCGCCTTCAATGCGTGCGGCTAGCCTCGGCTTAAAATTGCAGCCGGCTAATTGGTTTTTGTAGTTCTAAATCTCACAAATTATGTGTAAGACATCAGGGGCCGGTTCTCAAAACTACAAATTACAAATGTACAAGTAAAATACACACAAAACAACAACACGTTTACAAATTTTATTGTTGTTTTGTGTGTATTTTACTTGTAGATTTGTAATTTGTAGTTTTGAGAAACGGGCCCCAGGTGTTTTAATTTTTTTTTAGAAATGTGTTTAAAAAACTCAGAAAAAGCGGCTGTAAATGTCAGCCGGCTTAAGCCGACTTATGAGCCGCCGCCAATTAGTTTTTCCTAAGCCGCCGCCGCCGACTTTTTAAGACGGTTTGTTTCTCTGCCGTATAGCTTTTGTTTGCATTATGCAAAAAATCTAATGGCTCGATTATGGATGGCAACCGAACTTTGGTTGCGTTGCTAGTTGCCGAAATGGTATTACGGATGGCAACTGGCAACCAACATCTGGTAATTTCAGTTGCCATATTGGCAACCACAAATTTGTAGTTGCTGCGTAGTTTTAAAAGCAAAAAATTGGAAAAATTAAGAAGTAATTGCAATATTATTTTTATTTTCGACTTTCTAGTATGCATATTTAAAGAAAATATGCATTAAAGCTAAAAAAAGAGATTTTTAAAACTTATTTTAGCAAATAACATATACCCACAGTAGATGCGGTAATTCTAACGAGCCGTCTAATACATTCAACATTTTGTACTTTCTTTTCTTCATCAAAAATTAATTCCACTTAACTAACCATTTTTATGATCAGTAATGTTTTAAACACTCTTACTTAATAATTTTCTTTTTTAGCACTTGTATTTCTTATATTTTAAATTTTTGTTTAATTATTTTCAGTTGCCATACTGTCATAATCGTATTTTCGATAACTTTTTGGCAACTGGAGGAAGTTGCCATACATAATGCCAATTTTAAGTTCAGTTGCGTTGCTAATTAACTGAAGTTCGGTTGCCATCCATAATCTAGCCATAAGTAAAGTTTTCTTATTTCCGAAGAATATTTGAACTTGAAATATATTTTTTGTAAATAAAATAAAATTTAAAAACTCAAAAATGTCAATGCTTATTCAGGCTGCCTGTTAGTCAATTGGTTGGAGTGCTTGCTTATCAGTCATAAGGTTGTTGGTTCAATACTTGTCTCCATAGGCGTAGCTAGGCCTTTCTGGGGGGGGCAATGCCCCCCCAGACTTGATTTTGCCCCCGCCCAGGATTTATTACAAATTCTTTTTAAAACATATTCTTTTGCCTGTAATATTAAAAAATTCTATTTTTTATTTATTTTAAAATTACTCATGAAAATCACCAGTAATTTTTATACAAACTTTTCGAATAATCGCTAAATATGCATACTTTTATTAGATAACAAATACCCAAAAAACTATAAGTTCACAGCACTTCAAAACATCACAAATAGTAAAATCCATGTGAATTTATAATGCATGTGTGTAGATATGTATGTGTGTATGTAGCTTTCAACAAATTCTTAATAAAATTGTAATAGTGTACGTAGTTAGTAGCAAGACAAGTTGTTTTAAGGTGTTCTTAAGATTTTCTACTGTCAAATTGTTTGTAACAATAGCCACCAATTTTTATTTAGAGTAAAATTAAAAAAATAGCGAAAAATTATGATCTGCAAATACCTTGTATATATTCATATACTATATATACTCGTATACACACATGTATGTATGTATGTATGCATATTTATGGTTCAATCGAGGGCTGCCAGATAAAATGATGGAAAAATCACCGAAATCCGGATAAAATATAAAATAATCGTCATTTCATGTCCGAAAAATCGTCAGAAAATCGAACAAATCAAAATTTCCTCTTTAAACATGTATACATATGTTTTATTTTTATTAGAAAACAAAACAAAACAATTCATGTTCATATACAACTGTACTTTTGATGACCGAAATTTTTGATAGGATATCAACTTACACAGGTCAATATATCGTTGGTCTCAAATGGAAAGGCCCTAACGCAAATAATTGTAACTTTACAGGAGAAGGTAAAACATAATAGAAAGTGTATTGCAATAAATTTTTGTGATGAGGTGTATTAGTGTGAAATTTATTGAAATCACTGAAAAACTCAACTATCGATATGTATGCATGTATATATATGCACATAAAATTTTTTTTCAATTGAACACGTATACATACATACTTGCATACATATGTTTGTACTTATTTATGTATGTATGTATGTTCATTCATCGCAACAATATAGTATTGATTCAGAACTTCAATATTGGAAGGGTAACTAAATAATAAATGGCAATTTTCTATTTTTATTTATGCACCAACAGATAAATTTTTTTTTAAATTAAATAATAAATTATTAAGAAATGAAATCATGAATGATGAATGAAATCATTTCTTGCTTGTATCTTTTCAAAATATTGTATCCAAATATAGTATATACATAAATAATTTTTCCATATCAGCATATAAACTTGTTGGAAACGAATATTAATTTTATTATTATTTAGTTTATTATTATTAGATTATTGTTATTATTATTTAGTTTTTTTTCTAATACATACTTTACTTTTTGTCTATATATTGTTTTTGTTTTGAATGTTTTGTTTTTTTAGTTTTAATTATAACTTAATTTTTGTTATTGAAACTGGACTGTTAATTTATGTTTTAACTTAAATAAAAAAAAATGTTAAATAAAAAAAATCTGTATAAAATTTTTTAAACGCACTAATAATCCCAAACCAATATTTTACTTATTAATATTTTACTTATTAAGTAAAATATATTTTTTTAATTTCCAATTTCAATGTATTTTTAATAAAAAATATATATTTAACTTAATAAGTAAAATATTAATTTGGGATTATTAGTGCGTTTAAAAAATTTTAAGCCTAAATTTTAACAATTCCCATAAAAACACTAATTAAAAAAAATTGTGTTTGCCCCCCCCCCCCCCGAAAAATGTCTAGCTACGCCAATGCTTGTCTCCTCTCAATGAATTAGTCACCCTTATTCTATTTGGCGTCGGCATCATCGTCGTCAATTTTGAAACAACATCAATATAACACAATATAAACGATATTTTTTTATTCCCTACACAGAAAAAATTATTCCCAAAAAAATTTTAAACAAATCTTTGTTTGAAATCAAACTTAGTTTCAGTAAATATTCTGTACTGTTCCACTAAATTAATTTGTACCAAAACACTGTATAGAGAAGAAACAGGCCACGACGTTTGTCGGCTACATTTCGGCATTTACATACATGTATACAACACGATCAAACAAAATAAACAACAACTAAACAACAACAACCGCACAACAGCACGTTGTTCCTATCAACAAACAAGATAAACACCAACACACTGAAATAACATTTTCTCTCAGCCGAACTATGATTAATTTAAATTGTTACAAAATTTTTATCAGAATTTACAAAATTATTTGTGGGACCGCATTCAAATAAAATATTTACTGATTCAACGAATTTGGTTACTGAAAATGAAATTTAGTTTTTTCTGTGTAGCAGTGTTATGACGACGTTGCCTGTTTATCAATAAATAAAATACACATATCCAATATTTGAGTCAGCTGATTCATTTTGTTTACTATTTTTGGTAAAAGTGTTTTTGAATAAGTAAAAGCTTTGTAAATAAATTAAAATAAAATGTTTTTCGTTCCTATTAAAAAAATTTAATAGTGAAAAAAAGATTTCTCAGACAAAAGTCATGCATTTGCCAGATACCCAAGGAAAAGTATGTGATAAATTCTGTAATTTTTTTTTTTTTTTTTTTTGTAAAATAATGAGTAATGTTCATCCTTTTAATATTTTAAAGTTATTTTCGGATTGTGTATTGGATACAACACAGAAAAAACTAAATTTCATTTTCAGTAACCAAATTCGTTGAATCAGTAAATATTTTATTTGAATGCGGTCCTACAAATAATTTTGTAAATTCTGATAAAAATTTTGTAAAAATTTAAATTAATCATAGTTCGGCTGAGAGAAAATGTTATTTCAGTGTGTTGGTGTTTATCTTGCTTGTTGATAGGAACAACGTGCTGTTGTGCGGTTGTTGTTGTTTAGTTGTTGTTTATTTTGTTTGATCGTGTTGTATACATGTAAATGCCGAAATGTAGCCGACAAACGTCGTGGCCTGTTTCTTCTCTATACAGTGTTTTGGTACAAATTAATTTAGTGGAACAGTACAGAATATTTACTGAAACTAAGTTTGATTTCAAACAAACATTTGTTTAAAAATTTTTTGGGAATAATTTTTTCTGTGAATAGAGCCTAATTTTTGAAACAAAAGGGATCAGATCAACATTTATTGGAGATTGGAGATTGGAGCTTCCTCCAAAGGGATTCAGTGCTAATTGTTTATATACCCCGCCTCCAGTTGCTTCACACTTGCTGAGTGTTTGCAACCTTTTTGAATTTAAACCTCAAGTCCCGCCAGATCTATAAAAATAATTTTATCATACAGTATACTTTCCCAACACACTATTTATCTTACATTTTGCCATCCATCACTAGTTCTAATTGGTGGACCGAAGGAATTTAATGCACTTTCCCACTCTACCTTGAAATAATTAGGAATCCTCTAGCCAAAGGACTTTTTTTCAACTCTTCCACAAGCTTTTCAATTTTGGTTGGGGTTGGTAATTTTAATTTTGTCCATATTATATTTTTCACTTTTTTTAAGAAATTTTTTCAAATAAATAAGTACATTTTTATATCTTCTTTGGTATTTCTTATATTTCACTTTTTTACCATCTAAATTATTTTTCATATTCGTTGGGGCATGCACCCAACAGAACACGACATCAAAAACACTGACGACAAAATGGCCGGCAACATCAACATAAATTTTTCTTGCAGAATACCAAACATATGTTGACAGTCATCGATAAATTTCAATGCTATCTACGGGAATACCGATTTGCCAAAAAAAAAATTAAAAACGACGTCGTGTTATGTTTTAGTTAGATTTTAGGGTTCCGTACACCAAAGGAAACCTATTGTTTTCGCTACGCTGTCCGTCTGTCTGTCACACGCTATTTTTTCAGGAACCGTAAGAGCTACGAACCTGAAATTTGGACAGAGTATGTAGAACCTTTGTCGCTACAACAACAAATACATGAGAGTTAAAAATTAAAAATGTTAAAATCCCATGTAATATACATATAATTGTATGTACATATATATACAGACTGCAACAATAAGCACTAAAATTTAAAAAACTTTAATTAAAGGGTGCTCTATCACTTAATGCAATTTTGACAACTTGCTGTATCTTGGAAACCGTAAGAGGCAAACTCTTGAAATTTTCAAAAACGGTAAAACTAAAAAATCCCAAAATTACAAAATCGCCAAACCGAATAAAATTGCCAAAAATTAAAAAAAATCGCCAAAAACAAAAAAAAAATAGCCAAAATAAAAAAAAATTAACACTAAAATAAAACGCCAAATTGAAAAAAATCGCCAAAATGAAAAAAACGCCAAAAACCGAAAAAATCGCTAAAACGCGAAAATGGCGCCAAAACTAAAAAAATTGTTTATATGAAAAAAAAGATCGCAAAGATGAAAAATCGCCAAAATTAAAAAAAATCGCCAAAATTAAAAAAAATCGCCAAAATTAAAAAACACCAAAAACCGAACAAAATCGCCAAAACGAGAAAAAAGTGTCAAAACTAAAAAAAGCGCAAAAAAATTAAAAAAACGCCAAAAACAAAAAAAAAACAAAAAAATGCCAAAACTAAAAAAACGCTTAAAACCGAAATAACTATAACCCAAAAACGAAAAAATGCCAAAACTATATATTATACAGGCTGAAGTTTGTATTGAATTACATATCTAGTATCCTTACGGAACCCTTCGTGCGCGAGTCAGAGTCACACTTTACTGAATTTATTTTTTTTTTTTTTTTTTTGTATGTAGGTCCCAGAACAGATAATGTAGTAAATTCACCAAAAATGAAAGAATAAAAGATTTATCTGAAAATAAAAACGAATAAGAAATTTTGGGATTTTTTAATCCCGAGTGGCATCCCTGTGCAGGCTCATACATATATTTATCTATACAATTTCCTACAGAAATGCAAAACAAAGTTTAGCACTTAAATGCAGCCTTTAAAACTTTAAGAAAATAATACTTGCAATAAATTCAATACATTGTTATTAATTATATTTTAATAGATTTAATAGTCGTACAAAAATGTATTTATATACAAAGATATCTTCATACAAATATCATGAAATTAAATAAATATAACCGTAAAATATTTACTTTACGAGTAAACTTTCGTTAGTAATCGTTTCATATTTGTTTTGTTTATACAAAAAAACATATTTTGTAGTTGTATTAGCCGATTTAAACTTTTTTGCATTCTACATCTGAATTTTATGTGTTCACATGTGCATAAGATATGAATTTAAAGGAAATGTGTACTTTATTTAAAACAGGTAAACATACTTCAAATCATAGTATTTGATATCAATTATCAGTTAAAGGTTGCACAGTGGTTCCTAATGTGTCAGTGGCAAGAAGGAAAAAGTGCTTAAGTCATATTTTACTGTTTTGCAGGAGAGCACTTTCAAGCTTTCAAGTCGATTTTTAGAAATTCATTTCTTTTATAATTAAATTGAGAAATTCTCTATTAAATATACCAAAGTATAACCTAAATTAAGCTATTATTCATAGTGATATAACTTCCCGAAAAATTACACAAATTCATTGAGATTTTGACCAGGGGTATATGCAGATTACGGAGATACCATTAACTCAAAACCAGCTTATCTCCACTTAAGCACTTTTTCCTTTTTACCACAGACATACATATATATATGTATGTATGCATATATGTACATTAGGGTAATTCTATAAAAAAAATCGTTGTTTTTTCTCAGAACCAGGTTTCAAAATTTTGTTTAGGTAAAAAAATAGACCTGTTAAAGTATCAGCTCATCTTATTAATGATGAGATGGTGCGCATCGAACTTTTCGATTTCCCATACGATTTACATGGTATGAATTGATTTTATTCATTCTGATTGTCATAAGTAAAGAACGGAATGTCCCACAGTAAACTTCTTGGTACGCTTTTGTAGAAAATTGAAAATTGAAACCGTGTACTTCAGATTATCGGCCATGTTCTGTAAACCGAATCCAAGTAAATTTTCTCGTTTTCCAAAAATAAATAATGGACCCATTGATGTGTCTTAAATTATACATGCAAAATTAATTTCATATATGATATTTCAAGCTCTAAAAATAGAAAACTAAAAAAAATTCTGATAAAATTCGCTTTTAGTGGATTTAATTTTTGTAAATCGAGCGTTTTTAAATCGACTCGATTTACAGAACAGACTGGTATATTATAGCAGGGTGTTCGAAAAATACATTTTCAAAAAGCAGAGGTCCTCTTCTACCTTTTTGGTATACATACATACATCATTTCGTAGTTGGACCACTAATTCAGAAGATTTATATTTATACGACTTCTTTAATTATAGCCAGGAAAAGATTGTATGAGCTCATATTGAAATGTTGTTTTTAAGATTTCCTAGACACATGTTAGTTTTAATGCATTCTTAAGTGAGGCCAGTATACTCATACACTATCCTACATAATCAAGAGACTTTTAAGAAAATTAATAATGAATTAATGAAAACATGATTATGTAGAATAGTGAGTACTGACATTTAATAAAATTCTGAACTTTAATATAGTTATCATTTATGTTATCATGAAAATTATTGAATCAAACAACCAGCCACGAGAATGAGAAAAGTATCATTTTAAATATTTTTTTTGTAGGCAATGGATGCCTACTACTATTACTATGTGTTACCTTCTTTAGAAAAGGAATAATAATAGAGAAGACAGGTGGTGAAGGAAAATTTTTTTTGGTCGGCGGTTAAAAATAATTCGATGTACTTAAAAGGCGTGTAGCTAATTCATGTTACAGTGGTTTGGTTGTAGTTTGGGAAAAAAATCAGTCAATGGTTTTTGTTTTGGATAAATCTTTATAAATATCAAAGAAAAAAACTTGATGTAAACATTGTAGATTTTTATATATAATTGAAATCTGATAGATTTCGTGCAGGTGTAAATGCCCTAGAACAGGTACGTCCAAACTTTTACAAAAGATTTTTTGTGCCTTAACACCGACGAGAGCAGAAGAGAGCTCAACAGCCAATTAGATATCCAAGGGCACAATGCTTGTTCTTACTTTGCAAAGAAACAAGAACAAATTTAAAATCTTTCAAAGTTGTTTACCTCAAATGCAAATGTCACAGGATTTGTGTTTGGACGTAGCTGCCTTAAAATTATATTTTTGGAGCACTTATTGTCGTTCTCTGATTCAACAAAAGAAGCCATGAAAAGAGAGGTTACAGGATGGATTCTACTGGCATTAATTACAGTAAAAAGCAAGTTTTAGCTCTTAAAAGATAAAAAGAATATGGCTCACTGCGTAGAAAACTTGTTTCGAGGACAACCAATATCTTAAATGAATATACACATCAGCGTTGTCAACTTGGTGCGTTTCGCACCATTTTGGGTGCTTTTTGAAATGTTTTGTGCGAAAAATTCCTTAGTTGGTGCGTGGTGTGCTTTTTTTAAAATTTCGGTGCGTTTTTTTAATTTTTGGTGGCACCAAAGCAAATTTAACACAGCAGTGGGTTAAAACTGGACAATTCTTGTTGTGAAACTTACCAACTTCCTGATAGTGTAAATTACCATATTAATACTAATAATGTTTACAAAATATCACAATTTGAAATGAAATCTGTTTTATGGCCCAATGATAACAATAATGATGAAACTATTAGCTTTATTTATTTGGAATAATTAATTCTTGGTTTCTTTTTAAAAAGCTTTAAACCGAATTTATAAAATTAATATACAAAAATGTATCATCTTGGACAAATGAATGCAAAGATATGTATGTGCCCTTAATTATGTCTATATTTCTTTGGTCGATATATTTAGTAGATTACATTGGAACAAATCCAAAAATAATTTTTTTGTTATGCAACAGTTTAATTTAGAGTTGTTCTAGGCTGATCAAAATGTACTATATCGAATCAAAAATGGTATGACCTAGACCACTTTCATATGTACACTATGTATGTACGAATTTGTTTAGTTTTTTTTTTTTTTTTTTGTTGTTTTTTAATTATGTACATATATTGTAAAAGGCTGTTTATTGTTATATTTTTAATATGTATATATTAAACTTCTGATTTAAAAATATTTGAATAAAATGATAAATAAAGAACTTTTATTAGTTTTGAATCCTTTCTATTAATCTTTGATCTCTTTAAAAAGTTTTGTATAGAATTAAAAAAAATATTATCTATGTATGTAATATAGGGTGTTTTTTTGAGGGGTATAGAACTTCGAATTGAAATAAAACACAAGAAAATCGTTTTAATGTCCATCAATTTGGCTTTATTGGAAGGATAATTTTATGCCATTAATGTTTAAATATGATTTCGGTCATGTGGCCGCCGCGGCTGGCTCGAATAAAGCTAATTCTACAGGTCCAATTTTCAACCACTTTTTCGAGCATATGGGGCCGTATGTTGGCAATAACGCCACGAATGTTGGCTTCCAAGTCCCCTAACGTTTCTGGTTTGTTGGCGTAGACGAGCGACTTCACATATCCCCAAAGAAAATAATCCAATGGTGTCAAATCACACGATCTTGGTGGCCAATTGACAGGTCCATTCCGCGAAATTATGCGCTCATCGAATGTTTCCTTCAATAAATCGATTGTGACGTGCGCTGTGTGGCATGTAGCGCCGTCTTGTTGGAACCACAACTCATCCATACAAATGAATATAAACAAATTTGCTAAGTTTTTTTTGGTTTTATTTTTTTAACCCTGAACTGTAAAATCCTCTTTTAGTGTTAAATGTTTAACACAAAAAATAATGTACTTTTATGCATAACTCAATAAACATTTTAAACTAAAAAAAATAAATTCTAAAATTGGTGCGTTTTTTTTTTGTAAATGGCGCGTTTTTTTCTCCATTTTGGTGCGTTTTGAAATTTCAAAGTTGACAACGCTGATACACATTTAAGAAAAACGAAGCAGACTCATCGAGATTGCACTAATAGGGCAATTACATTACCTCGAAATCTAATACTTACGAGATTCCGAGTTAAATCTTGATGCTTTTTACTAGATTTCCCATTCAAAACAAAATCTATTTTAATTAGTGTTTTTTATAGGAATTGTTAAAATTTAAGTTTAAAATTTTTTAAACGCACTAATAATCCCAAATTAATGTTATAAACTTTACTTTAAATAAAAAACGTCAGCCAAGGTATTAATGGTAAAGGTATTAATGGTAAAGTAAGAAAATAAAAAAACATGTTGATTATTGAGTTCTTGTTTCAACTTTGTTATTTGTTGTTGAGCTTCTCATTTGTTTAAATGAAAGTTTATAACATAATAACTCTAGTTGTTCTAAGAAACTTTGAGTAAAGGTTCCCTGATGATCTGCATTAGCAACAGTGAAGTGCGCATAGGATCCAGCTAAACCCCTCAATAATCCATTTCAATGTATTTTTAATAAAAAAAATATTTTACTTAGAGCTAGTTTTTCACATAAAGATAAACTCTACTTGTCAGTTAACTGTAGTTTAAACTTAAAACTTTGTTTTTCAGATAAAGATTATCTAGTTAAAAATCTAGGTTTAACCGGGCAACATTGCGCAGTTAAACTCAAGTTAGAACTATCAAATGATAAATATACATACATACATATGTAGACATGTATAAAATAAATACTACGCAATTGAAAAAAAAAACAGTTTTACTGAAAAGTTTAATAAATAAATAAAATGGATGCTTCTTTTGACGACGAAGATTTCAGCGATTATTAAACCTATAATAACTTGGATAGGACAATTGTGAGAAATATAAAGGAGATACGAACACGCCAAAATGATTTTTATGTGTGTAATGAATTGGAATTCTTTCAAATATTTCGTTGGATTTAAAATTTTATGTTCTTTTGTAGTTTATTTTTGGAGCGTCACTATTTTTAAGTCCATATTACTTATTTTTAAATTCTTGAAAATTTCAAAAAAACTTATAGAAGTTTTTTAATATAAATTTAAAGAACTGTCATATCGCTTTTTAAGTGTTGCCCCATTTATATAAAATATTTTCAAGAATGCCATATCTATGTACTTATATTGAAAGCAAAGTATGGCATTTCTAGCTAAATTGACAAATTTAATCCATCACTGAAAAACAGAATTGGCGGTTAAAACCCGTTTAACTTTGTTTCTTGATTAACTCAAACGTATGTTAAACTAGGTTTAACTAACTAGTAAAAAACTAGCCTTAGTAAGTAAAATATTAATTTGGGATTATTAGTGCGTTTAAAAAATTTTAAACCAAAATCTATTTTGTCAGTAGATTTGTAGGAAATCTAATAAAAATTTAATATTTATATTTATTTTTTACTACCCTAACAATATATTTATAAAAAAGATTAGTGAATTAGCTACGGTCTGCTTTAAAAGGTATATGTGACTTAGCTACATTGCAGTTGTTTAATTGTAGTTTTGGAAACTTTTTAGTTAATGGGTTTTGTTTTGGATAAAAAATCTTGATAAATGTCAAAAAGAGTTCGTCTAAACGGTATAGATTTTCATAAAGATTTTAATTAAAATCTGCTAGATTTTGTGCTGGTGTAAATGGCCTACAAGAAGTAATTTTGGGAAATTTAAATTCTGAGACGGTAAACAAGGGTTAAACGGGCAAAATCGGTAGCCTAATGTCTCCAAGAACAATAAAAGCTTAATTTTGTTACTATCTTTGTACTCAATTTACCTGCTAAAATGCAGAATATAGAAAAGAAGTTTACTCGTTTCTTGAAAAAAAAATCTAGAATGAGGTGGTGGTACCAACTTTTAATTCATTTTGTTGCAACTTCTATTTCATTAAATGATATGAAATCATTCACCCTTATTCCAGTTGTCAACATCGGCGTCACGTCAATACAATACCAAAAACTTGGGGCTTGTCCAGACGCTATCTAGATCTATAGATCTAGAAAGTAGCATGAGCCTGTAAATAGCAGTCAGTTATTTTCGACGGGTAGCCAGGCCCCAATTTTTTGGTGTTGTAATGAAGTTACATCATTGTTGACAACTGGAATAAAGGTTAGTAGCTTCCAAGCCTCACATGCAATCGACATTAAAAATATTTGGTTCTCAACTCCACGACAAAAAAATCGCCGAAAACGGAGAAAAATCGTCAAAACGAAAAAATAACGCCAAAACATAAAAACCACAAAGAAACGAGTAGGAGGGAAAAAAATTAAATAGTCGCAACACAGAACAGAAATTCCTTGAAACGAAAAAAAAAAGTGACAGTGAATACAGAATAAAGGCTTCATTAGTCTTTACTTTCTGTTGCTGTTCTGTACTGTGCCGTTTTGCTTCTAAATTTGAGTACTTACTTTTTCTGTAGTAACTTATCAGCTGTTTCTGACCAAATGGGTCGCAGTTTTCCACTAAAGTGATGAGTTTTGCATCGTCCATTAAGTTTCAATATAATTTTATGTTTTTCCTTTTTTTAAATTTTAAAAGCACAATTACAATTTATTTCGAAATATTTTTAACCCCCGACTAAAAAAAGGGGTGTTATAAGTTTGTAGTGAGTGTCTGTGGATCTGTGTGTCTGTCCGTGTCCACGTACAGGCCAAACGGCTGGACCGATTTTCATTTAGTTTTTTCTGTTTGAAAGATCGAGAGGGTTCTTAGCTATGTTTGAAGAAAATCGGTCCAGCCGTTTAAAAGATATAAGATCTTTTCTGAAAAAAGTCGGGGGTTTTAAAATTTTTAATTTTTGTTATTATTTACTTACAATTACTTAACACGTTTTTGATTTTCACAGGTTGAACCGAAACATAACAGAACGAAACAGAAAAATTAACGACTTGTATTAGATTTCTATAAACAAAAAAGAGACAGCTGATTCGTAACAGAACAGAAAGTAAAAACTAATTCTGGCTTAAGTCATAACAAAACAGTGTTTAAACTAAAAAATTATTGAAACAAAAAACTGCCAAGTGGTAAAAATATCATCAGCATGGAAAAATCCGTCAAAATGGTAAAAAAAAAACGTCAAAATCCAAATTGCATAGAATGATAAAGCAGAACAAATCATGTTGAAACAAAATAAATCCACAAAACAGGGAAAAACCAAAACTTCACAGATATTATAGCAGAGGAGTATTCAAGTTTAAATTTTAAAGGTTTTTATGGAGAGTAACCATAAAATCTAAAAACTCAAAACGTTACCCCTATCTAAAGTTCAAGCTCCCGTTTCCATAAAGCTGACGGTCGAGTTTAGTAGAAAATATATATGGAAAGCATTAGTTTTTAATTTAATTATTTTCATAAAAATTTTCTAAACGAGTCGTCTTGCCTGACTTACGAAAAAGAGTATAAGACAAGTCCAGTCGATAGTTTTAAGTTGTATGTTTATGAACATATCTTTTCGGAAAACAATGGTCGGACCAATAGTTAGTACATAGTGCCTTTCATTTAACTCACTACATATATGTATGTGTTTTCGCTTACTTCATAGCAGAATAAATATATATATATATATGTATATGTATGTATACATATGTACATATAATAAGGTTTTCAATTATTGTTATATAAATATTTCATAATTTAGTAGAAATGCTTACCTTAATAACATTGTTAATTGCAGATCGTGCGCCAATCTTTCTAAAGCCGGTACACCTTCAACTCGAAGTATATTAATTTTTTCCCTTAACGAGCGGGAGACGTTATTTTGACCTTGGCGCTCACGTAGAATTTCTATAATGTTGGGTTGTCTTAAAAATGCAATAACCTAAAAAAAAGTTAAGTGATATAAAAATAATACATTAGTATGTATATATAATTTAATGAAACTTAAGTTGAAGATTACAAAATGGAAGCAGAAAAGTTAATATGCATTCTATAATCGTATCTCCAATGTTTTTTATGAAAAAACATATGTACATATGCACATATACATACATAATACATAGGGAACGATCCTAAAATTAGCCGACCTGAAAAAAAATTCACCCTTATTATATTTGGCGTCGGCAACAACGTCGTCAATTTTGAAACAACATCAATTTAACACAACATCAATGCTAACTTTGTATTCCCTAACAGTTTTATGACGACGTTGCCTGTTTATCGATAAATACAATGCACATATCCAATATTTGAGTTAGCTGATACATTTTGTTTACTATTTTTGGTAAAAGTGTTTTTGAATAAGTAAAAGCTTTGTAAATAAATTAAAATAAAATGTTTTTCTTTCCTATTGGGACGATGAAAATAAAAAAAATTAATAGGGAAAATAAGATTTCTCAGACAAAAGTCATGCATTACCAGTTACCCAAGGAAAAGTAAGTGATAAATTCTGTAATTTTTTTGGGAAATAATGAGTAATTTTCATCATTAAAGTTATTTTCGGCTGAACAAAACATCATTAAGGCATGTATGGGATACAATAGAGCCTAATTTTTGAAACAAAAGGGATCAGATCAACGTTTATTGGGTATTGGAGCTTCCTCCAAAGGGGCTCAGTGATAATTGTTTATATACCCCGCCTCCAGTTGATACACACTCAGCACTGTTTGCAACCTTTTTTTAACTTAAACTTCAAGTCCCGCCAGATCTGTAAAAATAATTTTATCATACAGTATACTTTCCCAACACACTATTTACCTTACATTTTGCCATCCACGAATTGGTGGACCGAGGGAATTTAGTGCAGTTGCAAAACTTTCCCACTGTACCTTGAAATAATTAGGAACACTATCCCTGCGGAATCCTCTAGCAAAAGAAGGACTTTTTTCAACTCTTCCACAAGCTTTTCAAATTGGTTGGTGTTGGTAATTTTAATTTTTTCCATATTATATTTTTCACTTTTTTAAAAAATTTTTTCAAATAAATATGTATGTACATTTTTACTTTTTTACCATTTAAATTATTTTTCAAATTCGTTGAGGCATGCAAACAACAGAACACGACATCAAAAACACTGACGACAAAATGAACGGCAACATCGACATCAATTTTTCTTACAGAATACCAAACATATGTTGACAGTCATCGATAAATGGCAATACTATCTACGGTAATACCGATTTGCTAAAAAACATTAAAAACGACGTCGTGTTATGTTGCCGACGCCAAATAGAATAAGGGTGATTACTTTAGTGAAAAGTGGCAACCTTATAAAATACTAGCTGAGCCCGACAAACGTAGTATTACCCTCAATTATGTTATATTTTTTTAACTACAAAGTACTCCACACAGTGGTCACTTGTTGGGTCAGAAACAAAACAAAAACCTACCGGGTATTGACCCGAACATGTGCTAAAAATTTCGGCCCATCAGCTCTTAAAGTTCCAGAGATCATGCGTTAGGAACAATCACACACTACGATAGATGAGTATTAAGTTTCAAAGCGCCACACAGTGCCTTATTTCGACAGTTTAGGTGGTGTTAATTTTTAGTCATTATTCGTAAAGAGATGTATTTTTTAAATATGGGTAATTCCATATCCAATAGAGCAAATAGTTCTACCCAGACCCTTTCGATTTGAATGAAATTTGGAAGTTTTCTTTCTTCCTTCAACGAGCTTATAGCAATGAAAAAATATTACAAATTCGTCAGATTATTCCGCAAAGCATCCGCTCTGTATTTTTGTTAATAACGCAAGCATTGGAAAAATCCCCATGTGAAATACCTGAAGTAGTCATTTTATAATTAAAGAAAACTTGCCAAAGTTCGCAAAAGGTTTGACTACACTGTGTGTAATTTTTTAAGTCATGGAAATATAACCATATACGGATACCACTACATGATAAAAACCAAAAAAAATAAAATAAAAAAAAATTCGTGTCTCCCAGTTTTGCTCAGTTTTGAAAAAATTTCCAAACAAATGAAATTAAATAATTTTCGGCAAATTTTTCACTTTTTCGGGTAGCTAAGCGCTACCTAAACAGTGTTAAAATCATTAATAGGAAGTTCATATGATCTCTAAAGTTGTTTTTTAAGGTCTTAGGTACATGTTTGTTGTTGATTGTTTCCTTGAGTTTTGAACGGTTTGCTACCTATGTACCTGAACAGGAGAAAAAAAGTAAAAAAATCGAATTTTTTTAAATTTTTTGCTATTTTGATCTTGAAGATGAAACTTTTTTGATTATGTTTACAATTTTTGTTCTTTATGACAAGAGCTACAACTTTGCCTCACAAAGTAAATCAAAATTCCGAACGGTTTGGAAGATCTGAGCCTGAGAAAATGCAAAAGTGACACCGAGGCCCCAAATCTTTGGGAGCCCATAAAAAAGTAGATGACAGCATTGGGAGACACGGTTCTTTTTTTTTTTGTCTTTCATCACGTAGTGGTGTCTGTATATGGTTACATTTTTTTGTGTTGCACTGTGTTAGTTTCGTATAGGGAATATGAAGATTAGATTAGGTTAGGAAGGGTGGTGCTATAATACACGTCCAGTTGGAGACCCACTTGGGTCCATTGTGGTTCCCTTCTATTGACACCCGTTAATAATAATATTTAACCCCCATTTGTACCCAGAAGTACCAACTAATCCACTGAATTTCCATGATGAAGCCCCTGATATCCTCCAGTTTACACTTACCGATATCACTAATGCTCTCATGGAAACGTCTGATCAGCTATTTAAGCCTATGGCGTTGCAGCTTCGGGAAATGGCAGATAATATGTTCAATTGTTTCTGATTCCTCTCCATCCCCGCACATCCTACAGAATTAGGGAGTGCCAGTTTCCCAAATGTTGGTCCTTCCTCTGACCGAACAGTTACCAATCAATATGCCTATCACGACTCACATCGCCTTCCTATGCATATCCAGTAGTAGTTTGGATCTTCCTGAGTCAAGTTTTAGCCACATAGCCCTCAAGACTCTACAATCATCCCTACTACGCCATGAACTTTTGGTCCTGCTCTCCACACAATTAATGAGTTCCCTGTAGTAATGACATATCGGTAATTTCACCGACCTGTCACACATTCCCTCATTTAACGCCGACCCTATTATTGCCAGCTCATCGGCAATTTTTTTTCCTCAAAACTGCTGTGACCAGGAACCCAACATATTCCGACACAATATTTGTCTATAAGCAAGTTGAGGGATCTCCTACAGTCACTAAGAAGTTTTGATTTGACATTTTGTCCTTTCAAGGCTTTTAATGCTGCCTGGTTGTCGACGTAGAAGGTTACCTTCTCGCCTTCAGCTACATTTCTGGCCACTAATTCCGTGGTCCTGAGGATGCGTTCTGAAAGAACGAAGAATGTGCGTTCCCAGGATATATACACCAGCCCCTGTGCCTTCCTCCCATTTTTGACAAGACTGAAAAGACCGCAGTACCCTCATATAGCTTATCAGATTTGACCCAATAGTCCCTATCCGATATTACCATTTAGGGTGTTCTACTAAAATCAATTTCAACGATTTTATAGTCCGTGATATCAGGGGTTACGGATACCTGATTACTAAAACTGATCTCATTTAAGATTGATGTGTGACCTGTTATCCTGTTCTTACCACACCTGCTTCAACGAGTCTAAGGAGACTTTTAGCCTCCGTTCTCATCAGAAAGTCCTCTATAGAAAGTTAGTGAGGAATGACGTCCAAGGCAGCTTGAGCTGCGCTCCTCTGAGCACCTGTGATGTCCAGCGAAGCACACCTCTGAGCCTTAGTAAGTAATCTCCTATAACTGTCTTTCCTCAATGCATCCCACAATATCACACAACCATAACAAATTACAGGTCTGACAACCGATGTGTAAATCCAGTTTACTACCTTCGGTTGTAAACCCCAGTTCTTTCCTATGTAGTTCCTGCATGCGTAGTGGGCATTGAGCCCTTTATTTAGCCTTTCCTGCATGTTCCTTTTCCAAGTAAGCTTGCTATGTAGGAAAATACTCAAGTGAAATGTAACCCCTTCAGAAAAATTGTGCTTCAAAATATAGGATTATCCATTTAGTGGTTTCAAAACCGCCGGTCTGGCAAAGCTGTATGCATTTTCTTGTTATCATTTTTTAAATTTAATAAGAGCTACAAAATGTGAAAGGTCTACAATATCAAACCGTGATTAAAATCCGCTATTGCATTTATTCGTGATGTTAAACGTCCACAAAAGTGGTGAAAATGGTATTTCCTTTTTGGTATAAAATATGAGAATACTTAATTGACAAAAATAATCGGTACTCGGTACCCACTACTCAAACCTAACGATGGTGCACATCAGTATACTGTATGAAAATGATTGGAGGGTACCCTATGATTCGAATCGATGTTAATAATGCAATTAGCACTTAAAGTTTTAGTTGGCAGTATTACAATGACAAAAGTACCGTTTTAAGTACTCTTTGAGTATTGGTCGTCGAACGATTATGAATGCGTACCAAAACATATTTTCCATTCTGTTTTATATACGTAAATGTACGCAAAGGGTGGCGAATGATGAATAAATATCCCAAGTCCGACTAAATATCTATACTCTGAGTATAAGCATACTCCAATTTTAGTTTTTCGTATAAACGAGGTATAGATGCTCTCTTATGTTGGAATCGACAATAGTCCTAGTTGCTTGAGAGAAAATATGCGAGCGTAAGAATTGTTTGCGCTACAATTATGATTATACGCAGTAATTAGAATTGAGGCCATTTACTTAAGTATATATATTTTTGATTACTCATTGTCATCCTCCGGTTGGCAGTTTTGCATTCATGTATATTAATAATTTTATAGATGATTTTTTTATACATATACATTTGGTCGCTCATACATACATACTTGCATATTAGTTGGTTTGATAGTTTTAAAGATATAATTTATTCAAGTTTCAACACTGACAAACTGACTTACCTTTTCATTGTAGGCAACAGGAACCTCATTGTAACCGTTATGAGCTAAAATATTAGACGAACTGGGTCCGTTGTTGTATGCTGATGGTGAAGACGTCGCCGATGATGATGGAGCGTAATGTGCCACATTATCATTTTGCATAAATTGACTATGACGAGTTGTCGACGATGATGAAGACGTCGATATGGATGATATTGGACGTGGTGGAGGTAAAGGCGGATTGCCCGATGACATACAATTACCATCGATTATATCATATTGCTGTTGCTGATGACGATGTCGTATGATGCGTGGGCATTCAATGGGCAATCGTGGATCCATAAATGATGTTTGGCGATTATTATGATCAATGAAAAACTGTTTAGCCGACTGATCTAGTTTGGTCTCCCAGCATGAAGGCAAATCGCGATTCAGTTGGGCAAAGGAGTTAACCAAAGCAACTAAATCTTTGTTGTATTGATAGCGTTGGAAGCTAGAAGGATCACGACGTATACGTATAACCATGTGCTTCAAAGCAGCATTGCGATTATAAATAGCTAGTGCATCTTCGTTGGTATGAAGCATGGAATAGAAATCTGGACGGCATAACATCAGTACCGCTGGGTGTACCGATAAATTTAAATGTTGAAAATTGAAAGCGGACTGCATTGGTTGATTATTGTTGTGATGATGTGTTAAAGGTTGCGAGGTGTGCTGAGTTAGTGTATCATTGGCGGCATTGTTAGCGATGCGATTTTCATTAGTTATAGTGCGACGTATGGACTGATATCTGCGATCCAACTGCTGGCGATGATGTTGTTCTCTACCCCCTGGACCATTGAGCGATGAAGAACCATTTGAACCAGGTCTTTGCCAAGAAGTGGTTCTAGTAGTGTGGTCTATGTAAAAGATGCGACCATGACTATCCATTCTTGCTTCCCATGCAGGTGGCAAGGGTTCAGTATTAACTTGAGCATTTGCTGGATCAGCTTCGGCTGTAAATATAGCACTTGTGCGCCAAATACCCCCAGTAGCTCCTCTTTCCGGTATAGAGGGCAATCGTGCGCTTGTTATGTGTACAGCATCCATGTCATCGGTGTCATTGTCTTCTTCATCCTCATTATATGTTGCCTCTATATTGGCATGGCTAGCACCAGCACTAGCACTAGATTGGCCGGCCAAGTTCACAACTTCAGCAGTACGTACATGTTCCTCAGTGCACATAGTGGAAGAATGAAAGGCCGGAGTGGATGGTGGTATCTGCGAAGATAGATAATTATAATCTAAATGACTAGTATTGCCTGCAATGCTGAAAGACTCAGTTCCTGCCGCACTACTTCTTGGACTGGAGCCCAGATAAGTTTCATCTATATTGTTGTTAATGGCTGCAGCTTGTATGCGCGCATGACGACGAGCATGATGCGTTGGTGTCGGGGGACAAATTAGATTTGAGGCAGTTGCGCCAACTCCTACACCACCCACACGTTTCAGCAAACGCTGCTGTGGACGACTGTGTTGTATAGGCGCGGCGCCTACTCCATTAACAGATGTGGCGCCCACCTGTAGAGTGTTGCTTATTACTTGGGCTTCTGGAGATAATTGAAAGTCCAAAGGCGAAGCGCTGCGTGTTGAACAACCTGACGGTGGGCTGCGATGACGTTTCGGTGACAACATAATGCGACTAGGCGACTGAGACTGGCGCTCTTCATAACCTGCCTTTCCATTTGATAATGTTCTAGTCAATGGTCTATGTTGCCTCAAAGAAACTGAAGAGGAGGTTTGGATAGATTGTGGAAATTGATTAATGGAAGCGGTTTCTTTTGTAGGAAATGCTGGAAATTCATAATTTTCCGTAGCTGGTACTTTTTTAGTGGTTATAGTGTTAATATAACTATCCGGTCCGATTTTCTTTTTAATAAGCGGTTTAAATTTTACTGCTGACGGTGAAGAAGTGGCGCTATTTAATTCATATTGCGGGCTAGAAATTGAAGACGAATTGCAACTATTTAATACAAGCAGAGGGGAGTTGTTGCAACTGTTTGAATTGCTAGCAAAGCCATTGGATGAACCATATGCTGCTTCCAAAGAATCATCTGTGTCTAAGATGTCAAATTTAAAAACATCACCTTGTAAACGAAAATCTCTGCCCAAAGCTCTAGGTGGCCAGGATCTTTCCAAAGGCCGATGCTGTGGTTGTCCCAAATGTTTTTGTCTCCTCTGCATCTGCGCCTCTTTATTGGCGCTCGCTGAGGCGTGCAAGGCTGCTGCTGCCCCTAGTAAGCTCTCAACAGCAGCCGTTTCTTCATCTGCCTCTTCATCGATGGTGAAACTGGCTGGTCTTACAATACTCTGGCAATTGTCGTCTACTTCGAATACAGTTTCTGCCGGCACTGTTTCATAACACTCGCGCGCTATCCATAAGTTAAAAGAGTCTGTTGCGGTCGATGCAGTCGGCGTAGATGAAGCCGGCGATTTTACACTTGCTCTTTTTTCTTTCTTTTTGGCACCGCCCAGAGGTGTTGACGTCCCACTCTGTGGAGAAAGTGTCCAAGATTTTCGTCGTGCCCCTCCACCTACACTGCCACCTCCATCACTACCAATACTGCCGTTGTAGGAATTAGTGGGTGATAACGTAGTTGCTGATGTTGGTGTTTCACAAGATTTTGTTGTAAGTAACGTTTGCTGTCTTTGCTTTTGTGATGGATCTTCTTCCGTATTTGTATAATTGGTTTTGTTGATAGTATTAAACTCTCGAAGTGCTATAAAGAACAAAATGTTAAACATAACCATATGTATGTATAATATACACATTTGGGAGATTCATAAAGTGTCCTAAAATCATATATTTTAAAATAATAACCTGAAAGTATATACATACATACATTTATTCTGATGATGTTTATATGCATATATAAAGATTTAAATTAGAATCATTCTAAAGTTATTTTAACTTCAAAAAACTTCAGTCGATGACGTTGACTGCTGCGAATTGGATCGAAATCGATTGATCTGTTTTCGAACTGTTTAATAACTCCAAAATTCGTTGCTTAATTGATTTTCTAGCTTCATCTACTTTTTCAAACCTTAAAAATCGGTTAAGCGATTTAGTAACTCGACGGAACTTTAGCTTACCCAAACCAAAGAAGACTTTAGTCAGCCACAAACAGGTGAGGAAGGAAAATCGTCTTCGGTTTTTTCTTTAAAGAGAAGTAACACACAAGCAATGAGTGCCTACTACTACTACTAATAGTAAGAAAGGGATAGTGAAAGAGAAGACAGGTGGTGAAGGAAGAGATAGAGTTACAGTGCCTCTGGTGTCAATCAGGCGTATTAAATTTTCGAAGCTGTGCATAATAGACATTTTATTAACTATTTTACATCGGCGATGATTTATGCTACACAATACCGGAGAAGGAGGGAGCTCTGATGTTATATTAGGATTCGTATCCGATGAAGCCAGTGTAGTTCAGAGATCACTGACTATGCCCTCATCACTACAACTTTCCTATTACAACTGATACAAAGAGACACTAATGTACAGATGTGCAATTTCTTTACGTGAGTACCTGCCGTTACGGTCTTATCTCATGTGTGCCAAAGCACCGGGTGTGGGTTAGACGCCAGACCAACGCCCCCATGCACCCTTTTAGAATGAACCTATGGCCCACTCCATAAGGCACATAGGTTGCAATCTTTGAATATAGTTATCCCTGTTCTATATTCAAGTACCTTGCTGAGGTACTTTGAGCTATGTAAACTCTGCTGCTATGTCCGTGCCCATAGCAGCTCTGTTGAATGGCAACAGCACCTAGAATAGTGTCGGGCTGACCGCGTCAGACCAACCACTAGCATTGATTTAACACTGGGAAGCCAAGACTATTCTCCCAGCGATTTTGGCAGCAACCACAACCACCACGATAATTCTCCGGCTTCCACGCTAAGGTGTTGTGTATACATCTTAGCGAGGTCCCCAAGAAAATTCCTCAACCATTGCCGGTACAGCTAACCACTCATCCATAATGAACGCATGCCTGTGTCGCCAAATAACCAGTGCCTACTTCACACCTACCAAAATCGTCCCTTTAACCCCGTAGGGTAAGCCCCGAGGGGTAGGACGAACTCGGCATTTCAGCAAGGGAAACTGACGACCGCTACATGCACTCAAAACTTCAGAGCAGCGAGGACCACTCACGCGAGAAGAACGCAAGCTCGCCACCAAAATTTCTGTGCCTACTAAGACCCGACACTAAAAAGTGAAAGAGTCCTGGGGTCGTATACAGGACAAAAGCCATTTCGGACCAGAAATTTTTGACAACCGCAATGCATTTATCTCTAAGCAGCCCAGCTGTCGGGCAACCGGCACCCGTGGTACCAGAAGTAGCCTCTGGTTAGACCTCGAAGTTCCACCACAAGGGCTTCACCTCTATCGTCTTTTGAACTCAGGGGCAGTTCTAGGTGACGCTACACCTAACTGACAACAACGGGCGTACAATATTTGTTTTCCTTTTATAAATATGTGCACATCCTTTGCTCTGTTTATGTTCAGAGATTGGGTAGTAACACATAAGTTTTATGGGTAATGAGCCAAAGGTCCGTCAGCGGAAAAAGCTACATTACCCTAGCTGGGGCCCCGGGATTGCCACACCCGTAGTCTATAGAATAGACACCCCTGGGGGGGGGGGGGCACTAATGTACATCAGTAAAATGCGTGGTGTTGTTATTTAGTGGTTGTAGTGAACCCAGGACCTTCGGTTTTGTAGTCAATGTACTAACTATTTCAGCCAACGTCACTCTCAAAGAGAAGAGCACTTCGAGTAGCCAAGGGGAAAACAAACCAACTTAAACGAAAGAGAAGATTGGAGACAAAAACCAACCACCATCCTGTGCCAGGGTAGCCAGGAAGCATTACAGGGCGAGCTCTGCTTTGCTTTATTTCTGTGAGGATCTAATAAACATTAGTATAACGGAACATATTTTAAAAACTAAGGATGGTTCTCATATATAAATTATAAGCTGCCAGTTAGTTCAATGGGGATATTTTGATGCTGAGGCTAACATCAGCTTCATGCATCAAAACTCTAAGCGAACTAATCAATGGCATCACCTTGCCATGGAACACTGCAAACTAAAAGCTGGTGAGGGGAAAGGTCATGCCTTCGCCCACAAAAACGAGCCTGTTCGCTAAGGAATGGGGCAGAAAATTCAACTCAGTGGGCATACTCATCGTCATTGGCAGCCGAAATGCAGGGCTGACCCGAAGAAATAGGAAGTCTTTCACAGGGAAGAAAATCCAGATGGTACTTCTCGTGGTAGATATAGATCAGGAATCTATTGCAAGTCTAACCAAGACGAATTCTATGAAGGCTATCATCTTCAAAATCAGCAAGACTCCTAATGGCAGAGCATAAAAGAAGAACAGCTGCTATCCAACTCCTAAGAGGATAAGCTTCTTGGGTGCTAATGGCAGCGGAAATAATCCAAATTATCTTAGATTGGAGTGGGATGGCAGCCATCGCTCTGTTGGAAAAAATAAATGGAGCTAGGTTTCACATTAGTTTAGTTCAAGAGCCCTGGACCGCAAGAGAAGACAGAATTATTGATCTTACCATGTCAATTAATAACTCTTTTATGCAAATATAAGGAATCGACCGAGGACTTATATTTGTTGTCATAAAAACTTTCCTTTCCTATCCAAAGCTGTAATCATTGCGCACGACCGTGCTGAAGCAAAGCGATGGTAACATCCTACGCCTACGATGCACCGCCACTACGTCGGAGATTCAACACCTGATCAGAGAAGCCCAACAGAAAGGTAAGGAAGTACTAAAAATAATCAAAGGGGCGAAGACCTCACTTAATTTTTTAATACTAACGATCTCATTACAATGAAAACCGTCCCTAAGCTGGTTAATAGCACCTCGGAGGTGGTGGATGTAATTGTAATTATGTGCGGAAAATATTATTGACGTTATCCAGGTTTGGAGTGTTTCTTATAAACATTCCTTTTCTGATCAAGTTATATCATGTTTAAAATGGTTCGACTGCCGCCAAACCTAATATGGAATATAAAATTTTAGGTTAGGTTAGCAGGCTGCTGGTAAGGAAGCATGAAATTTAAAGTCCAGCTCACTTGGGTCCAATAAAATGATACCTTTGTACTAACTGTGAGTTGAAGAGAAGATCCTGAAAGAGGGTGATAGGGAAGGGATAGTGATAGAGAAGACAGGTGGTGCGGGAAGAGATAGAGGAAGGCTTCGTTCTTTTACAACTCTGCGTTTTTTGGCACGCTTTTTTTAATAATGCAGTAGCCATTGATTATTTTATTTCGCCGATGATTCTGCTACACAACGAAGGAGGGCGCTCTGATGTTACATTAGGATTAGCATCTGCTGAAGCCGGTGTAGTTTTAGCAACCCAGTGCCTTATGCCTGCATCAATTGAACTTTTCCGCCAACAACTGATACAAAGGACACTAATGCACATCAGAAAAATGAGTGGTGTTGTTATTTTTAATGACTATCGGACACCGCGCTCGAACCCAGGACCTTAGATTTTGTAGTCAACGTGCTAAATACTTCAGCCAACGCCACCCTCAGGTAACAGGCACATTTATTTCCAGGTAGTATCAGGATTACAAAAACAATGAAAAAATACAACAATAAAAAAAACAACATGGTTTTTAGTTTATCCAAAATGTCAAAAATAGAATTTGTTTAAAATAATAATAATAAAAATATTCATAAAAAGTTGAAAAAATTTCTCCACGGCAGCTATCACTAACAAAATTTACAACGTTTAGCAATTTTTACTTATTATTAATAGTTTTTTCGTATTTTTAAATTTGTTTTATAGGGCATTTACATTACCTCGAAATCTAGTACTTACGAGATTTCGAGCTAAATCTTGCTGCTTTTTACTACATTTCCCATACAAAACAAAATCTATTTTGTCAGTAGATTTGTAGGAAATCTAATAAAAATCTAATATTTACATTTATTTTTTACTACCCTGTACAATATATTTATAAAAAAGATTAGTGAATTAGCTACGGTCTGCTTAAAAACGTGTGTGACTTAGCTACATTGCAGTTATTTGCTTGTAGTTTTGGAAATTTTTTAGTTAATGGGTTTTGTTTTGAATAAAAAATCTTGACAAATGTCAAAAAAGTTGGTCTAAACGGTATAGATTTTCATAAAGAATTTAATTAAAATCTGCAAAGATTTTGTGCCGGTGTAAATGGCCTATTAAAATAATTTTTTTAATAAAATATTTTTCACATTGAAGTTTTTTTAACATTTTGTTTAATTTTTCTTTCATAAACAATTTTTAAAGCTTCAGATGAACTTTAATTTAGAAAAAAAAAAATAGCTCATCTGCATTTTCGCTACTACCTGGTGAGTGCCTTGATAATAATAATAGAAATTATTCACATAAAGTTGAAAAAATTTCTCCACGGCCAATACCACTAACAAAATTTGCAACGTTTAGCACTGTTCACAATGTTTTAATATTTTTTTATTTATTTTCAAAGAATTTTTAACCCCCGACAAAAAAAAGGGGTGTTAATCCCGGTCCAGACTTGCAATTTTTGTTGCAGCAACTTTTTATTTTTTAGTGCAAAAGAGCGAGAGGAATACAAAAAGTATTTATTTCTATTTCAACACTCTCACACATATTCGAGAATTGCTGCAACAAAAATTACAAGTCTGGACCGGGACTAATAAGTTTGTAGTGTGTGTGGGCTTCGAGTTTGATTTAGTTAATAAAATAAAAAACAACTTTTAAAGCTGGTTTCACCCATTGTTTCCGAACAAAATTTTTGTCCAGACAAAATTTTTTTATATGCAGTTTGACTTCTCTCTTCTTGAGAGAGAGAAAATATTTTTTACGAACAACTCTCAGTTTGAATTGGTTTAATTTTATATTTTGTCCGGACAAAATCGAACTGAGCTGCCAAGTATTTTATTTTTTCAGCCAAAGTTGAGCTGAGCTGCCACATCATGTTACATAAATATTAAAAACACAAAGTATACTTGTATTAATTACAATAGAAATAAAGCAAAATTGTAAAATAAAACATACACATACACACAAAAAAAAGCATAGGTTATATTTCCTAAAATAATGGTATAATTTTAACTAAGTGGAAGCGTAGAATGGCATTTACAAAGTTTTTTAGGTAATTTAACAAAAATTTTAGTTGATTTCTATGTTCGAAAAATCAACTAAAATTCTAGTTGAAACTACTTAACGACTAGGTAAATTCATACTTTTGTTTTCTGTGAACTATCTAAATAGCAAAGTAAATTTATACATATATAATGCGCCAAATTATCATGGATTTTAGTTATATTAAATATTTATAATTCGACAACTGTTATGGATTTAAAGAATTTTTGAATTTTTAAAAAAATTTGTTATTTATTTAATAATTTATTTATCTACATATATATAAATAAAATAAAAAAAACACCACGAAAATAAAACATCTAAAGGTAATGATAGGAACACAACTGGGACGAACGACGAATTTTTTCATAAAAAATAAAACACACTCATGCATATGCAAATTAACACAATACTGCCGTAGAACGAAACTCGTCGTGCGTGACGAACTCTCTGATACATTTATTTATATTCTTTTAACCAGGAAAAAACAGTTTTATCTCTCTTTGCACAAACAATAAGCAACTGTATCAATTATAAGAGCTCTTATTTATTCGTCGTTGTTGTGCTTCACATGACGAATTTACTCAGCGAATTATTATGGACGAATTCGTCACCGTCCACGAAATTCGTCGTTCGTCCCAGTTGTGTTCCTGGCATAAGACGACGTTTGCCAGCAATCGTAAGGCAGCAGTTGGTGGAGACCATTAAAACTTGGGATGGGGATCTTTCTATGCGGAGGTATAGGTCGTCTTCAGCTTCTGAAGGAATACAGGATACATTGGCAATTTGCGTACTTGCTTCTACACCATCTAAGAACGGAAAGCAAGGAAGGGAGAGGACGTTAGCCGGGCTCAGCTAGTTTATCTATAATAATTAAAAAGAATTATTTTACATAAATTTAAAAATTTAATTCAAAAATTTACTTTTGACAATAAAATGGAAAACATTTCAATAAAAATAATTTCGAAAAATATACATATGTATGTATGTACCTTATTGTAATATGTATATTAACTTGGATTTTAGGTAATGTGTAATGTACAAATTACCTAACTGCATAGTTAATAAAACCCAAGTTTTTTACTTTCATATAAAAAAATTTTACCTATGTAAGCTTAGTTAATATTACCTCTTATATTTTTTTGTGTGTAGATACCAGAATCTGTTTTGACTTTTACTCGGAGGACTTGACCATCTTTCGTAGTTACTACTTCCACTATAACGCCTTTGGGCCAACTATTGCGGGGGAGTGTGTCATCAACAATAATTACTACGTCTCCGAATAAAGGTGGTTGGACCTTTTCAAACCATTTTGTACGACGTACTAGATTTGGGCCGTATTCTCGTATCCATCTGCGCCAGAAATGATTCGCGAAGTTTTGTTTTTGATACCACCTTTACCGTATATCGTGATCGTTTTCCACTAGAGGTTTATAACCATCGGAAGAGCCAAGTAACAGGTGGTTTGGCGTAAGCGCCTCATCATCGGCTGAATCCAGGGCCACAAAAGTCAAAGGACGAGAATTGATTCTGAATTCGATTTCCCATAAAGCAGATCTTAAAGTTTCGTCGTTGAATTTAAACGCGGGACACATAGCGTAGAGAATATATTTCACTGATCGTATTAGACGCTTCCACGCGCCACCCATATGTGGGGCCGCTGGAGGGTTAAATCGCCATTTTATTTCGTCATGTTTAGAACAGACGCTACGTAGTCAAGCTTTTGTTTTTCTTCACGGAGGATTTTTTCCACAGATTTGAAATTAGTCCCGTTGTCGGTGTAAATTTCTCTCGGAGATCCACGGCGACTGATAAAATTTTTTATACACATGATGCACGAGCTGGTGTCCAGACTGTGAGCAATCTCAATATGAACTGCACGAACTGTCAAGCAGGTGAACAGGACACCCCATCTTTTTTCTTTGCGTCTTCCAACAGTTGCGAATTAGGGACCAAAAAAGTCGATTCCGACACATGTAAATGGACGCTCGAAGCTGGAAAGTATTGCTGGTGGTAGAGATGCCATTTGTGGTAGTCGGGGCCTGCGAATTCGTTTTTACACCGTTGGCATCTACTAACGAACTGTTTTATAGAGAATTCTCAATTTATATGACCGCTTCGTGCATACAGTGGTGGAAATTTTCATGATAGTATCGGACCACAAGAAAGGTAATGTAATGACTGTTTGGTAAAATTATTGTATAATTGCAACTTAAAATATCAGCTCTTCCATTACAACGCAGGACACCATTATCATCAAGGAAACTATTTAGCTGCTTTAATTTGCTGTTTCTGGCGATTTACTCTTTATTCTTGAGACATTTAATTTCTTCAGAAAACTCGTTACGTTGAGCATATTTAAACAAAATATTTTTAGCTTTTATTACACACTCGAACTGTAAATTATTGTTGACTTCGCTGGCACAGGCCACAGATTTCAACTTTTCCATGTATTCAAGAAATTTTGATAACGCGCGGTAGAGTCGCCTCCAGCATGAGAAATATTCGATATTCATGGTAAAACTGTCCGCTTTGCTAATAAGTAGAAGATGATTACGTACCTCTTCAGTATTGACGATTTCCAAATTTGAACATTTCGGCCAAGCACCTTCATTGTCTTTCAAAAATTACGGACCTCTGAACCACATTTCGTTATCGGCTGTGAACACCTTCGTGGCAAAATCAGCTGGATTTAATTTGGAAGTAACCCAATTCCATTGTGTCACGTTAGTTAATTCAAGGATTTCTCCAACTCTATACATAACGAATGGCTTAAAGCTTTTGGGGTCCATAGAGAGCAATTTTAAAACTGTTTTTGAATCAGACCAGAAAAAACTTTCAGTACAATGAAGACGTTTTGCATCTTGAATTTTTGCTGCCAAACGTGCACCAATTAGCGCCGCTTGAAGCTTAAATCTTGGTATAGATACCGGTTTGAGAGAGGCAACCTTGGACTTTGCAGCTACAATAGAGACGTCAACGTTATTTTTATACTGGATACGAAAATAGCAAACGGCGGCATAGGCATTTTCGCCTGTGTCTACAAATGTATGTAGCTGTACACTGAATGTCATTTTTAGTAATTTGGAGTAGCATCTAGGGATGGTTAAAAATGAAATTTTTGACAAATTTAAAAGCCAGGATGACCATTTCTGCATGAGCTCTTCAGTCAATTCCTCGTCCCATATGTTTCGGAGCAGGATTTTTAGGCCAATATTGCAATGAGAGACTAGACCAAGTGGATCAAAGATAGACATTAAGACTTGAAGTATCTCCCTCTTGATCGGGACCACGTTTGAATTAAAAACGTCCCTTCTGATTCCCAATACATGCCAAGAATCTTTTCGATCGCTCCAAATGAGTTTCCAGTGGCAGACCCGTCTTTGCTTAAATTTTGTCTGACTAGCTGTGAATTTGTAGCCCAGTTTCTCATATGAAACCCTCCGGCAGCGTGAATCAGCGTGCATAGCTAATTCTTGGGCCTCTTTTTCGGAGTCAACACTGTCGATAAAGTCATCCATATAGTGATACGATCCCACTGCTTTTACGGCACGAGGATGTAGGTCGCGGAATGCTTCTGCATTTTTATTTCTTACAAAGTGAGCTATACATGGAGCACAGCTGGTTCCAAAAGTTAGGGCCTTCATAACATACACACCCGCTTGTTGTTTTAAATCAGCATCATTAAGCGACATAAACCGTTGGGCATGCATATCTTCATCTTTCACGTTAATTCTATGAAACATCTCAGCTATGTCGCCACAAATTTTGATTTGTCCCACACGAAATTCAATCAAGATATTGAAAAGTGATGTAAGCAAGTCAGGGCCGCTAATCAAAAAATCATTCAGGCACTTTTCTTTAGATTTGGCTGCTGTGTCCCATACAAGGCGAACTTTTTCTGGTTTATTTGGATTACGAGCCACAAATATAGGAAGGTACCATGTACGGCCAATCAGTAAATTCTTTTACCACAGGCACCTTCTCATCTTTTTTGTACATAGCCCAATTGAGCTTATGATTACTAGGTAATATGTCCAATAAAGTTTTAACTAGCATAGGATTATTTAAATAAGTCACCATATTACATGCCTCCATTGTTGAACAAATATTTCGTATAGTGAGGGCATATTCGATAATGCTTTCAAGCTTGTCTTTTAAGGGAGGAATTTTTGTTGCTTTCTCTATCATGGTGTCGAATATATGTTCTGGTCGGCCAAAACACATTTCAAGAGTTTTAATTATTTCGCCCACCTTTGACGGAATAAGCAATTTACTCTTCACAAGCTCTTTAGCACGCCCACGAAGACACGATTGTAATCGCATCAAATTTTCGGCATCACTGTAACCGGCCATCCCTGTGCTATTTTTATAGTTGCTGATGAACAGGGACCAGTCCTGTGGGTTTCCGTCGAAATTTGGTAATTCCTTAGGTATTACTTGCCTAGCGGCAATTTGTGAAGATATTGGCTGGAAGGACGAAAAACTGCTCAAAGAGAAACCCGTAGCTTGACTTTCATCGCATTGTGAAAGAATTTTGTATTTTTTTTCTAAATACTTTCTTTGAAGTTCTTTTTCTTCTTCCAGCATTTGCAGTTGTAACTGTGTTTGAGATGGCAAACTACAAACTGTTGCATTCGGACCACTAGTGTCTTCAAAATTTCGTTGCATATATATATTTGGCATCGTTGTCGTTATTGGCGTCATGCCACGATGAATTTCATTTTAGCGTGCTTTTGGATATGCACCTTTGTCATGGCTGCCATTGGTTTGACTTACTGGGGTTGTTTATTAGCGTACGATGGGCCGGGTACAATTGCATTGATTTAAACAGGAGTCTGGTTTTTAGGTGATGAGTATCGTTGGGCACCAACGGAAAACTGGCCTGTTGTATTTACCGGCCTTATATCTTGCGTTGAGCTGCCGCTATTCTTTAGGGCTACAGGTTGCTCAATGCCACATGAACAACTCCAGCTTATATTAGCAATGTCGCCTTACGCCTACGCACTCAAAATGGAACCACTTATCACACGAATCACACAGCACCATGCGTTCGGTGTCTTTAGATTTACAATTATAGTTGGTTTCCGACATTATTTTGTCACAATTTGAACCACTATATGTATATATATTTTATTTAATTCCAAAAAAGTTTTTTAAAGAATGTTGGCTTCGGGTTTGATTTAGTTAATAAAATAAAAAACAACTTTTAAGAGCGACAAATTTAAGTATTACTTTATTTTCTTTATTTAGAAATAATATTAAAAAGTAGCAGCCTTATTTATAAAAATTATTAAAGCTTTATAAAGGCTTTTTGAGAAAAATTTTTTATGAAAATTTGTTTTAAAAACCCTTTACAAAGCCTTAATAAATTTTATAAATAAGGCTGTAAATTTTTACCGATATTTAGACCGCTTTAAAAAACTTTGTTTTCAACTAAACTCAAACTGTTAAAATAAGCAAAGATGATTAGTTACAATGGTATTTAAATACCACACGATCATAAAACAAATCCGTTATTAAGCTATTGAACAAGAGAGACAAAAAGAGCAAAAGTATGAATTTATATACTTTGTATATACATATGTACTTACATACGTACATACTTATTTATGTATGTATGTATAACTGTGTGTGTTTATATTTACATAAGAAAAGAACCGACATATAAGGTAAATAAGTAAACTTTAAATATATCCAGCAAAAAATTTCAAAAAAGGTAATCGAGTTTGGAATTAAGCATTTATGGTGGAAGTTCTTCCCTACTGGATTACCAACTTAATGATTTTAACAAGGCGCGAGACTAAAATAATCGATTCTTAAGAAGTACTTACTTTTTTTATTTGGCAACTTGTTGAGGTAATCTATTTCATCTTAAAAATCATTCTCTTCATTTAGCAACTTGCACATAATTTTTTTAAATTTAAGGTAATGTGATTTTTAAGCGAGTAATGAAATTTGGCAATCAGAAAAGTAAGTCATTATATGGCAAGTAGTTCTAATGGTAATGTGTTATTTTTCGCTGGGTACTTATGTATACATATGTAAATGATACAGTGGCGGCGGTAACTTTAAATATATATAATGCAGGCAATACAGTGGCGGCGGTAACTTTATATACATAACGCAAGTAATACAGTGGCGGCGGTAACAGTATGTGTCTGTGTGTCTGTACGAGTCCACGTACAGAGCAAACGGATGGACCGATTTTGATTTAGTTTTTTCAGTTCAGTTTCGTCGCTTTTTCCAGTTTCTCGTTATGTATAAGGCTGTTAATAAGTAAAGTTATTATATCCGGCAATGCAGAAATAAATTCACTCTTTTTTATTGTCAATTTGTCCTAAATTGGAAAAACTTAAACTGGAAGATAGTACAGATGAATGCGAGTTATTTCGTCCTATTTTTTTAATTATTAAAAAAGTTTAGAATGTTTTTATAAGTAATTTTCTGCTATATATATTTGGATAAACACATAAAATAAACGAATTTAATACGAGTACCAACACAATGTGGTGAAGGTTATTATTTTTAGAAAAGAGTAAAAAATTGTAACTAGATTAATATTTATTTTAATTAAAATAAGTAAGTTTGTAGATTTTGTAATCATCATGCAGTGTGTGATAAGCATAATAATTTTTTTATGTTTGCGGTTTGAATTCTACTGGAATACCTGCGCGAAGCGGACAGCCACGTAAAAGATGCCTTCAAAACAGATTTTGACTGCTCATATAGTTCTAGCAAATGGTATGAACCCGAAAGTACTTGTACAAACTGTTCCAGTGTACTTAAGAAAATTAAGTCTGAAGAGTTTATAAGCCCCTGATTACCATTATATTTCTCAATGATTTGGCATCATCAAATATTCCATAAAGCAGAGGACAGCAATTTGTGTGAAATGGCTTACCAAAAAAAGCCTGCAATCGCAATATTTGTACTTTAGAAAAAGTTTAATAACTTTTACAAATATAAATCGATTCTAACAAATAATATCTCATTCTTTTCTATATATAAATTTCCTTTAAAGTTCTGTGCAAAAAAACATAGGTCTTCATAGAAAAAAATTAAAATAATAATTGTTTATTTTCAAAAATTACGCAAAGAAATCAAAAAAATTGAAATGTTTGATAAGAACTTACCCAATTTCTTGAAACATACAATTAATGCATACATTTTTTAAAAACCTAATTCTTCGCCTTTCCACAACTGTTTAAAATTTTAAAATTGGTCAAAACATGAGTGAGCTAGAGGTACTAAAGTACTACGACCCACCCTAAAGCAGTTTTTCCAAAATAACTCGAATTTTTGAGGGTGTTTCAAAGTCTTTGAAAATGGTTTTTGTATGTCCTTACCTAGGCCTACAAGTCCAACTAGGTCGCTTTTCAAGTTCTGACAAAAAGTGTTTTTTGTAACACCGTATAATTAATGTTTATTGAGCCTTATTTTCGATTTTATCGTAAGCGACATGTTATCGAAAATAGACTTTTTTTATTGAAATTAAAATTTTGATTGTTTATAACTTTTAAGATACGGGGTGTAAAATTTTATCGTAAGCGACAATTTACATACGTAAAACAAATTTTAATATTATAAAAAAAACTTCTCCTGAAAAATTTAATTTTTGTCGTTTACGATTAAATCGAATATAAGGCTCGATGTAACATTGTTATTTTTATAACGAAGCAGTTTTAAAACAAAAATGTGCGCTTTCATTTTAAAAATGAAAGTTTTTGCACATAATTTTAAAAACAATGTTTTATAACTATAATAAAAATTATAATTTTTTAAATGAGACATTTTTAGATTTAATTGAACTGTAGTGAATTTTAATCAGAAATAATTTCTTACTCAGGCTTGACTTATGGCCTATTTCCCACCTGCGAAAGAAAACGTTCGACTTACAATTTATATTGAAAACAAAAACAAATTTTCATATTTTATTGTTGTTTTCAATATAAATTGTAAGTCGAACGTTCTCTTTCGCAGGTGGGAAATAGGCCATTAAGTTCACTAATTTCAATTCTTATTGAATGAAATATTTTTATGAATTAATGTGATTTTCTAAAGAATAGAAGAAAAGTTAAACTAGACATTATTAGCTGGGGGAAAATGCTAATTCGTATTTTGTACGAATAATTTTTCATTTCAAATAAATAACCTTTTATCAGCCAAATTATATTTCGACTTACTTTTGTCTCGCTTTCTCCTCATGACAACAGGCTGCTCCACTTCATCATTTGTTATACACGACATATTTAACTCCTTTTCGTTATGACTTGAAGTATTTTTTATTGTTGATGCCACACCAACGGCCCCTTCGCACTGCTCGTCCATACCCTCATATCCGTCTGAAATGTTATCCATTGTAACAGTTACGAAATTATTATCCAAGTGTATTTGTTCGTTTGGTGTATTATTAGAAATGCTTCTATTAATATTTAACTCTGAGAATGGTGGCGGCAAAGATGATGTGAGGTCATCGGTTGCACTCAAGTATTTTTCAAATGTCAAAAGTAGTTCCGGTTCACCGGCAGCTTCATAGAACGTTTGGTTGCTCTCATCGTCATCTTTGTCGTAGTTTTTGCTACTATTGCCATTATTGTTGCTATTGTGCATAAAGGGGGTGGAAGTGGGATCATTGTTTATATTATTAATCTTTTCTTGTGTTTCTGCTGAATTTGTACGGCAATTGCTTATGTCAGTGCTAGTCTCCATTTGTTCATTATTCTTTTTCAACTCTCTGTTGTTACCAACATATTCGACACTTGTTGCCGGTGCCAGCGAAAATGGCTTACAGTTGCCCGACTTTCCCTCCGCCATTAGAAAATCTCTTTCAGAAATCAATTCAATCCATATGTTCTTTAATGAACTATCATTTTCCACTGATCCATTATTTGCTCCAGCTTTTTCCTTTGTTACAACATGTTACCTTTAATTTGTCGACAATTATTAAACAACTATTTTTAAAAAATTATATACATTCCAACACAAACCAATTTGTAATAAAATTGTTTACATGAACTTAATTTATTTTTGTTATTTTGTTTTGATCGTCATATTCTTTGATTGACTTTCCTTATATTTCTCTTTGCTCTAATTTTGATTTATGGATTTTTCTAAATGTTCTTATTACACGGCGACTTTACTAAACTTTTCTTGCATTTTTTAATGAAAAATAAAACTTAATTTTAAAAATTTAATTCTCTTCTCAGCTTAAAGTATGCCCTGAAGCATAATTATATTAAATAGATTTTATTTATGGTATAATTAATTTAGTGTTTGGTAATTGAATTAGTTTCGATTTCTTGAACACCAGCTTATAAAACAGTCCAAGCATTGAACTATTTCCTTCTTCCATCTATTTTTTATGCATTTGTGCACGTTTTATGTAATTTTGATTTAAAATTTATGGAGTTTTTCGATAGTTATTATTTATTTTCTGCAGGCACATAAATTTTCAACTATTCTACACCAGAAAAATATTTTCACTGATATTTTTTAAGGTTGCCACACTTCATAACACAAAGCAAATGTTGAAGAAGATCCGGTTTTACGCTACAGTTACACGGTTACACTACCAAGTTTCAAGTTTTTCAAACAAAATTCACTTATATTGAAGGCTGTGACGTAGGCTGCAATTGGAAAGAAAATGTGAAAGCAAATTCGCATCAAATTTTAAAAGTTACTCAAATTAGAAATTCATGTTTTTGAGTTAAGAATGAATATTCTTGAATGAAGCATTTTTAATTTAAAACTAATTATTTTTATATTAAAAATGAAAAGTTTTGAATTAGTAATGGAGTTTTTAAATTAAGAATGAAACGTTTTAAATGAGTAATGGAGAATTTTCAAATTACCGATGGTTCGTTTTAATATTAAAAAAGTTGAAATTTTATTTTTATGGAATCAAAAGGACCTTATGACCAATTTTCGTTTGGGTTATCACAAACATTCAACAAAAATTTCGCTATTACGAATATATAACATTAAAAATACATTTTCTATTTCACTACCTATAATTTCAAAAATTATAATTTTTATTATAATTAGAAAACATTGTTTTTAAAATTTGTAACAAAAACTGTAATTTTTAAAATCTAAGCGCACGTTTTTGTTTTAAAACTGCTTCGTTATAAAAATAACAATTTATATATTGATGTTATAAGATACATTCTTATTTTATAAATTATTTTTAAAAATGCAGCATTTTTAAAACATAAACGCAAAATTTTTGTTTCATGAATGCTTTTTGGTTCAGTGTACGAATATATTAGTGGAAAAGTAAGTGTATTGCAATTTGCAAAGCTTAAGTTGATCGTGTAACCCTAAATTGCGCATAAAGTTAATAAATACATAAATTTCTAGTACCTTTAGATATGTCTTTGTCCACTATTAAATGTTGGGATATTTAAAAAAGCAGAAAGGTATTGTATCTGGAACCTAATTTCTCCTTTATTTTTCGAAGTATTTTTACTTGGTCTCCTCCCAAACTTATATGCCATTTTCATTGCGGCAGTTTTTTTAAATCTGCCTTCAAATTGAATTAAGGCATGTTCATTTATATGCCAACGATAGATTCGATTGCAAATTTGTATTAGAAACAAAAACAAAAAACTGAAATTTGTTTTTGTTTCCAATATAAATATTTGATCGAATCAATCATTCGCATTTTGATGAACAGGCCCTTAATGTCGATACTATAAAATTCTAGTTTTGCAATTATGTATTAAAAATAATTTAACTACATCACATATTTTCTTGAAAAATTAACAAATCTATTTACTTTTTGTTATATTTTAATTTTTGAGAATTTTTTTTGCAATTCTGGACGTTTCAGACGAAAGTATGTTAATTCCAAAATAACAATTTTTTATAAGCCCTTATGGTTCCCGGGTGACATAGTACAAATTTTTGCAACGTTACAGTGCAATATTTCTTCAATTTTGATGGCAAGATAAAAAAGTGGACATAGGAATATTGCAGGAATATTGTCTGTGACATTACAACGTTACGAAAAAATATTCCTGCGAAATTCCATCAATATTTTGTGCTCTTTGGATATTTTGAGTTTTTGCTTTTATAATGTATTCTCATGACTACAACACTTCACGGTCTGATGAAAACTTGATTTTCAATCAACAGTGTTATTTATAACATAGGGTCTGCACCTAACATAATATGTAAGATAAGAGCGTCAAATTCAATCGCAGAGAGAATTATGTTACGTCTAGACTTTAAATCATGGGTGACCAAGATAAATTTAAGGTTGTGTAAGTGATCGAAAAAGATAAACACACAGGCAGAAACAATTAATAAAAGTGATGCTTATATGATTTTTTTATGAAAGAATTTTTTTCTAGAACACCGTTTCAACAAAAAGTAATAAATAAACATTATTATTCACTTAAATTCTGAGTTTAAAACTACTAAAAACCAATTTGCAAGAGAAAATAATTTTTAATTTTCACATTAGCAAAAGAATTTTTTAACATAAACAGCATACACAATAAATTTCTCGCAGTGCGTTTGAGGAAAATGAGTAAAAAGATAAGCAAAAAGTTATCTCAAATAAGACTAAATGAAAGAAAATAAAGGCTCAGTTAGCCGACAGTAATGTAAAGTAACTGTAACGTAGAAAACAGCTGATCGATATTTTTATATGAAAAGTAGGTTACGTTACATTACATCTCTATAACCATTTTCATTACTTTTCACATAACAAAATCGATCAGCTGTTTCTTACTGTTGCAGTTACATTAAATTACAGACGGCTAACTGAGCCTTAAGAATACATGTGAATTCGATTTGCAAAAATTTGCTACATGATGTTCACCCATGCTTTAAATTAGTGTTATGTCAATCTTATAAGATTTATTATAACATAGCGTCTATACCTGATATAATATCAAATATATTTCTATCAGCAAACGTCAAATTTCATAGCAGAGCGAATTATATTACGTGTGGACTGCAATATTAGTATTATATTAATATTATATCAGATTTTATAATATTGTTTTCGTAATGTATATTTAGAAAACAATATTATGATATCAAGTGTCAAAAAACGCACACATACATAGATACGAGAAGAGAATTTTGTGAATTTAAATGAAAATGAATATTTTTTGATAAAAAAGTGATGAAATGCTTTAATTATACACGATGTATTAAGGAAATCGTAAAATTTTTATGAAATACACATTACTATTCAAATAAACAAGGATGTTCACTGCACGGCTGCCTGATAATTATGAAATATTATGATATTTACAAGTGTACGTTTTCCCCTACATGATATTAATATTAATATAAATATATTTTTCTTCTCATTCTGCCGACGTTCTCTCTCATATTATATCAGATTTAATATCAGGTATAGACGCTATGTAAGAGCGTTGTTATAAGAAATCCTATAACAACAATCTTATGATATGAACTGTCAAAAAAGTACACGTACATGAAAATAAATTGGTATGCATGTGTGAGTGTTTATTAAAATAAATGAAAAACAATAGGTGCGTTTGAGTATTTTTCCAGTAAAATCCAGTAACTGAGTAAATACTGAGTAATTTAAAGAAATTACTCTCAATAAAAAAGTACGCGAACGGAAAAATTGTAAAATCCAGTAAAATATACACAACAGCTGATAGACAATTTGGCGCTAAAAATATTATACATAAGTATGTACATACATATGTATGTATATGCAAAAAAAAAACCTGTATATAATATTGTACTACGTGGTCCAATCGAGATGAAACAGACTAGTTACATCATGGCCCATGTAATGCAGTCATGGATCATGTCGTTTTCACACAAGCATTCAATGCAATATGGAGTAGTTTTGGGGTTAGGCCGATGTAATGCAAATTTGGACCATTTAGTCCAATCCTAGGACATAAACCTCCTTTTTTCACATATTTGGAGTAGTTTTGGCGTATTCCTACTCCTCTTTGGAGTATTTACATACATGTATGGAATAGTCGCATTATCTGCAGACAATATACAAAACTATACATACATATATATTATTGCTTCTGTGAAGCACTTTGGTAAGGCAAAAAATTATGGCTTTTTGGAAGCTGAATAAATTGCTTCTAGATGGCTCATCTCGCACAAAAAAAAATCTCATTATTCATGCGCAACACCAAGTGATTCCCTAACATTATCTCCCTTACTCGCGGTCTCCACCTGACATAAAATAGCTAACTTTAACATTAAGTTCTAAGAATTGTTAAGTGGTGAGTATCAATATACTATACCATTTTGCACATGCAACGATGCAAGACCATTTGCACAAGATTGTGAATTGGGCTATAGTTTTTATGTACTCAAATGCAAAAGTTACTAGCTTGCAAATTTTTTTTTACTTTTTCCTCTATTTTATTAGAGAGCCTGCCTTATGTTAGTGCTTTTCAGAAGCAGTTTTTGAAGCTTTTGTGATCAAGTAAACATTACATTGCTTCCCTCAGTTCTTAGTGCTTGCAAATCAGATTTTTTGCTGGGTAGTTACTGGCTAGCCGCATGGAAAAATTATATGGTTTTGAGAAAATCGATGAAAAATGCTTTTTCATTTGTTTTATAAAAATACACCATAGTATATTTTCTTAAATAATAAAAGTAATAGATACATGTTTTTATTTGAACTTACGGGCTTGGCCCACGATGTCGACAAGAAACTTTCTATAGCTTACTTGCCGACATCGCGCGTCAGGCCGTTGAAGTTTCTAAACTTTTTACGCTCGACGTGAATAATTAGGATGTACAGAAAAAGACAAAAATGTTTGTTGCCGCTTATACCAATCATTACAACAATATTGTTCACTTCCTTTCAAGTAGTTCCAATGAGTGCATTTATTAAGAGAAACATACAATGGGAAAAGAACTTTATATATCCTAATATATTCAAGATATCGAAAAACTGAAAACAAATTTAAGAAATGTACACATTAATCATATTTAATCGATCAATAACTAAATTTTTTGAATGTTCCATGCGGGGAAACAGTAACCGTCCGACTATATGTATAAACAAAAATTTAACTGTAAAAATCTATTAACTTTATTCACGTTTAAAAACAATCGGTTATGTTCTGCATTTCACGTGAAATTACATCGTTGGGAAATTGTTTTTATAAATACATATTTCCAACAATTCTATGAAAACTCCACACGTTTTAATTTCCCGTGGAATACATAAAACATACCCTTATATTTTTCTGGCATCAAACTTAAATAAATGCAATATTGTTCATAACTTAATACATTTGTTTTTTGTTATTTTTAAAATTTCATCAAAACTTTTGTTTCCCTTTGCTACTGTTTGTTTATATTTAAAAACATATGGTTTCATTTTACTGGATTTTACTGGCAAAAATTTGTCCAGTAAAAATTTGCATTTACTCAGTAAATTTACTGTCATTTTTCGCTCTCAGTTCGCCCTCTCATTTACTGGATTTTGTGTACTCGAACGCAATCCAGTAAAAAATAGTAAAAATTTGTACAAATTTTTGAATTCTCGAACGCACTTAATGTTTTGGACAAAGTTTCTGGGATTTAATATGTTTAATTGATTTATAAATTAAAGTTTGTGGAAAAAAGTAAAAACAAAATAAATAGTTATATAAAATTAATACATGTTAACTCGATGAGAATTTGCATAAAATGAAATGTTATAAGAAAAGTAAAATTACGTTGTCCTGTTGTATGACATGAAGAGATATATCGGCATTTTATTTTTGTAATTCTGCCGACGTTCTCTCAAATATTATATCAGAGTTAGTCGCAGTTGTAGACGCTATGTAAGATAAGCTGGACATCCAATAATAATTATTTCCCTTTTGGTAAGCAATGCAATGAAAAAATGTCTTAAAAAGTAAGATTTTCCCGGACACTAATTTTTTCGAGGACAGAGGACAGTTTCTGGGAAAAAGAGAACGGATAACAACCCTAGCTTAGCAATTAAAATTATTTGGAATAAAGTTAACGGTACTAGAAATGATTTCCAGGAACTATTATGTAGCAACCAGGGTTGCCGTTGAAAATTTTTAAAAAGTGTCATTAAAAGGGTATTTAAGAAAAAAGGGTCAATAAAAGGGTATTTTATAGTAAAATAGGGTCAAGTTTTTTTTTGTAAGAAAAAAAATAACATTTATTTCAATGAAAAAAAAAGAAACACGAATTTTAACAATTAATTAAATACATTAGACTAAAATAAAATTAATTAACATATATCCCGTTTATACGCACTTCTTATTTGCAAATAAAACTGAAAAGCGTTGCCGTATAGCTATTTTATAGTGAGTTAATAACTCATGAAAACTATTTGCAAATAACGCACTATTTGCAAATAAGGTGTAAAATGTTGCCAATTATTTTTGTTTTGTAAAAAATGTAATACAAATTGAACAATGTGTGTCAATATCATTCACAGATAGCAATGGTTTCTATCTACGTATAAACGGTGAGTTCAGTATTTGCAAATAGTTTTATTTGCAAATAAGATTTGCGTATAAACGAGGTAATAATACATACATACTTTAATTATAAATCAATGTTAGACCTCTAACTGGCCAGATCGTAAAAATGATCGGATGAAGATAATATTTTTTTAAAAGTGGATATAGCCAAAAGAACCGTAAGTTTTAACTTACAGGTGAAAAAACATTAGGAACGAACACCAGGTAAATAATAGTGAAAACCGCCTGTAGACGGTCTTGCCGATTTGCAAGTAATGAAAAATCACATTTAAATTTTATTTATAAAAAGATGAATGTAAGTTAAAATACATAAACAAATACGCTAGCAATAATGTTATAGCTTAAAAAAAATCATAAACTTGAGCAGTCTAAACTTAACATTAACTTGACTTGGGAGCCACACGTTCAATTTTTGACTTTCAATTTTCAATACACTCACACTTTTTTCACTAACACAATCAAACTTTTTGAATTGAAAACTAGATTGATATCAAATTCACCTATCCATTTATATGGCAATTTAGTTTTCAATTTGAACGGCTGGTCACAGCACACATTGATTGAAGCTACAAATTTGAGTTGTTTCTTCGTCGGTGGTATTTAAAAAATGAAATTGATTAGCAATTTGTTTCACAGCTATCAATTTCAAAGAATTTTGACACACAATATGTGTGATGGAATTGAAAGTGATTTATTGAACGTGTGGCTGCAGTGTGAAGGAAAGCATATCCAGGAACTATTATGTAGAAACGTTAGGTTTAACACAATTTCCTTGCACAATTTGTTTGATTACCGTATTCTTCTTTAAATTATTTCATCTGGCAAGCTTTAGTGCACTGCATGCGCTAACAATTTTGACATTTATCAAAAATATTCTTTGATTTTGCGGTTGTGTGTTTTTATTTTTTTTTGACACGAAACAAAAAGTTTATTTATTTTATAAAAATAGATCATTTTGTTAATTTGTAAGCAATGACAGAATCTGGTCAAGTCTCAAAAAAGTAAGTACATAAAAACTCAAACAAAAAAGCTTCCAAAACTACGTCCTGTGCCATATCGAAATGAATTTGGTAAAAAAATGAGGTTATGACAAAATTACACATGCAAGTTTATTAGCATTCAATAAGCGAAAAAAATGCAATAAGAAATTGTAAAATTATGCTAAGAAATTTTATAAATGTTAAAAAAAAGTGACAAAAAGGACTTTATTTAAAACAATGATGTTGAGTGTTACAAAATGTTTTGGAAACTCTATTCAGTCATCACTGATGCATCGCCGTATTTTACAAAGTGTGACTTGCTTATTACATACATGTAATGTTTTCCAACAACCTAGTAAACGGACTAAAATGTAATTTCGCAAAGTATTATTGTTTATATTAAAATATTTATATTATCTGCAATAATTCCAGCGAACTCAAACGCCGCCTAAAGGCGGAGCAAAAAGCCAAGGAAAAGGCAGAGAAGGAGGCCAACAAAGCTGTTTCAGCCCCTACTGCTGGAGAAGTTAATAAGAAATCATCTGCCGTTGATGAAGAAATCTCACCCAATGAGTATTTTAAATTACGTACTGCCGCTGTAGCTGAGTTGAAAAAATCTCACGAAACACATCCTTACCCGCATAAGTTTCATGTCAGTATATCTTTGGAAACCTACATTAATAAATATGCTAATCTTAAGGAAGGTGAAATGTTGGAAAGCAATCTGTTGAGGTATGCTTTAAAATTACACTATTTTACCAAAAGATTAAATATATACGTATGTATATGCTTTATTTAGTATTGCCGGTCGTGTACATGCCATACGTGAGTCCGGTGCTAAGTTGATTTTCTATGATTTACGAGGAGAGGGTGTTAAACTACAAGTTATGGCAAATGCCAAGTTGTATAAAAGCGAACAAGATTTTGAAACTGATACTGGCAAAATTAGACGTGGTGATATTATTGGCATTAATGGTTTCCCAGGCAAAACTAAAAAGGGAGAATTGTCTATTATACCCAAAGAAGTTAGTACAAGGTTAATTATTTTGTAATATAGATGCATACCTATTTAAAAGTAAATTTTTTGTCAGATTAAATTGTTATCGCCCTGTTTGCATATGCTACCGCATTTGCATTTCGGCTTAAAGGATAAAGAGACACGATTCCGACAACGTTATTTGGATTTGATATTAAATAATAAAGTTCGTGAAACCTTCCAAATACGTGCCAAGGTACGTATGATTTTTGATTTTATATAATTATTTAATTACATAATACATATGTACTTTATTGAATTGTCTGCTAACAATATTTAAATTTTAGATTATTTCTTACGTTCGTCAATTTTTTGATCGCATGGGATTTCTTGAAGTTGAAACTCCTATGATGAACATGATTGCTGGCGGTGCTACAGCAAAACCTTTCATTACTCATCACAATGATTTAAACATGGATCTATATATGCGCATTGCACCAGAATTATATCACAAAATGTTGGTGGTAGGGGGATTGGATCGTGTCTATGAAATCGGCAGACAATTCCGTAACGAGGGTATCGATTTAACACATAATCCAGAATTTACAACATGTGAATTCTATATGGCTTATGCTGATTACAATGATATTATTGAAATTACGGAACAACTTGTATCGGGCATGGTTAAAGCCATACATGGCACTTATAAAATAAAATATCACCCTGAGGGTTCAGATGGACCAGAGGAAGAAATAGATTTTACGCCACCATTTAGAAGAGTTAGCATGATTAAGACCTTGGAGGAGAAATTAAGTGTGAAATTTCCATCGGCTTCCACACTCACTAGTAAGGAAAGCAATGAATTTCTGTCGCAATTGTGTGCTAAACATAATGTTGAATGTCCTGCTCCGCGAACAACGGCACGTTTGTTGGATAAATTGGTGGGCGAATTTATTGAGGAGACTTGTATTAATCCTACCTTTATTTGTGATCATCCACAAATAATGTCACCTCTAGCTAAATATCATCGTAGTGAGCCCGGTCTTACGGAGCGTTTCGAACTATTTATTATGAAAAAGGAAGTTTGTAATGCATATACTGAATTAAACGATCCTATGGTACAGAGAGAACGTTTCGAACAACAAGCTAGCGATAAGGCAGCTGGGGATGATGAAGCTCAACTTGTGGACGAAAACTTTTGTACAGCTTTGGAATATGGCTTACCACCAACCGGAGGCTGGGGTATGGGTATTGATCGTATGGCTATGTTCCTTACGGATTCCAATAATATTAAGGTTAGTTAGTTCATTGTCATTACGTAATAAATGTCTAATTTAATCGTAAAACTTTTTTACATTTCAGGAGGTGTTATTGTTCCCTGCAATGAAGCCTGATGACCCCAATCGAGCTCATCTAGCCGAACTGAATAATGTAGAAGAACAGAAAGAATAAATATTGTTTAAAGTTATTATTATTGGAACTGACTTAAATCCTTAATTTATTAAAAGCATAAAATCTTTTCACTGATTTTAGTTGTAACAATTTTCTCCATAAAATATTACATAGAATATTGACCATAGGTAAATTGAATTTTCAATGTTTTCCTCAAAACTTTTTTACATACATACATATGTATGTATATTAAAAAATAAAGTCAGACATGTAAAAAATTTCTTAAATTGGAAATTGTGGAAATCAGTTAAGATTGTGTGTTTAATTAAAAATTATTTAAAGGCGAAATTTCGAGGCAGATCACAATATAGTATTAAAGGCAAGTATATTCATTCAAAATTAGAATTTAAAACGCCCATATTCTGAGAAACATCGCTTAAAATTTGCGTTTTTAATTTGGAAACGCCATTAAGAACTGCTGCCCCGTTCTCTAACACGATAAAGCTAAATATCTATCGCTATAAAGTCGATTTTCTGCTACGAAAGAAATTTTCAAACGTGTATTACTTATTCAGCCAATAGCTTAAAAATACAATCCGCTGAAATTTTACTGTTTTATTTCATCGCCAAAAATGTTTAATTTTGCATTTGTTCAGCATTTTAGAGATTGAATTTAGTTTTAACGAATTGCAGAATAAAAGGGTCCACACTCCTATTTGTGGTCTTCGAATTGAAAACGCTAGGAATTTTGTTGGAGTATAGTAGTGGATTTAGGCCTGCTCCCTAGAGCTGGCAAACTATCGATAGTCTAGCCATTCGATATTTTCGATAGTTTGTTGGAAAACTATCGATAGTATCGAATTATTTTACACTATGTTCACACGGCAATACGAACAGTCGTTTTGAATGTTGATATACATATGTATATGGATAAAAACAATTAGGTAAAAATTATAAATAATTAATTTTATGTTTAATTTCTTCTAATTTTTCAATATTAAATACACATCTATTTTTTGTTTTTTTTTTACAAAAACATACGTATGAAATTATTTTGCTTTAACAGCCAGTTCAGATAAATTAGCAATAATTTGTTATCAAAAGATTCAGTAAAATTCAGAATGAAACAAAATGGTTCGCTCACAAAATTTTTTATATTTCAATCAGTATTCGAGCGCGGATCGTGAATGTGAGAGCGAACCTCCATATTTGTTGTCCGTGTTAGGAGTGTGTGTTAGGAATGTTGAATTTCATTTTACATATCGCTCATTTATTCAAACAACGTCATAATTCAAATAAAACTAGTTTTGAAAAAATTGAGTTAAGTTTTCAATTAACATGCAACTCAGTGGATATGTTAATAAAGTTTTCTTTTATCAAATGGTGAGCTTGCACTCCATTTGCGTAAACTTTGGAACAAATTAAGTTTAGGGGCACCTCTTAAAAATTAATAAAAGTATCCTACCCAATAGAAAATTGAAAAATAAGAAAAAAATTAAATAAAAAAATTGGCGGTGAGGCCTAGTTTCCGAGTTATGGGCCTAGTTTCCGAGTTATGGGCCTTCAGCGGGGCGTAAAGACTTTCTCCACCATGGTGTTTCCCGACACCGCACAGCCTAATAAAGATTTTCTGTCTTGCAAAGTTTCCTTGCCCGGTCTTAATGACCTTATACACCAGGGTGTTTCCCGATACGGCGCAGCCTAATAAAGATTTTATGCTTCATAAAAATTTCTTGCATTTTACCATTTCATGAAAGGTATTGTCAAAAGCTTTAAAATTATACCATTACTGGTCATATTCGTTGGAAAACACGCTATTGTACTACAATTTCAGAGGATCATAACTCAGAAACTAGGCCTCAAGTATTGATAATAATACCAATAAAAAATTTTAGTTATAATAATGCAAAAATATTTATCGCACAGACAAAATCCTACCTTTAACTAAAGGCAAGTTGTGAAAATGGACCTAAGTGGCAAAATTTATCATGTTTTTAACGAGTTCCTCCACACAATTTCACATTAAAAATCGGCGCATAATGTTTTTACCCACTATTAAATCCTAGCTTGATTTATAATGCAAAATTGTATGGCAAAACTCTTTAAACCCATGATCAACCCATGTACATATGCATGGCTGTTAAATGCTTGTGTATTAATTTTTCTTTATTTTTACACATATTGTGTACCTATACGCTTTTGAATTCATATATAATTATTCTAATCTTTTGTCCAATTCAAAAACGCATCATACCAACCTTAGTTGTTATTAATTTAATAAATATTTCGTATTATTTTAAAAAATAACTTGCTCAAATCGATTTTCGAGTTCTTATTGCACTTCATTCTTTTATCTGTACATTTTGGCGCCTTTTTTAATAGCAACGTTTCAAAGCCTTCCCACGGCGTGTTTGTTTTGCAGTGGGATATTAGACATGTCATATGTAAAATACATATCGCGTAAAAGCTGTTTTATGATTGTACCTTTTTAAAGCCAAAACAAAAGTTCTGAAATGCGTATTGCGTTTTTCAAACTGCCAGCGATTTGAAAATGCTATGATTTCCAGAAAATGGGCGAATATCTGGTATTTCCTAACTACACTTCTAATTTTTCTTTCAAGTACTCAAAGAAATTGCCGGCAACAATGTTGCTTTTTAACAGTTTGAGTTGCATGTACATTTCACATCTAATAGCTTGCATATATGTTATAAAAACAGCTGTTTAAAAATTCAAGCTCACATAAAAGAAAAAAGTTTTATTAGATAAAAAAATACATACTAAGCGATTAATAAATTAGAAATAACTAAATTTCTTTTATAAATGAAATAGGTAAAAGTATGTGTTAAATATATACTTTGGAAAATAATAATATAATGAATAGAATTAAAGTATTATTAGAAAAACATAAACAATTAGTAGAGTAATAAAAAAAAAGTTATTGCAAGTGCAATTAGAGGTACATAATAGAAGGTGTGAATTTGAAATTATAAAGAAATGGAGTCGAATGGAAACCAACGTAAACGCGGAGGTCGGAACGTTAAAAATGCCAACGCTAATGAAAAATCTTCACAAAATAGTGAAAATAATGAGGTCATGGAAGTGTCGGCGGTGGCCATGTCCCCCACATTGGAAGAATCTGAAACGGTAAATAATGCTCCTGCATCCGAATGCAGACGTAGTTCACGTAAGAAAATTATTAAATTTGATGTACGTGATTTATTAAATAAGCATCGCAAGACTCATAAGATACAAATAGAAGCAAGAATTGATTCAAATGCCCCAACTACATCGAAAGCTGCTACCACGGGTGGTGTTGCAACAGCCAGTTCACAGACATCTACAATGACATCAAGAGAAGACTTGCTGTCGAAACATAAAACTTTTTTGGAAAAGTCTGCAATATTTAGACGCTACTCCGTTTCGCAGGAACATAAAGCACCACCGCCACCATTGCCAATACCACCCTTACTTGGAAAAGGAAATGACCACAAAGATTCGAATTTTTCAGGTACTTCGAGTTGCCAAGAGTTTTTGAGTCACGCCATGATAAAACCTAAAGAACCAACTAGTCTAATTGTAGCACAAATCGAGAGTAATAAACCTTCTACGGTGGTAACAACAAAACGCAAAAATATGTATAAAGCTTTAGCAATGGAAAACAAAGTTCTTACTAGTTGTGAAACTGCTCCAGCTGTACAGCCAAAGAAAAGAGGTAGACCAGCTAAAGTAAAAACTCCTGCTGTAGAAAATCTTGTGTTGGCTGCTCAACAAGACGAGAAGAAAATAACGCCAGAAAAAGCAACAAACTGGAAGGAATATAAAGCATGCGTAGCCCAACAGTCTAGCAGTAGCCAGGAAGAAAATAAAGTTACTAAAAAAGTAGATAAAGCTATTATAATATCCAAACATCGAAAAGACGTAGCTCAAATTCTATTTAAGAAACATGATGAAATTAAGAACATTGAAGACACCTTACAATCAGACATTTCAAGATCGGATGACGATGGTAACTTTAGTGGTTTCCAAAGTAGCAAAGACGATTTAAGCTGTGACTCTCCAGTTTTAGAAAATATGTTTTTGGAAAGAAATATCGCTATCAAAGACGCCTTTAACAGTCCCAAAAAAGATAGAACCATTTTTAAGGCTGCTGAAAATAAAAGTCCTTGTAAATCGAATCAAATAATAATAAATGAAGACAATGCAACTCGTGATGAAAAGGAATCTTATTCCACAAGACCTGTAGCAACTTCTTCTGAAATAAATCCAATACCAGACAGCTTATACAAACCGGAGTTAAACATTTGCAAAAATAAAAAAGATCATTTTGAAAAGGTAGAAATCAAAATTCCAAACGAAACTAAAATACTGGAAGAAAACTTAAATATTGAAAGACCTGAACTAAATATTGAGTTCGTATGTCAAAAAGTCAATAAAAATATTGCGGATTCTGCCCAAAAGCAGCCAATCGAGACCAGAATTGAAAAAGATGCCAGTAAATCAGAAATAAGTTCCAGAGCAGAAAACCCCCCACATCAATATAAAGATGCTGTAAAATCTGATGAATGCCAGGCTATTGCAAAATTAAGAGAAACAGAAATAATTAGTAGTACAACATGCAAACAAGAAATGCAAGTTACACCTAGTAATACTGAAACTATTGAGAATAAAAAAGTTGAACAAATACAAAATAAAGTCAAGAAAGCATTGTTGGAATCTGAAAAAATAAGTGAAAAATGTGAATACGAAATAATTAATACTTCCTCAGAATCTTTCTTAAATGCAGAAAGATTTGAGGCTCTTCCTGAAATCCCAAAAGAATTAAAAGTTATTAACATTGGTGCACAAACTTCGCAAACCGTAGCGGAATGTACAACTCCAAAGAAAGTAGCAAAAACAGATATTTCGGTTTTAAAAAGCCAAACGATTTTGTCGCACCCATCGTCATCTTCAGATGAAACAAAATCATTTTCACGAACCTCTAGTTCATCTGAATCAGAGAATGTATCCGAACGCAGTTTTTACTCATCTGAAACATTTTCCTCGGCATCTTCATCATCACCGCGCTCATACAAATCCGGTGATAAATTAAAAGTTTCTGTCAAACGCATGCTTTTACCTAAAAGCCCGTCCACTTCGTCGCAAACTTCAACCTCTGAGGAATTTAATCAAGCTGACGTAATTAGAAGGAAACCGCCAATAGCTAAACGTTCAAAAAGACTACAAAAGAAATTTAGGGAAGCTTTGGACGCTGAAGGTGTTACAGAAAACATTAATGATGGCTTTCAGAAAACTTCAAGTGAGGACAAGAAATTGGAACTAAATATTAAACCAATTAATATACAAGATATTACAACGTCTGTATGCGACAATAAAACAGAAGTTGAGAGAAAAAATGAACTAGACAAAAAAATGATTACAAAAACAATAATTAAAAGTACAACTCAATGCTCTACTGAAAGTTTTATGGCCTCCGAAATAACCGATACACTATCAAATGAGTCTTCAGACAGTAAAGATAAAAGTGTCGAAAGAAAGTCATTAAGAAATCGAAAGGATAACATCAGTTGCGAAAACGTTGTGGGGACTGATAAAGCGAAATTTAAAGAGAAAGAAATACTATTGGAAAAAAATGTTGAAACAGAAGAGCAATCTGCTTTTACTATTGAACATTTACAGCAGCAGAAAATGCTTTCCAATCAGTCTGAAGATGACACAAATAAAGAGAAAAAAACTATTACTGATGTTGGAAGTTCTAAAAGCGATAAGCTTAAGAATAATGAGCAGATAAAAGAACTTGATGGCAAACTCCTAATAACAACAGAATCGCATGAAAAGAAAGTTATAACTCCATCAATGATAAATGAACAAACAAATACTGAAGCTGAAGATATAATTACGGATAAGGTGGTGCAATCAACAAAAATAGAAAACAAAGAGGATAATATTTTTAAATTATCTACGCTTGCACAGAAAACTGATACTTGTGAGAATGTAAACGATATAGTTACATGTAAAAAAACTACTCAAGCCACAATTCAATATAAAAGTGGTCAAAATGTTGAACCCATTTTTGAGAAAGTTGAGCAAGAAAATACAGCAAAAATTGCTACAACTGACAGGTCAGCAGACCAAGAAACAGAAATGACATTAACTACGGTCGAAACTAAAGAAAAAACAATTTCCAAAAGTGAAGAAAATCTTGCTAAATGTGAACCAAAAATGTCTAAGATGAATAGTAAGCCGCAAATGTCGCCTAAAACTGAAATTGATAAGCAAAATAAAACTGATGTCGTGTTGCAGGTGAAAACTGTGGAAACTAATCATTCGAAAAAGAAGTTAAGCAGAACGGATAAAGAAGAAGTCGACAAAATCGCTTCATCTAAATATAAAACTAATGAAGAAGAGACCTTAGCAAAAAATCTTGTAATTCGAGGTGATCAAAATATTGGCGATGAAGTAAAATCAACAAAATTTAGTGAACAACATGAACAATCACTTAGAAAAAATGCTGCACGAGAGGACCAACCAAATTCTGAAATTATACAAGCTGCAACTTATGGAAAGGCATACGCAATTGATAAAGAAGCTGAAAATGTTACGCGGGGCAAAAACAGCAAAATTGTATCACCTAAAAATAAACTTGTTAAAGAAATTGCTCTTCCAGAAGACGTACAGATTCTAAAAGAAAATTATGGAAATTTGCAAGAAATGTCTACAAATCCCACAAAAGAAGTAATAGTAGATGCAAAAAAATCGTCTACCACTCTAGACGAAACAAAAACTTTCAGTGAAAAGTCCAGAAGCAGTAGTAACAAAAAGGAAATTTCTTCAAAAGAATCAAGCCATGAAGCATCACATGACGCCATACAATTGGAAGTTTGCATCAAGGGCAGCAAAATTACACCATCTAGAACTGAAGTCGTTAAAGAAATTGCTGTTAAAGAAGATAATGATGGAAATTTGCAAGAAACGTCTACACATCCGAAAAAAGAAGCAACAGTAGATTTAAAGAAATCTTCTACCACTCACGACGAAGCAAAAACTTTCAGTAAAAAGTCCAACTTGATTATAGAAAATATAGGCAGTGCTAAACCAGAAAAGGTTATAGCAACTAGAAGCAGTGGTAATAAGAAAGACATTTCTGAAAAGGAATCAACACATGACGCCATACAATTGGAAGTCTGTACCAAGGAGAGCAAAGTTACACCATCTAGAACTGGAGTCGTTAAAGAAATTGCTTTTAAAGAAGACAATGATGGAAATTTGAAAAAAATTTATACAGATCCAGAAAAGGAAACAGCAATAAATGTAAAACAATATTGTACCCCTCAAGACAAAGCAAAAACTTTCAGTGAAACGTCCAACTTGATTATAGATAATGTAAGCAGCGCTAAACCAGAAAATGTTATAGCATCTAGAAGAAGTGGTAATAAAAAGGAAATTTCTACAAAGGAATCAAGCCATGAAGCAATATGTAAAACACATGACGCCATAAAATTGGGAGTCTGCACCAAGGACAGCAAAATTACACCATCCAGAACTAAAGTGGCTAAAGAAATTGCTGCTAAAGAAGACTCTGAGATTCTAAAAGAAGATGATGGAAATTTAAGAAAAAATTCTACAGATCCAAAAAAGGAATCAACAAGCCTGAAATTAATGGAAAAGCCCGACTTGATCACAGAAAAAGTAATCAGCGCTAAACCAGAGAAGGTTATAGCAACTAGAAGTAGTGGTAGCAAGAAAGAAATCCCTGCAAAAGACACAAGCCACGAAACAATATGTACAACACATGACGCTATACAATTGGAAGTCTGCATTGAGGATAGCAAAATTACACCAAATAAAACTGAAGAACTTATTAAAGAAGACTCGGACATTCTAAAAGAAAATTATGGAAATTTGAAAGAAATTTCTACAGATCAAAAAAAGGAAGAAACAATAATTGTAAAAAAATCTTCTACCGCTAAAGACGAAGCAAACAATTTCAGTGAAAAGTCCAACTTAATCACTGAAAATATAGGCAAAGCTAAAGTAGAAGATGTTAAAGCAACTAGAAGCAGTGTTATTAAAAAAGAAATTTCTGCAAAAAAATCAAACCTTGAAGCATTAAATACAACACATGACCCCATACAATTGGAAGTTGGCACCAAGGAGGAATTCAAAAAGGTGGATTCTGCACTGACAATAGACTTGAGAAAAAATCTTAAGGAAGAATTTGCATTTAGTAGTGGAATTTCGGCAAACTTAGAAGATAAAAAAACACAACAATCACACCCAAAAGAAAGTGAACAACAAGCTAATATCTGCAGCGATAAATCTGTTTTGTCGGCTTCCCCAGTCACTCGCAAAAAAGGTGTATCTAAAAAAACCATTCTTTCACCCACATTGTCCACGAGCTCTAGTGAAAATTCTCAAACATGCTCGCCTGCCTCTTCAACAAAAGGAATTGCGAAAAGATTGGAAGACAACGCAGAACCTTTGCCAGATGTAAAGTTGCAATTAGATCCTGTAAAAGCGAAACAGTCTCCCGCTCAACTAACTTTGACAAGCTCTTCAGCTAAAACGTGTGCCTTGAAGCAGGCAGATCTTGATAAACCTTGTCAGCAGGTAGATTTAGTTGAAAAAGCAACTAGCAGTTCAAATGCGCAACAAGAAACCCCTTTACAGGGAAATAATGAGCAAAGTGAAATAGTTCCCATAGTGACGAAACGAAGGGTCAGAAAGTCACGTTTTAAAAATCTTCACGGACCGGAAATTGATTCCGAAACTGATAGTAGCAACGGAAAAAGTACTTCAATGGATGCAGTAAACCTTCGAAAGCAAGAAACCGATACTGAAAAAATAACAACAAAAGAACAAGTTGAAGATAAGGAGATAAAAACTATGCAAACTTCTACTACAGCAGAGGGAACTTTACCTAATGAGATAGATGTTAGAGATGAAACTGTTTCTTTGCAAGAAAATGCAAAGGGCAACCTTCTACGCTCTCAAATAAAAAATGTAAGCATCGAAACCAATACTTTGTTGGATATTCTGCGCACCGTTCAATCAAATACAGCAGCTGCATTAAAAGCTAATAAATCTCCCATTAATATCGACAGAATGAATAAAGAAGAACCTGAAACTGAAAGCTGTAGTAAAATTGATTTTGATGAAAAACCTCAACAACAACAATCCAAAACATTATCTCCCATACTGTTCAACACTGATCCTTCCTTAACAGTCAAAAAACAGAATTTATCGCCAGCACGTTCCGATTCTGGTTCGCCTTTGACTCTTAAAAAAGTAACACCCTCGCCGACACGTTCGAGCTCGTCGTCACCCTTGACCCTAAAGAAAGTAACCAGGCGCTATGAAAGACGAAGTCGTCGTGGTGAAGAGTCTGCACATAAAACTTTGGAGGAAACGTTTGCCGAAATTGCTGCACAAAGCTCAAAAGCTGTGTTAGCCGCTAAAGAATTTGACAGTAATGAGGAGCAAACAAAAAATGATAAATCACAAAAAGAACTAGAGATTTTTAAGACTTCTTCAACAAATTTTGAAAAAGAAGACTTTAAAGAAAATTTGGTAGGAGAAGAGAAAACATTGCCTTTAAATAATGAAAAACAAGTTGTTGAGTCTGTATTGCATGCGGCGGATGAATTAGGCCCAAGTCCAGACGTTTCGCAGAACATTAATTCCATGGAAAATGTAGTTGAAGTGGAAACTACAAAAGTAACCCCCGGTAGAAAAGGGCGTAAGCAAAAAAATCCACCTCTGGACCTGCCAATGGCAGAGACAAAAGAAATAATAGAAGTAGATAATTCAACGGTAAATAAAGAAAGTTCTGCTAAAGTAATGGAAATAGTGAAAGAGCATGATATTCAATCGAAAACTGAGGTAATAACTGAAGCGAAGTTGGATGAAAATAAATCTTCAGAAATTGCTCTAATTGAAGATTTACCAGGGGCCAAGAATGAAAATTCTTTATCATTATCACTGTCTCAGCCGCAGGATTATGACAAACATTCGTCTATTTTACCAGAAACAGCCGCCGACGAAGAATCTTTGAAAGAGTTAGACATAAGTGAGTGTGAATTAAGCAAACAAATTAAGAAACCTGAAGCTAAGGAATTTTCAGAAGATGATGCCTTACGCTCTCCCACTGATACTCCTCCAGATAAAGAAGAAGAAAGTTGTGTCCTTAAATTACAAATGAAAAAACGAGATTCATCCTTGAGTAAAAGTGAAACTAAATCAGTTTGTAAGAAAACACATAAGAAAATTAAAAATGACGAGGACGACTCATTAAGCTTGCAAAAAGAAACTTTAGTGAAGATAGGAGCAACTACTCCTCCACCCTCTAAAAGGGGCAGAAAACCCAAAAACCAGCAGCAACCAGAAACTCCACAGACCAGCTCTAAAAAGAAGAATAAAAAAGATGTTTGCAGCAAAACTGATGAAGACATTAGTGTGGAGAAGCCAAAAGCCTTGGACTCAGAAAGTGAGTCGTTAAACAGTTCTACGGAGAAATCTTTAGATGAAAAGATGGCAAAAAAGAAGCGTCAAAAGAAATTAAAAGAAGCCTTTGAAGCCGCTTTAATAGATGATAAAGAAAAATTTAAGGAAAATTCGCAAACTGACATGTGTGATACCCCAACTCCTTCTAGCTTTGGCTTAACACTCTTTAGCAATTCACCACCGCCCGATCAGAGCCATTCAATATCCAATGAGGAGGTAAATGAAACCATTAAATTTACAAGCGTAACGCCAGTGGACACAGAAGATGATCTGGATCCGTTAAAGGATATTGAGAAATTTATAGCAGACGGAGTTAATCTCTTGAAGAAAGATTATAAACTAGATGAGGACAGTGTTGATGATGTCATGCAAACTACGCCTCCTACTACAATAACTAAAACAGTAGACGAACCTATTAAAACTACTAACGAAGAAACGAAACATATCATCTTTAATACATTTGAAACACCTGCTGATACACCTATAAACACACCCAGTGCTACGCCTCCACCTAAAAGTCCTACATCCGCAGAATCCTCCACTCCCGATGAAACTTCTGGCGGCGTGCGTAGATCTCACCGTATTAAACTTATAACGAAGACGCCTAAAGCTTTGGTTGGTAGAGGTTTGGTTAGAGATAGAGAACGTTTTTCCATTAAAGATGATGTGGAAACTAAAAGTCACTATTCAATGGATGATCATCTAACGGACCTGGCGGAGGTGGAAGCTAAAAACGCAAAATTCCTTAAAGAAATGGAAGAGAGGCTTAGTAATTTTCAGGTTATTAAGGAAAATGACTATTTATGTGAACGTGTGGTCAGTAGAGAGGCAAAAAAGATGATTTGCGACTGCTTCCTTACACATGAGGAGGAGGGGCGTGGTGAGCTGGGCTGTGGCGAAGACTGTCTCAATCGTTTGCTTATGATTGAATGCGGTCCCGAATGTAATGTTAAAGAACGCTGCACTAACAAACGTTTCCAAAAATTATTATGCTCCCCCTGCCGAGTCTTTCGTACTGAGAAAAAGGGTTTCGGCATAATGGCCGACATCGAAATACTACCGGGTGAATTTATAATGGAATATATAGGCGAGGTCATAGATACCGACGAGTTTGAGAAGCGTCGTCACTTGTATTCTCAAGACAAAAATCGCCATTATTATTTTATGGCCTTGAGAAGTGATGCCATTATTGATGCTACCATCAAAGGCAACATATCGCGTTTTATTAACCACTCGTGCGACCCCAATGCTGAAACGCAAAAATGGACTGTAAATGGTGAATTGCGGATTGGTTTCTTTAGCCGTAAATCTATAATGCCAGGAGAAGAAATCACATTTAACTATCAGTATCAAAGGTATGGAAGAGAGGCCCAGCGCTGTTATTGTGAATCCGGCAACTGTACAGGTTGGATTGGCCAAGAACCCACCTCCGATGAAGGTGAACAGCTGGACGACGAGTATGATGAATCGGAAGACGAAGAAGAAGCCGATACCTCAAATCTTTTAGTACAGGATGATGATGAAGATAGTGATGCCAGTGTAGCTGATCCAGAAGAAGTGCAAAAACAGTTGGAAATGGCTGCCGCCCAAGCAGAGGTGGACTTGGCACCCTTGCAGTTGTTGCAAGACAAAGTAAAACAGGCAGAAGCCACATTAAGTGATGGCAAATCTTTGCAAGATTTAAGTAAAACGGACAATGAAGAAGATTCAAAGAGTAAATTTAAAAAACTGCTTTCAAAAATGGCTGAAAAAGTGGCAGCCAAACAAAAAGAAAATAAACGTGAACAAAAGCTGCGACGCAAAAAGAAATCGAAAGAATCCTCCGCTGAGTTGGCAAACAAATTAAGATTTTTGGAAGATCCCGATATAGAAGATGAAGTCGAATTCTTAAAAGAGTGTGGTCTTAAGAATCAATCCGATACCTTGCGCCTTTCGCGATTAATGGTGCGGGCGAAATTGGTGCAAACTCGGCTCAATCTACTGGAGATACTGCGCAAGGGAGATTTTCCATGTAGGCGTTTGTTTTTGGATTATCATGGCTTACGCTTGTTGCATGGCTGGATGAGCGAAGATGCTGGCAATATGCAAATTCGCATGTCTCTCCTACAGACGTTGGAAACTCTACCCATAGCGAATAAAACAGTATTGACCGATAGTAAAGTTATGCACGTAGTACGCACTTGGGGTGGCACCAGTACGAATCTTTCACCAAATGAAGACTCCTCCAACAGCAGCAACAGCAACTCTCAAGAGGCTCCAGTGCAAAACCCTACCACGTTTGAGGAGGGCACCGAAATGGCTGAATTGCAAAAACTAGCCTTAAAACTTATCACCACTTGGGAGGGATTGCCCGAAATATTCCGTATACCCAAAAAAGAAAGATTAGAACAAATGAAAGAGCATGAACGCGAAGCTGATAGACAATATGCTGCCAATGCTGAAACGCAAGAAATTAACACGGCTACCGATCGCTTTCGTAGGGATCGCTTTGGTCGAGGTCTAAATACAGCCAGCAGCAGTACGTCAAGCTCTTCTAATCGTTTTTTTAAACCCAACAACGGAAACCCACATAAAACTGCCAATGCTAAACCGGAAAATTTAAAAAATCTCTCCAAAGCTCAAAGACGCGAAATGTTTGCTGCCAAAGTGGCCAGGGACGAGGCCGAAAAGCGTTTAGCTGAAGAACGTAGAGAATTTGAAACCAAGTGCAGGTTCTTCGGTTTGGATCCCAAAAAGACACGAGCACAAGATATACCCTTTTGTGTCAATCCAGCAACGGGCCAATGGTTCTCAGTTGAACGCAAACCTATAGCTACACCTCCAAGCTATGCCCATGTACAAGTGCCCGTTAAGCCCAAATCTACCGATCCCAAAGACTATCAACTGCCAGCCGTATGCAGTAGTTTACCCTCTCAATGGAAATATGCTATCACAGCGCAAGGTAAAATTTACTATTATCATATCAAACACCGCATAGCGCAATGGGAGCCACCGTCGCCATCCCAACAGCAACAATGCGAACTGGAAGCTTGGGAGGACGATTCAGAAAGTGAAATTACCACAACGGCCGGCGAAGATAGCAGTGACGATGACGATGACATACTAATTGGCATGGATACGGCTCAGCTGAAGGCCTATATTGATCGAAAAGTGGAAATGAGGCGTCAGAAACGCTATCAACGTTTGGTCGATCAACGTTCAATAAGTGTAAGTATATGAGATATTTTAATCTAATTTTTCGAACTTTTTTATATCGTCGCTGTTTTAACTGTTAGGTCAGTTAACTGACATAACTGACATTTTTTTGAAAAATTAGTTAAGTCCTCTACTAGACTTTATAAGTCATAATACACATTGTCTACAATTTTCATGACTGTAAGCATTACTTTTGTGCCTATACCCAGCAAAAAAAGTGAGGAAAAAAAAGTAGAAAAAACACCACTTCAAATTTAGGTAAAAAACCAATGAATTTTACATTGAGGTGTCATTGGAAGGAAGTGGTTTGCTTTTAACATCTTTTAAACTCAATAAAAATCATGTTTTTGGTGCTATAAAAATCCGAAATTCGGGAGTGAAAATAATTCACTTCACAAAAGTAGTTAAAAAGTGCTTTTTATTCAGTGATTAAAATCACTTTTTTATTTATGATTTTAATAGGCTAAAGTTCGTATCGCTTTTTAAGCCAAATTACATGTGATAATTATTTATGAACAAATAACACCAAAGTTAGTTGTAAATATTCTGACAACACATAGTTGAACGGAACAGCCAGCCGTTTTCGAAGGCCACTAAACCTTCATCATCAGCGTTCTTTTGTGTTTGGTCCACTGTGTGTGGTGTCAGTTGATATAGATTTCTGCTTTATATACTTAGCATTATTGCAAAGGGAATATGTGAATTGTTTTGATTCATCGTATTTCAATTTGCTGAAAGCTTTTTTGTATTGTAAGCTCAATTTTACCATCTCTATATTTACAACAGTCTTACCATTGTCGTTTTGTTCTTTTACTAATTATACACATGTTAGTTAATTTGCTTATTTTTTGTTCTACTTAAGACAAACTTTTTTGGTTTGTTACTATTAAGTATATTTTTATTTAATTTTTGCCACAGGCCCATGGCTATTAATTTTAGTTAATTTTTAATTATTATTCGAACTCCATTTGTTTCTATATTTATGATTTTAACAGGCTAAAGTTCGTATCGCTTTTTAAGCCAAATTACATGTGATAATTATTAATGAACAAATAACACCAAAGTTAGTTGTAAATATTCTGACAACACATAGTTGAACGGCACAGCCAGCCGTTTTCGAAGGCCACTAAACCTTCACATATTCCCTTTGCAATAATGCTAAGTATATAAAGCAGAAATCTACATCAACTGACACCACACACAGTGGACCAAACACAAAAGAATGCTGATGATGAAGGCTTAGTGGCCTTCGAAAACGGCTGGCTGTTCCGTTCAACTATGTGTTGTCAGAATATTTACAACTAACTTTGGTGTTATTTGTTCATTAATAATTATCACATGTAATTTGGCTTAAAAAGCGATACGCACTTTAGCCTGTTAAAATCATAAATATAGAAACAAATGGAGTTCGAATAATAATTAAAAATTAACTATTTAATTTTTGTTATGTTATTCCATTGTTAATTTTTATAATGCAAATTTTTTGATTTGAAAAGCTTTAAATGTAATAAAAACACTTGTATTTGGCTTGAGCCAAAAAAAAGTAATGAATTTGCTGAAAACAAAGTAGTGATTTAAAATTCCATTTGATATGTGGTTAAAAATAACTTCTTTAACATCTAGTAATATGCATTAGAGACTTTCGAAGTAATTTAAAAGTGGTTCGTAAGGAACTACTCCTTTTATTTTTTGCTGGGTATAAGTAAAAAGATTTCTGACACAGCCATAAGAATGAATGTATAAAACAACCATAAAAACTGCTCTCCTGTTAAATTTTTAAAATGTTAGTTAGATCAGTTAATTCAAACAGCAACGATATGTTGAATTAAACCAATTTAGCTTGAAAAAATAGTTTAATTTATTTTTTTCCTTGTTCGACAAAATTTAAATTGTTCTTCAAAAATTCACTGCTTTCGATTAACATACATATGTACATATGTAAATCAATCCGAAATTTCTTCATGGTTATGACTGGGAAATATTTTTTTTAATCTGTGGGGAAAAACTTTTCACAAGCCATTTCTCATAACTAGACTAATAAAGATTCTAACCCCTAGTTTTTAACTTAAAAATTAAGTACGTAATTAGCTAATTTGTATTTAAAATTAAGTTGTAATTAAATACGATTTCATTTTTTCAGTGATTATTTAAAGTTATTATTAAATTACGTTGAAAGTACGGCAGCACTCAAAAATTTCCAAATATTATGGAAAGCTTTCCAAAGAACAGCTGTTTAACATAAACAAAAAAGTTAGGTTATCAAAATGCAGAAAATTAAAATTGCATAAAAACACAATTTATGAAACCAAAGGAGCATCAGAATGCATTTTTCTATTTATTTATACCATGATATGAAACTATGAATTTTTTATGTTATGTATTTATGCAAATTGAACAAAATTCGTCCTAATACGACCACATGATGTTTTCAACCCAACCACATGATGTTCATGTGTATGTTTGCAATAAACGCACACACGCATAAAAACATATGGTGCGCTCATAAAACTTAAACACTACTTAATTACACAAGATTGGGCATTTAATTATTATTTAATTAGGCACTCAAAAACACAATTTCGTATTTAATTAGAACTTAAAAATAATTACAGTTTGATTACCAACTGAAAAAATGGGCATAATTAAAGGTAAAAAGATGATAATTATTTTTATATTTTTCAATAGAAATAATTTTTACTCTCTAATTTTTATTAATTCGAGGATAAATAATTTTTATATTTTTATTTTTCGGACAAAAGTAATTGTTGCTATTTTCTGATTTTAATTTTTTTGAAATGAAATTAATTTTTATACGTGTCGTTGGCTTAGTCGGCAAATATGCCAAGTACTCTTTTTATACAAAGTGAGTATTTAATGTAGAATGCTAGAGTAAGTCCCTATTTACACTATGCAAGTCTTATTGCTAAGCTGATTAGTTTATTAGGAGAGAGAGACGGGGGGAAAAGAAACATTGCTGTTCCCCTCGTCTCTCTCTCCCTGAAACTAATCAGCTTAGCAATAAGACTTGCACAGTGTGATTTGGGACTAACTCAAAACACATCATTTCCAAAAATTAAAACGTTGTTTTTCTTGCTGTTACGAAGTTAAAAACTATTGGTGGAATTTTTTTTTTTTGCTGTGTTTGAAAATTACATTTTTCCATTTTTCCAACAAGAAAAAAACTGATGTGAATACCTTTAGTAAATAAATATTTAGTTACAAAAAAAATCATGATTGAACTTCCGTTTTTGATAAAAATCGATTATTTATGGCTCGATGTGTTTTTCGCCTTAGGAACCACTGGGTTAAAGGGCCTGAGTTGTTGTCACGCAAAACCTAAGAAATTCTAACTTTTATAAATTAAATAATCACATTAAATTTGCATTATTTAGCCACGACGCGAAGAGGACCGTATTTACAACCAGTTAGAAGTACGTAAATATAAAGAAAATAAGGAGAAAATACGCAAACGTAAGGAGGATATACGTCGTAGACGGACAGAAGCTCTCCGTCAAACATCGCTTAATATGTGCACTCTTGGCAGTATAACGGATACAAACCCAAATACAAACAAATCGGACACAGAAAACAATGAAGAACTGGGAATATTGCCTATACAAGATTATCTATTATCCTCCGATGAAGAAATTGATCTCAAGGCAGAAGTGAATAGTCCCCTGATAGACAAAATAGTGGAAGGTGACAAGATAGTGGATGAACTGGATGCTTTAACCACTAAAAGGCAGTTAAAAAGACCCCTGCCGCCGCACCGTGATTTCAATGAACCTTCAACTTCAGCATCAACTTCCGTTTCCAGCACAACTATTGCCAAGCAAGAATATAAGAAACGTAAGTTGGAAAGAAAAGAGAAAAGGTAAGAAGAAATCTCTTCCACCTCGTCCTCCTCCTCGCTATGAAAACGAACTCTTCTTTCTCTTTTAGAAAACCTAAAGAACAAGATGCTAAATATCGTAAAAACAAGGAAAAATTCCGCTGCGAAATTGCCGGTATAATTGTACATCATTTAAAGCCTTATCTTAAGGAAACTTGTACTTTAGGACGCATACAATCAAATGAAGATTTCAACCATTTGGCACGAAAGGTAATAACTGCATCATTTTCTAAATTTCACCAAAAATTTATTTAATTTTTCAATTACAGTTAACCCATTTCGTTATGATAAAAGAATTGAAATACTGTGAATCTGTAGGCCAAACACTAGTTGTTACAGATTCGGTAAAAAGTAAATCACGAGAATTCATTAAGAAATATATGGCTAAATATGGCGGTGTCTACATTAAGCCAACTAATGATCCCAATTTTAAAGATATACCCTTTACATTGTAAAATTTTTATTCATATTTTTTTTTAGAATTAGATAATATATTTCGCATAATAATAGAATAGTGTTTTATGAATATAATATGTATTAAACTTTGTTTCATATTTGTCAAAAATTTAATAACGGTACATGCTTTTGAATAAATATGAAGTTCCATAAAATTATAATTGGATACACATACATACATACATAACATACATTTGTATTTGATTGATTTTTTAGCCAACTCAAAACTCCATTAGTTATTGAACGATTCTTCTCTTTTGGGAGCTACATTATCTGTTTATTGGACCCATTGCAATCTGTATTAACGGGTAATTAACACCATTCAAAAACAGTGTAAAACAAAACCGCATTAGACGGCTTAACGGAATTAAAAATCCCATTGAACACAGTCATTATAATTTCAAAAATGTTGTGTGATTTAAATATCGTCACATAAAATCCAAAAAGCCGTGACTACTTTTTGTTTTTTTTTTACACAGGCGAAGCGAAAAACTATAAATTTAAGACTATTTATTTCTTAGTTGCCAAATTTCTGTTTCTTACATTGTGGTATTCCTTTCGTTTTGAATATAAATTCACCACAACTAGATATTAAAATAAATTCAGTAAAGTGCGACTTTGACTCCCACACGAAGGGTTCCGCACGGACACTACATACATATTAGTGTCCTGCATAAGACATCTTATAAGAACTTTCAAGACATGAGGGATTTTTCAAATCCTTTACTACAGCGAAATCTTATAAAACAAACGTTAACAACACTGTTTGCAAGAAATTTGTTTGTGTATTGTAGGTATAATTGTAAAGAAGAAAACACTTCGTGACGGAAGAATTTGTAATACTTGCTTCTTTCTACGCATGAGCGCGTGTACAAACGTCATGCATGTATGATTTTTTATTTTTCTGCGCACATGCAAAGCCACACACATGCATTAACATTAGTTGTATGCGGTTAACCACATAATAGCTTACCATCTACATATTACACACACACTCAAACGTACAATATGAAATATAACAAGCATACACTAATCAACAGTACTTCTTTTGAGTGTTTGTTACAAACAAGCTGTCTTGCGACATCGCTTGTTAACACTGATATACACGTACACCAATACATTCATCGTGCTTCGCTTATAGTACGACAGCATTTATTATTGGATTAGTATAATATATGCGACGTGAATACATTTAAAAATCATGACGTATTTACATTTAAAGACCTTTTACGCAGGTCTCTAATACATATGTATGTAATGCTATACGAACTTTAGGCCCTTATTATGAGCAACTTTGGATCTTCGACTGTAGTCGAAAGTACTGATCCAACGAATTTTCATTTGGTATTATGACGAGCATTCGACAAAGAATGTCCTTATTGTGAATATCACTCAAAGTGAATTTTAAAATTTGCAACAATTTTACCTAAAAATAAAAACCAAATCATTAATTTTTTATACTAAAATACTTCATCGAGAGCTAAATTATGTTCGATGAAAATTCTTTGCTCAACGAAATTTTCGATGCTCATAATATGAATTGAACATTCGATTTTCGATAGCCACCGAAGATCGAAATTCGAATACAACATAATATGGGCCTTATTAGCCTATATAATCGATATAGAAATTTAAAAAAAAATTAACTTTTCTGGGTTTTTTCGTCTTTAGGTTTATTTTTTGGATTCTGGCGTTTTTTTTCATTTTGGGGATTTTTTCGATTTTTGGCGATTTAATCGTTTTTGGCGATGTTATATAATTTTAGGATTTTTTGGTTTTATCGTTTTTGACAATTTCAAGAGTTTGCCTCTTACGGTTTTCAAGACATAACAAGTTATCAAAATTACATAGTCCAAATTACATTAACTGATAGAATACCCTTTAGTTTTGATTTTTTAAATTTTAGTGTTAATTGTTGTAGTCTGTATAAAAATAAACTAACTACAAATTTCAAGTGTCTATATATATTTTTTTGTATGTTACATTATGATTACAACATTTTTCGTTTAGTTTTTAATTGTCATATGTATGTTCGTTCTTGTATCGGCCAAAGTTTTACATACTCTGCGAAAACAATAGGCTTCCCTTCCACCTTTGGTGCACGGAACCCTAAAAAAATTAGATAAAAATGCTTTTTTTAAAGGAAAAAGTACAAAAAAATCATTCGAAAAAGCCGAGTTTAGAAATCAATAGGTATTTGAAAGTAGCCTGGATGCCACGCTTATTCTAATTTTTTTTATATAAAAGTGTAGTTACTGCTTTTTGGCTTACTAATTTGCTTTCAACGTAATTACGGCCATTTGAATTTCGTTAAATAAATAATTAAGGAAAGATGTACATATCGTTGGTCTCAAGTAGAAAGGCCCTAACTCAAAAAATTGTAACTTTACAGGAGAAGGTAAAAAAAAACATAACAGAAATGGTGATATTCAAAATAGAACTTTTTTTTGTAGTAAAAGCGTTATTTTTTGCACTATTGCAATCAATTTTTGTGACGATGTGTATTTGTGTGAATTGGAATCAATGAAAAACTCAACTCGACGGTGCCTTTTGGGGCCTAAAGTACCCGATACACAGTGAGGATTTCGTAAAAAAAAATTGGAAATAATTCTGCAGTTTCTAAACTATCTGCCTGAGAGTTATGAAATTTCATATAGCATTTGAGGAGGTATCACAGAGCTTAAGTTTCTAATTTGGAATATATATTGTTACGAAAATGGCCGTCGACAAGGTTAAGCAGCACTACACAAAAATATTCCAACAGGGTTAATGTAAGTGTTACGCGAAAATATTCCTACAGGGTCAAAGCAAAGAATAGTCTAGAATAGTAGCAAACAACTAAATAAGCATGCGCAGCATTAAACGTAAACAAGCAAAAGCAATAACAAAAAGCGTCTGCTTATTAAGAAGATTCACATATTTACACACATACATACATGGTAATTCAAACGAAAAACAAAAGATAAACAACCACCGTGTATTAGTTAGTTAATGATGTACACACGCATGCATATACACATGTATGTACATAGTTACCACATGAACTTAATTAGGCACTTTGTAAGCAGCATAAAGGGTGTTTTTTATTGAGGTATAGAACTTTAAGTTGGCATCACTTTTTTAACTGGCGGCCATTTTGTCAGCTGTCAAGTGATTAATATTTAGTTTGGTTTGCCATTTCATCATAAACAGGTTGACAAAAGAACAACGCTTGCAAATCGTGCAAATTTATTTCGAAAATAATGGTTCAGTTCGCGAAGTTTACCGCAAGCTCCGTCCATTTTATGGTCGACATAATCGTCCATCAGAGCAATTAATTCGGTTAACCATGGATCGTTTTCGCACTACGTTTACTCTATGTGATAATACGCATCCGCAGAGACGTCGAACAGTGCGCACCGAAGAAACAATTGCCGCTGTAGAGCAAAGTGTTGAAGAGGACCCGAATGAATCGATTCGCCACCGTACACAGCAATTGGAGTTTTGTCCATCAACTTTATGGACTATTTTGTTCCCGAATTGGATGGCATGAATGTGGATGAGTTGTGGTTCCAACAAGACGGCGCTACATGCCATACAGCGCACGTCACAATCGATTTATTGAAGGAAACATTCGATGAGCGCATAATTTCGCGGAATGGACCTGTCAATTGGCCACCAAGATCGTGTGATTTGACACCATTGGATTATTTTTTTTGGGGATATGTGAAGTCGCTCGTCTACGCCAACAAACCAGAAACGTTAGGGGACTTGGAAGCCAACATTCGTGGCGTTATTGCCAACATACGGCCCCATATGCTCGAAAAAGTGGTTGAAAATTAGACCTGTAGAATTAGCTTTATTCGAGCCAGCCGCAGCGGCTACATGCCCGAAATCATATTTAAACATTAATGGCATAAAAATATCCTTCCAATAAAGCCAAATTGATGGACATTAAAACGATTTTCTTGTGTTTTATTTCAATTCGAAGTTTTATACCCCTCAAAAAAACACCCTATATAAGATGATAATGATCGTCTAGACATTGCTTGAAACTTCTAGTGGTATTTGTGTGGAATATAAAAAGAGGTGACGCAGCCAATGAGTTAGTTAGTTGCAGTTGTGAGTTAGTTGCGAACAAGTCAGTTGCGAACAAGTCAATCAGTTGCGAGTGAACAAGTCAGTAGATAATTAAGTTGTGAATTAATAATAGTCTGCGATACAGTGGTGAGTTGGTAGTTAAGAGCAGTCTGTGCTTTACACGTGAGTTGGAGTAAAGGCGAAACTATAGGACAGTCTATAGTGACAGCAAAGTCTGGCGTGGAATTGAGATTATTGTGGAGTCTATCGTGTCGACTGGAGTAAAGGGAACAGCGCAGCGAATAGACGTGTTTAAGGGTGTAAGTAAAGCCAGTGAGCCTTTATTGGTGTATCAACTGTGAGTATCGGCAGAGTGAGTGCCGTGTGTGACAAGCAGCAGACAAAGAGGTATTGGTGCATCAACTGTGAGTGACGGCAGAGTGAGTCTTGTAAGTGACGAGTAGCAGACAAAGAGGTGTCACGTGAATACTTGCGCAGCCAGCTAAGAAACGTGCGTAAGCTACAGCGAGGAAGGCGTAGTGGTAACCAGTTGTGAATATTTGTGTGTAATTTAGTAGTTTAAGCTGTATTAGTTTATATAAGCTCTTGAGTAATTTAGTTTAAGTGAATTTGTAAATAAAACTTGTATCATTCTTAACCCTAATTACTACACGCAGCTCTTGTATTCATTTGCAAATCTTCGAGTCCACGGAAAAGCGTTTTTAAGGAGAGAAAAACGTAACAATATGTATCTTTAAAGGAGGCGAAGCCACAAAGCCCCAAAGTAGGCAACCTAGGGTTAATGAAAAATTAAAACCGATGCCAAGCTGATGTTTTTGATCTGATAAAAAGGATTTTTTACAAGTGGATTTTTTTTTCTATTCAAGAACTAAAAAAAGTCTGCTACATTTATGGGTTTCTGCTTACAGTTTAGAAAATATTCGAGAAAAAAAATAAAATTTTGGCTTTTTTAATAACCTTGGTCCACTGTTCTGCTAATGGAGAAGTCAAATCTTGTTCGATTTAGAAAATGAAACTCATTATGAATAAGGAATAAGATTCGTAACATTAAAATTTGGTATCAAAATCACAATAGAGTCAAAAGTTATAAGCAATTCATTCGGTTAATTATTTCGCTATTATAAAAAAATTTGCAAAAATACCAACCTTATATTTATACTTATTCAAAGGCAATACTATAAAAAAAATATTACAAAGAAATTTCTTGTTCAAAATTTTCCTTATTGAAGGAACCAGATCGTTTCGAATTAGACCTATTTTTGTTATAAACATAAAATTTAAGGCCTTTTTCCTCAAATTCCAAGGCAGGAACCAACAAATTTATTATGCCACCTTAAGACAAGATTTGTTTTTAAATAATTCCAAAAATCGTATCTGCACCCGGCGAAAAATAAGAAGAATGCAGCAAAAATACTGAAAAATCCCATTTTTGGGATTTTAGGTTTTTTTTGGGAATTGCCGTGGACCCAAAATCAAATTCTATTTGTCATTACTTTCTGGGCTAGTTTTTTACTAATTAGTTAAACTTAGTTTAACATACGTTTAGTTAACCAAGAAACAAATTTAAACGGCGTTTAACAGCCCATGCTGTTTATCGGTGATGGATTAACACTTGTCAATTTAGCTAGAAATGTCATACTTTGTTTTCAATCTTTTGTGTAAAAAGGGCAACAGTAAAAAGCGATATGGCAATTATTTCAATTTATTTAAAAAAAAAATTTCAATAAGTGTTTTCTGAGATATTTATGAATTTAAAAATAAATAATATGTCTTAAAAAATAGTGACGCTCCAAAAATAAACTACAAATGAACATCAAATTTTAAAGCCAACGAAATATTTGAAAGAATTAAAATTCATTACACACAAAAAAATGACTTGGAAGTGTTCTTATCTCGCTTATTTTTCTCACAACTGTCCTATCCAAGTTATTATAGGTTTAATAATCACTAAAATCTTCGTCGTTATAAGAAACATCCATTTTATTTATCTATGAATCTATTTATTTATTAAACTTTTCCGTAAAACTGTTTTTTCCAATTGCGTAATATTTATTTCATTCATATGTAGATCGACTCGGGTTTTCAACCGGTTTTAAAACCCGGTTTTTTCAAAATACGGTTGTCGTTTTTTTCAAAATGTTGATTTTTTGAATGTCGAATAGTCCGGTTTTTTACAATTTAAAAACCGGCTGAGTCGAATACTTTTCGGTTTGTACATTTTGCATGTTTTGTTGATTTTCGTAAGTATTTTTTTAGTGTAAAACCTCTAAGCTTTTTTAGAGCATGGCAACATTTACTGAACTATGAAATTTAAGAGAAATTATTTGATGAGGTAATAGCAGAGGCGAATTTAATTGGCCTTATGGTGTACAATGGATGTCAAAATACAGTTGAAAAAAGTGTTTTTAAGTTTTGGTGCCATTTTGCTTCATATTTTATATAGAGGTAGATATCCACCTTGTCCATACATTCATATGTATATAACATTAAGGAGTAAACTGTACATACACCCATCATTTTTGGGATTTGAGGAAACTTGGAAAGAAATTCAAAAAATTAATTATGCCAATATTTAGGGTGCTAATAAATATGTTTATACAAGAAATAAAAAATTAAAAAATAATTATAATAACAACATAATAGACCATATTTGGATGTCATTTGTTGACGGCTTCGTACCAGAAATCACAGCATTTTCAAACAAGTTGACGACATCAAACATTTTGCACGTATTTTTTCATGTATTTTATGCCTGTATGTAGACTTTTCTCCTATATATTTTTAATATTTTTGCTGCTGTAGATGTTATAATTGTTTTTTTATTTTTTGTATAAACATATTTATTAGCAACCTAAATATTGGCATATTTTTGAATTTCTTTCCAAGTTTCCACAAACCCTAAAAATTATGGTTGTATGTAGAGTTTATTCATCAACTGTATATTATATATAAATATTTATGTACTATACATAAGTATATGAAGTTAATTTATATGTTTTACCTTTAATTTTTGTATTGTTTTATAAAGCAATTTAAAATCAAAACTTTTGTATAATAATTTTCTTACTTAAAAAAACCGGTTGACCGGTTTTTCCTGAATTGCAAAAACCGAAACCGGCTTTTTCATAATATCAAATATTCGAACTATTCGATAACCGGATTCTGGAAAAAGTCGAATAATCGATCACCCTAATATGTACATATCGTCCCTACCACGTCAATCTATCCAATATGCAAAATTCGATTTTTAGATTCGTTGTCTTGGTACCCTAATTTATACGTTATGCCTCGTTCCAAAATGCTTAAATTCTCATGGACATAGATAAATAACTCAATATAAAATATTTTAAGCCAGGTACTTTTAGGAATACGCCGACTTTGAATTCACAATTGACGAGTCTTTGAGCTCTTCTGAAAAGTACGAATTTTCATATTGGATAGTTTGACATGGTAGGGACGATATGTATGCATATTTATCATTTGACAGTTCTAACTTGAGTTTAACTGAACAATGTTGCTCGGTTAAACCTAGATTATTAACTAGATAATCTTTATATTTAAAGCAATATTTTAAGTTTAACCTACAGTTAACTGACAAGTAGAGTTTATCTCTATGTTCTGTGTTGCAACTTAAATAACAAGAAAAAAATTAAGTCGGTTGTTCACAAAGTTATTCGATTTGCCTATGGACTAAGGCTTATGCAACGTGTTTCAAAACATTTAAAAAAATTTTGAATCTCACTTTTGATGATTATCTAAAGTTTAGATTATTGATATATCTCTTTAAAATTATCAAAACCCAAACACCTATTCAAATCGTGAAAATTATATTATTTTTATGATCCTCTAGAAACCTTTAAATTAGCATACCTCGCATTTACTATGGTATTTATGAAAAATCGTTTGTTGTTAGTGTCGCAAGGATATGGAATATCCTGCCAATTGATCTTCGTTCTTCTGCGCTGCATTTATCCTCATTTAAGATGAAGCTACTAAATTTTTTTCAAACTAGTTGAAGATATATATTATTTTTATTTTGCTGTCACATTAAACTAAATTTAAGTGAGTTTTGTATTGTTTTTTCAATACAATACAATTGTACATTTAACTTGTTATAAGAATTACTTTGAACTGTGTCATTATAATGGTTGATATATTATTTTTAAATATCTTGGATTTCATACCATAATTAATTTGTTGAAAAGAAATTCACTTGTTATAAGAAATAGTTTTATACTAAATAAAATACTTGTAATATATTTTAAAGACCAAGAGCCCTCATGTATTACTGCTGTCGTATAAATAAATAAATAAAATAAATAATTGCATCATTTTCCACATAACGAGCGTGTCTACGTTATGTTTTGATCATTATATTATTAGATGATACATACATAGGTACATACTTATTTTTTATAATTATCTGCAACTGCTTACAACATATGAAGAGTTTTCCGAGGAGACCAAAAAAAATTAACCGAAATAATTTTAGAACTTGATTTTTTGACCAAAATCGATTATTTACGGTCGTAAGTCCCTATTTACACTATGCAAGTCTTATTGCTAAGCTGATTAGTTTATTAGGAGAGAGAGAGACGGGGGGAAAAGAAACGTTGCTGTTCCCCTCGTCTCTCTCTCCCTGAAACTAATCAGCTTAGCAATAAGACTTGCACAGTGTGATTTGGGACTAAACAATCGATTTTCGTCAAAAGAATGAGGACCAAAATATGTGTCGTTTCAGCATTTTTGGCTGTTATGGTACGATACCTAAACACAATGAACAGTATTGATATGTTTTTTAATGTATTCGACATTGCTGATGTGGTTACAGATTTCTTTGCTTCTACATTCTTTTTTATTTTTCAGATTTGTGTTACTAATGGAACCAAAAATGACAGAAGCATGTAGCCAAAGGCCAGGCTTCAATTGCTGCAAACGACTTACATACATACATACATACATATGTATGTATTTATAGCTTTGTATAGGAAGTAGATAAGATTCTTATGGTCTCCACCATTTAAATCTTAATAAAAACGTTTGCACTTGATAATGGAAAATACCACAAAATAACTAACTGTAAACGATACAGTTAGTTGCTGTAAGTCATGTTTTAGACTTAGCAGTTTTTCTTGAAGCAATTATCTTCAATTCTCTTTTAAAACTGGGGTTGAATTATGCTTGATTCACACTTTAATTCAATAGCATTCTCCAGTGAAAAGGGAACTTGAACTCAATGCGAACAATTCAGTTGTAGTACAGTTTAATTCAAGCCTTGAATTATACTGTAATTCAACCTTGTATTACAATTGAACTCAAGTGTATTTCAAGCTGCAAAAACAAGGCTTTTAAAATGGAAAGCAAAATGCAATTCCTTGTTTTCTAATAATTATTTTCTGCACATCAGCCGTCGCTATTGTTTTCACGTTTTACTCACTCTTGTTTTCCAAATCCGCTTTTATTTATTTGTTTTTGATATATTCACCACAATTGTTGTTTGATTTTTTATTTAAAAATATTTTCAAACTTGAAAATTACTTGAAAAAAATGCTTGAATTCAACTTTGTTTCCAGTTCAATTTCAAGTGCTTGAATTTTAATTTTTTGAGTGCTTATTGGGTTGATTGTGTGGATTGAATAACACTTGTTTTACACTTGATTTCAAGCAAAATTGCTTATTGGGTTATTTACTGACGATCATTAAAATTTTGGGTACTTTTTATTAACTTTAAAGTACGCCAACAGGAGTATGAAGTTCTTTTTCATAAAAATTTTTTAATATTTCATATTGCAGGCGTAAATAGAGCCCTAATTTAATGTCTATAAATTTCACATGAAATATTCGTATTCGCGAATATCGTTTAAAATATTCGTATTCGTATTCGCGAATGTCAAAAATTGACATTCGTTACATCACTAGTACATACATACATACATACATATAAGAAAAACCACCAAAATGGAATTGTTTTAATTTCTTATAGACGAGTTTTTGTAGGATTTATTTTTGAAACTACTCCTTCAACAAACTAATTTTCCTGAATTACAAAAATTTTGATCTTGAATTTTATTAGAAAAATCTCCATATCGCCAAATCAATAAAATAATAATGAAAATTAAACAGATTTTCTTCACAGATAAAAAAATAACGAATAATATTAAAAAAACTCAGTATTAAGTATATTTGTAGTGGAGTGCACTAATTTTTTTGTTATATTATCGCTTATTTAAACCATTCTTCAGGCAACGCTGCTTTAAGGTCACATTTGTTTCTAATGGTGCGATTTCGGACTTTAAGGTCCAACTCCTTTAATTTAAGTCCTAGTTTATACCATGCAAGTCTTATTGCTAAACTGATTAGTTTGTTAGGAGGGAGAGAGCTCTCTCTCTCTCTCTCTCTCCCTCAAAGTAATCAGCTTAGCAATAAGACTTGCATAGTGTAAACTAGGACTAAGGGCCTTATTTTGTAAAACGCAACGCTTAGCGTTGATAAATTTTGTCTGCATTTTGTTTTTGTAATTTGAGTTTTTTCCATATAAAATTTTTCAACGATTGGCGTTGCATGGCAGCTGATAATTTTTTGCTCTATGTGCATTGTAGCAGACTAATGTCATAAACTTTGTTTTGTTTTGGTTTTAGTACAATTATTTTTGTGCTTTTGACGTTATTCGGTTCTTTACACAGCTATGATTGCCTTACGCAGTCACCTGTATAATAACACCATGTTTTATCCATTATTTCATCAATAAATACGAGTTCCCCAACGCCCGATGCGGACATACAGCTCCAGACCATAAATAAATCCCGAACATAAATACTTTACTTTTGGTATACGATTATTTTCTTCATATGCAGTGTTTGGCTATTGTCATGCTCTGGAATGCACATTAGGTTTACAAATATTAAACTTGCTCTCACCTGACAAACATCCTGATCCCAGAAGCAATTTCGCTCGTTTTCAAACTGTTTTTCATGCGACATTCGTTTCTTCCAATTGATATCAGACATCAATGATTTTGGTCTAGCCACATGTGAGTAGTAACCAGCTTCATACAACAATCTCCGAACAGTTTTAGAGTGCAGGTGGTCTACTTTGTATTTCGAACCGAAAGAAAATTCTTTCGAATTGTAATGTTAATAACATACAAGTTCGAAAGCATTTTCTTTCGTTTCGAATTACAGAGTAGACTCCAGGTTTTTTCCAAAACATCACTTTATATTTGCTGTAAGCTGTGTAAACGTTATTTTTGAAACAACTGAAAAATCTCGTACTGTTTGGTCACGTTCCCTTTCCGTTAATATGACCGGACGACCACAAAGGGCCAATCCAAGGCGAATTTATTAGGTGGCAGCACTACACCAGGTGACTAATGTCATTATAACAATCTAAATGTCAAACTTGGATTGTGCAGGTATAAGCCTAAAAGCATGCTTTTATTTGGGTATCCATAAACACCTTTCGAATATTCAGTTTTGTATGGTTTTTGACATTTCCTATAAGAAACATGCAATCTGACGATGCTACCCTGTTTTGAAAAGTAAGAAGGTAATTTATACCAACAAATTACATGTGGTTGTTGCTGTTGTAATATTTGTTGTAGAATCGCGGGTACCTGATTGATGTGCCTTGGGCCAATCCATGATACAATTATACTAGGTACATGCAAGACTACAACAAAAATTCAACACCAAAAAACATGTATTTTGTTGGTATAAACAAACGAATAATTGTCAGAAACAGATGCCTTTTGTTTCTAAAAATAACAATTACAGCGTAACTAAAGTACAATTGCAGACGCGGCATTCCTGCATGATTATAGTTATTCAGTGTTGCCAATATGTGTGTAGTTAGACAGTGTGTAATTTCTACTCACATGTGTAGGTCATGTAATTTAATTCTTGTATAATCTGTGTGTAATTCTACTTTGGGTTCTATTTTTATTTATTTTTGTTTTAATTTTAACCTACACAAAAGATTTGTAGTGTAATTTTCTTCGACAGAGCCATATGTAAATTCATTCGCAACACTGTAATCATTTTATTCACACACATACACTAAAATTTTTGCAGCTTGTAAACAAAGTTTGACAACTATTTGCATTGTATACATTAACAGGCTGGGCTTGTGCATGTACCTGTTATAATTTTATCATGGGCCAATCCCACGATGTCGACAACGTCCGACTTGTCGCAAACTTTAATATTTTGTTGTTGTTTCAAATGTAAGTGTGCGGCAAGTCGAACGTTGTCGACATCGTGGAATTGGCCCTAACTAGCGGTCTCCACTAGCCATGAACTTGGTATGCGCATCATGTCGGACATCGCAAATGGCTAATGGAGACCGCTCATGTCCAACTTTCGTCCATGCTCTGACATCAATACCCGAGCATATGTCTGAGCAAAAATGTTCGCCATGAGATTTGACGTCCGCAACCATTTGCAATAGAAAGAAAAGAGAGAGAACAATATTGGTAAATATTCCATCTCTGTTGCACTACCGCAAAACACTTTGATATGCCTGAACATTGACATCGCACGTGTTCACCACAACAAGGAAGTTGATGAATTTTTCACAGTTGCTCTGCCGGCGTCATGTCCAAGTCGATGGCTAGTAGAGACGTAGGCTAAGCTTAGCACTTTCAAAATTAAATTTGCCTTTAAAACGATTTATTATTGTGAGAATGGTAAAACGGCTACGATCCACTAATTCGCCAATCTCGGCAAAAAATTTACCTTGATTTTGTATGTAGGTGTATAATAGTGTTTCGCTGAGAGTTTGTAGTTTCACTTAATTTTGAGAACCCATTGTTAGAGGCTGAAGAAAGCAATTTTGATGAGTTTGTTCTTCTAACTTTTTGCTCCCTAACCCTACGTCTCCACCTGACATGAAACTTTGCTGTAACTTGAAGTTATAACTGAGTTGTTAAAACCATAGACTACTTAATCATCGGTAGTAACTTTGTAGCCGCATATGTCCAAATGTTCCAATTGCCGGGAAGGTATCACAATGCCCTTAGATCTTTTTGCAAACACTGTAATTGCTTAAATATCTCACATTATTTGGGCAACAATTTACAGTTAGTAGCTGAGGAATACCACTGGCTTTCAATTACAGACTTTAATATGTTAAAAACACATCTATTTTTTACAAATTTTTAATTAAAGTTTTTCATTTTTGCACAATTTTTGTGAATTTTATTTTCCAGTTTTTTATGAATATATGTTTGCAAATGCAGTATATAGCTATTGCTTTTTATACATGTAGAAAACAATTTTTTCTCTCATTTAAATAATCGTGGTAAAACAGCGAATTCAACACCAACCAGCTGTTATCGCATTTTCGCTTAACTCAGAAGTGAGAATTCTGGTTCATATTCTGTGGTTAAAACAAATGCACTAACAACAATGTTATAACTTGAGAAAATCATTAACTTGAGCAGTCTACACCTAACATTAACTTGAAGTTTATGTTAAAGTTAGTCATTTTATGTCAGGTGGAGACCGCGAGTAAACAAATCAAGGCGAATTGATATAAGGTGATCTTGATTTGCAACTCTGCGTATTCGCCTTGTATATTTGTTAGTGTAAAATTTCCTGCTGTCAAAATAATGGGTGTTTTTTATTGAGGTATAGAACTTTAAGTTGGCATCACTTTTTTAACTGGCGGCCATTTTGTCAGCTGTCAAGTGATTAATATTTAGTTTGGTTTGCCATTTCATCATGAACAGGTTGACAAAAGAACAACGCTTGCAAATCGTGCAAATTTATTTCGAAAATAATGGTTCAGTTCGCGAAGTTTACCGCAAGCTCCGTCCATTTTATGGTCGACATAATCGTCCATCAGAGCAATTAATTCGGTTAACCATGGATCGTTTTCGCACTACGTTTACTCTATGTGATAATACGCATCCGCAGAGACGTCGAACAGTGCGCACCGAAGAAACAATTGCCGCTGTAGAGCAAAGTGTTGAAGAGGACCCGAATGAATTGATTCGCCACCGTGCACAGCAATTGGAGCTTTGTCCATCAACTTTATGGAAGATTTTGCGCAAAGATCTTGGCTTGCGACCTTACAAGATCCAGCTTGTGCAAGAATTAAAGCCGCGAGACCATGCAATGCGTCGTGATTTTGGTGTATGGGCCGAAAATGAGATTGATCTCGATGCTGATTTTCATCGCAAAATTTTGTTCAGTGATGAGGCTCATTTTTGGTTGAATGGCTACGTCAACAAGCAAAATTGCCGCATTTGGAGTGAAGAGAATCCACATGAGACCCTTGAGACGCCATTACATCCACAAAAACTGACTGTTTGGTGTGCTCTATGGGCTGGTGGAGTCATTGGGCCATACTTCTTCCGAAATAATGCTGGAGAGTCAGTTACCGTTAATGGAGACCGGTATAGAGCCATGATAACCGACTATTTTGTTCCCGAATTGGATGGCATGAATGTGGATGACTTGTGGTTCCAACAAGACTACATGCCACACAGCGCTCGTCACAATCGATTTATTGAAGGAAACATTCGATGAGCGCATAATTTCGCGGAATGGACCTGTCAATTGGCCACCAAGATCGTGTGATTTGACACCATTGGATTATTTTCTTTGGGGATATGTGAAGTCGCTCGTCTACGCCAACAAACCAGAAACGTTAGGAGACTTGGAAGCCAACATTCGTGGCGTTATTGCCAACATACGGCCCCATATGCTCGAAAAAGTGGTTGAAAATTGTACCTGTAGAATTGGCTTTATTCGAGCCAGCCGCGGCGGCCACATGCCCGAAATCATATTTAAACATTAATGGCATAAAATTATCCTTCCAATAAAGCCAAATTGATGGACATTAAAACGATTTTCTTGTGTTTTATTTCAATTCGAAGTTCTATACCTCTAAAAAAAACACCCGTTATTTCTTAACGTTTTGGTTCATTTGACAGCAGGAAATTTATGTCAGCTGGCGAATTAACATCACCTTATGTGAATTCGCCTTGAAACAAATTAAGAACTGTAACGGAACATGCCAGACTGTGTGAAAAGTAGTGTTGCCGGATGTGCAAAACTTAATTTTTCCCCGCTGAAAACTTAGTTTTTTTTAAATATTTTTCGTTATTGTCTTAGCTGTGAAGAAAATCTGTTTAATTTTTATTATTATTTCTTAAATATATGTAGTTGTTTTATAGCCATTAAATAAAAAAATAAATATTTTTCGATTCCGAATATATACAAAATTACAATTGGTTTTAATGTGCAGTTTGTGCATATACTTAATTAAGTCCAGCACTGTATGTATGTATGTTTAAAATGGTTTTACAAGACCGATCTATGTGTGTATGTATATATTTTTATTTACTGATGAGGCTAATGTTGCCGAATTAATTTATAATTTCCAATACCGCTTACGTACGCAATTTTACTCTGTGATTTTCTACGGAAGTAGTCATTTTTCAAAATCCAACGTATGGACGTATGTTACTTGAACAACATCATAACTCCGAAAATTTAATTTTTGAGTTAATAATGCAGAATTAATATTTATATCGCTTGTGTACAAATTTCAAACAAATACATATTTGTATACTCAAACTCAAACTTTTTCCATTAAGTTGTGTATAAATGGAAAACTAAACTCATTTCCTATAAAAATAGTTTTTTGTTTGAGTTATGACCTTGTTCAAATAAATGAACTGTGAGATATCCTGGGTGTCTGCGACGAAAACACCAGCGAAGGATCAGCTCGTTTCAAATAAAAAAATGTATTTTTCCTTTTCTTATAATTTACATTTTTATTTATGACTAATTAGGGTAATTTTCTCTTAAGAATCTAAAGTTCTAATTTAGTTATTTGTTAATGATATAAGGAAAAATTATGAAAATAATTACATGTAAACATAAGTGTATATAAATATTATATTTAAACAATATTATGAAACATTTTCTTCATCAATTCATTCATGTTCTTAATTTCTTATAGCCTTCTTTAATTAAATACTAACAATTTGTAAAAACAGAAAAACATAGTACATTATGTACATACGTATGTAAATTAAAAAAGAAAAAATGTACAACAGTTTCAATTCTTAAAATTAAGAAAATAAAAATAATAAAATAAAAATCTTATTTAGCATTGAAAAAACATAATAGAAGAGGCGAAGATGAACAGGTAAACTATAAGTAGATTAATGGAAGATTTGTCTATTTTTTTTTGTTATTTAGAAATTAAAGAAATTAAAAATGAAATCAAAAGGAACAATTCAAAATATTTATGAAATTTTGTTAAGGAAAGGATACAATTTTTATTGTTTAATTAATTTTTTTTTTTGCCAAACAAAGTTTTGAAAGCATTTATTTAATCGCTAAAAAACGATTAATAAAAAATATGTATTTTTGTATTAGTTTTTGTTTTGTTTTTATATATGTATAGTATATATGTGAAAATTTTATGGTTTTTCTTTTCTTTGTTTTTGTTCTTACAAATTATACTAGCCATACATATGTAAATATGTGTATGCATGTATGCCATAGTGTCTGTACATAGCACAAGTCAAGAGATATATGTAGATTATAATGTAATTATGTGGTTTACTATTAATTACTTTAATATATCTCATTAGTTTTTAGAAACAAATTTTTTTTTTTCATAAATTATCCTATTTACGAATTTTATGCTTATAATCCTTAACATTAAAGTTTTTTTTTAATTTATCAATTTATGAAATTTATGTAATGAAACAAACAAACAAAATTCGTTTAAGTGTCACAGCACCAAATTTTTAATTTGTAAATCTGTAAAGAAAAGATAATAGATAAAATTATTAAAATCTATTGGAAATGCATATTTTTAATTTCTTTAAAATCAAACGACTCAAGAACCAAGTCAATCCAGAGGACTATTCAAAAATATCTTCCTCAGCATCAAATAATTAAACTAAAGATATTTCATATTATTTTCATTAGCATACAGCATTCACTTTTTTTCTTCCTGTGAATAATTTTTAAGTTTTCTTGATTTCTTAAAGAAAATCACATTTATTAATAAAATAAATTTTCGATTCGCTACTTAACTAGAAAGAAAGCCTGCATAAGAAAAACAATTCCTTGAATTAAAAGTTGTACATTTTTTCTTTTTCGCACCAATAACGAATAAAAAAATTATGCGAATAATTTTAAAAAATTATACGACATTATTGTAATTATAATTTTTGTATATTAATTACTAGTTTTTACCCGCAGCTCAGCTCGTGTTGATCTGTTTAAAAAAAAAATACATAAAACCGGTTTTAAAACTGGTTAAACAATCAAACCTGAAACGACAATTACCCTAATCAGCGCAAAAATGTGTTTTTCTGTAAGAATATGTGCCAAATTCAAGACAACCGGTTCCGAACCTGATGAAAAGTATTTTATACAAACAAACAAATTCACTTTCACATTTATAATATTACATGTAGTAAGGAAGTAAGGATTTCATTAGCGGAATTCACGGTTGGCCTTGTGGATTTTTTACCTATTGTAGCTTTGGTAAAATTTGTTAAATTTAAAGTAAAGCAACAACAATTTAACAAAGCCACAAGATGTAAAAGATCTACAAGGCCAATCGTGAATTCCGTTATTGTTTCCTTTTAAAATATTTTAAATTTAATATATATATATATATATATATATATATGTATGTATGTATGTATGTATTAGTGATGCAACGAATGTCAATTTTTGATATCGCGAATACGAATACGAATATTTGAAACGATATTCGCGAATACGAATATTATATGCAATATGAAATATTAAAAAATTGTTATGAACAAGGACTTCACACTCCTGTTGGCGTACTTTAAAGTTAATAAAAAGTACCCAAAGTTTTAATGATCGACATTAAATAATATTTGAAAATGATACAAAGCACAAATTTCTATAAAAAATTAATGTATTTGTACAAACTGAAATTTTTAGTCATTTATTTAAATTTCGTTTAGGATTTATGCATTTATTTATTTAATTTCTTTGGAAAAATATTCGTATTCGTATTCGTCTGAATTTGGCCAATGCGAATACATTCGTATTCGCCTAAAAATGACCGAATATTCGACAATTCGAATACGAATACGAATATTCGTGCATCACTAATATGTATATTGGTTCTTTTGGCTCCTTATAAGGAACATAGGGCCTCAATTTAATATACAAATTTAGTATTTATTTACAGTCGACTCTTCGATAATTTGAAACTCAAGGGACCAAAGAAAAAGTTCAAATAGTCGAGAGTTAAGCCTGGTACTCTATTCAAAGTTGTGAAAAATTTTCAGCACCATTGATTATTTCGCTTGAAAAATTCGACATGTACTAAATGTAGCCCAACTCGCGGTTTTTTTTATAAATTTCTCGCTTTTATTGCTTGAAAGTATGCACCATTGTTAAAATTCCGTGGCAAAAAAGCACTGCTCATGTTGTTTCGCAGCTAAACTAAAATGATGCGAGACTAATTTTGCATGGAAAGATATTATTTTACGTGTTTTTCACAACAAGAACAGAGTACTACTTTTGCGAATTTATTTCGCAAATATTTCATACCAAATAACTACTTTATGTAGTTTGAGAGCATTTCGCACGAAATTGTACAAAGAAATGAACAAATATGCATTATTCTCTCCATTTTAGAAAGGTAAAAATATTGCCAAGTAAGCAGACTATCTAGAAATTGTATTACACCCTTACGATTACAAATTTATATAACACATAGCATATTTCTGTATTACGTATTGTGCCAAACAAGAACTTGGTCAAAATTTATATCTCACTACTTTTAATGGCGGAAATTTTGGATAGGAACTTGGCTTTTTTTCACATTTATGTTTTTGTGAGGATCTGACTACTTTTTGAAAAATTTTCTATAATAACACTTAATATAATAACACTTAAACTTAAAATTTCTAGTGTGTCTTATATTTATTAATGAATACTGTGCCAGTTGAAAATGGCATAGTTTCATAAAATAATGGGTTAGAGCGTGATGAGTGTTGGATTGTACACCTTAAAAATGCACTATTGTGTCATTACAACTGGTCGCCGATGTGTACGCAATTTGGTAAAGGCCGGGGCACAATTAATCCGTCATACGTTAAACTTCGCCTTTTTCAACTGACGGCTAAGTTTAAATACATGGTTTCTTATGAGGGCTGTTACATTCAGTACGTGTCCGTCAACGCAAAGTACAAAAACTGGTCAACTTTTAACTTTTTGCGTACGTTGAGTAATTTGACAGATATTGATTGGTTTTTTGGTATGTTCTGAATCTGGTTTTTGTGTTTTGTGGCAGCAAAAATAAAATTAAGCAAAAGAAATAAATACAAAAAGTTAAATTTAATAAATAAAATACAGAATTGACCTATTGAAGCTGTTTAAATACTTCCGTCAATAAAGTACTCATTGTGCCAACCTTCTCCGTCGTTGCGTTAATGTCAGTTAAAAAAAGGCGAAGTTTAACGTATGACGGATTCATTGCGCCCTTAAGAGTCATCTGGAAAGAAGGATGTAATTTTCTCAATATATTTACATAGCCAAAGTACATAAATCAAAAGGATATGCCCAATATGCATGCAAAGTTTCAATAGGGTAGCTGGTGGTTTAATTTTTGATTTTCCGATTGAGTAAATCAATTACTATTTGTCTACAAAATGCCAGCTCTCTACAATATAATATTGCGTAAAATTTTTATGGGCCTGGCCCCGCTGACTTTTATATCTGCTAGTGCTTATGGTTCATGCAAAGTTTTGTATTAAAAAGTTAATGAGAAATATATGAGTAATAAATTAAAAAACTGCTAAACCGAAGTACATGAAAGAAAAAGCTAAGATTTATTGGTGAAGTCACCGCTACTTTTCAAATTAGGAAATTTTTATTTTGGATAAGTGCAATGTGTATGAAAAGCTTCAATAAAATTTATTTTAATTTTGAATTAAAAGTGCTTGTTCCTTCTCGTTGTTTAGATTTTTTTTGTGATCTCTGATCTATTTGTGTATCAAATTTCAGCTCTCTATTGCGAATTATAGTTTTAAATGCGTGGCGCCGCATACCGGAAAAAACTTCTTTGTTTTAAGACTTTCCCATTGGCTTACTCTACACTTACTTGTGTATAAAATTTCAGGTCTCTAGCAAGAATTAAATTCTATGAGCATTATCCCTCCCACTATTTTAAACTGACAATTTTGTTGTGAGCAGCGCTTATAATTCATGCTAATTTTCTTTTAAGATATGCTAGAACGAATTAGATTAAGCACAAGGCTAACATTTTATAGGAGTGATCACGCCCACTTTGTAAGGTGATAGTTTAAAGTCTTGTATACCTGCAACGCGATTGCAAGGTTTCACTAAATTGGCTTGAGCTGTATATTAAGTTTTTAGTTCCAAGCAATATTAGCGTAGCCCCGCCCATTTTGGTGAAATTTTTTGATTTTTCAGATTTTTCTAGTTGGTTTTTCACCTAGATCTACTTGTGTATCAAATTTCAGTTCATAAGCGCAACTTTAAATTTTTAATTTTTATGGGCGTAACCCCGCCCACTTTTCCAAAGTCAAAATTTTTTTGGGCCAGTGCTAATTATTCGTAACTAGTTTCGTTACAAACGGATAATATTAGCTAGATAAATAGTATATCTAAATATGCTGAGCTGCAGGGCATTAAAATTGAGGTTTAAATTGTATGGGCGCGTCAACGCCCACTTTTTTAATAAAAAATTTATAGCCTTGCATCATCGCAGCATGTATGCCAAATTTCAATGAAAAAGCTCTCACTAAGAGCCTTATATTTGCTTTTTTAATTCTGACTTTTATGGGAGTAGCCCCACCCTCCTGGCCAAAATTTCCGGGTTTTCAGATTTTTTTTATTTTATTTCTCACCTAGACCTAGCTCTATATCGAATTTCAGCTCAATACCACAAATTTTAATTTTTATGGGCATAGCCCCGCCCTCCTGGTTAAAATTTTTGGGTTTTCAGATTTTTCTGGTTCATTGCTCACCTAGATCTACTCGTGTACCAAATTTTAGCTCTCTAGCTATAGCGGAAGTGCTTTATCAATTTGATGAGTGCGTCAGTGGTCAGTGAGTATGTCTTAAAATATGAGGTTATATGAATTTATTCTCATTATGGTTTAAATATCATAATTTTACGATTGCGGGGAACAAAGTTATGATGGGGGTAAAAACAGCTCGAATGGCTTCGTGTAAATATACACACTGCGTGCATTGGCCAGAACTTGGCCTGGCGCACTGCTGTGCGCCTAGATACAAAGTCGGGTTTGTTTAATAAAATTGTAAATTGTATTTATGTTGATGATGGTTGGATCGCCAAGAAGACTGGAGTATGGAGTATTAGCAGGGTCTTTTCTTCTGAAGTTTTGAGTTGTTGGACATTCATTTGAATTTTGGTTTGGTTATGGCTATGGCATTATGGCTATGTCACGTCTAATTTAAGGTTAAGAAGTGTGTACATAATGTAAAATACATATATATAAAAAAGAACAACAGCTAGACATGCATTTCTGACGCAAGAATAGAGTGTTGCCAAACAAGTATTTTAGATCGAAAGCTCGTCGGTTCGTTTCTGGTTTGCTGCAGACATAAGGTATTTGGAATATACTGTGCCGCAAACCAGAAACCAGTCGACGAGCTGTCAACTTAATAATTAGTGATTTTTTGGGAATTGTTCGATTAAATTTTAACAGCCTTATTTATAAGACTTATTAAGGCTTTATAAAGGGGTTTTAAAACAAAATTTTCATACAAAATTTTTCTTGAAAAGCCTTTCTTTATAAAGCCTTAATAATTTTTATAAATAAGGCTGTAAAAATTAAAAATATATTAAAATTTGTTTAAAAGAAAGTTTAGCATAATATCTTCAGCAGTTCTAAGTAATTTTTTGGGTGCAGCACGCATAGGAACTAGATATGCCTCCCAATGATCAATTTCAATGTATTATTAAGAAAGCGACCCATAAGCGCTAAAATAGTTTAAGGGAAAAAATGCAGAGCTTTCTTTCTTTGGCGGTTATGGCACGAAATAATTAATATTTTTCTGAATAAGTAAAATATTAATTTTAGCAAAAAGGGTGATAAAAATACCAATAAAAATATAATGTACATAAAATAACACAAAATAAGAAATGGAAAACCAGAAGAATTGAATAAAACTAAATAATTTCAGAAAACAAAAGGACGCCAAAAAAAGCTCAAGAATTCTCAGAAATTTTTTATTTTTTGAGTTTTTCACAGAATACCATTCATTTAAAGATCGACCCGACCCGAGCAAAAAAAGGGGTGTTATAAGTTTGTAGTGTGTGTCTGTGTGTCTGTACGAGTTCACGTACAGACCAAACGGTTTTTTTTATTTAGTTTTTTTCTGTTTGAAAGGTGACTTGATGGAGAAGGTTCTTAGCTATGTTTTAATAAAATCGGTCAAGCCACTTAGAAGATATCACATCTTTTCTAGACATATTCGGGGTTTTTAAAATTTTTAATTTTTGTTATTTACATACAAATTCGATATAATTTAATTTGTAGACCTTTTGACCTTTCCCTTATTTAAGCCGCTGCAAAAAATATGTATATTCCGAATGTTAAGCCATAAAAATTTGTATAAAATTACATGTAATTAGTATTGCATAAATCGATGATAATTAAAAATTAAAAATGAAATTAAATATGTAATTATTTAATTGTTCAAGTAAATGAAATTTTTTTACATTTTTAGTTATTAAAAAACTCATGAAAAATTAAAAAACTCATGAAAAATATATTCTATCGCATTTTTAGTTATTGTGAATCGAAATTTCTTTGGAACCATTGCTCGTTGTATAAACAAAATCAATTAAATTAAACTTACCTGCTACCATAAGCCATGCAAATGTAAATTTCGCGACAAAACTGAACGCACGTCGTTCGTAAACCTTAATGCATCTAACATAGGTAACAAAGATAATAGTGAAACATCCATAGGATCCGAAAACCAGCTTTTTATTGGTATAGCATTATTGGGAAAACAGCGATATGCAGCAGGAGAATTGTCAATTATGAATATCTTTAATAGAAGCAAAAAAAAAAGAACAATAATAAATATCAAATACATACATATAACAAATGGAAAAAAATTACATACTCTATTTAAATCATTACAAATAGCTGATAAATCTTTGGTATATGAACCATAATCTGGCGTACAATGTTGACGATAGTAGCGGCGACGTAGTATATTACGGCCATTGTCCAATTTGTCAGCGACCGCTGCGCCATAAATTTCCATGCTGGCAGTAAAAACTACCAAGTCATACCACTGCGAAACCTATAATCAATAAGATAAGAATTTTTATACATATACATATGTACATATGTCCAATTATGTTAAAAATGAATTATTAAATAATTTTTCTTTACTTACCACATCCAGGAAAAAATCAACATGGGGCCTTTTATGTACAAAAAATCTCACTGGATGACGATCTATTGTCACTTTCACTGTAAAATCGTGTGGTGTTCCAGGTTTAACAGTATTTCTAGGCATTGCATTGTGATGTGAGTGTATCAGTGTCTCGTCCAAATCCAAAACTAGTGTCTTGCGTTGCACAATGCTCAAGCGATGCCTTGACACGGGTGACAATGGGAAAAGTTCATATTTGACAGGTTGATACTGGATAAACTAAAGTGGTTCATATCAGTGTTTCTTTTTTTTATAAATATTTAACTAATATTAATTTAAAATTGTATATGTACATATGTATATCGTTAGCTGAAACGCAAGATCGCTTAACTAGACTTTTTTAAATTTTATAGGAGAGAGAAAAAACTAAACAAAAACACATACACATGTATGTATTCAAATTAGTGAAGTAAAGTTTCATTATTTTCATTTTTAATTCGGCTGATTTTTAGTATAATAAAGGTTTAAAAATTTGTAGGGACAGTTGTTTCCATGTAATACCCAATAATTAATTAAAAATGGGATTCTGATTTTTTTGTTAGTTACGTGGTTTTGCATTTCAGCCGACGATAGATATATCGAACCTTATTTTCGATTTTATCGTAAGCGACAAAAGTTAAATTTATCAGGAGAAGGTTTTTTATAATATTAAAATTTATTTTACATATATACGTAAATTGTCGCTTACGATAAAATTTTACAGCCCGTATCCTAAACACAGTTTTGGAATTTTGATAATTCTAAGCTATGGGTAGGCCCATACAATTTTAATTTCAATAAAAAAGTATATTTTCGATAACATGTCGCTTACGATAGAATTGAAAATAAGACTATATTCTTAGACATTTTGGCTATTTAACATTTCGTTTGCAATTTTTGTGATTTTTTTTAAATATGTAAAGGGTGTCTCAGTAAGAATGTAATTTTTAAAATTAGTGTTAAATTTTTTTTTTGAGCAAGTGACAACTTTGAAATTTAGCAGCTGTCTCATACATGGCGCTTTACGAAATAACAACGCGTTATAATTGTCAAAACTTATTACAAAAATTTGGAAAGTTTGAGACCATAACTTCGAACAATTTTCAGTCGAGAAAATGCACCTAATGTTTCGGTTATGGGCGGTAAGACTTATATGCGTATGTACCGGTCGGCCTCTTGAGAGGATTATTGCTGCCATACTTTTTTGAAGATGAGGCGAAAATTTCAGTGACTGTGAACGGCATTCGTTACAGGAACATAATGGTGTATATTCTAGAATACCCGTCGACTTGGTGAAAGTTGTTTGGTTCACGTGGCTGCCTACAACACTCAGGCATTCAAGTACAATCTAGATGATTTGTTTTTGTTTCGCATACAAAATTAACAGTTACTAAAAGAGAGATAAATGCGTTGAAATTCTCACGTTTATTTCATTTTAGAAATGTATGGCAAACAAAAACAATTTTTGAAAATTTATTCTTGTTTTAATGTAAAGTTTCACTTCTTCGACTCGTTTTTCAGAATAGCCAGCAATAAAAGAGTTCTTTTGACCTAAATGGCATAAATCTGGACCAAATGCGAATTCAGCAAAACGGCGCCACCTGCAAATAAATTCATTGTTTCATACGCAGGAAACAATCAATTTATTGCAGAACAAATTGTCTCAAGAAATTCAGATGTCAACTGGCCACCAAGATCATGCAATTTAACGCCGTACGATTATTTTCTTTGGGGTTTTGTGAAATGCGAATAAACCAGAAACTATTCATGAGTCATCGGTGAGATCCAGCCATTTATATATGAGTATATTATATTCCATACTTAATCGGAACATGTGTTGTTTACAACTCAATTAAAAAAAATCAAACTATCTCAATAACAAAAAATTAAAAATTTTAAAAACCCCCGACTTTTTTCAGGAAAGATGTTATATCTTCAAACATAGCCAAGAACCCTCTCGATCAAGTCATCTTTCAAACAGAAAAAACTAAATGAAAATCGGTCCAGCCGTTTGGCCTGTACGTGGACACGGACAGACACACAGATACACAGACACACACTACAAACTTATAACACCCCTTTTTTTAGTCGGGGGTTAAAAATACGAGTTTTATTTTAAAATGAAAAAGTATATCTTACTGAAACACCTTCATTATATGAGGATATAAATAATAGCCTCCCAGTTTGTAATAAAAAGCTTTCATTTGTGCTTGAAAACAAAAGTTAAATATACAAAATGAAATGTGAAATCGAAGTTAATGACGAAAACTACATACATATTTAATTATTTTTTAAGTTCAACCAACGAAAATTTATATTATCATTTGTTGATGAAAAAATTGCTTTTAACTAGGATTTAGGTCTTCCTCTCAGAAATAAATAAAAATTATTCCATTCGATAGAAAATTAAGAAATTAAATTAAGTAATAAAGTTCGCGACGAGCCTTAGTTTCCGAGTTATGGGCCTTTAAAGTTTTCATATAAAACTGCGCATGTAAAGAGGCAGCAAAGTAGAAAGTACTAATGATACCTGTCATCTACGCAAAATCGTATCAACCACTCAACTTTACCAAGCTTTATTAAGAAACCTTGCGGGAAATGGGCTACCAGCGCAAGTGAGACAGATCTTCGAGGTACTCATGAACACGCACTTTCCCGGATGCACTTTTTTTTGCGGAGGAGCGTGAAACAGATATATCACTCCCTCCCGATCCATAAATTGGGACATCCTTATGTGAGCAATTAACAGTTTTAAGAGTTTTTAAATCGTCCGGGCCAGATGGCATCACACCGGCATACAGGGAAATGCTGACATCGTAATACCATGGACAACACACCGAAATACTTCAAACCCATCAGTCTGTCTTCTTTACTTCTGAAAACAATGGAAGGGCTAATTGATCTTCACCTCCGACATGACAATCAAGCCAACACTAATGTAGATCATTAGAGACTGTATTGCACTTTCTTGTTGGTTTAGTTGAAAAAAGCAATGGAACGGAAGGAATATACATTGGTAGCCTTCCTAGGTATAAAAGACGCTTTTAACAACGTAAGCTCAGTAACAATTATACGGATTCTAGAAAGACTGATTATCCCACAGTCGCCTATCATTCTACTAAGGGGACTATTGACCAATAGGGTTACGATATCCAATCTAGAACAGTAGAAAGATCAAATAGGGCAACCCCCTACAGGGAGAGTTGCATCTTCTATCTTGTGGAGCCTTGCTTTATCTTCTCAGGGAGTTATATTACATAATGTTTAAGAGTGTAACATACGCCAAAGATATCACAGTTACTGTATCAGGCAAACACCTAGATACAGTGTCACAAAAGCTGTAAGTATCACTGAAAACTATTAGTAAGTGAAGCAAAGGCACCGTTCTAAGCATTAAGTCGCTGAAAACGGAACTTATGCTCAGCACAAAGAAGTATAAGAATAAAATAGAACTTAACCTGTCGAACAACTCGAAACATTTGGTTATATACCTCCACTCTAGACAAACATGGCAGCTTAATATTCAAACTAGAGCAAACAAGACATCCTTTGCTTTATACACGTGTAAAAAAAGCTATAGAGAATACATTGGGCATGAACCCAAGAAATTCTGATTGTCTGTTCCACATAATGGTCAATCCCATATCGATGTATAGTGCGATAGTATCGTGGCCTGCATTACTAAAAGCCACCTATCGAGGGATGATTAAAACAATCAGTAAGGCACTTCTGCGTTACTGATAAGTGGAGCCTCATACCTTCCAAGGCTCTTTTGACAACGTTGCACTGTTTGCCAGCTGACCTTATGATCAAACAAATACCAATGAATTCAGCGATACGATTACAAGTAATCAATGTAAGGAAAAAAAATAAATAACTCTGGAAGGTCGTCCAGTACATGATTGCCTAAAAACTTATGTCTCGAGAGACATTCTCAAAGAAAGTGAAATACTGTCTCTTCTTTGATTTCTCCTCGACAACTTCGGCATTACTCACTATAGAATAGGTCTATCCTACTAGCATGTCCGCCGCTCATCTAGGGCCCCTTCACGACATCAACGGGCCTCGAGATGAACCTACGGTTTCTACTTGTTAATTGTATTGAGCGCCACAATTTTTTAGCAACCTTGCACGTGTCTATATTGCGACATCTGTATTCAGCCTTGTAGAGATGATGCCTGAATATGCTTTCATAGCAGAGACAGCTCGTCAACCCGTCCCTTAGCTGGGAAGTTGATATATGATAGAAACCAGATGAGAGTGAGATCAGCCTGATCACCCAGTCTAGATAGATACCGACTTTACCCTGTACCTTCCTGTCGATCAGCACATTAGCCACTTCATTTAGAACCAACATTTCAGCCTAAAATACGGAGCCTTCGTTAGGGAGACGGAAGGAGCAGTCTATCTGAGAGGACTCTTGAGCCGACATCACACACCATTCTTGATCCATCAGTGTATACACTGAATCGTATTATCTTACTCTTTTGCCTCCCTTCCAATCCCGGCTGTATGGAATTAGGACTTTAAACACTTTATCAAAGTATAGATGAGGCATCATGTAATCAGATTTCCTCAGCATAGGGCGTAATTGATCCAGAATACTGGTATGACCATAAGACCTTGATTTGCACCATGCAGTTACCGCCAATACATGAAGGTCGATCGGAATAAGGTTTTGTATGACATTCAGAGCCTCCATAGTGTTAGTACGTAAGCATCCCACCACCACGTACAATTGCTGTATACATCCATTTAAGCATTTAAGGGTTTAGGCCCTATTTAGAGCCAAACAACCATGATAGTTTTTGGTTGGTCCAGTATAACTCTAGATTTCTGTAGGATGTATGTATGTATGAACATATTATCTGTCACTGCCATCAGTATTACTGATATCGGGAAGTGTAAATTAGAGGACATCAGTTGCTTCATCATGAGAATTCAGTGACTTAATGAAGTAACCCTATTCACTTCTGGATAAAAAAAGGGGGGGGGGAGAGAAGTAACACTCAATGATTAAACAGAATTGCGGCATAAAAACATTTTCCGTACAAATTGGCAAAAAAAAATCAGCCCCAGAAAACAGTCGAGAGGTAGAATATATTTTATTTTGACAACTTTTTTTCTTATGATCTTACATATAAATACATAAATATTCTCTCAACAATCCATATCCAATCAAAACCATATTTTCAATAAATTTCACACATTTTGTAAACAAAACTACAAAGAAAAATAAGCACAAAAGAAAATAAAACAAAAATTAAAGAGCGTTTGAAGTTACTGCCGTAGATTTTATTATGTGCTTTGTTAATTTGACAGCGATTTTTCCTGAAGCTATGGACTTATTCTGTTTAATCATTCAGGCAATGAATGCCTACTACTATTTTAGGTCTTACCTTCTTTAGGAAAGGGATAGTGATAGAGAAGACAGGTGGTGAAGGAAGAGACAGAGAAAAGCTTCATTCTTTTACAACTCTGCATTTTGCTCGTTTTTAATAATGCAGTGTTGCTGCGCCTCTGGTGTTAAATAAGGCGTATTAAATTAGGTTAGTATCCATTTTATCGGTTATTTTACTTCGCCGATGATTCTGCTACACAACGAAGGAGGACGCTCTGATGTTACATTAGGATTAGTATCTGCTGAAGTCGGTGTAGTTCAGTGACCAGTGACTATGCCTTCATCACTTGAACTTTCATACAACAACTGACACAAACGTACAGTAATGCACATCAGAAAAATTCGTGTTGTTGTTATTTTAATGACTTGGATACAGGAATTGAACCCAGTACCAGTTTTGTAGTCAACGTGCTAACTACTTCAGCCAACGCCATCCTCAAAGCAAAAGAAGGGAATAGCAATGGACTCAACTGGGTCTCCGAGTGGAGGTGCGTTTTAGCACTACCCCATAACATAACTTAACCATAACTCCTAGATATTTTGCGCTGTCCGATAGCTAGACGTAAATCGGCATCACTTCTTGATTGACGGTTCGAATGTCGTGATCAATAGCCTGGACAGTCTAATAGTATGTTTCCACCGGCATGATTTCGATAATCAAATCATCATTGATTTATTACTATACATTTTGCACATGACCAAATCACCTCAAAGTAGTTGATTTATAGCATGATTTATACAAATCATTGTGATTGGAGCAAATCACATACATTTTGCATATGGATAAATCACCTCAAAGTAGTTATTTATTTTAAATTATTTCGGAAATAGTATTTTTCGAACTGTATTTATCCATGCAACCCTGCGTTGCTTTTAAAATAATAACCCAGCAAAAAATTTCAAAAAAGTAATCGAGTTTGGAATTAAGCATTTTTGGTGGAAGCTGTTCCTTACTGGATTACCAACTTAATGATTTTAACAAGGCGTGAGACTAAAATATTCGATTCTTGAGAAGTAGTTATGTTGTTTATTGTAGGAATTAATTATTTTGTTCGTTGTGGGAAATAGTTATTTTTTTCTTGATGGAACTACTTTTTTAGTCGAAAAAAATTGTTTTTTTTTTAAATGTGCCGTTGTTTGAGTAAATAGAAGATCTCGATTAAAAACTCAGTTTGATTAAATAAATAATATCTTTTTAAGAAAAATATAAATAAATTAAAAAAAAAACTATTGTTTTACTACGAAATATGTACATCATTTTGTAAAATTTCTTTTATAAACTCAATTAAAGTGGGTTATATTTTATTCGTATCCGTGCCTGTATTGTTACTTATAAATACTATATTTAGAAAAATTTCATTGCTTTGATTGGTAAACTTTTATTAAAACCGAAAATTAAAAAAAATATTTCGAACTAGGTACTTATATTTAAATAATAATTTTCCAAAATGTAAGTAATTATTTTTTAGTTTAAAATAACAAAAATTAAAAATTTTAAAAACCCCCGACTTTTTTTCAGAAAAGATGTTATATCTTCTAAACGGCTGGACCGATTTTCTTCAAACATAGCTAAGAACCCTCTCGATCAAGTCATCTTTCAAACAGAAAAAACTAAATGAAAATCGGTCAAGCCGTTTGGCCTGTACGTGGACACGGACAGACACACAGATACACAGACACACACTACAAACTTATAACACCCCTTTTTTTAGTCGGGGGTTAATAAATAAGTAGACAATTTAGAAATATGTATAATTTATTTAAAATAACTACATATGTTGGCAATATTTTTACGTCATCTTTTAAAACCCAAAGAATATGTTCAACTTCTGCTTCCTATTTTTAAAATTTTTCGTAATGTGTTTTGTAAGCGAGTACTTCAATTTGGCAATCAAAAAAGTAACTCATTATATGGCAAGTAGTTTAGATGGTATTATCTAATTTTTTGCTGTGAAGCTCCATCACTGGGTAATCAATCCATCAATAGTGATTGACAATTTCAAAAAAGGCATAAGGAATATTTAATCAGTATTAAATGTCAATTGCATGTGGATAAAATTCGCATTACAGCTGCTGCGCCCACCTTATAAAGTACGTGCGTAACTTGAATACGAAAATTCGAACAACAAATCACTCACAAACTTGTTGGAAACACTTTCAAGTGATTTACTTAAACCTACTTAATTTAAAGTCGGTGGAAACATACTATAACCTATCATTCAAAACTGATGAATTTTTAACTGTCACTTAACTTCACAGGAGATTACTAGCTAAGGTTCAGAGATGTGCCTCGATGGACATCACAGGTGCTCATAGGAGCACACCTCAGGCTGCCTTGGACGTCATTCTTCATATACTTCCTATAGAAGACTTGATGGGAACGGCGACTAGAAGTTTACTTAGACTCGCAGAAACAGGTTTAGTGAGGACAAGAATATCAGGTCACACATCAATCTTAAATAAGATCGGTTTTGGTGGTCAGGAATCCGTAACCCCTGCGTTTACAGACTATAAGGTCGCTGAAATCGATTTTAGTAGAACACCCTTAATGGTAATTCCGGATAGGGACTATTGGGAACGAACATTCGTTCTTGGGAACGAAGATTCGTAGTTCTTTCAGACTGCCGAATGAATGTAGTGTTTTGCAGGCTGAGATCTTGGATATCCTTAGAGCCGCGAAGCTGGTGGCCAGGAATGTAGCTGAAGGTGAGAAGGTAACCTTCTACGTCGACAGCCAGGCAGCGCTAAAAGCTTTGAAGGGACACAATGTGAAATCAAAACTTGTTAGTGAATGTAGGAAAGCCGTCAACTTGCTTATGGATAAGTATAGTGTCAGACTATGTAGGGTTCCTGGTCACAGCAGTGTTGAGGGAAATGAAATTGCCGATGAGCTGGCAAGAATAGGGTCGGCGTTAGATGAGGTAATGTCGGACAGATCCTTGAAATTACCGATAGGTAATTACTATAAAGAACTCAGTAATTGGGTAGAAATCAGGACCAACAGTTTATGGCGAAGTAGGGAGGATTGTGGAGTCTCGAGGGGTTTTTGGCCAAAACTTGACTCAGGATGATCTAAACTACTACTGTACATGAATAGGCGTGTTGACTGGTCACTGCTCGGTCAGAGCAAGAACCAGCATTTGAGAGACTGGCACTACAGATTTTTTTAGGATGTGCGGAAACCATTGAACATATTATCTGTCATTGCCCGAAGATACAACGTCATAGGCTTAGATGGCTGAGCAGACGTTTCCATGAAACCATTACTCATGTTGAAGTGTAAACTAGAGGACATCAGGGGCTTCATCATGGGAATTCGGTGGCTTAGTGATGGATAATAGGGTCACTTCTGGCTGCAAATGGAAGGGTAAATATTACTTTTTGGGCAACAGAAGGGAATCACAATGGACCCAATTGGGTCTCCGAGTGGAGGTGCGGTAAAGCACCACCCTTCCTAACCTAACTTAAGTTCGATAGTGTGTACCCCACTTTAGAGTTAGGTATTGAAATCACCCTAAATTAATTGATTTTGTGAGATTGCACCGCAACAGTTTCTAGCAAAAATTTTATTAATATGTATTTACGTAGGTGGATATATATTTTTCTTTATCTGTTGAACTTTAAAAACAAAATCAATTAAATACGTATGTAGATGTGTATGTATGTATGTAGCTTTCGTAACTGAAATTAACCTGACGGATAAGATAAATCATTTGCTTCAGGCAAACTTTTTTGTACGCACAAATATTTTTTATACTGTAGTTTGAGAAATTTTTGTATGTAAATGGAAATTTTTGTATCGAAAATGGAAATAAAAAACCATATAACGCATATCTTTTTTAATTTTTGTTATATAAGCTAACGATATAAAAAAATTATCCGAATAAAAACTTCATTAAAATATACATATTTTTGGTTATTTCTACCTCAGCTTTGAGTCAGCTAAACATCGGTTGATTGCTTATCATATCTAAATACATACATACATATGTATATAATTTTTGAGTTTGATTGAAATCAATTGTGAATGAGTTAGTTAAAAGTTAAAGCGACGCTTGACGCTCTAATTTAGGTTGGACCCTAAAGCTGACTTTTAACTAACTCATTCACAATAAATCCGTCATGCGTTAAACTTCGCCTTTTTCAACTGAGAGCTAAGATGAAATACATGGTTTCTTATGAGGTCTGTTACATTCAGTACGTGTCCGTCAACGCAAAGTGCAAAATTTGGTCAACTTTTAACTTTTTGCGTACGTTGAGTAGTTTGACAGATATTAATTGGTTTTTTTTTGTATATTCTGATTTAGATTTTTGTGTTTTGTGGCAGCAAAAATAAAATTAAACAAAAGAAATAAACGAAATAAATAAAAGAAGTTGAATTTAATAAATAAAATGGAGAATGAACCCATTGAAGATGTTCAAAAGCTTCCGTCAATAAAGTACTCATTGTGCCAAGCTTCTCCATCGTTGCGTTAATATCAGTTGAGAAAGGCGAAGTTTAACGTATGACGGATTCATTGTGCCCCGGCCTTAAAGGTAGAAGTACATAACACGCGTTCAATGCGCTAATGCGATACACGCGGCTGTCCTCCCAAAAACTTGAACATTGTTCAACTTTCACGCGTTGTATACAAAATGACAGCTAGTGTTGTCAGATTCATAAGCTTACATACACAAAAATGATTAGAAATTCTTTTATTAAACAATGTATAAAAAAATGCATTAAATATTTAAAGAAAAATAAAACGTTAATGCAAGACAAAAAAAAAATAGCTTTAAATTTTACAACTAAAAAACCTCAAAAGTGTTGTGTAATTTATTTTGAGATATGTAGACCATAAAATCCGACTAGATAGATTTCAGTCTTTATTTCGTCGGTTGGTTTCTAGTTTGATGCAGACATAAGGTATTTGGAATATACTGTGCTGCAAACCAGAAACCAATCGACGATTTGTCGAACCACATACATACATATGTACATACGTATATAAACATATACACAGAGAAAAAACTGCCTAATAGAATCAATAAGATTTTCTATATGAAACGTTTTTAGGCTAAGGGGTATCCCAGCAGAAAGAAGCGAAGACTTTTTAATAGAGATTCCTTATTGTTTTATGTGGTATATCTTATTAATTTTATCAAGAAGAAAACCACATAAAATCAAGAAGAAATCCTATTATTCCCAACTTTTTTTTACTCATTTTCGTTATTTTAGGCACCAAAAAAACAATCCATAGAGAAAAACTTCTTGATTCTGTTAGGTTTTCTTATAAATTGTAAACTATATGGATTTCTTATTGACTTTATTAGGTTGCCTTATTGATTTTTTTTAAAAGGTTTTCTTCTTGATTTTATTAGGCTATCTTATTGATTTTTTCAATAAGGTTTTCTTCTTGATTTTATTAGGTTCCTATATGATTATGTGTAAAGCATCTTATTGATTTTTTTAATAAGGAAATCTTCTTGATTTTATGAGGTGTCTTGTTATTTCATATCTATAAATAGACACAGACAATTTTTTTCATGATCTTTTTCGTTTTTGTATAAGCATGTTTGCAAAATTATTTCAATGGTTATTCAGACTGCTTGTTAGCATATTGGTTAGAGTGTTTGTCTATCAGTCAGAAGTTTGCTGGTTCAATACTTGTCTCCTTTCAAAGTATATGGTATAGAATTTAAATGAAAATATATAAGCAAAGCACAAAGAATAAAGAAAGACATAATTTTTTTTATTTTATGAGGTCGCCTCATAAAATCAAGAAGAAAACCTTATTAAAAAAATCAATAAGATAACCTCATAAAAACTACAAGATTTCTTCTTGATTTTTTCAAAAGGGTTTTCTCTATGAAATTAATAAGATTTCCTTATTGAAAAAAAAAACCATAGAGATTTCTTATTAATTTTGTTCTATTTTATGAGGTAATTATTAGGCACTGTTTTCTGTGTGTAGATCCAGGCTGCCCAGAGGAGCGCCAGAGTGCCGAACATCAATCGGCTTTTTATACAAATGAATACACATACGCTTATCAGGGATGATAAATGAGACAACTAATTTCGTACCAATTAGCTTTTAAAATTGTACTTTTTCCACCCCAATAGTATTAAACTCGGTTTTTACTTTTAAGTTTTTTTTAACATATCGCTCATTTGCTCAAATAATGTAATAGCTCACAAAAACTAGTTTTCCAGAACACAAGTTAAAGATTTTAATTCACACACAACTTAGTGAAATATGAAAATTTTGTGTTTGTTTCAAAAAATAAAATAAAAGGGCGATATGAGGATTAATCTGCATCATTATGAAATGAAAATTTATTAGAATTTCGCAGGGTTTTGTGACGAGGTGTATTTGTGTGAAATGTATTGCAATCACTGAAAAGCTAAATTTCGTAAAAAAATACAAGCCTTTCAAAAAGTCTTTTGTATTAGACTTCGAGTCTTCGTATTGATTATGAAAATATTCTTTCCACATTCGCAAATGAGTGTGTTATTCACAATATTCTCCTTATAACTTTTGAAAGCTACGGAAACACTAGCTCATCCGACTAATTTGTCAAAGCTTGAAACTCGTTATTTATAGTATCATAATTTCCATTTTCTTTTGGGAATATTTTTATAAGAAAGGTACTATACTATTTTCGGGAGTAAATTTTGTTACCGAGTTTAAAATTTCGTCATCAAAAGTAACTTTATTTAGTTTTGCAAAAGGTTATATAGAACTGTTTAACATTTCTTTTAAAATCCGTAACTACACAACTTTTAATTTTATTTCTAGATATATAAAGGTTTTGATTTCAAAATAAATTTTAATCGTTTACATACATATGTATGTAGCTGACCTAGCTTCATTTAATTTCATCACTTAAGCGATTGATATGATATTAATATAGCAAGTTTTTTATTTCTTATAAATTGTATAATAACACAATAGATAAAATAAATGAATGCGACGCTATCATATTGAAAAGGAAACACCTGTGAAGTTAGACGTAGTTCTTTATAGCAAATCAATCAAGAGTAATGCATATCTAACAAGGTAGTCGCTCTCAACAACAAATCAAATTCGCTACTTTTCTGTCAAACTGGATATACTGTAAATGATCGATATATATTTTTTGTATGAAAAAAAGCAAGAGATAGCCTCTCGCTAATTTTTTAAATAGTACTAAATGAGTTAAGGGTGTACCAACGTACTTTTAAGGTTTGAATTGTACCAAAAAAAGTACAATTGTACCAACATTATCATCCCTGACGCTTATACATTGCTCTCGGTTTTCTCTCTGTGGGCAGCATTTATATAAATAGATACATACATATACATACATATATTAAAACATAAATAATTAATACTTACAGCTCTGACTTGGCGATTGAACATAAAACAGATGCAGGTCCATACTTTTGATAATAGTACCAATAATGCACGGAATTTCATTTGAACGAGGGAAAACATTGGTAAGCTTCAAACTTACCAATGTATAACATAAAACAAGTTGGTAGAAAATTTAAAATTTTAAACTTTCCTTTTTGTATCTTTCATTCAAGAACTCATACATATGTATGTATGTATGTATATGCACACAAGTTAGATTATATTTTTTTATCAAAATCAATTATTAATGTCTTCCAATCTGAAATAAATAATATATACATATAAATAACAATAACAGTGCGAAAATATTTTATTGAATATTCTAAGAATATTAGCGTGTCCGTCGAATAATGGTTACTTGCTTTGATCGGATAAAAGCTTATGGTAGAATTAGTCGATTCGTATCGTGTTACTTTTGATTCTGGATGTTGTTAGTAAAAACGTGAGGTTGCCAGCGAACGTGTCAGCTGTTATTTTATTTCTCTTTGCTTTATACATATGTATGTGTGTATGTATGTAAGAGAGATGTTGACGTAGTCCCTGTTCACTCGTTTCAAATTCTGATGCTCAAATCGTAATTCAGCTGTAAGAAAAAAAGAGATATTTGTATTCCCTTCTCCGTCTTTCTTTCAGCTGAATTACGACTTGATCAACAAAAGTTGAAGTGTGTGAAGTGGAGCGTAGAAATCTATTTTCTGTAGGTTTCTACCTCACATGCGTTACGACACATATTAAATAAACAGCAACATGCTTTATTTTTGTTAGCCCCGGTTCACACGTTTCAACTTTTGTTGCTCAACTCGTAATTCAGCTGTAAGAAAGACGGAGACTGAAGTACATATATCTCTTTTTTTCTTACAGCTGAATTACGATTTGAGCATCAAAAGTTGAAACCTGTGAACCGGGACTTACAGATTTAGTCAGTTGATCCGTCAACTCACGATACGAATCTACTAATTCTACATTTACAGAATTATAACCCACCGGTTTCATTATGTACCGAAATGGACTAAAAACTGAGGAAAACAGTTAAATTTCACAGCAAATTAAAACAAAATAAAAAAATACAATTAAATGAAGAATTTTATAAAAATTTTATTTTTATTTTTATTATTTATTTTATTTTTATTTTTATAGAATCGGGATAACGTTGGCAAAGTGTTTGCTAAGGTGGTTCGAACGTTGGCAGAACATCACAATTTCTAATTTTGGAGTGTTGTGCCAACACACAAATGATAACCTCATGATGGGGTTGGCCAACTATTTTTTACGTCGTTGGCTAAACACTTTGAAAACCACATTTTAAGTGCTTTCCCAACATAAGTTTTCTTATAAGTGTAATATATTCCCAATACTTCAATCAATTGCTTTAAAAGCTAATGATAAAAAATTCATTCTCTTATATTTCACAAGAAAATGTATCAGAGCTTCAACAAATCCTACTAATGGTATCTAAAAATGTAGCTTTTGAATTTCAAAGGAAAATCATCATAATTTAATGAATTTAACAAACTGGAAAACTACACAATTCCGTTTCTCTTGTTATATGCTGGTGCAATTACTTTAAGAAATCTATTAGATGTTAAAATGTACAAACATTTTTTAATTTTATTTACTTCTTGTCGTATTTATTCGTTAACCTAGTTAACCACATTAAAATTAAAATACGTTCAAGAATTGTTAAATCATTTGTTGAACTTATGCCTCAATATTACGGCCCTAATTCGCAAACTATGAATATACATAATCTAATCCATATACCAGATGATGTAATTAACATTGGAGCTCCTTTATCACAATTTTCAGCTTTTGACTTTAAAAATAGTTTGAGGTATTTAAATTCAATTGGTAGTGTTAAATCAACTACAAATCGAATAGCGCAAATTCAAAGGAATTTGCACATTTTCCATACTAACAGTTCCTCAAATAATATGCCATTAGTATTTCCTCTTGCTGAAAATAGAAAATATTCACTGGGAAAAATTTATAGACACAGTTGAATCGAAAACACTAGCGGTATTCACGGTTACACCATTTACTATACTAAAAACTGTAGTAGATGTTGTAGCTGAATTTATTTACCAGAGTTTTACCCCTTTTCCACACGCAAAGTTTACTTTGCAAAGTCTTAATTCAGCTGGGAGAAAGATAGAAAGAGACTGTACTATTACCTCTGTCTCTCACACAGCTGAATTAAAACTTTGCAAAGTAAACTTTGCGTGTGGAAAAGGGGTATTTGTACAAAAGAAGAACAAGCTACATACAAATTCTCTCAGTCTCTTTGAATTGAATAATAAACGTTTTTTACAATACAGAAGAAAAAATCATTCACGCTTGGACGCTTAAAATCGGTGTATATTTAAAAGGGTTTTAAATTTAATATAAAAAGTGAATTCCGCTACTATTTTCTTTTGTCACCATTTATGGCTATAATATTACAACCGTTCCTCCTGATAATATCTGTTTACTAATTAAGTAATGGAAATGTCTGGTTATATCAGAAATATAGCTAAGCATGTATGCATAATCATGTATAATCAAAAACTGGCATGAAGTTAGCATAAATGGCAAAATTGAACATGGTCTTAACGTGTTTTGTCATACAATTTTACATTAAAGATCATGCTAAGATATAATCGTGTGTTAAAGCTACATTATACGTCGATTTTTAATGTAAAATTGTATAGAGGAATTCGTCAACACGTAGTTCAATTTTGTCACTTATGCTAACTTCATGTCAGTTTTTTATTATACATAAGGCCGTAAGTGTATTCTTACCGATAAATAAAAACGTAAAGAACAAATAAAAATTTATTAAAAAGCATTGGCAAATAATTTTTCAGATTGTAACCCGTAACGTTGGCAAACCGTTTGGGTTTCTTGAGTAAAAGTGCTTTTCCAGTGCTACAATTTTTGTACGGTTGGCAATTTTAGAAGTTTTTAAAGTTTATTACTGGATTTTATTTTCTAAAATAAAAATTTTAAAGAAAGTAGGGATGGAATTTATGGTACAATTGCATTTATTGGTACTTTTTCGATCTCGTTGGTACCGTGGTACTACTACGACATACTTGGTACAATTTAAAAATCTCAACGAAAGTCAGTTAATTTCACAAGTTGAACTCTAGCAGAAAGCACGTGCTCTATTTTAAACTACTACAAAAATAATTACTATTATTTAATTATTGATAATAGTGGTCATGTCATGAAAGATTTTTGTACATAAAATAGATTCAAAACATAATCTCACTGAACAACTGACCGAAAAGAACAACTGAACGAAAAAACGAACTAGTTCTTTTTGTTGCTGGGAACAAAAAGGAACAATCCGCAAAAGGAACAACTATGCCCAACTCTACTGAGGAGTATATTGCTGATATATCGGCCAATATCAATAAAGATAGTGATATGTCAACAACGAAACTTTTTCTTTTCGGTAATTGCAGCACTATATAAGACAGATTTATAAAAAACAACGTGACATAAATCTATGAAGCATATTTTTATCTGTTTTTCCGGCTTCCTGTTACCATGTAGGGATTGGTAAATATCTTCAAAAATCGATTTTCGATTTTTCGATCAACTTTTTTAATTTCGATTTTTGAAATCGATTAATCGTACTTGCTTTAGTTTAGCAATTTTTTATATTATATAAAATAAATTTAAGAAATTACTTCTAAAGCTACGGTCACACTTGTCAAATATTTGCCCAAAAAAGCGTAACCAACACACACTAATGAAAAAAGTTTTGATCCAGACACTTGATTGTCGTATTAAACAGTTTCAAACACAACTAATGCACAATGTCATAGAATCCAACAATATTGGCTACTCTTTAACTTGAGAAACTTTTGTCTGAATTGAAAGATTTTTCATTAGCATTTAGTGGTTACGCTTTTTTTGGCAAATGTTTGACAAGTGTGACCGTAGCTTAAGGATTATTAGTTTAAATGTTTTAAACTAATCACCTTTACTTGTTCTTCTTAACATCAACGTCAGGCAATGTCAAAATGGTGCACTTAAGTACTATTTTTTCTCAATAATTGTTTATTTTGAACCGACTCTTGCTATTTTCTAGCCCTTAGAGAAAGTAAGTGTCCTTTTTTCGATATTGTCTTGGCATTCATGTCGATAAAAAGTTACGGAATAAAGATTAATAATAATATTGACACGATGATACCAGACGACAACTTATTCTTCATGTACGTTTTTGTTAAATTTAATTTGCTGGAAAATTTTTCTACTGATCAGTTCGAAAATAAAAGACAAATATCATCTTCAAGACAAATATAGCAAAAAAATAAAAAGATTACAAAAACGTTTATTAGTAAATATACGGAATAAAATTTTTATACATGTGTATAATGTTGGGGCAAAATTACACAAAAAAGTTTATGGTCCGAAAATAGTTGGACTATTTTTTTGTGCCATTTTGGGATAATTACACAGAAATCGGCAACGCTGCATAAATTAAAAAATAATTAACTTCTGCAGAGATGTTAAAAGCCATTAATTTGAAAGAGAAGTTATCACTTTAAGAGAAAATCCCATCTGCACGAGAGGAATAGGAGCAGGAGAAGCGCGCGCTTACAATATTCAATAAAACATTTTATTTAACATCGTGCTAACTACAGGAGAAATAAACAAGACATTCATTTGTATGAAGCCATTAATAAAATCAATAAAATTTATTTTATCCACTATTATGTTTTTTTCTTTATAAAATTTATGCACATAATTACATACCTATGTATTGTTGTGGGTTGTACTTAATATTTTTAATTGCGCCACTGATTTGTTTTTATTTTTTAAGTAAATTGGTTTGGTTAATAAATGAAAGAACTAAATAATAACATAACTCAACTCACTAGCCTGCAAATAAAATATGGTTAGATACGAACTTTACCAATTTCTTTTTATTAAGAGACAATTGCCGCTTTTAAGGTTTTGTGAGCAATCAGTGTTTTCAAAGTATGTGATAAAAATTTAAAATCGGGATAGTAGCACAGCACGATTTGAAATTGTTTGCCTGAAAATCCGAGCGAAAACTTATTTTAAGTCCATCAGATTTCATTATTTCATAATATTAATATTGTTGGTTTGTGTATAAAGTAAAATTATAGTAAGTGATTAACATATCTATGGCTTAATATAAGAAAGGCGTAACTCGAATTTTCGATATTTTACAGGATAAGGAAAAAACTGAATAAAAACTAAAGCATTTATATGCAAAAATTTTTTCTTAAGTAATTATATATATTTTATTTTTAGGTGTAACTTACTTATTTCTCTAAGGAGGATGTAATTGTAAGTAGACTACCAGAAATCGTTAAAAATGCCATTTCGAAAAAATTGAGATATGTTTTTTTTTTATATTAATCCATCGATATGTACATTAGGGTGTGTCACTGATGTATGAGAAAAAATAAAATTTCTCCAATCATTTTCTTATACCAATATTTTTTTGTCTTACGTTAAAATAAATAAAAATTGCTTTAAAAAAAGTCACATCTTGAGCCCGCCCTGGAGATTATAAGAATTAGGCATTTAAAAAAAAAATTAATTTTAAGTCTTTTTTATAAAACATATTAAGGCATTATAAAGGGGTTTAAAAAAATTGTTCGCACAAAATTTTTCTCCAAAAGCTTTAACATGTTTTATAAATTTATTATTATTATTATTAATTAAAACTGAAAAGTAAGTAAGTATCATAATTAAAACTGAAAACATTTTCTATTAAACGTAGAAAAATAAAACTTTGGTTCTTATACAAGATTATGTATTATTTTATATGTATTCTATCAAAAATATTTCCTAGAAGAAGATATGCGTTTCAATGAATTAATATGCTTTTCTGCAATAAAACTTGGTCGTTATATTCAAAATATAACAGAATTGATGATCAAAGCGCGGGTTCTTACACTAAAAATTAATTAAAAATATTTTACAGATAAAAATACAACATATCTGCACTACTAGAAGTCGATAAGAGAAAAAAAAATTGGATTAGAGACTATTTCAATATTTGAAGGTTACCGCGAATAACGTTGTAGGTGAAAAAATAATAATCTTTCAGGAGAGCCAAAAAATAGGTTTTTTTCAGCTTATCGAAAATAATCACAATTAGCATTAACGTTTCTCTTTGTATCTGTTATATTTATCAATTATTTTCAACATTTTCGCTACATGATTTTGTCAGTTACTTACAAAGTTCTTTCACTGACTGACTGCTTATAATTGTATTTTCACGGCGATAAGATGCATAATTTTGGATTGTTTGATGTTTGAACAATGAAAGAGAGTAATGTTAACGGTAATCTGTGAAAAACCTGGTTTTGTAAAAATTGTCTTTTACAACGTTATTCGCGGCTACGCTTGAAATGCAAAACCACGTAACTAACAAAAAATAAGTCAAAAATTGAGCATTACATCGAAACAGAAGTGCCGAAAAAAATTCAAACCTTTATCACAAAAATCATCTGAATAAAAAATAAAAATAACGATACTTTACTTCCAGTGATGTCGACTTTTTTGGCTCTAGAAGCACATAAAAATTTAAAAAAGCACTGAAAAGCGTAATTTTGAGATCTAAAAAGCGTAAAAAGCACTAACCTGAAAAACGAGTGAAGTTTAATAATGTTTAATATTTTCTAAGCTATTCTCTATTTAATGAAATATATCAGATGAAAAAGTTATTTTTTACACTGACAAATAAATACACCAAGTTTTTATCAAAATAATTTTAAGAAATTTCTTAAAAGCACTACTACTAGTGTTTTTTTTTTTTTTTTTTTTTTTTTTTTTTTTTTTTTTTGACACTAACGCGCAAAATTTGGCGTTGAGTCTTCAAAAACCACTAAAAATAGTACAAAAAGCACCAAGTTGGCATCGCTGTTCACTTCAGTCGGTTGAATAATATTGTTTGCTTTTTATCTCTTCTATAAAAAAATGTAGTTACGTAATTTTGCATTTCAACTATCGATATACATACATATGTACATACATATATTCACATGTGCATATAAACATACATAAATCCATATGTATTAATATACTTTCAGTTGAACGATTCGAATCGTTCACCTAATCACTCCTAATAAACTAACTGGGTTACTGTGACCGAAGTGTCGGCTATCGCTACCACAAAACATACATAAGTGTCACGAGACGGAAGATACGGGTATTTTTCAGTTTGTCTCGTTTTCCTTCAAATTTTGTCGTCGGTTTTGTTTTGCTACGTCTTTCTAGTGCAATACATTTTTATTAGCTGCGTTAATTGGTAAGTAGTAATTCATTAGAGTATCAAATACACTATGCTTTTCTCTTTCTTCCATGAATTTTAACAAAAACCTGATTGGAGCTTTTTTTGCCTGTCACTTTCTTCACTTCTGTGTATTCTGTGTCGCTACTAGTCTTGACTAACGATACAACTCTAATTCTGTCACTCAAAAAAAAAAAAAAAAAAAAAAAAAATCGCAACAAAATCTCTTATAGGTGCCACACTATTACACAAAAAAGATGCAAAAACATATGTTTGTTTTACTAATGTAAACAAATGCAATTTTCCACCATTTAAAATAATTTTTATGTTTAATTATTTTGCATTTGTAAAGAAATAATAACGCAAAATATATGTCTCTCTCTCTCTCTCTCTCTTTAAACAAATGAAGCAGACATTGCTGTTTTCTTATCAGCTGCTTTGGAAAATGCATCTCTGATCTAATGGAAATCATTTTATGAAAATTTTCATAAACTTTTGGAAATCGGTCAGACATGTCAAAAAAGCTGTCACACACATCACATTTTTAATTCAAACTATCATACTTTTTGAGCACACACGATTTTTTTGACAGATCGAACGACTGTGTATGATGGTGTATCGCAGCATTAAGTATCTCTACTCATTTTCTGTTTTCCGCTTTTTATTTTCTATTTAGGTTAGCACGATTCAATTCCGATGTTTGTTACCTTACAACGAAAGAAACGCTGAAGGTATTTTAACAAAATTCGCTACACAGACTGGTTATATAAGTTTTCAAAATTTACGTACATTTTTTTACTCAACTCCGTATTAAAAAAATCCCACTGATTTTCAAAAAATAATTTCCTGGCAGCTCTATCATCAGCATTTTTGCAATCGAGGAGAGCCAAAACTTGTAGCTACTTTGTCTCTTCATTATCCAATTTTCTACTACCCTGTAACAAAAAACACACATTCAAAAGAAACAAGTGAAAAAAGCGGCTAAACAAATTTCTGATAGCTAGCTATTGCTGAATTATGAATTACATAAATTTTTAGTACAACTTTTTGGTTTGAAAAATAGTTGTTGGCTAAAATCCAACAAAATCAAATTGTATGCATCCCATGAAATTATAAAATTTTGACACTCATTATATGTACATACATATGTATATAACTATTTCTTCTACCAATAAGTTTTGTTATTTCCACTTATGCTTTTTTACTTCTACAGATTTTTCTTTGACGTCGACATCCGTTTAAGGGATTTATGTATTCGTATACCTTTATATGTATGTATATTTTTTCACTCGACTTTTTTTATACAGATTTGTTTGTTTCTTTATCACATTTATTAGAATTAAAAGACTTTTTGTGCATTTGGTTTATAAATATTTATATTTAGATCAGCTTTTAGCATATTATTAAAAAAAATTCACTACCCGCTTGAACTTTGCTTTTTTCTGCCGTGTTTAGGGTTGCCAGAAGTTTCTGCTGAAAAATCTGCACGTTTTTGAAAAATCATCGGCTTATTCGGCATATTAATTTCGAAAATCGGCATGAAGGCCCAACTATAATATGAATAAGCTGGCTTAAGCTAATGTCAGAATTGAACGATAAGTCTGTCAAATGCTTAAACAATTCAGATTTGACTTTTAGGTGGCCACAATGTACTTACATGCACTTAAGTATTCTTTAGCCACAGCTGCACATCTAGGTATTGTCAATAATTTTGTAGTAATTTTGTTTCTTCTCATAACTCCTAAATGAATGCAATTTAATCAAAATAACTTGAAAGAATGTCCTAATCTATTAGAAATTCACATATAAATATATCCATCACCTTATTACTTGTTTTATTTGTATTGCCTACTAAAAAGTACAACAGTGAATATACATGTGTATGTGTATATATGTGTATTGTAAAACAGATAAAAGTTTTGCTTTATTTTCCGAGTTTAAAATAAGCAACAATAAAAAAATATTTAAAATCAATGAATATTTTCTGCTGCTGCTTGTTTGAGTTTAAAAAATGCACAAACAGTTGTTTCCGTACGGAATGTGCGTTCAGTTTGGCACTTTACTTAAGCAAATGACATTTGACGAAACTTGACGAAAATTTTGTTAAGTACATTATAGTTTGCCACATGCGTTTTATATGTAACCGCACAGTTGCTTAAGCTAGCTTATTCATATTATAGTTGGGCCTTGAGTTTTTCATCAATTTTTATTAATTAGACGAAAATAACACTCATATATAATTTCACGTATTTAACGTTTTAATTTATTATTTAAGTTGTGCCAAAATTAATAAATTTTAAACAATTTACATTAACTTGAAGTTAATGTTAGTTATTTTAGTCAGGTGGATACCGTAAATAAGAATAACAAGACTTCAATCATAGTTGGCTGAGAAATTTAAAAAAAATATTATTAATAAATTTATTGAATTAAAACAAAATTATTTTAAAAATCTGGCTTCTCAATGTAATAGCAGTCTTTTCAACACGTTTTCTTTTTCTGCTAGAAAAATAATTTAAATTATGAATATTCTTAGCAAAACATTATTAAGCTTACCACCACTATCTTTATTTTGAAAATATCTTAAAATTCTTTGTAAATATGTAAATTGCTTTCTTATTTTAATTTCCTGATGAATCAGTTTGCGTGTTTTAGACACATCATTTTTTATTGAAGCAAGCTTTTTCAATTCTCTTTTAAAACTGCTTATTTTTAACCCCCGACTGAAAAAAGGGGTGTTATAAGTTTGTAGTGTGTGTCTGTGTATCTGTGTGTCTGTCTGTGTCCACGTACAGGCCAAACGTCTGGACCGATTTTAATTTAGTTTTTTCTGTTTGAGAGATGACTTGATCGAGAGGGTTCTTAGCTATGTTTGAAGAAAATCGGTCCAGCCGTTTAGAAAATATAACATCTTTTCTGAAAAAAGTCGGGGGTTTTAAAATTTTTAATTTTTGTTATTGCTTTTGAACTTCAAAATTATTCTAATTCAGAAAAATTTGTTTGTTGAAGGAGTAGTTTCAAAAATAAATCCTACGAAAACTCGTCTGCAATAAGTTAAAACAATTTGATTTTGATGATTTTTCTTATATTAAATATAGTCATTGAATTTAGATGAGAAAAATTTACAAGAAATAGCTAGTGGCGATTTTATTTCTAATTTGAGCGATTTTCTGATAAATTTTGATTCGATCATTTAATAAAAATTTGTATTAAAAATGTGTTATATAAAAAGAAATTTATTATCAAATAAAAAAAACTACATAAAACTGATTTTTGGCGACTTTTGGCGATTCTTAAAATCAATTTGGCAACCCTGTATTCTTGTTGTAATTGGCCTTTCACACACGAGAGTAGTTTTTATGCCGGCACAATTTTTGTTGTGCCTGGTTGAAAAATTATGCCAACCACAAAACAACTCTCTTTGCCTCTCTCACCAAAAAACTGGTATATTTTGCCAGCACAATTGTTCTCGTTTATGAAAGGGCATTCAAACATTTACAACAACAATATGAAAAATCTAAATTTTTTTATTTTTTTCGCCGTTTGCCTAAACATTAACTGCCATATTCATAAAAATATTTCAGGTTTATTAAGCGCTTATTTGACATATTTCTGTGGGAAATTTGTCAAATAAACCTGTAACAAACCAAAAATTTTTTTTATGAATTAGACCGTAAATAAACATTAAAATTTTGAACGCATAAAGGCTGAGTTCAAGGCGAATTCAGTATCAGGCGACCTTATCAGCCCGGCTGATTATCAGCTGTTGATGCAAAATTGAGCAATTTGAACCAAAATGTCAAAATTTGCTAAGAAATCTTTTGACAGTTTGGGTTACATGTTGTTTTTTGTGTTGTAAAACTGTTGTACTGATAACTCATGTTTTAGACTCGGCAGTTTTTCTTGAAGCAAGTCTCAGTTTATGGGAGAGTGACGAAAGAAGAGGGGTACTGACTTGCTTGTACGGAAAAGTTACTTTAAGTTTTTTTTTTTGTTATTTCATTCGCAGCATTAAAACAATAGGAAAATTGAACAAGAAACCGTCTGAGTGTAAGCAAACGAGCAGTTTTAAAAGAGAATTGAGGAGAACTGCTTCAAGAAAAACTGCCAATTCTAAAACAAGACTAAGGTCACCTGGTACTGAATTCGCCTGAATTCACATCGAATTCAAATTCGCTGAGTTTACATCTGGCATTTCTTGTGTGCCATGTGCCCAAAAAACGTAACCATTAATTTTGTTTTTCATTAGTAATTAGTGGTTACGTTTTTTACGCAGGCGCATTATCTTTTACTAGTTGCTAATAGCTGCATTTATTTATTTAACACGACATAATAAATAATTTTTAACAAAAATTGCAATAAACTCAATTTTTAAATTAACCAGTAGATTGCTTTCAATATCACCTTTCCAATTGTTTGGCAATTTTATGTTCAATTTAAAAGCTGATGTGAGTCATGTTTTAGACACGCCAGTTTTTCTTGCAGTAACTTTCTTCTAATGTCATTTGCTTACACACGGACAGTCTGTTCAAATTTGGAATTTTTTTAATGCAGCGAGTGAAATAACTTGTCGGCACAAGCAACTTTGTACGTACCCTTTTTCATTCTGCTGTATCCAATAAACTCAGACTTGTTTCGAGAAAAACTGGTGTGTCTAAAATATGACATAGCAGCACATTGATGTATGATGCTACCATTTGGAGTTGTTTCTTCCTCAGAGGATATTTAAAAAAAAAATTTAGCATCAATTGGTACTGCAGCTATCAATTTACAGCAATTTCGAAAATCAGTATGTGCGATGAACCTGAAAGCGATTTATTGAACGTGTTTTGTGGCGTGGTTGCAGGGCAAAATGAAACTATATTTGCAGCCGTTTTCAAATTTAATATATTTTCCCATCTGGCATCATTTATCTATCGGCGAAAATTACACAAAAAACGAAGCGAATTTTTATTTTGCAAACGAATAAATTACAGGCTCGTGTGTAAAGAGGCGTCGTTTTTTATTTGTTAAAATTTTGCAATTTTTAATATAATATTATAAAATATTGTATTAAAAATCATTAAAAGTGCTGTGAATAGTGTTAACATCCAATCGGTATTTAGGAAATGAGTGTATTATAAGTATTATAAAATTATTGATACAGAAAAAACCGGACATAAACTAGTATATGCAAAAGCCGCAAAGGCGTTAAACTATAATAATTAAACTGAAAATTATTTTCTTGATAGCAAGCAAAAGGGCAGTACATTGGTTGGCGTGCAACTCAATAATAAAAAAAAATTCGAAACCATTTTATTTCTTGAAGAGCACTGAAAACAGCCAAAATTGTGGAAAAACAGGAAAAAACACCTAAGCGGAAGAAGAAGGCTGCAGCCAGTAAAATGACTGCAGTCTTCTCGCCGCAGCCACCGCCACAACAACAGGCGGCTGGCCAACCACCTCCAGGTAGTATGATGCAACCTCCGCAGTCCACAACACCAAACTCTATGCAACCGCCGCAGCAATCTGTTGTGGGAGGTCCAGGTCCAGGTGGTATAATGGGCCCTGGAGGTGGTGGTCCTGGTATGCCACCTGCAATGGGTATGGTCGGTCCAGGAGGGCCTTCAATGCAAAGAGGTCCGCCAATGGGTGTTATGGGTGGACCACCGGGTGGTCCGGAGTCTATGATGGGTGGACCACAAGGTCAACATGGAGGCGTGCCTCCCCCCAGCCCAGCCCATATACAAAAGATTCTCGACGAAAACTGTAAGATAATTCAAACTATTCAGAGCTTCCAAAATATTGGCAAAACGTATGAATGTACATCGTATCATATTGCTTTGCATAGAAATCTCGTATATTTAGCTCAACTGGCTGATCCTACTATGAATATAAACCAAATCTTGCCGCCACCTCATATCCTTCAGGCTCAAGCTAACCAACAAGGACCTCATGGCATGATAGGATCTGGAGGACCTCCACCACCGCCACAACAGCAACAAGTCGGACCACCATCTGGTGCTCAGTCGCAAATGGGAGGTCCGCCCGGGACCCCTGGTATGCCTCCAATGCAACACGATGTTCCAGGTCAACCGACATCAGGAAGTCAAATGGCTTCATATGGCCAAGGACCACCGCAGCACCCGGGAATGCCTCCGAACGGCAACGTATCTCAACAGGGTCCCCCTCAGACTGCCCCACAGCAACCGGGTGGTCCTCAGGGAGGACCCTCGCCTCAGCAAGGAGCCTATCGTCCTGGCCCTCAAGGACAGCAGCCACAATCAGTGGGTAGTCCTCAACAACAACCGAATAATAATAACACTCCAGGAAGTAAGTTAATGTTATGTTTAAAAATACTATATTGCATTTCATAAGGCCCCTATTATGATTTACAACTAAATGTATAGTTTAGTTGTAGTTGTAAAATTTTTATTATGGATTGAAACTTTTCACCATGAGACAACTGCATTTTATCAGTTGTATTTTGGTTTTTATTTCGAGTGTTGTATTAGATTTGGTTCATTATTCCAGACGCCAAACAATCCCATTTGTCAACCAATATTGTTGCCATATTCATAAAACATGAAATCTTAAAATAAAATACTATGCCAAATCTTAAAATATTTAAAATGTTTTGTGATGGCTACTATGGTTTCAAAAAACATAGCATATATAAAAACCTTTTCGAACAATGTTTTGAATACAACTAAAATTAGTTTTAATTCAGAATGGGCATAAGGGCATAAATTTAGCACTAGCATTATTTAAGAAAATACCGAAGTATATTTATTTCTCGTCTGTAACTCTCCCGGGTGGCATCGTTTGCATTGACCTGCAAACGTCAGTGTGTATTAGTTCAAAAACTTTTTTGAGTTAAAATTGACCTTGCTTAGGGGCTGTCCATATATTACGTATCCTCTAATGATGGGTGGGGGGGGGGGGGGGGGGGTTCGAGTTTTGTTACGATTTTCTATGGTGGGGGGAGGGGGGGGGGTCTTTGAAAATGTTACGTAAAAGAAAAAATTACTAATTTTGTACAAAAATACTTATATTTTTCTCATTTATTTATTTAATTGATTACACGTGTAGCCTACATACATACATATATTATGTACGAGCATGTCTACTACATACATCTGCCGAATGTCAACTTCTGATATTCGCGAGTTCGAATTCAAATATTTAAAACGATATCCGTGAATACGAATATTTAAAACGATATTCGTGAATGCGAATTTCTATTGTATGTGAAATTTATGGGTCTATTTTGTTCTGCAAAATTAAATTCAAAAAAATGTGCATGGAAAAGAACTTAATAATTATGTCCGCGTACATTAAAGTTTATGAAAACTATCCAAAAATTTAAATAACATTTGAAAATGATGCAAAGTTTTTATGATAAATTAAATAAATTGTAGTCAAACTGAACATACATGGTTCTGAATTCCTTCGGTCTAATTCATAAAAAATATTTTAAGTTTATTACAGGTTTATTTGACAAATTTCCCATAGAAATATGTCAAATAAGCGCTTCATAATCTTTATCTATTTACATTTTTAAATATTCTTAATATATGTATGTAAATACATAAAAGCTTCTTTCCATATTAAACTGCATATATTAACATTAAATGCACCAAATACATAGAAGGAAATGGTATTTCCAGAAGTTTAGGAAAAGATTTCTTGCAGTTCTCATGGACAAAAAAGTGTCCCTTCAAAAAATATATTCTTCCATATATGTACATGACAATATCAAATTATTAAGTTTTAAAAATTTTGTTCGTCAACTTGGGGCTACAATGTTTAAGTTTTGAGAGATGTGTTAATGGAAACTTGCATACATAGACGTAATTTCATAAGGATATTATTTTAATTTTTTATGCAACAGAACTTAAAAAAATATGAAAACAACAGTGAAATGCGTTTAGGAACTAGATTGTGTGCCCCTCTAATTTTAAGGTATATTTTTTTAATGGGCAAATATCTATTGAAAATGTAATGTTGTAGAAGGTACAGAAATTAAGAAAAGAAAAATTGCATATCTTTCGTAATTGACATCATTTTGACTCATTTGATATCCCAACAATCTGTATGTGTAAAGCGGGTTAAAAATACACGACGACTTCACTTATAGAAACTAGTGAAAGCGACCGCAAGGCTAATGCCAATTCTCGTCTTGATGTTTGAAATACTGCTCAGTCATCAATACGGAAAACTATAGCAGATTATTTGGCAAAAAACGCATAGCAAAAAAATAAAAAATATTTTTTTTTTAATTATTACAAACTAATATTTGTGTCCTATTCATTTAAATTACGTTTTGGATTTATGAATTTCTTTATATATTTTTTTAAACGAATACGAACATCTAGAAACGGCCGAATGTTTTGGAATTACAATACACATCACTAATACATACATACAGTTTAGGAATACCCTGCAAATAATATTGGAGTACGTGGTCCAATCTAGATGAAACAGACTAGTTACATCATGGTCCCATGTAATGCAGTCATGGATCATGTCGTTTTCATACAAGCATTCAATGCTGTACGATAAGTATTCGTGTTTAAACGAATATGATCGTTCTTCTTAGGCACTCACAAATTGTATGCGAGTAGCCTATAACTGTTCCATATGGAGTAGTTTTGGGGTTAGTCCGATGTAATGCAAAGTTGGACCATGTGGTCCAACCCTAGGACATCACAATGTGAAATCGACTACCTTTTTTTCATATATTTGGAGTAGTTTTCTGGTACTCCTACCCCTCTTTGGACTAGTCTTTACATGCATGTATGGACTAGTCGCATTATTTGCAGGGTAAGCTCTCTATAAAACCATAATTTTTGGAGTTTGAGGACACTTGGGAAGAATTTTAAAAAATAATTTCTCCAATATATGGAGTACGTTCATACGTAAGCTTATTTAATTTTTGTCTACGCACTGTGCTGGTCTAACAAATGAATTTAAAACAATGAGTTAAATTAAATTTTTTTTTAATAAAAACTTAAACTATTTAATTAATTTTTTATCTCATTGTTACGTTATTCCTTGAAGAGAGGTGGGTTCAAAGTTTTGTTACGATCTGTTACTAGCGGGGAGGGGGTGTCAAAAATCGGTGAAAGCAGCGTTACGTAATATAAGGCCCCTTATTAAATGGAGCCTTTGTCATTTTAAAATTAATGCAAACTTCACAGAATCTCTTCACTCCACAATCACTTATTTCCAAATGACTTACCAGTCGCCTCATTTTTATTTCATTCATTGCGTCAAAATCGCGATGCCCGAACACTTTATGCTAGTAATGAATGGAATTTTACCTTTTATTGCCGTTGGTTAATATATTTGTTAACATTGCTATACGGATTTCATTAATTTAAAAAAATTACCGTTATTAACAAGCAACAACAAAAAAATCACATTCCTAGTGGACGCCATTTTGAGTGATTTGATCTTTCAAAAAATGTGTATGTTTAAACTTTAAAGCCCTCCCTTAACTTTTAGAAAATGAAATATTTTTCAACACGATACTAAGCTAATGACAATCCTCAATCCGGGAAGCTAATGACAATCCTCATCTTATAGCCTATCCCAAAAAAATAAAAAAATTGTGAGTAATTTATGATTGTCAGTTTTAATTTTTTTGATTATATTGTGATTTCTTGGGTTTCAAATTCATAAATTAATTTATTGCATTTCTTATTGTGTCAATGCAAAGAGATGAATCTGGGTCCTATGGGCAAGCTCATAACAAAATAATACGCATATCTGTGTGTGTCTAATTATAGATCAGCAACGTCCTAATAGTGGACCTTCAGGTCCAGGAGCTCCACCATCAGTGCAAGGGCCACAACAGCAGCAGGTTCCTGGTCAACAAGGGCCGCAACAACCCCAACAAGGCCCTCAACCTCCACAGCAGGGTCAGTACAGAGGTGCATATCAGCCACCGCAACAACAGCATTCCCATTATCCTGGATATCCACCACAGCAGCAGCCGCAATACCCACCACAAGGCGGTTATCCTTATGGACCGCCAGCACATGGCTACGGGCCTCCACCACCAAGCGCACAAGGCGGGTATCAACCGCATGGAGGTATGCCGCCAAATTCAGCATCTAGCGGCCCTCCTCAGCAGCATCCTTATGGTGGCAGTGGTCCGGTACAGCAGGGACCACCTGGTTCATATGCTCCGTCTCCTAATCAACAGTTACCACCTGGGCAGCAACCACCACCAGGGCAAATGTATGGTCCGCCATCGGGAGGCCAAGTACCACCACCTCCCAATCAGTACGGTCCACCTCAGACAGGAAGTGGAGGTCCTCCGCCTCCCATGGGTTATGGAGGTTATGGTGCTCCACCACCAAATAGCTATGGACAGACAAACAGTACTCCACCTGCTAATTATGGACCTCCTCCTACGAGCAGCGCCCAATCACCATACCAACCGTATCAACAGGCTGGGCCTGGACCGCAAGGTTATCCATCACAGGGTCCACCACCTCCACAAGGGGGACCACCACCTCAACAGGCGGGTGGACCAAATGCTCCACCAGGTAGTGGTTACAGTTCTTCCCCAAGTCCTGGGCAAACTCCACCACCCAACCAACCACCACCAGTTAGTGGTTCAAATGGACCCCCAACGCAACCACCGCCTGCTACTGTGCAGTCCACACCGCCACCAACTCAACCGCCAACCAGTACTGCTGGCACCCCAACCACTCCAGCTTCTGCACAGCCACCACAGACACAAGCGGCAGGTCCTCATCAAGCTCCTCCACCCACTCAAGGACCACCAGCACCACCATCATCTCAACAGCAGCAACAAACACCACAGAATTATCCGCCTGCATCAAATAGTGCACCGCCACCTTCAGGACCGCAACCAACGTACTCATCACCGCCAACTACAGGACCCAGTGGAGCTCCATCGCCCTACGGTCAACCAGCTGCTCCTGGATCGGGACCGCCGAACACCACAGTTCCGCCAAGTTCTGCCAATGGTGGTCCCGGACAGGGTCCTCCCCCTATGGGGCCTAATCAATATCAGCCTCCACCAGGAGGTCCGCAACCGAGCTATGGTGCACCACCACAAGGTTACGGACCACCGCCACCAGGCAGTGGTTATCCACAACATGGCTATCACCAGCCTCAAGGAGGCTATGGATCAATGCCACCTCAAGGACAATATCCTCCACCCTCGCCCCAAGGCTACCAAGGATACCGTCCAGCTGGAGCTCAACAAATGCCTCCACCTGGAGCGCCACCACAAGGTCCTCCGCCGGGTGCATACTCCTATTACACCAGTCAACCGCCGCAGTAAAAATTAATATAAATAAATGACTTAAGGAAAATATTTCAAACAATGACATAGTAAGTTGTACAATTTTTTTTAAAGTCGGAAAAGGAAGGTATAGAGTTAATTATTGAACAGAAATATTGCACGACTATACTCATCCATACATACATACATAAACAAGGCAATTAAACAAAACACTTTAGCCTAAATAAAAATATACACATAGTAGTAACTATTATTTCTTTATCTACTCAAAAGATGTGTTACGGTTTAAGTAGTTTATAAATTTAATTTGTCAAATAAATTGTTTAAATTCAAAGTTTAAATCGAAAAAAAGGAAAAAAAAACTGCCTTGCAATTAACAGGTTTATTTAAAAAAAATCTCTACTTTGCTTTGCGACTTTATTAACTAAAAACGTGTTAAATATGATCCAATATTTATAATTTTAAAATGTGTTTCCTTTTAAAAAATACATACATGTATCTTTCAATAAACTTCTATTTCTACTATAAATTTTTAATTCTGTTTCCTCTTTTGCTAACCTTTCTATCTTTTATCTCGTTTAACTTTAATATTTAAGTTTTTAAAATGTGTTTTAAATCTTAAGTTTCAAAGTAAATAAGACCAGAGAAAAACTATTGCTTTCCTTAAAACTCACTGTAAAATAAATATTTTAAACTTAAATATTTTTAATATTTTTTTTTTTACTATTTTTGAACATTATTAAACACCGAAAAAAATTATTCACAACAATATGCAAACATGTAATGCAATAACATGTGTCAAGTTTAATCAATTCTAAATAATCAATTAACACTTTTTACCATGCATTAATCCTAAAAATCAACTTAAGCAAAATATATGTATTTAGCAGCATAACTAACGAATGTTTGTGAACAAAATGAATAGAAGGCAAAAATTGTCTTAATAAAATTTTTCAAAAATATCTCAATGGTTGCTTTTGATTTGATTCATTAAACTTTTAGCGATCAATTTCGCCAAAAACAATATCTAGCGTCCCAATAATTGCTACTATATCAGATAGCATGTGCTTGCGCCCTATACGATCGAGAGCAGCCAAATGAGCGTAACCGGGAGCTTTAATTTTGCAACGATATGGACGACTTGTTCCATCGGATACCAAATAAACACCAAATTCGCCTTTGGGAGCTTCAATAGCGGTATAAGTCGAACCAGGTGGTACACAAAAACCCTGAGAGAAAAATTTAAAATGATGTATCAACGCCTCCATAGATTTTTTCATTTCCCGACGTATGGGTGATGAGATTTTATAATCATCTATTTTTATCTCACCGGAAGGAATTTGATTAAGACATTGTTCTATGATGCGCAAAGATTGGCGCATTTCCTGCATACGGCACAGATATCGATCATAGCAGTCTCCTTTGGAGCCGATAGGTACATCAAACTCAACCAAATTGTAAGCATCGTAGGGCTGTTCTTTACGTAAATCCCATTTTATGCCACAACTTCTTAGCATGACGCCACTGAAACCATAATCAATAGCCTCCTCGGCCGACACAGCGCCTATATCGACTGTGCGTTGCAACCAAATTCTGTTTTGAGTCAGAACATCTTCCACCTCATCCAAACGTTCAGCGAATTTTGCTGAAAATTCATATATATCATCCATTAGGCCTAGTGGTAAATCTATAGCAACACCTCCAGGACGTATGTATGCGGAATGCATGCGAGCACCTGATACCCTTTCATAGAACTCCAACAACTTTTCGCGTTCTTCAAATAACCAAAACAAAGGTGTTATAGCCCCAATATCCACACCCTGTGTACCAATGGCCATCATGTGATTGAGGAGACGAGTTATCTCAGCAAATAAAGTTCGTATATATTTAGCTCGAATCGGTATCTCAACATTGAGAAGTTTTTCCACAGCCAAGGAATAACATTGTTCATTACACATCATAGATACATAATCTAAACGGTCGAAATAAGGCAAAGCTTGCAAATAAGTTTTATATTCAATTAATTTCTCGGTGCCGCGATGTAATAGACCAATATGGGGATCACAACGCATAACACTTTCACCGTCTAATTCCATTACCAAACGTAGAACACCGTGTGCCGACGGATGTTGAGGACCAAAATTTATTGTTACATTTCGTACCTTCTTCTCGATTGGTAGAATTTGATAGTTCCACGGTGGAAGTTTCCATTTTGAAGTTACTTTGTCCGGATACATGACTGCTGAGGAAAACTGTTCCATAAACTCTGGATCGGGGTACCATTTCGCAGTATAACAGCGCTTATGAGTCGTAATGTGTGTTTCATATTTTGGAAAATTGCTCAAAAGTCGTTTGCCCCAATTTAGAAACATTTTTTCCTGACTAGAGATGGAATGTCAAAAATGTTTTTTTTTATTTATGGCAATGTAATAAATGATATTAACTACTTTAAAAAATTTGTATTTTTTACAAAAAAATGTTTTGAAGCGCAGTTTCTGTATTGAAGCACAAGGATGGGATTCGACCCTAGCCATGTGTACATATTGCGCCTGTTCGGAATAAGTCACTTCTTTGCATCATACGAGCAAACTTCAATTTCGCTGATATTTTTTAGCAGCAGCAGGAGCCATGTTTGTACCCCATAATTGAAATTTATTTGTGCGTTATCTACTTCAGTGAACCACTTTAGACCCAGGCTGTCCACAGAAGTGCCAGAGTGCCGAACATCAATCGGCTTTTTATACAAATGAGTACGCTTATACATTTCTCTCGGTTTTCTCTCTATAAGCAGCTCTCCTTTAGACCCGTGGTCGGCAGCCTATACCATTACATTTTAAAATTGTGTTTGTTATACTCTCACCACGAGCCGGTGTTGCCAGTGAATTTTTCGTCTCATTTTCCTAGCTTGAAATTTTAAATCTCCAAAACCAAACTTGATTTTATTATGTTCATAAGAAACACCAAAGTTTTGTTTATAAAGAAAGACAACTTTTGTTGTTGCTACGTCAATGTAAGGGTGAGTAAAGATAGTTTTGTAGAACATTTTCTTAAAATAATTAAATATATGCTTGAAAATGCCTTTTCATGTCATATTTTTTCATACATGACAACGTAAGTTGACAAACCAATCCTTCTGGTGTGCCATACTAATTTTCTGAAAATAAAAAAAAATAGCAAATTCTCGTCCCACATAGTTTCTTATCTTTGCGAAAAAATTTTTTCTCTGGAAACGCTGATTCTTAAGAGTATGAGATACGCACAGCTTGTTCTCAACAATGCGTGTGTACACATACGTAATAGAAAAGTATATATAAAAGGCGCGACGCCCTTATTTTGCCGACCACGGGTTTGTTTATACTCAGGCTATAGATATTTAATCGGAAAAAAATACGCCGATAATCGGGATATTTATTCATCATTCGCCACTGTATACATATATATATATTTGTGTATAGCTCACACAGTCTATAAATTTTAATTGTTGTCGTTTGTGCTGTGTAATTAAAAAAGTTTTTATAAACAGTTGCTGGATACACGTATTCGGTTTAAAATTAATTAATACGCAAAGAGTACTTAAAAAGATACTTTTGTCAATCTCTGGTTCTTATATGGAAATGATAGTTTAGTTTTTTTTTGCATAAACGAAGTAGACATGCTCTATTATGTTGGAATCGGCTAAAGTCCTAGTTGCTTGAAAGAAACTACGTGAGCGTACAAATTGTTTACAATTATGAGTATATGCAGTTACTTAAATTAAGACTATTAATTTATGTATATTTTTTTGAGTACTCATTGTGATTCTCTGATACGAACAAGCCAATCGTTGGCTGAAATGCAAAATGACGTAACTACACTTTTTTAAATTTTATAGGAGAAACAAAAACAACACAAAATTATTCAATTGACTGAAATAAAGTTACTTTATTTTTAAATTTTTATATGGTTTTGCATTTTATCTGACGATATGTATGTACACAGATGTATTAATGTACGTACATTAGAGCTACTTACCTCCTCTCAAATTAAACAGCGATATTTTTAATGAGGAGTGAGTTGAGTGGTCTAGAGATGACCGTTTGTGAACTGAACCGTTTCTAAAAAAAGTTTATTTATTTATTCATCTGAAAGATTTTTTCAAGCCACGTTTGTGTAATGGTGCAATAAACTTTACCATTCATATTGATTTAAGTCTTTTATTTCTGTTGTTCGCGCTCGCGCGAACATTTGCATTTACTAAATCCATAAATTTCTCCAAGTGTAAAGCAACTTATTTCCTCTTTTTTATTCAATGTACTCTTTCTGCCCATCGCTGGTCTAAAATGTAACTTTGAAGCAGAGATGGAAAAGTTGGTACAATTCTAGTTTTTTAGCACTATTGGAAAGCAAAAAGTATCATAGCACCGCAATGACAAATTTAGCATTATTGATATTTTTCAAGTTATATGATACAAATGGCACAAAAATATTGAATCTATAATAAACCAGTAATGAAGCGATGTTTTCGACATTTCAAGAATTGCTAGTGGAATATTACATACCTCACATTCATCTGCAAATGTGGAAAGATTATTTTCGTGCCAAAATATAGTGTGAACTGGGACTAACCACAAGGGTGTTTAGTTTTTTACTTCTCCTGTAAACCTGATTTTGCATCCCTGCTATGAAGTCTTTGTAGGAGAGAAGAAGAATGTGAGCTCTTCTCCCTTCGCTCAGCAAACTCAAGACATTGCAAAGTAAACTTTGCTTGTGAAAAGCCGCCTAAGTATTACTATTACGTGATGTACAAAAAGAGAAGAAAATATTTTTATACCTTCATTGAGTTGCATGTAAATTGAAAAACCTAAAACTAATATTACGCAAAACTAGTTTACATGTTAGTTATGCCTCTCGTTGCAATAAAGGAGCGATATGTCTAGATATAAAAATATGAAAAAATTAAATAATTTTACATTAAATGGAGTAATTTTATTTCAGACTAGTATAATAATTATTATATTAGCCCAATTCACAGTCTTGTGCAAATGGTATTGCATCGCAGCATCTGCAAAATTGTAAGGTATATTGACACTCACCACTAAGAATTTTTAAGTGGTGAGTATCAACATACCATACCATTTTGCACAAGGTTGTGAATGGAGATATTGTAATAATAATTAATATTACAAAATTGATTATTATTATGATAACAGATATATACAAAATGCTTGTGCTTACTTTACTTTTATCTCCTCCTTCTCCATTTTTGTCGTTTCATTTAAAACTGTTACATCATCATTTGCTAACGACTTGGCGGTGTTTTTATCACTTGTTATACGCAGTTTCTTCAAAATCTTACTAAATAGCGACTGTGCTGCTGCCGAATCTTGCTGTTCGACAACAATACGTTTTGTAGCCACACTATGAATGGGTCCAAAAGCTAAAGCAACAACTGTGCATGCCAGACAAATAACATTGTAGGGCATACTAAAATCTGGGGTAGGCAGCGAAAGTATTAGCGTTTCGGTACGTAATGTTAAAATGTAGGAATTACGTGAGGCATTAAAGGAATCAGCAAAACGATAGCCTGACAAAGGTATAGATGAATAATTACGCGCTGCAGGCAATTGGGTAGTTATAACGGCCGAGCCGACATAGTGGCCATGATTGGCATCTGGTGGATATTCTAACCATTTCAAAAAGATATAATCAAAATCAAATGAAATCTCCACTGAAGATTTTGCTGGAAGTTTAAAGGCAAATTCCAAATAGTAGGGTCTTTCACGTTGTACTCCAGGGCGATACTTGATAACTTTTGTTTTAATTATTGTACTAGTCTGTCGATCGCGAATCTTAAGTGTATGCATATAGATGGGCATATACCATGGTATATTCTCCTGCAGTATAATGGGCAACACATTATAGTACGTATTGGTGATATGAATGATAACTTTACCCCTTTCTTGGCCATAGCCCACAATATATCGATGTGCTAGCACTGGCGGTGGGGATGGAATGTGCACTGTATTCTGTGGCTTCTTCCGCAAGACCCATGCTATGTTAAAAAGTCGCGATTCTTTTGAATCTTGAATATCGTAAACACCATACTGTGTGGTATATCCTCCGCGCGTACTTGTTGTGTTATAACTAGGTATAGGAGTCATCTCGTACGGCAGGGGTGTTTGCAAGTTAACATATATTTTACTAGAATCAGCCAAAGCACAATAGCCATTCAAACCTTGACCGAACATACGCCGGAGGGAGAAATCATATTCGTTTGCTGCACCTAACAATTTAAGATCATACACCAAGTTTGCGGATTCTATAAACTCTAATATGCATTCATCTTTCGAATTGCATAAGGTGCGTACTTTAATTGCCAGCGAGTGATAGTTGGTATTGTGAACATTGCCAGAATTAAGTAGAGAAGCAAAACCATGCTTACTATTACATGGCATAAGTTTTTTCCAGGGTGTTAAATTCTCCGTACACACAATTTCACGCGGCAGACTTGAGTATCTCACATGCTTCTTTGTGTTATCATTTGAGTTGCTACTAACAAAGCGTGGCTGAAATCCGTACCTGGGTGTTATTGTGTTTGTTTTGTCCATAAAGTTCAAAGAAGCGCATAATATACCCGAAAACGTGCTGGTCACGCTTTTCCATTGCTCATCCACAGACACATCAGTTAAATTTTCTCCAGCAAACCACGCCCATGCTTCAGCGCCAGGAGTGTTATCGACAATAGGATATCCCCAAGACTCGTAACGCCACAGGCCTTGGGTTAAAGATATATGAAGTTCTTTTACATCCGAATGTAGAAATATTTCAGCAATTGATCTGGGTATCAATCTGGTATTGTGTACTAGAAATATTTCATTTTATAAAAATATTAATTTTATATGTGTATACATACATGTATATACATACAAAGTTAGTAAATGGTGTTTATGATTGAGATTTTGTTCAATTCAAAGTTTTGGTATCCTCCAATTATGTACATATTATGTACATATATATGTACATACAATATATTACGTAATTAGTATAAATAATTTAGTTTAGCTACTTTTAAACTTCGTTTTTAAGAGAATCATTGACGTCGAAACAATAAAAATACAATTAAAGCACAAAAGAGTTAAGAAAGAAGTTTTCAGAAATAACCCCGCTTGGAGTTATTGATGCCAAATTGATATACAAATACCAAATGAACTTTACTCATGGACCGATGTATTTTTCAAATTAAAAATGTAACTAACGCCACAGCTTTCGATCCAAGGCAATTAAAGTCGATATGGGAAGTGTAGGAATGAATAAAATAAAACATGTATTTTCATTTAGTGTACTTACAATTTTCTTTTGTCCTATGGTACCATCTTGTTGTAAATTGGAAATATGTGTTAATAAACCCAGGCGATAATGGTCGCACAACAATTTCCTCATGATATTCCTCATTGTTTTTATTGTTGTTTGCTCTTGGTACATTTTCCGCCGGCTTTTTTGCGCCATCGTTTAAAATTTGTTCCTTCCTCAATTCTTGTGATTTGGCCACACAAATTAATACTGCTAAGATACATACAATGTTTTTAACACGAGCATTCATTTTGTTTTTAAAATAAATTTTTAAGTAAAATTCACTGCAATATTATAACACAACATAAGGTGGTATAATTACGGCACATATATATTTTTTCCCAAGATAACCAATATGCCAAACGTCATACAACTGAGTTTTTCTTTATATGGATTTTGACAACTGGATTGCAACAGAGCCACAGACAGAGACTTGACAACAGTGCATTAGTATTCGGTTTACACCAGAGGGGACCCTATGCCTTGGTCTACACGTGTTGCCATCCCTTGTCAATATCCGATCAGCCGTCTACACAAGACATGAATGAGTGACATAATTAATAACATAAGATGGGCCGAGTTCCGCAACGGTGAATTCTGAAGTGTTCACCAATTTAAATTATAAAAGCAGGTTGAAGAGACTTGCTTTAAGAAAAACTGATTTTCAGCGTTTAGTAATTCTGGGGTCAAATCGTTGCTTTCGATAACGAGCTGCTTCGATCACGTTTTTCGGTTTGAGATTATGGCATTCGCTATCGAACAATGTAATAAATATGGTTCGATATCGAATGCCACAATCTCAAACTGAAAAAACGTGAGCGAATCAGCTCGTAAGTGCCCTTTTCCATTTGAGATATTGAAAGGCAGACATACGAAGTTTGTAGAAGAAGGGGTGAAGATGCAGACTGTGTGGTACATGACCCTCTGTATCGGACATTTTTTGTTTCTCTTTTGTAATTTTCGCGATTTATTCGTGTTGCGTCATATGGTTCTTCTCATTTCAGCTGCTGTCACATGCTGTATGTATATTTGTTGTGTATTTTCAAACGCAAATAAGAAGTAAATAAACTACAAAATTTCTGTCTGTCTATTAATTTCCAATATGTAAAAGCTTCGGGCAAGAACAGAAGAGAATTGAAAATATGTCCGGCAAGAAATGTCTCAAATGTAAATTGGAACAATTTATTGTTCTAATTGTTCAAAGAAAGACAATTTTTTAAAAACCGTACGGTAAAACGATATAAGAAGTTAGCATCATTAATTACAATAAGGGCCATTATTACAACTTAAAGTTAGTTAAAAGTAAGATTTTATCGGACGTATAAAAACTTCATCGGTTGCAAAATTTTGCTTTAACTTAAAGTGAGCGATAAATTACAGGCAAGTTTATCCTACCTGGTAAGTTAAATCCAATTTGCAATAATCGAAAGATTTTTATACGTCCAATAAAATCCTACTTTTAACTAACTTTAAGTTGTAATAATGGCCCTAAATATAATAGAACAGTGATGCCTGATTGAACCCGACCATATTTTTTTGAAACACAACGGCTGAATCAATGTGTTAGAAAGAGATGCCCCAATTCGTCTGTAACCGGCACCATCATATGGAGTTGTCACACATATTTATTGAAGTCTAGCAAGGCACATCAAACAGGTACACGCATTATAGAGATTTCTAATCAGCTGATTTTTTTTACACGTTTATAACAATTTATTTGACAATGTTATTTGCCAAAGAAAGCATATCACACATCATGTTTTCCTTATCAGATGAATTATTACTTACATATCTATAACGAACAATTCATTTGACTAGTTCCTTGCCTTAGTTAATTTTTTTTTGACAACAATGGTTTAATTATATTTGGTAACCGAACATTAGCTGCGTTGCTAGTAGCCGAAATTGTATAACGGATTTATTTTTTTACAGTCTTATTTATAAAACTTATAAAGCCTTTTAAAACAAATTTTCATAAAAATTTTTCCTGTATAATTTTTAAAGCAAAAAAGTATATTTATTTTTTAATTTCTATGCAAGGCGAATCCATACTAGGTGGCCGCAAGGGCTCAGGTGACTATTTTTGCCGCTTGTAAATTGAATATACGTTGGATGTCAAAGCACATTTTTCAGTACATTTTTCTGTCATTTGAAGTATAAATTCCTCAAAGCGAATTGAGCTGAGTATACCTTATATGAATTTGCCTTGATTTCTATGCATATTTAGAGAGAATCAGAGCAATCATGAATAAAATTCCGCGTGAAACAATTTTGAAAAGCAACAACAACAGAGAGTGGACGTAGCTTCTATATTTATATAATGGACATGCATACACACATATGTATGTACAGAGGTTTTTATTTAAAAAAAGCTTTTCATCCTATAGTAAGTAACGTTATATACAATGTGACATTTATTTTGTACTCCATTTTCGAAACAGGATATGAGCGCATTGGAAAATATTACGAACATGACTTTTTTCCTCCACATCGCAAAATTCCTAAAAATAAAAATGTTCAAAACTTTACATATTTGCTTGTACATAAGTAGAGCAGACTTACCTGGGTATTAATGACAACAACGGCATGAGTAGGAGCTAATTGGTTGGCAGGTACCAAATCTGCAAAGTTTCTTGTTCCAAATCGTGTCCGGGTCTTCTTTGTATGTCTAACCCAAGGCGACAACTTATTTCAAATAGTACACGCCCTAACCAGTTTCACTAGTCAACATGAACGTACTTGTCAAAGTAGATCGAAATCTAGCAGATTTCAATTAAATTCTACTATCTGCACCATATTGTTTTACTTTTATTAAGATTTTTTTATTCGGAACAAACCCCATTACAACCAAACAGCTGCGATGTAGTCGACTCACACACCTTTTCAAATACACAGGCCAACTTTTTAGTACAAATAAAAAGTTCTACTAAATTTTAAGCACATTTTAAGTAGGTGTTAATAAAATCTAGCGACGAATTAGATTTTTTTGCTTGTATGTAAACGCACTATTAAGATTGATTTTATTGTTCTGAGTAAATGCACAAGTTAGATGAAAAGGTACATCAAACAGGTTAGCCATTTCTAGGTCTATAAAACGGTATAGGGTACGGCAAGTCGGACAATCGGCACAACCATTGTTTATGTTTTATACAAGGGCTGATTGAACCATTCTGCGCATTTCCAAGTTAAATATTATGAACAAGCAGCAGTGTTTTGATATTAAATCGTTTTTTTCATTGACACATGCTGCAAAAAAATACTTTCAACTCTGGGATATTCAAATTGGACTCAAGACAGCACAGAAACACCTTCTAAAAAGGTGCTTGTAGTCTTCCATACTGGCAAACATGATACAATAATATAAAGGTACAACCACATTTGACGTACAAAATTAATTATGACTTTTCCCCGATTATTTGATTACTGTTTTTTTTGTAAACAGAGAGGAGAACGTTGCCACACACATGTAATGGCAACTTTTATATTAGGAATGCTTTTTGAAATGTGTAATTTGAGTTTAGAAATTGTAGTTAAACACACATTTTTTAATCTTAATTGAACATGAGAATAATGAAATCTGTGTGTAATAAGACCTACAAAAGCAAATATTTGATTAATTATTTAATTCAATAGATAACAAAAAAAGCCTCACGGCTTGGGATGCTACTTCGTTCTTAAAAACATCGATATAAAGATACGGCGTTTCTTAGAAGCGATACATCGATCTTTTATTAGCGGAATTCACGGTTGTTTCATACACATAATACACATTCGCATATACTTCGTGTGCAAATTTATTGGTGGTTTACATCAAGCACAACACACATATTGTGACATTTGCATATAAGGTAAACACCTTTCAAAGCTCTTAAATTTGTTCTTGTTTCTTTGCAAAGTAACAGCAAGCATTGTTGTGGCCGAGATCTGGTTGGCTGTTCTGCTCTCGTCGGTGTGAAAATACAAAAAGCTCTTTATAAAAGTTTGCACATTGTGCATATGGCTTGGACGTAGCTGAACAAGAGTTAATGCTTTGTTGATATATACAACAAACACTGTTCTTCTTTTTTGTTTGCTAAGGACATGGCCTATGATTGGACTAGGAACATGTCATTATCACATTTCTCCTTAAAATGGACCACGTGGTCTAATAGTGTCCTTAAGAATGCTACAACCCGTTAACAATTTCATCCTAATAATGTAAAGCAGCTACGTCCAAATACACATACTCTAATATATGTATTTCAGATAAACAGCTTTGTTATTGTTTCTTTGCAAAGACCAAAGATGTCGCCGAGATCTGGAGGCAAATCGCGGCACTCGTTATCGAATTACGAAATATTTCCATATAAATTATATTGAAATATTTCGTAATTACGTTCGATAACGATTGCCGCGATTTGCCCCCTGCTTGGATGTTGTGCTCTCATCAGTGTGAAAAGGTCTTTTGTAAAACTTTGCACAAAGTGCGTATAGCTTGGACGCAGTTGATGTAAGGCAATACACAGAGAGTTGGAAATTTCCTTCCTGTTGTATCTTGCTTTCTGCCGTTGTTGGTGCTGCTGTAACTTATTTGCTTTTTATTTTTTATAAATTTATGAAATAATTGAAATATTTTCTATTATTTTTAAGAACGTCAAAAAATTTATAAAAAAACTCAGATTTCATAAATTAATAAGGTAGCATTAATTTTGAGAGTAAAAAATAATCGGGACAAACGTCAGAAAGTTAATATGGCGACGAAAAGAGAGAATGGTTTTACCTTTATATCATGATACAATAATATTATTGTATCATGCTGGCAAACTTGAAACTTTCATTTGCGTTTACACATCGAAATTGTTTAATGAAATTCAATTTGATCACGTTTACTTTAAATGCTGGTTTACACATCAAATTTAGCTGATCAGGGGGCAAATTACAGCATTCGATACGGTCCAAAACTTTCAAAATGTTTTCATATAAACTATATTGAAATATTTCGTAATTTCGTTTGATAACGAGTGCCAGGCTTTGTTCAATTTGCATTTGAACATGCGTTTACGTTTACAGTACGAATAGACGAGCAATTTTTATTTGTGAACATAAGAAATAACGTCGGCAGAATGACGTCACAAAAAAGTTTGCGTTCAAACTTATTTTAAGGGGTGGCTAGACATATAATGTTAAAACTCAAAATTTAGGTTGTCGTATGCATACAAAGTGCACGTTTTACGTTTTGATTTTTTAATACTTCTGCAACAGAGCATATATTTTGTGCTTCTGCTTGATTTTTTTTTGTAATAAACTTATTATTTCTAGTTTCCCGCCATTATTTTCTACGAAAAAGGTAAATTTGACAGCTTGTGTCCTAGCATAATTGCTCAGACTTGTGTTTGAGCAATTGTTTCCAAACATGTTCAGCTGATTTGCTGAATTACATGAATTCAGTCAATCGCTGCACAATTTCTTCATGCGAATTCCAAGTACAAAATGGCTGTGGCAATTGCGACGACGTTGTGTTCGTTGCCAGTTGTGTGTCGTAAGTGCGCTCCGCTAAAGGCTAACTGAGCCTTTAGCCGACTGTAATGTAATGTAACTGCAACAGTAAGAAACAGCTGATTGATTTTGTTATGTGAAAAGTAATGAAAATGGTTATAGAGATGTAATGTAACGTAACCTACTTTTCATATAAATATATCGATCAGGTGTTTTCTACGTTACAGTTACTTTACATTACAGTCGGCTAACTGAGCCTTAACTGAACCTTTACGGTTTACAGAGTAATTTTTTGTGTTAGCAACAGATTTTGACAATTGCCAACACAAAAATTTTCAAACTTATGTCTTGTGTAATCTCACTGTTATAGACAAAGGGTTTGTTTTATCAATTTGCTTTTTCGTAGAGTATTACCGATGACAAAACATGGCTATGGTTTTTGTATTGTTGCACAATTCCCCATCTGTGTCCTCATGCAGTAACCTCGTGTACCTCCAGTAAATTGCAATATGGGGATGATATTGAAATGTTGCCATACTGTATTTTGTGTGCAAAGAATAAAAGTGCCAGATCAATGTCAAAACAAATATATCAGCTGTAGTCGATTTTTTTGTGCGAAAAGAACTGCACAGCGTTGCCAGTACATTAGAAATAGTTGAATTTTCTTGATATATTCTGAATTCTAATGTAACACACAAGAAGTTGGATTGTAAACTATAAAAATTGTCCGATTCTGTTCCATTATTTGCTTCAACAATCACTATTTTTATAAATAATTCAGCTTAATACACTACAAACGCAACCCTGTGTCTACGCTGATTTGCTGAATTACATGAATTCAGTCAATCGCTGCACAATTTCTTCATGTACAAAATGGCTGTGGCACTTGCGACGACGTTGTGTTCGTTGTCGTTCGTTGCCAGTTGTGTGTCGTAAGTGCGCTCCGCTAAAATATTTTTCTTATTTAAAATAATAAAAAAATTTTATATAAACACATTTAACAAAGAGAGAAAAAGTAAGAGCGTGAGAGGAATGAGAACAAAAAAATATATATATTTTAATTAAAGAAATAAGTAAATTGCAGTTCAACATAAAAATATGAAATTTCTGAAAATGAAACACGTTTTTGATGCAAATACATAGTATTTTTTTTAACTTTATATTTTTACAAATTGAAAAACCACACAGATTTTTAATTTTCTTTGAAGCACACACATAAGAGGCATTCAAGCGATAAAATATTTCGTCCAAGAAAATATTTTAAATTCAGTGTAAAAAATTGAAATATATTTTCACTACAATAAATCTTAGCTTGGAATTTTTCTCACATTCTGTTGATTATTTAAACATTTTTAAATTTTTTCTGTCAACTATTACAAAAATATAATTTTTATTTTTTAATGAAACGAAAGTAGGAAATTTATTAAACAGAAATTCGTAGCATGATGAATAATATTGGAAAGAAGAAGCAACAACACAAGAAAGCGTTCGTTCGGTTTTTTGTTTGTGTGTACGAGTCGCGTATATTTATTTGCTGGTATTAACTTTTGTCTTCGCACTATATTTTAACGTCGCGTAACGCCGCTGAGGCAAAATTCAACTGTCTACCTAAAATAAACGCTCGTTTGTTCGTTGCTCGTTAGTGAATACTATACACTCTCATATTAAGTGGTAAAAGCAAAAACAACAAAACCCGATTAAATCTACTTCGTATCTGAACGATTCAGTTTATTGTTTAACAAAATGAAATACACGATATAAAACCTGCTGTGCAAAAACAAACAATTCACCTCTCTGGGCATATCAAAGAGAGCTAAAAGAAAAAGCGAAAAAAAAGAAAAATAAAAGTGAAGTGTTCCAAATTATGAGAGAAAAGTAGTATTTCATTATCTCTTCTCTTCATGTTTATTACAGAATCTGTATACAAAACAGAAATAAGCTTAAATATTTAATGATTTATCAAATCTATTTTGTTAATTTTGCCTTTATTTTTAAAAATAGCAACAACACACATAAAAAACTACAAATATAAAAAAAAATGTTGAAAAAAGTAAATGATTAAAACATACTATTGTGATAGATTTTAACAAGAGGCGTATAATTGTTTTTTCTTGCTAAAAGTCACAGTTTTAATTATTCAGTACTCCAGAAGAAACTGAAGTCATTAAAAACCCATTAGGAAGTTTTAAAGAACTGATTAAAAAGGTGATAATTTATTAATATTCGGTTTGTTAATATAAATTAATTAAGTAAATTATGCCAATAAATTTATACCTCTAGCCTATGTTGCAAAGTATGTACATAGGTAACCTATCTGTCTATTTTTACTACATTTTGTTGAAACAAATAATTTACATAGGTACATACATACATATGTACATAATATAGTATTCCTATACAGAAAAACAACAATTTTATAATAGGTACTTGGTCAATAAAGCAAAGTTAATATTTTAGAAACACATAAAGCAATAAAAATTTTTGAGATAGGTACAAATTATTAATTTAAAAATAAATCTTTTCGCTTTATAGATAGGTATCGCTCATTTCTATTTTCAACTCAATTCTCTAAACTTGTGTGATTTTTTTTAATATGTGATGACAGTAAATTGTACCAATTTTGTGTACATTTTAGCAAGGTTAGCAAATAGAGCACATGGGGGGGAAATGTCTTAAATGATTTCAAAGTCATTGAATATTTTTAGTATGTGTAGTACTTTTAGAAGAAGGAGTTTACTATTTATATAATTTTCATAAAATATTAATTGAATATGTATGGATATCGAAGACTGTAATTTTCACTTTTATCTGCGAAGACAGTTGTTCCTTCAGAATTTGATGAATATGTTATATATGTATATGATATGTATGTATCTCGTTGTATCAAAATAATTGAAAGTTGTACCAAAAAGTTCTGTGCCAAAGCTATCAACCTGTTCGCTGCACATATTTTCTTTGGCTATTGTTTTTTTCAACATGTTCGTTCTCATTTCCCCATTTGTTTGTGCTCATTTGTTTTTTAATATGGCAAATTAAATACCAACGAATGAATGACTTAACAACGCTGCATTTGCATTTTCCGCTGTTTATTCTTCTTTAGTTGTATCGTTATGAAATTTCTTCCGTTTCATTTTATTCTATTCTCTAAAAATTGCAGTTATACATTTCTGATTAATTTTTTTTTCTGTATGCTCCTAGTTATAATAATTTCATTATTACGAAAAATCTTTGTACCTACTTACATATGTATGTACATATGTAGTTTGTAGTTAGTTATTGGTTCAAAGCAATTATGTACTTGGGTACCCATGTACCTATTAGCTGTTCCCTTTTAATGATGTAATATTTAAATAAGAAATGATGTAATTATTGTCTAAAACTTTTAAAAACAAAAATTTAACTTTTGTAATTGCAAATTTAGCTAAATCATACTTATGTATCTTTTTATGTATGAACATTAGAGTGGCCGTTAATTGTATGGAGACTTTTTTTGATCTTCTACTCTCACCTCCCAAATCAGTTCAGTTTTATGTAAAAAAATCCTCACAAAAACATAAATGTGAAAAAAGGTCAAGTTCCTATCAAAAAATTCGGCCATTAAAAGTAGTGAGATAAAAATTTTGACCAAGTTCTTGTTTGGCACAATACCTAACAGAAATATGTTATGTGTGATATAAATTTGTAATCGTAAGGGTTTCATATAATTTCTAGATAATCCGCTCGGTATTTTCATGAGTAGTATTGAAATAGATAATTCCAAGTAATTTTTAATAATAATCGTGCCCTGAAGCAAAAGCAATTTTTGGGGACAACCCTTAACAACAACCCAACCCAAAAAGTAGCCCTAAGTGGCTTAGCGGAGCAGTCTCAGCACTGTTTAAACACGAACACTTGTCGTGCAGCATTGAAGCACTTGCGTGAAATCGAAATGGTCTACATGACCGCATTACATGCGACTATGATGTAAATACATACATACATATGTATGTATGTAGTTTGTTTCATCTAGATTGGATCGCGTAATCCAAAATTATTTGCAGAGCTATTGGTTCTTGACTAATATAAAATCTACTTATTTATAGACCAAATTATGTATTTCAATAAGAAAATATTTATCTTACTTTTCCTACACTATCAAGGGTAAGCGAATTTGAGGTTAGGAACTAAATTGGCTTGAAAATAGACTTTCTCTTTGACAAATTCAGTTTTATTGATACTAATGTAAGGTAGAAATATGGAAATTAATAATCGAATATGATATTGAGCAAATGTGTACACCCAGCACGTCGGCAGACGTCCGCTCTTTTAACAAAATTTAGAATCACATTTTGCAAGAAAGCTTAGCTTATCTCGTTAATGCAGCGTCGAATATCATCTTTCAGAGCGTAATTTGTTTCTGGTTTGTTCACCACGTAAACCCCGTCTTTCAAATCAAAATTCACAAATTTCACAATTAAAATTCTTTGTTGAAGAGTGTAACGTTCGAGGGTTTAAATTTCCCAACTTTTTATTAAATAAATGTCAAAGGATGGCAGCTGAATTCTTGACATTTCATAATTTAACAGCCAATTTACTTCCTAAAATGAAATTGTACCACCCTTTACATACATATTTACATATGCAGCTACCTACCACATACCTGTCACTTGTTTTTTGAGAAATCCCTTTTTCTTGGGTTACGTTAAGTGGCAGTCGCCTAAAGTAAAGCTCATTTTGGTCCAACCTGGGATAAAATCGTCACATCCGTGATCGTATCGGCAATCGTACGAAAACAAATTAAGTGTTACGTCAATCGTATAAACTGAATGGAATTTCAGTACGTTCACGTATTTAATAATCCGAAAATTGTGTTTTTACGTGACGAGTTTTACGTTCACGGATGTGACGATTCGACCCCTGGATACACATTTTGAGCACAATGTTAGAGATAAAAGATTTGTTTGTAATTTCTAAACTATGGACCAGATACATATGCATGTATGTACATATTTATGTATGTACATACATATTTTATAAAATAATTTACATACATACATATTTCCCTCGCAGTTCTTGTCTTATAATCTTGAATACAGCTTTGGAGTACAAAAAACGAAAATAACTTATAAAACCCTCAAATTGCGTTTCCTATACCTACATATCATTGGATAAAAACGGTGTAATAAAAGCGAAAAGTAGAAGAAGTAGAAGGGAAATGAAACCAAAACAAAAGAATTTAAATGAACTGTATATTGTATCTGGATAAGTTTAAAAATGTACGAACAAAAATAAAACACACATGCATATGTATGTATGTATATATATGTATGTGTGCATGCAATAATAACCCTGCAGAAAGTGCGAATAGTGAAAATGTACTGAGTCGCTTTTGACTTTGTCACCAGTACTACTCTACAATTATTCCCCATACAATAATTTATGCTATAGCCATTTAGCACGTGCTTGTTTGTCATTGAAAATCTACTAGTAACACTAAAACAATTGACTAGGTAGTGAATTCATAGTTCTTATGGTAACATGGAGACATACCAACCAGACATTTACTGGTACATTTCTATACCTTACGTACATACAAATTTATGTATGTATATTGACAAGTTGTTGCAAAATCCACCAGAAATACACCACATCTGTTTTCTATATTTCTTTTATACTGACGAATAGAAGAGAAATTGTAGACAATGTAACTACTACTAGTATTTTAGTGTTGACATATAGACACTTGGCCCCAGTCTGACTGCAGGGAATGTATGAATATCATACGTATACCTATTGTTTCTGCTGTATTCTTCGCAGGGATGGAAAACTAACAGCTCTTTTTCGAAATCTCATGCATTGCATTCACATCGCTCATTTGCTAAAACATTTTCATAAATAGCCAGAAAGCGACTTTAAAGTTTTCAATTAACACACAACTTAATGGAAAAATAAAATTTTATTTTTCCTTCAAAAGTTATGTAAGTAAACAAAGATATTTGTATGAAACAGACATGGGCATACTGCAGTAAAAATCCTTTTTTTACTGGTTACTGAAAAAATTTGCAGTATTCAATAAAATTTTACTGCTTACTGAAAAAATTTGCAGTATTCAGTAAAATTTTACTGAATACTGGAAAAAAGCAGTAGCCAGTAAATTTTTACTGAAAATGAAATTTTTTTACAGCATGAAATGAAATGAAATGAAATTTTTTATAGTATTTTACTGATAATGAAATTTTGTCTCAGTATTTTACTGGTTACTGAAAAATTGCAGTTTTCAGTAAAATTTTATAAATATTCTTCACTCATATTTTTTCTTTGAATAAAATTGTTGAAGTTTGTAGGTTTAAAAACACTTATTAATTTGAGCCTACTTAGTACTATATTTTTTTGAAGTTTTCACTTTATTATTAACAGCAGTGCAGATGTGTTTGTTTAAGCGAAGTGTTTCAATTACTTAGGTTTTGTGTTATTCGAATTTGTTTGATATTGTTCTTTTTTGGTATTTGTTACAATATAAGCAAAGCGTGTATTTTTGCTGTTGGTTGCTTCGACTTATAATAACTCTATAAGAGTCACGCTGCAGTATTTAAACATTTACTGGTTACTGCTATTTTTTTCACTAACCAGTAAAATACTGCAACAAAATTTCATTTCAGTAAAATTTTACTGAATACTGCAAATTTTTCAGTAAGCAGTAAAATTTTACTGAATACTGCAAATTTTTTCAGTAACCAGTAAAATTTTACTGCTTACTGCTTTTTTACTGCAGTATGCCCATGTTTGGTATGAAATGCTTACACAATAACAATATCGATATGAGAATTAATTCTGCATTATTAACTCAAAAATTCCATATTTTGAGTTACAACGTTGTTTTATTAAACGAGCGATGGTTGCATTTGTGCTAACCAGCTACATATTTTAATTGATCGCTATGTTCAGTTCAGCTAACAACACTAAATTATCTTATTTATTTAGCTTAGGAGCTCATTTGTAATGAAACATTTTATCAAGGGTAAAGAAAAAAATTGAGCAAAAGGCAAAAAATGATCTACCTGCATATACATACATACATATGTATGTATGTACATTAGAGTGACCGCCAGTTGTATGGATAATTTTTTTCCCCCAAATTTCATAGCGATAAGTTGTGTTGGGCCCTCAAGCCCATTTATTCAATGTAGTTTTTTTTTGTTTGTTTAGTTTTCTTTTGACTACGGTTATGTATATTTATGAAATAATTTAAAAGATATAAGCTCTTATTGTACACGCTTAATATAAATAATTTCCATATAAATATAATTTTGGTATATAATTTTTTTTTTTGGTATTTTGTTGATATATGTATCTTCATTAGTTCCTAAAATACTAATTTAAGCATAGATCATGTTCTTGTAAAATGAATTTTTAATAACAAAAATTAAAAATTTTAAAAACCCCCGACTTTTTTCACTTACACTTAAAATTAGCTTGAAAGCCAACTTTGAGGGGCGGACGCACCCCCTAAAACAAGCTATCGCTATGAAATTTTTTTGGAATTTTTTACATAAAACTGAACAGTTTTGGGCGGAGCGAATATTGGCAATGTTCTGAAAACCATTTCGTTTTGAAATCGCTAAGTTTCAAAACGGAAAACAGTCTTCCCATTATCAGATAATTTAGTGCATTCAAATAAAATATACCAAGCATATGGAATCTTAAAACCAAATAAAAAGCTGCAATAAGTGAGCTTTCTTGTCGATTTTTTTCCTGAAATTTTTCGGTTTCAAAGCATACATTCATATATGTATATTCTGTCTATACTATAATATAGATTCTACATTCTAAGGCTTATGACAGAGTGGCCGCTAAAAGTGAAGGCGAAGATAGAAGCGATAAAGGTTTGTGCTATATCATGCTAGAAGTTGTAAGAGTAAACGCTATATTGAACAAACCTATTTAGTGCTTTTATATGAAATATGGATTAATTAATAATTTCATTATATTTTTTGGTGAAAAAAAGGATAACAAAAATTAAATAGAAGTCGATCAGAGAGTAGTGAGTTCCACAATATGTGCGATGATCTTAAAAAGTATACTGACAAATTTTTTAACTATATAAGAATGTCAATAAACACAAGTTTAAGTTTATGCTGCGAAAAAATTTAATAGATTTTATAAAAATCCCACTAACTAAAAAGAAAAAAAAAGAAAAAAAACATAGAAAAAAGAACAAGAAGCTACAACGTGCTAGAAACCATTACTCAACACGCTTTATAGCACATACTCCCATCTAACTTTGCCTGCACTTTGTATGAATGAATGAATGAATTAAGTTAAACGGGAAATGCAAGACACTGCGACCAACAGATCTATTGTATCCTTTGCCATGTGCTAGAGCAACTTATCCAGAAATAATCTCCTTATGAATCTCAAGATTGAGGGTGGGTCTAGTGCTGGCATTTCCCAATTGCTTGCCCAATTGGCTCTTTGTAGTGACATCTTATATTATAGCTTCTAGCGGTAGAGCTGCAAAACTATCGATAGTTTCGATAGTATGTTTTGATGCCATCGATACTATCGATAGTTTTTGATTCTTAGAAACACCCCTTTTTACACGGAAAGTTTACTTTGCAAAGTCTTAATTCAGGGGGCAAATCACGGAAATCGATACGACTCGTAATTTGCCCCCAGGTATGTGAAAGACAGAGTGATAAATACTATCTCTTTCTGTCTTTCTCCCTGCTGAATTAAGACTTTGCAAAGTAAAGTTTCCGTGTCTATAAGGGCTAAAACTTATCAATTGTGTATTTTTCTAATATAAAATATTGAATTTTTTAATCATTCCATAAAGTAAAAAGAAAGTTGATTTTTTTAAAACTTTTAGTTCCAATGTTTTTAATACACATATTCAACAAACATATATACACAGTTCTCTAAAAAAAAAAATAAACGAAAAAGCAAACAGATAGATAGATGGATCAATAAAAAATAAATTAAAAAGGAATAAAATAAAAAATATTATAATATTCTGTGGCTTCACCTTTTATTTAAAAGTAAATAGCGGAAACAGTCCAGTAGTCGTCAAATTTAGCCGCCGTCAAGTTTCTCCATGTATCAAACCCGTTGGTACATAATAATTGTATTTTTATGCAATTTTCATCTAGTAGATAAAAACTGACATCTTATGTTGAAACAAATCAAAACTAATTAATTTGTTTTCACATTTATATATGTAATGATAACCATTACCAAACCAGGCGGCGAAATTTGAATGTTGCATTCTTTATTACACAGTCGCCATCATTCCGTTTTTATTGACTTTGATTTTTTCTCTTTTAGTAGAGTGTTTTTGTCGATAGTATTGCTATCGAAAATAAAATATCGATAGTCCACTTAAAATAAAACCATCGATACTATCGATAGTACCATCGATAGTTTTGCAGCTCTATCTAGCGGCCATTTAGTCATCAGCGAGTCACTTCCAGAATACACACTACTAAAATAAATGTAGTGTCATCCTAAAGTGCAAAAATAGTTTCTTATTAAACAATTTTGATTGGTTGTTTTGTAAAATTTCTGTCTGTATTAATTTCTCAAATTTAAAAGCTTTAGACAAGACCTAAAGAGAATTGAAAAAATCTTTGCGTTCGCCTTTTTAAATACACAAAGTGTTTCTTTCTGCCAGCTGAGTTAAGACTGCAAAGTAAACTTTGTGTGTGTAAAAGCGTTCTTTCAATTTCTTGAATCTAAAAGCTATCAGTATCAAATTATTGAGGAGAGTATACATTTTTGACTGTCAATACAAATTGTATGTAAGTTGATATGTGTTAACTTTTACATCCCTGTTCTTCGTTTGTCCCCAATAATGTCGTATGTACAACGTATGATATGCACACATACATACATACTTATTTACAATGTAAATTTTACATCCATACAGACATATGTATGTTAACATACATACGCACATGCATATCTCCACATACAATGGACATTTTTATAGAGGTATGCAATACCCCTTTTACACACGGAAAGTCTTAATTTAGACAGAAAGACAGAAAGAGAGAGAAAGAGTTCCTCCCTCTGTCTTTCACCCAGCTGAATTAAGACTTTGCAAAGTAAACTTTCCGTGTGTAAAAGGGGTGTATAGATTCTATTGCAGGGGTGCCCAGTCCCGATGCGCTAGGTGCTCATTTGCTTTTGTAAAAGCGCTTAGTTATACGCTTTCTGCCGTATTCATAAAAAAAGTTGATTGAGGCTTAAAATGCATATGTGACAGCGCATAGAGAAAGGGACCTAAGGGTAAAAAAAAATCAATTTTCACTTTTTTTTTTTTTGATGTGGACACCATCTGAGCATCGAATGAGACCGATTACATGCCCCAAAAGTGTTCCCTCCCAGAGATATGCGCGTTTTATGATGTGATGGTACACCAAAGATACACGTATTTAAATCTTTAAAATTACTCTCCTGAACAAAACCGGTTTTTACCCTTTCTATTTTGTGCGTCACATGTTAGTTAAAAAACATTTTAAGGCTAAAAAAGGTTTTTTTTTAAATATCGGTATTCATAATCAGTATTTTAACTAAAAATCAAATAACTTGATTTTTTAAAAATATCGTGGCAACACTGTATTCTTTATTTGTCACTTGCATATTATACCCCTTTTCCACACGCAAAGTTTACTTTGCAAATTCTTAATTCAGCATTGTGAAAGCCATAGGTAGTATTAGAACCCATTTAGATGAAGGGTGGCCTCGCTGCGACAACGCTTACGTTCTCTTTTGGAGTCTCTTCTTAAATCCACGCGCGTTTACATGAAGAATTTTTTGTCGCAATAGTCAGGCGACTTTTTGATATTAATTTGTTCAATGCTTTTTATTCGTTCATTCGTAGCAGTGTTGCCGTAAAGGAACTAATTGTTAGTTTGAGAAATGTAGAATTAATATGTTCACATATTTTTATTTTTTTTTAATTTACCACCAAAATACAATAATTCCTTTTCTCTCCTTACTTTATTTGCTTATAATTTTTATATTATAACTGTTTCTTTGATGCATGTTATAAAAAATTGGTCTAACTGGCAACACTGTCTGTACATAGCACACAAAAAATACGAGAGAAAAAAAATTTGTGAGAGAGAAGAGATAAAATTGTCGCTTCAATTCCCATTACGTGCGACTTTTGCTACCCCGCAAGCTTTTCCTTACTTCTCGCCTAAAAATAAGACTCGCAGCGACGTGTCGCAGCGACGCCTCCCTTCATCTAAACGCGCTCTTACAATCTCTTTTACCCCTTTTAGACATGTAAAGTTTACTTTGCAAAGTATTAATTCAGCTGTGTGAAAGACAAAGGAAGGAATACTATCTCTTTATGTCTTTCTCCCAGATGAATTAAGACTTTGCAAAGTAAACTTTTCGTGTGTAAAAGAGGTGTACTTCTGCTTTTAGAAAAAATGTTAAAACACTAAAAATTGTACCACTCCTTTAAGTTCACATGGTAGGTAAATTGAAGACTTGTTTTCCTCTTATCAAGACCGATAAGAAAAACTGTAAAATTTACAATTTCCTTTGATTGTATGCATTGGAAGTGACTGTAGGTATGCATCGGAAATTTAATCCATTGGCATCTGCACCTGGGCAGTTTTAGCGCCATATTTTCAGCATAAAGTTATTCCGCATGCTTGTATATTTTATTTTATATATTATTTAAGCATAAAATATATTTATATTAACACACAATCTTATTGGCGATGAAAACATAAAATTTTTATTCAATTTCTATGGCTGAACTCTGGCGTTAGTGCGGAAAAATATGTAAACATAAACAACTGATTTAGATTTTACTCTCTCCTATATTTGCCGGCTATTTAGAATAGGATGATTATTCCCCGGGAACAAATGATAGGGAAGAGAAAAAACTCCCCGGGAATATTCCTAATCGGGCTGATTAACTATTTTTATACTCTGTTTGTTTAACGTTTTATGAGTCTAGATTTTACAAAATTTTTATTAATGTGTTATTGTTGATTTTGATAACTAAAAATTATAAACGAATTTGTTTGAATTACAAAAGTTTTCTATTATTTGTTAGTAGTGTCCCGTTTTGGAAATATCAAAAGGTGGCAAGTCTACCTAACTCATTATTTTTTTCAAATCGGGCTTTTTGAATATTTCGCTAGAAGAGCATTTAATGTATCGAAAATAATGGTTTAGAGCCTTTCTATATTAAGGTAACGATATGTATGTATGCATGTATCTACACAAACAAACAATCATGCATGAGCATATGTATGTACATACATGTGTATACATGTGCAAAATAAAATGGTCCACATCAGCAGCTTTGTCAACTTTTAAATTTCAAAAAGTACTGAAACCAGAAAAAACGCGTAATTTAAGTAAAAAAGCACTAAATTAAAATTTTTTGTTTTATAACAAACATTTTGTAATTATATAAAAAATATAGAAATCGATTGCATTTTATCCCTAAAACTTCAAATTTGAAGCATCCGATACACATTTTGATTCTATGAGAATCAGTAAATTCTAAAGTCAACCTTTTTAGGTTATTATAAAAAATTTAATTTTTTTCGTCAACGAAGAAACTAATCACCTGAAATTAGTCAAATTAGCAGCAATTGGCAAGTCTTTTTGACTTGCTGATTAGATTTTGAACTCGATGGGATTAGTAGTTAGTTAATTTTTTTAAAGTCAAGACTTTCAAAATTTGATTTTTATTAAACAATGCTGTGGAAACATTCTTTCACAGCAAACGCAATATTAATAACAAAGTTACAAAGCTAAAAAAAGTAATTTGCAAGTTAACCAAGTGATATATAGACTTAAATTATATTTACTATTATTTTAGAAAAAAGGAACGAAGTAGGTTATAAATATGTAACCTAAAACAGCAGCTCTATTAGCAACACAATTTTCTCGTTTCAGACCGCTTTTATATAAAGCCAAGTGTAAAGACAATTTTTACGTATTTGAGACTTAAATAAAGTAATATAGGTAAAAACGTGATCAACTTCTGCGTTTAAACATTGAAGTGTGATAAGAATGCAATTTCGATAATGCCCCAAAGGAGTTTATATCACATGAATCGTTATAAGACTTTATTTTTGCTTAAAACTCGATAGCGAACTCAAAGTTTCTCCATTGCATTAAGTGAATTATTCTCTATTTACAGTATATACCAGAAAATATTTCGCTATTAGGCTATACTTGCATTATGTCTTCTTTGTCGTGTGGCAAAACACTGTTTCCATTAATTATGCTTAAAATGTGAAAGTTTGAGAATAAAATGCACGTATTTCATCAACCAAGTTTTGTACAATCTTATTAGAATATTTTGAAATGTTCCATTTAACTTCAGTGCTTATGTTTTTTAAATGTTAGACTTCTTCAAAAAAAATATATAATTATATAAGGAAAATTCTTTTTGAATTTTGGGTTTAGTGCCACCGCCAAGAAATAAAAAGCACCAAAAATTAGTTTAAAAAAGCACCGAGAACTAACTTCAAAATTTTTCGCGTCGAAAATTTCAAAAAGCAATAAAATCGGTGCGAAAAGCACCGAGTTGACAACGCTGCACATCAGAACTTTCTTAATTCCCATATATGTACATACATACATAGTAGGTATTGACCGAGGATTACCCAAAAACATTTTCATACAACTGTTTGGTAGGTTTAGACGTGCATACATACTATATCTAACGTATTTAATTATGTACCTATTTTGATTTTATTTAAGAATTGTATAGCCACTAAAGAGAAAAAAAAAATTAATATGCTTAAATACCTATGACAACACTGCTTGTGTTTTTTCTTTGATACGAATACAACGACACGAAAAAATTACGACCACGCCGTTTGTGTATTCGTTTATAATCGTTCGCAGACCCAACTTTGCATTGTCGATTTTCTGTAGAGAGCTGCTGACAAAGCAGCGAAAGACTAAAAACTGAACGTACATTTTACTCAGTGGAGCATCGAAAAATCACGAAACAAGTGTATAATAATTTTGTTATGGTATGTGTGCTAGTGATGGAACTTTAATATTTTAAATTAGTACCCGGAATGTGTCGAAAACGTGCCGTTGAGATAATATACGTAGTACCAAAATGACATGTTATGTAAAGGCTCAGTTAGCCGACTGTAATGTAAAGTCACTGCAACAGTAAGAAACAGCTGATCGATTTTGTTATATGAAAAGTAATGAAAATGGTTATAGAGATGTAATGTAACGTAACCTAATTTTCATATAAAAATGTCGATCAGCTGTTTTCTACGTTACAGTTACATTACATTACAGTCGGCTAACTGATCCTTAATAGTATGTTTACACAATCATAATTCACACCCCAAATGCTAACCGAATAAATTAATGTATCATACAAAATTTTAAGAGCGAATCTCTATTATGATTAATTCAGTTTGAATTAGAGATGGGTGCGTGTCGTGTTTTTTTCGTGACATGAACAAGATTTCCTACTGGTCGGGTCGTTTCGTGTTGAGTAAAATTGACACGAAATTAATTGCCAGTAAATAAAATAATTTTATATTTGTTATCGTCAAACACAAAACAGCAACAAATTCGTTAATAGTGTATGGGCCTATTGAGCTTAAAGTTCTGTATGAAAACCGATACTATATCAGCTGTTGGAAGTGCCAACAACTTGGCGCCATAGATTGAAAAGCAACTCTTGAAAAAATCAATTAAATTTTGTAATTTTCAATACCATTTAGCCATTTAGCGTGTTTCGCAGTATCGTGCTGAGAAATTTTTTCGCTTGCGTGTTTCGAACGTGTGGACGTCTTGTTATTCGTGTTCGGCTCATGTCTCAGTCATCTCTAGTTTGAAGTACCTTAAGAATTACGAATAAACTTTTTTTAATTAGCTGTCAAGCCGAAAAAAATTTCAACAAAAAAGAATATGAAAATAAAAAATTTGTGAAAACACATCCTCGATCAGATAACTAGAACCGCATGAATTTGTTTTTAGTACGACTACTTGCAAAACAAAATTTAAAAATGCCGAGTGGTTCTAATCATATGAACGGAAAAATTTAGTCTAATTTTTTCTTTTTTGAAAAGTTTTAAAGTACTGTTGCACTATAGTGCCCTTTCCGATGGTAGTGCAATTTTAGCTGTCGACAAAATATTGAAAAAGAAATTGATTCAAGTGGTTCTAATCATCTGATCGTCACTGTGCACGATAAACATACTATACTCAACTCTAATATATAGAGGCGCATACTTACCCATCAATACATACCATACATACACACATATGTATGTATGTATGTATGTATGTATGTATAAGTAGGTATCTGAGATGGTTGGTTATATTTGTTATATTTTTCCTAACTTTTAAACTCAATACGTAACCATGTAAAATTTTGTTATATGTACGTATGTACATATATATATGTCCCAATTTTCATAATTTTTATTTGACACAAAAAAATATTGCTCACTTCCTAAAACATCGTCATAACTCCAAAAAATTTTATTTTTGAGTACAAACATCTTATACATATCGAGCTATAACCGCACAAAAAGCTTAAGTAACAAAAACAAAATTTTACAGGAGAAGGTTTTTTTAATTATCTTCGCTCTTATTAAGGTTAATTCATTGAATTTTAGTATTTAGGTGTTATTGTGCTAAATATAAGTAACGCATCGAATTTTAACGAAATATTAGCATAATAACGGTATTTTTGTCCCTTAAGCTTTTTTTTTACTGTCTCCCTGATAACCTGCTGTGTATATTTTTGTGTTGGTTAAGCTAAAAAAATTTTTTAAGAAAAAGTAATTATCAGTTTTTTTACCTAAACTTGTCTCCAAATTGCTAAATTATTGTCTTCTTGATCGGCACCATGTAGTGAATCTTCTACAGAATTATTACTTTTCGAATTAAAAAGTTCGCTATTAAATTTGTTGTGTATAGTTTTACCGACGGAAAGTATTTCCAAGTCCGTATACTTTTGTGAAGACATTTTTAATAAATTGCTACGTACCTGAACTGAACTGGCGACTATCTCAGTTTTTCGCCAGGACCGCGTAATGTTATTGCAATAAGAAAAGCTTCCATATTTAATGGACAAAAAGTGCCAAAAAAGGAGCGAAAGTGCCACAGTGCCAGGCAACATCCAATAGTGCCAAAAATGGCACAATTGTGCCACATTTCCCATCACTGTTCTGACAATGTAGTTTTTTTGAATCATGACGTCGTTCTAGAGTAAATGAGCGATATGCACTTAATTGCGTCTTAACGCCCAATTTTCATTGCTTCAAACAAGAAGGTCGACAGAATGACGTCACAAAAAATGCCGTGTTCAATCTTCTGTTAAGGGGTGGCACGTACATACATGTACACGTATTTTTATTTGTACACAAAATTTGATTATTCACCACTGAATGAGGTAGTTTAGACGAGAACAATTTTTAAGCCGCACAATTTTTGTTCTTTTCCAAATTACACGAGACTAATTCATCTGGCACAAAATGTATTCGTATACACAGCTGTGTGTGTGTTAGTGTTTTTAGTATTCATTTAACATTTGCTGTTTTTTAAGTTGTATGTGTATTGGTTTTATGCTGCTAATGCGGGGTTGAAGCTGGTTGAAAAGTTATGCCAACCGCAAAACCACTCTCTTTGCCTCTCTCACCCACAAACTGGCATGTTATGCCAGCACAATTATGCCCGTGTAAATCAGCGCAATGAGATTGTAGTATCAGAACATAGAAAGAGAGCATAGCTAATTATTGCTGGAAACTACTATGTAAATATGTACATATGTACATACCTACTAGACCCCTGCACAAGACCACTTACAAGAACTTTTAGGACGAGGGATTTTCAAATGCTTTACTACAGCGAAATCTTCTAAAACGCTAAACACTGTTTGCAAGAAATTTGTTTCAGTTATTGCAGGTATTCTGAGTAAAGTAGGAAATACTTCGTAACGGAAGAATTTGTGATGTTTGTTTCTTCAAACCAATGGGCGCGTATACAAACGTAATGCATGCACATACGCACACACGTTGGATATACGATCTTTTATTTTTCTGCGCACTTGCTTTAAAAAACCACCCTCAAACACATAATAGCTTACCATCTACATACATCTTACACACACTCAAACGTACAATATGCAAAATAACAAGCATACACGCATCAACACTACTTCTTTTGAGTGTTTGTTACGAACAAGAAGAATTCGCGACATCGCTTATAAATACTCATATATGTACATACATCAATATATTCGTCGTGCTTCGCTTTTTAAAGGACATCATTTATTATTGGTTTAGTATAATACATGATACGACAATGCATTTAAAAAACAAGACATATTTACATTTTAAGACTGTTAACGCAGCCCTCTAATGCCTACATATCGTCAGCTGAAATGCAAGACCACGTAACTAACAAAAATTAAAATCACATTTTCATTCAGTTATTGGGTATTACATGGAAACACATTTCACTACATGTTCAAATCTTTATTATAACAATCTGTCCAATTAGAAATTAAAATCAAGAAACTTTACTTCAGTCACTTGAAAAATTTTGTTTAGTTTTCTCTCTCTGTCCTATAAAAATTAAAAAGTATTTATACAAAAAAATCAAAAACTGCGACCAACTTTGAACCGTTAAATATCCTAAATAATCATTCAAAATGAAAAATCATAAGAAAAACCTAAATATGGTTTTAAAATACTTGTCGAATGATACCCAATTTTTATACATATATGTAGTTCGTCGAAGTTTTATTTTTCCGTATTTACAAAATGCCGTCTGTTGGCCGCCATATTGAATTTTGACAACTGACATATCCTTAGTGACACTCCCGGGATTAAGACAAATCGATTGACGGTTTATAATATAATATAAACTTTATATAGTGCCGCAAAGGAACACACACACATAAATACATACACATACATACATAGACTTATATACGCAATACCCTTCTTTGCGTTGCGCAGTCGTTTACAAAAGTATATTTTACGTGATTTTGCATTTCAGATACCCAGTGGGAATTTGAGTTAACTCAAAGCTATTGAATTATCAGCCCAAAATTAGTCAGAGGTGGTTAAAATTAGCACTCATTCTGCATGTTAAAAGTGATCAGTTTTAGCATTGAGTGACCGCAGGACGAGTGCATCAGTTTTGAACTAACCATGAGTTAGGTCATTATAAGTTAGCTTGTGCCAAAAAAAAAAAAGAAAGTGTTATTTTTAGTTAATTATGATTTAACTTATTATTGATTAAAATTTTTTAGTCAGCTTAAGTTTAAACAATTTTAAATTATTATTTAAGAAATGAGAACGGGTATCGAACCGTGATCACTTTGTTTGTCAGCCATCATACTTAACACTTTGCCATTGCGCCATATAAAATATAAACGGCACAGAGTTAACATAAACATGGATTTTATGCTGACATCTTCTCTCTGAAGTTTGCTCATCTCTGTATCAGCTTTGAGTTAGCTTAAAGTTAGTTCAATAATTATCGGGAAGAAGACAGTTGTGCAAAAAACAACTGACTCACATCTGTATCATTTATGAATTAGTTCAGAAGCTAGTTGTAAATGAGTTATCAAAAAGTCACCCACATTTTGAGCTAGTTAATAATATTCCGACTGGGTAACGATTATTATTACGCATTTATTAGTAATATACATATATTAATGTTTTGACAATATCAGTGTATAAGTAACAACAATAACTTTAAACTTATTTTAATCATTTTATTACATACATACATATATATCGCACCGTTATTGCAAAATAGACATATCTCAAAATAATATAGAAATATTTTTATACATACAGATGTACTACATACCCTGAAGCAGGTAGAACTAATGTCCAACTAGTATTTTACTAGTACAGAAATCACCATCACTTGTTCTCAACTGTAAACTTTCCTATAAGGGGAAATGTCATCCTCTTTGAAACTATCTATGTGATTTTGATTTGTTATAAAATAGGACCATGAGGGAAAGTAAGGGGATATTTCTTCCTCTTTGAAACTATCTACCCGATTTATATGGAATTCAGAATATAGTTAGAATCTGAGTCTGCAAGAAGACAAAGGCCATACATATTTAAAAAAAATAGGAGCACGTTTGGAGGTAAGGGGAAATTTCGTTCTTTTTGAAACTATCTGATTTTGATGAAATTGGAAACATAGTTAGATCTGAGTCTAGGAAGGCACATGGCTATACAATTTTTCAAAAATAGGAGCATGAGGAGGGGCTTGGTGAAATTTGATGAAATTCAAAACATGGATAGATCTGAGTCTAGAATTATCTAAACTAAGCTCACTAGGGTGTAAGGAACAATTTATAGGGTAAGGAAAACATAAGAAACTACGGTCCTACTCGGTGTCTCATGCGTTCTTTTTTTTCGTAGTTAAAAAGATTTTCTGAAAGATAATACAGCCATGACATCTAAATAATAAAATATAAGAAAAATTGGAAATTGTAAATTAATTTACATACCAATGCAGAATAAAAGCTTTGAATTTTTTTGAGACTTTAACATTTTCTTTTAACAACGTTCAACGATATATTTTTTTTATTAAAAACTAAAAATGTTTATTAATTTTTTTTATAAATTTAACTTATTTGAAATATTGAAAACTTGGTTCAAAACAATTTTATTACCTACGAAACGTCTGTCGTTGCCGCTTTGAATGAGCACCGATTATAGTGAAGTTAAGGTTATAGCAACGCTTTTTAAAAACAAAGAAAAACAATTGGCGAATAAGCATTTTTCATAAATATACATATTTTTAATTTTTTAAATTTAAATTGAAAACTAAAAACATATTTTCTACAATAATAAATTTTTTGAGTTACGCCTCTGTTGCCATAACGGAGCGATATACTCTCCTGCTATATAAATACTATTGTTATACGTTTCATATTACATGAATGAAAAAAGCACGATCGACGGAATCAAACTTATCTTGCTTTTATTTTTATATTTAAGTATGTGTGTATGTATGCATGTAAAACAATTAAATAAGCGCACTTAATGGTATAAAGTTTATACTATAAACGTACTAAATGTTTGTTGTAACTGACTAAACTGATAATGAACAACTTAGTGCAAAGTAGGCAAGAGGCCAAGTTCCGTCCTCTGCACACAGGGTGTATATTTACACGGAGCAATTCGACCTATTTTTAGTTCCTCATAACTTTGCTCCCTTAATCGCAAATTGATAGAACGTAAAACAAAGAGAACTCATCGAAGTTACCTCATCACATGCGAAATTTGAAAACGTCCTGAAATTTGGTACACAAGTAGGCCTAGGTGAGAAAACGATTAGGCAAATCTGAAAACACAGAAATTTTACCCAAGGCGGAAGAGGGTGAAGACACGCTCATGAAGGTCAGAACCAAAAAGTAAATTTTAACGTTTAACTCAGTAGATTTTATTAAAATTTTGCATACACGTAGTACTAATGTAAGGCTATAATTTTTGGTTTAAAAAAGTGGGTGTTATCACGCCCATAAAATATTAGCCTTCTATTTCATGTAGTTCAAGTTAGCAGATTTAAATCTATGATATATGTATTTCTTTTTAGCCGTTTCCTATGAAAGTTACACGAATGATAAATACAGAAGAATGTCGCGCTTAATAAAGTGGACGCGTCGCAGTCACACCCATAAAAGCTAACATTTGCGCTAGAGAAATAAAATAATGAATGAACAATCGTGCGATTTTTGAGAAAATAAAAACCTGGTATGATGGAGTCTATGAAAATTTTCAAAAGACAATAAGAATTTATCAGATCAGATTGTATTTTTTCTTAGATCGTGCGATTGTGTTAATATAGTGAGTCATGACCTTAAAGGAGGTCGAGCTACGCTCTTAAAACTCAAAATTAAAAATTGGAACTAAAGCCTTAAAAGTCGATAGATTTTACTGAAACTTTGCATACACATTGAACTTATTCGAGGATAAAATTTTCCCTTTTTCAATGTGGGCGCGACTACGCCAAAAAATATCTTAACCTAGCTGATTTTAATCTATTAATTATGTACTTATCATAAGCAGTTTCATAAGAAAATTTACATGAATGAGGTAGTTTAGACGAGAGCAATTTTTAAGCCGCACAATTTTTGTTTTTTTTTTCCAAATTACACGAGAGTAATTCATCTGCACAAAATGTATTCGTATACACAGCTGTGTGTGTGTTGGTGTTTTTAGTATTCATTTAACATTTGCTGTTTTTTAAGTTGTGTGTGTATTGGTTTTATGCTGCTAATGCGGGGTTGAAGCTGGTTGAAAAGTTATGCCAACCCCAAAACCACTCTCTTTGCCTCTCTCACCAACAAACTGGCATGTTATGCCAGCACAATTATGCCCGTGTAAATCAGCGCAATCATAAGCACTGGCCACATCACAATCCTGAGTTTAAAAAAGTAGGCGGGGTTGCCAGGCCCATAAAAAGTTAACATTCTATGGCAAGGTAGAGAGCTGAAATTTGGTACACAGATATAGCTAGGTGAGTTAGGTTAGATTAGGTGAGGGTGGCAGTTAGAATCCCGGACTCACTTACACCGTTTTGTTCCCTTTCACACCATCGAACCAATCGGAGCTTAATATAAAGCTACGTCAGAAAGTTCCCAGAACTCATGAGCGCCCATTGTGGCCATTCTCTTTCTTGCAAGTCCAGGATATTGACACTTTCCTCTTCATCCATATCTGTAACCTTTGTGCATGCCTACCTATAAGACAGCGAGTGCCCCATTAGCGAGGACACTAAAATCGAGATTTGTTAAAATTTCTTAAAAGTAAAGAAGCTGTATATTTAACCGACTTCAAAAAAAGGAGGAGGATATGAATTCAATTGTATTTATTTGAATTTTTTTTAAACATTGTTACTTCATTCCTCGGTACATTTTAGACCGATTGTAAATTTTTTTTGTTTGAAACGATGTAGCTTACCATTGGTATCATTTAAAAAAAAAATGGGCTGGGATAAGCCCACAATTTTTTATTTAATTTTATGATATTATACTTATTTGATTGCTGCCAAACCTATCAAACACCTTTGGTTCTTGTAATTAAACAATTTGAAAGTTTAACAAACGGGCGGGGCTACGCAAATTAAAATTTATTATAATATTTCACGTGGTTCTACTTAACTGATTTTTGCAAAACTTACCACACACCTTGGGCTCTAAAATAGATACAATGCTACATTTAAAAACATGGGCGGAGTCTCGCACATTAAAATTTAATGTTTTATTTTAAGCAGCTCTATTAAAATTGGCGTAGGTACGCCCATTAAAATTTAATATTATATATCATTTTCTATCAGATCTTTACATTGAAGTCGGTTTTTTTTTTGAAGAATTATTCTTATTTAGATGAGTCTATAGCTGCCTGGTCATCACGCAATCAATTCTTGTGACGCATCTTCTATTTGTTTCATCTTCTGTCTTGCGCCTAAGTCTGAGTTTGCAAGAAAGTAAGGTTACAAAGGAACCTGTAAGTTTGTCCCAGTTCCCCTGAAAGCCTCTATGCACCGGGATGCAGTTGATCCTAACATTAAACAGCTTTGCCAACTCGTTTAGAGATGATGAGCAGTTGAGGGTTATTGTTGTTCTTAGAAGCGGGGATTCAAGGGCCATAACAGCTTCCCGACTATCAGTGTATATGTTAATTAAAGTCGTTGAATTGACATTCACTTTCAACCAACCTGCAACTTCTTTTACAGCAAGGATCTCTGCCTGACGCTGTAGTAAGCCGGAAGTCTCTTTAGAATACGAAGACCTAATGTCCCTGAAAAGACTCCATAACCCACACCTTCTTGTGTTTTTGAGCCATCCGTATTAAAACTAATACTTTTTCTTCTGCCTGGAGTACCATTCCCCTGCAATTCTGCGATGGTATCCAGGTTTTTTAAAGACGTTCGTGTAGTAAAACTTCTTCCTAGTCAAGGATATAATTTTGCGTTTTCTGTTTTATGTACTTAGCCTAAGTAGACTTTAATCGATTAAAGGTCATAACCACTAAAATTTTCGTCATTGTTACGCAGTTATACCCAAAATACTCCTACGAAAATTCGTACATACTTGGGACTTTTTTCATGACACAACAGCGCGTTTTTTTAAGGTATAATAGCTTACACCCATCAAGCTCTAATCCATTATTTTACGTATGTAATTCTATCCTTTCAGACCGACGAATTCATCATGAATTGAAACATAACAGACTAGAAACTTTAAATTGAAAAAGTTTTACGAAGTCAACTCTTAAAAAAGTTATCCAAATTCTCATAAAAACATACATAAATGTGAAAAAGCCAAGTTCTTATTCAAAGTTTAGGCCATCAAAAGTATTGAGATCAAAATTTTAATCTATCATTCGCATTTAGAGGAACAGGCCCTATATTTCTAAGTCTTTGTGTTGTGTACTATTATCCTTTCTAACGAAAATATTTATGTATGTACCATGTTAAAACAGGGTTGGATGTAGTTGCATATCAAAGGAAACCTGATTTGGCTTCGAGATTTCGAGACTTCGGGATAAAAAAAATTCTTAAATTAAATTTTTTTTTTCCGAAAAATATTAAATTTGTAGTATATTTATTGACCTACGCCCGAATTAAATTTATAAAAATCCAGTTTGTCTGATTAAATATTCATAAAATTGTTTATGATTTTTATGTGAAAACTGGTTATACTCCGAAATTACATGCTGAAATGCAAAACCACGTAACTACATTTTTTTAAATTTTATAATAGAGAGAAAAATTTAAATAAATTCAGTAAATTGCGACTTTGACTCGCACACGAAGGGTTCCATACGGACACTAGATATGTATGTAATATCTAGCATTTTTTTTCGTCGGCGTTTTTAGTTTTGACGTTTTTTTTTTGTTTTGGCGTTTTATTTGAGTGTTTTACGGTTTTAGCGATATAGTTTTAGTGTTTTTTTAGTTTTGGCACTTTTTCGGTTATGGCGTTTTTTTAATTTTGACGAATTTTTTTCCATTTTGGCGATTTTTTCGGTTTTTGGTGATTTATTTTAGTTTTAGAAATATTTTTAGTTTTGCGTTTTTTCGGTTTTTTGCGATTTTTCGGTTTGGCGATTTAGTAATTTTGGGATTTTTGTTTTAGCGTTTTTGAAATTTTTGAGTTTGCCTCTTACGGTTTCCAAGATACAAATTAGTCGTACATAGTCAAAATGCCATTAACTGATAGAACATTCTTTAATTTTGATTTTTTTATATTTTAGGGTTAATTGTTGTAGTCTACATATTCTGTAAAAATTTCAGGTCCATAACTCTTACGGTTCTCGAAAAAACGCCCTGTGACGGGCATACGGACTTCGTAGCGAAAACAATAGGGTTCCTTTTCACCTTTGGTGTACGGAAGTAAAGTTTCCTTATTTTAAATTTGAATTCGTCTGATTTATATTATAAAGTTAAGAAAATTATTAATTAAAAATTAGATTTTATATTTTTATAACCTTTACCAAAAAATGGTAAAAGGGTATATATAGGTTTGTCATTCCGTTTGTAATTTCCAGAATATTAATAAGCGAGCCATAAAGTATATATATTCTGGATCCTTATGCATAGGGAAGACGAATAAGCGATGTCCGTCTGTCTGTACGTGAAATCGGTTTTCCGAAGCTCCCAGAAAAGCTAGAGACTTCGTTCTTGGACTGGTGGGTCAAAAATGGTCGAAATAAGATTGGTATTGAAAATCAGCAAAATCGAGCAGACGGTCTCAGAGCTGGGAAGCTTAAACTTCATTTTGCCATACAAAATAACTACCGAAAACTAGTTTTTAATAATTTTTTATCAAATAAACTTATTTTATACTTCAGTATGAATAAAATTGGTATTTATAACTAAAAAAATTTAAAAAAAAATTTAAAAATTAAAAAGACGTTTCCAGGGTTGGAAAACCTTAACTTTTTTCTTATAGAAAAGTAACTTACTAAAACAAATTTTTCCTTTTTTTCTATAAATTAAACATATCTAGTGTTCTTAAAAAAAGAGATTGATGTAAGAAATCAGAAAAACAAAAAGGATGATTCCAGGGTTGGAAAACCTACGATTTTTGTGATATATAAAATTAACTACCGTAAACTAATTTTTTATTTATTTTTATTAAATAAACTTATTTTATACTTCACTACGAATAAAATTGATATTTCAAATAAAAAAAATTTAAAAATTTAAAAAGACGTTTCCAGGGTTGGAAAACTTTAACTTTTTTTCTTATACAAAAGTAACTTACTAAAACAAATTTTTCCTTTTCTTTATAAATTAAACATATCTTATATTCTTAGAAGAAAAAGATCAGAAAAATCAAAAAGGATGATTCCAGGGTTGGGAAACTGAAACTTTTTGTGATATAAAAAATTAACTACCGAAAATTAAATTTTATTTTTTTTATTAAATGAACTTATTTTATACTTTAGTACGAATAAAATTGGTATTTAAAATGAAAAATTAACCTTCAAAAAATTAAAAAGATGTTTCCAGGGTTGGAAAACTAACTTTTTTTATACAAAAGTAACTTACTAAAGCAATGTTTTCCTCTTTCTTTATAAATTAAAGGTATCTTATATTCTTAAAAGAAATAGATTGGTGTAAGAAATCAGATAAATTAAAAAGGATAATTTCAGGGTTGGGAAACTTACTCTTTTTGTGATATAAAAAAATTAACTACCGAAAACTAATTTTAATTTTTTTTAAAGAAATAAAATTATTTTATACTTCAATACGAATAAAATTGGTATTTCAATTTAAAAAAGTTTAAAACACGTTGTGATATAAAAAATTTGCTACCGAAAACTAATTTTTATTTTTTTTTATAAAATAAACTTATTTTATACTTCAGCACGAATGAATTTGGTATTTCAAAATAAAAAAATTAAAACGACGTTTCCAGGGTTGGAAAACCTTATTTTTTATACAAAAGTAACTTACTAAAACAAATTTTTTCTGTTTTACTATAAATTAAACATATCTTATATTCTTAAAAAAAAGATGGTGTAAGAAATCAAAAAGGAGGATTCCAGGGTTGGGAAACTTACACTCTTTGTGATATAAAAAATTTAACCACCGAAAACTAATTTTTATCTATTATTATTAAATAAACTTATTTTATGATTGATGACGAATAAAATTGGTATTTCAAATAAAATAAAAAAAAATTAAAAAAATTAAAAAGACGATTCCAGGGTTGGAAAACTTTAACTTTTTTTTGTACAAAAGTAAGTTATTAAAAAAAAATTTTCCTATTTTTATAAATTAAACATTTCTTAAATTCTTAAAAGAAAGAGATTGGTGTAAGAAATCAGAAAATCAAAAGGGATGAGTTCACGGTTGGGACACTTACACTTTATTGATATATAAAAGTAACTAAGTCTAATTAATTTTTATCTTTTCCTTTATAAATTATATATATTTTACGTTTTGGAAAGAAGTTTGGTATAGAAAATTATAAAAATAAAAACCACAGCTCCAGAGCTGGAAACTATGATTTTTTTCTGGACATTAAAGTAACTAAATAAAACATTTTTTTTGAATTTCCTTTTTTTCGCCTAACACACGTTCTATATTTTTTAAGAACTACTAGTAATCAGAAAAATCTAAAATTATGATTCTAGGGTTTGAAAATTATTATTTTCTTCTTTGTACATAAAAGTAACTATGTGCTTATGTATGTATCTCTATACTAAATACATAAACGCACTTTGGTAAAGGGTATATAAGATTCGGCACAGGCGAATATAGCACTCTTGTTTTAATATCATTTCAGATATACATCTTTCCGTTTTAAGAATTTAATAAATTAATAAATCTTTGCTCAATTCAAGAGTTAATTTAAACTAGATATACCAAACGGACGACACACTCGTCCGTATTCTAGAATCAAAATGTAAATAATTTAAAATTCAAAGAAAATGTATCTAAACGTCATAAAAAAATTCATTAAAACACAGCCACACACAAACTTACATACATATGCAAGCATAATTAAATAATACATGAAATTAAAAAAACATAAACAAAATCCCTTCAACCAACCTATGTAATTCAATTTATTCAACTCTCCCTTTAAGTATTATGGCTTTGATACAACAACAAATAAGAGAAAAACAATTGTAAGGTCAAGAGAAATACTACAAACACACACACACACACACACATCCCAGTTGTCCAAATCGTCCTGGACGACATTGTCTTCGACGATTCATATACGACATGTCGTCTGTAGATTAAGTTTTCTAATCGACAATTTAAAAGAAATCGGCGTTCATGACTATCTGAACGACAATGTCACACGTTTTCTCTTCAATAAAACTTTGTTGGGGACCATCTGAGCGACAGTGTCATACGTTTTGTCTTCAATAAAGCCTTGTCGAGGACAATTGAGCGACAATGCCCTCGTTGTGTCTTCAATAAAGCATTGTTGACGACAATATGAGCGACAATGTCCCTCGTTATGTCTTCAATAAAGCCTTGTTGATGACAATCTGAGCGACAGTGTCACACGTTTTGTCTTCAATAAAGCCTTGTTGAGGACAATCTGAGCGACAATGTCGCTCATCTGGTCTTGTGTGACCTCGCCGCCATTTGTATGAAAATTTCGTCAACGATTTGTATGGAGTTGTCTTTAATATGTCTTCTACGACTTACCATTGTCTTGTACCCGTCGTCAAAGATGTCTTAAAGACGTGGCCAACTGGGATGTTTTGTTTCTTTTTTTTACTTGTAACCTAATAAATGCGTGTGTAATATGTGTGCATGTAGTAGTAGCAACTTTAAACGCTTATAGCTCCCAAAATACTAAACCGATTTCAATAAAATATAGATTCTGCACATCTGTATAAAAAATTCTTTAAAACCACATAAATCTTTTTAAAATCGGTGCAGTGGTACCAGCGTAAAAGGGATTGCAAAAAACATGTTCGCCTATTAATTATATAGATAGATAAAATGCTATACATATGTAGTACATCTATGTATGTATATAATACAAAGAATATGAAATTCTTAAACAAATTTAGTTTCATGTGCTTTTTTTATCGTATTGTAAGTATTTGCATTCGCTTTCGCAAAAATGCAAATGCATTATTCGTTTTCGCATTCGCTAAACTGGTATTCGTTACATCCCTAGCTCTCACATATAAGCACTCATTCTCTCAAAAATGTTACCATACTTTCCATGATACAATTATAACAGGTACATGCACAAGCCCAGCCTGTTAATGTATACAATACCTACAGTTGTCAAACTTTGTTTACAAGCTACAAAAATGTTAGTGTATGTGTGTGCATAAAATGATTACAGTGTTGCCAATGAAATTAGACATGGATGTGTTTCCAATTACATATTGAAGAAAATTACACTACAAATGTTTTTTGTAAGTTGAAATGAAAACAAAAATAAATAAAAATAAAACATAAAGTAGAATTACACACATATTACATATGAATGTAATTACATGGCCTACATATGAGAGTAATTGCACACTCTGTGTAATTACACACCTATTGGCAACACTGAATGACTATAATCATTCATGAATGCCGCGTCTACAATTGTACTTTAGTTACCCTGTAATTGTTATTTTTAAAAACAAAAGGCATCTGTTTCTGACAATTATACGTTTGTTTATACCAACAAAATGAATGTGTTTTTTGGTGTTGTAATTTTGTTGTAGTCGTGCATGTACCTAGTATAATTGTACCATGATACTTTCAATAAATTTCATACATTTTGTAAACAAAACTGCAAAGAAAAGTTAGAACAGGAAAATAAAATCAAAATTAGAGAGCATTTGATGTTACTGCCGTCGATGTTATGGTAGAATTACTGAAATCGTATCGTGTTGTTGCGCATCACCTGCTATGTACGTAAAAATCTACAGAAAATAGATTTTTACGTAGCAAACGTCAACTTCTGGCTTACATACATACATACACATACACGTATAAAACAAAGAGAAACACAATAACAACTGACACATTCGCTGGCAGCCTCACGTTTTTAATAACTAACATCCTTACTTAAATGATACGTTAACTAACTTCTAAAGTAAGACAATACGATTTGACTAACGAAGCCCTTATTATGGGCTTTATTAATTTATCAGCGATTTTCCTGAAGTTGCAGACTTTATTCTGATTGACCATTTTTAGAGACGGCAGCAGCATCATAAGCACAGGATACTCAAGTATAAATACTCGTACATATTTCAGTAGTGCCACCTTCAAATATTTCAGGGCCATTATTACAACTTGCTGTTAGTTAAAGGCAGGATTTTGTCGGACAGATAAATGGCTTTGCATTATAAAACCTTCATTTATAATTTTTTGGTAATTGAAAGGAATATTTTTTCAGTCAGGAGGAAAATTCATGGTGTAAATCGCGTGTAAGGATTTCATTAATTTTCTCCTCTGCATTTGATTGTTGCTCACACTTTATTCTTTCGACACGCCAACTTAACATGCTACAATTTCCGTTTCAGTGCCGAAAATAAACCCCAAACAAAGATACATATAAAAAACAATTCTTTTTTAAAGACAAGTTTAATAACCACTGTTCCTGGATCACTTAACGTTTGAAATTATAAAATGTTTAAAAAAATTAAATCATTGATTCAAAAAAAATTTAAGCGCAGACAATAAATACTAATAAAAAAAGTGATGGGGGGGGGGGGGTGTCGAGAGAGAGAATTCTGTTAAGTCTGCGGCTGCTGTACTGCTTTGCTAGCAGAAGCATAACTGGAATAGAGTAATTTACTCACACCTGGTAATATACTGCAGACATGTCTTTCGTACAATTTTTATTTCGTCTCAGTTTCTGTCAGTCAGTTTTTTCTGGCGTATTTTTGAACTTCTCACACTTGTTTTTTTACTTAAAAAATTTTGTGTCTCCCAAAGACATATATATATATATATATATATATATATATATATATATATATATATATATATATATATATATATATATATATATATATATATATATATATATATATATATATATATATATATACATATATGTATATATACATACATATATACCGAATGTATATCGAGTACATACATACATACATAGATACGAGGGCGGATCAAGACTTTTTGAATGAAACAGTTTTTTTGCAAAACAAAAGTTTATTTTATTTTTCCTTTTAACTCAATACACTTAGTCCAACGTTTCTCCAGTTTTTATATCCCTTCCAAAAAATAGGATATTTCGAGGTCCTTAAAATAGGCAATAATTTGATCGTTGGAGCTAAATCTCTTTCCACCGAGCCATTTCTTTAGGTTTGAAAAAAGGAAGTAATTACTAGGGGCTGAATCCAGAGAATATGGCGGATGGGGTACCAATTCGTAGCCAAATTTATAGGGTTTTGCCATTGAGACTGTAAACGTGCGCACTCGTGCATTATCTTGATGAAAAAGAACTTTTTTCTTGGCCATGTGGGGTCGTTTTCTTTTTAAATCTTTTTATATCGGTCTAATAAGTTGGCATAATATTCGTCATTCACAATTGATGTGGATTATCCCGCGTTCATCCCAAAAAACTGTTGCCATCACCTTATTGGCCGACAAACACACCTTGGCTTTCTCCGGAGCAGGTTCACCCGGAGAACCCCATTGTTTAGACTGCTTCTTGCTCTCCGGAGTACAGTAATGGATCCCTGTTTCATCAAACAATCCTTTGAAGTTGTCACACGTTTACGTTTATGTTCAATTGAGAGCAATAGCGGCACACATCTTGCAGACAACTTTCTTAAACCCAGCTGATCATTTAAAATCGAAACCACACTGCCATATGAAATGCCTATGGCATCAACAATCTCTCGCACTTCGATCGGCCAACACCATATCGTGGATTTTTTCGACATTTTCGGGTGTACTGACCTAACTAGCCGTCCGGAACGTTCAGCGTCATTTGTACTTGTGCGACCACTTTTTTACCATTGAAATTGATGGTGCAGAGTCCCCATAGTAATTATTTATCGAGCTTCTCCTTGGTTTGATTGACGGTTTTTTTTTCGCAAAAAATAATGTTTAAAGGCTGTGATACACTATCATACAAAGTCGTGCGATCTGCGATAAATTGCAACCCTGGTATGATGGACTTTATGGAAATTTTCAAAAGACAACAATTCATCACACCAGGGTTGTATTTTTTCGTAGATCGTACGACTTTGTATGATAGTGTGTCATAGCCTTAATGAGCAATCGAAATTCACTTTTTCCCATTTTTAGAAAAATACACAAGGTTGTATGTTTTGAGCAGATGTTAAACGCAAAGTAAATGACGACACTTGTTCAAAATTTGACAGTAGTCTATTAACAGGTGGTACTTGATGCACATAGTGTTGCATTTCATATATGTAACTAAGAGGGAAATTCGAAAAGTCACGGACTTATTCATCCGCCCTCGTATATACATATATAGTACTCATGTTCAAAGTATTCGAGTGGACAGACATATGTGCATAAATGTCTACTGGTATGTCTTTCAAATATTAAATTACTTTTTTGTCTTTAATGTTCAGAAAAATATGTACATACATGCATGCATACATCCTTACAATTCAAATAATATACATATATTTTATCTTTTTTTTACAGAATTTGCGCCAGTTTTTGAAATTTTACTTTAAATTAAAACTTAAAAAACAAAAGGAATTAATAGAGGTAAGTTTTTTTAATAATTCGTTTATTATAATTAATAGTTACATGTTTCACTAGCATGAACGAAAATTGGATTTCCATTTTTATTTGCATTATCTTTTGTCATATCGCTCATTTGCTTCAATAGTGGCATAACTCAAAAAATGAGTTTTTTGAGTTAATAATGCAGAAAGATGCGGCATTTTGTATTTTATCTTGTGTAAAAATTTCATATAAATAGCTTGTACCATCACCTCCTGAGAGAAGAATTTTTTTTCATTTCTCCATTGAGTTGTATGCAAAATAAAAACTTAAAACGCGTTTTCTGCAAAAATGGTTTTTTTGAGTTGTGCCACTATTGAAGTAAATGAGCGATATGTTATTCATATAGGTACATACAAAGCTACTAAAAAATAAATAATGACAATCATTGACCTCTCGTTTGCTTTGTCTTACTACATATGTATATTTGCGGATTGGGCGAGAAATGCTAATGTCAGTTCAATACACGTTTTGGTACTCTTTCAGATTTAAATGTACCTGTACAGAGAAATTCTTCATGTTAAAATCTACGAAAACATGGTTAATTTAACATTTTCAGCAATGATTTTGCTTCATATGTGTTTCATGTGAATTAAACATGATTTACAGTAATCTCAAAAGAAAAATTTTCCGAATGAAATAAATTTTAGATTGAACCACGATAACGACAACGTTCGACTTGTCGCACACTTACATTTGAAACCATAATAAAATATTAAAATTTGTTTTAGTTTTGAATGTAAGTGTGCGAGAAGTCGAACATTGTGGACATCGTGGGTTTGGCCCTTTTTTCATGTTAAATCAATATAAAGAACCATGTTGAACCGAAGTGATTTGAAGTTGTAACAAAATGAATTTAATTTAATGGAGTTATTTAATTTTATTAATTATTTAACTTACGTGATCGTATATTGGGCACGGGCATCAGGAAAATTGTGTGTTGTATGTATGTATAGTCTTAGGCTTCCCGGCCTGCGATTACCGCTGCAGTCTATTAATTAATACAAGTAATTAATTAATTAAAGTAATTAATACTAAAAAAAAACACAACCTGCGAAGTGGTCTGCTGGATTCGAACCTGTGATCATTCGACTACAAGTCTAGTACATTGCCTACTAGCCAGCAGTAGCAAGTTTTCGCTGGTAATGCGAAGTTTGTCGGCTATTTGCGAACACAAAAACCACCTACAACAAAACAAGAACAAGTCACACAACTGAGCACAACTGTAAATTGTATCTATGAGCAAAGCAAATAAATACCAACACCCTTAAACAAAATATTATTTGATTTGCAATCAAAATTTTTGCATGGTGTTTTTACATTGGTACGACCATCTTTTTCGGTGTATAAAAACCTATCGAACTTGTTTAGCGAAAGAACCTAGTTTCCTCAATATCTTTTCAAACTGAATATGTATACATATATATATACAGTTTTTACATTTACTGATTGTCCTATGGCGTCAATGAGGCGTATTAAATTTATGAAGCTGTGCTAAGTAGCCATTTTTATCTTTATTTTATTTCGCCGATGATTCTGCTACACAACACCGATTTGCCTGAATGCTGAACAGGCACACAATTAGTGTTCCAGAGCTTCTTGATCTTCCTGGCAAGCTCCTCATGTTGTATCATCAACAACATATCTATGCGAGCCAGGTAATTCTTTAACTCTGCATGTCCTGTTATTATGTTAAACAATTTTGGAAGTGTTGTACTTTTTAAGACTATAATTTCTTTTGTCTTTTCATTATTTAGGTTTCCCCAGAGAATCTCTATTGTGTAGCTCATAGTTTTAGTTCGTTTTTAAATTTTTGAAAAGTCTTGGTGTTTCATAGTTTTACGTTGTTCAGTAATGATAACATGCTCATCAACCAAAGTCCTGGATTCCATATTATATTGATGTCTCCACAATCACGGCAGAGTTTATCTCATTTCTGCATTGAATGATTCTTGGAGTCTAATGTCAATTTCCTTTAGCCATTTAATACCTTCCGACACACTGGCTAAAGTTCTATCGGATTTCAAACAGATATATCCACATTATAACTGACAGCCAATCGGCAATTAAGTCCCTCATAGGTGTGTAGAGCACATCTTTTCTTGTCCAAGAATGTCGCAAAGCTCTGGATGGACTCGCGCAGCACTCAAATATCTTATTAAACTGAGTGAGTCGACACGGGACTATTTCAGGCAACATAGTTGCGGATGACCTGGCAAAGAGGGGAACCCTACTAAGAGACAATCTTTGTGGTCTCCCACTCTCATCCTGCTGGAGACACTTGAATGTTACCTTTATTGAATTAGCTTAAGACATATGGACTAATGAGCCCACTTGTGCAATAGCGAGAACCCTCTGGCCTCGTCTCAGCTACCATAGAACGAAAACTCTCATTAACTTCAATAGGAAGCACTTGGCCAAGTTGACCTTCGGAAAACATGCTAAACGTATGGGTCTCCCGTTTAATGACTACTGCTACAGTTGCAATGATGAGGAAGAGGAGGAAAGTATCCTGCATGTCTGCTGTTATTGTCCCGCTATGGAGGATCTCCATCTGCCCCTCCTTGGCAGATTATCCTTCGGCAGCCTATCCGAATTATCGGAAATCGACCTAAAAAAGTTGAGCCGCTGACTCCGCCCCCATAGCAAATTTTTGACCCACTCTCACCTTTTCTAAATTAACTATTATCTCTTCTACTCTTCTCACCTTCTTCCCTTCTCCCTGTCTATTTTCTTTTCAACTTACAGGTAGGACAAAAGGATCATTGTAACCTAATACCTTCTGTAATAGCTGTGATCAGAAAAAATTTACGTATACTAGGCCTGATGCCGTAGAATCCGCTACCCAATCGGTTGCCAATTTTTAATCCGTCTGTATATAGGACAGTTCTAGGGATATTCCCTATTATTGTTGCTCTCTTCCATTCCATACTTTCAGCTGTTAATGTGGTGCAGTTGCTTTGTGCATATCCAATTGGAATTTTATCACACATGACAGTGGTACTTTACCACTGGGTTTGATTATAAAATCTTGGTTTGTGTTAAATTTATAATTTGATTTGGCTACGCTATCTACTTAATATATTCGTATTATGTTATAGTTTCAAAAAGATTTCAAATAACTTAGTCTATAGTTTTTTTATTTCTGTTATTTAATTATTTGACGTGGATATAACAATGTTTTAATTCCCCTGAGCTTTTCTACTTTGCCCTGGACTTTCTTGTTTTCTTTTCCAAAGAGCAGCAGCCTTAAGTTTCTTTAGCTTTAAGAGCTAATGGAGATAAAGCACAAATATTTTTTTTCAATCTGGCACAAAAAAAAAACAGTTTTTTATTGATGATTTATGATTGTAGTTTCGCGATTTCTTATTAAAAAATGTTTAATACAATTTTTACAGAAATCTATCTAGAAAGCATAAAGGACTTTTATTTTGTCATGAGCCTTGGTACAATTTAGTTTAAACAAGTCTTTGGTACAATTTCACAATCCCCTTTGCAAATCTCTGGCTTGAACTTAAGTACATACATATAGCTCATTTGCTTCAATAGTGGCATAACTCAAAAAATGAGTTTTTTGAGTTAATAATGCAGAAAGATGCGGCATTTTGTATTTTATTTTGTGTAAAAATTTCATATAAATGGCTTGTACCATCACCTCCTGAGAGAATAATTTTTTTTCATTTCTCCATTGAGTTGTATGCAAAATAAAAACTTAAAACGCGTTTTCTGCAAAACTGGTTTTTTTGAGTTGTGCCACTATTGAAGTAAATGAGCGATATGTTCTGCAATGTGCAACTGTTGATTTTTTTTACTCTTCACACATGTTTGTACGTACATAGCTATATATTAATATGTCAGAGAAAAAGCAACTGTTTTTACAGTTTATTTTAAGAACATGTGTTGTTAGGGGTAGATTTTATTTGTTTTTTATTCTCTTTTAAATTTGGAGTCCAGTTACCCTGCCTAACTACAAGGAAATTGGTTTTTCTTGTCTTTCATTTCAAGCTTTTTTGGATGACTTTCGTGAATACTGTTTTGATACAGAAGTTATTTTTTTTTTGCAGTGAACTGTTTCGTTATTTGCTGCGAAATTTTTTTTTTTTTTTTATGGTTTGTCTCTTTGTCATACTACCATGACAATCAAGAGATGTTATAGCTGGCTATCTTCAGATTTTTCGTTTAAATATCACTAACGTGCAAGGTAAATTTGAGGAGGTCCATAACAAAATGCAACAAATCCACTTCAGCAAGTTTTGAATAAAAGATTGAATAACTGAGAAAGACATTAGAGTTGTTTAATTTTGTCAGAATCTCTTGTTTAGGTATAGAGTTACAATAAAACTATTGACATTTGAATTTTTTTTTTATAAAAATTGTATGTATTAATTTTAAGATGTAGAATTGGATTAAATAGAACAATCAAAAAACTCAGAGTGAAATTGTTGTGTTTTTTTATTGACCTTCACAATTAATATAATTGAAGCAAAGCCGCGAATAACGTTGTAACAGAAAAATTTGCAAAACCTGTTTTTCACATATTACAAAATTATTTATGTTATCGCCGACAAAACACTATTACAAACACTCAGCCAGTGGAACAAATTTGTAAGTAACTAACTGATGCGAAATAATTGATAAATGTAACAGATGTACAAAAAGTAGAGTAAAACAAAAAAGTATGTAATAATCTTGCCTTTAAAATACGTTTTTTGTTCTTCAAAATTATTATTTTGTCACTTACAACGTTATTCACGGCTTGGCTTCAATTGGCTTACAGAACGAACAAAAAGTAAAGTAAAACAAAAAAGTATGTAATAATATTGACTTTAAAATACGTTTTTTGTTCTTCAAAATTATTATTTTGTCACTTACAACGTTATTTACGGCTTGGCTTCAATTGGCTTACGAACGAAGTTTAGCCTAATCAAAACATAAATATGCATTAAAATTTTCTATATTTGTATTTAATTTTAGTTTTTAAGCACAGGGTCGGTTTTTATGTACATATGTACATAAATAACAATCTACAGCAACAATTATCAGGGCAATCATGAATAAAATTCCGCGTGAAGTTTTCCCCGGGGGAACAATTCCACCTAATAACAATTAATAGAGAAAACAAAAAATTGTAATTAGAAAAGGGAAAAATTTCACGCGGAATTTTATTCATGATTGCCCTGTATATTTTTATTTTGTTCAATCTTCAAAAATATATAAAAATAGAAAAAAAAGAATAAATAATTTTCTAAATTTGTTATACGCAGCAAAATCTTTGCGTACTATTATATAAAATACTATACATACATATTATGTACATACCAGAGAGTGACAAAAGTATCGTTTTAAGTACTCTTTGAGTATTTGGGCGTTAAACAACTAATAAATGCGTACAGCTAAAAATAAAAAACACACGCATGAAATTATAATTTTAAACCGAATATGTATAACTAATACTACCGCGCACTATTTGCCAATAAAAATATTTGCAAATAAAGTAACTTACTGTTTGTACACCATTGTAAGCGTATAAAAACTTGGTAGCACTTCTATAGAAATGTTAGTTATGTTCACAAAAAAATTTTTTATATTTATAAAATAACTAATAATTTTTTGTTTTTATTGTTTTTATTAGCAAACATTTGTAAGTATGGCAACCTCAGTCATTTTATTCGCAAATAGTGCGTTAATCGTGAATAGTTTTCTGAATTATTAGTGAGTCGCAATAAAAACAATAATATGGCAACAATTTACAGTTTTATTTGCAAATAAGCCGTGTGTATGAACGTAGTATATAAACATCCAACAGCTATGTTTATACACATTTTTTTAAATTACGAAACACAGACAACTAACGGGTGTTTTTTTAGAGGTATAGAACTTCGAATTGAAATAAAACAAGAAAATCGTTTTAATGTCCATCAATTTGGCTTTATTGGAAGGATAATTTTATGCCATTAATGTTTAAATATGATTTCGGGCATGTGGCCGCCGCGGCTGGCTCGAATAAAGCCAATTCTACAGGTCCAATTTTCAACCACTTTTTCGAGCATATGGGGCCGTATGTTGGCAATAACGCCACGAATGTTGACTTCCAAGTGCCCTAACGTTTCTGGTTTGTTGGCGTAGACGAGCGACTTCACATATCCCCAAAGAAAATAATCCAATGGTGTCAAATCACACGATCTTGGTGGCCAATTGACAGGTCCATTCCGCGAAATTATGCGCTCATTGAATGTTTCCTTCAATAAATCGATTGTGACGTGCGCTGTGTGGCATGTAGCGCCGTCTTGTTGGAACCACAACTCATCCACATTCATGCCATCCAATTCGGGAACAAAATAGTCGGTTATCATGGCTCTATACCGGTCTCCATTAACGGTAACTGACTCTCCAGCATTATTTCGGAAGAAGTATGGCCCAATGACTCCACCAGCCCATAGAGCACACCAAACAGTCAGTTTTTGTGGATATAATGGCGTCTCAAGGGTCTCATGTGGATTCTCTTCACTCCAAATGCGGCAATTTTGCTTGTTGACGTAGCCATTCAACCAAAAATGAGCCTCATCACTGAACAAAATTTTGCGATGAAAATCAGCATCGAGATCAATCTCATTTTCGGCCCATACACCAAAATCACGACGCATTGCATGGTCTCGCGGCTTTAATTCTTGCACAAGCTGGATCTTGTAAGGTCGCAAGCCAAGATCTTTGCGCAAAATCTTCCATAAAGTTGATGGACAAAGCTCCAATTGCTGTGCACGGTGGCGAATCGATTCATTCGGGTCCTCTTCAACACTGCTCTACAGCGGCAATTGTTTCTTCGGTGCGCACTGTTCGACGTCTCTGCGGATGCGTATTATCACATAGAGTAAACGTAGTGCGAAAACGATCCATGGTTAACGGAATTAATTGCTCTGATGGACGATTATGTCGACCATAAAATGGACGGAGCTTGCGGTAAACTTCGCGAACTGAACCATTATTTTCGAAACAAATTTGCACGATTTGCAAGCGTTGTTCTTTTGTCAACCTGTTCATGATGAAATGGCAAACCAAACTAAATATTAATCACTTGACAACTGACAAAATGGCCGCCAGTTAAAAAAGTGATGCCAACTTAAAGTTCTATACCTCAATAAAAAACACCCATTATAATTAAAATTTATAGACTGTACGAGCTACAATCATAGGCCGGGTTTACATCTGTGTGCCATGTGCCACACAAGTGTAAAAAATCGTAACCACTAATTACTAATAAAAAACAAAACTAACTAGTTTTTTTGCTCTCCTGAAAAGATAGCTTTTTTTCAATTTGACATATTCTGAATACCTATAGGCTTTCGATATGTTTCAATTTGTTACCAACTCCTCGCCTCCATAATGTATATAAAGCGCTGAAGCAATACTAATGTACTCAATTGTTTACCATCTAAATATTAAAAAAAGATGATAAATTCTCTACTCAGTGATCCATTTAAGACTCATTAATTTAAGAGCTAGAAATTTGTTTTCATGTGCAAAACTCCTGTTAAAACGAAATGTGTTGAACCTAATTTTATTTAAAAAAAAACATTCAAATAACTGCTTTTAGATAATGATTAAATAAATACATACTCATTACCAACAATTCGTCTTTATAACTACCAAATAAAAAGAGGTGAATAAACAGAACTCATTACATTTTAACCCATTAAACAACTACTACCCATTACCGAAATTTCTAAAGCTTTTGTTGGGTATCTATACCTAACATACATACATACAAATTACTATACATACACATTACTATATATACGTACATACGAGTACTTACATACATATGTATGTATTTTCCGAAATTTCTTTTATATCTTTACTCAGTGCTATCCGTCGAAACATCTGAATGTGTATTGGTATATCAGGTCTAACACTCTAAATATCTATATTATTTTCCATGGCTTGAAAGGTGTTGAGATGGAGCTGCAGTTAAAGGTGAAGGAAAATAAGTGCTGTAATAACATGTACAGTACAGCCTCAATAATTCGGACAATCGCCTGTCCGGACTATCCAGTATTTCGGACATCTAAAAATAAAATAAAAATATTTGCAAATAAATTCACTCACAAACTTGGTAGCACTTCTATAGAAAATTTACTTATGTTGACAAAAAATATTGTACATGTACAAATAATTATTTGTATTATTTGCTTCTATCAATGTTTTTCCATATATTGTTTTTTTGTTATCAAACGTTATAGCCCGCCCATACAGGCTGACGCCAAATTATGTAAGTAATTTCATGATTTCGTCAAAATCAAGTTGAAATTAAGTATTTTCCCATACATTTTGTCATATCCAAAATTAAGTTATTTTCCTTGATTTCTGCGAAATTAACTTGAAATTAGGATGCACATACCTGTTTTTGTTTTAAAGTTCCTTTTTTGGAACAACACATATACATACAACTCTGGATAGAGAAAAAAATAAGTTGTCAGTTGTTTTAATAGAAATATAAAAATTTATTTTATTAAACTTATAAAGGGATTTTAAAGGATACATTTTTGTAAAGAATAATGTCTTGTTGCTAGTGCGAAATTTAAACAAATTTTATAAAATAGAAGATATAAAAGTGCAAAATGTCAGCCGAAATCAGGTAAAACGCAGTATGAACACTTTTAATTTGGTAAATGATTTCGGCACGAAATTAAGTAATTTCGGTTCACCCTGAATGGGCTATTAAGTAAGCGTGGCAACCTCAAGCATTTTAGTTTAAGTGCTTTTTTTAAATTTGGCTTTTAAGGACAATATTTTATTATTAATAATAATAGGATTATTTATTTTACAATAGTGCGTTAATCAGGAATTGTTTTTTTGAGTTGGCTATTTGCAAATAAAAAATGAATTCGCCGTTTATGCGGCAAAATTCTCTATTTGCAATATTATTATTTGCGACTAAGCCGCCCGTATAAACGTGGTAATAGAGATGTCAAACGGAACTAGTTTTCGAAAATCTCTTGATTTTCATATATGAAGACGTTGGAAACAAGTTGAAAAATAAACAAAACTTTCGAATTTTTGTTTAAAGAATTAAACAGCCTTACATATTTATAAAAATTATTAAGGCTTTATAAAGACTTTTTAAGAAAAATTTTGTATGAAAATTTGTTTTAAAAAGCCTTTACAAAGCCTTAATGAGTTTTATAAATAAGGCTGTAAATAAATAAACAAACAATAAATTGCACAAAAATATGGACATTTCCACAGAAGACTGCAGCTTTTGTCACGTTGTGTCATCAAGCAATTATGCTTGTATTTTAGAGCCATGGTGTTTGATTTTTTCCTATCTTTAATTAAAAGTAGAGCTAGTTAATTGGGCTTTGCAACCAACATACAAAAAATTATAAAAAACTTAAAATTTTCTTTGAAAAACCAACGACGTCACCAAGCAACTTAACGTGACAATTGGCGGGCTTTTTTGTGGAAATATGCATGAAATATGTGATTTTAAAGTCCTTTTCACCTTTGCTGTACGGAAGGCTAAAAACTGTGACATTTTATTTGTGAATTAACGAGATTATACTGTAGATATCGTCATATAAACTAAAAATATTCATAATTTACAAAATATTTAAAATTGTTTTTTTGATATGATGTAAATAACGAAAATCCATCTATTCACATTTTTATCCGTGCAGAATTAATTGACGAAAGCCGAAATTAGACTTGGGTCGAACTCGTTCACTTGTTCATTCGTTAATTTTTGCCACAAACCAATGATCAAACTCATTTAAATTATGCTAGGAACACAACTGGGACGAACGACGAATTTTTCGGTGCGAACTTTCGTCATAAAAAATAAAACACATTTGTTCATATGAAAATGAACACAACACCGCCGTAGAACGAAATTCGTCGTGCGTGACGAACTCTGAGATAGATTTATTTCTATTTTGTACGCCGACGAACGACGAAAAAAAGTCCTGATTCACACACATCAGGTTTAGTCGATCAGTTTTTGTTCAATTTTCTTTTGAACCTGCATTTACGTTCATACACACCGTCAAGTTTGTTTCATCAAGTCTCATCAATTTGTGTTGTAGCAGAGTATTACGAATGACAGAACAAAACGAAAAAGCAAACTTGACTGGTACGGTCAAGTCTGTACCCCTTTCCATTCTCTTTTCCTCTCTCTCCTAAAAACTCAAGACTTGACGACTCAGACCTGACGTGTGTGAATCAGGACAAACAATTTTCTCTCACTCTCTTTACATACACAATAAACAGTGTGACCAGATTTTAAAATAAAATTAAGCGAAATCACGTATGTCTTTAATATATTGTTAGAGAATAAGCAATTTGGATTAAAAAAGGCTAAAAAAGCTAAATCCGTTTTTAAAACAGCTAAAAAAAAGAAGCTAAGAGCTTAATAAAAATTTTAAAGCTAAATTCAGAACAAATAAGCTAAATTTAGCCCAAAATTAGCTAATATGATCACACTGACTACAACCAATTTTATAAAATATTAGAGAGTAATTCGTCTTATCGACGAATTCGTCGACGTGGACGAAATTCGTCGTTCGTCCCAATTGTGTTCCTAGCATTACATGGGTTTGATCATTGGTTTGTGGCAAAAATTAACTAGTCTAGCCAAAATACTATTGAGAACTATGTAAATATACTAAAACTTCTCAGAACCATTTAAAAAAGTGTTCCTTTTATAGCATTCGAAATTAAATTCCGATAAAATATCTTAAACATGTGAAACCTTAAAAAAGTAAGAAGCTGCAATAAGTGATTTTTCTAAGCAACATATTTTTTGAACTTCTTTTTTTTTGACGAAAATCGATTATCTGCGATTGTAAATGATCGGTTTTTCTAAAAAAATTAGGCTGGAAAACTATGTCGCTTTTTTTGACGTTTGTGGTAAAATATACATTATGGGTGAACATCATGTAGCAAATTTTTGCAAATCGAATTCAAACCAGTGTTGCCAGTGAAATTTCGAGAAAGATACATTTTAGTTTTCAGAAAGATACATATTTTCTCAAAAAGATACATTTTGAGAAAAATTTGAAAATCCAATTTTAACGATTAACATTTATTAACAGTAGGATAGCCCGGTGGTCTAAATTAGTCCACTTGACATGTATGTATGTATGTAGCTCTCTATTTATTATAAACATGTAGGTGCAAAACAAAAACCAAATAGTTATTTTTTTAAAAAATTTAAATCGCTTTTTGTATTTTTTATGCTCAGAATTTTGAACAACATTGGTGGAGGATAAAATGTTTAAAAGTGTACGAGAAAAAATTTTGTGCCGTATTTATATTTATATTTAGTTTTATTTCGTGTATAATGAATATTGTAAAGAGAATTATATCCTATAAATAATTTTGTATTTATTTAAGTCATAAAATTAAAATAAAATTAATATACGAGCGCTTATACTAAGGCGATTATATCAAAAAGTTCATACAAATTTCCTGAAAATAAAAACGATGTTACTATTTCCTCAGAACAACTTCGCACTACTAGTAATCATCGATTTAGGTGGATCGTATGTTGAAATATCCTTAATAGTGTTTTCACACTGACATGGTTTTAATAAAAGTTGGTTTTAACGTTAAAACCAACTGCTAAAACCTGATTTTACCATACAATATGATTTTGAACCATTTTTGAACTTAAAACCATTTCTGAATTGGTTTTAAGTTGGTTTTATGAAACGCATAAGTTCAGTGCTGCCAAGTTAAAATGGCCGGAAGCAGATAATAATGTTTATGCTAGTGTATAAGAATACATACCGAATGAGAGATTTTGATATTGATGCAGCAGCAACAATAATAAAAAAATACGCCAAAAATGTATCATCTAAAAAGTGAAAAAAGACGATATGACTGACATATATCTGCCTATAAAAATCGTTTAGCTAATAATTTATTTATGTGTTTTCTTATATACTATAAATTTATTTCCAAGCACTTCTTCATTTTGTATAAGTAGTTCCACAATTTTAAAATGTTTATTTACAAAATATAAAATAATTTATATTTTAAAGCGTATTGTACAATTTCTGAGTTTTTCATATGAACAAAAATAAGTGTTATAAATAAATGTTATAAAAAGCAAAAAAAAAAAAAAAATACAGCAACAAATGCACGTATTTCTACACGAGATTTCTTTTATTTGGAACAAAGTTATTGCACAGTCTGTGAGTTAAAAGCTGCATTTATCAAACTTGCAGTGTGAACTCAAAATTAGCTGTTTATGGTTTTAACGTTAAAACAAGGTTTAAGTTTAGATGTGAAAACACTATAAAGATATTGTTTTCTTCTAAAATTTCATCTTAACATACATACACAAGAATAAGCAGACGACAGAACTTGGAAAACTTAACAACAAAATACATGTTATTTTTGTATTTAGTTGTCACTGTTAACAAAATTGATAACTTTAACAAACTTTGTCAGAAACGGAAAGTTTAATATTTTATTTCTGTAAATTTTGCGTACAGATTCAAAAGATACGAAAAATTTCAGAATTATACATGGTACGTCAAGTTATCAAAAGATACGAAAAATGTATCTTTCGTATCCTAATGCATGGGTGACCAAGATAAATTTAAGGTTGTGTAAGTGAGCGAAAAAGATAAACACACAGGCAGAAACAATTAATAAAAGTAATTCTTATATGATTTTTTTATAAAAGAATTTTTTTCTAGAAAACCGTTTCAACAAAAAGTAATAAATAAACATTATTATTCACTTAAATTCTGAGTTTAAAACTACTAAAAACTAATTTGTAAGAGAAAATAATTTGTAATTTTCACGTAAGCAAAAGCATTTTTTAACATAAACAGCATACACAATAAATTTCTCGCAGCGCGTTTGAGAAAAATGAGTAACAAGATAAGCAAAAATTTATCTCAGATAAGACTAAATGAAAGAGAATAAGAATACCTGTTTTTGGTGTAGTTTTTTTGAGCACACGGAACGAAATTAAAGTTAAAATTTAATAAATTTCTACAGACAAAAAATTGATAATATAATTATGGAAGCTAAGAAATATTTCGTGATGAAAAATGCTTTTCGCAATATGCAATGCATTTTATGTTATGAAACATTAAAAAATAAAAGGGAAAATGGTTTAAAAAGGCATTTTAATAGTATCCACAGAGCTGTGAATAAATTTAATTTTGAATTTATACACTAAATTGTTGAATGGTTATTAAATTTTTAGTTTTTACTTAAGTTTTTATTAAATTGCTTATTTAGAAAAAAAAAATACAAACAACTAATAACCACATCATGTATTTTATATTACAAAACTTTTCTTCAAGTGCAAGTTTATTTTACTCTCATTTTTCTCACCAATACAGACACATTTTATTTTGCGGGACACTGCTTTAAACTCAGAATTTAAGTGAATAATAATGTTTATTTATTACTTTTTGTTGAAATGGTTTTCTAGAAAAAAATTCTTTCATAAAAAAAATCATAAGAATTACTTTTATTAATTGTTTCTGCCTGTGTGTTTATCTTTTTCGCTCACTTACACAACCTTAAATTTATCTTGGTCACTCATGCTCTATAGCCGTGGTCGGCAACCCATACAATTGCATTTTACAATTGTGTGAGTTAAACTCTCACCACGATCCGGTGTTGCCAGTGTCTCATTTCACTAATTTGAAATCTCCAAAGGCAAACTTGATATTATTACGGTCAGAAGAAACACAAAATTTTTTTATATAAAGAAATGCATCTTTTGTTGTAATGTAATGGTGGATAAAAAGATGGGTTTTGTAGGACGGTTTCTTCATATAATTTATATGTATTTGATTTTTCGATAAGTTTGAATGCCCAGCATATCAGTGCATTCATCTTTTTAAATATCAAGAAATAATAAGAATGAAATAAACGAAGGCACTGATGTAAACGACATAACTCGGTTAATTATTTGTATAAGAACTGTCAATAAAATTTTGACGTACACAAAGAATTTTTTCCCTATATGGCTTATACAACAATGCAAAATGAAAGCATATTTTCGATAAAAAAGAGGGTTTCGTAGGAAGTTTGCTAAAAATAATTTAAATATATTTGTTTTTCATTGCAATATTCAACAACAGGCGTTATTTGAAAAAAAACTTTGAATGTAACGAGTACAATGAAAATAGTGGTTAAAATTTTGAAGAAAATAAATCATAGCGAGTTAAAAGATTTTTTTCATCTCGACTTTGCCGAATGTGGTGTATGAATTTGTTAATCAACTTAACATCTGGTTGCGAAGAAAAACGAAAAAAATTTGCGATTTTCTGCAATAAAACAATTTATTCGAATCTATTTACTTCTTCAATATTAATTTCATACGGACAACATTTTATGCGAATTAAATTTTCTAAATGTTTATCTGTTAAACGGTTTCGGCTTTTAGTTTGAATGTGCTTTAGTATGGAAAATGTTGACTCACAAATATAGGTAGCTCCAAACATTGAATATAATTTTAAAATTTTATTTTTTGCCTTGGGGTATACATCTGCAGAAATACTTCTCCAGAACTCTATCCCGCTAGTTAATGGTAAAGCTAGATCTTCTCTCATTTTAATTAACTCTGCTTTAATATCCTGATTTTGGTGTTCTATATTACATAACAAAGGGTTGTTATGCATTTCAATCAAATTTTCAATATTTTTAAAGTCATGAAAACGATTGTTGTAAATAATTAGTAGAGTCTGAAGCACATTTAGATATTCCTGTAGTTTGCTATTGCTATTTGGAATTTTGCTATAAATTTCAAATGTCCTTTTTAAGCTTATTACATTTTTATCTTTAAGGTTTTGTATCAAAATTTCAATTTTTCTAATAAATTGTTTTATTGCAGAAAATAGCTCAAAAATTGTTTTGGTGTTTCCTTGTAGCTGTATGTTTGGTTGATTAACAAACTCAGTTATGTCTGTCAAAAACGCAAAATCTAATAAAAAAACATTATCGTTCAAATGCTCCGACAATACTTTGGTATCAGGTGTTTTATTTTGATCCAAAAACGATACAACTTCCTCACGAAGACTGAAAAGTCTTTGAAGACAACGACCTTTGTTTAACCACCTTACTTATGTATACAGAAGCAAATCACCATATTCGGCATGCACGAGATCAAGAAATTCTTTGAATTTTCTATGATTCAAGGCATTATGGCCAGCTCGTATTTTGTTAACAATTTGAATCACGATTTTCATTGTATTCATTACATTCAAACTTTTTGCAAATAATGCTTGTTGGTGAATAATGCAATGAAAAACATATATATTTAAACCACTTTTACGAAACCCTCTTTTTTACCCACCATTACATTGGCACCATCAGTACATACAGAGCAAAACTTTTTCTTATCGGTAAAGGAAAGAACATTTTCGTTTATGATGTCGAAAATAAGTTTTCCTTTTACACTGTTATGTAAGCTATGTAGGGAGAACATTTCTTCATGTACGTCAAAATTTTTATTGACAGTTCTTACACAAATAATTAACTGAGATATATCGTTTAGATCAGTGCATTCATCAAGGCATATGGAAAAAAATTGGCAATTAAGCATTCTTTTCTTAATATTTGAAAAGATAAATGCGCTGATTTGCTCAGTACGTCGAACAATTGTACGAGGAGAGAGGAGATTGTCATTTATAAGCATGCGAATCTCTTCAGATTTGTCACCAAATCATTTTAATACATCATTGCTCAGCTCTTTAAAAAACTCGCCATCTTCAAAAGTACGGAAACGTTTAGCAAGAGATGCAGCAACAACAAAAGAGGCCTTTCTTTTCTTAGAAAACTCGACTGCTTCTGCGTCTGAATTTCTAGAATCATCAATCATTTTTTCATAAAAAGCTTTCTTAAGCTGAACAATAAGGGCTTCTCTTGCATCACCAGTAATATTTTCATATTCCTTGTGATATGATTAAAAATGTCTGCCTGTCATGTTTTTTCATGCGTGACAATGCCTGTTCACAAACCAGACATTCTGGTTTGCCAAAATAATTTTCTGAAAATAAAAATTTTAGTAAATTTTCATCACACATAATTTATTATTGTTGGGAAGAGTTTGTCTCTGGCAAGACTGATTTTTAACAGTATGCGATGTACACGACTTGCCTGCTTGAATGCTTTAGCTAGACTGATTAATGTTGTTTATTTCTCAACAATGCGTGTGTACACATACGTAATAAAAGAGAATAAGAAAAGGCGCGGCGCCCTTATTTTGCCTACCGCTGCTCTATAGCATGGATGACCAAGATAAATTTAAGGTTGTGTAAGTGAGCAAAAAAGATAAACACACAGCCAGAAACAATTAATAAAACTAATTCTTATGATTTTTTTTATGAAAGAATTTTTTGAATAAAATAGAATTTTTTGAAAGAATAATGAACAATTACACCCGTTATGCATGTACATTCGTCGCTGTTTCAGTGAAGATTAAATAATTTTTTTTTGTATGTAGGCAAAACCATTTTTTAACATAAACAGCATACATAATAAATTTCTCGCAGTGCGTTTGAGAAAAATGAGTAAAAAGATAAGCAAAAATTTATCTCACATAAGACTTAATGAAAGAGAATAAGCATACGTGTGAATTCGGTTTGCAAAAATTTGCTACATGATGTTCACCATTGCTCTATAGCATGATCATGATATGATTTTTTTTATGAAAGAATTTTTTTCTAGAAAACCGTTTCAACAAAAAGTAATAAATAAACATTACTATTCACTTTAATTCTGACTAAAAACCAATTTGTAAGAGAAAATAATTTTTAATTTTCATGTAAGCAAAAGCATTTTTTAACATAAACAGCATACATAATAAATTTCTCGCAGTGCGTTTGAGAAAAATGAGTAAAAAGATAAGCAAAAATTTATCTCAGACAGCGTTGTCAACTCGGTGCTTTTCGCACCGTTTTTAGTGCTCTTTGAAATTTTCGACGCGAAAAATTTTGAAGTTAGTGCTCGGTGCTTTTTTAAACTAATTTTTGGTGCTTTTTATTTCTTGGTGGTGGCACTAAACCCAAAATTCAAAAAGAGTTTTCCTTATATAATATATATTTTTTTTTTTTTGAAGAATTCTAACATATAAAAAACAAGCACTGAAGTTAAATGGAACGTTTCAAAATATTCTAATAAGATTGTACAAAACTTGGTTGAAGAAATACGTGCATTTTATTCTCAAACTTTCACATTTTAAGCACAATTAATGGAAACAGTGTTTTGCCACACGACAAAGAAGACATAATGCAAGTATAGTCTAATAGCGTAATATTTTCTAGTATATACAGTAAATAGAGTACAGTAATGCAATGGAGAAACATTGAATTCGCTATCAGGTTTTGGGCAGAAATAAAGTCTTATAACGATTCATTTGATATAAACTCGTTTGGGGCATTATCAAAATTGCATTCCCATCAAACTTTAATGTTTAAACGCTGAAGTTGATCACGTTTTTACCTTTATTACTTTATTTAAGTCTAAAGTACGTAAAAAATTGTCTTTACACTTGGGTTTATATAAAAGCGGTCTGAAACGAGATAATTGTGTTGCTAATAGAGCTGCCGTTTTATGTTACATATTTATAACCTACTTCATTCCTTTTTTTTCTAAAATAATAGTACATATAATTTAATTTTAATTCTGTTCCAGATGCATAACAAAACAGTCCGAACTTGTACAAAGTTATCCAAAAGCGTTCTAGATAGCAATATTTGTGAAATTTTGAGAGCGAATGAGAGAGTAATTTTTTTCATTTCCTGTACAAACTAGTACGAACTTTTTCTTCTGGGTAAGTTCGGACAAGAATTAAATAATCAGCTGTTTTTTTTTTGTTTACATATGAAGCTGAAAAATTAATAAGAAAATTTGCAAGTATAGAAAAAAAGTTTTTACATACAAATTTATTACAAATCAAAATTGAAGGATTTTTGAACAAAGTTGAAGTTGTAAGTACATTTGTGCATATTTCTCAATTTCTTTAATATAAAAAAATGTTTTTAAAAATTAACTATTTTGGAACTTATTTTCATTTACTTTTTACATCTGTTGCCAATGATGCAAAGTTTTTGGTTTTACAATGTTATGCGTTTTAAGCGACTAAAATCACTTGAATTAAATTTAATGTAAAAAGTAAGCAACATTAATATTTCAAGATGTGCAATTATGGTTTCTTGCGTTCCAGCAATTTTGGATAACTTTTGCATATTCGGAGAGTAATTTTCTTTTTTCTCTCATTAGTCCGAAATTGTACAAAATCTTGTGGAACACACCTTTTATATAACTTGGTTAACTTGCAAATTACTTTTTTTTTAATTTTGTAACTTTGTTGTGAATATTGCGTTTGATGTGAAAGAATGTTTCCACAGCATTGTTTAATAAAAATCAAATTTTGAAAGTCTTGATTTTAAAAAAATTAACTACTACTCCCATCGAGTTCAAAATCTAATCAGCAAGTCAAAAAGACTTGCCAATTGCTGCTAATTTGACTAATTTTAGGTGATTTGTTTCTTCGTTGACGAAAAAATTAAATTTTTTATAATAACTTAAAAAGGTTTCGTCAAATTGATTTTAGAATTCACTGATTCTTATAAAATCAAAATGTGTATCGGATGCTTCAAGTTTGAAGTTTTAGGGATAACATGCAAGGTCAACCGATTTCTATATTTTTTATATACAAAATTTTTTTTTATACAACAAAACATTTTAATTTAGTGCTTTTTTACTTAAATTATGCGTTTTTTTCCTGGTTTCAGTGCTTTTTGAAAGTTAAAAGTTGACAACGCTGATCTCAGATAAGACTAAGTGAAAGAGAATAAAGGTAGAATTAGTAAAATCGTATCGTGATGTTGCGTGGCAGCTGACAAAAACCGTACCATATACAATGCATATTACTAGTTATAAAATATGTGGGGGTAGCACTGCTGACGTAGGAATCTGCAGAAAACAGATTTTTCTGTAGCGAATGTCAAAAACGCCGCATTTAATGCCAGACAAAAAAAAAAAGTGCTGTGCAAACTGTTACATTTTCTATAACTTGTGCATAAAGTTGAACGATACGGCAAGCTGTAAAGTAGAATGGTACGATTTTACTAATTCTACCTTAAGAATACGTGTGAATTTGATTTGCAAAAATTTGCTACATGATGTTCACCCATGATTTAGATCATGGGTGACCAAGATAAATTTAAGGTTGTGTAAGTGAGCGAAAAAGATAAACACAGAGGCAGAAATAATTAATGAAAGTTATTCTTATATGATTTTTTTTATGAAAGAATTTTTTTCTAGAAAACCGTTTCAAGAAAAAGTAATAAATAAACATTATTATTCACTTTAATTCTGACTAAAAACCAATTTGTAAGAGAAAATAATTTTTAATTTTCATGTAAGCCAAAGCATTTTTTAACATAAACAGCACACATAATAAATTTCTCGCAGTGCGTTTGAGAAAAATGAGTAAAAAGATAAGCAAAAGTGAAAGAGAATAAGAATACGTGTGAATTCGATTTGCAAAAATTTGCTACATGATGTTCACCCATGCTCTATAGTACATCCATCGGTATGTATGTATATTTGTAAGAAAATTATCTTATATTACAAGCAAACTGCCTGTAACTTGATACGGTAACAACCTTGTATACTGTTTAATCTAAGTATTACTAACTAAATATGAACAGCAAAATTTTTTCATTGACGTGAATACATATGTACGTGTTGCGTCGTGCTCTTTATTTTGTATTTTATGTATGTCACATTTATGTGTCATATACACACATAACCTACCTTTTTTTGGATGTAATAATGTCTGTCAACTACCGTAAACTAACAAAATACAAGTTAGTCTGACACAGTCATTCTTTTTTTTACCATGCAGACAAAAAATCATGAAAAGTTTGATTTCTCCCAGCGAACACAAACGCATTAAAAAAAAGAAAAGTCGGAAGTATATATATCAGAGATACCGTTTTCTTTCGATCGGAACTGGTAGAGTCTGATAGACTTTATTTTGTGATATGATTTATTTTATTATAGGTTTTTATTCTCAAATTAACGCTTTTTCGATTCAAATCCAAACTTTTTCAAATCAAACTCAATTTTTTTTCGAAGTAATTTCAATTTTATTCAAAATAAATTAAATTATTTTCAACACAAATTAAACTTTTTACAAATCGTATTGAATATTTTTCATTTCAAATTAAGTTTTTTTCATTTTACATTAAATTTTTTTAACTTAAAATTAATTTTTTTAATTAAACTCAAAATATTTACTTAAAAAATTATTTTTATTTATACAAAATTAAATTTAAAATAAGCTTCAATTACTTGCTATATAAAATTTTCAATGTAGCGGTTCTCCAGTTGCAGCTAATGACAAATTCATAGTCATATCAACATAATAATTGTTGCAATCTGAAGGTGTTACGGGTTCTACTGATCGGTTAATTATGGTGACCAAGTTCTTGTTACTCTCTGGATCAGCTACCATATTACGAGCACAGAGCTTAGTTTTTGAGAAAACTTTTTCAATTGGGTTTATCATAGGGGAGTATGGAGGAAGAAAAACTAAAATGTGACCGGACTCAACAATTTTATTTTTAACCACTTGCGTTTTGTGTATCTTTGCATCGGCAAGGATCAGCCAAGCACCTGTGATGTTGGATTCAGCTAATTTATCGAATAATTCTTCAAGGAAATGTGTGAAAATGTTAGTATTAACCGAGGAATTAGCAATTATTTTTTTATGTAAAATGTCATGTATGTTCATAGCTGCAATAAGGGAAACATTGCGTACCAGTTTTGTGAGTGAAAGGGTTAACCGGCGTTTAAATTATTGTACTGGAAAATATTTTCCAGTACTAACTATAAATAACACAATAATAGAAAAGGAATCACGAATAAAAGAAAAAAACAAGTTTTTAAATCTTTCTACATTGAATTCGTGGAAAAATTAATTTGAAGTGTAAAAAATTGAATTTGAAAAAAAAATTATTTAATTCTAAAACAAAAAAAATTAATTTGAAATGAAAAAAAAACTAATATGAGTTGAAAATAATTTAATTTGTTTTGAATAAAATTAAAGTTGCTTTGAAAATAATTGTGTTTGATTTGTAAAAAAATTTAATTTGAATGGAAAAAGTGTTAATTTGAGAGTAAAAACCTATATATGATTTGGATTTAAAAAAAAATAAAAAAATAATAATAAAAATAAAAAAAATAAATTTGAAAGCTTTAAATTTATCTAAATTAAAAAAAAAATTAAATAATTTTTGTTTAGACTGAAAGGCTCACTGCTCTCAGCGAACGGAGTTATTCAATTGAACTAGTTCTTTCATGAGCAGCACAACTCTATGATTTATTAACTCCGTAATAAAATTATGATTTTTTTAATATAATTTTTAGTCCTTTCTGAATACAGGATATCTTAAAATAAATTAACCCCTTTATAGAATATTAATTATGTATTTAAATATATTGGGAATTTATTTCTTAAAAATAATCAGTTAATCGATTAGTAAGTTTTCTGATGACGGCAGGTAGTCAGTCTCCTCCGTGGTGTTTGCCGTTTCGTGACATTATTTTAAAAGCAAATATTTTAGATAACCCCACATTAAAAAGTCCATAAGTGTTAAATCAACACTTCATGTCACCTCTTCTGAAAATCAATTTCACAAGTAAAGTCTCTGATATACTATCGGTTTAATTTTTGCTGCAATTACATTTCGTAAGGATGTAGCTTTAGGTCTTTTGAGCAAAACGCTCCGTAATGGCGGTATATTCACATTTGAATCACACTCACGCTTCCTCATTGAAAGATTAGGTGCACAATGCGCATTCTAGCACCGAGAAACGCTATAAAGCGAGCGAAAATAGTTTTTAATGGGTTTATTTTAACATTTGTTTTGCACATGAACACAATATTTTAAGCGCTTAAAATAGTGAGTCTGCAATGGTTCAGTGTGTAGAGTATTTTCCTTAAAATCTGAAACGTCATATGTTCAAATGCCAAGCAAAATAAAAACAATTGTACAAAAATATAAGCAAACCTAAAAAGACTAAAATAATAAAAAATAAATCTAATTGAAAAAAAAGAAATAAAATGTTTTCAGCTGTTATTATTTGACTTACTTAAGTACATATTTTTGTAGCTAGAACCCAGCAAAATAAAGGGCATAATCTTGTAAAACGCAACGCCAAGCGTTGACAAATTTTATATGGAAACAATTTATATTACAAAAACAAAATACATTCAAAATTTCTCAACGCCCAATTTCTCAAATTAAGCCCAAAATTTTAATTGGAATCACTAACATTTTACATTTGCATTTACGCAAGACAATTTGCATCAAACATTGAACTGCGCTAATAAAAAATTCGAAAAATGCTTCTGAAAAGCACTAACGTAAGGCGGACTCTCTAACAAAGTAGAAAATTATCACAGAATATTTGATAAACTAAATAGTAACTTTTGCATCTGTGAAGCACTTTAGTGAGGCAAAAATCTTATGGCTTTTTGGAAGCTGAATGTATTGCTTCTAGCTGGCTCATCTCGAACAAAAAAAAATTGCCTTATTCATGCGCAACCGCAAGTGATTTTGTCACAGTAGAAGTAAGCAGTAATTTTTGCTGGGAAGTTGAAAAGTAAGTAGCTAATTGCTGTGAAATACATTTTTGTAGGGTACCCTTTATTTTTCAACTTCTCTTGTACTTCTCGTATACGTTTTTGCATGCTAGTAAGTAAAGTTTTTACAGTTGTGGTCCCTAATTCCTGTAAATAACTGTATAATGTAATATATATTGTATTTGTTGGATTGTTACGAAAAATTTATGGGAGAGTATGGACAAAAAAGTTTGCCGGTCCCTGGTTGAAAAAAAAAACAACTCCCTGCTGCTTCTATTGTTCATTCCACTGAATTCATGAACTTTCTGTTTGTGACAACAAATGCATGTGTGGTTACCACATTTGCAACTACATATAAATAAATATACAAACATACCCTCTAGTCAGCCTAGAACCAGCGACAGTTGCACTAGTTAAAATGTCGACAACTTTCCTTTTATGCGCGAGTAGAGATACGTTAGAGACAACAGTTCTAGTGAATTTCTGGTGATATTATCAATGTTTGTTTTTCTTTTTTATTATGCTATGCAATAAAGATGTTTGTTTTGTAAAGATTTTTGTTTGCGGTTTTCAAACTTATTATGTTTGTATATTGTGATTCTCAATATAGTATTAAGAGTCTTACTATAAACATACGGAGTTTGTTAACTAAATTCAAGTCTACTGACGAGTTCCACAAGCGTTGACGAAATGCATATAGACAATTGCTTAACCATAAAAACAAGCCAATTTTTGAAATTAAATAAAGACATTATGTCAAATAAATATACTTCAGTATTTCAAATATTAAATAAATATATATGTAGACGAGTGAATCCTTGGTTCAAATACCTCCATATTGTCATAAAAGAACTACCTTCTCAATAGTGATAAAGTCTACTGGTAGATTTTCAATGACAACCCTATGTTATATATCAATAGGCGATTACGTTGGCTGGGGTACACCTAATCAGTAGCACTATTGACTATGTCACTAAAAAATCACTATGATTTTACTATTGACAACGAGCGAGGAAATATCGATATTGTATACTAAAGCCCCTAAAATTTACTAGTGAATCTTTGGTGCCAATGTCTATATGTGGTCCCAATAGAACTACTTAGTCAGTAGTGCTACATTCTAGTGGTGGATTTTTAATGACAAGCTAATGTTAAATGTCAATAGATAATACCATTGGCTGGGGTACATCCAATCAGTAGCACTATTGACAACGTCACTAGTAGTGATGCACAAATATTCGTATTCGTATTCGAATCGCCGAATATTCGGCCATTCTTAATACGAATACGAAGCATTCGTATTCGTCAAATTCAGGCGAATACGAATACGAATATTTTTCAAAAAAAATTAAATAAATAAATGCATAAATCCTAAACTAAATTTAAATAAATGGATAAAAATATTAGTTTGTACGAATCCATTAATTTTTTTTATAGAAATTTGTGCTTTGTATCATTTTCAAATAATATTTACTGACGATCATTAAAATTTTGGGTAGTTTTTATGAACTTTAAAGTACGCCAACAGGAGTATTAAGTCCTTTTTCATAAAAATTTTTTGATGTTTCATATTGCAGACGTAAATAGAACCCCAATTTAATGTATATAAATTTCATATATTATATTCGTATTCGCATTCGTATTCGTGAATATTGTTTCAAATATTCGTATTCGTATTCGCGAATATCAAAAATTGACATTCGTTACATCACTAGTCACTAGTAAATCACCACAATTTCACTATTCGCACTTTCTGCAGGGTATGTATGCATATGCCTACGCATGCATGTTTCTCCTTTTTGGCAACATGGTCATATCTCAAAGAATGCAATTTTGAAGTTAAACAATGCAGAAAAATTTATTTTGTGTGAAAATTGCATACCTATAAATATTAGAATCATCCACGTTTTAGAGAAGATTTTTTTTATTATATTCATTAATTTGTTAAATTAGCTTTTGAGTTACGACGATCTTGCAATAAAGGAGCCATGTGCACATGTACATAATATATGTACATGTTTGTATAAATAAATAAATATTAATTGATTTACATGTACGTATGTATGTATGTACATCGTTAAAGTCACGTTTTCTTTTATTTCGTTTTGATTTTCGTATTGTTTACATATTCAATATGTAAGCATAGGATTTTATTTAAAAATGTACGAATGCATTCTTTTACTTGATAGTGTGCATATGGACAAAAGTAAATGAGTTTGTGCTTTAAATTTTTGTTTGTTTTACGAAACAACACAAACTTCTCTTGTGCATAAGAAGAGCGTTAATACATTCACGTAATTTTTCTTTTCTTCTCTGAAAATTTTCACATGCACATTGAATATTTTACACAAATAGAATAAAAATTCTATACACTCCCTATAATGCGTTGGCATTGGGCAGCCATTGTATCAAGTATTTAGCGTCGTATTTCTCATCCGCCGGAAGCTACACGCTATGTGCTGAATATAATAACTTAAACATCAGCTGTTTTTATGTTATGGCAACAAAAAGAGGATCGTGCGAAAAGGTTTAAACCTGTTAAGGGATGTGTCGAAAGGTTATTTAAAATAACGGGAGCTTTCTTTAGCTGTTTATTCTTTTAACATGAAGAAGTTAAATTATGTACCTATGTATGTACTATGTATGTATGTACATACATTAAACTATGTTACTGGTAAGATTTGACCAGGGTGCAAATCGCGGCATTCTTTATCGAACGAAATTACGAAATATTTCCATATAAACCCTATTGAAATATTTCGTTCGATAACGAGTGCCGCGATTTGCTCCCAGATATACATATTTACTCGATTTAAGAACCTATGTAAATTCGGTTTGCAGAGCACGACCGTATATTGTTTGAAATGTTAAAATTAATTAATTGAAATGCCTTTCGTTAGGTAACATCTCTTTTCCATGTCGTTTCCACTATCTGTTAAAGTATTTATGTACATACATATATGCATACATATGTATGTATGTACATGTAGATTAATTAATTATGCCAAATCTGGTCCATTTTAAAGAGTTTGTACTGAATTTGAAAAGCTTTCTCAATTAGTTAATTTTTGTGAATATGTATGTACCTATATTTAAATATGTACATATGTATGTATGTATGTGTGTATGTATGTATGTAACTGAAACTGCGATATTCGATAAAGATTGTTGTCTATAGACCAAAATATATGCATATGTATGTATGTATGTATGCATGTACATATGTATTTATGTATGTATGTATATATGTATTTATTAGAATAAAATTAAAAGTTAAATTCGAATGCACCATTGCTATTGATGTATGCATGTATGTGTGTATGTACATACATATGCATGTTAGTATGTATCCACCATTGAAAAATAATTTATATTCAAATAAATACAAAATAAACTCAAGTTCATTAACATTTACTTAATTTAATTTTTTGATATTGCAAAAAAAACCCAAATATATTTACATTGGCCAAAAAATTCATACCACCACCTAAGCATTTAAAAGCCAAATACATACCTACCTATTAAAAAACAAAAAAAAAAACAAAAAAAACAAAAAAAAAACAAATGAAACGACAACTCTTCTACATACTTACATAGTACATACATACATATGTAAATCCAGGCTGCCCAGAGAAGCGCCAGAGTGCCGAACATCAATCGGCTTTTTATACAAATGAATACACATACGCTTATACATTACTCTGGGTTTTCTATCTGTGGGCAGCATTGTTGTAAATGCATATACATTTGTACGTAAACCTCTCTTCCGAACAGTGTTACCATATGTGAAGATTTATCTTATTTTTGAAGTTTTTAGACGTGTTAAAACGACAAAAAAGATTTCTTATCTAAAAAGAAGATTTTTAAAAATTTTACTTTTGGTACTTTTAATATATTATTGAGGGATTTTTTGACTAAATTACTTACAAATTTTCTGATTTGCTTCATAATGATCTTACACATATTCTATACAGTAAGTATTTTAATAGCTCACAGAAAACCAAGTAAATTTGAACTCATTTTCATTCGAGAAAGATTTTTGGTAACAAAAAAGATTTATTTTGCTCGACTTGAAGATTTTTGAAAAATAAATATGGCAACACTGCTTCCGAACCATACACAAATAAGTTAACAAACAAATTCAGCCAATTTTTAAATATTTGTATGTTGTGCACCCGTTTCAAGCACTTGTACTTTTAGTTGTTGAATCATCATGATTATCTTGTTTTAACATCATCATCATCATCATCCATTGAAACAACATTATTATATTTGAGCTTCTGTTATTATTTGTTGACTCATATGTATATATGTATATAAGTATGTATACATATGTATATGCATGTACATCCATAAATACATCCATACATATATTATTTTAGGCCCATATCTACATTCATACATATGTACATAATTCATTCATATTTAATAATTTTTGTTAAATGCGTCTTCAAATCTTTAAATACATTTAATGCAGGGTATACACGATACTTAATTTCGTACTTGGCGTAGTATGAGTTGTAGTACGCTTTTTAAGATACACGTTACTACAAATCATACTAATTCATTTGAAAGAACATTTTTAAGGCAATACCCACGCGTATAAATGAATAATGTGGTGGATTTATTAATTAAAAGTGAACTGCAGTGGAAGAGAATGAAAAAAATAATGCAAAAAGAAAACAACATGTCCTATGTTGTAAAGAATGATTAATATAATCAGTCGAATTATGAATATTCCCGGGGAATTTTTTTCCTTCCCTATCATTTGTTCCCAGGGAATAATCCTCATATTCTAAATAGCCGGGGAATAAGCAAATACGGGAGAGAGTAAAATCTGGATCAGCTTTAATGTTTACATATTTTTCTGCACTAACGCAAAGTTCAGCAATATAAATTTATTAAAAATGTGATGTTTTCATTGTCAATAAGATTTCGTGTTAATATAATATTTGTTTTTGTTTAAATAAAAATTATTATTCAGACAAGCGGAATAACTTTGTGCTGAGAAAGTGGAGTGAAAACTGAGTCAGGTCCAGTGGACTGTGTGTACAAAGGAAATTTGTAAATTTTATAAAGTTTTTCTTATCGGTCTTGATAATATTAGAAGGAAATAAATCTTCCATTTACCTATTATGTGAACTGCAAAATTGATTGTTTTAGTATTTGTTCTGAATACAGAAGTAGTTTATGTTTTTGAAGTGCATTTGCGCAGTGTTTAGATAAAAATGCAAAAATACAAAATACAAAAGGGAAATATAATAATTCGGTATTTATTTAAACTTTTTGTTCTAAATAAATGCTTATACTATTGATTTTCAACATTTATTAATATGATTTTTAAATTTTTGCATTAGTTCCCTTCAAAATGTTTGGGGAGAAAACTCTCAACAAATTCTCCCTCTCCCTCATATTTAGAATACCTACTTTTTTCCCAGGAAGTTTTTTCCCGGTGAAATTTTAGTTCATAGTAGGAGGAATGGGAAAAGGGAAAAAACTCCCGGGGAATTGCTATTCATAATTGGGCTGAATATTTTATTTTCTTTTTTTAATTAAAATATCCTCTACATAAACCTAATTTTAAAATTGAGTCACAGAAACACTGCGTTTTCTAAATCATTTCCTCATAAAACTAATTTTGCTGTACAACAGCATGATACACAATACTTATTATCGTACTTATCGAAGCTCCGCCCACAAAAATCAAAAATTTTTGATTTTCGTACTACAAAGTATACTTCATAAGTACGACAGCATGACACACGTTACTAATTTCATACTTGTCCGATTTATCGTACGATTTGTAGTATCGTGTATACTCACCATAAGACCTTACTCATATTTGTTTTTTTTGGTTTACCAATTTGATCTGCTCCCATTTTATATAGAAAGACGGCTTTTACACATGGAGAGTAAAAACTTTGCGTAAAATGTGAAAAATTATTTCTTGAAAAAACTAGTTTGCCAGAAAACGAGTTTAAAGTTTTCAATTTAAACACAACTTATGGAAAAAGAAAATTTTGTGTATGTACATATTTATTTTAATATGTATTTTTATTTATATCTTTAGTACATCCCTTTACCATTATTTAGTACATCCCACACATATACACAACTTCCTTTGTATAATGTTTTTTCATTCAGTCTTCAATATGGACCTATATTTATATTTCTAGGTTTCGCTTCCAAAATACAATAAGTCCTGGTCAGGTTTGACTCGTCAAGTCTTGAATTTTTAGGAGAGAGAGGAAAAGATAATGAAGAGGGGTACAGATTTGACCGTACCAGTCAAGTTTTTTGTTTCGTTTTGTTTTGTTATTCCTAATACTCTGCGACAACGCAAATTTATGAAATTTGATGAAACAAACTTGAATGATTTGTATATGTATGATGTGTGTGAACCAGGACTAAAATTCATAAAATTTACTATGGCTGTTAAGTGGTTAAGTTAACATTGCGCTTTAAACCGTTATAAAATGAGCTATGCTAAATGTTTTGGTTTATGTCTTCGCTACTTAAGTTTAACTGCCATTTTATGGACGACAATCAACAAAAGTTCTTGCCTGCCTATTTGTATGGGAAAACAAAACAAAGCACTCAAATTTGGTTTTGTTTTCAGTATAGACGGGAATTTTGATTGTCATCTATAAACTGGCAGTAAATTTATATTCACCCTTATCGGGAAATAAAAGTTTACTTTAAATGTGTTTCCTTTTCCTAAAATTGTAATCGCCAAATTTTTGCGTTATTGTCGTGTCAGTTTTTTGTTTATGGGAACGTGAGCAAAATGTTCGCCTCTTATTCCTGATAAAGGTGGTTTTTAGAAATCTTATAATAAAGCTTCATGTAAATTGTTCAACTTTCAACCATTTAGGATTTATCTTTATGTCTTAAAGACATTGACCCATATTAATAGTCAAAAAAAGTATACTTTACGAGTTTTTGTTTGGTAATAAATACTAGTTTTAAATTTTTAAAGTATATTTTGTTTTGACTATGAATAATATGCGCCATATTTGGTTAATACGAGTAGTAAACAAAACATAATCACACCTATCGTGAATAACAAGTGTAATTTTTGTTCTCATGAAATTTTTATTCCTCTCGAAGGGAAAAATGCTATTGTGAATCTCTTGTGAAATTTTTCTCGCGATGTCATTTTTCAGTGAATGTCAAAGCGTAAAGAAGATTTGTAAAGTTTAAAAATTAATTTTAAATGAAACAAAATTTAATTTTAATAATAAGCAGCGTTGTCAACTTTTAAATTTCAAAAAGCACTGAAATCAGGAAAAAAAACGCGTAATTTAAGTAAAAAAGCACTAAATTAAAATTGTTTATAAAAAATATAGAAATCGGTTGACCTTGCATTTTATCCCTAAAACTTCAAATTTTAAGCATCCGATACACATTTTGATTCTATGAGAATCAGTGAATTCTAAAATCAATTTGACGAAACCTTTCTAAGTTATTATAAAAAATTTAATTTTTTTCGTCAACGAAGAAACAAATCACCTAAAATTAGTCAAATTAGCAGCAATTGGCAAGTCTTTTTGACTTGCTGATTAGATTTTGAACTCGATGGGAGTAGTAGTTAATTTTTTTAAAATCAAGACTTTCAAAATTTGATTTTTATTAAACAATGCTGTGGAAACATTCTTTCACAGCAAACGCAATAGTAATAACAAAGTTACAAAATTAAAAAAAAGCAATTTGCAAGGTAACCAAGTTATATAAACTTAAATTATATGTACTATTATTTTAGAAAAAAGGAACGAAGTAGGTTATAAATATGTAACCTAAAACAGCAGCTCTATTAGCAACACAATTTTCTCGTTTCAGACCGCTTTTATATAAAGCCAAGTGTAAGGACAATTTTTTACGTATTTGAGACTTAAATAAAGTAATATAGGTAAAAACGCGATCAACTGCTGCGTTTAAACATTAAAGTTTGATGGGAATGCAATTTCGATAATGCCCCAAACGAGCTTATATCAAATGAATCGTTATAAGACTTTATTTCTGCCCAAAACTCGATAGCGAACTCAAAGTTTCTTCATTGGATTAAGTGAATTATTCTCTATTTACTGTATATACTAGAAAATATTTCGCTATTAGACTATACTTGCACTATGTCTTCTTTGTCGTGTGGCGAAACACTGTTTCCATTAATTGTGCTTAAAATGTGAAAGTTTGAGAATAAAATGTACGTATTTCTTCAACCAAGTTTTGTACAATCTTATTAGAATATTTTGAAATATTCCATTTAACTTCAGTGCTTATGTTTTTTAAATGTTAGACTTCTTCAAAAAAAAATATATATATATACCTATATTATATAAGGAAAATTCTTTTTGAATTTTGGGTTTAGTGCCACCGCCAAGAAATAAAAAGCACCAAAAATTAGTTTAAAAAAGCACCGAGCACTAACTTCAACATTTTTCGCGTTGAAAATTTCAAAATGCACTAAAAACGGTGCGAAAAGCACTGAGTTGACAACGCTGATAATAAGAAATATAAAAATTTTGGTTTTTCAAATGAAATGTTTTTAAGTGTAAAGGCAGAATTAAGGCAGAATTAGTTTGTACGTGCTGTTCTGTTCTGAATCAGCTGTTTTGTTTCTGTTGAGTTGAAAATCTGTATATGTGGTTAGTTTTTACTTTTTCGTTCTGTTCTGTTGCGGACAAATCTGTAGAAAATAGAATTCAACGTTAAGTGACAGCCAAAAGTGTGTATGTATTAGTGTGTTGTGATATTTTCTGTACAAGTGTAATCAATTCTATAGGTTGCCAGCTGATTTTTTTCACAGACAAAGTAATTGCAAAATATTTTATACAGAAAGGAACGGCACAGAACAGCAACAGAAAGTAAAGACTAATGAGGCCTTTAGTTTGTACGTGATGTTCTGTTCTGAATCAGCTGTTTTGTTTCTGTTGAGTTGAAAATCTGTATGTGTTAGTTTTTACTTTTTCGTTCTGTTCTGTTGCGGACAAATCTGTAGAAAATAGAATTCAACGTTAAGTGACAGCCAAAAGTGTGTATGTATTAGTGTGTTGTGATATTTTCTGTACAAGTGTAATCAGTTCTATAGGTTGCCAGCTGATTTTTTTCACAGACAAAGTAATTGCAAAATATTTTATGCAGAAAGGAACGGCACAGAACAGCAACAGAAAGTAAAGACTAATGAGGCCTTAAAGTTGTGTTTTGAAATATTCTAGATGCAGTGAAAAAAATTCTTTAGTAAACCACCGCAAAAAATGACTGAATGTGAACCAAAACGGTTCATATTCTATGCGAAAAGGTTTCTCAAGTAATTATTGTTAACAATAAAAATTAATATTTATAACCTATTTATTTGTTATATTTTAAATGCATTTTAGAAAGTTCTAAAATATTTTTAAAGAATATGGACGCATGTACATACTAGTGATGTAACGAATATCAATTTTTGATATTCGCGAATACGAATGCGAATACGAATATTTATAGACATTAAATTAGGGCTCTATTTACGCTTGCAATATGAAATATTAAAAAATTGTTATGAAAAAGAACTTCATTCTCCTGTCGGCGTACTTTAAAGTTAATAAAAACTACCCAAAATTTTAATGATCGTCAGTAAATAATATTTGAAAATGATACAAAGCAAAACTTTCTATAAAAAATTTAATGGATTCGTACAAACTAATATTTTTATCCATTTATTTAAATTTAGTTTAGGATTTATGCATTTATTTATTTAATTTTTTTTGGAAAAATATTCGTTTTCGTATTCGCCTGAATTTTACGAATACGAATGCTTCATATTCGCATTAAAAATGGCCGAATATTCGGCAATTCGAATACGAATACGAATATTCGTGCATCACTAGTACATACATATGTACATATTTTTTTTTTCTGAAACAATAAATAAGATTCAAAGAGCTGAATAAATTGATTTTTGGGCATACGCTGTTATTAATGAAAACCACAGATAAGTGTTAATCGAACCATTGATAATGTCTCTAAATTTTAAATTTAATATTCGTATTTCGAATATTATGTCGGATTCGCGCATATCTAAAAATTTAAAATCGTTATATTACTATCGTTATATTTTACGAGTACATCAAATAAAACCAACTTGTTTCTTTCTGTTTTTAACCGACTTAAAAAAAAGGAGGAGGTTAACAATTCGTCTCTATTTTTTTTTTTTTTTTTTTTTAGGTGTGGATCTTCATAACTCAGTACATTTTGGACCGATTGTAAAATTTTTTTCGTTGTCTGAGAGGGTATAGATTCCCATTGGTCCCATTGCAAAAAATGGGCGGGGACACGCCCACAATTTATATATATAATTTTATGATATTCTACTTATTTGATTGCTGCGAAACCTATAAAACACCTTTAGTTCTTGTAATTACACAATTTGAAAGTTGAAAAAATGGGCGGTATTACGCCCATTAAAATGCAGAAATTGTGACTTTGCCCGAAAAATATGTACCACCACAACACTGTAAATACAAAATTACGACTCTTCCAAAATTTTTGTACCAACACAGTACTCTAAACACAAAAATATGACTTAACGTTTACAAATACCGCGTTCTTAGTAATGGTATACCACAACAACACTCTATATACCAAAAATTCGACGTTAGTTTCCCAATATCCAGTTTACAATAATTCTATACCGCTACAACACTAAATACAAAAATTTGACTTTATTTCCCCAAATACCCCGCTTACAATAATTCTTTACCGCTGCAACACCGTAAATACAAAAATTTTACTTAAGTTGGGAAATTTCCATTGTGACGACCTTATAAATTTGTATTTAGAGTATTGTGACAACATTGAAAAGCAGAGTCGGAGGACGGTCATTCGGCGTTATCATTTTAATGTTATGAGTACATTAAAATGTTGGCAAACGAATGTTGTACTGATGTTAGTTGTACTCGGAGACAAGCGTAGCAACGTCGTGCTGATTGTCTTTTTCTGCCTGGGTTGCCACACACCTTGAGCTCTAAAATAGACACAATCCTCGATTTAAAAAAATGGGCGGAATCACGCACACTAAAATTTAATATTTTATTTTAAGTGGTTCTACTTTACCGATTTTTGCAAGACTTAAGATGTACCCTGAGCTCTGAAAAACACAATCCTGCACTTAAAAAATGGGCGGAGGCACGCCCATTAAAATTTAATTTTATATTTCACGTACTTCTTATCTTCTTCTATCAGATCTATGCATTGAAGTCGGTTTTTTTTGGCAGAAAGAATTATTATTTATTTATAACATCATGCAAATAATATAGTACATACATACATTTAAGACAAAAGATTTTAGCTGATCAACTGTCTATTTATTGCCTTGTTTCCATTGTATCTGTAAATTAGGGTGATCGATTAATCAACTTTAAAAAACGACAACCCGGCTTTCAGTTGGTCATTACAAGAATAAAAGAGGATGTGTGTATGTATGTATGTAACGTATGGACTCCCAAAACGGCTGGGCCGATTTTGATGAAATTTTCAGGGAATCTTTAGAATATTCTAATTTTTGATTTTCGGTCTGCGGGCGGAGCGGCGAGGCAAAATCCAATTTTCATATTGCACCACCAATGCGCAACACTTTCAAATCAATATAAATGAAATTGAAAAGACAATGGGGGTAGCGAAGCACACCGGGTGTAGCTAGTATTTTTATAAAACAGCAGTTATCTAGGAACTAGACCGTTGGCCCATTCAATATATTTAAAGAATACTTTATAATATTTTAATATAGAGAAAAAATATTCGGATAAGTATTTTCTAAAATGTATTTTAACTTTTTTAATTTTAATTGCACAAGATGTTTGTGTTATTCTTTTTTTTAAATGAATTGAATTGAAATAATTACTTTTAATTGTTACAAAATAATATTTTTAGTCATTTATTTAAATTTCGTTTAGGATTTATGCATTTATTTATTTAATTTTTTGGAAAAATATTCGCATTCGCCTGAATACGAATGCAAATACGAATATCTATAAATTGAAGAATATTCGAGCATGACTAGTACATACATACAATGGAGGTACAACTTGCGATGTTAATAAAGCCGTTTCAGAATAAAATACAAGTATTAATACTTTTGTGGAAAATGCAACTCTGACATGTTGAGTTGTTATTGTTTTTTGAAATTTTTTAAACAGAATTTAGATCAGGGAAACATTTTCGTCAAAAGTATTAATACTTGTATTATAGTCTGAACCCTGAGAAAATGCGACGCAAATCTAACTATTTGTGCTTAAATGCGAACACATATTTGTATTAATTAGGTCAAATATTGAAGTATTTAGTAAAAATCATATATCTTTATTTCTCATGAGCTATTTTACTGACTCCATCATAACACTTATTGAGATATAAATATTAACCTCCCAAACTCTAAATTTATTAGTGGTTATGACTTCAGTGAAAAAATTCAATCGAATGTAGCAACGCAAATCGGAATCGAAGCAATGAAATGCGGATGGAGCTAAAGACTAAATTAAGAGTGACGTACAACGGGGCTCTAATGTAGTTGATTACAAATTATACTTACAATGTATTTGTTGTAACATATTTTTGTCCTTGACCTAATACATACATACATATGTGCATACATATGCACGTAGATATGTACATATGTATGTATGTATGTATGTAAGTACATGGAAACGGCAGCAGTACCAGAAATCGTAGCCGACAAGTGATAAATTCTCTGGATTTTTGTTTTGTATGCAAAACACACACAGTATTTTCGTACATACGTATGTATGTGTGTATGCATGTGCCTTATGAACACGTACATACATATATACAGAAACATTTGTATATGTATGTACATAAATACCTACAATTGTATATAAAGTATGTATATACATGTGTATGCATGCCATTTTTATTTCTAATATATAATAGTATACACATTTTTCCGAATCTCAATTTTTTGCTTTCAAAAATTATACAAAACTACACTTACATATAATGCAATAAAAAAATTAAAAAAAAAATAAATAAATATGCATTTACAATACATCCATATGTACATAGAATGTATGTATGTACAAATGAAATTGTCGCTGCTGCCGCTAATTTGCTGTTGCGAATTCTGGTTTCATCGTAGTCGCATGCATTAAAAAAACACTCATACAATTAGCGCCTTTTAATGTTATGTAGTTCAATGAAATTGTATTGCTAATACAGTCGACTCTCGATAATTTGAAATTCATGACAGTTGAGAAAAATTTATAATAATGAAGAGTTCGTATAACATAACTTACTTTTTTTGAAGTCGGTTAAAAATACAATGATTGATAGTTAAATTTCATAAAAGATCTACAATTCACTAATTTTCACAAGTGACAAGAAGCAATGAAATTTTTTTTTAATTTTAATTTAACGGCAACGGTCATGCTAAAATCAACTGTTAAAGTTGTGGCGCATGCTAAAATCATGGAATAGAAACTATACCGAGTTTGTTTCAAAAACGCGAATACATTCACATTACACGGTACAACAAATGAAATTTTTTTCAAAATAAAAAAGATATACCGAGCCGTAACCGCCAAAAATGCTTAACCGGGCACATATTTTGGACCTCGTTTTTTACGAAAATCGGTTTTGTCCAAAAAATGAAGTTCGAAAATTATGTCGCTTAAGCTTTTTTGGCGGTTATGGCACGATACGTGCATCGGCGTTTTAAAAGTTTACATCTGAAACTCATTTTACGGCCTATTTAAAGTTTCAGCCTTGTGTAGTAAACAAATTTAGAAAATCGTGTGATACATACTTAGGTTTTTGGTATATAGTGTCTTCAGAACATTTATTAAGAACATTACAAGCAACATTTTGTTGACATACATTAACTCTCTAACTCTTCTGAAAGTTGGTATTTTTTAAATTTTTTTTTAAAGCCAAAATCGCCTACAAAACAGGGATGTATGTAGTTGAAATATTCTGCGAAAATATTTGTCATGAAATTCCACTAGGTTTTAGAACACACTTACGTCTAAAATTCTACTTTAATATCAGAAATATATGTATGTATGTATGTATGTAGGTATAAAAACTTATAAAGAAAACTTGTTTTGCTGAAAATGAATTTGAATTTACTAAAAACTTAAGGAAGGAAAAATAATTTCTGCAGAATTCCTTCAGTAGCCTGTTCGAGTTATCGGAAATAGTACTCAAAAATCTAAGTCTTTATATTAGGAGCAGCGACTGGTATGGCCGTTAACTCCTTCTATGGCATGTGTTAACAATAGGCCCTTTCCTGACTCACTTTTCTTTTCTCCTGAAGTAACTATTCATCTATTCATCTATATCTTCCCGCTTTCTTCCTTATCATCCCTTTCTCTACTACTTTCAACCTACTGGTAGCACAAAGGGTAAGCTGGACCCCTAGATTTAATTTTTCACCAGCAACCTGCTAACCTAACCTCTCTCAAGAGTTGATTATATAATTTTTTTTTAATGAAATTTCTAAACAAAAGAACGATATGACGATTACTTATTTACTCAAAAATCACGTTTTCTGAAATTTTTACACAAGATAAAATACACAATGCCGCATTTTTTGAGTTATGACACTATTGAAGTAAATGAGCGGTATGCAAATTATTTACTTATTTTTAGGGTTCCGTACACCAAAGGTGAAAAGGAACCCTATTGTTTTCGCTACGCTGTCCGTCACACGGTATTTTCTCAGGAACCGTAAGAGCTACGGACCTGAAATTTGGACAGAGTATGTAGAACCTTGGCCGCTACAACAACAAATACATGAGAATTAAAAATTAAAGGGTGTTCCAAAACAAGCAACGAAAAATGTTAAAATCCCATGTAATATACATACATACAATTGTATGAACATATGTATATTGAAACTTGAATTTTTTAAAATTAGTGTATTTTTATACAGACTAAAACAAGTAACACTAAAATTTAAAAAAATTTAAATTAAAGGGTGGTCCATCAGTTAATGCAATTTTGACTATGTAATTTTGACAATTTGCTATGTCTTGGAAACCGTAAGAGGCAAACGCTTGAAATTTTCAAAAACGGTAAAACTAAAAAAACCGAAAATTATAAAATCGCCAAACCAAAAAACCAAAAAAAAAAAAATGCCAAAAATTAAAAAAAATCGCCAAAACGAAAAAAATCGCCAAAATTAAAAAAAAATTTCTAAGACTAAAATAAATCGCCAAATTCGAAAAAATCGCCAAAATGAAAAAAATCGCCAAAAATCTAAAAAAATCGCCAAAACGCGAAAATGTCACCAAAACTAAAAAAAATTTATATAAAAAAAATCGCAAAAATAAAAAAAAAATCGCCACAAATAAAAAAAAAACGCCAAAATGAAAAAACGCCAAAACGAGAAAATAAAGTGTCAAAACTAAAAAAAGAGCCAAAACTTAAAAAAATCGCCAAAAACGCAAAAAACGCCAAAACAAAAAAACCGAAAAACCCCCAAAAACTAAGAAAAAAATGCAAAAACTATATATTATATAGGATAAAGTTTGTATTAAATTACATATCTAGTGTTCGTACGGAACCCTTCGTGCGCGAGTCAGAGTCGCACTTTACTGAATTTATTTACTTTGTGTTTGGTCCACTGTGTGGGGAGTCAGTTGATGTAGATTTCTGGTTTATATACTCAGGCGTTATTGCAAATGGAATATGTGGATTGTTTTTGATTCATCGTATTTAAATTTGCTGAAAGCTTTTTTTGTAATGAAAGCTCAATTTTACTATCTCTAAATTTATAACAGTCTTGCCCTTATTGTTTGTTCTTTACTAATTATGAACATGTTAGTTTATTTGCTTAGTTTTTAATTGTTATGTGTATTTTTGTATATACATATGTATAACTTTTTAACTTCTCCATACCGATTTTACCCAAATTTTCGAAAATCACGTTTTTATCATATTTTTACGTTTGGAGGTCTTAGAAGTCAACTCTGACTGATGTCCGTATGTATGTATTATCTGTGTGTGGGTGTACATATGTATGTGAGCTAAGAATAGGTCAACGGACTGTAAGCAAATTTGCCATATTCGAAAGATAATGAGATAGATGTCGTCAGATAGTGTATCGATTCTGTTCAATAGGTTTCGAAAATTCTTGAAAATAAAATTTTCATAAAACAAATACTAAACTACTAAGAGATATGGTTAACCTGACCAGATTATCCCGCTTTTCGTAGCTCGATCCCGCTTCGAATTTCTATCCCGCTTTATCCGGTTTTTGAGTTTCGAAATGATCAATATCTTGTTCTATTTTTATTAAAATGTCAGTCATTTTTTATTTGTTTTTATTTTCAAATAACAAAATAACAAAACACAAAGTTGCCAGAGTTATCAAAAACGGACTGAACATACATAGAGTATGTACGTGTTTAAGGAAGTGTTTAATCTTATACCATGTTCACACTTATGGTCTTAAACGTGTTTAAGGCAAGTGTTTTAAAAAACTAAACACAACCGTTCACATTACATTCGAGATGTTTAAGGTTGACGTTTTGTCAATAAATTATTGTATTTGTAAAAAATTACGAACAATTATGCTTTTTTATTGGTTTATTATTTTCAAACAATAAATGTTCTTGTTAATATTTGAGTATTTTTTAACTAATTACTTGTTTACCAAATAATTTTTGCCAGAGTTATCAAAAAACGGACTGAACGTACTCCATTTACGTGTTTAAGGAAGTGTTTTAATCTTGAACACTTCATTTGAGATGTTTAACAAAACAAGTCAATGTATAGTAAAACATATCAAAATCATCGCGTTTAAGCTCTTAAACACGAATGAGGCGTGGCACGCTTGCTGTTCAACATTCTCTACCTTGTATAATATTTATTAACATAAATGTCATTAGTAAGATATTTTTTAAGTAAACATTTTCTCTTGTCCAATTCCGATTATTTTCTATCCACTTAACAAGATATTAAAAAGTCAGAGTCGCACTTTACTGAATTTATTTTTATATTATGTACAGTAATTTTTTCAGTATAATTTATATTTTTTTTTCTCTTCTTTTCAGACTGCTTATAGAGAACAAATACACTAACAAAGCAAACAAATAAAACCTAAAGGAGAAAGAAAAGAAAGACTTAAAAAATAAAAAATACAACAACATATATAAATATAAAAACTCTTTAACTGCAGAAAAGGAATTCGAGAAGTATTTCGGAGAATATCAAAAATCTGTAACATAACTTTCATTTATAATAAGTAAATTATCCAATTTTTAAAAGGGCAGAAGTTTCATAAAAAAGCGAAAACTAAAAGGCTAGTGTAAAGGCGCTGCTTTTACAAATGTATATTAGCAATAGCAGCAACATTGGTATGGCCACGTTGTTGCAAAACAATAAAAATTGCATGAAAACTTTGTCAAATGGCACGAGTGTGGTGGGTGTGGGCTCGGCTGGAACCAACCACATTATTGTGAGTCAACAGTCTAATCACCACCAAGTAGGTGCTGCAACATCAACAAATGTGCCTACGCAAACAATAGCCACCTCTACCCAAGGTGGCTCAAATACTATAACGTCTTTGGGTGGCAATTTGGTTCTGCCGGCACAAACCCAAACCATCCTGTTAACAAATGGTGCAACTGGTGCTTCTACAATACTTACTTATCAACAATATCAGCAGCTGTTGCAACAACAACAACAGCAGCAGCAGCAACAACGTTTACTGGTTTCACAAAATTTAGTCAATTTGCCTATAGGCAACTTAATAAGTACCAGCAGTGGTGGTCTGGCTGTGATAACTGATAGTACTAGCAATCACAATGTCTCTTCAACTTCGTGCAACACTACAGCAACTCAAGGAACTTTTCTCGTTACCACTTCATCATCTGCTTCCACTGTTCCCTCCGCTTCAGCCACAACTTCATTTCAGCAGCAGTTTCAACAACAGTTGTCAAGCTTACAAAATTCTCAGAATTCTACTTCCACTACATCCACTAGCTCCACAACACTGACAACCCCATCATCTGCATATTTGCAGCAGCCTGGAAACCAGCAAAGGTTGATTTCAACAACATCAGTTGGTAATGTCGGTAACAATAACAATAGTAATACTACAACCTCTATAAGACACTTTTCACAATTTTCTCAACAACCCGCCAGTACTTTGAATGTTATTACCAACACTACTGCTTCACCAAACAACAATAACAGTAACCAGCAGCAACAACACCGTACTACAACTGTCTTAATAAATCGCAACAATAACACAATTATTGCTGGCAATACAACACAACGTCTGCAACATGCCACTATTCTAGCGAAATCTCCTTCGAATCTTATAAAAACAACTCAAACGCAACATCACCAGGGGACAATAATGGTCAATAATATGGCAGTTCAACAGGTGATAAACAACAGCAACGGACAAATAATAAGTTTAGTTAAATCTACTCAGCAACAGCAGCAGATCAATAAAAATCTGCCAAAATCCATACAACAAACAACGACTGCCAACTTGCCTCAACAACAATTACAGAAACAACGTTATGGTACTGCTAATGTACAACAAATTAAGCAGCAACAGTTAAAAGTTGTTACTGCTAGCAAACACCAAACGATACCACAACGTGCCACAATTATAAATTCTAACACAATTACCAAAAATCATGTTTTAAGTAACAACAGTACTGCTACTAAATTAGTAAATTTAAATAAGACAATTACAACAACTACAGCTGCTCCAACTGCAATTGCTGCAAATAAAACTATTTCATCAACAACTTCACAAAAACAAACAGCTCAGCAGCAACAACCTATCAATGGTCATCACTTTAATAATAAACTAACAAATATACAGCAAAAACAACCCGCCTCGAAATTAGTTCCTAATGGACATAAAACCATTAACATTACTAACAACATAAACAAAAACATTGTAAACTCCACTGCTTCCGTGGCTTCATCATCCTCTTCCAGTTCCATCATCACTACCACATCTTCCATATCCAGCACTCCCACCATTTATAATACAGCAACATTATCATTATCCACCACAAAATCAGCTTTAACAAATCCAAATACATCTTATATGCCTACAACTCAGACCAATTCCCAACAACAACATACAACCTCCACAACCTTAAGTAGCACAGCTGGTGCTACAATCACAGCTCATAATCCTTCTAATCTAACTACTACAGATTCAAAATGTATTTCCGTTACCTCTGCTGCGTCAGCAACTGCAGCAACAACTAATGCAGCTATCAACAGCAACAATACTACTACAAATGATGGTGCTGCTGCAGTCGCAGCTGCTACGGCATCATCTACCAACGAACAAGAACCTGAGCCTGAAATTGATATTGTCATTAATAATGTTGTGTGTTCGTTTAGTGTTCGTTGCCATTTGAATTTGCGCGAAATTGCTTTGAATGGTGCCAACGTTGAATATCGCCGTGAAAATGGAATGGTTACAATGAAATTGCGTCGCCCATATACCACGGCATCCATATGGTCGTCGGGCAGAATAACTTGTACTGGTGCTACATCAGAGGAACAGGTAGGTCTTAAATTATTTCTTTGTGGCATTCTTAAACGTAGAATTTTAAATGAACATTCTCTTCCATAAACTCAAACAGTTGCCCAACTATGTCAAATTGCCGTGTGTGAACCCAGACAATCCAGAAATCTCGTCTGCAACAATTTTAGTATTTTGTTTATATTTTCAATATAAATAAAAGCAGACGACAATTTTTGATGGTGTTCGATAAACTGGCAGTTACAGATAAAAATAATCTAAAATGTTTGTTTTATTTTCGAACTACATACAACATATTTTGTTAGTTTACTTATTTGTATTAAGCCTAAAGTTCGTATCGTTAAGAAAACCAAAGATATTTTTTTGGGGTTTAGTAGTTTATGGCTAGCTACTAGGAGCAAAGTGCCAGGTTCTTCAACAAATAGAAGTTTTCTCAAGGCCTCATTCGACCCACGCCTTCACAGGGGAAGTAGAGAATCCTAGAGTCCACTCCTAGAGTTTAAATGGTCTCCACCAGTCAAAATTCTCTTCAAATTCGAGTTATATATGGTTCTCCACCAGGTTCTACAACAAATTGCCAATTATGCCCAACACAAAACTATCCACCATCCGAGTATTATATTTGGTCTCCACCAGGTTCTTCAACAAAATGCTATCGTCAGATTAGTATTACGTGTTCCAAATCAGTTTATTTATCCAGTTCATAGAGTATTCAATGTGGTCTCCACCAGTTTATTGTTCCAAAATTTTTAAAAGTCAGTATCTAGTAGTGTTGTTAATTATTCGTCTTTTATATTTGTTCGAATAAAATTTCATGATTTTTTTCTTGTTCGAACAGACGAATAATTTTGAACTTTTGTTCGAATATTCGAACGAACAAAGAATAAAAAAATATATTCGAATAATCTTAAAAAAGTTTGCAAAAAACGACACGTATGTATGTGTATTAGTTAAATTTTTTTTATTAACAAACGAAAAATTATTCATTACACAAAAAAACATATGATTTCAATAACAGATTTAGAAATTTAATAACAAAACTTAAAAATTTTAAGAACCTTTGCCGCAGATGACGCTGTAGTATAAGTTAAGAACTCTGTGTTCCACTAATACTATTGAAGTAGCAGAATCGCAAAAAAGAAGAGAGTAAATTAATATATAGAAAATTTAAGATAACTTCCAATCGACTAGACCGATTTCCTTCAAGTATAAATTAGAAGATATACGATCATGTCACCTCTCAAACGAAAACAAAGCAAATTAAAATCGGTCAAGCCGTTCGGGAACTACGGCGTCAAAGACACGCAGATCTAACAAAATATATCTAAAAACGATGTGATACCTTCTAAGCGGCTGGACCGATTTTCTTCAAACATAGCTAAGAACACTTTCGATCAAGTCACCTTTCAAGCAGAAATAACTAAATCAGAATCAGTCCAGCCATTTGGTCTGTACGTGGACTCGCAAAAACAAACAGATACACAGACACACACTAAAAACTTATATTTTTTTTTTCTCTTTTTGTGACGTATTTTAAAAAGTTGGTATTTAATGCTTTTTTTTACGTCGTTCAATAATTCGATTTTTAACGCTTTTGATTAGAGAAAATCAGTTTTTTTCTAATCTCTTTATCAGAAACTATAAGACACCTTCTAATTCCATGAAAGAAGCATTACCTTTTCCCAGAAAGAAAAAAGATGAGTTTAGCGAACATATTGTTACGTTTAAATTTTATTAAACGTGTGAGTTCTTTTGATTGCTCAAAAATAAAAATAAATAACACACAATTTTTATTTGCTACTGTTTTCCTTTTATTCTTAACGAAGCAAATTACAACTTGTCTTTACTTAACTACTTCTTATCGTTATTATCCACTTTCAACGAGGTCTTAACTTTCTTTCTTTTCTTTTCTTAACTACTTTCTGATTAGCACCACAGAATACACAGAAGTGAAGAAAGTGACAGGTAAAAAAAGCTCCAATCAGGTTTTTGTTAAAATTCATGGAAGAAAGAGAAAAGTATAGTGTATTTGATACTGTAGTGTATTACTACTTACCAATTAACACAGCTAATAAAAATGTATTGCACTAGAAAGACGTAGCAAAACAAAACCGACGACAAAATTTGAGGGAAAACGAGACAAACTGAAAAATACCCATATCTTCCGTCTCGTGACACTTCTGTATGTTTTGTGTTAGCGTAATAACATGTCTGCACTTAGTAATGGCATCTATGCATGATGACATCTGTATTGTCATTTACTATTGGTAGCCAGATGTTCAAACAGTCCTCTAGCACAATCGGGAAAATTCATGTTGCTGCTTCTAGGCGTTTGTAGATAATTCGATTGGCCGTTATTTTTGAATTTCAAAGTAACGACTCTTATGTTGGCAATGCGCTGTGCTACTGGTAGTACAGGGTGGTTACCATAAGTGCTCGCATTTTTATTTGTATGTGCGTATGTCTGTAGCTATGTACACAATTATTGTTGTTGCTATAGTGTTTGCACGTAAATATGTGTGTACGTTTAGTGCTTTAGTTAAATACTTCCAGATAGTTCTTTGCTTTAACCCTGTAGGAATATTTTTACGTAACACTGCCGCCCACTTAGCCTATTCGTCCCGAATAGGCACATTATCCGGCTCTCTCTTTCTTCGTTTTCTATACGCCTTGTAATTACGTTGGAGACGACTTCCTCTTCCATACTTGTAGGCTTTAGTTCTGGCTCTGCCTCGTCTCTCAACTGGGACTTGTGTTACCATACGCTGGAGGTGACTACTTCGTTGGAATTTGTGTCCCCTGGTACTGACTCTGCTTCCTGTTTCCACTACAGCTTGCCTTGGTTACTATAGATGACAACTCCTTCCACATTTATGGCCTTTGGGTCTGACTCTACCTTGTGCCTTGACTAGAGCTTGCCTTACCATTCCACATTTATGGCCCTTGGCTCTGACTCTACTTTGTCCCTTGACTAGAGTTTGCCTTACCACACGCTTGAGGTTCTTTATAGAAATTGTCTTCTTCTTCCTGACTGCTTTTATGCTACGCGCTTTGTATACGGTAGCATTTTCTTTACCCTGAGCAAGCAATACCATTTCACCCATAGCTTGTTCCGCTGTTTCACAGACCACATGTACATCTTCTACGTCACTAGCTTCTTTTTCTTTGCTGGAAACTTCTGGCTCACGTCCATCTTGTTGACACTGACCACTGCTGATTTCATCTTCTGCTTTCAGTCTTTGGTCAAAGTTTTCCTCTTTGCCAGAAATGTCATTTAAGCCAGTATTATTTTCGTCAGATTTACTGACTTGGATTTCTACACAATATGCCCGTCTTTTTATGGCCTCAGAAATTTCTTGAAGTTTCTCATTTGTGGCCTTAACTTCAGCCAAAACTCTCTCGTTGTTTAGCTTAGAAGACTCCTGAATTTCAGCCTTCATTTTCTCATTGTTTGCCACCATTTTCTCATTGTTTGCCTCCATTTTCTCATTGACCGCTTTTATTTCGCTCATCATGGCAGCAAACATTGCGCTGATGTCTGTACTGGTTGCTGTTGCACGAGTACATACCTCAATTTCTTCTTTTTCATCGAACTCATAGGTTTCTATGTCGATGTTGCGCCGCTGGAACTCTTCCAACAATCTTTTCTGTAGTTCGACCTTATTACCAGTTGTTGGCAAGTCCAAATTAATTATTTTCTAATTAATTTATTATTTTTATTTTAATTTTGCAATCCCACTTCTGACACCAAATGTTACGTTTAAATTTTATTAAACGTGTGAGTTCTTTTGATTGCTCAAAAATAAAAATAAATAACACACAATTTTTATTTGGTACTGTTTTCCTTTTATTCTTAACGAACCAAATTACAATTTGTCTTTACTTAACTACTTCTTATCGTTATTATCCACTTTCAACGAAGTCTTAACTTGACTGCTTTCTGATTAGCACTGCACTATTCTCGCACATGCTGCCACTTTTTATAGTACATGAATCGGTTCTCTAATGTTCGCCCGATAGGTGGCGTAATAACATGTCTGTACTTAGTAATGGCATCTATGCATGATGACATCTGTATTGTCATTTACTATTGGTAGCCAGATGTTCAAACAGTCCTCTAGAACAATCGGGAAAATTCATGTTGCTGCTTCTAGGCGTTTGAGGATAATTCGATTGGCCGTTATTTTTGAATTTCAAAGTAACGACTCTTATGTTGGCAATGCGGTGTGCTACTGGTAGTACAGGGTGGTTACAATAAGTGCTCGCATTTTTATTTGTATGTGCGTATGTCTGTAGCTATGTACACAATTATTGTTGTTGCTATAGTGTTTGCACGTAAATATGTGTGTACGTTTAGTGCTTTAGTTAAATACTTCCAGATAGTTCTTTCCTTTAAACCTGTAGGAATATTTTTACGTAACAATATGTATGTTTATAAAGGGTGTCCCAACAAGAACGCAAGATTTAAATTTTAAATAAAACACAGATATTTAAAAAAAAATCGTGAAACATTATGATATCGTAAAGTAGACAAAATGAGGTTATGCGTGGAACAAGAAATCGGGCAGATGGCCGCCGCGGCTTTGCTGGCACACACGCGATCTTTTAATGAAATTTTCAATGGCCGTTTTGCATAAATGCTGCGGTATTTCATTAATGCAGCGTCCAATTTCCTCTTTTAAGGCTTGAGTCGTCGTCGGCTTATTCGCGTAAACCATCGACTTCAAAAAACCCCCCAAAAAAAAGTCTAATGGTGTTAAATCGCACGATCTAAGCGGCCAATTCTGGTCTCCAAAACGCGAAATAACACGACCGGGAAAAGACTGATGTAGCAATTGAATTGTTTCTCTGGCTGTATGACATGTGGCGCCGTCTTGTTGAAACCACATGCCCTCCACATTCATTTCTTCAATTCTAGGCACGAAAAAACTGGTTATCATTTCACGATACCGAACACCATTGACTGTTTACGCTTGACCTGCGTTTGAGCGACATCATCACGTACAGCTGCGACATTTTCGGTCGATCGACGTGGTCGAAGGCGCGTTGTTGTCTTTACATCACTAACAGACCCAGTTTTGGCAAATTTCACCATTTTGGTAAAACAATTTCACAATGAGAATGCGTTGTTCATTCTTGTAGCGCTCCATTTTTACTAACCTCGTACCTTCTACTAGCAAACAATAACAATTGTTCAAATGTCAAACAATGACACTTCGAATGGCGCCAAATTTAAATCTTGCGTTCTTGTTGGTACACCCTTTATATGTACATAGAAACAAGCTTACACAAGTATTTATAATTTGGAGTAATTTGATTACTTAATATAATATTGTTAACAAATTAAAATGTAATGAAATGTAAAATACTTTTTATATAAAGTAGTTAAGGAAATTGTTCGAATATTCGACAAAAATTATTCGAATAATTTTTTATTCTAAATTGAATATTTTTGTTAGTTCGAACAAAAATGATAAAAAGTTGTTCGAATATTCGAACAATTTTTGTTCGAATGACAACACTAGTATCTAATATTTATATGTTTCATCGAAATCCTTCACGTGTCATACACACCATAAAAAAGTGTAGTTATGCTAGTTACAATATAAGCGGTTGAACAGGTCATCAAAATGTCACAAATCACGAACAGTTATACATATGAGTATGTACTTAACAAACAAAACGATTGCATATGTCAATGAAGAATTCCAGACAGAACCGCAATTAATTACGGTTAATCGTGGAAAAAAACACTAAACAATGCGACAGCCGCGAAATTCTCGAAAGCAAGACAACAACAAAATGCCTGGCCGCATTTAAAAAATAACTACGACGACGCGAAAAGGTGTTCTCCCACCCAGAGTTAAATTACGACTCGAAAAGATATTTGACATGCGATAATTTTAGAACAAATAGAAAAATTGTAATTATTCCAACAAACACTAGAATAACGAAACAATATACCAGAGAAACAAGTCGACCGGCTCGAAGCCGACGGCGCGCCGCCGCCGGTTATTTTTCTGTATATTAAGCCGCCGCCGATTGTATCGGCTCGCATCGGCTAAAAACCAGCCGAAATTTTGTCTGCTCAAAAAGATAAATTTCCGAAAAAAAATTTTGAAAATCAATTTTCAGTTTCAGTTTTTATTTTCTCTTTAAATTTTCATATAGTTATTTGCGCCGCCGAAAATTCACTCGGCGCGCCGCCGCCGGTCACAAAAGTACTGCGCCGCCGCCGCCGATAATTTTGCCTCGACTTGTTTCTCTGCAATATACTGTCGACGTGTCCACTTAATGTAAATTTCATAATAATGCTAGGAACACAATTGGGACGAACGACGAATTTTTCGGTGCGAACTTTTGTCATAAAAAATAAAACACATTTGTTCATATGAAAATGAACACAACACCGCCGTAGAACGAAATTCGCCGTGCGTGACGAACTCTGAGATAGATTTATTTCTATTTTGTACGCCGACCAGGGTGACCGATGACATTTTTCAAAAAGTGGCACCAAATAGGGGATTTATCAAAAAAAGGGGCAAAATTAAAAAAAAAGAGAAAACTGCACTAAACTTTTTATTTTTAATGTATTTTCTATATAACTCACCCTAAATGAAGGGGGTCAAAAAGTGGCAAGGCAGTCGAAAAAGGGGAAACGCAGTCGAAAAAGTGGCAAATTGCCACTTTAGTCGGTCAAACGGTCACGCTGACGCCGACGAACGATGAAAAAACCATTATCTCTCACTCTCTTTACATACACAATAAACAGTGTGACCAGATTTCAAAATAAAATTAAGCTAAATTACGTATGTCTTTAATATATTTTTAGAGAATACGTAATTTGGATTAAAAAAGGCTAAAAAATCTAAATCCGTTTTTAAAAAAGCTAAAAAAAGAAGCTAAGAGCTTAATAAAAATTTTAAAGCTAAATCTAGCAGAAATAAGGTAAATTTAGCCCATAATTACTAATATGACAATAACCAACGCTATCAATTATAAGAGCTGAGTTCGCTGAGTAAATTCGTCGTTGTTGTCGTCGACGTGGACGAAATTCGTCGTTCGTCCCAATTGTGTTCCTAGCGTAAGTGTGTTCGTTTACTTTTGCAGTAAAATACAGTAAATGAGTAGTTACTGCAAAAATTTTAAAATTTACTCTCAAAAAGAGCGGTAGCCAAACAAAGTACGCGAAAATCACAAGAAAAATAAGCGTAGTAGGCTTAGAAACTAACACAAAAAAACCAGCAAATAATTTATATTCGATTTGAATCTATTTTATTTTTCTAAGTACACCTTTATACAATTAGAAATCCATTGGATAACAATAAAAGTAATTATAAGGCAAAATGAAAAATAAATAAATAAATAGATTCAAATCGAATATAAATTATTTGCTGGCTTTTTTGTGTTAGTTTCTAAAATATTATTATTTGTGATTTTCAAAAATATTATTATTTGTGAATTCTCAAATAGTCCTTGAAAGTCTGCGCATAAGATAAGAGGTTTGTGACTACTCAAAATGTTTGGTTGAAGTCTACTGATGATTTGTTACAGCAACAATGAAATGCATATAGACAACGCTGAACCACCAGCAAATATATTTTGTATATATTTTATTAAACCTTTTGTTTTGCAATTCATTTTAATTACTCAGAGTTGTAAAACTGCAAAGTATCTGGGTACTTAGTGTCGCACTTGCTTTTAAAGTAATCAGTAACATTAACAAATAGTCATGTATTTTTTATTAATTTAGCCAACAACAAGGAAGGAAATCAAAAAGAAATTAATTATTACAAATATTACATGAAATAAATTACAGAATTTATTCTTAGATTGTCCGTGTTATAAAAATATTGTATCGGGTACCAATAATTAAAAGAGTTGAATAGTCAAAAGTTTATATACTTGTCAACAATATGTGGAGTTGGAGTCAGCTGTTTCTTTAATCTTACTAACATACCATTTACACATGCCACTATAGTGGCATGCCATTTCGAAAAACTCAATACACACACGATTTTTCACTAACACACTCAAATTTTTCGCAATGGCAGCCCCAGTGGCAGCAAAATTTGCATGCGAGTGAAAATTTGGCAGTTGCATGCCATTGAATGTCTAAACGAAGAAAAGTGTTACCCTGTTATACATTTGATGCAAATTAATTGGATTACTGTGAAAACTAAATTAATATTTTAGCTTGTTAAATGTGTTATTATGATTTATAACTTGATTTGCGTGTGAAAAACTGGAGTTTGTTAATTATAAAGAACTAATATTATTAAAATAATAATAATAATAATAATAATGTGTTAATAGTTTCCTCAAGAATGTGCCTTTGTGACGTACTAGGTAACTCTATTCTATAAACAAAAGGAAAAGTAAACATGGAAGCGAGACTGAGCCAGCTCGCTTCGACGACATTTTTAAAATGAAGTGGCAATGGCATGTGTAAACAGCAAAGCAAATGGCAAGAGATTCGACTTTTTCGAACAATTTTTCGTCGATAATACGTACACAACACTGGCATGCCACTAGTGGCATGTGTAATTGCAGTGTAAAGGCCGGGGCACAATGAATCTTGTAGTCGATGTTTATAGCATTAGTAAAATGCAGTAAAGTTCAGTAAAAATTTTTAAAAACTTTTGAGTACGCGAACGCAATTAATTATACATACATATGTATGTATAGAACAGTGTCCCGCAAAATAAAATATGTTTGTATTGGTGAGAAAAATGAGAGTAAAATAAACTTGCACTTGAAGAAAACTTTTGTAATATAAAATACATGATGTGGTTATTAGTTGTTTGAATTGTTTTTTTTTTGTAAATAAGCAATTTAATAAAAACTTAAATAAAAAGTAACAATTTAATAACCATTCAACAATTTAGTGTATAAATTCAAAATTAAATTTATTCACAGATATGTGGATACTATTAAAATGCTTTTTTAATCTATTTTCCCTATTATTTTTTAATGTTTCATAACATAAAATGCATTGCATATTGCCAAAAGAATTTTTAATCACGAAATATTTCCCAGCTTCGATAATTATATTATCAATTTTTTGTCTGCAGAAATTTATTACATTTGAACTTTAATTTCGTTCCGTGTGCTCAAAAAAACTAAACAAAAAACCAGGAAAAAATTAATACACGCATGCACAACTTAATTCGTCGCTTGCTCAGTGACGACTAAATGAAAGAGCATAAGCATGTGTATGATTTTCATCCGCACCATGATCAGCGTGACCATATTAGCTTATTTTGAGCTAAATTTAGCTTATTTTTTTTGGGATTTAGCTGCAAAATTTCCATCTAGCTCTTAGCTTATTTTTTTAGCTTTTTTTAAAAACTCATTTAGCTTTTTTAGCCGTTTTTTAATCTAAATTGCATGTTCCCAAAAAATATGTTAAAGACATAAAAAAGTTATAATGACAAAAATTAAAAATTTTAAGCGTACTGACTAAATGGCTGAACCGATTTTCTTCAATTATAGGCGAGATCAAGTCACTTTTCAAACGACAAAATTAAAATCGGTCTAGCCGTTTGGGAGATACTGCGTCAAAGACACACAGATTCAACTAAAAATATCTAGAAAAGATGTGATATCTTGTGAAACATCTGGACAGATTCTTCAAACAAAGCTAAGAAGACTCTCAGTCAAGTCACCTTGCGAACAAAAAATAAACTAATTCAAAATCGATGCAGCAATTTGGTCTGTATGTGGACTCGTACAGATGCACAAATGTACAGACACACACTACAAACTTATAACACTCATTTTTGACGAAGGAAGGCTAAAAATTATAATTTGTTAACATTCAAAAATATAAAATGTAAATTGCGCATTTATAAGAGAAATGACAAACTTAAAAATAGGTGACATTGATTGCAATATTGGAATTACAATGGCAAAAGTTAAATTAATATTGTCTATAAGACTTTTAAAGATTGTCTTTGAGCTGAGTTGAACTTGTATTCAGCGGCATGAATTTACTTAAAACAAAAATTAGGAAATAGGTTTTCTCTTAATAAGACTAATTAATTTAAAAAAGGTTTCGTATTTTAGCATAAATGTTTTTAAATTCTTGGAAAGTTTTTGTGTTATTTTTTACAAAACTCAAATATAATAATGAATAAATAATTTAATTAAAAATTATTCAATATTTTTATTTCAAATAATAGAAAAATATGTTTTTGTATGTATATATTTAACGTTGTTTTAGCAATAAGAAACTATTGCAAAATGGAAGAAGCCGAAAAAAGTTTAGCTTTATTTTATCGCTTAAAATTTTAATTTTTAGCTTATTTTAGCTCTTTTTGAAACGTGATTTAGCTTAATGTTATTTTAAAATCTGGTCACACTGACCATGATACAATTATAACAGGTACCAGTGTGCACACTTCTACCGATATTCGGTAGATTCTACCGAATATGTTTGTGAATTTAACAATCTACCAATTACCGAACAAGGCCTGAAATCTACCGAATATTGTTATTTAGTAATTTGAGTCGATATATGTATGTGTAAATTGCCTATTTTGCCACATAGCAGTGCGGCCGCAGAGCGGTCATTTTCTGTCACGAAAATCTATAAAAGAGAACAAAGAAATTGGTTAAAAACTGAAACTATAAGTAACCTAATATTTGCCAAAGAATTGTGCCTTGGGGATGAAATATTTATTCCTACCAATGATTTAATAATTTTTGCACAAAAGTTTAAATTCATAAATGGATCTTACATATAATATTTGTAGTTACAAATGTTTGTCAAATAAAATTTATTTTAGTAGCTGTATAAAACCTATATACAAAAACTGAATTCCTGTTATTTATGAATATTATTTTATATATGCATAGCATATCTATATAAAGGGTAAGGGCAAATAACACGTTTTTTATTGAAAATGCTTCATTGTTTATGGCAGTTTAATTTCCAATCACATGTGAAGTTTTAAATGCGCTTTGGGAACCTGTTTAGTTTGATACTCCTTGCACTTACCTTTTTTATATATAAGTACATATATTTTGTTATTTTTTATGTTTCTTTGAATTGTTATTTTTTATGTTTCTCTGAATAAAAAATTTTTTTTACCGAATTTCATGCAAATCTACCGATTTTTTTGTCGATTCTACCGAATTTAAAAAAAATTAAGTGTGCACACTGACAGGTACATGCACAAGCCCAGCCTGTTAATTTATATAATAAAGGGTTGCATTTGTATACTCGTTTGTATAGCCAAAACAAATATACCATGGTATGTACCATATAATTGTAGTGTGAGCGACAGGACTAGTATAAGAGTTATTGTGTGTGCGTGCTTTTCCAAATTACAATACCATTAAAAACAAATAACAATTGTTTATTGTATTGCTGCTGAGCAACTGTTTGATCTGTTTTTGCTCAAAAATACATATTGTAATACAAATATATGAAAAAAACCATTGTTGAAACAAATACATGATGGAAAGATGTATGTGCGGACGTTCGTTATGTAATTTTGAGGCGCAGCCAAGTATAGAGAGAGAGGGACAATTTTGCTCTGAGAGTAATTACACTTGCATATCGTGTCTCATTTTTTTGTATTTGCAGCTCATGTGTTTCATGTACATGTATCATCTACTTACATATGTATGTGAAATTTTGCTTTTATTCATTCATCATCAGCCATGTATTTTTTTTCTCAACACAACATAAGGCACTTACGGTAAAAGCAGTTTTATGTATCTTATTTGTTTTTGAAAAACAAAGAAAATAAACGTGTTGTTTTCATTTGCTCATTGAACAACCATACAATAATTGCTTTAAAAAACCAACATTTACAACTAGTAACAGAAAACATAGCAAATAACATATTTGTTCATACCAGAACCAAAAACACGCAAAACTGGTGCAAACAGATATATCTGTGCAATGCTATAGTATACAATACATACAGTTGTCAAACTTTGTTTACAAGCTGTAAAAATGTTAGTGTATGTGTTGTGAATAAAATGATTACAGTGTTGCCATTGAGTTTACACATGGATGTATTTCCAATTACACATTGAAGAAAATTACACAACAAATGTTTTTTGTAAGTTAAAATTAAAACAAAAATAAATAAAAATAGAACATAAAGTAGAATTACACACAGATTATACATGAATGTAATTACATGGCCTACACATGTGAGTAATTGCACACTCTGTGTAATTACACAACTATTTGCAACACTGAATGAATATAATGATTCATGAATGCCGCGTCTGCAATTGCAATTTAGTTACCCTGTAATTGTTATTTTTAGAAACAAAAAGCATCTGTTTCTGACAATTATACGTTTGTTTATACCAACAAAATGAATGTGTTTTTTGGTGTTGTAATCTTGTTGTAGTCGTGCATTTACTTAGTATAATTGTACCATGATCCGCACAATCAGCGTGACCGTTTGACCGACTAAAGTGGCAATTTGCCACTTTTTCGACTGCGTTTCCTCTTTTTTGACTGCCTTGCCACTTTTTGAACCCTTTTATTTTAGGTGAGTTATGTGAAAATACATTAAAAATAAAAAGTTTAGTGCAATTTTCTCGTTTTTTTTTTAATTTTGCCCCTTTTTTTTTTTGATAAATCCCCTATTTGGTGTCACTTTTTGAAAAATGTCATCGGTCACCCTGCGCACAATTGTGCTATAGCTTGCGGGTTAAGGCAGAATTACCCGACTGTAAATGTAGAACTGTAAATGTAAATGTGTCAGCTGTCAGCTGATCGAATCTGTTGCATGAAAAGCTATGCAAACGCTTACCTGACTGAAATGGCACGTAAATGTAACGTCTGAACCTGCAGAAAATAGAATTTCATGACGACGTTACGTGAAATTTGTAGACATTGATGGGATGTATGTATATTGAATGAGAGTGTGGCACAATAGCCCTGATTTGGTACTTTTGTTTCTTTTAATAATTTAAGCTTTTGAGTGGTTAATTTGTAAATATACGTAGATGGCATATTTAATAAATTTAGTTTTCTAAAAAAGTTTTTTTATAAAATCTAACCAGAGTTTGCCAATCGTATGTGTCTATTTTTTGTTAATATACATACATACACATATGTATATGTACATATGTATGAATTTGTAAAATATACATGCATACATTCAAGCATACAAAAAACTATTTTTATTTAAAAATAATAAAAATAAAAATAAAAATAAAAATAGGTACGTATAATCAAAATACATAATTATAATGATAATAAAAATATAAATATTTTTTATAATTATAATAGGTTGTAATGTAAATATGTATATACGGATATGAAGCTTAAATTGTAATTTCACTAAATGTCAAAGTCATTACAATGTTTGTAAGTATAAAATAATGATTTGATACCATTTAAATAATTTTGGCACTTTTTCCATGGAATCAAAAATAATGTGAAGATGCTGAACTCTCATCAATGTTTCGAACAGCTGTTTTCCATTTTATATGATTTTTTTATACTGATAAACACCCAGCAAACAAAAAGTCCTGTATATGTACATGTGCATGTGTTTTTGTTTAAAAAATATACATATATATGTACATATATTGTTTGTAAATAAAACTAAATTATTATGAGTAGGTACGAACATTAAAAAGAAAAGGTTAAAACGAGAAAGTAAAGATTTTATTGAGGTGCTACTGCAAGCATACACATTCTTGGAAATTAAAGAGTTAAATACTTCGTCTTTTCGATGAAGTTGCTCAAAACCTGTTCTGGTAATGTACAATGACAAATATTACGATATTTTTATGTAATATTACGCTGCTATTAAAATTATTATAACTGAGTTCATTTAAATAAAATAATAATAATAATTTTCAAAACCTCTAGCCGCATTTTCGTTCTAAAAGGTATTATTTCAAAAACTCAATTAGTTTTTTTCCAATAGGCTAAATCTTGCCATCAAAAGAAAGTAAATTAAAATCGTTTCAGCGAAATTATTAAAAAATCTTTTAAAAAGTCTATTTTATGTATCTATTTTATATATTATTTACTTATAAGTTCTAATACATACATACATACTCGTATGTATGTACATACTCGTATGTATGTATGTACATTTCAATCAAAATGAATTTCATGAATTTAAATATTATACATATATGAACTTTCGCGTTTGACTTCAAATAACTCGCAATTTAAAATAAAAAATGCCTGTTTGCTGGGCACAATGCAATTAGTATGTATGTGTGTGTGCACAAAGAAGTTTTGTTTTTGTGTCGAAAACACATGACACGTTTTTAAGTATTCTATAAGCGCTCAAACGTTTACATTTACATTACATTTACATTTACCTTACATCTGCGATTTCTACAGTCGGGTAACGGAGCCTTTACTGGTATAGAAACTTTTCAAATAAAATGGTAGACAGTCACGAAGACTGTTTTGATTCAGCGTGTCAGAATTCATTGAAAGATTTTAGTTAAATTTACCATCACTAATTACAACAGTTCTTACAATAATTATTTTTTTACTTAAGACAAACTTTGTTGGTTTGTATTCAATTTGTTAGTATTCATTTATTAATTTCGCTTTTATATTAATTTGCCTTTTTTAGATACATATTTATTTTACATTGCGTACACTGGTCTGTCACAAAATTTTTAACAAAGGTGTAAAGGAAGGAGGGAAAGGATGACTTCTTCAGGTTTTATTTCTTTTTACGAAAAGTAGACGTGTGTGAACCGGGGACTAAAATACAGTAAAGTCCGGTAAAAATATTAAAAACTTTTGCGTACTCGAACACTGTTAATGCTGACCAAGCCAAATAGAATAAGGAAACTTATTTTACCGAAATTTAAGTTGGGACAATGTTACAAAATAAAACTGCATTATTTTGTAAATTCTCTATGGAAATAGGTCAATCTTCAAAAACAAAATACTCGTACATACATATGTACATACATATGTACTTATGTATGTACATATATACTATGTACAACTATGTACATAAGGCTCTTAATGCAAATAATGAATATTAATAATCAATCCCTTAATATTAATTAATTAAAATAATTTTTATTTGCAGGCTAAAATTGCGGCTCGTCGTTATGCTCGTTGTTTGGAAAAATTAGGTTTTCGTACTCGCTTTAACAATTTTCGTGTTGTAAACGTTTTGGGTACATGCAGTATGCCATGGGCTATTAAAATTGTAAACTTTTCTGAGAAATATAGAGAAGCAGCAAGTTATGAGCCTGAATTACATCCCGGTGTAACCTATAAATTGCGTTTTCCTAAGGCAACATTGAAAATTTTCTCAACTGGAAGTATAACAGTTACTGGTAAGTAATTTAACTACTAATAAAAAATACTCATTAAATTTAAAAACAATTTTTGTTTTAGCTGCTAGTGTTGCACACGTTCAGTGCGCCATTGAGCATATATTTCCCCTCGTTTATGAGTTTCGTAAAAAACGTTCTCCAGAGGAACTGGAACAATTGCGCTTGAAACAATTGCAGAACGCAACATTTGCAGATATTACTGAAGTTGAAGATGTTGCATCTAGCAGCAGAGGTACTGTGATAGCAAATAATACTGGGGGTAGTGTGCCCAGCGTATCGACATCGCAGCGTCGTCGTATATCAAATACATTTAGCAGATTCCCAGTTGGCAAACGAAAGCGCATTGATGAAATTAAAGAAGAATTTGATGCCGATGATCCGGAGTCCCTTATTGGAGCTGCTTGTGATGATGACGATGATATGGTCATGTATGATCCCAACGAATCAATAATCGAAGGTCCTGATGATGAGAATGATTTATAAAATTAATGATTGCAAATACACGAAATCATTAATTGTGAGTGTTCAATTTTATTTTTTTCATGAGAAGCATATCTAAAAACCAAAAATCACCACCATTTGCTAATAAAAAAAAACAAGCAAAAAAACCGGAGAACTGTTTTCATCAAAACTTTGTAAACAAAATGGTGTCATTATATCACCATCAAAAATAACACCAACAATACTAAGATCATCATGAAGAACAAGACACAAATAATTTTCGTTAACAAAGAAGGAAATATGTATATGAACATGCGACTTTTTATTATCTAGTGAAATTTAGAGCCAAAAATTAATATGCAAATATAAACTTAATATTAAGGTAAGTTCAAGAAATTACATAATTTTTATTAATATTATTTGATTGTCTATTTCTTAATTTAATTATTTAGTACCCAGGAGAATACGTATGTAATAGTTTTGTATCTAGTTTGTAAAGTTGCTATTATTCGAGGCTGCTAAAAATTATTTTCGCTTCGGTTTCGATTCGATTTTGTATTTAATTCGAAATTGTTGAGATTTGAGATTTACAATCTTCCATTTACATCGAGCCATAACCGCTAAAAAAAAGCTTAAGTGACACATTTTTGGGAATTCGTTCTTTTACGAAATGGATTATTTACGATCGCAAACAATTGATTTTAGTCAAAAAATTAAGATCGAAAATTATATCACTTAAGCTTTTTTTTTGGCGGTTACGGCACGATATGTAAAGTTTGTTCGTTTACTTTTGCAGTAAAATGCAGTAAGAGAGTAATTTTACTCTAAAAAAGAGCGGTAGCCAAAAAAAGTACGCGAACGAAAAAATAGTAAAAATTAGTAAGATTAAAGAAACAGCTGGCTCTAACTCCACATAGTGTTGAAAAATATATAAACTTTTGACTATTCAACTCTTTTAATTATTGTACTCGATACAATATTTTTATAACACGAACAATCTAATAATAAATTCTGTAACTTATTTCATGTAATATTTATAATTAATTTCTTTTTGATTTCCTATTTTGTTGTTGGCTAAATTAATACAAATTACATGACTATTTGTTAATGTTACTGATTACTTTAAAAGCAAGTGCGATACTAAGTACCCAGATACTTTACAGTTTTACAACTCTGAGTAATTAGAATAATTTGCTTTAGAAATAAATTATTTTTTAATGACTTTCACAATATTTATTTAACCTTTTCTCAAATTTTTACACTTTTCGTTTGCTTATTTTCATTTCTTTAAATCTTACTAAACTTTACTACGACAAATTTCTGCAGTAAAGATTTGCAAAACACTCAGTCAAGAACTGTCACTTCTCTCTCTCAATTTGTGTTCTCATTTACTGTATTTTGGGTAAACGAACGTAATTTAGTAAAATGCAGTAAACTTCAGGAAAAATTTGTAAAAAGTTTTGAGTACGCGAACGCAATTATTGTTAGTTGTTAATAAAAGAACAAGTAGGGAAATTTCCTCCACAAATTGTTGATGAAATTATTTGGTCTTGCCAAATAATTTAAATCGACCTGAATATTATTAAAGGCGGTTTCAGACTATAATAGACCGAATTTAGACACGAAAACATTTGTAAGGGAAACATTTAGTTTGGCAGCAATTTACGGGTGGGGAAGAGAGAATCATTTTTGTGTTCGGTAATCGGCGACACGCTTTGTTTTCATATTCTTTGCTACATATACACGTATACATTTACAAATATGCTTGCTTTTATGCAGTAATATTGGAATGTCGCCGGCAACATTTTCGCCTGTGTGGACGCGAAGGAAACAACAAAAGAGAATTCCAGATTTTTTCCTTCCAAATGTTCGTCCGTCTAAATTGGGACATACCAGTATTAATACTTTTAACGAAAATGCTTCCCTGATATAATTTCTGTTTAAAAAATTTCAAAAAACAATAACAACTCAACATGTTAGAGTTGCATTTTCCACAAAAGTATTAATACTTGTATTATAGTCTGAAACCGCCTTAACTATATTTTTACATTAATACAATTTCATACTTTATTGATACACTTTTTTTAGGTTCAGTTAATAAAACATTACATTTACATCAGAAAAGTCATCTAATACTTTTACTTAATAGCGAAAAAAAGTATTTGCCTACTCTTTTATGAGCTCGAGCTAGTAGTCATTTATTCATATAATTGCTTAAAAATTTATGAAATGTAAAATATTTTTTATACATACGAGTATATAAAACAGTTAAGCAAATTATTCTAACTAGAATCGCCCGGTGGTCTAAATTAGACCACTTGACACCTAGTATACCTTTATTTATTATAAATAAATGTGTACAAAACAAACACAAAGGAGAAAGTTGGATTTTTTTCAAGCAAATTTAAATCTCTTTTTAATCCTTTTGAATCAAAAAATTTGGAAAAAAAAATTATATTGTGCATATCTACAGAAAAATACCTTTTAAACCATATATGTTTCTCCAATATTGGTGGACGATAAGATACTTAAAAGTGTACGACAAAAAAAAGTGTGCCGTATTTGTATTTGACAAAAATTATTATAATTCTTTATTCTAAACTGATCGAATAATTATTCAAACACTTTTTCTTAAGTTAAACAGTTGTACATATAACTAAGTGGCAATGAAATAGAATCCAATATTATTACAAACTGTTTAATTTAACAAACACGTGTCTGAATCAAAAGGTTTTTCATTAGTATTTAGTGTTTACGCTTTTTTTGACGAATGTTCGTCTGGTGTGACCGCTTCTTTATATAGATTTAATGAATAAGTCAAAAATTCCATTTTCGAGTTATAACGTTGGTGTAGTAAATGAGCGATCGCTCTTCATCGCTTATAAAACTAGTGCATAACAACATTTTTCCTGGGACTTTTAGTTATTGAATTTACTTTTGTTCTTTAATATATATGTGTATAAATAAAAAAAAGTATTAACCTTACATAATTTTTTACATTTTAATTCTAGATACTATTTAAAACTGCTGCCAGTGTGTGCTTTTTTTATTTTATTTTTTCATATTAGAAAATGAACAGAAGTTATAAAAAAAAGATATTATTTTTTAACACCCCACAAAATCTAACCATTTAAAAAATTAATTAAACGGAACATATTTATGATAGCAAGTTTGAATAAAAACTGAAACAAAGTAATATATAATTTTTTAAAAAAGGTAACAAAAACCTATAATATTTAAATTGAAATTCAAACTGTTTATTTGAAAGGAACCACCGCCTTTTTTTTAAGAAGATCACTAATAATTTTTATTTTTAAATTACTATTTAATTTTAAGCGTTTATTATATTCAGATGTTATTAAGTTTTTTTCCTTCTTTTTTTAATCAATTTTTGTTTAAAGCAAAACCGAGGAAATTAAATGTGTAATGTATACATTCATCACATAAAATAATATTTTCTTTCAATGAACAATAACATTTTTTTATTACTAATTGAAGAAATGTTGAAATGAAATATTCTTTTAATTTAATTTTTTTATAAAAAGTTGTTAATATTTTTATGTTTTACTTTATCTGGTCATATGAAAACCAATTATTAACGCAAATTAACAAACAAAATAAACAAACAAAAAGTATATATCAAAACTTCATTAATGAAGTCCATTTACATTAAATATTAAATAAATATAAATATATATACATACATATATATGTATGCAGCATATACATACATATAACAATTTTTTATTATTTATATAGGTAATTATAATCATAGTTTTCTAGTTAGAACTTGTAAGCAATGTTTGTTCTTAAACAAAGAAAAAATACAAAATCCGTAATAATATAATGCCTAAAAATATTTACACTTAAAGCAAAACAAAACAAAACAACAAACATCATTACATGCATACATATACATATGTAGTTTCACTATACATATATATTAATTTAATAACATATATTTTTAATAATTACTATATCATATTAAATTATTATTTTGCCTTTGTTTAATTAGTTTGAATTGATTTGAATATAGGATTTTTTTTTATTTTATTATTTAATTTATGAAAAAATACAAATTTATGTTTAATTTGAATACATTGTTCCTGTTTATTCTTTTTTTAATTTTAATTTATTTTTATTTAATTTTTTTTATTTTTTTTTATTTTTTTTTTAACAAATATTAAATGGTAATTTTATGTTTTCTCAATTACCATAAATAAATGTTCATTTTGAAAATGTTGTAATAATAAAAAAAAAAACAAATACACAAACAAAAACCCTTTAAGCAATATTTATTCTATTAAAAATGCAATGTTTCAATTTGGTCAAACTAGACGAATGTCCTCAAACACCTCTTACATACATATATAAATATTCCTAAAATATTTAACAATGAATGATTTCAGCGCCATCCATAAACGTAATATATATGTACCTATATATAAATAGCAAATCAGATCCACACGACCTATTGACAAACATTGTGTTTTCGGTTTTAAAACATAACTTTCATGTAATAATAAAGCGGAGGTCTTTAGTTTTTGAAATTATTAAATTTCAATACGTTATATTAGAATAATTTTGCATCGAATTCTTTAACACAAGTAATTAAATATAAAACATTGGTATTTATTCGTATTTGTTTAGAGAACGGTCATTTAGTATTATCACATTTTGATTTTGCTTTTAATTTTTTTGTTTTGTTTCATTAGATTCATTGTAAAAGATTTAAATTATATTTAAAAAGATCGAACGTTATCACTTTAAACATCAATTTAATTACTTCTCCAAAGCAGGGAAGAATTAAATCAATTAGATCAAAGATAGATAATCGTCCCAGTTATGAATAAAAATACCCTGGGAATTTTTTCCCTTTTCATATTTCCACTGTTCTGCCCATTTATGAATAAAACAATTCCCGGGGATTTTTCCCCTTTTGCCGTTTCTCCTATTATTAATTACAATTTCCCTGGGTAAAAACTCCCGTGGAAAAAGTACGTACATATTCTAAATATGAGAGGTAGGGAAGGGAGATTTTTTTGCTACTTCTCACAAATATTTTGAAGGGAAAATAATGCAAAAACTTAAGAATCAAATTAAAAATAATGTTTTAATAGGCACCGGAATGTTATATTTCACTCTTGCTTTAGCAATTTTTATTCATGCACTTCAAAAACATGAACTATATCTGCCTTCAGTAAAAATACTAAAACACACTCAAGTTAACACGCCTGTTTTAAGTTCACCGAATAGGTATATGTAATGTTTTCAGAACCCATAACGTTCTAAAATTTTAAATTTTCTTTCAATATTCAATGATTGAGAACTTAGTCCATTCGTATCTGCATATGGCTCAGTTTTCACTTCACACCATTTTATTTTTTATTTAAGCAAAAAGTGATGGTTATATTAACTATAAAAACTAGTTTACATGAGACATTTTTAGATTTAGTTGAACTGTAGTGAATTTTAATCAGAAATAATTTAAGCCCGAATAAGAAATTATTTCTGATTAAAATATAACTAATTTACATTATAAATTATTTCATGATATTACTTGCAAACTTGAGTGTGTTTTAGTATTTTTTTCTGAAGGCAGAAGTAGTTCATGTTTTTGAAGTACATGATTGCACAATAGGAGACCTGGAGAAGCAAATCAGATCAAAAAAGTTACAAAATTTTATTAAATTCATATTAATGAGCTCTAGCAGAATAAAATGTAAATATTAAACAGATGATCCGCCAGAAAATTCATAATGAATGAATGAATCCGCCAGAAAATTCATAATGGATGAATGAAACCGCCAGAAAATTCATAATTGGTTAAGTTTGATCAACATGGAATGATCCAGTTTAAAAAATTAAATAACTTTTTATTGAAATCCTTCTTAAGCCAAATATACTTTAAACGTTTGTTATATATTTGAGACCTATCAGCCAACTATCAATACAAAAGTAAAGTAACACACGTTACCTTTTGGTATTCGAAAGAAGTTGGATCTGAAAAATCGTTTTTGCACAGCACATTATTATATTGCAAAGAGCAATTAAATAATCAAATAGTTTGGGGTTACACCACATTTGCGCTGATAGCCTCATTTATATTTCACTAGCAATATTTTTGATAAATATATTGCTGCACTAAAAAACTAAATAATACTTTAAAAAGTGCCTTTACATAATGCAAATTAATTAAGCGATATTTTTATACTTTTAGTCATTCAGAAATAGTCTTCTTTATCGTGGTTGGCGTATTTCAAACTTAACCACGATGTTTTTTTAATAGATTAAATAACACCGCAATATTTGCTTTATAATCTAGGACCAGAATGCTGTAATCAAATTTGAAATGCGCCAAAAACCATAAATAAGGCCCAATATTAATTCTAAATAACACAAATGAAATATTTTTCAAAATATGAAAGTAAAACGCTATTTTATTTTAAGTTATCATCCCATAACAATTTTGAAGTGAGAGCTTGTCATATTTTATTATTATTACAATATTAATACTATTATGTATATTATTTTTTGTTTTCTACAATTACTATTGAATAAATTGGCAAAAATTAATTGGAAATTTTGGAAATACAATATTTTATCATTGTTTCGTTGTATTCTGCTTATGTTTAAATTTACGTTTGAACATTAAAAATTCTAATAATGATAAAACTACTACCACTTCTTTATTATACAATAGATTTCTTCTGTTTAGTTTTAAAACTGGTTTAATTGTAAGGCATGTATGTAGATCTGAAACATTACTTATATTACACTATATCATTCGTTCTTTTACTACTACTACAAAAAAAAAAAAAAAAAAAAAAAAAAACAAACAAAAAATCAAAATGTTTGTTATATGTAGATATAATAAATACAAATGAATAAAAATCAAAGTGTTACATATTATAAAATAACAAAAACTTAAATATGTATCATTCATCACTTAAACATAATCAATTGAAAATTAAACTATAAATAATTAACTTGTAATAATCAAGAATAATTAAGTAAGCAAAAAATGAACTAAAACATATTGTATGGATAATTATTTAGTTTATAAGAATATGTAATATGGATAAAACACACACACATACACGCAAACTAAAAATTTAAAAATTATATATTCGGCTAAGCCGAGTTTTTTATACCTTATACCTTTAGATACCAAAGTAAATTATAAAATAGAATTTTGTTCGATACAAAAAAATTCTAATATCCCGTTATATCAAAGAAAATATTATTTTTTTTTTTTTGCCAAATTCAATTATTTATGTTTCGACTTAAGCCAAAACAAGAAATATGAGAAACTTTTAAAATGGAGTATGTTTCTGTGAAATCTGATAACGTGGGCGATCCAAGAAATGCAGGATCTTAAATTTAAAAATTTGAACTGTGTAATTTACCTCAAGTACGCTAAATGTAGGAACATAACAAACTGCTAAAATTATTTCCATAGAAAAAAGTTATGTTAACTTATCTATCGTTCGACGATAAATAATGTTTTATTTTCCACGCATAATGTTTAATTTGCAATTGGATGCAAAAGCCATATTATTTAAGTAAAAAGGTAAATAAAACAAAATTGAAAATAAAATATGGTCATAATATACGGCATACATCAGGGGGTCTACTCTCTAGTTCGAAACGAAAGAAAATACTTTCGAATTTGTATGTCAATTATGGTAGATGCACAATTGGCAATGTATTTACACAGACACTGCAATATACAATGAAACCATTTACTCAACATATAAACATCAAACTATTTTGATATTTTTTTCAAACTTCGAATGCTACCATAAATAAGAATACACACTGCGACCATCAATGCAATCTGCCTAGTTGCATAAATACATTGCTAAGTGTGTACCTACCATTACATGTAATTCGAAAGCAGGGTGTCTACACTTGCATGTTATAAACATACAAATTTGAAAGCATTTTCTTTCGTTTCGAATTACACAGTAGACCCCCAGTTTCTTTCGTTTCGATTTATAGGGTAAACCTCAAGTTACAACTTTAGTGAAAAAGATTTTTGTATTTAAAATTTTACAGAAATTTTAATACACATAAAAAGAAATGAAACAAAATGTCAAAACTTTTGACATTTAAAAGACAACAATACACATCTACTACATGGTTGTGGGGGTTTGATTTATTTGTTTGTTCAGGGGTTTTCAAAGAATTAAAAAAAAATCTGATTATATAAGTATGTACATATGTATTTTTTTTTTAAGAATGTTGTATAAGCATATAAGGTTTTAGGTTTCTCAAAGCATGGTTGAAAGGTCCACTCATGTGCTTTCGTAAGCACTAACGAAATTCATATAGACCAGCCTAATTTATGAAGAACATAAATACAACAAAACTATTTTAAACAGTTCCAGCGACTTTGCTCGCATCTAGAAAGAAACTTAAATTTACGCCAAGTTAATAAAAACAGAAAAGGTACCAAAAATAAAAAAATTTCACCCGTTTTGTCCCCTAAAAATTATCTTGCGGGTCTACTCTGTAATTCGAAACGAAAGAAAATGATTTCGAATTTGTATATTATTTACATTATTTTCTTTCGTTTCGAATTACGAAGTATACCCCCTGTATTTTTATTTGGGCCATATGCTATCCTTCTACCGAATTTTATCCAAATCCATTAAGCTATTTTCGCTTTACGGTGGAACAAATTCAAACTTACTATAGCAATTTCAACTATTGGCTTCTTGTTACACCGTGTTATGTTCCGCGCAACTTTTTAAATTTTTTCTTTCATATTCTTGTACAGACAATAAAAAACAACAAAAAATAATGAGGGTTTTTGTCCAGCCGCTCACGCGATGCCATGAAAACAATGAAATTCATTTTTATATATCGATGGCTTAATGTAAAAAAAGGCGTATCTAAATTTTTTGGAAATTGTGTTTTTACCGTTCTCTGGAAGTCAATATATGAGTACATGCTCCTTAAAAAGCTAAGGACGTTACAGTTAAAAGTAAAAGATCTATGACCACTTAATTTTTTTTTTTTTTTTTTTGTAATGTCAATCAATGCTTTAGTTTTTTCAGTTTTTTACTTCTGTAAAATATTGAAAATTCGAGTTACGTCTTTCCTATATTAAACCATCGATATATAAAAGATTATTTTTAGATTTGATCAAACTTTGAATAAATAATAAAACAAGTCGCTAAACTCGCCAAAAATAAATAAAACAAAATTTTTAGTTTTTAATTAGTTTCTCGGTTCATAATTTGTGTCGCTCTGTGTGCCAAATTACATCTAATATATATTTTTAACAAATTGTACTAAAGATAAACTGTAGAGTATAGGAACAGACCTATTCACTCAGCTACTGGATTTTACTGAAAAACTATTCGAACAGACCTTGTGAATTTTCCCGGTAATCAGCTGTCTTATGTTTACACATTTTCTTCTGCACTAACGCAAGAGAAGGCGAAGAGTTCAATAAATTCGCCTTGAGTTCAGTGATAGAAATTTTATAAAAATAAAAATTCTTCATTGCCAATAAGATTGTGTGTTAAATAAATACCTGTTTTTATTTAAATAAATAATAAAATCAACAGTGTAACCGCTTGTGAATGGTGTGGATAAACTAATAATAATACAAGTAAAAATTTTTCATTTGCATTAAGATTGTGTGTTAAAAAAAATAATGCATCCATATATATCTATGTTTCTGTTTTTGCTTAAATAAATAATAAAATAAATAGTGCAACTGTGTAACAATTCAAAAGGTTGTGAAATAACTTTAAGCTAACCAAAGTTTATTTATAAATACATCTTGAATCTGAGGAAGTGAAGCGAAACCAGCCAGGTGCAGATGCGAATGGGTTAAATTCCCAATGATTGCATGTACAAAGGAAATTGTAAGTTGTATAAAGTTTTTCCTCTTAAATCTTGAAAATATCATAGGAATCAAATCTTCCATATACCTATTATGTAAACTTAAAAGGGGCGTTCTAAATTTAGTGTGTTCAAGTATTTTTTTTCGATTGCAGGAGTAAGTAGCTCATGTTGATGTTTGATGGCCATGGCTAATCAAATGAAATTTGAATTTTGGTATTAGCTTTAATGAATGATCTGGAACTTGATAAAAATCCTTCAAACTTTGTCTCAAAGTGAATAGCACAAATTTAACGTGTGCTTATATACTTTCCAAAAAGGTTTAAAACAATTGAAGGGCTTAAAAGCAAAAGAGTACAAGTGCAGAAAAGAAAATTTTGAGCAATTAAGTTAGTTTTGTTTTAGTATTAAGTTGTTGCTACTTGTAAAACTTTCAGTCAATAGTGTTTATTTTGAAGTCTGAATTTTTATAGAGTGGTAGATATTAGTATTAAGTGTTGGACTGCTGTATCTAGCTCAATTTTTTTTTTTTAGTTTTGGCACTTGTCCCAATTTGCTTTTAAGCACCTTAATTTTGTTTAGGACTTTTGTTTCTTTTTTGTAATGCGGCTGAAAAGGAAGTGTTCTTAATCTGTTTGAGAGTTTTGAATATTATCAATTCTTCTAAATTTAATGAATGAGGTCTGTTAGAATTTTATATTTTGTTGATTCGCCGTTAGCTCAAACTTTCATTTTATTTTTTATTTTGGCTTATTTTGAATTTGGTAGTTAATGATTGAAAAAATAAATATTAAGTTTTTTGTTGATTATCCTGGCAACCGACGAGTCTACTTTGGACACAAGCTCAAAATCAGTGTTTGCACTTTTAGTGGTAGCAAAACAAATAAAAAGTAATAATAAATTAGCTAACAAAATTATTGGTCTTTTATTTGCTGTTGCTTTTAAGACTCTATTGTGTAATCATAGGATCGATTCTCCATATATTCAGAAATTCATTAGAAACATATTCAAATCCCTACAAGAGGTGAAAGGTATAAATATAACTTAAAGCCTATCAATATTAGCATTAATTTAACAAACAAGCATTCAGTAAAATAGAACATAAGCATGAAAAAAATCTCGAATTAATTTCATTTCATTGCGCAAATTTATTAAGATCGTAAACGTATTTATTTAAAAAAATAAAAATTAAACTGTGGTTGCTTGTCAAAATAGTAGCTCTACATTTTAATAAGTAAAAATATTCAGTAAATAATAGTTCGATTTAAGCACAACCTAGCTAGGCATTGCTTACTATTGTCAATAAAGGCAAAATTATTTTCCTTCCATTAGATTTCATAAAATTGTGCTAATATTTTCCTTGCAGTGCAAAATTCGTAAATATTTATTTTATATGTTTTAGTTTTCTCATTTCAACTAATTCTCGAACGCTTTCTAAAATCATTTTTGAATAAATCCCAAATTAGTCCTCTTATCGTGGTTGGGGTATTTCGACTTCGACTACGAATACGACATTCTTGTTCAAGAATTCGAGAACAAGGCAACAATGTTATTTAGTTCTTTAGTTTGTGGCGGCTCATGCCCAATTTTTCAGTTCAAAATTAGAGCATGCCTGAATTTTACTATGTATAAGTTTTGGATCAGATATTAGATCAGTGCTCAAATCGTCACATCCGTGATAGTATCGACAATCGTACGCAAACAAATTAAGTGATACGTCATCGTATAAGCTGAATGGTATTTCAGTACGTTGACATATGTCATAATGTGAAAATAGTGTTTTTACGTGACGAGTTGTACGTTCACGGATGTGACGATTCGACCTCAGGTATAAGATCAACTATAAGGGGTGTCTACTCTGTAATTCGAAACAAAAGAAAACACTTTCGAATTTGCATCTTAATAACATGTAAATTCGAAAGCATTTTATTTCGTTTCGAATTACAGAGGAGGGAACCAGGCATTGGCGTAGCTATAAATCGCTTCTACGGGGAGTATTATGAATGGTGATTTTCATGAGTAATAATAAAAAAAATAATTCGAAGGGGGGCACTCAGAATCAAATTTTTTAATTATTATTATGAATGTCATTAAACTACATGTCTGGACAAAATTTTAAACTTCTGTGATCAAAAAGTTACTGCCCCTATTACGGTTTATAACTCAACTCGTCTGTCTTACCGTTCTGTAAAAAACAGAAAATGACAAGGTGCTGTTAACATTCGTCAATAATACGAAAGTAGTGTAAAGTTAACGTGTAGTCGACAAAAACTTACAAAATAAGAGGAAAAATAAATTGTGCACACTTTTAAGAACTTAAACTATTGGTGCTACTACTTTGACAGCTGCTGACATATTAAAATATTAAAAATAAACACACACATACGGGCGTATTCTAAAAAATTAATCTGTATTTCAAGTGTGCTTTAGTCAAAATATGTATACACATTTTGTTTTAAAGTACATTTCAAAGCAAAATAAGTTTTTTTTTAGAATGCGACAGTTATTGCTTGAGCAATAAATGTTTAGAAATTGCGTCAAAAAATTAAGTCCAAACAACTTTGTGGTTATGTTATAACGACAGTGATTGTGCATAAATAACAAAAATTAAAAATTTTAAAAACCCCCGACTTTTTTCATAAAAGATGTTATATCTTCTAAACGGCTGGACCGATTTTCTTCAAACATAGCTAAGAACCCTCTCGATCAAGTCATCTTTCAAACAGAAAAAACTAAATGAAAATCGGTCCAGCCGTTTGGCCTGTAAGTGGACACGGACAGACACACAGATACACAGACACACACTACAAACTTATAACACTCCTTTTTTTAGTCGGGGGTTAAAAAATGAAATTTAACAAAATAAAGAAAATTTCTAATTTTGTGTATAAAATATGAAAGCAAAAAAATTAATAAAAAAATTCTAAAACAGATATTTTAAACAAAATAACAGCACTTTAAAGGTATTTTTTAAGTAAAAATAAAAAAATTATAATAAGAAAAAAGCAAAACCGCCTAAAAATTATTTAATTATCTACAAAAGAAAACAAATTGAGCAAATGTTTATCTTTAGAATGTAAGTCATATAATGGCTGGCTAGTAAGAAAAATCAATCAAGAAAACTTTTTAATTGGTTTTAATTTTAAATTGAAGAAATGAAAACTTTAAAAAATAATAACAGAAACTTATAAATATATATGTATAACCAAAACCAAATTAATTAGAAAACTAAAATTATAATTTTTGAATTTAATTTTATTATTATTTTTTTAATGTTAATCTTAGGGCCTAATTTTGTAAAACTCAACGCCAAGCGTTGACAAATTTTATATGGAACAAATTTAAAATACAAAAACAAAATACATACAAAATTTATCAACGCTAAGCGTTCCGTTTTACAAAATAAGGCCCTCAGTTTTTAGTTTATTGAATTTTTTTATTTGTTTTTTCAAAAGTTAAAGCAAATGGGATCAAATGTGTATTTAAAAAAAATTATATTTAAATAAGTAATAAAATCAAATAAAAAATAACGATCAAATAAATTATAAATATAGAGTTTTTCTTAAGTAATATTTTCCCTAAAGTTATCACTGAAATTAATTTTATGATTTTAAAACTGATTATATTTTTCTTTGAAATCAAAAAAAAAAAATTACGGAATTTCAATTATTTAGAAGCAAAATGACTTGAGCCACGCAGCATATACATACATATGTGTGTATATATTTACAATATGTGTACAAATGTATGTAAATATGTATGCTTACATAAAAATAGAAATTTTAAATTTTTAAACAAACATTTAACAACTTTTTTTTTATTATTGTATGTATCTAAAGACAGCAACTTTCTATACTTTAAGATATTGATTATAAAATTTTTACATACATATTTTAACTTCTGAATTAAAACCACTGAAAATTTATATTGAAAACAACAATAAAATGTGCAAAATTTATTTTTGTTTTCAATATAAATTCTAAATCGAAAGTTTTCTTTCGATATCGTGAAACAAGCATAAAAATATTTTTCATTAAATGTTTCTAGTTACAAAAAAAACTGTAGATGGAAGAATTTATATGCAAATCTGTAGTATATTTAAAATTCTATATTCGATTTAGATGAATGGCAGAATTTTTGGATGTATTTTTTTCCCTTTTAAATGTTAAAACAATTTTAAGCGATTTTTCATATGAAAAATAACTTGAAATTTTTATGAAACAATTTCTGGGCGATTTTTTATTTTTAATTTTTTTGCGATTTTTCATGGAATTCATTTATCCACCAAAACAGAAAAAAATACCGAGTTTATGATACATAAAAATATAAGTTTTTTGCAAAAATGGTTCAAAGATTGGCAAACTTTAGAGTCTCAATATTGCCAGCGATATAAAAAAGCGGGCTTCAAAAATTATAGACAAGCTTATAATCTCTGTTCTGTGGCATGTAATGAAAGTAAAGATAATGATATCGCACCTGTATCATATCCAATATTCATAAATCTATTTAAGTCACCAAACTACTGATTGTTCAAGCCCTGGAATGATCAGTGTGACTGTGTTTTTTAAAGCAAAACCATTTCCCAGGTTGATAATTATCGAAAGAAACACTTACTTGTTAAAGCATTAAGGGCCAAGCGTTGACATATTTTATATGGAACAAATTTAAATTACAAAAACAAAAAAACAAAAAAAACATGTATAACATTTCTCAACGCTTAGTGTTGCGTTTTATAAAATAAGGCCCTACATTTTTTAAATTTTGTTCTGGTTTCAAAAAAATACGAACCAAAAAGCCATAACATAATACAGAAATTAATTATTTGGGATGTTTTTTATTATATTGGATAAATTCGAAATGAGGCGATTCTTGGTTTATTACTTATGATCTCGGCTTTAGACACACAACATATTTGAAAACGATAAAAGATGTGACACATTTTCTATAGTCGCCTTGTCAATCATTTCCAAATTAGTTTCCACAAGTATTTCGAGAAACTCCACACGAGAAGGAGTTTGCACTCCATTACTTCAAAAATGTGCCACAGTGTAAAAATTTCTTTTTACAGGTCTATTGCATTGTTTTAAAATCTCTATTTCAAAAAAAAAATTTTTTTTTGCAAGTTTTCATTGAAAATTGCAATAAATGTAATATTTTTTTCCTACCAAAGAAAACGCCATTAGCACCCGTCATTTGAAAAATGTAGTAAACGACTCAATCGAAAAGTTTCGAATAATATTTATTTTATACTAAACTTAAGTTTTCTGTAATGTTTATGCTTATAATTATTTAAAAGATACTCTCGCTTATCGTGAATAAGAAGTGGAAATTTTGTTCCAATGAAATTTTTATTGACCTCGAAGGAAAAATGCGATCGTGAAACTCCCGTGAAAAAATTTAGTGAATGTAAAAAACGGAAAGAAGAGTTGTTAAGTTTAAAAAATTAATTGAAAATCAACAAATTTAATTTTAATAATAAGTTCACAAATTTTAGGTTCCAAATGAAAGTATTTTTTTTAACTCTAAAGTATTTTAAATACTCCAGCTGCAGTGGAAAAAAATTCTTCAGAATGCCATTGCGGTCCACCACCATAAAAAATCTATGAAAAAGGTCTTACAGGGAATTATTGTTAACAATCGTAAACTTTATTTACTAATCTTGTCCTAAAAATAAATATTTATAACTTTTACTATTTAATTGGGAGGAAAATATTGAAATTAGGCGATGTATTGATTCAGTTCGCCTGCAAAAATTAAATGAACAAAACCAAATGAAAAGTGAAATAATCACCGTGAAAAATATTATTCATGATAGGAAGAATCAAAAAAGAGAAAATATTTCTATGAAAAATTATTCCCAATTGCAATTTGATGAAAAGGGGAAATATTTCACGATAGGCGTGATTCGTTTTTATTATTTCAAAAATGTAAAGACTAATCTTTTATGGATTTTCAAAATCCAGATTAAACTGCTCTTAATTACCCATAAAAAAATTATATTTAAAATGGTTTAAATATTAATGTAAATAATAAGGAAAATGGCTACAAAATATGTTTTTTTTTGCATATGATTACGTATGAGTAATATTGATGATGAATAATATATTACTCATACGCACTTATATTCAAAAGGGTCAGGGCCATTTGACTTTTTTCGTTGCAAAAATTATAAGTTTTAGGGCCATTATTACAACTTAAAGATAGTTAAAAGTAGGATTTTATCGGACGTATAAAAAGCTTTCCATTATTGCAAATTGGATTTAACTTACCTGGTAGGATAAACTTGCCTGTAATTTATCGCTCACTTTAGGTTAAAGTAAAATTTTGCAAATGGTAAAGTTTTTATACGTCCGATAAAATCCTACTTTTAACTATCTTTAAGTTGTAATAATGGCCCTTAAAGTAATAAAGATATTTAAAAATTTTAAGAAGCATTTGCTTCAATTGCAGGGTCATATATTAGCCGCGGCACAGTGTCGGCTTTTTACTGTTTTCATTACAAACATCATAACTTTTAAAGTAATAAACATATTTTAAAAATTTATAAAGCATTTAAAAGGCCATGAAAGGGTGGCCATAAGCCCACAGTGCATTATTCACGGTGGTTTTTTCGTTGCAAAAATCATATTTGAAGTTACTAATTGTAGTTTAGAAATAAGTGCTCCCGCATTGTAATAGGCACTAGGCACAGTGACACCTTTTGACCTTTTTTTGTAGCAAAAATTATATCTTTTGAAGTAATGATATTTCTAAAATTTAAAAAGTATTTAAAACACAGCTTTTCCATCATCTTCATTTCAGGAACAGAAGTCTGTGGTTCAGAAATTTACCTTTTTTTATCGTTTACTATAGATTTGATTATTTCTGGAGAATACTTTGCATATTTAAAATATATCGGACGGCAAAAGTGAACTGATGATGGGCGATAATTTTTTCAATGCTCAGAGATTTCACTTCTAAGTTGTAAAGGAACTACAGAAGCCATAAACATATTTGCATCTGTAATAGTGCTGTCATTTGTCGATATTGTTTGTTTGTAATCTGTTATTATCTGGAAGTAATACTGCTTCCTTTTCAGGCAAACTACGAATAAGGCGTTTGGCTGTATGGTCTTTTACATTACCCTGCGTTTACACATGCAAGTGCCTTCCATGCAAGCTCTGTGTACGTATTATCAACGAAAATTTCGCACAAATGCCCGACTGTCTTGCAACTTGCATGGAACCAGTTAGTGTTGAACTTTATTCGTATTGTTTCAAAGTTATTTATGTCTAAAAAATTAATAAACTGCTCTATTTATGAATATTTAAGAAAAAAAATTATTAAATTAGCTTTTAAATGTATTTAAAATGAGTAAAAACTCATATAACATTACACTGAAATCCAGTTAATTTGTGCTAAACTATTAATAGGGCAACACTGTTAGCTAACTTTCCATTTACTTGCTACAAGTTCAACAAGTCACTGTCTTGTAAAATTCCTTGGCAGTTGAGTTGGAAGTAGACTGCAAGTGCCGAAAGTGTAGATGTGTTAGTAAGAGTTTGAGTGTATTGAGTTTTTCGAACTTGCACTTGCACGTGTAAACCCTAGGTTAGATGACACTGCTTCTTTTTTGGCAGAGTAACTTTTTTCTACCCAGGAAGAATATTCACATTATGATTCTTTAAAGAGCTTCGTAAAATATAATGTTTTTCCTTTGATAATCCCAAGTCCACAAATAACGTTAAGGCTTCTTCTATTCTTTAGAATTCTATAATATATTTTGTGGGTAAAGCATTTGGAGGAGTTGGAATAGTCTCTTTAATCGTCTACAGTCGATCTGGGCTTGCAAGCGCCACAGCTTTTGTAATGTTAGACCTTGATTTATCTTTATATTTTACGTACTTAAGACATAATGCTTCTGAAAGGTGCAATTTAGATATATCTTTTGTGAAATTTTGAAGTTAACGTTTTTTATGTATTCCAAACACTCGTTTAACAATTTTGCATGTCTTCCTCTTCTGCTGTCAGAAGGTTTATGCGGTTCTTCGATGTTTTCAAAAGTTGTTACTTCATTTAGCCAGTCTGAGTTCTTTTCCTTAATTGTTTTTGTCGTACGGTTTGAGGAAATCCATTTTTTTTTGTTAATTTTCAAGTAAAACTACATAGTGAATTTTGATTTTAACATCATTTTCATGGTATCCTGGTAAATCGTGTAATTTTTCCATAATAGCCAATATAGCAATATATTGTTTATATTTATACGTTCCCACGATGACTTTTTACCGTGACTGTTGTAGAGTTTATTGACGATCGGGCTACAAAGGCGAAAATGCAGGGGGAAGAAGTCATCGTGTAAATCCCGTATTAACGACAAGCAATAAAAATAAGTAACAAGTCAGTGCTGCAGCGAAAGCAATTTTGGAAACGGTAACTGCCAAAAAAGTAGGGCATCTGATGAATATTTTGTTACTTTTTTTTAATAAAAAATAAACATACATACCTTTAAAACAATACTAAAAAAGTCATGATCGAACTGCAATGTTTCTGACACTTCAATTCTAAAATGTAAAGATAACTTTTTTATAGCTTTCTAAAAAAATTTCGACTTTAAGCAGCTCCACCAGCTATAATTTTCATCGAATTAAAAACATTTTTGAATTGGTATCAGTAAGAAACTCTTTATACGATGTGTTCATTCATTTGACAAATTTTGTATTTTTGGTTTTTGGGAAAAGGCGCCACAATGGGCCGGTTCCTCAATGTCGACAACACGTTCGAATAGTTGCACACGTATGTATGTTCACTTGGAGTATAAACACGCATTTGGTATTTGTATAGCAACATACAAAAAATTATATCGTTTCCTTAATATAGAAAGGTTCTATCTAACTCATTATTTATTTTTAAATTGAGTTTTTTGTTTATTTCAGTAGAAGAACATCAAATGTGTGGAAAAATGCAAAAATCTTGATAAAAAAAATGAGTTAGGACCTTTTTATATTAAGGTAACGATATAAAACATAAGTTTTTCTTTAAAACCGGCTACGTAACATAACAAAAGGTGGACTATTCTGTGAAAATGCCCATATGCAGACATGCATACATTTTTTTTTTAAATTACTTACTGCCACTTCCACTATGTCGAAAGAAAAACTCTGCGAAAGAAACCTAGTCGCTCGAATTCTAATACATTTTCATTCCACTATGTCGTCAGCTTTCTTTCGCTTGTGATTACGTGTGTCATTTTTTTTTCTTACGTGTTTATAAAATCAAGTAGTGCCAATTTGTATATATCAAGTATTTCTAGCTATTTTTTAAAATTTACTAACATTTACATGAAAATAAATACAACCATATTGAACTACGAAAAAGAATTCAACAAAATAGTCGCACAGCAACAGCAAGTTATTGCTGTTTTGCTTTACAACTACATTCGTTTTGTTTAAAATGTGCGAGTACTTTTTATAATGAACATAAAACAAGAATCAAAACAAAAGTGTTCAATAATATTTTGATGAATATTTTATGACTTTTCTCTACAAATAAAAAATAAATTGAAGAAATGTGAATAAAAAAATAATAATGTGATAAAATAATGATTTTACAAAATTTAATGGATTCTTTAAAAATAATTTTTACTACACGAAAGCAAAATAGCAAGTGAATGATTTTGACATAGTGTTCGTTTTGTTGACGACTCATTCGAATTAGTGGCATGAAAAACTGTATGAAAATACTTACGTTTTCTTGCGACTTGTCGTTCGTGTCAATGTTCGTACAGAAAGAAGTAAGATAGAGAAATGGAAATCAGTTTTCTTTCGCTCAGAGCGAATGAAGACCTTCTTTCGAAATAGTGGAAGAGGCAGTTAATTTTTATTGACTTTTTTTTACCGATTTTAAATGCATACATAAATGATGCATACATACATACATACACATAATAAAGAAAATCCCTAACTTATTATTTTTTTGAAATTGAGTTTTTTGTATATTTCGATAGAAAAACATCTAATGTATCGAAAAATTTAAAAATCTCGTTTTCCAAAAAATAATGAGTTAGGGCCTTTCTATATTAAGGTAACGATATGCCGTACATATAGCATGAGAACAAAAAAAAAACTTTTATTTTTAATGAATTTCATATACATACATACAAAGTATTTACAAATAATAATAAATATAGCAATAAAATGGCCTTTGACAAGTTTGAATAAACAAAATCGAAATCAGAAAGTAGTAGGTTGAAGTGATACATATAAAAACATGAGTGTGTGTTTGTGTGTGTTAGAATTAAATAAAAACAAAAATTAAAATAAAAATTAAAAATTTTAAAAACCCCCCGACTTTTTTCAGAAAAGATGTTATATCTTCTAAACGGCTGGACCGATTTTCTTCAAACATAGCTAAGAACCCTCTCGATCAAGTCATCTTTCAAACAGAAAAAACTAAATGAAAATCGGTCCAGCCGTTTGGCCTGTACGTGGACACGGACAGACACACAGATACACAGACACACAGACACACACTACAAACTTATACCACCCCTTTTTTTAGTCGGGGGTTAAAAAAGCAATAATAATTAAAAATAAAATAAAAGTATTGAAATAAATAACAGTTTCCAATAGTAATAAACTGTCTTACTTCACTCATACTAGATGTTTGTAATAAATAAGTTTAAGTTTGATTTTCTAGTCTAGAATTCTGGTTTCCTCAAGGTGATCGACAAAATAAGAATGTTAAAACTTATTTATTCCAATCCTGCCATGTTCGTTTTCTAAAGTTCATACCAGGCGTAGCAAGCCACTTAAGCCAAAATGAAATTCATCTACTTATAATTTTACATTATTTATGAACAGGGATCGGAATTTGATGCAACTAAAAGTTGATTTTTATAGAATTTAAATTAATTTTTAATTTCTTAAAACAATTTGAAATATGCATTAAATAATTCTGCCCAAGAAAACCGACTTCAATGCAAATATCTGAACAAACTGGAAATGAACTCTTTCAAAAAAAAAAGTAAAATTAAAATCTGTTGGTTAAGAAAAAGTATGTGAAATATAAAATTAAGTTTTAATGGGCGTGCCTCCGTTCATTTTTTAAATGCAAGACTGTGTGTTTTTCAGAACCCAGGGTGTGTGTTAAGTTTTGTAAAAATCGGTAAAGCAGAACCACTTGAAATAAAATATTAAATTTTTAAATGGGCGTATCTCCGCCCATTTTTTTTAATGGAATGTTGTGTATATTTAAAAGCTCAAGGTGTGTGGTACCTTTTGTAAAAATCGGTTAAGTATAACCTTGTTAAATATAATAATAAATTTTAAAGGACGTAACCCCGCCCATTTTTCAACTTTAAAATTGTGTAATTACAAAAACCGAATGGGACCAATTGGAAGCTATACCCTATCAGACAAAAAAAGAGTTTTTACAATCGATCTAAAATGTAAAGAGGAGTTATAAAGTAACAATGTCAAAAAAGAAAACAAAATACAGACGAATTGATAACCTCCTCATTATTTTGAAGTCCCTTAAAAATGGGCAATACTAATAAAATTGATTGCTACTTGTATAATTTTATTGTTTAATTCGATTCGAAAGAAAAACTGAATTTATATGCTTCGAATCAATCGAAATTCGTTTTTCTCTGGTTCATGAATACTATTTTCATAAAACACATCCATTATTTCAAGATGGATTTTTGTGAGCCAAACACAACTACAATTTTGTTGAGTTTTCTATTCCAAATTGAATATTCACTGTTGCTCCATTGACAGTACAATATCCACAATATTCAAACCCAGTGAAATGGAATAACAAAAAAACTTCAGACTGTAGTATTTGCAACTTTGTGCAAATTGACATTTATATAGTGCATACCTCTAGTACTAGTCCAGTGGTAAATTGTATTACTGATCATTTGATTTTTCATAACTCAGAAGTGCTATAATTTGTTTTTTGGTTTCAAAGTCGTTTAGTATTAACTTCATTACAATTGATTATTTTAGAAATTGAGATTGTGTTATACTTCTAACTGAAAAATCATGAACCCATTGCGAAGCTTGATGCAATAATTTCTAATGAATCAGTTCTTACAAATGCATCCTTTAATTTTTGTCCACGTTGTAAAGAGCTTTGGACAATTTCCTAATGAACTTTTTAAGCGCCTATATTATGTACCGCTCTCAAATAATTATTAATGATTGATAAAATAAAAAAAAAATTAAAAATAACAAGAAGTCAAAAATCTAAAACCTACCTTTTTCTTGTCGATTTTTCGATTTCGGTTAAAACCGAACAGCTAAACCCTAATTTGCATGAAAGTCCGAGCCCTGCTGTATGTATTGACATTTTTTAAATCGTATTCACTTTCAATATTCATTTTAAAATCTAAGCCGAAAATTATAAAAGAAAATTATAAAAGAATACTACTGTATGTAATTAATGAGCTCTAGGTCACATAAAAGAATACTTTAATTAAATATTTTCCGCCTTATTTATAAATCTTATTAAGGCTTTATAAAGCCTTTTTAAGAAAAATTTTGTGTGAAAATTAGTTTTAAAACCCCTTTATAAGGTATTTACATTGAAAATATAAGTATAAAATTTTATCTATGTATAATAAAGGATATCCCAACAAGAACGCAAGATTTAAATTTGGCGTCATTCGAAGTGTCATTGTTTGACATTTGAACAATTGTTATTGTTTGCTAGTAGAAGGTACGAGGTTAGTAAAAATGAAGCGCTACACGAATGAACAACGCATTCTCATTGTGAAATTGTTTTACCAAAATGGTGAAAGTTTTGCGGCTACAGTTCGCAAATTTGCGATCAATTTGGGGTCACAATAATGCTTCAAAAGAGTCAAATGTAAAGACATTAATGGATAAATTTGCCGAAACTGGGTCTGTTAGTGATGTAAAGATAACAACGCGCCTTCGACCAGGTCGATTGACCGAAAATGTCGCAGCTGTACGTGATGATGTCGCTCAAACGCAGGTCAAGCGCAAACAGTCAATGGTGTTCGGTATCGTGAAATGATAACCAGTTTTTTCGTGCCTAGAATTGAAGAAATGAATGTGGAGGGCATGTGGTTTCAACAAGACGGCGCCACATGTCATACAGCCAGAGAAACAATTCAATTGCTACATCAGTCATTTCCCGGTCGTGTTGTTTCGCGTTTTGGAGACAGATGTGCAATCGCTTTACGTGAGTACCTGCCATTACGGCCTAATCTCACGTGTGCCAAAGCACCGGGTGTGGGTTAGACGCCAGACCAACGCCCCCATGCACCCCTTTAGAATGAACCTATGGCCCACTCCATAAGGCACATAGGTTGCAATCTTTGAATATAGTTATCCCTGTATTATATTCAATTACCTTGCTGAGGTAATTTGAGCTATCTAAACTCTGCTGCTATGTCCGTGCCCATAGCAGCTCTGTTGAATGGCAACAGCACCTAGAACAGTGTCTGGCTGACCGCGTCACACCAACCACTAGCATTGATTTAACACTGGGAAGCCAAGACTATTCTCCCAGCGATGTTTGGTAGTAAACCACAGCCACCACGATAATTCTCCGGCTTCCACGCTTAGGTGTTGTGTATACACCTAAGCGAGGTCCCCAAGAAAATTCCTCAACCATTGCCGGCACAGCTAACCACTCATCCATAAAGAACGCATGCCTGTGTCGCCAAATGACCAGTGCCTACTCCACACTTACCAAAATCATCCCTTTAACCCCTTAGGGGTCTACCCCTTTGGGGTAGGACGAACTCGGCATTTTAGCAAAGGAAACTGACGACCGCTAGCTACATGCACTCAAAACTTCAGAGCAGCGAGGACCACTCACGCGAGAAGAACGCAAGCTCGCCACCAAAACTTCTGCGCCTACTAAGACCCGACACTAAAAAGTGAGAGTGTCCTGGGGTCATATCCAAGACGAAAAGCCATTTTAGCACAGAATTTTTGACAACCGCAATGCATTTATCTCTAAGCAGCCCAGCTGTCGGGCAACCGGCACCCGTGGTACCAGAAGTAGCCTCTGGTTAGACCTCGAAGTTCCACCACAAGGGCTTCACCTCTATCGTCTTTTGAACTCAGGGGCAGTTCTAGGTGACGCTGCACCTAGGTGACAACAACGGGCGTACAATATTTGTTTTCCTTTTATAAATATGTGCACATCCGTTACTCTGTTTATATTCAGAGATTGGGTAGTAACACATAAGTTTTACGGGTAATGAGCCAAAGGTCCGTCAGCGGAAAAAGCTACATTACCCTAGCTGGGGCCCCGGGATTGCCACACCCGTAGTCAAAAATAGACTCCCCTGGGGGTACGCATTTTGGAGACCAGAATTGGCCGCCTAGATCGTGCGATTTAACATCATTAGACTTTTTTCTTTGGGGTTTTTTGAAGTCGATGGTTTACGCGAATAAGCCGACGACGACTCAAGCCTTAAAAGAGGAAATTGGACGCTGCATTAATAAAATACCGCAGCATTTATGCAAAACGGCCATTGAAAATTTCATTAAAAGATCGCGTGTGTGCCAGCAAAGCCGCGGCGGCCATCTGCCCGATTTGTTGTTCCACACATAACCTCATTTTGTCTACTTTACGATATAATAAAGTTTCACGATTTTTTTTTAAATATCTGTGTTTTATTTAAAATTTAAATCTTGCGTTCTTGTTGGGACACCCTTTATATACATACATATACATACGTGTGTATGTATGTGTACATACATATGTAAATCAAAACTAATTTAAAAATAATAGTTTCTCCTTATTTACAAGCCACTAAAAATTATACAAATATTAGTTTGGGAACAAAAAACTATAATTTAATATATTTAATATTGCAGTTACTAATAGAACCATAAATACAAACATACATACGTACGTACATACATATATTTATTTAACAAACAAAACTTTTCTTCAAGTAAAAACTAAAAAACTCAAACGAAAATACATCCATACAAAGAAAAGTCAATATAATCTGTTTACTGCAATATACAATTTGTTCGTAGAAGTTTTGAAATATACATACATACTATTAAAAATTTAAGTATGCATAATATTTTTTGGGAGTAATTAAATAATGAGTGAATGAATTTTGAAAAAAAAATTAATAACATATTGCAATAAGGTGAGAACAATATTAAAGAAATGTTTAAAGAAGATAATCGAAAAACAATTAACAATAGAATACACAAATCATAAATTTCTAAAAGAACTATAAATACAAGCTGTTAAATTTAAAAAAAAAAATAAAAGCATTTTAGAATATAAGTAAAACCAAAATCCAAAGTTTCAATTAAGTTGTAATAATAAGTGCTTTCAGTAAAAACAAGACACACAAAATGTGCTTAAGTTTAAAGACATACATACATATATACATAAATTAAAAATATGAATAAAGATGATTCCACATGATGCAAAGCGGAGTTTTATTGATTAAAAAAAAAACTTGAAAAAAATTAACCAATTTCCAAAATAAGCACTGATAGATTCAGACGAGAATTTTTAGTTGTCTTCTATAAACTGGCAGTCAGTTAAATTAAACATTTTTACATATCTTACCTACAGTCAGCGTTGCCAAGGATTTTTTTTTGGAAAACTGAAAATTTAGAAACTGATTTTCATGTGAAAAAACTGCTCATAAATTTTTTTTAGCATTTTGTATATTTTTGGGGGTGTTAACCATACGTCTATACCTGATATATTTTTATATCATGACTTAATGATACTGTTTGTCAAGTTGTTACGTTTTACCATCTCGAAAGTCTCATCGGCATCAGTTAAGAAAATATGTGGCTCTAAAAATTTATAAAGTTTTTAATTAATTGAAATGGAAGTGTTTTAGTTGCACTATGGAATATTTGTTTGCTTTTGTTTTATTTGAAGTGCACAATGATTTATTTATTTAATACACTTGCTTAGCCAAAATAAAATGTTGTTTTTTTCTATGAATTACTGAAATTTTGCTAAGAGAGTTCTGAAAAAATGTGTATGGCTTCAAATTCTATGGGGTCTATCCTTTATTTTGGTATATATTTCGTTGTGTTTTATCTCATTCTATAAGGAATCGAATTATTTCAATGAAGAAAATTGTTTTTCTTTTTCAATAAGACAAGGCGAATTAATATTGCAATTAATAAAACCAAATTCCATAAAGAAAAACACAACTTTTGTGTGAGTTCTCTCTTGCTGTTTGAAAAAGTACTAATAAACCTCATTATTATATTAAGAAAAATGGTTAAAACTATGGCTTCTGATATCGGAACTAAAATAATAAACTTGAGATAAAGTAAAAATTAAATACTGCACAATTTATAGAAAAACTTAATTTTTTAAGCAAAAAACTGCAAAACTGTTCTATGCTTTAAAAAACTGCTAAAATCAGTTAAAAATGCGCATTTGGCAATGTTGCCCACACTGCAGATTGGAGATGCAAGTTTCGCGGTAATTGGTTTTAATGGGAGTGGTCCCGCCCACTTAGAGCAATGTTACCAAATATTCATATAAAACAATTTTTCTTTTTTAAATATAGTTCGATTTTTATCGGATAAAGCCCTTTGAGCTAAGCTGTAAATTCATAAAAAATAATCTACCCTTACATGTGTTTCCGTATCTGTCATAGCTTAGAAGATAGTTGACTTAAGACAAAAAAAATGTTTGTTTACCTTGACTTTTTTATTTCATCCATAACGTTATAGTTTATAGTTGGATTTTAAATTAGAACTCAAAGTAATTAATACAATTAAAAATTTGATTGAATCAATTAAATTCTTTTAATTAGTGAATACTTTTTTCTGCCTAAGCCATTTTCCGATTTTACGAATGCAGATATTAAATTTTTTTTTCTTAAAATTTCACTTCAAATTTTGTCAAAAATTTAATGTGTTTCCGTATCTGTCATAGCTTAGAAGATAGTTGACTTAAGACAAAAAAATGTTTGTTTACCTTGACTTTTTTCAATATTCATCCATAACGTTTTAGTTTATAGTTGGATTTTAAATTAGAACTCAAAGTAATTAATACAATTAAAAATTTGATTGAATCAATTAAATTCTTTTAATTAGTGAATACTTTTTTCTGCCTAAGCCATTTTCAGATTTTACGAATGCAGATATTAAATTTTTTTTACTTAAAATTTCACTTAAAATTTTGTCAAAAATTTAATGTTGAGTTTAAATTTAAAATCAAACTATAAACTAAAATGCAAGGTGTATACAACCGGGTGGCAGCGCTACTTCAGCTGATAATTTTTCGCTCTATGTGCCTTGCAGCTAAAGAATGTCAAAAACTTCGTTTTGTTTTGGTTTTAGCACAATTATTAGGTCCGTTTGTTTACCCCAAAATTTGTGCAATTTTGTGCTTTTTCTATCTCTCTCTGTATATATTTAGCACAGCTTTTATATAAACCAATGTCGGCATCCGTTTCAAAATGGTATTGCCGCCACAAAATTTTATTTTTGCAGCGTAAAAAAGTTCAACAATTTTAAAGATTTATTTCTTTAAATTCGAAAATTTCTAGTTAGCATATAATAATTCAACATTATTTATTATGCATGTACATAATTGGTATTAAATGGTTTAACAAAAAACATACATATATCGTCGTTGTAATATATAAACTTCAGCCGGCTAACGTTTCCGTCAATAGTGAACCGCCGCTACTTGCTCCCTCACGGCATAGGTATCGTACAACATATTTTTCAAAATAAAAACAGCCGATGTCAGAAGGTTTGTCAGAAGAAAATAGAGGACGCTCTAATTGAAATTTTGTCAGACGACTTTGTGTCTGACTTTTACAGAAGCAATGTTTCAAAGGTACCACACGACATGTACATGTTTTACACTGGAAAATTTGACAAGTCAGACGTAAAAACCATGTCGTCTACGGGGGGCTTAAATTTGGAACAACAATTTCTAAACACACCATAGATCAAGGTCGGGAATATGGATCAAAAGAACATAAGCAATGTGTGGCAATATCATTCATGTCTTTTTAGCATTTATATACACGTTTAATGCTGAGAGTACGAAAAAGGCAAAGAGAAATGTCATAAATCCCCTCGAATTTGTGCCTTTTGTTCTACCCCGCAAGCTTATCACCCCCTCTCACCGACAAACTAAAAAAGCCTGCCTGCACAGGCAAGCAGAAAAGGCACAGTGTAAATTGCGTCTTATGATCGGTTATGTTCCCAATGGTTACAAGTCATGAAACACAAAGGTTAAGAAGATAGTAACTTCCGGGGATGTAAAGTTTGATGAAACGAAATTTCCTTATGCAGATTGGCACAAAAACGCAACGTCTATAATAATAAGAAGTAAAATGCAAGAAGGATATGAAGATCGTAATGTGCCTGTTATTCTTAATGATGACGATCGTCCTATTGACTTAACGAATGGTTGCTTGGTTTACGTGGCTGCCCACTACACGCAGGCACTCAAGTAGAATCTAGATGATTCCTTTTTGAAAGGACCACTACACTAATTGGTGTCAACCTATGTAGAACCGTATCTAAGTATTCTGATACGGTGATCGTTACTAGATCCAACCCGTCGCGTTGAGATATCTGATAAGGTCATTCAACCCAATCTCAGATAGATCTGAAAGCTCATCTAGTACATGACTGCCTAAAAATTTTTTTCTCGAGAGATTCGCAAAGAAATTGAAAGATTGTTTCTTCTTTGCTTACTTCTCGAAAATTTCGGCAGAACTCATTATAGGACGGACCTATACTACTAGCATGTCTGCCGACCGTCCAGTGCCCCGTCATCTGAAACAGATATATTAACTTCCGAAGAAGATGTAAGCCATGATTGGTTGTAACGAAACCAGCGATGCCAATAATTACAATTGTGATGATGCTATAACAATTGAAAGTAGCGAAGAGCATTTCCCCAGAAGAAGCCAAAGATAGCGTAAACCTCCAGGTAAATTTTTTTGATTTAGTTTTGGATATTCCATATGCAGTGAAGGTTTCAATTTTGCGGATGTTCCTTGTCAATCCTCTGCTATTGCTACTCGTCATGATGCATCTGAATGGTATAAAGCTATCAAAGAGGAATTGCAGTCAGTGGAATTAAACCATATTTGCAAAATTTACACATGTCTAGAAAATACCAAATTACTAAAATCAAGATGGATTTTTAAAATCAAAGGTGATGCAAATGGTACTCCAATGCGATATAAAGCCCGGTTGGTAGTGAAAAGATTCCTCCAACGAAAAGGAATCGACTATAAAGAAACGTATGCACTTGTGGCTAAGTTGACTACTGTTCGCGTGATACTAGCTATAGCTGTAAAAAATTAAGTTGATGTTAAAACAGCATTTTTAAATGGAAAACTTCGAGAATAGATCTAAATGGAAGTGACAGATGGAGTCCAAACAAAAAAATGGTATGGTTTGTCATCTTCAAAAATCCCTTTATGGGTTAAAACGAGCTCCAAAGTGTTGGAACGATACTCTTAATCAATACCTTATAGCTTTTGGATTTACCAGATCGTAGCATTATTATTGCTTATATACGATATTTGAACATTCTGATATGCTATTTATTATTATGTATGTAGATGATTTGTTAATTGCAAGTAGTAGTGCAAAACTGATTGAACGTTTAAAAAATCATCTATCGAAAAAATTTTAATTATTTGATTATGGAATACTTAAACATTTCTTGGGAATGAAATTTGAAAAAGCAGGTGAAAATATAATTATATCACAAAAAGCAAGTATTACTAAAGTTTTGGACAGTGAAGACACCTATGGATAAAGGTCTGAAATTATCTACAAACCTAAAGCAACATTCAATTCAAAAACCACATAAAGAATTACTCGGAAGTTTAATGTATATAATGCTGTGTGTGAGACCTGACATCTGTTTTTCAGTAGGATACCTTGGTCGCTTCTAGCAGTACCCATCAGATGAACATTGCCAAGCTTTGAAAAGAGTATTAAGATATCTTAAAGGCACTGTAAAGAAATAGCTAAAATATAATGGTAATAACTCTAAAGCTTTAGTTGGTTGTGCTGATACAGATTGGGCTAGTGATGAAGTCGATAGAAAGTCAGTAAGTGGTTATGTTTCCAAACTTTATGGCTGTACGTTTTCCTGGGCAAGTACAAAACAACAAACTGTTTCAACATCTTTAAGTGAAGCAGAATACGTTGCTTTGATCACAGCTGTATCAGAAGCTATTTGGTTACGTGGATTAATTCAAGATTTGAGAGAAATTGAAAATGAGCCTATCACTATCTATGAAGATAACAATGGATGTACTTGTATGGCATTAAATGTGGAGTGTAAAAAATCTAAACACATAGATATTAGGCATCATTTCATACGGGATTACATAGAAAAAGGAGCTATTAACGTACAACCTATCGGGACTGCGGATCAACTAGCTGATATATTTACAAAGTCCTTAGATAATGACAGATTTATTAAACTTTGTGCTAGTTCAGGATTGCATGATTGAGAAGGGGTGTTATAGAAAAGCAATCATAGAATTATGTTTTCTATTGTTTGATATATGGAAAATATTTTTTTTTTTCATTCTGTTGTTAACTATTCATAGTGTAACTTGTCTCTACACATTTTTGTTTAATAAACTTTTTTAATAAACCAACAAACTTATAATACTAAATAATAAATGCATTTACTTAAACAGGTATTAATAAGCTACATTTGAGTCAACGGTTTCTGTTTTGCCCTAATACAAACATAAGTGTATGTAGTATTTAATTAGAAAAAATATTAAAACAAATCAGAATTTGGTACTGAAAAAAGTAAAATTTTTCTTTTTTTTTAACATAAATCCAATCAACAGTTTAGAAGTTGAACTTGGGTGCCACACGCAAAAACCTGCGCCGAGCAATTTTGTCGGCGGCGGCGGCTCATGAGAAAATCGTCGGCGGCGGCTCAAATTCGGCTTTAGCCTGCTGAAAATCCACTGAAACCAATTTTTTTTCTTCAATATTGTACAACTTATATACAACTTATGTATATAGTATGTAGTGACAAAATAATAGCATAAGAAGTTAAAAATGTTAAATGTTAAAAATGTCAGTTTCTATAATGTTATTCAAATATCATTAAAAATTAAGCAAAGTTTAATTTTGGAACCATCAATTAGTCTATAATCCGATTTACATATAAAAATTAAGAACATTTTAACTTTTTCATATACAAAATACATGAGTTTTATTTTTTAATTTTATACAATTTCTTTCGCATCGCTGCTACCTATGCCAGCTCATCAGTAAACGTTCAATTATATTTTTTAAAAGTTATCTATATATAAATAAAAAATATCTAAAAACTCTCAAATGAGAATTACGCTAATATAAATAATAAATAGAAACCCCCTGCGAAAAACAAAGTTAACAAATTGTAATAATTGATGAACTGAAATAAGCACCAGTTACAAAAAATCTGAAAGTTCTATAGCAATACCTTAAATTATGGATCAAAAAATATTTGCGGTTTACTTAAAAATTTCTTTTAAAACGCAAAATTCTGGAAACAATTATATATAAAACTTAAAATTTTAGGTTTTAGAACAAAGAGCCTGGCCCACGATGTCGACAAGAATGTTTTTATCGCTTACTTATATTGAAAAGAAACACACATTTTCTTATTTTGTTTTCAATATAAGTAATCGATAGAAACTTTCTTGTCGACTCGTGGGCCAGGCCGAAACTTTTAAGTAAAAACAAATTCTTTTTATATTCATACTATCCATTAAGTGGGCCAGGTCGAAACTTTTTAAGTAAAAACAAATTCTTTTTATATTCATACTACCCCTTAAGTTTTGACCGACACATTTTCAATATCTTTACGCAGTAACTAATATTGTACAATAAAATTGCTGGTGTGTAATATTATATTATATTATATTATATTATATTATATTTTATTATATTATATTATATTATATTATATTATATTATATTATATTATATTATATTATATTATATTATATTATATTATATTATATTATATTATATTATATTATATTATATTATATTATATTATATTATATTATATTATATTATATTATATTATATTATATTATATTATATTATATTATATTATATTATATTATATTATATTATATTATATTATATTATATTATATTATATTATATTATATTATATTATATTATATTATATTATATTATATTATATTATATTATATTATATTATATTATATTATATTATATTATATTATATTATATTATATTATATTATATTATATTATATTATATTATATTATATTATATTATATTATATTATATTATATTATATTATATTATATTATATTATATTATATTATATTATATTATATTATATTATATTATATTATATTATATTATATTATATTATATTATATTATATTATATATTATATTATATTATATTATATTATATTATATTATATTATATTATATTATATTATGTTATATTATACTATATTATATTATATTATATTATATTATATATTATATATTATTTTATATTATATTATATTATATTATATTATATTATATTATATTATATTATATTATATTATATTATATTATATTATATTATATTATATTATATTATATTATATTATATTATATTATATTATATTATATTATATTATATTATATTATATTATATTATATTATATTATATTATATTATATTATATTATATTATATTATATTATATTATATTATATTATGTTATATTATATTATATTATATTATATTATATATTGTTACGTTTTTCTCTCTATAAAAACGCTTTTCCGTAGATCCGAAGATTTGCAAATGAATACAAGAGCCGAGTGTAGTAATTAGGGTTAAGAATGATACAAGTTTTATTTACAAATACACTTATACTAAATTACTCAAGAGCTTAAATACCTAATACAACTTAAACTAATAAATTACACACAAATATTCACAACTGGTTACCACTACGCCTTCCTCGCTGTAGTTTACACACGTCTCTTAGCTGGCTGCGCAAGTAATCACGTGACACCTCTCTGTCTACTGCTCGTCACTTACGAGACTCACTCTGCCGTCACTCACAGTTGATACACCAATACTTCTTTGTCTGCTGCTTGTCACACACGGCACTCACTCTGCCGACACTCACAGTTGATACACCAATAAAGACTCACTGGCTTTACTTACACCCTTATACACGTCTATTCGCTGCGCTGTTCCCTTTACTCCAGTCGACACGATAGACTCCACAATAATCTCAATTCCACGACAGACTATTATTAATTCACAACTAAATTATCAACTGTCTAACGAGTTCTTAACTTCACTAGTTTCTGATTAGCACTAACTATAACTGTTCGCGACTGACTTACAACTGCAACTAACTCACCATTGGATGCGTCACCTCTATTTATATTTCACAGAAATTCCACTAGAAGTTTCAAGCAATGTCTAGACGATCATTATCATCTTATATGCTGCCTAATTAAGTTCATGTGGTAACTATGTACATACATGTGTATATGCGTACGTGTGTACATCATTAACTAAGCAACACACGGTGGTTGTTTATCTTTTGCTTTTCGTTTGAATTGGCATGTATGTATGTGTACAAATATGTGAATCTTCATAATAAGCAGACGCTTTTTTTGTTGTTGTTGCTTTTGCTTGTTTAGTCAAGCTAGGCATGCTTATTTAGTTGTTGGCTTCTTTCTAGACTATTCTTTGCTTTGACCTTGTAGGAATATTTTCGCGTAGCATTTACATTAACCCTGTTGGAATATTTTTGTGTAATGTTGCTTAACATTGTTGACGCTATTTTCGTAACACTGCCGCCCACTTAAGCCTATTCGTCCCGAATAGGCACATCATCGCCTATCTTTTTCTGCGTTTTCTAAACGCCTTGTAGTTACGCTCGAGACGACTACCTCTTCCATATTTGTCGGCTTTAGTTCTGGCTCTGCCTCGTTTCTCAACTGGAACTTGTATTGCCATACGCTGGAGAGAAATTCTGCGATATTTGCGGCCCCTGGTGCTGACTCTGCTGCGTCTTTCACTTATAGCTTGCCTTTCCACATGCTGGAGATGAAACCTTCTTTAACATCTGGCTTTGGTTCGTATTTCCACTGCAGCTTGCCGTGCCTTACGATGGAGATGACAACTTTTTCCATATTTATGGCCTTTGACTCTGACTCTATTTGGTCTCTTGACTAGAGCTGGCCTTACCACACGCTTGAGGTTCTGTACAGAAGTTGTCTTCTTCTCCCTGGCTGTTTCTATGCTGCACACTTTCCATACTGGTGGCCTGGATTTCATCTTAGCAGTTACCTTAACTCCAGCAAACGAGACCATTTCATCCATAGGTAGTTCCGCTGTGTCACAAGCAGCTTGACTACCAGCTAAGTCAGCAACGTTCTTTGCTTTGATGAAAACTTCTATGTCACGAGCTTCATTTATTTCGCTGGAAACTTCTGGCTCACGTCCAACTTGTTGACACTGACCACTGCTGATTTCATCTTCTGCCTTCAGTCTTTGGTCAACGTTTTTCTCTTTGCCAGAAATGTCATTGAAGCCAGTATTATTTTCGTTAGATTTACTGACTTGGATTTCTACACCACCGGCCCGTCTGTTTGTGGCTTCAGGCATTTCTTGAATTTTCTCATTTCTGGCTCTAGGTGATTCTGGAACATTAGGCACAGTTTTCCATTTCCATTTGTCAAACACCTCATCCATCTGACCTAGAAGTTTCTCGTTGTTAGCTCTTAATGTTTCATGCAAATCGCTCATCATAGTTCTAGAATACTCCTGAAGTCTCTCATCCATTTGGCGTAGAAGTTTGTCGTTGTTTTCCTTCATTTTCTCATTGTTTGCTCTAGAAGTTTCTTGAAGCATTGTTTCCATTTTCTGGTTGTTTGTCTCCATTTTACTCATCAAAGCAGCAAACATTGCACCGATGTCAGTACTGGTTGCCGCTGCACGAGTACATACCTCAATTTCTTCTTTTTCATCGAACTCATAAGTTTCAATGTCGATGTTGTGCCGCTGGAACTCTTGCAGTAGTCTCTCCTGTAGTTGTACTTTATTACCAGTTGTCGACAGTTTTCGATTATTCAACTCTTCCTTGAGTTGCTCCAACTTAAGCTCTTGAAATTTCATTTTCCTCAAAACCAATTATTACGTTTAAACTTTTCAAACGTGTGTGGTTCTTCTTTTCGTATCACTCTTATTTTATGATTAACCCTTTTTAAACGTATCGCTTGTATTTGCAAATCCCACTTCTGACACCAAATGTTACGTTTTTCTCTCTATAAAAACGCTTTTCCGTAGATCCGAAGATTTGCAAATGAATACAAGAGCCGAGTGTAGTAATTAGGGTTAAGAATGATACAAGTTTTATTTACAAATACACTTATACTAAATTACTCAAGAGCTTAAATACCTAATACAACTTAAACTAATAAATTACACACAAATATTCACAACTGGTTACCACTACGCCTTCCTCGCTGTAGTTTACACACGTCTCTTAGCTGGCTGCGCAAGTAATCACGTGACACCTCTCTGTCTACTGCTCGTCACTTACGAGACTCACTCTGCCGTCACTCACAGTTGATACACCAATACTTCTTTGTCTGCTGCTTGTCACACACGGCACTCACTCTGCCGACACTCACAGTTGATACACCAATAAAGACTCACTGGCTTTACTTACACCCTTATACACGTCTATTCGCTGCGCTGTTCCCTTTACTCCAGTCGACACGATAGACTCCACAATAATCTCAATTCCACGACAGACTATTATTAATTCACAACTAAATTATCAACTGTCTAACGAGTTCTTAACTTCACTAGTTTCTGATTAGCACTAACTATAACTGTTCGCGACTGACTTACAACTGCAACTAACTCACCATTGGATGCGTCACCTCTATTTATATTTCACAGAAATTCCACTAGAAGTTTCAAGCAATGTCTAGACGATCATTATCATCTTATATGCTGCCTAATTAAGTTCATGTGGTAACTATGTACATACATGTGTATATGCGTACGTGTGTACATCATTAACTAAGCAACACACGGTGGTTGTTTATCTTTTGCTTTTCGTTTGAATTGGCATGTATGTATGTGTACAAATATGTGAATCTTCATAATAAGCAGACGCTTTTTTTGTTGTTGTTGCTTTTGCTTGTTTAGTCAAGCTAGGCATGCTTATTTAGTTGTTGGCTTCTTTCTAGACTATTCTTTGCTTTGACCCTGTAGGAATATTTTCGCGTAGCATTTACATTAACCCTGTTGGAATATTTTTGTGTAATGTTGCTTAACATTGTTGACGCTATTTTCGTAACAATATTATATTATATTATATTATATTATATTATATTATATTATATTATATTATATTATATTATATTATATTATATTATATTATATTATATTATATTATATTATATTATATTATATTATATTATATTATATTACATTATATTGGTAATGTGTTGACAACTTTGTACAATAGCACAAGTAAAGTGAATAAAAACAATAAGGGTCTTATGCAAAAAAACTTAATAAAGCTTTGCCAAGCAATGTTAAGTAAAGTTGTATTCTAAAAAAATTATTGTATAAAAATTCTAAAGTAGGCACCCACGTTTGTTAAGACTACTTTAAGTTGATATTTCCAAAATGTGTATTTTGTACCTCAAATATTTTTACTAATATAGCACATACTGATTCATGTTACATCTGAAAATGAAGCTAGAAGTGCCTGCTCTTATCTTAAATTTATTATTTCTGTCATGTAATGGGAAGCATCACCAAATTATCCAACTGCTTCGAAATACATAGCAAAATCCATAAAAAAATATTAAAATAAATACAATTATACAAAAATGTTTTAGTGATGTACATACAATCAAAACAAATCGAAAAAAGCTGGATATTCAAATACTCGTTTCATTCGAATAAAACAAATTGTGATAATTTTTCACATTTTTTTACTTTTACTTCATGGTTGTGTTTATCTGTTTTCCTATTAAGTCAGATGCTCATTTTTTTTAAATTAGGTTGCTTTACTTCAAGATAATAAAAATTTATTTAATAAAATAAAAAAAATATTTGAATACCTGAATGAAATTGTATTCAATTTTGTACATCATAAGCTGTGAAGGGTTGTTGAACACGGTGGTGTTACCAGTATTTATTATTAAATCACAAAATATTTAAAGTTGTCTTTTGCATATGATTTTTTAATAAAGCTATGTTAGCCTTAAAGGGCTTATCAACTACTATGAACTTTAAAGCTAAATTAAAATATTTTTTTGCATAAGGGGGTAAATAATTAAAATTAGTTTCATCTTCAATTTAAAAATAACTGAACAAAAAGCAAAAATATTCTTAAAGTGCTCTTTCATGGACTTTGTTAATATCAAAATACTATATACATTCTTCAACGTAATAAAATCTAATTTTAGTCCATCTTTGCAACCCTTATTTCGTTTTTCAAGATCAACTCGGAATCCGCAATTGATCATACCTCAAATTAATAATTCTATATTTGATAGGTCTTTCGTGATAAGAGCATGTAGCCTTTACAATGAACTCCCGATAAATCTTCGAAGATTCGATATATCTGCTACCAGTTTCAAACTCGCATTACTTAACCATGTTTTTGTCTAGTCATGTTTTAATTAATTGTTAAACTATTATATCTTCTTACTTTCCTTCATTGCTAACCAAAGGATTATTTGATTGTTAAATACTTACCTTCAAACATTATCTAGATACATATGTACATACTCATTAAATATTGTTACATACATATATTAATCTTATACATATATATTTTATTATCTTATGTCATTACATTGTAATCTACGCTTAAGTAATCATATATGGCCCTATGGGCTCGATTAGAAATAAATAAATGAAATGAAAATGAAATAAAAAGACGGCACAAAACCTAATTTGTTTATATATGTATAACTATATGTACATGCATACAAATTTTAGAAACATAATGCAAGTTGTATTTATGTATGTATGTATACATAAAGTAAAACTCATAATTTTAATAATTGAAAATCATCATTCGAGAAAAAATATATGTGGACCAAAAAATCACCCAAAAATGTGATAAAATGATTATTCTGGCAGCACTGCATGCACCACATGAAAAATAAATGAAAAAAAAGTGCTGCCATCGATAATCGGCTGCCAATTTTCAGGCGAAGTAAGCCAAAAAATTCTCGGCGGCGGCGCGGATGCCTAAAATATCGGCGGCTCGGCTCAGCCGGCTGCGAGCCGTCACGACGCAGCTCTCTGGCCACACGTTCAATTTTTGCTGAGCGTCAATGCGCTGATTTACACGGGCATAATTGTGCTGGCATAACATGCCAGTTTGTTGGTGAGAGAGGCACCAATACACACACAACTTAAAAACAGCAAATGTTAAATGAATACTAAAAACACTAACCCACACACAACTGTGTATACGAATACATTTTGTGCCAGATGAATTAGTCTCGTGTAATTTGGAAAAGAACAAAAATATCAAATTTCACCTATCAATGGATGGTGAAATTTAAAGCAATCTAGTTGTCAATTTAAAAAGTTTGATTGCCTCAACAAAAAAATTGAAGAGACTTGATTCAAGAAAAGCCGAAGTGTCTAAAACAAGGCATATGTATGTTTGAATTCTAAAACAGATAATACTGATTCTGTTTTTGTTTGGATATTATCACTAATATACTGCCAAAAGAAAACATAATGTGAGAAATTTTTCTCAAAAACCAAATAACATTTTTCTATTTATAAGAAATTCTTTCACATCCTTCCAACAATTGTTGGAAATTTTTTTATATGTTGCTACATAGATTTCGCAAGGTAAAGAGACAGAAACACTTACTCTTCGTCTGCACCTGATATATTTTTATCATGACAAATGTCAGATTCCATGTAGAAAAAAGAGCTAACATAAAAAATATATTTTTCAATATAAATTTTGACTTGTTATGATAAAAATATATCAGGTGTAGACGTAGGGTTACATAAAAGAGAAAAATAATCTTGTTTCTATTTATTCGTTCCATTCGTTTCGTTCGGGAAATTTACATGAATTCGGCATGACGACGAGTAATCGATTCGTTTACAATTGCATACAAACTTATTATGGCAGCACTAATCACAAGATAACATATTTGACAGCAATTTTTTAGCATTCAGGAAATTTATTGTGATACAATCGACAGCAAAAGAGAACGCAATAAGAATTTAAAAATTAATAAAGCAGTTTTTTATTCCGCTAAAAATAATTTGAAATTTTAATTACATGAAGAAATGTGCATACATAGCCAATTTGTGCTGTAAAATTCGATATAAAATTGTGAAATACAAAATTTTTCATAACGAAAGAGAGGTAAGAAGAGAATGAAATATAAAAAAAGTTCAAGAACAGGGCTACCGGAGTTAACTTAAAAAGGCAGAAAAAGTGGGGAAAGTAGCTAATTTCTTATGCGGCCCCTACACGTTACAACTTGTACAATTTGATTAAGTTGTACAGCCAATTGCTACGTTAGAGATCTGGTTGACTAACGGTTGGTCATCGGTTGAACAAAAAATTAAAATATTTTGATATTTATTCATCTGACGAACAACTGGATATCAAATTGATATCAATTATTATGGCGATTTCTTCTTTCGTTTGTCATTTTTATTCAACAACACCGTGCGAAGTAAACAATATGCGTGAAAAAGAAGTAAAAATGCCATTGCGAAATTTTATTGACAAATATAATACATATATACAATCAGGCGTGTTCAGAAAATCAAAAAAGTTTTCGTTGACATTTCTTGCAAAAGAAAGTGTCTTAAATTTTTTATAATTTTACAAATTATTTTATAGAAAATTGCTCATTTTACTATAAAAATCAATAAAAAAGATATTGAGGTATTCATTTCATTAATTTGTTGTGAATTTCAAAATAAAGTGATGGAAAAAACAACCAAGTGAATTCAAATCGGCAGGCATTTAGCTGACCGTTTTAAAATCACAAAAATTCTAAAAGTTTTGTGTGCAGAACACCTTTCTTGTGATATCAAATCACTTTCTCAAAAAGTGATTTTCAGAAAATGCCTGTATATTTTTATATTCTTGATCTTTTAAGAAATTTATTATTCGACATATTGCCAGAAGATTATTTTAACTTGAAATTTATTTGCGGGTGGTTCAGCGTTGTCTATATGCATTTCATTATTGCTGTAACAAATCAGTAGTCTTCAACCACACAACACTCGCAAACCTCTTATCTTATCAAAAGTATTATTATTTGTGAATTCTCAAATAGTTTTTGAAAGTATTTGCATAAGATAAGATGAAGATTTGTAACAGCAACAATGAAATGCATATAGATTGATTTTTATTCTTCCATCAAAAATTTATTTACGGCCAGTAGAGCTGAAAAAAAATGGAACTCATGTTTACTATAAAAATAATTTCTTAATGAAGTTTGATAAAAAAAATTGCTTGAAAAATTGCAGCGTATGCAGTGATTCGAACATTAGTAATTATTTCGATGGTATTTTTTTTTTAACAATTTCATTACAAGACAATATACTTGCGAAATATTCGTAATATTAGCTTGTTTAACTACACAACAAAGGTTAAAATGAGGCAATTTAATTAAGTGGAGTAAATACTATAGAACATGACTGACAGCTTTGTTCCAAATTTGGCTTGATCGATAGTACGAACACAAATTTCCTTAGTCAACCAAATTTGGCTTGATCGATAGTGTGAACTAGTGATGTAACGAATGTCAATTTTTGATATTCGCGAATGAGAATTCGAATATTTGAAATTATATTAGCGAATACGAATACGAATATTTAATGTGAAATTTATAGACATTAAATTAGGGTTCTATTTACGCCTGCAATATGAAATATTAAAAATTGTTATGAAAAAGATCTTCATACTCCTGTTGGCGTACTTTAAAGTTAATGAAAAACTACCCAAAATTTTAATTAGAGTCAGTAAATAATATTTGATAATGATACAAAGCACAAATTTCTATAAAAAATTTAATGAATTCGTAAAAACTATTTAATATTTTTGGAAAAATATTCGTATTCGCCTGAATTTGATGAATACGCGTTATTATTAAACAAAAATTATTTTAAATGTTTTTTCATCTTTTTTTGTGGAGTAGAGTAGTGTGGAACTATTAGAGATTTTTATATTTGTGATTTGAACGGGCTAAAGTTCGTATCGCTTTTTAAGCCAAATTACATGTGATAATTATTATTGAACAAATAACACCAAAGTCTGTTGTAAATATTCTGACTAACAACACATAGTTGAACGGGACAGCCAGCCGTTTTCGAAGGCCACTAAACCTTCATCATCAGCGTTCTTTTGTGTTTGGTCCACTGTGTGTGGTGTCAGTTGATGTAGATTTCTGCTTTATATACTTAGCATTTTATTGCAAATGGAATATGTGAATTGTTTTGATTCATCGTATTTCAATTTGCTGAAAGCTCTTTTGTATTGTAAGCTCAATTTTACCATCACTATATTTACAACAGTCTTACAACAGTGACTAACAACACATAGTTGAACGGAACAGCCAGCCGTTTTCGAAGGCCACTAAACCTTCATCATCAGGTCCACACAGTGGACCAAACACAAAAGAACGCTGATGATGAAGGTTTAGTGGCCTTCGAAAACGGCTGGCTGTTCCGTTCAACTATGTGTTGTTAGTCAGAATATTTACAACAGACTGTGGTGTTATTTGTTCATTAATAATTATCAAATGTAATTTGGCTTAAAAAGAGATACGAACTTTAGCCCGTTCAAATCACAAATATAAAAAATATTTTTAATTTACAAAACTAAAACACTTGTAAACACTAATATCAGCATCTTTTAACTGAGGCTTCTTAAATTGATTTTAATGACAATAACGGAAACTATGTTAAACACAATGTAGAAAACTTTTCATAATTGGGATTAAAAAATTTAATTCTTTTTTTGCAAAATAAAATCGGAAGTAACTGGAAAGTACCACATAATTCTCTGAATAATAATTGATTTACAGTAGTATGCAATAAGCATTTGTTAAAGCTTACACAAATATTAAATAATACTATAGGGTGGTTTAATTTTAAGGGCCGATTTCGGACTTTTCATAAGGCTGTTAATTTGTAAGTGCAAAGTAAATCAAAATGTTCACGTTTACAACAAAATGTAGGTAAATTTGTATTCAACGCGCAAGAGTGGTTAAATTTTAAGGGCCGATTTCGATTGAAAGCATGAGGTTATCAATAGCAGTCAGTTGTTTTAGACAACGGGTAGCCAACCCATAATTTTTTCATATCGTATTGACGTGCTGTCAATGTTGACAACTGGAATAAGGGTGAATATCGCAAAAACAAAAACTTTTAAGTTAAGAGTACTCAAGAAAAGAGTGACGCTTTTAATGCATTCTTTATGTGTAAATGATTTTTCAGTAACATACATATCTTAATCTAAGCCTAAGCTTCACCTATACTATATTATTTGACTCCTGGTTTTTTTTTATTATTTGTTTTTACATACTTATTTTTATTGAATTAATCAAGATTTTATTTCAATTAATATGTTAATAAATCACATCTCAAATACCTTGTTTATTTTTAAGCAAAAATTTTAAATTATATTTTGATCTTTTACACTCTAAACTCTCGTTTTTAAATGGCTTAATGTATTAAAATTAAAAAAAAAATATTTTCGTGCTTTTTTACCCTCTTTTTCGTATATTTTTGCGCTTTTTACCCTTTTTGAAACAGCTTACCCCCAGTTTTTAACTTAAAAATTAAGTACGTAATTAGCTAATTTTTATTTAAAATTAAGTTGTAATTAAATACGATTTCATTTTTTCAGTGGTTAATTTAAGTTCTTATTAAATTACGTTGAAAGTACGGTATCACTGCAAAATTTCCCAGTATTATTGAAGGCTTTTCAAACAGCAGCTGTTTAATGTAAACAAAAAAGTTAGGTTATCAACATGTAGAAAATTAAATTGCATAAAAACTAATTTTATGAGACCAAAAGAACATCATAATGACTTTTTATATTACTTTATTCCATGATATGAAACGTTGTACTGTATATGTTATATATTTATGAAATTTAAACGAAATTCTTTTTAATACGACCGCATGATGCTCATGTGCATGTTTTCAGTAAACACACACACGCATAAAAACATATGGTACAATCATAAAACTTAAGTAGTGTTTAATTTCGCAAGGTTGGGCATTTAATTGTTATTTAAATAAGCACTCAAAAAACACAATTTCGTATTTAGTTAGAACTTAGAGATACCAACACTGATTTTTGGTAGCAACTTCAAAAGAGAATTAAGAAAAATAGACGTCATAAATTTCACCGTGTGAATTAGCACTTAAAAACACGTCTAATTGAAACAACGGTAACCCTGGTTACACAAAAAGGCAGCAAAAGCCAATATAAGGAATAACAATAAAAGACAAAATAAACAAGAAAGAATAATATTTCGGATTGATAAAAAGTATTTTCGTGTAAAAATTGGTAAACATGGTTAACAAAGTAATAGGAAATTCAAATAAAGAAATACAACAGGCAAGTAAACAAAGATTCTCATTGTTTTATGTGCATATAAAAAGAAATTAAATACGGAGAAAATAATCCGGAGAAGTCTGGGCATATTTATGTATGTTTAAACATATGCATTGTGAAACTTCAAAGTCCAATAGAATTTAATGTTTAATTATTGCGGTGCCGCTTTCAGAAAAACATTTGTTTTTTTTAATATACATATGTACACTTACGTCGAACTTTCTACTACGTAATAAAACATGGTCGTATGATTAAAATTTTCTTTAGATACTTACATAGTACATACTTCCACGTCATCCTTTTGTTCATAAATAATCAAAATTAATGAAAATAAGTTAATTTAAGCCTCTGCGACTGACGTGACTTAATTCACATAATTCACTGACGTGGTAGTACCACAACATTTTGTATTAGTACGTCAGCCACCATTTCGACGGAGTATATTTGATAAGTTCGGTTTTGTAAATCTATTGAAATTATTTTTGTTTAGTTTAAGGGTGTAGGTTTCTATCTATATTGTTATGTATATAAAATCGTTGTGTGTGTTTGTTCGTAACGCTTGATCTCTGGAACTACAAGAGTTGTGGAGCTGACATTTTCAAAACAGATTCGGGTTAATACCCGCTAGGTCTCTGTTTTGTTTTTAACAACGTTTGCCGGGCTCAACTAGTTTATTATATATTTTTTGAATACGAAACGACTGGTCATGTTTTACAAACATGGCACAAATTGGCCCTAAAAAATTAATATCTGGACAAAACAAAAGTTTTACATTTCAGTTTGTTTACATTTAAGTTCAGCATAAAAACTACTACATACATACATACATTCACGGGTTTAATAAAAAAATTATTTCACAGTATTTATTAGTAAGGCCCAATATGTACTTCCAAAGCTTGTATCAATATACAAGAAATATTCCATATTATTGTTTATTTAACAAAACTTTTACAAATCTTACATTTGAGCAAATTAGCCAGAAGAAAGGCCATCAAATCATTGGTTGAATGAATAGTTACAAACTTATTCTAGCAGGTATCATAAAGTGGCTAATAGGCAAATTGGTTTGAAGCAATATTAGCAATAATTCATAGTTATCTTTTTAATTTGGAGGTACAATAGACTAAAGTTTTCTTTCTTGATCTGCATTATTAGAAATTTCGTCGTCATCTAAATGCTCACTTTCTGGCTAAAAATTCCGGTTATTACCTTCACAATACATATAGCTGATTTAAAGTGATACATCAAAATAAAACTAACAAGAAATATAAGATATCGAAACAATTTCGTTAACATTTTGTTTAGAAGACACTAAAAAATATAACAAAAATACTGAGGTGGTTGTTTTTCAGACGCCTACCTCAATACTGGGCGTCTACTCTGTATTTCGAAACGAAAGAAAATGCTTTCGAATTTACATGTTATTAACATACAAACTCGAAAGAATTTTCTTTCGTTTCGAATTGTGCAGTAGATCCCCTGATGTGGTTGGCTATTAGATTCATACCTAAATAAGAGCGTCAAGCATTGCGTTAGCAGCAAGGTACGTATTTTCAGTACAATCAAATGATAGTCAAGTTTAATTCCTAAAGCAAAAATTGTACTTCGGAATAGTCAATTATAATGCAGAAAGTGTCGATCGATGGTGATTCAGAAAGTGTCAATTGTAATTCAGAAAGAAAACAAGTTTTATTGACGTTTTATTTTATAACGGAAAAATTCGAAAGCGGCAAATTGTCTTCTGATCCGTTGACCACCCGTTTTTAAGTTATGATAAGTTTACAAGTATAAAAACATACATGTACACGCACTCACACATACCCACACACGACCGCGCGCGAAAATAGAACATCGAAATATGACAAAAACTCGATTTGGGATAAAATCAGTAACTTCCTATGTATGTCAGGAATTACAATTGACGCTTTCTGAATTACACAAATAAAAATGGAAATGTTAATACGAATAGTAAAAAAAAATGAAACAAATCATAAAGCACTTACTAGAAATCTTATTGAACTTGAATTAAGACTTAGGTCGATATTATTTTTAGTTTAACATTTGTTAACGCACTAATAATCCCAAATTATTATTTTACTACTTTAAGAAATTTATTATTCGACATATTGTCGGAAGTTTTTGAAAGTCTTTGCATAAGATAAGAGGTTTGTGGCTATTCCAAATGTGTGGTTGAAGTCTACTGATGATTTTTTACAGCAACAATGAAATGCATATAGACAACGCTGAACCACCAGCAAATAAATTTCAAATTTTACTACTTTAGTAAAATATTTTTTTTTATTAAAAATATATTGAAATTGATTATTGAGGGGTTTAGCTGGATCCTATTTTACTGTTGCTAATGCAGATCATCAGGGAACCTTTATTATTTATTATATATTTTTGATAAACTTCGTTATGGACATGAGGATGTCACGTAAATATGAACTTTCGTTTGCAGCATTTTGTAGTATATATAAATCGATTTAGCCTTAAGTCGATTTATGATTTTATAGCTTTTAATCACATAAAATAGACACATGTTGTTGATAGTATAATTAATTCCAAAAAGTTATTTATAATTTAACCTTTAATCTTCATTTTAAATTATGCAGTTTCTGTTTGGCTTTTTCATTTTCTTCCTTAAATACTAATCACACTATAGATATAGATGAAAATGTCAACGAATGTACCATTAGCAGCGGCACCAGAACTACCAACTACATCACATAGCACCGCAGAGGGTGTCGCATGGAATGCCGAATTCGCTGATAATAATGAAACAAATAGTACAACTGAAACAAGTGCAACATCGTCAACAAACTGTTCTTCACAAGCACAAATAATAAATGACAAAATGTCACCACCAACAACCACTGCTTCGACGGCATATTCGTTTTCGGGCAGTGCTCTTGGCAGCGAAGCAACCAACATTAATAAGGATAGTTTAGCTACTGATGATACTAGTAAAACTGCTGGCGGTGATAAGGAAGATGATAAAAATGATGATTCTATATTTGAATGCAATATATGTCTAGATACAGCTAAAGATGCTGTAGTGAGTTTGTGCGGTCATTTATTCTGTTGGCCCTGTCTGCATCAGTGGCTAGAAACCAGACCAAACCGCAAATTGTGCCCTGTGTGTAAAGCAGCCATTGGCAAAGATAAGGTTATACCACTGTATGGACGCAATAGCACCAAGCAAGAAGACCCCAGGTATGAAATTTTATGTAATTTCAATTTCCAAGTTTTTTTACGTACTACATATATTTTTTGGTAGAAATAAAGTACCACCACGCCCTGCCGGTCAACGTACAGAACCTGAACCTCAGCAAGGATTTCAAGGGTTTAGTTTTGGTGATGGGTTTCATATGTCTTTTGGAATTGGAGCTTTTCCATTCGGTTATTTCGCATCGTCTCTCAACTTTAGTGAACCGCGTCCAGCACGTAAGTTTGGTTTTATTATCATTTAACAAGTGTTATTATTTTTTGTTAAATTACAGCTGCTAATCGTGGTACAACTCAGTACGAGGATGAACAGCAACTTTCCAAATTATTTTTATACTTGGCCTTTTTGTGTATTGCTTGGTTATTGTTTGCATAGCCTAATTTGTATCCTTTTTATTAAAAGTACATAACAAACAAGCCAACCAACAACAAGTAAAATTTAAACAACCAAGCTATGTAGTACACCCATTTAGCAATTAATAAATATAAAAGATTACTCCGTTGTGTTTGTCAAACTTCTGTAAACAATTTAGATTTTTTGCTGCTAAGTGCAATCAATGTCTTGGATTCTTTCGTTAGTTTTTTTATAACATTAATATTTTTATATAATTCTGTTTAAATATTTAATTCTGTAAAGTAAACGATTTTATTTAAATAGTAAATTTGTATACTTTTTTTTAGATAATTAAATTAAAATGGTTTCCTATTTAATTTAAATTCCATATTTATTTGCATAATGAGTTTTTTTTTAATTTTGTGCTTATACTTTTTTAATACAAAATAAAAATTATAATGGTTGCTTATCACAAATATAATAATATTGAATTATTAACAATAAATAAATAAAAAAGAAAACGTTGTATTTATAACCAGGCAAGTTCAATTTAAAAACTTTGATTTATTTTAAAATTGTATAAACAAACTAAGAACGTGTGCTTAAAAATTTCCAATAAAATTAAAAATTTGTTTATAAACGGGTTGCATATTTTCTTACCATAGCCAAATTTGACTATATGATGTCAACACTGAAGTTGGTAATGCAAAAATCTATTAGTACACAAATATACTTTATGTGTATTGCCTGCCTCAAGGCGCTGTATTTTTCGTAGTTGCCAGAGTAAGAAAATAATCTTCAGAATTTCCATAAATAAATGGTTTTTTTTGGAAAAAGATGTTGATTTTCGAATCGGGCATGTAGAATTGTAGTTAGTAGGGTCCCCGAGCGAAATCCGCCCAGCCGTTTCCGAGATATTTGCAAAAAACTAAAAATCCAATAAATTTTTTCAGCAGCCATTGAAAATAGTATCGGAGGCAAGAAGTACAGACATCAACCACTTCTTGCAATTAAGACTTTTTCCTTTTCAAAATTGTCCATGCTAAAAAAAATTTATTTGGATTTTTAGTTTTTGCAAATATCTCGGAAACGGCTGGGCGGATTTCGCTCGGGGACACTACTAACTACAATTCCATACGCCCGATTCGAAAATCAACATCTTTTTCCAAAAAAAATCATTTATTTATGGAAATTCTGAAGATTTTTTTCTTACTCTGGCAACTACGCAAAATACAGTGCCTCGAAGTCGGCAATGCAAAAAAAATTGTTAAATTTTCTACAATGGCCGTATACAAATGTTATACTTTTATTGCCTGCCTTCAGGCGCTATATTTTGTGTAGTTGCCAGACTAGGAAAAAAACGTTTATACATATGTGACAGCGCATAGAGAAAGGGACCTAAGGGTAAAAAAAATCAATTTTCACTTTTTTTCTTTGATGTGGACAACATCTGAGCATCAAATGAGACCGATCCCATGCCCCAAAAGTGTTCCCTCCCAGAGATAAGCGCGTTTTATGAAATTGAAGTACACCAAAGATACACGTATTTAATCTTTAAAATGGCTCTCCTGAACAAAACCGGTTTTTACCCTTAGGTCCCTTTCTATTTTGCGCGTCACATATATGTATGTAAAAAGAAGAAATCCCTATTGCATGTGAAATTGCATTTAAGCTAATCGAGGAAAATTTTTTAGAATTTCATAAAACTGTATATGAATATTAAAGCTGGTAAGAAGTCCTTTCATTAAAAAGGTAAAAGCCTATTACGTTTTTGCACTTAGATGATGATTAAGAAAAACAAACTATGTATGTAATTATATTCAGCCTTATAATGGTTGCATTATATACGGGTGCGTTCGTAAATGCATCACGGCTCTGCATCATACGTGCAAACTTTTATTTAAAATGCAATACAAGTTCGCTGATTATCTGTTTTAGTAGTAATCATGTTTTTACACCATATTTGACATTTATTTGTGCGTTATCTACTTCAGTGAACCAGTTTAGAACATTTAAATTTCCATTTGCAGCGCAATGATGCATTTACGAACAGGCCCTACGCCTGGTACTAGATTAAACAAAAATCTTGCGATGTTCATTAATCTTTTACCTAGGCGTAGTCGAAATACGCCAACCGTAAGTCCTAATTTACACTTTGCAAGACTTGTATAGTGTAAATTTGGACTAATCAGGCTGATTGAAAATTTAATGGTTAATGATTTTTAACTTGCTACGTCGTATTTGAACATTCTGTAATTCACAATTATTTTTTGCTCACTTTTTGCAGAAATTTTATTAAATCTGCACTAATGATCTTATGATGTAGGTATACAAGTTTCCTTTAATATAAATTAAAATATTATACAAATTTCATACAATTTCAATAATCTACTCTACTACTACTACTACTAACTACGACTACTTCTGACACTCGCATAAGGCATTTGCGATTGTAACTGGTTGAGGTGTTCTGTGCATCACGATTTCAAATCGCAAGAGTATACCGAAGCGAACTGATTGTATTTAGCGTAGACCAACTTTAAAGGAACATTAAGATGATTAGTAAATGAAATTAAATACTTTATCTTTTGTTTTGATATCAATCACAAATAGTAATAGTATCGTAAAACGTATATTTGAAAAATGAAATTTATAAAATGTTCTTTTTTTGTTTTGTCAATTTTGTCTTTCCAATTTTCACTTATACACTGATGATTTCAACTAATAGATATGTAACCTAAATCAATATGGCAAATCGCAATCAAAACGCGAGAATTACAGAACATCTAGAAACAATTTTGTCGTTTTGCGACTCACATGCGATTTCGAAATCATGCGAGTGTCAGAAAATACCTGTGGAAACAAATCATTCTATTTCCATATGACTGTAACGTTTGTATCATTATCAATATCCTTCTCAATGCACGAAGGCGATAAGCCAGTTTTGCAGCATATTTCATCAAAGTTCGAAAGGCCGGTGTACATTTTTTGTCTTCCCGAAGGAACAGATCCGATAAAAACTGGATATTTATGTATGCAACGTATAAATTTATGCTGCAAACCGAAAATCACCAGTTTTCTTTCGTCAATATTATGGTTTTGTGGACAAAGTCTTTGACAAATTGCTCTCAAGGTAACTCCGTGTGTCATAGATGCATAAAACTGAAATATTTTGTGAATCGTTGGTTTGGCCTTATCAGGATTTAAAGCAACATATTTGCGACAGGCATTCGTGAGGGATGTACTTTGGATAAGGCTTTTAAGATTTTGTGTCATATAAACATTACTATACTTGAGTATAGGTAAAAGTTGCACTACCCCATAATAGACTAAATTCTGAACACAGGATTTCACTAAATTTGTTTCGACATCCGCTTCGGCAGCGATACGGGCTATATGATTAATACCACTTATATAGGGGAGAATCTGGAAAATGTTAATTAACATGTACATACATACGTAATTAAAAAGCAATATTTTGATATACATACACGTACATAAATAAAAATTACATACTTGCTGTGTGGTTAAGTCCCAATTTTCCAATGGAGTATTTTTATAATCTACCAAAAGCAGCGGCACCATGTAATCTTTAACTACTGGAGGATCGGGTTTATGTGTAACAATTTTCAAATATATTGTAGTATCGCCCTCTGCATTCAAATGAAAGAAAACAAAACAGTTTTATGCACATATTAGGTGTGTTTGTTTACTTTAGCAGTAAATGAATTGCTGCGAGAAAAAATACTCTCAAAACGAGCTGTTGCCGAAAAAAGTACCTTTCCCCAGTTTTTCGTAGAATCCGGTATTATTGGAAACTATTTAATTTAATAAACACGTGTCTTAATCAAAAGGTTTTTCAATGGTATGTAGTGGTTACGCTTTAACCGTGCTTTAAGGAGACTTCTCACCACAAAGTTCTCTTTAGGAAGCAGGTGAAGAATGACGGCTAAGGCAGGAGATGCACCTCTGAACGTTAGCAAACATTCTCCTATGACTATTCATCCTCAATAACTCCCACCGTACCACACAACCATAGGAAATAATCGATCTGAAAACCGATGTGTAAATCCAGTTTACTAACTTCGGTTGCATACATAGTAGGCATTGTACATATTCTTTAGATTTTCCTGCGTGTTGCTTTTCCAAGAAAGTTTGCTATCAGCTCAGCTCTACATCTCCCATCCTATGCAGTACACAGCTATATATTTTGTATCTCTTGGTAAATAAGTCTAGCTCTGTTTTTTTTCTGCATTGACTACCATTCCTTTGCTGCTGGCCCAGAAGCATAGCTCTCCCAACGCCGACTGCACTACTTTCCCGTTACCAGCAAAACCATGCCATCCACATAAGCACCCGTCAAAACCCCTAAGAATTGCGTTCATTGCCAGCAACCACAATACAGGTAATATAACTCATCCCTTTGGTAGTCTATATCTAGCTACTAGTTTCCTTACAGTACGAATAGACGAGCAATTTTTATTTCTGAACATAAGAAATAACGTCGGCAGAATGGCGTCACAAAAAGTTTGTGTTCAAACTTATTTTAAGGGGTGGCTAAACGTATAATGTTAAAACTCAAAATTTAGGTTATCGTATGCATACAAAGTGCACGTTTTACGTTTTAATTTTTTAATACTTCTGCAACAGAGCATACATTTTGTGCTTCTGCTTAATTTTTTTTGTAATAAACTTATTATTTCTAGTTTCCCGCCATTATTTTCTAAGAAAAAGGTCAATTTGACAGCTTGTGTCCTAACATAATTGCTCAGACTTGTGTTTGAGCAATTGTTTCCAAACATATGTTCGAACACTAACATTTACGGTTTACACAGTAATTTTTTGTGTTAGCAACATATTTTGACAATTGCCAACACAAAAATTTCCAAACTTATGTCTCGTGTAATCTCACTGTTAGTTTTCCCTTTCCCACACTCTAGTTGATGATTCTGCAGCTAAGTATTACACAAGTGTAGTAAGAACTGAATAAATTATTCAAAGTAATACGTTTCCGATTTTGTTTTGATCGCAAATTTACGATTGTATATTTAAGTGTTTTGCTAATTAACCACAACGGTCAAATTTTGCCTACAGGCAACCTTCTATGACTAACGTATCAAGCGGAAAGTGATATTTTTTATATTAACCATATCTTTTATTTCAAATTTTATTTGTCAGTCGAAAACAAATATTATTTTACCGCTTTTTTACTTCTTATGTTGCTTAGCTAGTCACGGCGGTATGTATAAGAAAAAACTAGCAAGAAGTAAGCATAAGTGGCAAAATTGAATATGATCTTAACGAGCAAGGCGCATTTATTAGGTGGCAGCACTACACCAGGTGACTAATGTCATTATACCAATCTAAATGTCAAATTTGGATTGTGTAGGCAAAAGCCTAAAAGCATGCTTTTGTTTGGGTATCCATAAACACCTTTCGAATATTCAGTTTTGTATGGTGTTTGACATTTCCTATAAGAAAGATGCAATCTGACGATGCTACCCACTTTTGAAAAGTAAGAAGGTAATTTATACCAACAAAGTACATGTGCTTGTTGCTGTTGTAATATTTGTTGCAGAATCGCGGGTAACTGATTGATGTGCCTTGTTAACGAATTTTGGCATACAATTTTACATTAAAAATCACGCTAGGATTTAATAGTAGGTTAAAAACTATATTATGCGCCGATGAACTCGTTAGCCCCTGGTTCAATGTGGTCACTTATTCTAACTTCATGCCAATTTTTTGCTCATATGTACATAAGACCGTTAGTTTATTGAGACTTATTTTTTCCATATTACAAGAATTACCAAAATAACATGTTTAAAGATAACTTAAAACTGTAAAGTAGTTTCAATTACATACATAATTACTTTTGTTAATGCTACGTGCTTATCCAAATTAAGGAAAATTATTCATACAGAGATAAAATAACTTAAAACTTATAATTAAAACTTAAACTAAAATTAAAACTATGAAATAAAAATAATAATAAAAACCAAAATAAAGTGTTTATCCCCTGTGAATGCCGGGGGTAGTATGTGAGTAAACGTTTGGATCATGACTACTACTGATGTCTTCACATAAAATCCCAATGCAGGATACGATATACATATATTGAGTGTTTGACCAAGTAAACTCGTGCTCATTACACAAAATATCTCAAATTACACTGCCTTCAAACCATGATACAATAATATAAAGGTAAAACCATTCTCTGTTTTCGTCGCCATATTAACCTTCTGCCGTTTACCCCGATTATTTTTTACCCTAAAAAATAATGCTACCGTATTCTTTTGTAAAATTCGAGTTTTTTGATTACTTTTTTGGCTGTTATGCTTTTTTAATAAAAAAAATGTTTTATAATAAAAATATTGAAAAATTCATCACTATTGCATTAAAAGATATTAATATATATAATGAATAATTGTGATATGTGTAAAAAAATAAATGTTGAACAATGAGCTGCATATACGACAATTGCAGTAATACCAAGCATTTCAGCAAAGGCACGAGTTTTTTTCCATTTCCTTCAATTCCAAATTTGCGTCAGAAATGTATAGAAGCATGCAATATAGATGATGGTTTGCTACCAAAAAATCCTTTGATTTGTTCTGTTCACTTCCGTGAAGAACATATGAATATAAAAAAAAAACATTGGACCCGTGCAATTCCTCTTCAAAGGTAACTGCCATATTAAATACATCCATTACATTATTGCTTTAAAGCAGTGTTGTCCACATGTAGACTTTCACATTCTGGGAGTCTACTCCGTATTTCGAAACGAAAGAAAATGCTTTCGAATTTGAGTGTTACTAACATTGTTCTACTAAACTAGCCATCATTTAATAAGTACTGGTGTACTCTGTAACTAAAAAAAAAAAGAAAATGCAACTGCTTTGGAATGTGTATGTTAATATTATGCACGGTTAGGAAGGGTGGTGCTACAACACACCTCCAATCGTATAACAAAAAAGAAAGAGAAACAAAAACCGTATAAAAACAAGGCTATTTTGTGCTAATTAAGGCTGTGAAGAAGAGAATTATTAGAGCGATGCCGTTTAAAATAAGCACATGCGATTCAAAATGCATGTTTGAACAATTTTTAATATATCTTCAGAGCATAAACCATTACATGTATTATTCTAAACCACAAATTACACATTTCCAAAAACATTCATAAAAAAAGTTCCCCGTAATTTCGTGTGGCAAGGTTTTCCTCTCTGTTTACAAAAAAACAGTAATCAAATAATTGGGACAAAAGTCAGAATTAATTTTATACGTCAAATGTGGTTGTACCTTTATATTATTGTATCATGCTTCAAACTATGACAATTTCTCAACAAATTGCATATTGCCTTTTCCTACGAGTATATATACTTGTTTGAAAATCTTTTGTTCAAAGATTTATAATTCTTCTCTATGCACTTTCGCACAATATGACGTTCGAAAATTTCCATTCTTTTCATTATTGTTTTAGAGATGTTAAACCATGTTGTAAATGCATAAAGATGAATTGGTCTTAGGTTAGGCCTCTTTAACCCGATTAGACTTCTTCAAGTTGTAAAATACATGCTTATTAATTCTCAAAAGTTTGTTAAAATTAACTCCTAGATATTTTATACTATCTTTAAATTCGATGTCATTACCATTCAAAGTCAGTTTTAAGTACAACGGTATATTTACATTTTCCGAAAGCATTTCGTAGACATATTGCATTACTCTTACCCTACGTCTATACCTGATATATTTTTATCATAACAAAAGTCAAATTTTATATTGAAAAATAGTTTTTTTTTGGAATTAGACATTTGTCATGATAAAAATATATCAGGTATAGACGTAGGGTTAGAGGCGTTAATTTTTGTTCCCCTACAGCGTTACCGTTGTGCGATTAAAGTCGCATTTTGCCCCTTCTTGTCTTGCCACTTTTTATGCCCCTTACCTTTAAATCCCCTTTTAGTATCATTTGCATTATTTTGTGCCCCTTTTGCCCCTTTTTGTTCAAAGTCAAGAATAAATGTACGCAGATTCGTACAGATTGTACCACATTAAACAAGATTTTATTTCCTATTTGTCAAACTTCATATAAAAACATGAATGGTATGAATCTTTTCATTTGTGTAAGATTTTTAAATATACGAGTACAATTGCCAAATTTAATTAAAGTACATATTTTTAAAAAGGCTGTTCTGTAAACCGATCGATTTGAAATCGCGTGATTTTAGAAAACTAAAACAACCAAATACGTGGTCAATTCCCAAAAGCAAATGATCGAAAAATTTCCGAGTTTTTACCACAAAAAATACTTATTTTTGGAGGAAAGTGACTATTGCTGATGATAAGTTGCAACTACTCGTTTAAGTCAATGGACAATTTGGCCAAATTAAACGCAAAATATACCCAGATTCAGCAATTGCAAGATCGGTGAGTTACACCTTATTTCATTTTTATAAAAAAACTTACAAAAAAACATAGAGCTTAAACTTAAATTAGCATTGCTAAAATAATTTCAAATAGACTGCAAGTAGACACTTGTCTGTCCATGCTGTCTGTCTTAAATTTATTTCAAAACGATTTGAAAGAATGGATTGCAAGTGAAGAGCTTAATAAATACAGATGTACAATTTCAAAAGAATTGATATTTAAGGTATTTAATAAGTATGCATTATGCATAAAAATAATACCATAAATATATTATCCTCTTCAGAATCGAAGTTTAAATTTTTTTATCAAAACTTTAAATGGTTAAGTAAATTTTTTGAATTATACTGGTTTTTAAGTAAAAAAGTGATATGCTCCAAAAGATGCCAAAAAATTTATTTTTTTTTAATTTTTTGTAAATCTTAAGAACTGGGGCAAATTAAATGAAATTTCCATTTATTTTCTGTTTTAATTTCGATCAATATCAAATGCCACATTTTGACAAGTGTTTCATTATTATCATAGATTTTATAATTCTTTTTATATTTAGTAGCTATCTATGCTACGTTTATACTCGTCTTATTTGTAAATAAAAACTGTATTTGCAAATACTCAACTAGCCGGTATTATAGAAATATATTCACAGGCGTCAAATAAACAATTGTAAAATCAAAAATTTCTTTTTCTGTATACATACATCTCATCCCCAGTAATCAGTAATTGTTCACGGTAGTTAGTATACAGTACTTTCTGTTGATGTTCCGTGCTGTGCCGTTCTGTTTCTAAATTTTAATAGTTACATTTTATGTTATAACTTATAACCTGTTTCTGAGCAGAACGGCCACAGTTTTCCACTGAAGTGATAAGTTCGTCTATTTTTATGTTTCAAAATAATTTTAATATATAATTTTAATTTTATGTTTTTCTGATAAAAATTAATTTTTTTAAATTTTAAGAGCATAGTCATAATTGTTTGTTTTTAATAAAAATGGGTTAATAAATATGTTTGTTTCTTTAATTTTCTTTGATTTTAAAGTTGCCCTTTTTTTTTTCTTAGAAAACCCCGTTTTTGTGCCACTGTTTTTTTGAAAATCCCCTTTTGTGCCCCTTTTTGAAAAATTTCAACGGTAACGCTGTTCCCCAGTGGGAATAAAACTCGTCGAAACAACTAAGATACGATGAAACTTGTTGAAGAGCATGCAATGGAGACTCATCATGAGCATAGCGAAGTCATCAGCAAAAAAATATAACTTTGCAATTATTAAAGATGTGAGGAAAATCATTTTTAAAAATGTTATAAATATAAATGAGGAGCCAATACATAGCCAGGTGGATCTACATTCGCAATCTGCATACAGAATCGCCTGTCATCGAAAAAGCTTTGAAAGAGTTTTATTATAGAAGGACTAACTATTATTATTTATAGAAGGAACTATTTTAGCTATTTTCTATCCGTGCGAAAAATAAAAATTATTTAAACAATTATTAAACAAAGCAAGGTACTCAAAGGCTTTAATGGGAAGTTTCTTGATTATAAAATTAGATATATTATCAATACCACACGATTTCTTGTTATTTATCATTTTAGAAATATTCATCAAAGAATCCATGTTCGAGAATTCATAATGCCCCCCCCCCCCAAACAACCGCCAAATTATTTAACAATGCACACACAGTAGGTCAAATTATCACTTTTTCTGTGCAAAAGTAATAAAAACAAAATTGACATTTTACTTTTTTTCGTTATTTTTAATTGTCAACACTTTAAAATAAAAAGTGTGTTCGTTTACTTTTGCAGTAAAATGCAGTAAATGAGTATTTACTGCGAAAATTTTAAAATTTACTCTCAAAAAGAGCTGCTGCCAATAAAAGTACGCGAACGGAAAAATAGTAAAAATTAGTAAGATTAAAGAAACAGCTGACTCCAAGTCCACATAGTGTTGAAAAATATATAAACTTTTGACTATTCAACTCCTTTTCGTTATTGGTACTCGATACAATATTTTTATAACACGAGCAATCTAAGAATAAATTTTGTAATTTGCTTCATGTAATATTTGTAATTAATTTCTTTTTCATTTCCTTGTTTTGTTCTTAGTTAAATTAATAAAAATTACATGACAATTTGTAAATGTTACTGATTACCTTAAAAACAAGTGCAATACTAAGTAACCAGATATTTTACAGTTTTACAACTCTGAGTAATTAGAATAATTTGCAAAGCAAAAGGATTAGTAAAATAAATTAAAAAATATGTATATTAACAGCTATCATTATTATGCTTTAGAAATAAATTATTTTTTAATGACTTTCACAATATTTATTTAACCTTTTCTCAAATGTTTACACTTTTCGATTGCTTACTTTTCATTTGTTTACATTTTGAATCATATGTTCTTATCTTACTAAGCTTTACTACGACAAATTTCTGCAGTAAAAATTTGCAAAACAATCAGTCAAGAACTGTCAATTTATTCTCTCAATTTGTGTTCTCATTTACTGTATTTTGGGTAAACGAACGCAATTTAGTAAAATGCAGTACAGTTCAGTAAAAATTTTTAAAAACTTTTGAGTACGCGAACGCAATTAAAGACACGTTATTTTAATTTTCGGAAAATATTAAGCACTGTCGCATATTTTTGCATCTAAGTCAATAGATTTAAGTTCTTCTGAAAATAAACTTGTGAGTTCAGTAGAAATCGGTCAACTTTAAATGCGATTTTCTCGAATTGCGTTGGTATTAACTCATTGCTGTGAAATGGAAAATAAAGCGATAAGTAATTATTCATGTTTTTTATAAAAAGTGTTTCAAATTTATATCGCTATGCTTTAAAATAACTCATTATAATGAGCTATATCTTAAACGGTATAATTTATCATAAGCACTGACTTTATGTAGGCCCTCAAAACTTTTGACCCCATTTGACCCCTTTCAAATTTAAAGTATAAATTAAGTAATAATCAATGAGTTATTTGCAATTTATTTCAAAGTGCGATTTTTTGCGTTTTGCGAGTAATGCCTCTTTTTAGTAGGTAACATTTGTATGAAAACAACTGAACTTTTAATGAAATTAATGAATAAAAGAGGATTTTTTGAATTTAAATCTACCAAATAAACTAGATTTAAGCAATTAGCTAATGTTTTGTTAAAATTAAAATATTTTAATGCATATATCGACTGTTGTTATTAAAGGATTAATTTCTGGTCTTTAATGGGTTAAATTTAATTTTGAAGACATTTTCTCAGAATTTGCATTAAATACCATGATTTGGCAAGCGGATTTAATTTCGCACAGAAAAAGTGGTGATTTGACCTATAATGCAATGTATTAAAATCATTAAATATAAAAGGTGCTGGAACCTAAGAAACTGTATCATTGATTATCGCGATTACCTTTGAAACATCTCTATTTGGAACAGAGCCTTGAAAAATAGTTCTAAAATGATTTCTAATAATCCAATAATTTTAACACCATTTAATGAAACATCTCTAACGCAATTACGATTCCCATTTCCGATAATATTAAAAATTCTTTTACAAGCCCATGGACCCGGATTAATCTGCTTCAATCTATTGTTAAAAAGTCTGCCTGTTCCTTAGATCAATTTGTTTAGAAATTAGCAAGTATTGAGGATGCTTCCGATTAAGGATTCTGGTAAATAGTATCTTCAAATCCTTTTGCCATTTATATTTAATCCTAATTAATTTTTTTAATTTATCTGAAGCAACAAATTTTTTATTCCTACAATCGACATTCTTGGAGTGAGTCTGTGATACAAAACAAACAGAAGTATTAAATTCCTTTAGAAAATAATCTATTTCGTCATTCGACAAATTTCTATTTTTGAAAGGAAAATGATTTAAGAGGGTGTTAGTCAAATCAGTTCTAAATGTGCTCCAATTTGTGTCTTTATAGGATACAAAATGCTTAGGAGTTTACAAAATAAATCTAAAATCGAGTAAGTTTGTGCGTAAGCCTAATGGAATATGATCGGAACATTTAGTCAATGTAATCATTCTGTAATTTGGTCCAAATGCGATGATCCACCTGGATATGTGGGAAATGAGTCACAAATTCGTGTAACTGAAAAAGATTCGTTTTGAAGCCAAGATGGCAGCACTTAGTCATTAAAATTATTTACCGTATCACCCCAAGATGTGTGCTTTGCATTTGGATCCCCACCTTAAATTAGGCCATCGTAACTGCTGGAAAATTTTAAAATCAAAGAAAGACCTCTGCATATATCTTGACGACTATTAGATTTAAAATATACAGATCCACAAAGAATTCTTTTGATGCAACCGTTCATAGAAAGTTTAAGTTCAATAAATAAATTTAGAAATTTAAGGCCAGGAAGAACAATGCCAACAACTAAAAGCAATATCAATATTAAATTGATTCAATAACAAGTTTAATTCGATTCTCCTTCCCGCCTGAAAAAGAGAACCAACATTAAAGGAAACTAAATTATAAGAATTACGGACCATATACACAAAGCAAAGATGCAATTTTAATAAATTCCCGTACTATTGCAGGTTTTTGAGGTTTGTTCTGTATTGGAACCTAATTAAACATACTAGCAAACGATTTATTTGGAATAATGTTAGATTGACCAAGTTCTTTAGCAACATTATTACATGCAAACTGCTTTTTCTTTTTAGATTCCTGATGGGACTTTTTCTTTAAGGAAATATAATTCTTATAGGTATGACAACTTCTGTAATTAGAAGTATGTCCATTTTGGTTACAAACAACGCAAAATGGTAAATCGTTGCCGTTAGAAATAAATGTACAATCCCCAGGGCTGTGCTTCCCTTTGCATTTCAAAACAGAAAATGGGCGGATGCAATTCTTGGAATAATGGCCCCATCGCTGACATCTTAAACATTTAGGTATTTTCGTACTAGACTTTGGAAGTTCCCATGGAACCACTTGATTCAAAATAAATTTCATGCCGAGCAACTCATTAACCTTTCGGTTAGGTTTAAGTGTTATCAAAAACAAACCTGTACCCATGATATAAATATAAGTGCGTTCGAGAACTCAAAAATTTGTACACATTTTTACTATTTTTTACTGGATTGCGTTCGAGTACACAAAATCCAGTAAATGAGAGGGCGAACTGAGAGCGAAAAATGACAGTAAATTTACTGAGTAAATGCAAATTTTTACTGGACAAATTTTTGCCAGTAAAATCCAGTAAAATGAAACCATATGTTTTTAAATATAAACAAACAGTAGCGCAAAGGGAAACAAAAGTTTTTGGTTTTTGATGAAATTTTAAAAATAACAAAAAACAAATGTATTAAGTTATGAACAATATTGCATTTATTTAAGTTTGATGCCAGAAAAATATAAGAGTGTTTTATGTATTCCACGTGAAATTAAAACGTGTGGAATTTTCATAGAATTGTTGGAAATATGTATTTACAACAACAATTTCCCAACGATGTAATTTCACGTGATATGCAGAACATAACCGATTGTTTTTAAACATGAATAAAGTTAATAGATTTTTATAGTTAAATTTTTGTTTATACATATAGTCGGACGGTTACTGTTTCCCCGCATAGAATATTCAAAAAATTTAGTTATTGATCGATTAAATATGATTAATGTGTACATTTCTTAAATTCGTTTTCAGTTTTTCGATATCTTGAATATATTAGGTAGGATATATAAAGTTATATTCCCATTGTATACTTCTCTTAATAAATGCACTCATTGGTACTACTTGAAAGGAAGTGAACAATATTGTTGTGATGATTGGTATAAGCGGCAACAAACATTTTTGTCTTTTTCTGTACATCCTAATTATTCACGTCGAGCGTAAAAAGTTTAGAAACTTTAACGGCCTGACGCTTGATGTCGGCAAGTAAGCTATAGAAAGTTTCTTGTCGACATCGTGGGCCAGGCCCGTAAGTTCAAATAAAAACATATGTATCTATTACTTTTATTATTTAAGAAAATATACTATGGTGTATTTTTATAAAACAAATGAAAAAAACATTCTTCATCGGTTTTCTCAAAACCATATAATTTTTCAATGCTGCTAGCCAGTAACTACCCAGCAAAAAAATCTGATTTGGAAGCACTAACAACTGAGGGAAGCAATGTAATGTTTAGTTGATCACAAAAGCTTCGAAAACTGCTTCTGAAAAGCAGAAGGCAGGCTCTCTAACAAAATAGAGGAAAAAGTAAAAAAAAAATTTGCAAGCTAGTAACTTTTGCATCTGAGTACATAAAAACTATAGCCCAATTCACAATCTTGTGCAAATGGTCTTGCATCGTTGCATGTGCAAAATGGTATATTATATTGATACTCACCACTTAACAATTCTCAGAAGTTAATGTTAAAGTTAGCTATTTTATGTCAGATGGAGACCGCGAGTAAGGGAGATAATGTTAGGGAATCACTTGGTGTTGCGCATGAATAAGGAGATTTTTTTTGTGCGAGATGAGCCATCTAGAAGCAATTTATTCAGCTTCCAAAAAGCCATAATTTTTCGCCTTACCAAAGTGCTTCACAGAAGCAATAATATATATGTATGTATAGTTTTCTATATTGTCTGCAGATAATGCGACTATTCCATACATGTATGTAAATACTCCAAAGAGGAGTAGGAATACACCAAAACTACTCCAAATATGTGAAAAAGGAGGTTTATGTCCTAGGGTTGGACTAAATGGTCCAAATTTGCATTACATCGGCCTAACCCCAAAACTACTCCATATTGCATTGAATGCTTGTGTGAAAACGACATGATCCATGACTGCATTACATGGACCATGATGTAACTAGTCTGTTTCATCTCGATTGGACCACGTAGTACAATATTATATTCAGGTTTTTTTTTGCATATACATATGTACATACTTATGTATAATTTTTTTAGCGCCAAATTGTCTATCAGCTGTTGTGTATATTTTACTGGATTTTACAATTTTTCCGTTCGCGTACTTTTAGCTGCAAACTTTTTTATTGAGAGTAATTTCTTTAAATTACTCAGTATTTACTCAGTTACTGGATTTTACTGGAAAAGTGCTCAAGCGCACCTTATATAAGGTACTTCCATTCTCTCTTTGTTTTAAAAAATAAGGATTTTTGAAGTTTGTTTTTTGAGAGAAATAAAGAAAAAATGTTCACATACAGTAAAAAATTTAAGTCTTCCCCTAGAATTTTTTTTACAAAAATGTGTAATAATCTTAACAAAAATTTAAGAATAAATAAAGTTATATACATAACTAGATATCTGTGAACTTTAAAAAGTGATTATGTAATAACTTATCTCATATTTTAAAGTTTTCTGCTTAATACAAATCTTTTAACTACATTTTCATCTAAATTTGGCGTTGAGAAACCAAATTGATTGATGATTTGGATTATTTGACAAAGGATTTTCATTAAGTTTAACAAATATTGATTGATATTGCATTCTGTTTAATCTACATAACATGTTTATTGTTGATTGTAACATCCTTTTCTAAAAAAAATTGGTTTAATAACCGGTCAGATCTTTTGGCAAGTCTATTTCACAGATCTTATAGGCTCTTAGCCACTGTTGGCGAACACCAGAAAATGAAGGGAATTTAAAAAATAATACACGCTTATTTTTTTACTTATGCCCTAATTTAGTAAGAAGATTTAGGACGTTTTTTTGTTTGAAAACAATTTTCTTGTTTTTGAATTCTCTAAATTATTTTCTTCAAAAATGGTTGTTGTCTTTCATAATGAAAAATAAAAATATTGGCGCATAGTCATAGTAAAAACAAAGTATACTTTATGAGTTTAAAACCAGTATTTTGTATGGCAATACTGGTTTTAAACACTTACCCCCTTATGCAAAAACGTTTGTTAAAGTTAAAGCATGCGTTAAAACTGGTTTTGCCATACAAAATTCGTTTGTTAAACCAACTTTAAGTTTAACAATCGTTTTTACATAATTGGGTTAAAGTGTACTTTGTTTATGACTATGACTATGCGCCATTATTACCATGTTTTTAAAACAAAAATTAAATTAAATTATTATACAAAGCTTGAAAAATAAATGAAAAAATATGTGTTGGATATAAGGTTTGGAACAAAATCAAATACACGAACCTTGTAGCATAGACAATAACTAATAATTGTGTTAAAGAATCAGCGGCTTTTATTCGTCCATAGACAAGACGATACAATCGTCCAACAGAATTAGGACATTAATTGTTTAATTTACAAATTCTGTATTTTATAAAAACAATTTTGAAATAAATAACACTAAAGTTAGTTGTAAATATTCTGACAACACATAGTTGAACGGAACAGCTAGCCGTTTTCGAAGGCCACTAAACCTTCATCATCAACGTTCTTCTGTGTTTGGTCCACTGTGTGTGGTGTCAGTTGATGTAGATTTCTGCTTTATATAAGAAACTTTTTTGCAAATGGAATATGTGAATTGTTTTGATTCATCGTATTTCAATCTGCTGAAAGATGTTTTGTAATGAAAGCTCACTTTTCCATCTCTAAATTTACAACAGTCTTACCATTGTCGTTTGTTCTTTACTAATTATACACATGTTAGTTAATTTGTTTATTTTTGTTCTACTTAAGACAAACTTTTTTGGTTGCTACTATTACTTATATTGGGTGTCCTGATTTTCACAGGTTGATTCATATAAAACCTGGAAGAAGCTTACAAGCAATATGAGCATGGAACTAAGTTTTTTGATACTTATCCTGTGTTTCACAGAATGATAACAAACTTTTCGTCTGGAAAAGTTCTCACCAAAGTTACAGAACATAGGCACTGTATCTATACCTAGCTTCCTTGAGTACTCCGTTGAAAACTTTGAAATGGAATCAACAGAATCAGGAATCATTTCATCCAGTCCTAATTTTATCTCACTACTATCCGATTTAAAACATAAACCTCTACAAATAACGCTCTGGCGTTTATATTCCCTTGGAGTATAACTATATAAAGGAATTTCCTTATCTTTTAAAAGTTGCGTCATTTCGGAATGTGCAGACGAATCCTTAAAATACAATTTAATCTTGAACTGCGATATATTTTTAATCTTAAACTCAAAGTTGTTGGAGTTCAATTGGTCAATTAAAGTGCTAACGTTAACATTTTCAAGAAAAAAGTACAATTGAAATGAATTATTAATTAATCTCTGTTTTCTAAATTTATGTTATTAACTGGATTTTCGGCCTCTACATTTAAATTTCCTAATATTGCATATATGTTGTTACGATTGATTAATTCACAATTGTTGTCAATTTCTTAAAATTACACTTGGATAAATCAATCTGTACGTGACCTTGATATTTAATTTTCTTGTCTTTTACGAACTCAAAATCATCCTCCACTGAAAGGATTCCTTGTTCCACATGAGATATTTCATCCATTTCCATACCGTCAATCTGAATATCGTCAGAAATTGTCACATTTTCTTTTCGTCTTACATCCAAGGGCTCTTGAAAATCACCAGATGTTTTCTCACTAAAAACAGCCTCCAAAAATTGTTTTATAAGCTGTGAGTCCGCAACAGCATTCTTATTTAAAGATATCACCTTTGCATTTCTTTATTTATTTTAATTGAAAATATAACATCAAGAGGAGTCTTGCATACTTCCTTCTTGCATTTTGTTGAAGCGTCCTCCAGACTGCGTAAGCATCGGGCCTGTTTCCGTTGAAACAGTTTTATTGAAAATTTACCAAAATCCAATCAAAATTTAAAAAAAAATTCCACAAAAAATTATTTTAATAAAACTTTTGACAGAAAAAGAAAATTTAAATTTTTAAATTATTTTAATAGCTTTTGAAAAACACGTCTGATACGTTTCACAGGTGAGATGGAACTCTTCTTAAGTTGCTTATAACAGTGGGCTAGTAAAAATTTAATAGTCTTAAATTTATAAAGTCTTTGCTTCTAATGTAAATAACCAAGAGCTCATATAAGTAAATTTATCTAATATAATAACTTACCAACAATCGTGGTAACTTTCTTCTGGTTTAAATCATTTATTACGGTTTCAAATATTTTTGTTAGTTTTAGTTTATTGACATCCTCCTTAGAAAGAAAGCAACTTTCTTCTTCCATCATAATCTGCAAAATTTATGACATTTGATTAAAATCATGAAATATGTGAAAGTTGTTTTTCATTTGTAGCTCATGTAGAGTAGTGATGAGCGATAGCGTGATTTTTTAATAATGTTGCTCCTTGTGAACGTGATTTCTAAATCGCTGTTTTTTAAACTGTGACTGTGATCACAATTTAGCAGTATTTTGTTTGTAGCAGTTCTGTTATTTTGAGAAAATCTAATAAGAAGAGCAGCAGTGAAATTAAAAAGTGAATGTGATCACCGTTTAACACATTTCAGCTATTTTGCTTTGAAAGTATTTATTAGTATTGGTGTTTTGATAAATACCCAGCCGGATTTTTATTAGCTAGCTCAAAACTTTTTGATAACTTATTTACAACTATCTTCTGAACGAATTCATAAATGATACAGATGTGAGTCAGTTGTTTTTTGCACAACTGTCTTCTTCCCGATAAGTATTGAACTAACTTTAAGCTAACTCAAAACTGATGCAGAGATTAGTGAGTTTTTTTTTGTACAATTAATTTCTTCGATAAGTTTTGAGCTAACTCAAAGCTGATACAGTCAAAGTTCAGAGAGAAGATGTCAGCATAAAATTCATGTTTATAATAACTCTGTGCCGTTTATATTTTATATGGCGCGATGGCAAAGTGTTAAGTATGATGGCGGACAAACAAAGTGATCACGGTTCGATACCCGTTCTCGTTTCTTAAAAAATTTATTTAAAATTGTTTAAACTTTAAGCTGACTAAAAAATCTTAATTAATAATAAGCTAAATCATAATTAATTAAAAATAAATAACACTTTTTTTTATTTTTTTATTTGGCACAAGCTAACTCATAATGAACTAACTCATGGTAAATCAAAACTGATGCACTCGTCCTGCGGCCACTCAATGTTAAATCATATCACTTTTAACATGCAGAATGAGTGCTGATTTTAACCACCTTTGACTAATTTTTGGCTGATAATTAACTAGCTCTGAGTTAACTCAAATTCCCACTGGGTACTAATAAGAAGAGCAGCAAGAACAATCAATTAGCATTCAACCCCGTTCAAATATTGAGAATAAATAAAAAAAATATATATAAGAAGCAGAGAGACAATAAAATTGCAAATATAAAAATGTGAGTTGTACATAGTTGCCAGAAAAGATGATTTGACGCGATTTGACGATTTTTTTTGACAAAAGCTGAAGGTATAAAAAAAATTAATGTGGTAGCTTTATTTATTGTAAAGTAAGCATGCAAGAACAATCACAGTTTGTATGAAAGAACTATATTTTCAAAACCTGTTACTTGATAAATTCAGTCACAGTTGTGATTTGTGATTTTTCAATCGCTGTGAAAAAGTAACAGGTTTCTAAATATCGCTCAACTCTAGAGTACACACATATTTCCTAACGATTTTTAAAACGTCAGGCTTCGCGAAGAGAATTTGTACAGGACTTACTAACACATACATATACTCTTAAGCCAATGCTGCCCACAGAGAGAAAACCGAGAGAAATGTATAAGCATTCATTTGTACAAAAAGCCGATTGATGTTCGGCACTCTAGCGCTTCTCTGGCCAGCAGTGTCTTAAGCATAAATATTTATTTTATTTATTTCAAAATGATGTCGTAAGTCCTAGGGGCCTGAGGGATATAACTTAGAATATGCTACACTTATTTGGAATTCGTATGTATTTAATCTTAGAGAGACTTCAACGTATGTTCAACATGAGTCTAAATGCTTCTGTACTGGCTTACGTGGAGTAATTTAGGTAATTTCAATAGGTACAACTGTATTTCGAAACGAAAGATTATTCTTTAGAATTTTATGTTAAGAAATTACGAAATATTTCAATAGAGTTTATATGGAAATTATTTTCTTTCGTTTCGAAGCACAGAGTAGACCACTCATTTACTTTGCCGTGTACTATTTTTCATAACTTCTACAAACTTTAGAATGGCTAAGTTGTTCGAAGTTTCTTTTCATCAAACTAATTACATGCATATGTATATGCATGTAATAGTACTAATGTTTTTTTTATATAACAACCTAATTAATTTAAAATTATAAAGAATTTCTAAATCTTACATTGAATTTGGCACTGATAAAACAGAGTTCAAACTCATTCTGTTTAGTGTAATGAAGTAACTATCTAAAATCTGTTATATTAACGTCTTATAGGTATATGTCTATACATATGTATAGTTGTTTCATTTAATAACATTAGTTAGTTTTATCAAGGTCTGCTTGGATATACGTGAATTAGTTTCGTTTAAGTGCCTATCTCAGTTGGGTATTTATGTATATATGTATGTATGGCACTTACCAGATATTCAGATAACTTTTTGACTACCGGTTCATACTGGACCGAGCGAGCCCATGAATCACATACAAAACATAAGTTGAACAGAAATGCATTCCGAGCATATTTTTGTTGGTCTTCAATTCCAACTGGGTAACCAACAATTTTCATATCCATTGCATTAACAGTAAGTATACATTTCTGCAAATGTGCTTTAGGTATAATATAAACGCTTATTGCATCAAAAATTTCTTTGGGCACATAGTCGGGCGGAACCTTAAATAGTACGCAATTCCGAGTTAAGATTTCTGCAAACTTGGTATTATTAATTTACCTGACAGCTTATCTTCGAACCCGCGGTGGCATCGAACTCACTTAAAAATATACATCGTATTTGACCTTCTTTACCGCATCCTTCATAATATTGCTTATTTTGTTGCATTTTGCAAAATTTTTAGAACACTTAATGATATAAGCTAGTAAAATTCTTAAAATTAAAAATTTCCTTCATTTCTTCGTCTGTGCTGAGTGTTATTATATTTACAAATGCACAGGGCACATCAAACAGGTAGATGCTTATTGTTAAGGTAATCAGCTGTTTTTTAATTACAAAGTTTGCGCCGAAATTAAGTCCTCGTCCAGACCAGCAATTTTTAAAATTTCTGCCTGGATATTGCATTAGTATCCACATTTTGTGTGTTTTCAAATACCTGAAGAAATAAAACGTTAACTAAACCTACGAGCTTTAAGTTAATGGGTGCGAATTTCGAAAAAAAAAATATGAATTGAAGATCACATGAAAGAGAACTGAAGATCAGCTGTCTTGTTCTCAGCAATTGCTCGGTAGTCCCCGTCGTGCCATGCAACTTTTGTTTGGGGAGGGGAAATCTTTTGACCTCTTACAACAATAACTCAGGAATTGCTGCAACAAAAATTGCAAGTCTGAACAGGGACTAACGATCGAAAGTCCCAATTTACATTTGAGACATTTCTTGCCGGACATTTTTTCAATTCTCTTTTGTTCTTGCCCGAAGCTTTTACATGCCGAACACACGAGCAATAATCTTGGCAATTATTGCCATGGCAACTGTCAAATTCGATTGCCGACACAAGATATTAGCGTGTGGATCGTATGAATATGTGTTCAAATATATATTCAGCAACAAATGTTAAAATACATTGCTGAGCAACAATCTCTTAACACATGCTGTCAAATACAAATTATATTCATTTATTTTCAACGTAAAAACGGAAAACAAAATTTTTAACTACATAAAACCAATAAAAGTTCAATTTAATATTAGAAAATGATAAAATGATTGACAATTTAAGTATTTATGTGATTAAAAAGCAAATATATTTGAATATACGTGTTCACCACCTCCAAATACATTATTGAACACAAGCAATCGGACGTCATCATTATGCCGGCGTTATTGCTTGTGTTAAGACACATCAAATAGCTGGTGTGGTCGTAGTGTTACATATTGGAAATTAATAGACAGACAGAAATTTTGTAGTTTATTTACTTCTTCTTCGCGTTTGCTAGTTACACACATACACATACATGCCATATGCCTTGATAATGCACATCAAGTATCCATGCATGCGTTGAAATGAGAAAAATCATATGAAGTAACAAGAATAAATTGCGAAATGTAGAAAAGAGAAACAAAAAATGTCCGGTACAGAGGGTCGTGTACTACACACTCTGCATCTTCACCCCTTCTTCAACTAACTTCGTCTGTCTGTCTTTCAATTTCCCAAATGTAAAAGGGCACAAAGAGAGATTACACGGCAGCTGATTTTAAGTTTACACATTTTGTCGGTTGGTTATTGGCTTGCTGCACAGTGTATTCAAAATACATTATGTCTGCAGCAAACCAATAACCAACCGACGATCTATAACTAACGGTTCATTTGACAATTTGTTCTTTGCCAATTTCAGTGTTCACAATTCACCGCACTTTTTCCAGTGAATAACTTTCACAATACTGATCAAAATAATTCATTTTCATCCTTGCGGTCGCACAAATCAACAAGTGTACAATGAAATCGGTGAACCCTTCATAACTCATGGTTTCGGAATGCGGACCTTATATGAATTCTCCTTTGTATAGGCCAATTTTTCCACGAATGCCATCAGCGAGTTTTCAATATATGGATGGATTACTCGGGGGCACACGTTAAATTTTTGACTTTCAATTCCAGTCAATTTTCAACACACTCACACTTTTTTCACTAACACAATCAAACTTTTTAAATTGAAAACTAGATTGATTTCAAATTCACCTATCCATTTAAATGGCAATTTAATTTTCAATTTGAACGGCTGGTCACAGCACACATAGATTGAAGCTACATTTAAGAAATGAAATTGATTATCAATTTGTATCACAGCTATCAATTTTAAGGAATTTTGACACACAATATGTGTAATGAAATTGTGTGTGGCTGCAACGTTAAATTGACACATCTTAATATCGTAAGAAACGATACACACAAAAGCTCGTGTTTGTGGGATCTTCTCGACAGCTGTTACAAATTGCAATGAAAATTTTATATTCTTTTTTACACAGGTATTTTTAGAAAAAATAGCGTAAACCAGCGTAAAACTCAAATAAAAAAGCACAAAGGAATCATGACAGAAGTAATAGAAAATGCAGTAGCGGAACGGTTAAAGTTAGGACCACGCGAGGGTATTACCTATCCCTTAGTTGTGAAATATTGTGGCAATTGTTCCATGCCCATAGAGGTAAAACCAAGAAGCAGATGTGTTAAATCTTAATATTTAATGATATAATTTTGTTACCCATAGTATTGTGAATATTATCCTGAATACGAAAAATGCAAAGCTTGGTTAGAAAAAAACTTGCCCACAGAGTTTGAGCGTGTGAAGTTAGAGGAAGAAGCTGGCGATGGCACAGATGATGACAAAAAGAGACAAAAACGTGGTGGTAAAGGCCTAATGAAAATTAAAAAGAAAGAGGAGGTAACCCAAAGAATTACAGTATCGAGAGCACCGCGGGGCAAAAAGAAGTCTGTAACTGTGGTAACGGGTTTAAGCACATTTGGTATAAATCAATATTTCACTTTCCATTACGGTCTTATTTATAATGTAATTTTTATAGAAATTGATCTGAAGGTTGCTGCCAAATTCTTTGGCTCGAAGTTTGCTTGTGGCTCTTCGGTAACGGGTGAAGATGAAATTGTCATTCAAGGTGATGTAAAGGATGATTTGTTCGATGTTATACCTGAAAAGTGGCCGGAAGTTGACGCCGATTTCATCGAGGATTTAGGAGATCAAAAACGTTAATAAGTTTTATTACTAACTTTACTATAATAAACGAAAACATTAACATTCAAAAATTAAACTTTGCATTTTTTAATTTGCTTCTTGCGGTGATCCAGGAAAATGAGTTTTAGATATTTTAACCATATTACTGACTTGCTCCTCAGTTAAACGCTCTTCACTGTCTTCAATAAGCTAGATCAATAATCAAGTAATGTAAATTTTGAATACAATGTGCTGCTTGACTGACTTACCAATTGAATATGGAGTGCACTAGAAGGTGGATCATTTACCAACATCATGCACTCGTTGGTGGTCAATTTGTACTGTTGGGTATCTCTTACAAAGGCCAAAATTGAATCTCTGCTTTGATGTTTGCAGGCTGAATCTTCCAGGTATTGAAGAGTTTCATAGGTTATTGTAGCCAAATTTCTTAAACCGTATTTCTTTTTAGTGTCTTTGATACTTTTAAGAGATTCCATCACCTCGTAGTTGGAGAGCACGGAAAAGCAGGGATTCGCTCTAAAATTTACATATATGGTTCAAATAGTATTATGAAATTAATTATTTGGTAAAACTTACATTTCCATTTTTATTTAGTTTAATATCGCTTAAAGGGTTTTTAATTTGTTTACTTTTATGGTATTAATACACTTTGGTATAAACAACCGCATTTCACATGCACTTGCACATGTATTTATTTACAAATAGGGTTGCCTTCTAGAGCTGCAAAACTATCGATGGTACTATCGATAGTATCGATAGTTTTATTTTTAGTGGACTATCGATATTTGTTTTCGATAGCGATACTATCGACAAAAACACTCTACTACTAAAAGAGAAAAAATCAAAGTCAATAAAAACGGAATGATGGCTACTGTGTAACAAAAAATGCAACATTAAAATTTCGCCACCTGGTTCGGTAATGGTTATCATTACATATATAAATGTGAAAACAAATTAATTAGTTTTGATTTGTTTCAACATAAGATGCCATTTTTTATCTACTAGATGCAAATTGCATAAAAATACAATTATTATGTACCAACCAACGGCTTTGATACTTGAAGAAACTTGACGGCGGCTAAATTTGACAACTACTGGACTGTCTACGCTCTAAACTTTTAAATAAAAGGTGACGCTAAATAGCAATGTGAGTCCGATCACAGAGGAGATATGTAAACATCTAGTAATGAAGTAGTAAGTTGGAAGTACTTAGGCTGATTACAGAGTGGCCGCTAGAAGCGAAGCGATGATAGAAGCCATAATATTTTGTGCTATGCCATGCTATAAGATGTCAGAGTGAACGCTATATTGAACAACGCGATTTTTCGGTATCCACTTCCATTACGTCAAGATTTTTTAACACACAAGTTTCTTATATTTTGTTTAATTTAATTTTTATTTGATTTTAATACACAAAAGTTTATTAAATAATCAAAATCTCACAAAGAAAAGAAAACAAGAAAATGCCACGACAGAAAAACAAAAACAAAAGGGAAGAAGCTACAACGTGCTAGAAACCATTACACAACCTGCTTTGTAGCACACACTCGCATCTCGCTTCGCTCGCACTCTGACATCATTTGAGCGATCACATAAGAAACCACAGGCGGTGGTTTGTAGCACATTGTAGCGCCATCTTATAGTATAGCTTCTAGCGCTCACTCTGTCATCAGCCTTATGCTTTTAGTATCTTTTTTTAAATTAATTAATTAAAAGTATCAAAACTTTCAATATTGTAAATACATATGAATTTGTTGGTTTTTGTTTGTTTTATTAAACTTATTTGGTTAGTAAATGGGCACACTGCAGTGTATGTATATGTACTGCATTCAAAATTGCAGTAAGCAGTAAATTTACTGATTACTAAAAAATTCAGTAAATTTTTACTGCTAATGAAATTTAATTTACATTACTAGTAACATCGTAGGGCCATAGCAAGTGGCAAAGTTTTTTCATTCAAATTTTGAAACTTTTGTATGAAAAACATTTAGCCACTTGGTAGAATTTCATTATGAATACGGGCATTACTTATTACTGAAAATTCAATGCATCTCATCATATAATATATTGTTACGTTTAAATTTTATTAAACGTGTGAGTTCTTTTGATTGCTCAAAAATAAAAATAAATAACATCACAATTTTTATTTGCTACTGTTTTTCCTTTTATTCTTAACGAAGCAAATTACAACTTGTCCTTACTTAACTACTTCTTATCGTTATTATCCACTTTCAACGAGGTCTCAACTTGACTACTTTCTGATTAGCACTGCCTCAACGATATCAACTTGACTACTTTCTGATTAGTCCTGCCTTGCTCTCGCACATACTGCCACTTTTTATAGTACATGAATCGGTTCTCGAATGTTCGCCCGATAGGTGGCGTAATAACATGTCTGTACTTAGTAATGGCATATATGAATGATGACATCTGTATTGTCATTTACTATTGGTAGCCAGATGTTCAAACAGTCCTCTAGCACAATCGGAAAAATTCATGTTGCTGCTTTGTAGATAATTTGATTGGTCGTTATTTTTGAATTTCAAAGTAACGACTCTTATGTTGGCAATGCGGTTTGCTACTGGTAGTACAGTGCTCACACTTTTACTTGTATGTGTGTGTGTCTGTAGCTATATATACAATTATTGTTGTTGCTATAGTATTTGCACGTAAATATGTGTGTACGTTTAGTGCTTTAGTTAAATACTTCCAGATAGTTCTTTGCTTTAACCCTGTAGGAATATTTTTAAGTAACAATATCATTTAGGCAATTTATAAAAATTGTAGAAAAAAATTTTAGTAATCAGTAATTTTTTTTTTTACTGAAACTTTAGTGGTGCAGTGCTCATCTATGATAAATGCCTTTACTTTTACTTTTTAATTTTTAATTCCTGTTGTTCATCGTTTAGTTGTTGCTGTTCTTGTTGTTGTGTACACATTGCAATTAAAATAAATTCAATAAAGTGCGACTTTGACTCGCGCACATTCGGTTTTGATCATTTTTTTTTATTTAGCTTTCTTAATTTTTTAAGTTTTTTTCAGTTTAAACGATTTTTTTCAGTTTTATTGCTTTTTTCTCGTTTTGGCGTTTTTTCTCTTTTTGGGTTTTTTTAATTTTCGCAATTTTGTTTCATTTTGGCGATTTTTTCATTTTGGCGATTTTTATTTTGTTTTTTTGGGGTTTTTTTCATTTTGGCGATTTTTTCTGTTTTTGGGGTTTTTTTATTTAGGCGATTTTTTCATATTGGCGATTTTTTTGTTTAAGGATTTTTTTAATTTTGGCGATTTTTGCGGTTTTTCGCGATTTATTTTAGTCCTAGAGATTTTTTTTTAATTTGGTGCTTTTTTCGTTTTGGCGATTTTTTTAAGTTTAGCGATTTTATATATTTTTGATTTTTTAATTTTACCGTTTTTGAAAATTTCAAGATACGGTTCTTACGGTTTCCAAGATACAGCAAGTCGTCAAAATTACAAAGTCAAAATTGCATTAACTGATGGAACACCCATTGATTTAAATTTTTTAAATTTAGTGTTAATTGTTGTAGTCTGTATAAAAATACACTAACTTTTAAAATTTCAAGTGTATATATGTACATACAATTGTATGTATATTACATGGGATTTTAACATTTTCGTTGCTCGTTTTGGAACACCCTTTAGTTTTTAACTCTCATGTATTTGTTGTTGTAGTGGCCAAATGTCTACATATTGTGTCCAAATTCCAAGTCCGTAGCTCTTACGGTTCATTTTCACCTTTGGTGTACGGAAATATACAGAAAAATAACCGGCGGCGGCGCACCGTCGGCTTCGAGCCGGTCGACTTGTTTCTCTGCTTGGTATTGCTTCTTTCAAACACTAATACACTCATACATAGCTCACACCGATTTGACAATGCAAAGCAAAAGCAAAAAGCAAAGAAATCTCAGCAAAGAAATCAAAGTCAAAAGATTTTTACCCCCTAGCGTATAGATGTTTACACATCAAAATTCAACTTTCTTTTTACTTTATGGAATGATTAAAAAATTCAAGATTTTATATTAGAAAAGTACACAATTGATAAGTTTTAGCCCTTATAGACACGGAAACTTTACCTTGAAAAGCCTTAATTCAGCAGGAAGACAGACAGAAAGAGATAGTATTTATCAGTCTGTCTTTCACACAGCTGAATTAAGACTTTGGAAAGTGAACTTTCCGTGTGTAAAAGGGGTGTTTCTAAGAATCAAAAACTATCGATAGTATCGATGCCATCAAAAAATACTATCGAAACTATTGAATGGAGCCACTATCGATAGTTTTGCAGCTCTACTTTATTTAATATGTGATATGGCATCTTCCTTATTTGTTGTGTTTATTAAAGAGAATAAAATAGTATGGTAGCGCTCATACCCGCCAATTGTTATTTTGTTTGTACTGAAAATTCGACGAAGTTGTAAATTTTATGTTTTCTATATTTTCATATCATTAATTTAGAACAAAAATAAAAAGGACTGCAAATAAAAACCCTCATTTACTATTGGAACACTGAATGATAAAAGAAATGATGGAATGTGATATGGATGACACAGCAAAGATAGTCAACAAATGCACCAGCTTAGATGTAAGTTAAACGAATTTTCCATTAAAAGGGAAATAGCCCATATCATAACTTAAATCTAGTTTGCGGAAGCATTTTAAACAAAAAAAAAAAAAAAAAATGGGTCATATTGCGTTAATATTAGTATAGTCTAAACTTCTGCAAAAATATTTCAAGGGTTTTAAAATATTTTAATTATTCTGAAACAAAGGTTGTTTAAAAGAATTCCAAAAGATTTGTTAAACTATTTATGACCGTAACTCTGTCAATATGCATTTCGAAAAATGTTTGTACTTAATTTTTTTTTAAATGAGATGTTTTTTTTTTTTTTTTTTTTTTTTTTGGTGGAGCTACCGTAAACTAGATTTCTTGCCTGAAAAGTATTTTTGCAAAAGTATTTCACAATGAAATGCTTTTTATCAGCATCGTTGAGATGCATTTTCTGAAAGGTGTCAACAAATTCATCTAGTAATTGTTGTCTTTTCTATTTCAGAAACCAAAAAAGACGCGTAGACGTAAAAAAATTCGTCGATTAGTTGATTCTGAACAGCTAGAAAAGTCCACAGTTCTATCACGCAACAAATGTAAACGTATTTTAGTAATTACAGCATTGACAATATTTACAATTGCTCTATTAATGGGACATTATTTTACCCAAAATAATTCCAATACAAAGGAAATACTTAAAGAATTCCTTAGAAATTATCGTAATCATTACACAGAAATTGTACACGGTAAGACTAACTACTGTGATCAGGACCAAAAACTTGACACTGCAACATTATTTGCACGTATAAAACAAAATGATATACTGCATCAAGAACTCGCAATGCATCAAATAGAGGTCTCCTTACGAAATGAAAGCAATCCTAATATAATTGCTCTTGTCGGTGCAGTCGGTGTAGGAAAAACTTTATTTGTTAGAGCACTACAAGAACATTTTCCATGGCAGGAAAATGTACAAATTCATATTTGGAACATGTATGTCGATGACAAAGAAAAAAAATTCAACCTAATTCGAGCATCTATGGATAATCTATCAGAATGTGGAAAAAATTTATTGGTGATAGAAAATTTGCACGCTAATGATTATGATGCAGTTGCTGTAATCAATCAATTGTTGGTTGACAGTGTTAAGAAGGAAAATAAACGGGTGGTATTGCTTTACGTATTTAGTTTAAATACAATGTTAACTGTCGAAGAATATTCTGCACAAAAAAAATTATTACAATCATTGCCCGGTTGTAATATTATTAATTTTTCGTCATTTTCGCATTCTGAATTAAAAGATTGCATACAACGTGAAGCTGAAATAGAGAACGTTGCATTAACAAAAGAAAATTTTGACGAAATTGTTGAAACGATTGATCCTTTTAAATCGGGTTGTAAAAATGTTAATGCCAAAGTCTTAACGTATGGTCAATTTACAACTCAAGTTGATAATTACTAATTGTATGCAAATACATACATATATATTTAGAACTTTTTAAAATTAGTTTTAGTATTTTTTCTTAACTTTTGTAAATATTATGTAATTAATAGCCAATACAATTTTTTATATCCAGTTTATGCTCACATTGTATACAGCCAATTTTGAGAAAATATACAATTTCAAAGATATTTATTGACGGATGTGTACAATCTATGTTTTGTAAAAATTTATTCAGTATTTTAGGAGGTATAAACGTGTAAAGTTGCTACTAATGCATGTGCATATTGTACACATGTGCGTATTTTTTTTAAACTTAAAAAAAGTAAATCATAATCTTAGATTCGTTCTCTTTGTTGTTGAAGGAAAGGCATAACATAAAAAAGAAAGATTTCAATAAAATGTATTAGATCATACTGGATTCACACACAACACACTAAGTAAAAAGTCTAAAAAGTTGATAAACTAAAATTGCCGTCTGTGCAGGAATTTGTTTATTTTATTCTGCCTTTGTTCTTTTAATTTTAGTATAGTAACACAAACAGAAATTTTTGTTGCGAAACTTTGGCGTTTTTTAGCGTCAATATCAATTTCTTTCAACCTCAACAGTAAACTATTCAATAACAATTTAGGATTATACATATTGAGCCTTATTTTTAATTTAATCGTAAGCGACAAAAATGAAAATTTTTAGGAAAAGGGTTGTTTATAATAAAACATGTTTTCCACACGTAAATTGTCGCAATTACGATTAAATCAAAAATAAGGCTCGATATGTTGACGTTGCTTAAAGACCAATTTCACTAACTCTATTTAAATATCAATTCATATCGATCGCTTAATATAAAAAAGCTTAACTCGAATTTTCGATATTTTACAGGAGAAGGGAAAAAACTGAATAAAAGCTAAAGCATTTACATGCAAGAACAATTTTTTTAAATTCAATAAATCTTTTATTTTTAATTGTTACTTACTTCGTTCTTGAAGGAAGATGTAATTATATGTTGACTACCAGAAAACGTTAAAAACACGATTTTGAAAAAAATTGAGATACGGCCTTTTTATATTAAGCCATCAATATTAAATATCGATTTTCATGAATTTTTGTATGGAAAAATGACTTAAATATGAATTGATATTTAAATAAGCTAATGAAATAGGCTATTAATAATTCTTAAATCAACCAGCGCTCGAAATAAATTGATTATTTATAGATTCAATCACATTGGTGTGCTATTGTATACTTTCAATAGTACTGAAAAAAGATGCAATTGTACCCACTTTCCTATCCATGAAACGAGCGCATTTCAGTAAAGTTCACTACAAATTTTCACAAATCTTGGGTTAAACGAACTGCGTTGCCAACTCTACCACTTTGTGGCATAGTAATTCAAATGTTGAAAGTTAATTTCTTAAAAAGTATTTGTAGAAACAAACTTTACTGATACTCTACACGCTACACGCTACACGCTAAATGATGTATCAGCGCTAGCGCTGAGCCATTCCCATTAAAAAATGGAAATGGGTATTCTTACTAATGCAATAGTATCAAAAAAGTACGATCGTATCAACTTTTCCATCACTGACTTTTGGTGAGAGCGATAAGCAAAAAAAGAAATAAAATTAGTTGCTAAAAAATCTCTACGAGTTCGGTTCGTTGTTTTGCTAAAAAATTTGTTACATAAAAAATATAGCGTGTATTTGTGCATTAAAAATAAAATAATTTCTAAAATTAAAGTTGGTTTATTAATTTGTAAATAAAAATGTAGAGTTTGTTAATTAAAAGTGAAAAATCAAAAGGCAGATGCCAATTAGAAAAAAAATCAATCTATCTAGGTATGTACATATGTAATCTATCTATCTATGATAGTTGTGTATGAATGTAGTAAACTATAAATGTATGAAAAGTTATTTTTAAATGAAGCAAAATTATAGTGTCAATAGGTATGTGTTTGGTTATTTAATATAAAAATCTCGGTTCGGTCGTTTCGTTTCATTAAATAATAATATGTATGACCTTCCACCTGTGGCACAAGCACTTCTCCAGTAAGTAAAAAGTACATTGCTATAAAAAAGTATGTATTTATGTATAGGTTTATGAAATTTTGTTTCCTTATTGTGCAAGTTCACATAATTCGCACATCCATACATACATACATATGTATATACGTATGTACTATATATGTATATATGTATAGCCACCAATGTTGTTGTTTCTTTATGCCATTTAAGGTTCTTGATTTTATTACTTATGTAATAAATATATTAAAAACCGACAAATTTTCTTTTTAATGCTAGTGATTTGAGAACGATGAATGCAGAAAATATAATATATAGTACATATGTACTCAATCCAGCTTCACGACTGAGAAATTCTATATAGAAATCCCGTTAAAAAAATCAAATATTTAAAAATAGTATAATTTATAATATGCATATTTTAACTTGCTTGATGTGTTTTTGTTGTATTTCATGAAGGTAAAAACAATAGAAAAAAAACTCAAAGTATATACATATGTGCATGAATTTAGCTTAACTCAATAATGAAGAATTAACGCCAGTTTTTGGTTAAACTTGCTTATGTTCATTTCCATGTTGCTCAGGCAACCTATCAACAGACTACAACGAATAACCTGAAGAAGCTAAAATAAAATTTCATAATCGTAATATAATAGCTGGTCATGTGTGAATATTTAATGATTCACAATAATTTTTTTTACATAAGCATATGAAGATGTTTTTTACCCTCTACATTCTTCATATAAATGAGGAATCATCAAAACATCTCACCTGAAAATTTTTAAATCGTACGGAAAGAGAACAGATATGAGAGCAAGTCTCGGAAGTCCGATTTACATTTAACTAATATCCTGTATGACTATGTGTAGTTAAAAAGCGGTACAAATTTATATTCAGGCGTTAACTCAAGCATGTAAAGTAAAAAATAGCATATATGTTTCTATACTTATATACATATGTACATATGTATATGTAAATATTAATAGAAAAAGCAACTTAAATACGATAACTACACATCTACACATTAGGAAACTAAATAAACAATTTTGATCAAAAGTAATCAATACGGTAGCACTGTCTGTCTGATAAATTGCTTGTTACTTGCCAGAGCACAACTTTAGGCGGCACCAATAACATAAATTAGACATTAGGGCACAACTAGTTTAATTTTATGTTTATGTAAAACACAAATCTTATAATATTTTAACTTTGCCCTCAAAATTTGTTCAATGTGTATTATTAATAAAATAATGGTACGTACAATTATGACCAGACAGATATTTTGTTTATAATAACTCTTATACTTACTCAGGTTTTTATTTTGGTTTTGTATATTGAATTTAGCAAAAACAAAATGGCTGTAATTTTCTATTTTGTACTTTTTGAGTTTGTTATACATAAAAAGTTAAATTGGATGAAAACAAAGAAAAGTTTGTATAAATGTTTGCATATGAAAACCAGACAAAAACAAACGAACTAAATTGTAAACTAAAAATTTTATTTGAGTATTTTTTTAGCGTATTTCTCTATAACATTCTGAGAATTTTTCTTAATTGTACAAATTTTTTTACCTTATTTCAGAAATTGTTTGGTTAAAATTGGCTAATGAGTTATCTATGCAAAAACTAGTCAATCACAAGCAATAAGATCAATGTTTGTAAGAAACTTGCAATGTACTCTCAGACTTGCTTATTAAAAAGTAGCAAGTAGTATGATAAAAACAAAAAACTGATTTGACTATCTTTAATCTAATTCGCAAGCACCAAAAGTCTATAAAATACCAAAATCCTTAAAACAGATTTAAAGTAATTTTATACCTGTAAAGTGCCCTCTTATACAATTTCATTATTCGAATATAAAAGACTTGTTTAACATCGAACACATTAACATTCAACTCAGTTTAGAGCATTCAGAAATCAATCTTAACGAATGCGGGGGCTAAGTAATATTTTTGTACTTATGTTGTATATCAAACGAATTTAAAAAAAATTAGTTTTTTCTAAGATTTATTTTTGGCATTTTTGATATTGTAATAAAAAGTAATGCAGCACCCACAAACGTATTTGTGAGTTTGTATTTTTAAAATTTCTTAAAATCTAAGTCCATTAAAATTAGTTAAACTTAAAACAAAAATCTTCAAGTTTTTTATTTTTTATTTTTTTAAATAACAAAGACAAACACAACTCGCAAAGCGATTAGCTTGTCTGTGAAAAACACCCAAGGTCTATGGTGGGAATCGAACCCACGACCTCTGGACTGAGAGGCTAGCACCGCTACCACTCAGCCACAGGGTCACCCAACAGCTAATAAAACATTTCTTCTAATGCAGCTAAAAATACGACGATTTCCAACCATTTTAAACTGAAATGTTCGATAGTTTCATATTTGTGACATTTGACTTCGATGTGACATACACACAAAAAAATTCATAGGTTATATTTCCTAAAATTATGGTATAATTTTAACTATTTTCAAGTATTCGTATTCGTAATATTTTGTTTATATTAACTCTTACACATACTCAGGTTTTTATTTTGGTTTTGTATATTGAATTTAGCAAAAAAAAAAAAAAAAAAAAAAAAATGGCTGTAATTTTCTATTTTGCGCTTTTTGAGTTTGTTATATATAAAAAGTCTGATGAAAAATTTGAAATTTTCATTCGTTGAATTTCTCCTCAAGTTAAATTGGATGAAAACAAAGAAAACTTGCTTATTAAAAAGTGGCAAGTGGTATAACAAAAACAAAAAAACTGATTTGACTGTCTTTGATCTAATTCGCAAGCGCCATGAGTCTATAAAATACCAAAATCCTTAAAACAACTTTAAAATAATTTTATACATGTAAAATGCCCTCTTCCAATTTTAATCGAATATAAATGACTTGTTTAACATCGAACACATTTAACGGCTCCGTTCGTTTACTTGCTTTTTTTCAATATGGAAGATGGAGCTATTCATATTTTGCTGACCAAACTTCTTTCAACTCCGTTCAGAGTATACAGGGATCAATCTTAACGAATACTGGGGCTAAGTAATATTTTTGTATTAATGTTGTATATCAAACGAATTAAAAAAAAATAGTTTTTTCCAAGATTTATTTTTGCCAGTTTTGATATTGTAATAAAAAGTAATGCAGCACGCACAAACGTATTTGTGAGATTGTGTTTTTTTTAAATTTCTTAAAAACGAAGTCCATTAAAATTAGTTAAACTTAAAATTAAAAAAATCTTCAAATGAAACAGCTCATAAAATATTTCTTGTAAAAACGACGATTTCAAACAATTTTAAACTGAAAAGTCCGATAGTTTCATATTTGTGACATTTGACTTCGATGTGACATATGTAAACATTTTCAAATTTCGTTGAAACATTACTTGCCTGCAATACAAATCACACAAAAAAATTTACCCAGCAATCTTCCATACAAATCCTTCCCTTGTAAATTAGTTGCTCCCTAATGTGCGAACTTCTGAGTGCATAGCTACAAACATACATACCAACCGACAAAGCAGCGTTGTCAACTTTTAAATTAAAAAAAAACACTAAACCTAGGAAAAACGCGTAGTTTTAATACAAAAGCACTAAATTTAAAATCTTCAATTGTATTGAGAGAAATTCTTATACATATGTATTAATAAATAAGTTTTTTTAAATGTATACATATTAAAGCCACACACATACAATATTATAATCAAAATAGAAAAAGAAAATAGCAAACATATGTAACATATTTTCATTTCGATAAAAAATCACAGTTTCTCTACAAAAACCAAGACTATTAAAAATAAAGAAAACCTCCCTGCAGGAGAATAGGCGATAATTGTCTAAAAGCTACTAGTATAATTACTAGAATATCAAGAACTAGTGCAAAATGGGTTAAAGTTGTTGTAAAAAATTACTAGTGCTGATGAGTACACCCAGAAAAAAGATTGGTTGAAAAACGGTTAGTCCAATCAAATATCATTTGCATTAACTATATTTCAGTTAACGCTATCAATTTTCTGTTAATCCAAAAAACAATCCATGTCCATTGCCATAAGGGCATAATTGTAATAAATATATGATTGTGACAATACTTAAATTGATTGCATCAACCGAGCGTATGCTTTTGTCATGACTAATTAACTGATTGGTTAACCCATCCGAATAAAATATTATGAATTGGATTTTACTACCACCTTTTGGTATTAGCAACTAAAAAATTGTCGTTCTATATTAGAATTAAAATAAAAACTTTCAATCAGTTGCTGCAACTAACTAGAGGTTGAGCTTACTGTCATAGTTTAAAGCAGCAAATTAAAAAATTAGCTTTTGTGACTTTCAATGATATTATGATTTGTATATTCTCAAATGGTTTCTGAAAGTCTGTGCATAAGATAACAGGTTTGTGGCTTTTCAAAATGTGTGGTTGAAGAAATGTATATAGACATGCTTCACCATTAGAAAATAAATTTCAATTAAAATAAACTTATGACAATATGTCAAGTAATAAATTTCTTAAATTGTGTGTTTTTATTTGCGTTTATTGTTTATTTTTATTTCAGCAAGGAAGCCCAATTTTTCTTTTACAGGTACCAATTATGATATTGTTTTAATTATATTAACCAAATTTTCGGTAGCAAGAATAACATTTATTTCAAATTCCATACTGTCAACCAATTTTTTCTGTTGCTGCAACTATTGGGTTTAGGGTTATAATTAAAATATAGTGGTACCACAAGAAAATTTCAGTCGCTGTAGCAGAATTCTATGATAGTTGCTGCAACAGCCAAAATTCAATTGGCAACAAATTCGGTTGTCAAAACAAATCTGTTTTCTCTGTGTACTAGTATATGAAGTAGTTCCAAGGCACCACATTGCAAAATAAATTTTAACTGTCTAACAGAGCTCTTGCACTGTATGAAAATTGATATCATATGATTACTAAAATTTGAGCTGATCTAAAAATAATTGTAATTAAATAATTATAATTACCCTTTTGTATTTCTGAATTTTGATAAATAATTGCAAATTTTAACTAGCGTTGTCACTGGGTAACAAAGGAATAAAACCACCAATTTTATAGAATTTTTCTTTACAAAAGCACTAGTAAGAAACTAGTCCTAAACTAGTACTAATGGTACTAGTAGTTTTCTAAACACACTCAATGCTAATTTGAGCATTAAGATGGTATAGGAAAGTTTACAGTTGGGAACTAGTGGTGGTGATTTCTGTACTACTAAAGTACTACTTGGACACTAGTTCGTTCTCCTGCAGGGCTTATATAAAATACATAATCATACATACATATTTAGTTCATTGAGTTCATACATATCGATTTCGATAAGTTACCTCGACTTTTGGATTTTCGATGTTTCACTTATAAATTTTCAAAAACAGTTTTTTTTCAAGCTAAAAAATCAATGACATTAGCGATATGAAAATGAAAAACAGTTCAATTTTAAACTTTTTGAAAATGAATATAAGACTGTTTTTTGCTGTGCTTAGCAAATAACAAAGAAATTCTTTTAAATTTGTATTCAAGGTTTAATAATAACAAAAATTAAAAATTTTAAAAACCCTCAGACTTTTTTCAGAAAAGATGTTATATCTTCTAAAGGGAGGGACCGATTTTCTTCAAACATAGCTAAGAACCCTCTCGATCAAGTCATCTTTCAAACAGAACAAATTAAATGACAGACACACAGATACACAGATACACAGACAAACAGACACACACTACAAACTTATAACACCCCTTTTTTTAGTCGAAATAAGAAATTACAATTTTATAAAATGGTTAACTAATCTCAATTTTTTATTGAAAACTCTTTTCGAGGTACGCCTATTTAATACTGAGTTGATAAATGCGTTATATTAAGGGTCCTTATGAAAACGTTCAAAAGTTTCGCAAACTGTGCATTTTTGCACTCTTGCAAATAAACCGCCATAAATTGTATTGACATTTATTTACACAAACCTAATAAGTTTGCCCAAAAATTTTGGCTCGTAAACTTAAGCTGTTTAACTGTTCAGTTTTTTAAACAATGACTTTTATGTGCTATTTAGTTCTTGGCTTTCTTTATGCATTTTGAAACACAAGTTACACTCTTTTTCCAATATTCAAATGAGTTTGAAACGTATTTTATTTCACACAAAAATTTCGTTAAATAGATTTCAAATAAAATTAATTTTTTATGAATAAAAATAAATTTTTTCACGTTTGTCTTAAATTGACATTAACTGTTTGCCCAAAAGTTGAAAAGGGTATTTATGAAGTTCTTTAGAAGTTCTAATGAAAACCGCTAAGGATTCATTAGTCTTCACTTACTGTTGCTGTTCTGTGCTGTGTCGTTCTGTTTCTGAATTTTAATAGTTACTTTTTCTGTAATAAATTATCAGCTATTTCTGACCAGAACGGTCAAAGTTTTCCACTAAAGTGATAAGTTTTGCATCGTCCGTTGTTATGTTTCAATATAGTTTTATGTTTTTCTGGTAGAATTAAATTTTTTAAATTCTTAAAGCACTTAGAATTACTTAACAGTTTTTTTTAACTTTCACGGGCTGATCCGAAACAGAACAGAACGAAACAGAAAATCTAACGGATTGTATAAGGTTTCTATAAGCAAAAAAAAAAAAGAGTCAGGTGATTCGTAACAGAACAGAAAATAAAAACTAATTTTGCCTTTACTGTATTTTTCTATAATATTTCTAAAAGCTTTTTGTTTGCATTCAAACTCAGATATAAGTTAATAATAAGGGATAATTTTTTATATACATGGGTATGTACGAGTATATCATATGAAAATATTAAAATATATAGCCTCTTCAACATTATTATCATCTGGCCATAACACAGTATTTATTTTAAACTGAGAAGTTGTATACACGTCAGTGAACTAGTAAAACAAACGGATGACACAAACGTTCGTGTTCTAGTAATCTGGCGTATATTCTTTCAATAAATTTAATTACTAATTTGGGTTAATGCCACCACCACGAAATAAATGCACCAAAAATGAATTAAAAAGCACTGAGAACTCAATAACTTCAAAAGTTTTCGCGTTGAAAAAGTTCCAAAAGCACTAAAACGGTGGGAAAAGCGCCGAGTTGACAACGCTGCGCCATAGATTTAACTTGACGATGAGTAAAAGGAGAACTGAAATCAGTTGCTAAAAAATCTCTGCGTGTTCGGTTCGTTGTCTGGTTAAGATTGTCGTTTAATCGAAAATAAATGTGAATGTGTATATTAAAATAAAATAATTTCTTAAAATTAAAGTTGATGTATTAATTTGCAAGTAAAAAGTGAAGTTTATTAATTATAAGCGAAAAATAAAGAGGCAGATGCCAATTAGAAGAAGAAATCGATGTATCAATATGTGTAAATATAATATCTAATATAGTGTTGTGTGTGTATATATAAAATATACATACATAAGGGTATGAAAAGTTTCTTTTGAATGAAACAAATCTAAGGTTTCAATAGTTATGTGCTTAGTTATTTAATATAAAAAATTTCTGTTCCGTCGTTCCTTTTCATTAAATAAAAATATGGCTTTCCACCTGTGGCACAGCAGCTTCTCAAGTAAGTAAAAACACATTGCTCCATTTAAAATTTGCTTCGCAATTGTACAAGTACACATAATCCGCACATCCATACATAAATATGTATGTATTTACTATGTATATCCAGCCATAAATACCTAGCGGAAAGATGCTGTTGTTGTTTGTTTGTTTTTGTCATTGACGGTTTTTGTTGTTTTTTATGTATGCAAATATAAACACCGCCAAATTTTCTGTTTAGTGCAAGTGATTTGAGAACGAAGAATGCATAAAAGATAATAAATAAACACTCCAGTTTCAGTGTTACCACGGCTAAAAAACTTCTATAGGTAAATCCCGTTAAAAAATAGTTAAATGCTATACTTAAATAAAACAATATAATTTTTAATATACATACATATTTTATCTTGTTTGCTTTTGCTGTATATCATGAACGTAAAAACACCAGGAAATACATATATCAAAATATAAATGTGTATTATTTCAGCCTAACTCAGTAATAAAGAACTAATGTCTGTTTTTGGTTAAATTTGCTTATGTTCTTTTTCATGCTGCTCAGGCAACCCATCAGCATACTACAACCAATAACTTGAAGAAGATAATATAAAATTTCATAAGCGTAATAGCTGGTTATGTGTGAATATTTAATAATTCTCAATGATTTTTTTTACACAAAAATGGAGATTTTTACTTTTTAAATTGTTTTTATATATGAGGCATCTTCAAATCATCTCACATGAAAATTTCGGAAAGAGAAAGAATATGAAAGCAAATCCTGGAAGTCCGATGTACATTGAACTCATATCCTGTAAAACTACTTTTTTGAATTATGATTATGTTGTAGTTAAGTAAAAATATCATATATGTATGTATACATATTCATATATATGTAAATATTAATTGAAAAAGCAACCCAAATACGAAAACTACACATCTACACATTAGGAAACTAAATAAACAATTTTGATCAAAAATAATCAATACGGCAGTACTGTCTGTCATAAATTGCTTGTTATTTGCCAGAGCACAACCTTAGGCGGCACCAATAAAATAAATTAGACATTAGGGCACAACTAGTTTAATGCTATGTTTATGAACAACACAAATCTTATAATATATTAACTTTGCCCTCAAAATTTGTATTTAAAAAAATTGTTGAATAATTTGCAATTCAGATTATTAATAAAATAATGGTACTTACTAGTGATGCACAAATATTCATATTCGGATTCGATTTGCCGAATATTCGGACATTTTTAGATATATTTTTCCAAAAAACTTTAAAAAAAAATGTTCATAAAATTTGGTCTTTGCATCATTTTCAAATGTTATTTAATGAAGATCATTAAAATTTTGGGTAGTTTTTATTAACTTTAAAGTACGCCAACATGCGTATGAAGTTCTTTTTCATAAAAAAATTTATCATATTTCATTTTCCAGGCATAAACAGAACCCAAATTTTATGTCTATAAATTTAACAACAACACAAAACTAAATTCATATTCGTATTCCCGAATATTTTCAAGTATTCGTATTCGTAATATTTTGTTTATATTAACTCTTACACATACTCAGGTTTTTATTTTGGTTTTGTATATTGAATTTAGCAAAAAAAAAAAAAAAAAAAATGGCTGTAATTTTCTATTTTGCGCTTTTTGAGTTTGTTATATATAAAAAGTCTGATGAAAAATTTGAAATTTTCATTCGTTGAATTTCTCCTCAAGTTAAATTGGATGAAAACAAAGAAAACTTGCTTATTAAAAAGTGGCAAGTGGTATAACAAAAACAAAAAAACTGATTTGACTGTCTTTGATCTAATTCGCAAGCGCCATGAGTCTATAAAATACCAAAATCCTTAAAACAACTTTAAAATAATTTTATACATGTAAAATGCCCTCTTCCAATTTTAATCGAATATAAATGACTTGTTTAACATCGAACACATTTAACGGCTCCGTTCGTTTACTTGCTTTTCAATATGGAAGATGGAGCTATTCATATTTTGCTGACCAAACTTCTTTCAACTCCGTTCAGAGTATACAGGGATCAATCTTAACGAATACTGGGGCTAAGTAATATTTTTGTATTAATGTTGTATATCAAACGAATTAAAAAAAAAATAGTTTTTTCCAAGATTTATTTTTGCCAGTTTTGATATTGTAATAAAAAGTAATGCAGCACGCACAAACGTATTTGTGAGATTGTGTTTTTTTTTAAATTTCTTAAAAACGAAGTCCATTAAAATTAGTTAAACTTAAAATTAAAAAAATCTTCAAATGAAACAGCTCATAAAATATTTCTTGTAAAAACGACGATTTCAAACAATTTTAAACTGAAAAGTCCGATAGTTTCATATTTGTGACATTTGACTTCGATGTGACATATGTAAACATTTTCAAATTCCGTTGAAACATTACTTGCCTGCAATACAAATCACACAAAAAAAATTTACCCAGCAATCTTCCATACAAATCCTTCCCTTGTAAATTAGTTGCTCCCTAATGTGCGAACTTCTGAGTGCATAGCTACAAACATACATACCAACCGACAAAGCAGCGTTGTCAACTTTTAAATTAAAAAAAAACACTAAACCTAGGAAAAACGCGTAGTTTTAATACAAAAGCACTAAATTTAAAATCTTCAATTGTATTGAGAGAAATTCTTATACATATGTATTAATAAATAAGTTTTTTTAAATGTATACATATTAAAGCCACACACATACAATATTATAATCAAAATAGAAAAAGAAAATAGCAAACATATGTAACATATTTTCATTTCGATAAAAAATCACAGTTTCTCTACAAAAACCAAGACTATTAAAAATAAAGAAAACCTCCCTGCAGGAGAATAGGCGATAATTGTCTAAAAGCTACTAGTATAATTACTAGAATATCAAGAACTAGTGCAAAATGGGTTAAAGTTGTTGTAAAAAATTACTAGTGCTGATGAGTACACCCAGAAAAAAGATTGGTTGAAAAACGGTTAGTCCAATCAAATATCATTTGCATTAACTATATTTCAGTTAACGCTATCAATTTTCTGTTAATCCAAAAAACAATCCATGTCCATTGCCATAAGGGCATAATTGTAATAAATATATGATTGTGACAATACTTAAATTGATTGCATCAACCGAGCGTATGCTTTTGTCATGACTAATTAACTGATTGGTTAACCCATCCGAATAAAATATTATGAATTGGATTTTACTACCACCTTTTGGTATTAGCAACTAAAAAATTGTCGTTCTATATTAGAATTAAAATAAAAACTTTCAATCAGTTGCTGCAACTAACTAGAGGTTGAGCTTACTGTCATAGTTTAAAGCAGCAAATTAAAAAATTAGCTTTTGTGACTTTCAATGATATTATGATTTGTGAATTCTCAAATGGTTTCTGAAAGTCTGTGCATAAGATAACAGGTTTGTGGCTTTTCAAAATGTGTGGTTGAAGAAATGTATATAGACATGCTTCACCATTAGAAAATAAATTTCAATTAAAATAAACTTATGACAATATGTCAAGTAATAAATTTCTTAAATTGTGTGTTTTTATTTGCGTTTATTGTTTATTTTTATTTCAGCAAGGAAGCCCAATTTTTCTTTTACAGGTACCAATTATGATATTGTTTTAATTATATTAACCAAATTTTCGGTAGCAAGAATAACATTTATTTCAAATTCCATACTGTCAACCAATTTTTTCTGTTGCTGCAACTATTGGGTTTAGGGTTATAATTAAAATATAGTGGTACCACAAGAAAATTTCAGTCGCTGTAGCAGAATTCTATGATAGTTGCTGCAACAGCCAAAATTCAATTGGCAACTAATTCGGTTGTCAAAACAAATCTGTTTTCTCTGTGTACTAGTATATGAAGTAGTTCCAAGGCACCACATTGCAAAATAAATTTTAACTGTCTAACAGAGCTCTTGCACTGTATGAAAATTGATATCATATGATTACTAAAATTTGAGCTGATCTAAAAATAATTGTAATTAAATAATTATAATTACCCTTTTGTATTTCTGAATTTTGATAAATAATTGCAAATTTTAACTAGCGTTGTCACTGGGTAACAAAGGAATAAAACCACCAATTTTATAGAATTTTTCTTTACAAAAGCACTAGTAAGAAACTAGTCCTAAACTAGTACTAATGGTACTAGTAGTTTTCTAAACACACTCAATGCTAATTTGAGCATTAAGATGGTATAGGAAAGTTTACAGTTGGGAACTAGTGGTGGTGATTTCTGTACTACTAAAGTACTACTTGGACACTAGTTCGTTCTCCTGCAGGGCTTATATAAAATACATAATCATACATACATATTTAGTTCATTGAGTTCATACATATCGATTTCGATAAGTTACCTCGACTTTTGGATTTTCGATGTTTCACTTATAAATTTTCAAAAACAGTTTTTTTTCAAGCTAAAAAATCAATGACATTAGCGATATGAAAATGAAAAACAGTTCAATTTTAAACTTTTTGAAAATGAATATAAGACTGTTTTTTGCTGTGCTTAGCAAATAACAAAGAAATTCTTTTAAATTTGTATTCAAGGTTTAATAATAACAAAAATTAAAAATTTTAAAAACCCTCAGACTTTTTTCAGAAAAGATGTTATATCTTCTAAAGGGAGGGACCGATTTTCTTCAAACATAGCTAAGAACCCTCTCGATCAAGTCATCTTTCAAACAGAACAAATTAAATGACAGACACACAGATACACAGATACACAGACAAACAGACACACACTACAAACTTATAACACCCCTTTTTTTAGTCGAAATAAGAAATTACAATTTTATAAAATGGTTAACTAATCTCAATTTTTTATTGAAAACTCTTTTCGAGGTACGCCTATTTAATACTGAGTTGATAAATGCGTTATATTAAGGGTCCTTATGAAAACGTTCAAAAGTTTCGCAAACTGTGCATTTTTGCACTCTTGCAAATAAACCGCCATAAATTGTATTGACATTTATTTACACAAACCTAATAAGTTTGCCCAAAAATTTTGGCTCGTAAACTTAAGCTGTTTAACTGTTCAGTTTTTTAAACAATGACTTTTATGTGCTATTTAGTTCTTGGCTTTCTTTATGCATTTTGAAACACAAGTTACACTCTTTTTCCAATATTCAAATGAGTTTGAAACGTATTTTATTTCACACAAAAATTTCGTTAAATAGATTTCAAATAAAATTAATTTTTTATGAATAAAAATAAATTTTTTCACGTTTGTCTTAAATTGACATTAACTGTTTGCCCAAAAGTTGAAAAGGGTATTTATGAAGTTCTTTAGAAGTTCTAATGAAAACCGCTAAGGATTCATTAGTCTTCACTTACTGTTGCTGTTCTGTGCTGTGTCGTTCTGTTTCTGAATTTTAATAGTTACTTTTTCTGTAATAAATTATCAGCTATTTCTGACCAGAACGGTCAAAGTTTTCCACTAAAGTGATAAGTTTTGCATCGTCCGTTGTTATGTTTCAATATAGTTTTATGTTTTTCTGGTAGAATTAAATTTTTTAAATTCTTAAAGCACTTAGAATTACTTAACAGTTTTTTTTAACTTTCACGGGCTGATCCGAAACAGAACAGAACGAAACAGAAAATCTAACGGATTGTATAAGGTTTCTATAAGCAAAAAAAAAAAAGAGTCAGGTGATTCGTAACAGAACAGAAAATAAAAACTAATTTTGCCTTTACTGTATTTTTCTATAATATTTCTAAAAGCTTTTTGTTTGCATTCAAACTCAGATATAAGTTAATAATAAGGGATAATTTTTTATATACATGGGTATGTACGAGTATATCATATGAAAATATTAAAATATATAGCCTCTTCAACATTATTATCATCTGGCCATAACACAGTATTTATTTTAAACTGAGAAGTTGTATACACGTCAGTGAACTAGTAAAACAAACGGATGACACAAACGTTCGTGTTCTAGTAATCTGGCGTATATTCTTTCAATAAATTTAATTACTAATTTGGGTTAATGCCACCACCACGAAATAAATGCACCAAAAATGAATTAAAAAGCACTGAGAACTCAATAACTTCAAAAGTTTTCGCGTTGAAAAAGTTCCAAAAGCACTAAAACGGTGGGAAAAGCGCCGAGTTGACAACGCTGCGCCATAGATTTAACTTGACGATGAGTAAAAGGAGAACTGAAATCAGTTGCTAAAAAATCTCTGCGTGTTCGGTTCGTTGTCTGGTTAAGATTGTCGTTTAATCGAAAATAAATGTGAATGTGTGTATTAAAATAAAATAATTTCTTAAAATTAAAGTTGATGTATTAATTTGCAAGTAAAAAGTGAAGTTTATTAATTATAAGCGAAAAATAAAGAGGCAGATGCCAATTAGAAGAAGAAATCGATGTATCAATATGTGTAAATATAATATCTAATATAGTGTTGTGTGTGTATATATAAAATATACATACATAAGGGTATGAAAAGTTTCTTTTGAATGAAACAAATCTAAGGTTTCAATAGTTATGTGCTTAGTTATTTAATATAAAAAATTTCTGTTCCGTCGTTCCTTTTCATTAAATAAAAATATGGCTTTCCACCTGTGGCACAGCAGCTTCTCAAGTAAGTAAAAACACATTGCTCCATTTAAAATTTGCTTCGCAATTGTACAAGTACACATAATCCGCACATCCATACATAAATATGTATGTATTTACTATGTATATCCAGCCATAAATACCTAGCGGAAAGATGCTGTTGTTGTTTGTTTGTTTTTGTCATTGACGGTTTTTGTTGTTTTTTATGTATGCAAATATAAACACCGCCAAATTTTCTGTTTAGTGCAAGTGATTTGAGAACGAAGAATGCATAAAAGATAATAAATAAACACTCCAGTTTCAGTGTTACCACGGCTAAAAAACTTCTATAGGTAAATCCCGTTAAAAAATAGTTAAATGCTATACTTAAATAAAACAATATAATTTTTAATATACATACATATTTTATCTTGTTTGCTTTTGCTGTATATCATGAACGTAAAAACACCAGGAAATACATATATCAAAATATAAATGTGTATTATTTCAGCCTAACTCAGTAATAAAGAACTAATGTCTGTTTTTGGTTAAATTTGCTTATGTTCTTTTTCATGCTGCTCAGGCAACCCATCAGCATACTACAACCAATAACTTGAAGAAGATAATATAAAATTTCATAAGCGTAATAGCTGGTTATGTGTGAATATTTAATAATTCTCAATGATTTTTTTTACACAAAAATGGAGATTTTTACTTTTTAAATTGTTTTTATATATGAGGCATCTTCAAATCATCTCACATGAAAATTTCGGAAAGAGAAAGAATATGAAAGCAAATCCTGGAAGTCCGATGTACATTGAACTCATATCCTGTAAAACTACTTTTTTGAATTATGATTATGTTGTAGTTAAGTAAAAATATCATATATGTATGTATACATATTCATATATATGTAAATATTAATTGAAAAAGCAACCCAAATACGAAAACTACACATCTACACATTAGGAAACTAAATAAACAATTTTGATCAAAAATAATCAATACGGCAGTACTGTCTGTCATAAATTGCTTGTTATTTGCCAGAGCACAACCTTAGGCGGCACCAATAAAATAAATTAGACATTAGGGCACAACTAGTTTAATGCTATGTTTATGAACAACACAAATCTTATAATATATTAACTTTGCCCTCAAAATTTGTATTTAAAAAAATTGTTGAATAATTTGCAATTCAGATTATTAATAAAATAATGGTACTTACTAGTGATGCACAAATATTCATATTCGGATTCGATTTGCCGAATATTCGGACATTTTTAGATATATTTTTCCAAAAAACTTTAAAAAAAAATGTTCATAAAATTTGGTCTTTGCATCATTTTCAAATGTTATTTAATGAAGATCATTAAAATTTTGGGTAGTTTTTATTAACTTTAAAGTACGCCAACATGCGTATGAAGTTCTTTTTCATAAAAAAATTTATCATATTTCATTTTCCAGGCATAAACAGAACCCAAATTTTATGTCTATAAATTTAACAACAACACAAAACTAAATTCGTATTCGTATTCCCGAATATTTTCAAGTATTCGTATTCGTAATATTTTGTTTATATTAACTCTTACACATACTCAGGTTTTTATTTTGGTTTTGTATATTGAATTTAGCAAAAAAAAAAAAAAAAAAAAAAAATGGCTGTAATTTTCTATTTTGCGCTTTTTGAGTTTGTTATATATAAAAAGTCTGATGAAAAATTTGAAATTTTCATTCGTTGAATTTCTCCTCAAGTTAAATTGGATGAAAACAAAGAAAACTTGCTTATTAAAAAGTGGCAAGTGGTATAACAAAAACAAAAAAACTGATTTGACTGTCTTTGATCTAATTCGCAAGCGCCATGAGTCTATAAAATACCAAAATCCTTAAAACAACTTTAAAATAATTTTATACATGTAAAATGCCCTCTTCCAATTTTAATCGAATATAAATGACTTGTTTAACATCGAACACATTTAACGGCTCCGTTCGTTTACTTGCTTTTCAATATGGAAGATGGAGCTATTCATATTTTGCTGACCAAACTTCTTTCAACTCCGTTCAGAGTATACAGGGATCAATCTTAACGAATACTGGGGCTAAGTAATATTTTTGTATTAATGTTGTATATCAAACGAATTAAAAAAAAATAGTTTTTTCCAAGATTTATTTTTGCCAGTTTTGATATTGTAATAAAAAGTAATGCAGCACGCACAAACGTATTTGTGAGATTGTGTTTTTTTTTAAATTTCTTAAAAACGAAGTCCATTAAAATTAGTTAAACTTAAAATTAAAAAAATCTTCAAATGAAACAGCTCATAAAATATTTCTTGTAAAAACGACGATTTCAAACAATTTTAAACTGAAAAGTCCGATAGTTTCATATTTGTGACATTTGACTTCGATGTGACATATGTAAACATTTTCAAATTCCGTTGAAACATTACTTGCCTGCAATACAAATCACACAAAAAAATTTACCCAGCAATCTTCCATACAAATCCTTCCCTTGTAAATTAGTTGCTCCCTAATGTGCGAACTTCTGAGTGCATAGCTACAAACATACATACCAACCGACAAAGCAGCGTTGTCAACTTTTAAATTAAAAAAAAAACACTAAACCTAGGAAAAACGCGTAGTTTTAATACAAAAGCACTAAATTTAAAATCTTCAATTGTCTTGAGAGAAATTCTTATACATATGTATTAATAAATAAGTTTTTTTAAATGTATACATATTAAAGCCACACACATACAATATTATAATCAAAATAGAAAAAGAAAATAGCAAACATATGTAACATATTTTCATTTCGATAAAAAATCACAGTTTCTCTACAAAAACCAAGACTATTAAAAATAAAGAAAACCTCCCTGCAGGAGAATAGGCGATAATTGCCTAAAAGCTACTAGTATAATTACTAGAATATCAAGAACTAGTGCAAAATGGGTTAAAGTTGTTGTAAAAAATTACTAGTGCTGATGAGTACACCCAGAAAAAAGATTGGTTGAAAAACGGTTAGTCCAATCAAATATCATTTGCATTAACTATATTTCAGTTAACGCTATCAATTTTCTGTTAATCCAAAAAACAATCCATGTCCATTGCCATAAGGGCATAATTGTAATAAATATATGATTGTGACAATACTTAAATTGATTGCATCAACCGAGCGTATGCTTTTGTCATGACTAATTAACTGATTGGTTAACCCATCCGAATAAAATATTATGAATTGGATTTTACTACCACCTTTTGGTATTAGCAACTAAAAAATTGTCGTTCTATATTAGAATTAAAATAAAAACTTTCAATCAGTTGCTGCAACTAACTAGAGGTTGAGCTTACTGTCATAGTTTAAAGCAGCAAATTAAAAAATTAGCTTTTGTGACTTTCAATGATATTATGATTTGTGAATTCTCAAATGGTTTTTGAAAGTCTGTGCATAAGATAACAGGTTTGTGGCTTTTCAAAATGTGTGGTTGAAGAAATGTATGTAGACATGCTTCACCATTAGAAAATAAATTTCAATTAAAATAAACTTATGACAATATGTCAAGTAATAAATTTCTTAAATTGTGTGTTTTTATTTGCGTTTATTGTTTATTTTTATTTCAGCAAGGAAGCCCAATTTTTCTTTTACAGGTACCAATTATGATATTGTTTTAATTATATTAACCAAATTTTCGGTAGCAAGAATAACATTTATTTCAAATTCCATACTGTCAACCAATTTTTTCTGTTGCTGCAACTATTGGGTTTAGGGTTATAATTAAAATATAGTGGTACCACAAGAAAATTTCAGTCGCTGTAGCAGAATTCTATGATAGTTGCTGCAACAGCCAAAATTCAATTGGCAACAAATTCGGTTGTCAAAACAAATCTGTTTTCTCTGTGTACTAGTATATGAAGTAGTTCCAAGGCACCACATTGCAAAATAAATTTTAACTGTCTAACAGAGCTCTTGCACTGTATGAAAATTGATATCATATGATTACTAAAATTTGAGCTGATCTAAAAATAATTGTAATTAAATAATTATAATTACCCTTTTGTATTTCTGAATTTTGATAAATAATTGCAAATTTTAACTAGCGTTGTCACTGGGTAACAAAGGAATAAAACCACCAATTTTATAGAATTTTTCTTTACAAAAGCACTAGTAAGAAACTAGTCCTAAACTAGTACTAATGGTACTAGTAGTTTTCTAAACACACTCAATGCTAATTTGAGCATTAAGATGGTATAGGAAAGTTTACAGTTGGGAACTAGTGGTGGTGATTTCTGTACTACTAAAGTACTACTTGGACACTAGTTCGTTCTCCTGCAGGGCTTATATAAAATACATAATCATACATACATATTTAGTTCATTGAGTTCATACATATCGATTTCGATAAGTTACCTCGACTTTTGGATTTTCGATGTTTCACTTATAAATTTTCAAAAACAGTTTTTTTTCAAGCTAAAAAATCAATGACATTAGCGATATGAAAATGAAAAACAGTTCAATTTTAAACTTTTTGAAAATGAATATAAAACTGTTTTTTGCTGTGCTTAGCAAATAACAAAGAAATTCTTTTAAATTTGTATTCAAGGTTTAATAATAACAAAAATTAAAAATTTTAAAAACCCTCAGACTTTTTTCAGAAAAGATGTTATATCTTCTAAAGGGCGGGACCGATTTTCTTCAAACATAGCTAAGAACCCTCTCGATCAAGTCATCTTTCAAACAGAACAAATTAAATGACAGACACACAGATACACAGATACACAGACAAACAGACACACACTACAAACTTATAACACCCCTTTTTTTAGTCGAAATAAGAAATTACAATTTTATAAAATGGTTAACTAATCTCAATTTTTTATTGAAAACTCTTTTCGAGGTACGCCTATTTAATACTGAGTTGATAAATGCGTTATATTAAGGGTCCTTATGAAAACGTTCAAAAGTTTCGCAAACTGTGCATTTTTGCACTCTTGCAAATAAACCGCCATAAATTGTATTGACATTTATTTACACAAACCTAATAAGTTTGCCCAAAAATTTTGGCTCGTAAACTTAAGCTGTTTAACTGTTCAGTTTTTTAAACAATGACTTTTATGTGCTATTTAGTTCTTGGCTTTCTTTATGCATTTTGAAACACAAGTTACACTCTTTTTCCAATATTCAAATGAGTTTGAAACGTATTTTATTTCACACAAAAATTTCGTTAAATAGATTTCAAATAAAATTAATTTTTTATGAATAAAAATAAATTTTTTCACGTTTATCTTAAATTGACATTAACTGTTTGCCCAAAAGTTGAAAAGGGTATTTATGAAGTTCTTTAGAAGTTCTAATGAAAACCGCTAAGGATTCATTAGTCTTCACTTACTGTTGCTGTTCTGTGCTGTGTCGTTCTGTTTCTGAATTTTAATAGTTACTTTTTCTGTAATAAATTATCAGCTATTTCTGACCAGAACGGTCAAAGTTTTCCACTAAAGTGATAAGTTTTGCATCGTCCGTTGTTATGTTTCAATATAGTTTTATGTTTTTCTGGTAGAATTAAATTTTTTAAATTCTTAAAGCACTTAGAATTACTTAACAGTTTTTTTTAACTTTCACGGGCTGATCCGAAACAGAACAGAACGAAACAGAAAATCTAACGGATTGTATAAGGTTTCTATAAGCAAAAAAAAAAAAGAGTCAGGTGATTCGTAACAGAACAGAAAATAAAAACTAATTTTGCCTTTACTGTATTTTTCTATAATATTTCTAAAAGCTTTTTGTTTGCATTCAAACTCAGATATAAGTTAATAATAAGGGATAATTTTTTATATACATGGGTATGTACGAGTATATCATATGAAAATATTAAAATATATAGCCTCTTCAACATTATTATCATCTGGCCATAACACAGTATTTATTTTAAACTGAGAAGTTGTATACACGTCAGTGAACTAGTAAAACAAACGGATGACACAAACGTTCGTGTTCTAGTAATCTGGCGTATATTCTTTCAATAAATTTAATTACTAATTTGGGTTAATGCCACCACCACGAAATAAATGCACCAAAAATGAATTAAAAAGCACTGAGAACTCAATAACTTCAAAAGTTTTCGCGTTGAAAAAGTTCCAAAAGCACTAAAACGGTGGGAAAAGCGCCGAGTTGACAACGCTGCGCCATAGATTTAACTTGACGATGAGTAAAAGGAGAAATGAAATCAGTTGCTAAAAAATCTCTGCGTGTTCGGTTCGTTGTCTGGTTAAGATTGTCGTTTAATCGAAAATAAATGTGAATGTGTGTATTAAAATAAAATAATTTCTTAAAATTAAAGTTGATGTATTAATTTGCAAGTAAAAAGTGAAGTTTATTAATTATAAGCGAAAAATAAAGAGGCAGATGCCAATTAGAAGAAGAAATCGATGTATCAATATGTGTAAATATAATATCTAATATAGTGTTGTGTGTGTATATATAAAATATACATACATAAGGGTATGAAAAGTTTCTTTTGAATGAAACAAATCTAAGGTTTCAATAGTTATGTGCTTAGTTATTTAATATAAAAAATTTCTGTTCCGTCGTTCCTTTTCATTAAATAAAAATATGGCTTTCCACCTGTGGCACAGCAGCTTCTCAAGTAAGTAAAAACACATTGCTCCATTTAAAATTTGCTTCGCAATTGTACAAGTACACATAATCCGCACATCCATACATAAATATGTATGTATTTACTATGTATATCCAGCCATAAATACCTAGCGGAAAGATGCTGTTGTTGTTTGTTTGTTTTTGTCATTGACGGTTTTTGTTGTTTTTTATGTATGCAAATATAAACACCGCCAAATTTTCTGTTTAGTGCAAGTGATTTGAGAACGAAGAATGCATAAAAGATAATAAATAAACACTCCAGTTTCAGTGTTACCACGGCTAAAAAACTTCTATAGGTAAATCCCGTTAAAAAATAGTTAAATGCTATACTTAAATAAAACAATATAATTTTTAATATACATACATATTTTATCTTGTTTGCTTTTGTTGTATATCATGAACGTAAAAACACCAGGAAATACATATATCAAAATACAAATGTGCATTATTTCAGCCTAACTTAATAATAAAGAACTAATGCCTGTTATTGGTTAAACTTGCTTATGTTCTTTTCCATGCTGCTCAGGCAACCCATCAGCATACTACAACCACTGTTGCCAGAACTTCTAGGGGTGAAATCGTCAAAAACTACAGATTTCTGTGCAAAAAATCGTCAAAATCGTCAAGTCATTTTAGAAAATCGTCAAAAAATGTCAAATCAAAAATATTAAATTTTTTTTGTATTTGAATTGTTTTATTACAAAAACTATTACAATGGTTCAAACTTATTAACTATGCTTTCAACAAATATACACATATACATTAAATATATGTATATTACCTAAACATGAAAACCATTAAAATTAAAAATAAAAGTTAAAAAAACTTAAAATGAAATCAGAACTCACATACGTACATATATATAAAGGGTCCGCCATCTAACGTTTTTTTTTCAACTAGTGCTTATTTCGAGAATGGTAACACTTAGCTCATGTCTGATTTGACAGATAATTAGTTTTATCCTTCCGCTGAACGACCCAACTGACCATCCAATGCGTTTTCTTTTCGCTAAGTGAGCCTGCGATCGACTTACAGAAGATGCCGATTTTGCCAAAAAAAAATCGTCTTCTCAGATGAAGCTCATTTTGATCTTGGCGGGTATGTAAACAAGCAAAATTGTCGCATTTTGAGCACACAAAACCCGCACGCATACATTGAAAAGCCGACGCACCCAAAACGAGTCACTGTTTGGTGCGGATTTTGGTCCAGAGGCATAATTGGGCCATTTTTTTTTTCGAAAATGAGCAAGGAGTGGCCGTTACAGTCAATGGTGATCGTTATCGGGCCATGTTGAACGAATTTTTGTTCACAAAAATTGAAGAGGAGGATATTGGCAACATTTGGTTTCAACAGAACGGCTCTACGTCCCACAAAAAAAAGTTATCTGGCGGACCCTCTATTTATTTTTAAAACAGATAATTTATAAAAAAATAATTAGCATTTTTGTTATACAAACATTTTATGTATAAATATCAGAATTTAACATTTTGAACACAAAAAAATCACAACACAACAAAAAACCAACTCTAAAAATGCAATACTAAAAAAAGTTGCCATATACATATATTAAATTTAGAAAAATCGTAATTTCTGCACCTAAAATCGTCACTAGTGTATTTAGAGAGGTGAAAATCGTCAAAATGCAGAGAAATCGTCAATTCTGGCAACAGTGACTACAACCAATAACTTGAAGAAGATAATATAAAATTTCATAAGCGTAACAGCTGGTTATGTGTGAATATTTAATAATTCTCAATGATTTTTTCTTACACAAAAATGGAGATTTTTACTTTTTAAATTCTTTTGATAAATGAGGCATCTTCAAAACATCTCACATGAAAATTTCGGAAAGAGAACGAATATGAAAGCAAATCCCGGAAGTCCGATGTACATTGAACTCATATCCTGTAGAACTATTTTTTTGATTTATGATTATGTTGTAGTTAAAAGGCGATACATATTTATATTCAGGCGCTAACTCAAGCATGTTAAGTAAAAAATATCATATATATATGTATACATATTCATATATGTATATGTAAATATTAATTGAAAAAGCAACCCAAAGACGAAAACTACACATCTACACATTAGGAAACTAAATAAACATTTTGGTTAAAGTAATCAAGACGGCAGCTCTGCATGTCTGAGATATTGCTTGTTACTTACCGCGGCATAACTTTAGGCGGCATGAATAAGGTAAACTATACATTAGGGCGGAGCTAGTTTAATGCTTCGTTTATGATGAACACAAATCCTAAAATATATTAACATTGACCCTCATACATATTTATAAAATTTAAAATGTGTATGAAATGCATTTTATTTAAAATTTTTCATACAAAATTTTCTTAAAATGAATTTCAAATGCATTTTATTTTTTATGAATATGGGTGGTGAGTATTCAAGTGTGAAGTTAGCATTTGTAGGTAAAACATTGGTTAAATATTTTTCAACTTGGATTATTAACAAATATGCTACATATGATTATGACTACACAGATATTTCATCGGCCTAGAGTGGAAATCTGAAAAATCCACTTTATAAAGCGTATCGTGGGCTTAGAGTGTAATCCTGTTAAATCGATTTTCTGTAACATGATATTTTAATACAGTTGGTGGAAAAAGAGATGCCGCATCGACTAGATACAATATTTGTTTTAATTTGAAACTCTACATATCGAAAAAACTTAATATATTAAGCCGACGATTTGCTTATATTAACCACCACATTTACTTATACATATTTGAGTTTATACAATATGTATAAGAAATTGTATATTGAATTTTGCATAAAACATTCAAACTCCTTAAGGATCCACAAGCCATAATTTCTAAGTCCATAAAATTTGATTATGTACTTAATTAGCGCAAAAACAAAGGGTAAATACCAAAAAGGAACAATATTGTTTTGTTTTCTAAAAGTAGAATGAATTTTTGTCTACACTTTTTACCGAACTTGCAACACATTTTAATGTTTATTGAGTACGTTTTAGTATTGCTAAAAAAATACGATTTGTATACATACATATTTACTAAATGTTTAATTTTATCTGAAAACTAAAAATTTTTACCCGCTCAGCACCAAAAGATTTGATTTCGTACTTTATTTTCTGAAGGACCGTTTTGACGCCTGTGACAAAAAAAGGCTCAATTTTCATCAAAACCTATACATGTATACAAATATTATTAGCATCAAGTTTAAAAACTTCAGCTCCCATAAAGTGTGTATCAGGTGCTTAAAATTTAATCGAAATCTGTTGAGCATAGCGGGTATTTTTAGGGATGCCCTGCAAGGTCGACCGACCATATTTAAAAAAATTAAATTTTCCCAATAAATGCTTCCTATAGTGCTGCTTTTACCACATAGTAAAAAATTTTGGATTAATTTTAATACCAAGCCCGTGTATATACATTCGGGGTGCAATAGTGCTATATGAAATTCTCAGCAACAGGACTTGGATACACTAGGATACCTAGTTTTTTAAAGTTTAGAAAAAAAAATTAATGGACGAAAAAATTAAAGCGAGGCGAAATCCACGAAAAGCTTCACAATGATCCCTGAGTTACTCCTAGAGCAGTAAAACTTAAGACCGACTTACACTAATATTCCCCCCCCCCCCCCAAAACCAACCCCCTATCCGTGCTCCTTAAGGTCCTTAAGGGGGCTCCCATACAAAATATTACTTTTATACAATTACCCCCATCACCCTAAGTCCAGAGTGCCGTTAGAGGAGTCTGTTTCCCCAACATTTGTTCAGAGCATACCTATTCTCCATCTTCAATCATTAGGGTGGTCCCAATACAAATATTTTTAATTTCTAAAAAAAAATTTTTATTAGGAATATAAACCCAGCTAAAAAAATATGTATGGAGCATATATGATATCCCATATATGGTTCGGATCCGAAAAATGAGGGTATATGACCATATATGATTATATATATTCATACGTTTTCATACATGTATGTGTAAATTTTCCCTCTACAGAATGAAAATTTCATATTCATACTCTCTTGATTCAAAAAAGCGCACTGCTGTGCAATAAATTAAATTACTAAAATTGCTTTTTTTTAGATTTTGAACAGGAAGGTTGTATTTAATGAAACATTTGTTTGGACAAATAATGAAAAACGAACAAAAAAACATTTCATTCATCATTTTAAGTCAAAAGGTGAATCAGTTATTTAAAAAACACAAAACTAATATTAGTACATAAAATTTAATTTGAGAAATCATATTAAAAAGTAATGCAATTAATTATAAAAGAAAAAATAATCCGTCGTAACAATAGTTTTCAATATCATTTTTTGCAGTAATATGAACTTTGTTTCTTATCTAGAGAATTCTGTTATTTTCTATAAAATTAATGGATTATCCTTTTGGTTATTTAATATATTAAATGGGGCCACACAAGAATGTTTTTTTTTGTAACAAAAGTTTTTCTTTTTTAAACGTTGAGGGTACGCATATAAACTTTACATACCGCATCTATTTTCTAATGGATTTTCAATTCCCCAGTGATAAAATCCAAGCTTTTTTGATTGCAAAAACGATTTTATGTGAGATATCATGTATGCATACATTCTTATATGGCTCCATATATTAAATCTTATTTCTATATATGGATCCACATATGAAGAGCTTCATAATTAAATTTCCATATGTGAGCTCATGTATTATAATACATTTCATATATTAGTCCATATATTAGTTCATATATAATAGTTTTGCCATGTATAATCCCATACATTTCCATACATGAATTCATACATACTCATATATAGTTATATTCATTCATATATTAAAAATATATGGACCATATATAATTTTTTTAGCTGGGAAAACATATTTTTATAATTATATTATACATATTTATATATGCATATACTATATAACAAATCAAAAAAGAATTATATTTATCCCAGAACAGTATGAATATAAAGGAATTTTGGTTTTACATACATATTTAATTCCAAAATAATCTATAATTAATACAGATGAGAGTATTCAGTGGGGTGGGGTAAGATGTGTAATATGATTCCTATTTGAATTATAGATAAAAGGTTTTGATTGAATTTTGTATAAAAATAGTTTGCAAAAATGTTGGTCGTTCAAAATACTCAAAAAAATTTCCCTAAATAATTATCAGAAAAATTTAAAACACAGAACTCGTTGCAACTCGTTGGTATATATCTAAAAAAAGTAATTTTAGCAAATCAATTTATTGCACATCAGCGCACTTTTGTGAATCAAGAGAGTATGAATATGAACTTTGCATACTGTAGAGGATATATAATCACATACATGAATGAAAATGTATGAATATATACAATCATATATGCCCATATACCCTCATTTTTCGGATCCGAACTATATATCATATATGCTCCATACATATTTTTTTTTGCTGGTGGAATGTATATAACTATATATGAATTGAATATGTATGAATTCATGTATGGAAATATATGGGATTATACATTGCAAAACTGTTATATATATATATATTTTTTTTTTTTGTAATGCATGTATTTATTTATTGTATCTTCATATATGAACTAACAATAAGTATTCAAATCTTAAATCTATAAAAAAAATTATTAGGCCCGACCAGTGTCGGACATAAACTTAGTGGTAGTTATAAATAATACATTAGTAGTGATAATCAAAAAAAAAGGGTGGGGGGGAAAGTATTTTCAAGTAGTCCCATCTGAAGTGTTAGGTATAAGAGCCCGTGTGTCCCTCTTTTTTAAGCGGATGTGTCCAGTAAAGTTCAAAATATTACGAGCAAGCGGATTAGGATGTGATTCGAGTTTTGTTAAATATTTGCCTGCGTATTTTGCAATTTCTTCAGTCACTAGTGGCATATTTAAATCACGATGTATAATAGAATTTTGGATGTACTATGGAGCCTATGTTATTAATCGTAAAATTTTGTTTTGCCTTCGTTGGATTCTCTCGACATTGTAAGCTGAAGCAGTGCCCCATAACTGAATTCCGTAGCGCCATATTGGCTTCAAAAGCGACTTGTATAATAAAAGTTTGCAGTCTAGGCTGAGTTTTGAGTTTCTGCCAATCAACCAATATATTTGAGTTAACTTAAGTTTCATCTGAGTTAACTTAGAGTCAATATGATGTTTCCATGTAAACCTTCGATTAAGGTGTATACCAAGGTATTTCACTTGGGAATGTTGAGGAATATTTTGATTGTTGATTCGAATGGGGGAGCAAGTATCTCTTCTTAGGGTGAACGTTATATGGACACACTTTTGTTCATTGACTTTAATTCTCCATAAGTTCAACCATATTTCCAGCTGAGTGATATGTTCCTGGAGATTGCGGGATGCCTCATAAGGGTTTTCGTGCACGCTCATGCAGGCTGTATCATCGGCAAAAGTAGAAATATGGATATTATTGCTCACAGGCATATCACAAGTATATATTAAATACAAGACAGGACCCAGAATACTACCCTGGGGCACACCAGAAGATATAGTTTCGGGCACACTCGTGAACTCTCCTTCCACAACAGTGAACTTCCTATCAATAATATAACTTTCCAAAAGCTTTTGAATGTTTATTGGCAGATATGTCTTCAATTTTAAAACTAGGCCTTCGTGCCATACTTTATCAAACGCCTGAGAAACATCAATAAAGAGAGCAGAACAATACTTCTTTTCTTCAAATGTTCTTCTTACAACTTGGACCAGTCTATGCGTTTGTTCAATCGTGCTGTGGTGACTTCTAAAGCCAAATTGATGGTCCGGGATGCACCCATTATCAGTTAAAATTTTGGACAATTTAGTCATGAGCAGCTTTTCGAAAAGCTTTGAGATTGTAGATAGTAAGCTTATAGGCCTATATGACTCAGTCTTGGTAAGATCTTTGCCCGCCTTTGGAATCATTTTGATCTTGGCCAGTTTCCAGTTATCTGGAAAATACTGCATTCTTAAAATAGCATTAAAAGTAAATAGCAGGATTCTTATTGCAATATGAGGCAAGTTCATGAGCATTTTGTTACTAATGCCATCAATACCTGGAACTTTCTTTGGGTTGAGTTCAGCAATTACTTTTTGTACTTCACGCATCTTAAACCTTAAGGGACGAGGGGGTAGAGAAACTACACACGGTAAATCAGCAGCACCCGTACATGAATTGGGAGTGAATACAGATTTTAAATGCTCAGAAAATAAGTTACCTTTCTCACTATCGCTTCTTGCCCAGCCTCCGATCGCAGTACGCAATGGTGATTTAAGATCAACGGGTCGTTTAAGAGTTCTAGTAGCGCGCCATAAAGAGTAATTAGTTGCGGAAGTTACATCAAGACCTTCTAAATACTTTTCCAGTAGTGCAGTTTTTTCCGACGATAGTAGCTCTTTGAGTCGTTTAGTACATTCTTTAAGTCTGATTTTATTTAGGGGTGATCTGTGTTGTTGCCATTCTCTTCTAGCTCTCCTTTTTTCACATACAAGACGTTCAATTTCCGTAGAATAAATTCTGTTAAGGCCGGTCTGCGGATAGGAGGTAGTGGCGTGTTCAGCAGCCTGTTTAATATTTTCGTTAAGATTGGCAATGTTAAATTCAATATCATCGCATGATCTAAGCTGAATGTTTTCTACGCAGTGACTACTAAGATATTTTTTGAATGCCAGCCAGTTGATTCCATTAATCATCTTCACATATGAGTTAGTTAAATCACTCCTTAGTGGGTTGAAAATTGTAACTATTGTTGGAGAGTGATCGGAGGATAGATCTAGAGAGGCCTCTACATGAATTAAGTCCCTATGAATATTTTTCGTGACGGCAAAATCTATAACATCTGGAATTTTTCTTACGTCAGTAGGCCAGTAAGTAGGCTCCCCACTCGAAATGACATCTAAGCCCATTTTCGAAATTGTATTGAACAAGGCTCGACCTCTAGGTGTAACAAGACGCGATCCCCAGTACGTATGTTTTGCATTGTTGTCACCAGCTGCCAGAAACAAGATCCAAGCGATTTGTAGAACTTCTCATACTGATCTTCGGTAACTGAAAATCTGGGAGGTGAGTAAATTGATGATATCACGAAATTCGCACAAAAATTTTCTACGAAAATATTCGTTGCTTGCAAATATTCTTCACTAACGTTGTCAAGGACATAGTGCTTGAGTCTTGACTTAATCAGAATTGCTGATCCACCACATGCTCTCCCTCTCGGGTCCTTTGTATCATATAAAGTGTAACCATTTATTTTAAATAAGCTTCTTGAGGTCAAATGAGTCTCAGAAACCAACATTATATCAATATTTTTTTCCATGAGGAAGTGCTCAAGTTCATTTTTATGTTGGCGAAACTGTTATATATGAACTAATATATGGACTAATATATGAAATGTATAATAACAATGTGCTCATATATGGAAATTTCATTATGAAGCTCTTCATATGTGGATCCATATATAGAATTAAGATTTAATGTATGGAGCCATATAAGAATGTATGCATACATGATATCTGACATAAGATCGTTTTTTTCAATAAAAAAATCTTGGTATTTTATCACTGGTGAATTGAAAATCCATTAGAAAATACATACGGTATGCAAAGTTTATATGCGTACAGTCTCAACCTTTAAAAGGGAAAAACTTTTGTTACAAAAAAACCATTTTTGTATGATTTTATACATTGTGGCCCAATTTAATATATCAAATAATCAAAAGGATAATTCAGTCATTAATTTTATAGAAAATAACATAATTCTCTACATAAGAAACAAAGTTCATATTATTGCAAAAAATTATATTGAAAACTATTGTTAGACGGACAATTTTTTCTTTTATAATTAATTGCATTAGTTTTTAATCTGATTTCTTAAATAAAATTTTATGTACGAATATGATTTTTGTGTTTTTTTAAAATAATTTATTCACCTTTTGAATAAAAATGATGAATGAAATGACTTTTAGTTCGTTTTTCACTATTTGTCCAAACAAATGTTTCATTAAATACAACTTCCCTGTTCAAAATCTAAAAAAAGTAATTTTTAGTAATTTAATTTATTGCACAGCAGTGCGCCTTTGTGAATCAAGAGAATATGAATATGAACTTTGCATACTATAGAGGGAATATTAACACATACATGTATGAAAATGTATGAATATATATAATCATATATGTCCATATACCCTCATTTTTCGGATCCGAACCATATATGGGATATTATATATGGTCCATACATATTTTTTTAGCTGGGCATACATAAGTATATATTATTGCTTCTGTGAAGCAATTTGGTAAGGCAAAAAATTATGGCTTTTTGGAAGCTGAATAAATTGCTTCTAGCTGGCTCATCGCGCACAAAAAAAGTCTCCTTATTCATGCGCAACACCAAGTGATTCTCTAACATTATCTCCCTTACTCGCGGTCTCCACCTGACATAAAATAGCTAACTTTAACATTAACTTCTAAGGCCTAATAAATCAGTCAAAGTTTAAACGCTGGTTTAATTAAACTAAACCCAAATTTATTTGTAGTTTAAACTAAACAGGAGTAAATCAGTGAACCATGCTTTATGTGTAGTTAAAAAAATAATATTGTGGCAGCACTAGAATAAATGTCAAAAAACAGCTGTTTTGCAGCAGGCTATCAATTCTTTGTACAATCAAAAAGACAAAAAAGTTAAGAAAATTTCAATTATATTTCGCCAAATTGTACCATGAAAGGAATTATGTTTATGATTGGCGAAGTAGAATAGTATAAAAGAATACTGCAGTGTAAGAAAACAGGTCGAACAAGATCTGAAGAAAAAGTGGAGGCTGGGAAAAAAGTTGAAAGCTCGTTCAATGCAAAACATATGGTCTGTAATTAATAAAATCATATGGCCGGTATTGGTAGTTTAAACGCCCAATTTTATGCGTTTACAGATGGTTTAAATACTGTATTGATTTATAGGTGTGCTAGTTTAATCACATTTTAAACCAAAAATGGAGATTAACTTGCACTGATTTATTAGCCCTACGAATTGTTAAGTGGTGAGTTTCAATATCAATATCAATATCAATATCAATATCAATATCAATATCAATATCAATATCAATATCAATATCAATATCAATATCAATATCAATATCAATATCAATATCAATATCAATATCAATATCAATATCAATATCAATATCAATATCAATATCAATATCAATATCAATATCAATATCAATATCAATATCAATATCAATATCAATATCAATATCAATATCAATATCAATATCAATATCAATATCAATATCAATATCAATATCAATATCAATATCAATATCAATATCAATATCAATATCAATATCAATATCAATATCAATATCAATATCAATATCAATATCAATATCAATATCAATATCAATATCAATATCAATATCAATATCAATATCAATATCAATATCAATATCAATATCAATATCAATATCAATATCAATATCAATATCAATATCAATATCAATATCAATATCAATATCAATATCAATATCAATATCAATATCAATATCAATATCAATATCAATATCAATATCAATATCAATATCAATATCAATATCAATATCAATATCAATATCAATATCAATATCAATATCAATATCAATATCAATATCAATATCAATATCAATATCAATATCAATATCAATATCAATATCAATATCAATATCAATATCAATATCAATATCAATATCAATATCAATATCAATATCAATATCAATATCAATATCAATATCAATATCAATATCAATATCAATATCAATATCAATATCAATATCAATATCAATATCAATATCAATATCAATATCAATATCAATATCAATATCAATATCAATATCAATATCAATATCAATATCAATATCAATATCAATATCAATATCAATATCAATATCAATATCAATATCAATATCAATATCAATATCAATATCAATATCAATATCAATATCAATATCAATATCAATATCAATATCAATATCAATATCAATATCAATATCAATATCAATATCAATATCAATATCAATATCAATATCAATATCAATATCAATATCAATATCAATATCAATATCAATATCATTTTGCACATGCAACGATGCAAGACCATTTGCACAAGATTGTGAATTGGGCTATAGTTTTTATGTACTCAGATGCAAAAGTTACGAGCTTGCAAATTTTTTTACTTCTTCCTCTATTTTGTTAGAGAGCCTGCCTTATGTTAGTGCTTTTCAGAAGCAGTTTTCGAAGCTTTTGTGATCAACTAAACATTACATTGCTTCCCTTAGTTGTTAGTGCTTCCAAATCATATTTTTTTGCTGGGTAGTTACTGGCTAGCTGCATTGAAAAATTATATGGTTTTGAGAAAATCGATGAAGAATGTTTTTTTCATTTGTTTTATAAAAATACACCATAGTATATTTTCTTAAATAATAAAAGTAATAGATACATATGTTTTTATTTGAACTTACGGGCCTGTCCCACGATGTCGACAAGAAACTTTCTATAGCTTACTTGCCGACATCGCGCGTCAGGCCGTTAAGGTTTCTAAACTTTTTACCCTCGACGTGAATAATTAGGATGTACAGAAAAAGACAAAAATGTTTGTTGCCGCTTATACCAATCATCACAACAATATTGTTCACTTCCTTTCAAGTAGTTCCAATGAGTGCATTTATTAAGAGAAATATACAATGGGAAAAGAACTTTATATATCCTAATATATTCAAGATATCGAAAAACTGAAAACAAATTTAAGAAATGTACACATTAATCATATTTAATCGATCAATAACTAAATTTTTTGAATGTTCTGCATTTCACGTGAAATTACATCGTTGGAAATTGTTGTTATAAATACATATTTCCAACAATTCTATGAAAATTCCACAGGTTTTAATTTCCCGTGGAATACATAAAACATACCCTTATATTTTTCTGGCATCAAACTTAAATAAATGCAATATTTTTCATAACTTAATACATTTGTTTTTTGTTATTTTTAAAATTTTACCAAAAACCAAAAACTTTTGTTTCCTTTGCTACTGTTTGTTTATATTTAAAAACATATGGTCTCATTTTACTGGATTTTACTGGCAAAAATTTGTCCAGTAAATACTTGCATTTACTCAGTAAATGAACTGTCATTTTTCTCTCTCAATTCGCCCTCTCATTTACTGGATTTTGTGTACTCGAATGCAATCCAGTAAAAAATAGTAAAAATTTGTACAAATTTTTGAGTTCTCGAACGCACTTAATGTTTAACCAAATTTTATGCATCACATGGTTTGCAAGCATTTTAAAATATTTTTTTTTTATGAATTGTCAAAATTCATAATTCTAAGAGTCAAATATTCTAAAAATATGGGTACAAGTCTGAAATATGCAATAATATGCTTTAAAGGGAAAAATATGCAAAAATATGCTATAACTAGTAGAAAAAACATGCAACTGCATACATATTTGCGGTTTCCCTGTTAATAATAAAATTTGTAAGGCTCTACACGTTAGTTAGTGCTTAGAAAAGATGTGCGAAAACTGAAAAACAAATAGCATACTAAATAACGCGTTGTATGTATAAGTTTGACGTAGATTGAGGTACGTGCTTGACATCAAAGCTCCTTAGTTGGCTTTTTTTTAAAGACATCTTAAACGTTGGGTACAAGACAACAGAACATCGTGGACGACATATTGACGACAGCTCAAATAAATCGTTGATGACATTTTCGAACAAATGGCCACGAAATCATGCACGACCACACAAGCTACAATGTCCACCACCATATCGATTGTCGTTCACAAAACAATAGTGTGAGTTCTTGAGCGACAATGTCGCTCTTAGAACAAAACAGTCTTTAACATGCAAATATAATTTTATTTTTGCTTATCTGTTTTTTCCGTTTCATTTAAATTATTGACTGACTTAGCTGGGATGCGAGCTGAGGCTGCATATTTATAAGTTTTTCCGGTTATAACCATGTAAAACTTTTTCAACAAGAGGCCAATATATTCATGTGTTTGGGTGGCGTTGGCAGAAGTAGTGAGCAAGCACGTTGACTACAAAATCAAAGATACTGGGTTCGAGCTCGGTCTCCGGCAGTCATTTAAAAAAAACAACACCACACATTTTTCTGATTCGCATTAGTGTCCCTTTGTATCAGTTGTTGTGGGAAAGTACAAGTAATGAAGGCATAACCATAACACCGGCTTCAGCGTATACTAATCCTAATGTAACATCAGTGTTCCTCATTTGTCGGTATTGTGTAGCATAAATTATCGGCGAAGTAAAACATCCAATAAAATGGCTACTAAAGACAGCTTAAAAAATTTAATACGCTGCAGCATACTGCATTATTAAATAAATTCAGTAAAGTGCGACTCTGACTCGCGCACGAAGGGTTCCGTACGAACACATACATACACATAATTTAATACAAACTTCATCGTATATAATATATATTTTTGGCACTTGTTTTTCGTTTTTGGGGTCTTTTCGGTTTTTTTGTTTTGGCGTTTTTTGTGTTTTTTCGGTTCTGGCGATTGTTTTTATATTTGGCGACTTTTTTAATTTTTGCAACTTTTTTTTTTTTGATTTAAAATTTTTTTAGTTTTGGCGACATTTTCGCGTTTTGGCGATTTTTTTGGATTTTTGGGGTTTTTTTTTCAATTTGGCGTTTTTTTAATTTTGGCGATTTTTTCGAATTTGGCGATTTATTTTAGTGTTAGAAAGTTTTTTTAATTTTGGCGATTTTTTTCTTTTTTTGCGATTTTTTTTAAATTTTTGGCCATTTTTTTTGGTTTGCCGATTTTATAATTTTCGGTTTTTTAGTTTTACCGTTTTTGAAAATTTCAAGTGTTTGCCTCTTACGGTTTCCAAGATATAGCAAATTGTCAAAATTACATAGTCAAAATTGCATTAACTGATGGACCACCCTTTAATTTAAATTTTTTTAAATTGTTGTAGTCTGTATAAAAATACACTAATTTTACAAATTTCAAGTTTCAATATACATATGTTCATACAATTGTATGTATATTACATGGGATTTTAACATTTTTCGTTGCTCGTTTTGTAACACCCTTTAATTTTTAATTCCCATGTATTTGTTGTTGTAGCGGCCAAGGTTTTACATACTCTGTCCAAATTTCAGGTCCGTAGCTCTTACGGTTCTTGAGAAAATACCGTGTGACGGACAGACGGACAGCGTAGCGAAAACAATAGGGTTCCTTTTCACCTTTGGTGTACGGAACCCTAAAAAAACGTGCAAAATTAGAGTTGTAAAATAATTGGACTTTCGTCTATATCCTCCTGTCTTCTCTGTTACTATCCTTTCCTTAAAAGAAGGCAACACCTAGTAATAGTTGTAGGCATTCATTGTCTGGTTAATTCTCTTAAAAAAAAGAAAAAAACCTATTTTACTTCCTTGACCATAAAATTGTATTTATGTGGCTTAGGCCCAATCAATGTGGTCTCAATTAAATGTCATTTAACTAATTGCCGCTTAAAATTAAGTTGCACTTAAATATAGTTTAATTTTTTCAGTGGTTAATTAAAGTTGTGATTAAATTACGTTTGAAGTACGGCAGCACTAAATTTCTAAATATTATGGAAATCTTTCCAAACAACAGCTGTTTCATATAAATAAAAATGTTAAGTTATCAATGTGTAGAAAATTAAAATTGCATAAAAACACATTTTATGAAACAAAAAGAGCATCAGAACGCATTTTTCGATTTATTTTTCCATGATATAAAACTATATATTATATATTTATGAAAATTAAATTAAATTCTTTTTAATACGACGGTTGGGCATTTAAGTTCCATTAAAATGTATTTCAACTTTGTACTAAAAAAAATAATGAATTCGATACTTAAATAGCATTTAAAGATAAATGACACTTAATTGAGAAGTCAATTATTGGGCCTTAATCAAAGAAAAACAATAAATTAAGTAAATATGCTTTCTTTTTACATATGGACAATTATTATTGGGCGAAGGACGCGGCATTCGTACATTTTTAGTTGAGCCAAAAACAAGAAAGGAATGGACAGTTTCGATATATGTATGTATATTCACAGTGTTTTGAAGCAAGAGAAGAGTACTATATATGTATATAGAAATAAAATTTGGGCGGATTCAATGGCATAACAAAAAGATATAAGCAAATATCAGCGAGAAACGGACGTGACAAAAATAGAAAATATTTTTGTGCACTTATAGAAATGTAGATAATTCGGCGAATATTCAAGCGACACTGTAGAAGCAAAGCATGGTTAGGTTAGGTTAGGTTAGCAGGCTGTTGGTAGGAAATTGAAAAAAACAGAATCAAGCTCACTTGGGTCCAATATGATGATCCCTTTGTGCTACCTGTAAGATTAAAAGAAGAGAGAAAGAGAGAGAGAGAGGGAGATAAATAAAAGGAGAGTGAGAAGAGTAGAATAAGAAAGATGAGGAGTGGGTCAAGAAATTTGGCTAGGGGGGGAGGGGTGGGGTCAGCGATTATACCAACCACTATTCCTAATATAGAGGCTCAGATTTTTGAGCCCGATTTCCGATAACTCGGATAAGCTTCTGAAAGATGTTCTGCCAAGAAGGTGCAGACGGAGAGTCTCCAGAGCGTGACAGAGACACAGGAAATGCAGGATACTTTCTTCCTCTTCCTCGTCATTGCAACTGTAGCAGTAGTCGTTATACGGGAGACCCATACGTTTAGCATGGGTTCCGAAGGTGCAGTGACCGGTCAATGTGGCCACGATGTTCCTCAGGTTCTACGGAAGTCCAGGCGAGGCCAGAGGGTTCTCGCTATTGCACAGGTGGACTCATTACGCCATCTGTTCTGAGCTAATTCCAAGAAGGTTACAGCAAAGCATACACACAATAAAAAAACATTTAGTTCATAGCATCTGTGTTAGTTCTTTTTGTATCTTAGTTCAAGAACTGAACTAGTGACCGCAAAACAATTTAACTAGTTTACTTAGTTCAATGAACTGCACAAGACTAAAATACAGTGTTGCCCACATATGCTTGGTTCGAACAGCTGTTTGGTTATGTTATGGCATGTTTAATTGAACCATTACAATTGCTACAAATTCGTGACAATTTTAGCAAAAAAAGAAATTAAAATTTTTAACATATAATCTCCACTTTTTATATTGTTGCAAATGCAAAGAAACAAATTCGAGAACCAATACGACAATGTCAAGGCAAATACGAAAATAGTTGTATTGAGAAGCCGCAGCATGGCTGATTATTACTTATTTTTATCATAGTACATACACCTACTCGCGATAATATAAACTAATTAAAACCCAGCCAGTTCAATTTTGCAAATTTTTATTTTTTATTTTTACGAATAACATCTAATTTCCTCTTTAACGATATTTTTCCCTTAAAAATAAATAATTTTTATGTTGAATTTTTTATTTATTTTTTAATGAATTGCATATTTTTTCAGTCCAAATTGACTCGTAATAGTCACAACTTTTGCTAAATGTTCTAAATTTACTGATTTTTTGTTAAAGTTTAAAATGTCATGTCTTTCCAATATACTATACTATATCTCTGCAGGATTCATCCGAATCGTAGGCCAGTGCCCATATTATATTATAGTCAACAGGAACATTCTCCAGTACCGACTCTTGAAATTGAGAGATATGAAAGCATTATCATTAGTATCCAGGACATTGACCAACAGTTGGATGGTGTTACTTCCCGATAGAGTTCCATCGTCTTGGACTCTATTAACCAAACAATAGATGCGTACAGATTCTTGCCCAAACTGACATCGCCACTCATAAAATCGATGGCAAACTGTGACTGTGTATTGCCACCGATAATGGCATAACAAATGGCAGCGTTATCACCCTGATCGGCGTCGGTAGCTCTTATATGGGCCACCACGCTGTAATCGCCCTAACGATCTTCTGCGACTTGGACTGTATAGGTGCATTCACTAAATTGCGGATAATTATCATGTCGTCGCGGATTTTTACTAACGCACTGACTGTAGTCATCTTACGTTCACTCTAAGCCGAGGCCATGTCTGAAGCAGTAACTACAATATTGTTACTATCCGACATCTCTCGATCCAAGGAGGTACGCGTAGCTATAACACCACTACGGGCATCAATGCGAAAAACGAGAATTTAAGGTTTAAGGTAATCTACATATGTATGTATTTACATAAGTAAGGAAGTAAAGGAAGTAAATTTCTTAAATTTGTACTTACCGGTTATACTTTCCCGCATGGAAGTCTCAAATTACTCAGCTTCGAAAGTGGGACCATGATCGTTACAATCTACAATATTCATATATTATATGAAGCCTATTTAGGGCTAATTGAATACGTGTAGGGTTGCATAAGCTCATAGCTGGCAAAAGCTTACGAAACTCTGTTGATTCACTTGATTCGGAAGAAGGTGTATGACAGTTCGAAATAAAATTGGGCTTTACAGGCGTCACCTTTAGCCAGTTACCAACAGAAATTACATACATATGTACATATAATGTATTACTGCCCAATCTCTGAAATAATAGATTAACGGGTATGAACATAAGTATTTATTAAAGGAAATAGCTTTGCTACGTGACTGATAAAGATGCAACGTTGTCTTGAATTGCCCCAAGTTCAAAATGCTATAGCAGCCCTGCAGGAAATTGAACTAGTCACGTGACCGGTCCCCAAGTGATAGAGACTAGTCCGAGGGAATGGCCTAGGATGGGGTTAATTGATACTTTTTATGCACCTTGTGACTTGTGACTGAACTATCCCATAGGGACTTATTCCGTGTAGAATAGTATAAATTCCCTACAAGAACACTACCAGTCAATTGACTGTTCATTTGATCGGAAGTCATGCAGGATATATTCATCAATGCGTAGAACAAAGTTTCTATCACATTGTTAAAGGCAAAATGAAAAATGTGATGGAAACTTTTGTGTAAGTGTGATGTTGCATCTCTCACTAACCAATGAATATAACATATAGTTGAACTGCTCACTCCAGTGCTTTTTACTAATCAATGATAAAATAATTATTACTCAAGTTTGACTGTTCATAATTGAATAATATATCCCCCACAATTGAGTATTCATTTATGATTGATATATTGAAAGCAAATATAATTTTTATTTTATTTGCATTTTTATTATAAAAAATAACTTTAAATTACAAAAGTATATAACATATTTAAAACAAATAATAATCTATACACCCAAAAAAAAAGTTTTAAAATCAAGAAAAAACAATTTGATTTTAAAAACGTAACCTTTATGAAATAGAACCTAGTTTGTTTTCTGCTATTTTAAAAATTTTCACTCTTGTTTTAAAAATGAAAAATATTTTGAAATCAAAAAAGAATATTTTTTGTTTGAAAAAGACATACTCAAATTAAAGGATTATGTTTTTGAGTTGAGAAATATTCTTGGAGTAATAATGAAGCATTCTTTATTTTAAAACTTATTATTTTTATATCAAAAATGAAGCGTTTGAATTAATAATGGAGAATTATTAAGTTAAGAATGAAAGATCTTAAACTAATAATGAAGCATTTTTGAATTAAGAATGAAACGTCCTAAATTAATAATGGAGAGTTTTTAAATTAAGAATGAAACGTTTTAAAATAATCATATAGAATTTTCGTTTTACAATTAAAAATATTAATTTTTTTTTGAAATCAAAATGCCCTTTTTATGAACAATTTTCGATCTTCGACTGTAGTCCAAACCACTAATGGAACAAATTTTCATTTGGGTTATGACGATTTTTTTTTGTGCTCCAGGATCATACAGGATAATGGACATTAATTTACACTTGGTCATTATAAAAAATTAATTCTCTTTTTTTAACACGACACAAATATAAAATGTTACTCGGTGAAAAATTTAATTTCCTTCATTTTTTTAAAATTTAAATTCTTGATATAATAATAAAATATTTTTGTTTTTAAATTTTTTAAAAATACATTTTTCTTTTTCATTATGACTTCAAAAATTAAAATTTTTATTTTAATAAGAAAACATTATTGTTTTTGAAATTTTTAAAATGAAAGCGCTTATTTTTGATTTTAAATTGCTTCGTTATAAAAATAAGAATGTTATATATTAATATTATACAAGAAACATTCTTATTTTAAAAATAATTTTTAAAAATGCTGCATTTTTAAAACCAAAACGCACATTTTTGTTTTAAAACTGATTCGTTATAAAAATAAGAATGTTATATATTAATGTTAAAAGAAACATTTTTAATTTAACAATTATTTTTAAAAATGATGCATTTTTAAAACGAAAACGCAAAATTCTTGTTTTAAGAGTGCTTTTTCGGTTCAGTGTATAATTAATAGGCGAACAAGTTTTTTGTAATCCCTTTTACGCTGGTACCACTGCACCGATTTTAAAAAGATTTATATGGTTTTAAAGGATTTTCTGTACAGATGTGCATAATCTATATTTTATTGAAATCGGTTTAGTATGTTGGGAGCTATAAGCGTTTAAAGTTGCTACTACTACATGCACACATATTACACACGCATTTATTAGCTTACAAGTAAAAAAGAAACAAAACATGAGTGTGTGTGTGTGTGTGTGTAGTATTTCTCTTGTGGCTCGATTATGGATGGCAACCGAACTTCAGTTGCCTAGTTTATGACAGTATGGCAACTGAAAATAATTAAACAAAAATTTAAAATATAAGAAATACAAGTGCTAAAAAAGAAAATTATTAAGTAAGAGTGTTTAAAACATTACTGATCATAAAAATGGTTAGTTAAGTGGAATTAATTTTTGACGAAGAAAAGAAAGTACAAAATGTTGAATATATTAGACGGCTCTTTAGAATTACCGCATCTACTGTGGGTATATGTTATTTGCTAAAATAAGTTTTAAAAATCTTTTTTTAGCTTTAATGCATATTTTCTTTAAATATGCATACTGGAAAGTCGAAAATAAAAATAATGTTGCAATTACTTCTTAATTTTTCCAATTTTTTGCTTTTAAAACTACGCAGCAACTACAAATTGGTGGTTGCCAATATGGCAACTGAAATTACCAGATGTTTGTTGCCAGTTGCCATCCGTAATACCATTTCGGCAACTAGCAACGCAACCAAAGTTCGGTTGCCATCCATAATCGAGCCATTGATCTAACAATTTTTTTTCTCTTATTTGTTGTTGTATGAAAGCCATAATAAATACTTAAAGGAAGAGAATTGAATAAAGTGAATTAGATTGGTTGAAGGGATTTTGTTTATGTTTTTTTAATTTCATCTATTATTTAATTATGCTTGCATATGTATGTAAGTTTGTGTGTGACTGTGTTTTAATGAATTTTTTATTACGTTTAGACACATACATTTTCTTTGAATCTTAAATTATTTACATTTTGATTCTAGAATACGGACGAGTGTGTCGTCCGTTTGGTATATCTAGTACAAATAAAAACTCCAAATAACTTCAGCGGTATCAATCCCTGTTCACACCTTTTTATCTCCAACGCATCTTCCTCTTTACAAATATCTAAAAATTTGAAAATAAATATACATATTAAATTAAACTTTGTGAATTTCTTTTATTCACTATTTTACTTATCTTTTTAACACCTAATTCACACGAAGACTTTTATGAAGTCTATTTTTCGACGTCACTTTTTGTTTGTTAGCGAGCGGGATGAGAAGAAAGAGGGGTAGAAAAAATTACTCGATTTCTGTTTTCCATGTTTTTTTTCATATTTCTCTTTACATTGCTCTTGTTGTTATTGTTGTTACGTTTCAATGTTACTCTTCTATCTTATTGTTATTTTTTATTGTTACTCTTCTAGCTTATTGGCTATATGAGTGGAGAGAAGTAAAATTAGACGTCAGAAAAAAAACATCGTATGAATGCAAGGAATTTTTGGTAGCAATTTCAAAAGAGAATTAAGAAAAATAGACGTCATAAATTTCACTAACACTTTTATAACCTTTTCACAGACAGAATGAATTTTGTACTACCGCCTTCTTCAACCCACAACGCATCTTGATCTTTCCAAATATATAAACATTTAAAAAGAAACGAATACATACATACATATGTACATATGTATATTTTTAATTAAACTGTATAAAATTTCTTTTGTTCATTATTGTTTTTACCTTATGGCATTTTCTTTTCTGGAAAAAAATGTTACACTTGTTACACTTTTTAATGAAAATTCGCAATAAAATGATTTTCTGAAATATACATTTTATTAGAAATTATTGTATCAATCCTTGGGAGCTTAAATTTTTTCTTTCGACGAACGCTAATTTGTATTTTTTTTTTAATAAAAAGTAAAAAAATGTTACACTTTATTCAGAAAAGAAAACGCCATTACTTTTTCACAAACACCATAAATAATTCTTTTTACCACTTTTATAATTTATAAATTTAATTTTACAAACCGAACGAACTATAAATTATTTTCAGTAAAATTCAATGTTTCAAAAATTTTGACATATGTATGTATATTAGACGTTCTACTCTAGCATATATGTTAGAGTAGAGTAACTATAATAACTGTTAAATTGAATGTAAAATTGTTGCAAATGGGTTAGTAAAAAAATGTTGTTTGTGTTAGTTTCAGTTATTCATTTCTTGTAGGGAATTATATATAAATGTCATTCCGACATTTAACTGTAACAATGAAAACTTATAATTTTTTTTTATTGCTAGAAATGAAATTATAATTTATGTTTAAGCAGAAAATTTTTTGAGATTCGAACCAACAACCTCGCGCATGACAGGCTTGCACACTTCAAAAGTAAACACTAGTTAAGCTTAGTTTAATATCTACTGGTTCCAGAGTCACATTGGAGGGAGCAATTAACATTATATTTACAGTATTTGATAGGTCCATGTATTCAACCACATCGAACATGTTCAGTGCAGTTTACTACAATATTGCACTGGACCCAAATCAAATTGGCCCAAGATCAGGACGATACATCAGGAAAATGGTTAATATGTAACCATTTACAAGATATGTCTTTTTTTCACCATACACTTCTCCATTTTGATAACACTCACATTTTCTCAAGTCATAGGACGAGTACGTTTGGATCAATTGTCACCAAATTTTCTGCAGGGGAGGGAATACTTTCCAGGAGGAATTTTAAGGTTTGACCAGTGGCTGATTACTTGTACTACAGCCACTGGTGACCCAGCGGCTGAGCCGCCTCTTGGAGGTTAAATGGATGATGATGTAAATAAAACAATGACATTGTTCTAGTGACCGAAAGGCAATGTTGAAGGACATTCTGAAGCGAAGGGCTTCAGTAGATGATGGTTGATATCGGTCAGCTATTGAAAAAGTACCTCTCTGTTTGTGCTTACCATTGTCCTAATTAATTAATTTACCTTTTTTTTTGTCAAATAAGTCTGCTTATTAGTTTTCGTGTGTTATTTTTTAATAACCACGCAAGTCTTTTTTTTATTGAAGTGAGAAAAAAAATTGTTTTGTTAGAAAGTATTGTTTAAAAGTCTATTAGAAATTTCTCTCTCATAAAGATTATACTTAGTTAGCTATGTACATACATATGTATATACTCGTGTGTATGTATGCATATACTTAAAAATAAAGTTCCAGAAGTTTTTGCTTAACTAACTTGAAAAAATTGTTTTTGAGTTAAGTCAATATAATTTTTTACGTATGTACATTTTGGATATAATATCATATCGCGAAAGATATAAATTGTTTTTCTATTAAAGAAGAACAAGCTTGAATTCAACTTGTGTTGACCAGTGATGACAACCTTTGCAGAGCAAAAAGCACTTTTCGGTTATAAAAAAGCACTAAATGCAATAAGTATGTGAAGTTATACTTTTGTAGTTTTTTGCATATCTTCGTGTTTTCTCCAAAGACAATGAACCATTTTTTCACATTGTGAAAGGGAAAGTATTTCTCCCTCTGTCTTTTACCCAGCTGAATTGAGGACTTTGCAAAGAAAAATTTGCGTGTCTGAAATAGGTCTAATCATGAATATTCCCTCGGAATTTATTTTTCACCGATAACAGTTTTCTTGAGAAAAAAAGTCATCCAATAATTAATTACGAAGATCTTTTTTTTGCTTGTTTTTTGACATTTTGTTTTCTAATTTATATAAACAAAATTACTGGAATTTAACATCTTAAAAAAATAATGTTTCCAATGGTAACGGTGCTGCCACCAAGACGTTACGTCTAATTGTCAAATTTCATATCTAATGGTAGGTACACACCAGGCAATGTGTTTACGCAACAAGTTTATATTTAATATTGCATATTTTGATATACACACTGCAATCTACAATGAAACTATCTATAAAATCTGAAAATATTAAAATTTTTTATATTTTTGAGATCTCGAATGCAACACGAAACGAAACCATAAACACAAACTATGCGACCAACAATGAAATCTGCTTGGTTGCATAAAAATGTCACAAAAGTGTGTACCTACCTACCAACAAACAAAAGCAAAAATATGAAATTTGACAATTGGAAAGGAAACAACTTACAGTCAGTGCAGTATGTATGTAGCTACCAGAGAAGTGCAAAGAGTAGTGAAAAAGTGAGTAGATTTGAAGCATGATTTATAATTTCTTGTACTTATGCGCACTCATACTTATTGCTATGTTTTAGGCTTCGGTCGAACTCGTTCACTAGTTCATTTTTGCCAGAAACTACTGATCAAACCCATTTAAATTACATGGGTTTGATCATTGGTTTGTGGCAAAAATGAACTAGTGAACGAGTTCGACCCAAGTCTACAATGTTGTCTACGAATCATATTCACTCGAAAGTTTGAAGTTCTCATCGCACTCATACTTAGCAAGATTTATGACGTTGTTGATTTCGATTCTCCTGAACTCAATGTTTATAGACGATGCAGAATAAGCATTGTATGGCAAAGCCAACTTAGTGTACGAACATTAAAATACTCATTATGAGGTTATGTGTTTGCTCATTATGAGGTTACAAATGAGAGAAAACCGAGAGAAATGTATAAGCTTATGTGTATTCATTTGTATAAAAAGTCGATTGATGTTCGGCACTCTGGCGCTTCTCTGGGCAGCCTGGCTTTAAACTGTTGTAGTTGTAGTTGTACTATATGAATGAGTTGAATGAGCTGAATCAATGTAAGTAGTATAAGTATTTTTCTGAAATTATAAATTAAACTAAGGTGATTTATGAGTGTGAGTGTGATATGAGTATGATGTCGACGTCGCATTTATACCCTGCAGAAAGTGCGAATAGTGAAAATGTACTGAGTTGCTTTTGACTTTGTCACTAGTACTACTCTACAATTATTCCCCATACAATACTTTGTGCTATAGACATTTAGCATGTACTTGTCATTGAAAATCTACTAGTAACACTAAAACAATTGACTAGGTAGTGAATTCATAGTTCTTATGGGAACATGGAGACATACCAACCAGACATTTACTGGTACATTTCTATACCTTACGTACATACAAATTTATGTAAATTGACAAGTTGTTGCAAAATCCACCAGAAATACACCACATCTGTTTTCTCTATTTCTTTTATACTGACGAATAGAAGAGGAATTGTAGACAATGGCGCATATTCAGAAATTATCACTAAGTGTTAACTTTTTTAAGTATCTATTTAAGTTATTCATAGTTGATTACTTTCAGCAGTAATAGTTTACACTTAATTATGGGTAAAGCTGTAACTACCCTCTTGTCAACCTAGAACCGTATGTCTCTATGTCAATACTCTTTCTCTAGCGACAATTGCACTAGTTAAATTGTCGACAACTTTCCTTTTATGAACGAGTAGAGATACGTTAGGGACGACAGTTCTAGTGTATTTCTGGTGATATTGTCAATGAACGCGTCAATAGTTTGTTTTTCTTTTTTATTCTGTTGTGCAATAATATTAAATAAATATGTATATGTAGACGAGGGTCACTAAAATCTACGAGTGAATCTTCGGTTCAAATATCTCCATATGGTCGTAAAAGAACTACCTTCTAAATAGTGCTAAAGAGTACTGATAGATTTTGAATGACAACCCTATGTTATTTTTCAGTAGCACTATTGACAATGTCACTAGAAAATCACTATAAGTTTACTATTGACAACGAGAGATGATATATCGATATTGTAGACTAGAGCCCCTAAAATTTACTAGTGAATATTTGGTGCCAATGTCTCCATGTGGTCCTGAAAGAACTACTAAGTCAGTAGTGATATAGTCTAGTGGTGGATTTTCAATCACAAGCTAATGTTAAATGTCGATAGATGATACCATTGGCTAGGGTACACCTGGTCAGTAGTGCTACTGACAGCGTCACTAGTAAATCACCACAATTTCACTATTCGCACTTTCTGCAGGGTAAATGCCAGCTAACTAATACATTCAAAGAACAGCTGGTTGATTTCCTTTACAATTTATTTGAAAAGTAAAACCAATTTGAAGCTCTAAAATGCACAAAACAACAAATACTCTTTGTTTTCTAACAATTTCCCATATAATAAGCTTACCTTATTATCTTTACTTCTTGCATTTATTTCTATTGCGTCCAAAAAAATATCCATATAAAGCAATAAAATAAATTAGAGATGTGTTTTTGGTCAACAAAATTCTATTGAATAACTTTATTTTTACAAGCACTTATTTTAATTGATTTATATACAGACTATAACTTAAAAATTACTTTTTTGGAATTTGCATAATTTTTTCAGAAAATAAAACGGTTTTTTAATAGCTTCATAAGCTTTTCAATTAGTTGCTGAATTTATCGTTCAAAATATTATCGACAATTTATGCTCTCTACATAACAATATGCAAGGTTGCATTTCATTTACCAGCTGAAAGCAGTTGCTGGGCTAGTTATGAATTATGAATAAGAGCTATAACTATCTATGAACTATTTTTTAGTTTCTGTTTTAGTAGTTTCGACTTTGGTTACGATTTCTGAATATGCGCCAATGTAACTACTACTATAATTTTAGTGTTGACATAGAGACACTTGGCTCCAGTCTGACTGCAGGGTATAAATCAATCTTATTGTGAGTGTGCGTAAATCAGAGTAGTTGATTTTAAATGTTGTCTACTCACTTATATTTAAAATTTTATGAGTCAGTATGAATAGCGAAAACATGATTCATTGACAATCACTGGTAGCTACCAGAATAGCACAAAGTAATATTTAGTGGGATTGCAAAACGCACTAAAATAAGGTGACTATACGTCCTCTTTTTTAGAGGAGAATCATCTATTTCAATTCGCTGTCATCTATAAAATTTGTGTCCTCTTTTTGTCATCTTTTTTATTATCAGTCATCTTTAATATTAAAAGAATTATTTATAGTTGTTTTTACTGTTTGTTTTGGTTTTATATGGAGGTTGACAGTTGAAATAAACAGCTGTCTTATGGGCTTACCTTGTTAGAGTACACCCTGGTAAGCTTAACGTGTGATATTGTTGAGATTTTTCTCGGTTTTTATTTCTTGCTACAGCATCAACAGCGTCGGCGGTCCTTAAAATTTAATTTTTTTTATAAAGTATGTAAAAAATTTAGACACTGAATTCAAATAAACTTTTTACTCTTTTTGTTGATGTCATCTTTTTCTTTCTCCGAAATCTGGTCACCTTGACTAAAAGCACTAAAATCAAAACCCAAAAAGCACCAATTTAGTACCTTTTTTTAAAAAGCAGCAAGTTGAAAAAACTGCCCACTATTAATACTTAAAAAGCACTAAATCTAGTGCGAAAAGCACTAAATTGGCATCGCTGGCGTAGACACAATTCGCTTGTACTGGTAGGGTTTCTGAATTTGTTTGTGAGAGGTGCTGAGAAATAAAAATTCGAAGGAATTTTTGACAATTCTCTTTGCCTATTTCATACATTTAAGTTTTATTTTTAAATTTTTAGTAACAATTTTGTATTTTTAGGGGCGTGGTCAAGCTCAATACACAACAACACATAGTAGTGTATGGCACTTATCGTAAAAATTGGTAAAATGAGTATTAATATTTAATGGACATGAACCCGTCCACTTCTTTGAGCAGAAAATTATGTAATTCTAAGTCACAAAAATCTTTGCCAAGTTTCGTGGGAATCGGATGAATAGAAGTAGACATAATTTAATATATACTAACCTTTTGTGTACAAGGCCCGCCCACTTTTTGTATAAAAGAATGTGTCCTCTTAAGATCTCAAAATGTGTGTCAAGCTCCGCAAAAATCTGTTAAGTATAATCATGTGACATTGTGATTGGTATATTGAACAAGAGTTAACAGCAACTGACCATTTTCCAATCATCTTGTCCTTTTTAAGAAATAATTATGAATTAAATCCATCCATTAAACCATAGTTCAAATTAGATAAAGCTAATTGGGAAGTTTATTCCCAAAAAATCCACCTTACACGAAGCAAATAGACCGGTACACCCAAATGTTCATAAAGAAGCCGCAAACTTAACCCTGCACACGTAACCCTCGAACGTATCCCTCTAAACCTAACCATTCGTCGTTTCGACGAGCACGTTTTGGGGCGTATAATATCGGTTCTAAACATATATATTTTTGTACTTGCAACACATACATACCTTTAGCAAGTACTTTGTTAGTAAATACAACTATATATTTCTATTCTGTTACAAGGATATTTATTATAATCCATTTTTCCAAAAAGCACTTTTTTTTTGAGATCACATTGTTATAAAATTTATATAAACAAACAAAACAAAAAAGCCTTTTTGTCTTTGGCAAAACTTAACTATAACACTATTGTCATTTAAAAAAATATAAAAAATTAATTTTTTGAAGCGCATTGTGTGCAGAAATCAACTTTATGCTCGCCAACACTCGTCGAAGCGACGAACAAGTTTATCATATCTCAATAATTACGTGCTTACGCGCCGAGTTTGGTTGTCTCCTGCAAAAGCTCAGCGAAAACTAAGTTGGCAAGAAATTTAGCGGCGATCGGTGCACGTGTTAAAAAGAAATAGCTATTTTTTCGTCCGGTGTTCGTCGTTTCGACGAAGGTTATGTGTCTAGGGTTAAAGAAAATCATCATACAATCATCAAATGAATCAATCCCGCAAGTTAAACCTTTGAAGACATGCATTGCAGTCTTATGGTGGAGTCCACTACTAACTTTTTAAGGGAGAAATAAAAACAGCTAGAAGAAAGTCCCTATATAATTTTACTTCTGAAAACACTCTGTTACAGACCAATTGGTTTCATAGAAGATGCGACCAAAAATTATAAATTATATTATAACCTTTATGGATAGTCGACAATTTGTTGTCCGAGTAAAGGAAAACCTTTCACAATCATTTAACATTTACAATGGAATCCCAAAAGATTCTCCATTGCCAGTAACACTTTTCCTCATTGCCTACAATAATCTCTGTAATATAATATCGTTATACAAAAATATAAATTACTTGACTTATGCTGATGTCATTCAATTTAGTAATAAAATCAAATAAAAATAAAACCCCAATTATTAACATAAGTAACATAGTCCAGGATATAGAGGTTTTCTCAAATACTAAATGTAAATATTTACATATTTGTAGAAAATACAATTGCTGCTGCAATCTGTATGCAGGTAAGTTAGATTAGGTTAGGTTAGCAGGCTGCTGGTAAGGAAGGTTGAAATTTAGAGTCCAGTTAATTTGGGTACAATATAATGATCCCTTTGTGATACCTCTAAGTTGAAGAGAGGCTAGTGAGAGAGAGAGATATATATAGAAGGGATAGTGATAGAGAAGAAAGCTTCATTCTTTTTTACAACTCTGCTTTTTTGCACGTTTGTAATAATGTCTGGTGTCAATGAGGCATATTAAATTTGGAACCCATGTTTAGTAGAAATTTTATTTCTTATTTTACTTCGCCCATAATTCTGCTACACAATACCGACGAATGAAGGCGCTCTGATGTTACATTAGAATTAGCATCCGCTGAAGCCGGCGTAGTTTAGTGACCAGTGCCCTATGCCTACATCTCTAGAACTTTTCCCACAACAACTGATACCAAGGACACTAATGCACATCAGCAAAATACGTGCTATTGTTATTTTAATGACTGTCGAAGACCGGAATCGAACCTAGGGCCTTTGGTTTTGTTGTCAACGTGCTAACTACTTCAGCCGGCGTCACCCCCTGTGTGCAGGTAACATTTAACCCAAACAAAATGATAAACTAAAAATATTAGGTGTGACTCTTAGGTGAAATACCCATAACACAAACGTAACAAAAGATTTAGCAATACGTTCAAACATAATTAAATGTTTATCATCTATGAAATTTAATTCAAGTACAATTTCCCTTCTCAATATCATTAATGCAATAATAATATCGAAAATCAGATATGGATTGTTCATTTATGGTAGCTCACCTAAAACTTCTTTAAAAACAATCAAAATGCTGCGCACAATAAATTTTATTGATTTAGAACACCTTTATAAAATCGACACACTAAAACTGATTAATTCCTTAAAATGTATCTTGTTACGATACCCCATTAATAAAAATTGTTGAAAATGGCCTTAAATCTAAGAAAATACCCAAAATCAAATCTTCATTGTATAGAGCTATCAAATCAATGTTCAGACATGAATTACCAACAAAAATACTCACACTTTGGCTACTGAAACCACAAAGCATCGATAAGACGCTTTCAGTGTATAACAAATATAATACACCATCAATGCAATACTGTACATACTGTATATTTTGCTGCGGCAAGGTATACCATAGTTTTATAGCTTTCGACGGTTGGGTGTATGTCGGATCGTGCTGTTTTGGGGGCTGGATGATTGCTGGGTGGCGTGTGGAATGTGTTACTGCATGTGTTACTGTGTTTTATATATGTATATATATACATGCACACATATGATTATATATTTTTTTAGAAATAAGAACAATATATGCTAAGTAATAAAGACTTGCAGCTAAATATAATTAAGATAAAGTATCATACCTGTAAATATTAAAGCTTAAGGCTTTGTTGCTATAGCTTACATAAATGTCTGTACGAGTATATACACTAATGTATATATGTACATATAGTATATACAGTTGAACTTCCATAATTTGAATCACCATTATCCAAACAAAAAACTTCAAGTTATATAGGCTTCAAGTTATGGAGTAAATTCCGAAAGTTTTGCATATAATAAATATTTTTTTTACTAACTTATCTCTTTTTACTTGTAATAAAAGAATTTAATATATCGAGCCATGACCGCTAAAATAGCTTAAGCGACACATTTTTTGGACTTTGTTTTTTTACGAAAATCGCAATAATCGATCGCTAATAATCGATTTTGGTCAAAAATAGAGATTCTAAAATTATGTCGCTTAACCTATTTTGGCGGTTATGGCACGATATAATTTATTATACTTCTGTTGAAGTACTGAGTAATTTTTGGCTGGACTTGTTTATTTTTGTTTTGTACTTGTATAAAAAGTGTTTCTAATTTGTGCAGTGCTTTGTAGTGGTCGTCAGTCGTATTTTCATTTGTGTGTACATATATATAAATTCAAATTGTTCAACGAATCATTCATAGTTTCCCTGGAAGGCTGTGCAACAGTTTCTTCAACTATGTCCTCCTCATCACTATCTATTGTGATTGCAGTGTGAGATACTGCATTAACAACAATATCCTCATCCATTGGAAAATCTGCGACAACCAGCTCATTATCGACTTCAATTAATTCTTGAAGAGTACAACGCTTGTTCTGCGAATTCAGTCTAGTAAGTTAATATCGGTGTTGCTGTTTTCTTCTGTACGCGTTATAGCTTCTTTTAATATTCTATTTCAATGATAAGCTTTCAAGCTTCGAATTATACACTGGGCAAGTGGTTGTAATTTTGATGTCATATTTGCAGGGAAAATTTTAATTTATAGAAACTTTGCAAGGCTTTGTACCATTATTTTTCTTCAAGTTAGGGAAGTTCAAGTAATAGGAAAAAATCTAAAGAAATTTACTTGCTTGCCGCTGTTGCCATGCAATTTGCTTCAACTTATAGAAACTTCAATTTATAGAAGTTCAAGTTATAGAAGTTCAACTGTATTTACATTACATTAATATAATTGCTAAATCTTGTAAAAAATAAATAAACAATAACTTGTGCGGTTCGAATTTGCTCTTCTCGAATTAAGCATGAAAACATCGAAATTAGTCCACTAATTATGATTTCTCCGTATTTATTCATGTATGCAAAAATAAGTATCTTTGAAATTCTACATCCCAAAGAAATACACTTAAAGGTAGTTAAATATATACATATATATGTATGTACATATGTACATATACATACATATATACGTTTTCACAATTAACGATTTAAATTAATTTTTGTTACTACTAAGTCTCAAACTTATGTATGTATTAATGCCAGTGTTTGGATAACATTTTATTGGAACATTTATTTAAAGACAAAAGAGAGAATTAAACATTAAATAGTTTGACTTTTCAAGTATTGGTATATTGAGAATAAGAGATCTATTTTTTGCTATAAAAAGCGCAACTACGACTACAAAATTCACAGTGTGAATTGATCAGAATAGAATTCGTTAACTAGAGATCAAGCAACAGTGCAAAAAAAAAACAAAAACAAAAATGAAATTATTTCCAATATTTATATTTTGCCTTATGATGACGTGGACACTTGTTCATGCTCAAGTTCCTGGAACTCCAGGTGCAACACCAGGCGCAACACCAGGTGCAACACCAGGCGCAACACCAGGCGCTACACCAGGTGCAACACCAGGCACAACACCAGTCGCAACACCAGGTGCAACACCAGGCGCAACACCAGGTGCCACACCAGGCGCAACACCAGCTGCAACACCAGGCACAACACCAGCTGCAACACCAGGCGCACCACCAGTTGCAACACCAGGTGCAACACCAGGCGCAACACCAGGCGCAACACCAGGCGCAACACCAGGCGCAACACCAGGCGCAACACCAGGTGCAACACCAGGTGGAACACCAGGTGCAACACCAGGTGCAACACCAGGCGCAACACCAGGTGCAACACCAGGCGCAACACCAGGTGCAACACCAGGCGCAACACCAGGTGCAACACCAGGCGCAACACCAGGTGCAACACCAGGCGCAACACCAGGTGCAACACCAGGTGCAACACCAGTTGCAACACCAGGTGCAACACCAGGCGCAACACCAGGCGCAACACCAGCTGCAACACCAGGCGCAACACCAGCTGCAACACCAGGCGCAACACCAGTTGCAACACCAGGTGCAACTCCAGGTGCAACACCAGGCGCAACACCAGGTGCAACACCAGGTGCAACACCAGGTGCAACACCAGGCGCAACACCAGGAGCAACACCAGCTGGAACTCCATCTGCAACTCCAGGAGCATCTCCATCTGCAACTCCAGGTGCAACACCAGCTGGAACTCCATCTGCAACTCCAGGAGCAACACCAGCCGCAACACCAAGCGCAACACCAGGTGCAACACCAGGTGCAACACCAGGTGCAACACCAGGTGCAACACCAGGTGCAACACCAGGTGCAACACCAGGTGCAACACCAGGTGCAACACCAGGTGCAACACCAGGTGCAACACCAGGTGCAACACCAGGTGCAACACCAGGCGCAACACCAGGTGCAACTCCAGGCGCAACACCAGGTGCAACTCCAGGTGCAACACCAGGCGCAACACCAGGTGCAACACCAGGTGCAACACCAGGCGCAACACCAGGTGCAACACCAGGCGCAACACCAGGAGCAACACCAGCTGGAACTCCATCTGCAACTCCAGGAGCATCTCCATCTGCAACTCCAGGTGCAACACCAGCTGGAACTCCATCTGCAACTCCAGGAGCAACACCAGCCGCAACTCCATCTGAAACTCCAGCGATGAAAGAAACTAAGAGGAAACAGTTACAAAAATTGAAAAAACAAAGAAAAACTATGCAAGGCCAAGAACGTGAACTTTCAAATCTGTGGGATGAAATTTCAAATCTAAATAATGAAATAAACCAACTATCACAGAAAATTAAAGAACAACATGAGACTTTGCAAATGCAACAAGGAAAGTTCAGACTGCAAGAGAGCAACAGAGGAGTATTGCTAGCTGCATTAAGAAACAGAGGATGGAATATGAACAGTTGGAAATTTTTTTATTATTAAAAAAATAGATAAAATTTAACTGCCTTATGTACATATGTATGTATAATGAAAAACTGGAATGAAGTTAGCATAAGTGATGAAATTGAACTAGCTCTTAACAAGTTTCTTCATACAATGTGTTTGTCATTAGAAATCTGGGCATAATGTAGTTTAAGCCACACTTTAATTGTATGGCAAAACTCATAAAGACCGTGTTCAATTTTGCGAATTATGCTAACTTCATGCCATATGTAAGGCTGCATGCAAAGCTGTAAACAAATTTAATTCAAAGAAAGCTAATAAAAATTTATTATTTTAAGATTAATTGTATTTTTAATCAGAAATAATTTTTAGTCAAGCTTAAGTTCAGTAATTTCAATTCCTTTATTGAATGAAATATTTTTATTAATTAATGTGAGTTTCTAAAGAAGAGAAAAAAAATTAAATAAGACTTTTAAGCTGGGGGAAATACCGACATTTTTCTATGCAGCAACGCACTTCATCAGTACCCTAGTCTATCTACGTGGGTAGAGATTGTTATTAACATCAGGTATTTAACGTAAATTCTAATGAAACGGAATGTGAGAAACGTATTTCCCCCAGCTTAAAAGTCTAATTTAATTTTTCTTCTCTTCGTTAGAAACTCACATTAATTAATAAAAATATTTCATTCAATAAAAGAATTTAAATTACTGAACTTAAGCCTGACTAAAAATTTTTCTGATTAATAATTCACTATTGTTCAATTAAAATCTAAAAATTTCTCAATTAATTGTATTTTTTGTGATTTGCTTTTTAAGTGCCGATCGCTTTTGATTTGTAAGCGACTTTCAAAAACAAGGAAGCTGGGTTGTTTGTTTAAATTTTTTGTTTGTTTTTCCTCCAGAACGCCAATTAGTTTATTTTTTGAGGTTAAAATTCAACATTCAATTTCACAAGCTTAACGATTTGTTACGGGTTAGATAATTTATACAAATTTTTTTAAAGCGTTACGAGGGCCCATTAAAATAGTTTTAATGGGGACAGAAATTGTATTAAACTATTAAGTATGTCCGACCCGGAATTTTCCTGCGACAAACTGAACGTTCTACAAAACTTTGCTACTTTTGTTCCCTAAAACCAGTTGGATCCCAATATAGCACTAGTCTTTAAATTCAATGTGGGAATTTCCACAGAAAAGTCCATGATTTGTCACGTCACGTTGCTTGGTTCCATAGCTTGTTTTTCAAAGAAAATACGCAAGTGTCATGGCTCTAAATTAAAAGCTTAAAGGTAAAATTAGCCTAACGAAACAGCTGATCGTTTTTGTTGATTGAACACAATGCAAATGCTTGACGAAATTTGCTGTAAGGTTGACGACACGTGTCAGTCTGTACACAGAGAAAACAAATTCGTTGTGACAACCGAATTTGTTGCCAATTGAATTTTGGCGGTTGCAGCAACTATCATAAAATTCTGCTATAGCGACTGAAATTTTCTTGTGGTACCACTATATTTTAATTATAACCCTCAACCCAATAGTTGCAGCAATAGAAAAAATTGGTTGACATTATGGAATTTGAAATAAATGTTATTCTTGATACCGAAAATTTGGTTAATATAATTAAAACAATATCATAACTGGTACCTGTAAAAGAAAAATTGGCCTTCCTTGCTGAAATAAAAATAAACAATAAACGCAAATAAAAATACACAATTTAAGAAATTTATTAGTTGACATATTGTCACAGTGATGGGAAAGTTGGTACGATCGTACTTTTTTTGATACTGTTTGAATTTAAAAAGTACCGTGGTACTCCCGCAACACATTGGATACTCTAACGGCCAACTTACGAATGAAGCCAGAAGACGCGCGTATGTATATATTTTTGCTCAGAATTAAATTTCTTTTTCGGCAAATGACACGAAACTATTAGTAAAGATATTTTAGAAAAGTTGATCTATGCATAAACAGAAATCATGTTGAAACTGTTTTAAATCAGTTACAAAAAGTTGTCAAAAGTTTGTATTAAATTTTGTCAAGTTGTAAGGGCAAAAGTGGACTTTGACAATGAAATATTAGTTTGGTTTAGTAAGTTTCCCAGTGAAAATGTTTTATCTGGTAGTTATACCACTTTTAATTAAAATGTTTCCCAGCGAAAAGCAAATTTTTGAAAATATTAACAACCAATATAGAGCACTGGCTCTATTGGAAGAACTGAAACTATTTACAACAGAAATATATGCAGTTTCTACAGTGGCTATAACTAAAAACTCATTAGATGAATATACATGTTTCCTGATTAATCGGGAGTAGCTTACGAAATTTTGTCCATACCTCACGCCCCTGCAAATGTCAAAAAATGTTCTCTTACCAAAATCTCCTGAAAACAACACAAAGGAACAGACTTGATGTTCCAACAGTATCAAGTGTTATCCAAACCAAAGATTTATTGAAATCTAAAAACTGTTCTTGTTATAAAACTGCAGAAATTTAGGTGACAATTGATCCAAACGTACTCGTCCTATGACTTAAGAAAATGTAGGGAAAAAAGACATATCCTGTAAATAGTTACATATTCACCATTGTCGTGATGTATTGCCATTCCCGTAACTATACTTAGATATTAACCTAAGCTTAAGTGGTGTTTATACTTTTTAAATATGACCCTGTGGTCGAGTGGCTAGTGTGCAAGCCTGTGATGACGGAGGTTGTCAGTTCGAATTCCAAAAAATATCTGCTTAAAAATAAAGTATAAGTGCATTTCAACAATAAAAAGAAATTATAAGTTTAACTGTCGGAAAGACATTTTTAAATAATTTGTATTATTCTACACCGATTAGGCCCCTGAGAGATAGTTCAGTGGCAAGTCACAAGGTGCATACAAAATATTAATTAACACTATATTAGGCCATACACATGTAAAAGTTACTGGTACCCTTCATATGAATTGTTGGAACTCGGACTGGTCCCTATCAATTGGGGACCGATCACGTGACTTGTGTCAGTTCCATTTCCTGCAGGGAACTGTAACATTTGTACCTATGTATTTGTATATTCTTTGTGTTCCTTTTTTATTTATTTGTAAATGAATTTTATATAATTATTTGTTAATAAAATTTAAATTAAATAACAATATAAACATAAAAAAATTTTAACTTTTGGTAATCTCGGGATCAAAAAAATACTCAAAAAATTTTTTTGATACCGATACAGTGATTTCCCATCACTGTATTGTCATAAGTTTATTTTAATTGAAATTTATTTCCTAATGGTGAAGCATGTCTATATACATTTCTTCCACCAAACATTTTGAACAGCCACAAACATGTTATATTATACAAAAACTTTTAAAAACCATTTGAGAATTCACAAATCGTAATATATTTGAAAGTCACAAAAGTTAATTATTTAATTTGCTGCTATAAACTATGATAGTAAACTTAACCTCTAGTTAGTTGCAGCAACTGATTGAAAGTTTTTATTTTAATTTTAATATAGAACGACAATTTTTTAGTTGCTAATACCAAAAGTTGGTAGTAAAATCCAATTCGTAATATTTTATTCGGTTGGGTTAACCAATCAATTAATTAGTCATGATAAAAGCATACGCTCGGTTGATGCAATCAATTTAAGTATCATCACAATCATATATTTGTTACAATTATGACCTTATGGCAATGAACATGGATTGTTTTTTGGATTAACAGAAAATTGATAGCGTGAACTGAAATATAGTTAATGGAAATGATATTTTATTGGACTAACCGTTTTCCAACCAATCTTTTTTCTGGGTGTATAAAATAGAATTTCCTAAAGTTGTTAAGTAACGTTTTTAAACCAGTGATGGTTCTATTGTATGTTAATTGAAATGGGGGTATTTTGGCTCTGTTTTTCGGTACTTTTGTTAATAATAATACTCGAAACTGTATGAAAATACAACTTAAAATAATAAATAAATATTTGCATATGTATGTATGTATGAGGGCGGATCAATAAGTCCGTGACTTTTTGAATTAGACGCAGTTTTTTTTTGCAAAACAAAAATTTATTTTTCAACGTAATCTCCTTTTAAAGGCTGGGTTAGCCGAACGTTGCTGTTGCTGTACCGTACCGTACCGTACTGTTAGCACGTTGGTGCACTTAAGGCAGAATTAGTTTGTACGTGCTGTTCTGTTCTGAATCAGCTGTTTTGTTTCTGTTGAGTTGAAAATCTGTATGTGTTGTTAGTTTTTACTTTTTCGTTCTGTTCTGTTGCGGACAAATCTGTAGAAAATAGAATTCAACGTTAAGTGACAGCCAAAAGTGTGTATGTATTAGTGTGTTTTGATATTTTGTGTACAAGTGTAATCAATTTTATAGGTTGCCAGCTGATTTTTTTTTCACAGACAAAGTAATTGCAAAATATTTTATACAGAAACGAACGGCACAGAACAGAAAGCAACAGAAAGTAAAGACTAATGAAGCCTTTATAGAACATTTAAAAACATGCGTATGCTTTACTTCGTTTTGTTGTTTTAATATTAAAAAGCAACAGCTGTTCACAAAACAGTGATGGGAAATAAAAATGTTCAAATGGTGAATGTAGCGAAGAAAAAGTACCTAAAATATGTAAACGCTACTAAAACTGTAAAGGAGCATGTACATAAAAATATATGTATGTATGTTATACATTTATAATAAATAAATTTGTTCATACATACATACATATCGATGGACACAAGTACACCTCGTCACAAAAATTTATTGCAATATCGTAAAAATAACACTTTTAAAAGCAGTTTAACAAAGCAGTTGTGCTGTTTAATATTATGTTTTTATCTTCCCCTGTAAAATTACAATTATTTGAGTTAGGGCCTTTCTGCTTGTGACCAACGATATGTATGCAACATGAAATAATTTTTACATGTGTGCATACACAATAAGAAGTTTTGATACCATTTAAATCCTTTAATACATATCACATTTATATTATGCTCATACATATTTATGCATTTCTTTATTATATATAAGTACATATGTATACATACACATGCATGTATATATTTGTGTACATAAGTATGTATATATGTACATACCCAAATATTTATTTATATATTTATGTTTTTTCACACAGATATTATTAACAAAAGTACCAAAAAACAAAGCCAAAATACCCCTATTCCATTTAAATTACAATGGTACCATCACTGGCTTACAAACGTCACTTAACAACGTTAGGAAATTCTATTTTATACAGGTTGAGACGTGCCGTCAACGTTACAGCAAATTTCGGTAAGCGTTTGCATTGTTTTTAATCAATATAAAGGATCAGCTGCTTCGTTAGCTTACGTGGACGTTCGGCTAATTCTACCTTAACTCAATACGCTTAGTCGAACGTTTATAAAGTTTTTGTATCCCTTCCAAGAAAATAGAATTTTTCGAGGTCCTTAAAATAGGCAATAATTTCATCGTTGGAGCTAAATCTCTTTCCACCGAGTCATTTCTTTAGGTTTGGAAATAGGAAGTGAATCCGAATAATATGACGTATGTGATACCAATTTGTAACTCAATTCATAGAGTTTTGCCATTGAGACTGCACACTTGTGCACGCGTGTATTATCTTGATGAAAAAGAACTTTTTTCCTAGCCATATGGGGTCGTTTTCTTTTAAATCCTAATTAAATCGGTCTAATAAGTTGGCTTAATATTCGCCGTTTATTGTTTTTCCCTTTTGAAAGTAATCGATTTCGATTATCCCGCGAGCATCCCAAAAACTCTTGCCATCACCTAATTGGCCGAAAAAGTCACCTTGGCCCTCTTCGGAGCAGACTTAGACTGCTGCTTGGTCTCCGAAGTACAGTAATGGATCCATATTTCATCCATAATTACAAAACACTGCAAAGCGCGGCACCCAACTTGCAGACAACTTTCTTAAACCCAGCTAATCATTTAAAATCGAAACCATACTGCCATATGAAATGCCTATGGCATCAACAATATCACGCACTTTTACTCTGCGACCGGCCAATACCATATCGTTGACCTCAATTGGCCTTCCAGAACGTTCAGCATCATTTGTACTTGTGCGACCATAATGAAAGGCAGTAAACCGTTTTTTTACCATTGAAATCGATCGTGCAGAGTCCCCATAGTATTTATCGAGCTTTTCCTTGGTTTGATTGATGGTGTTTTTTTTTCGAAAAAAATAATGTTTAATGAGCACATGAAATTCCTTTTTTTCCATTTTCTTCTCAGAAGGTGGTCTGTTATCAACGGCTGCCAAACACCAACTAAATGACACAGCAGTAGTATGACAGTTGCCTCTTGCAAGGAGCAGTGTTGCCATTTCAATAAAGAGGCGGGAAATTTAGAAAGACACTGAGTTAAGGATCCACCCTCGTATTTATTTAACTTGTATTACAACACTTGCAAGTTTTTAGGAACATTCTTCTACCTAAAGAAGCAAGAACGGAAGGCCTATACCGCAATAACAACATGTGTTTTAAAGATATATTTTTATTTATATACATAAAATATGATATATTCAGCATTCTCGCTGAACCTTCGTAGTGAACCGACGTCTTAGCGAAGTTTTTATATAAACATACTAAAAACTCATACAAAAAATATTCGTAATACTCCAAGGCTCTGGGGTAAAAAAATATCTTGTTCGGAAAACATTAAGCTAAAAACATTCGAAGATATTGAATTTAATGTTGACAATCTTAATGAAAATATTAAGCAGACTGCTGAACATGCCACTACCTCTCATCCGCAGACTAGCTTTAATTGAATTTATTCTACGGATATTGAACGTCTTGTGTGTGAAATAAGGAGAGCTCGAAGAGAATGGCAACAACACAGATAACCTTTAAATAAAATTAGACTTAAAGAATGTACTAAACGACTCAAAGAGTTGCTATCTTCGGAAAAAACTGCAATTCTGAAAAAATATCTAGAAGGTCTCGATGTCACGTCAGCACTATAAATCACTGATATAAATCTAGGGGTGCGAACAGAGTGAGCGCTGAAAGCCGAGCCGAGATTGTCAGTGCGAAAAAGATTGTCAGTGCGATAAAACTGATTCCATACAAGTCAATACAAATAAGCTTTTGTATAACACAGTGAACGCCGACTAGAGCAGAGAGCAAAGCCGATGAGTGCGAGGAAACAGTTTCAAAGCGTTTTTCAGCGCCGTAAACATTGTTTATGTTTACTTTTTAGCGTGCAGTCGTGTTTTTTAATGGTTTAAAAATAATGAAGAATGGATATCGATGAAAAATTATAAAATTCACCAGATTCATTCCTTTTTAGTGTAATTGGATTTTTTCCAAATTCTTTTGTGTTAATAATTGCATTAATCACACTAGGAGAAGCAAAATACTCTTCATCAGATGAATCCATTACCGTGTACAGCAATTTTATAAACACAAATGAAAAACAAGACTAAAATGACATAAAAGCAAAACACATGGAATAAACAGAATTTCAGCGCTGATTCTCGCATTCACTGTGTTATATACAAATTTTCTTCTCGCATGAAAATAAAGCACATGTCAGATAAAACTTTCGCTTCGCGTTGCGTTGAAGATTCGCTTTGACATCTAAGATGAAATGTACGTGCTTATATGAAACATGTCACAAAAAGAACTTTTGACGCAAAGCGAAGCGAAAAATTAGGCGACTCTTAACTTTTTGCGTGCTTTGACAATCGTTTGGTATACTTATTTTAATTTGTTTGACCAAACTCGCATGTAAAAGTGAAATTTTTATTAAAATGTCGGTGAATTTACATAAAAAACGAGTTCTTGGCATCAGAGTAATCGAATTGTGCTGTGTTTTATACATAAAACCGAATAGTGAAACAAACAGTGAGTGTTGTCAAAGTTTTTATTGTGTCATACACATTGTGCTTCACGCTTTTTTTCCAAAGTTAGAAACGTCACGCAAAGCGTTGAAGTTGTATCTGACACCGCCTTAAGCGTCAATAAGCTGGGCTCCGCTCGGCATCAGCGCTCACTCTGTTCGCATCCTAAAAAAACACGTTGAGCTTAAATCACCACTGCGCTCTTCGACCGGAGGATGGGCAAGAAGCGATAATGAGAAAAGTAACTTATTTGCTGAGTACTTAAAAGTTGTATTCACTCCCAATTCATGTGCGGGTGCTGCTCATTTACCGAGTGTAGTTTCTCTACCCCCTCGTCCCTTAAAGTATAAGCTGCGTGAAGTATAAGAAATACTTGCTGAACTCAACCCGAAGAAAGCTCCAGGTATTGATGGTATTAGTAACAAGATGTTGATGAGCTTGCCTCGTATTGAATAAGAATCCTGCTATTTATTTTTAATTCCATTTTACGAATGCAGTATTTTCCACATAAGCGGAAACTTGCGAAGATCAAAATGATTCCACAGCCGTGCAAATATCCTATCAAGGCTGAATCATATAGGCCTATAATCTTACTTTCAACAATCTCAAAGCTTTTCGAAAAGCTGCCCAACATTTTAGCTTATAATGGGTGCATCCCTGAGCATCAATTTGTTTTTAGAAATTAGCATAGTACAATTGATCAAGCGCATATATTGGTGCAAGTTATAAGGAAGACATTTAAAGAAAAGAAGTATTGTTCTGCTCTGTTTCTTGATGTTTCTCAGGCATTTGACAAAGTATGGACAGGAAGGCCTAGTTTTAAAATTGAAGACATAAATATCTGCCAATAAGCATACAAAAGCTTTTGGAAAGTTATATCATTGATAGGAAGTTGACTGTCATGGAAGGAGAGTTCACGAGTGTGTTCCGGAGTGCCACAGGTGACAGTCTTATATATAATATACATATACTTGTTATATGCCTGTGAGCAATAATATCCATATCTCTACATTTGCCGATGATACAGCCTTTATGAGTATGCACGAAAGCCCTTATGATTCATCCTGCGATCTCCAGGAACATATTACCCGGCTGGAAATACGGTTAAACTTATAGAGAATTAAGGTAAATGAACAAAAGTGTGTTCAAGTAACATTTACCTTACGAAGAGGTACTTGTTCCCCCATTCGAATCAACAATCAAAATATTCCTCAACATTTTCAAGTGAAATACCTTGGTATACACCTTAATCGAAGGTTTACATGGAAACATCATATTGACTCTAAGTTAACTCAGATGAAACTTCAGTTAACTCAAATATATTGGTTGATTGGCAGAAATTCAATACTCAGCCTAGACTGCAAACTTTTAATATACAAGTCGCTTTTGAAGCCAATATGGTGCTACGGAATTCAATTATGGGGCACTGCTTCAGCTTCCAATGTCGAGAGGATCCAACGAAGGAAAAACAAAATTTTACGGTTAATAACATCGGCTTCATGGTACATTAAAAATTCCAATGTAGTGTATCTCACTTACTATAATACACTGTATCATAGTTTAATTGCATTGCAGCACAGTTCATTGTAATAATTAACAATAGAATGCTTACTTTATAATATTTAAATGACACACTTTTATTTTTACACCTAATTCACACGAAGACTTTTATGAAGTCTATTTTTCGACGTCACTTTTTGTTTGTTAGCGAATGGGGTAGAGAAGAAAGAGGGGTAGAAAAAATGACTCGATTTCTATTTTCCATGGTTTTTTTCATATTTCTCTTTACATTGCTCTTGTTGTTATTGTTGTTACGTTTCAATGTTACTCTTCCGTCTTATTGTTATTTTTTATTGTTACTCTTCTAGCTTATTGGCTATATGAGTGGAGAGAAGTAAAATTAGATGTCAAAAAAAAAAAACATCGTATGAATGCAAGGAATTTTTGGTAGCAACTTCAAAAGAGAATTAAGCAAAATAGACGTCATAAATTTCACCGTGTAAATTAGCACTTATTGATAAATTTTGTTGCTATAGCAAAACTAAAAACATAAAGAAACACAAAAATTGAAGAATGTAAAATAGTATATAAGCAGTCAAAATGTTAAATAAAATCAGACTTTAATTTAAAAACGCAATCCGGCAACAACTTGACTAGTTTATAAATTGACTTCTCACTTTTTCTGGCAGTTCCTTTGAACGCCTATTTATAAGCTGGACCCCCTGTACAGCTGGATAAAAATAATAATTGGGCTATATGACAAGTCACAAGCATACTACCATTACAAATCCTTTTAAACACTATTTGGCGATCAATTCCTTTTAAACATTACATGGCGATAAATCCTTTTAACCATTATACCAATTTACATCGTGATTTAAATATGCCACTAGTGACTCAAGAAATTGTAAAATACGCAGGCAAGTATTTAATAAAACTCGATTCTTGCTCGTAACATCTTGAATATTACTGGACACATCCTCTTAAAAAAGAAGGACACAAGGGTTCTAATACTCAGCAATCCAAATGATACTTTTTGAAAATAATTTTTGTGCTTAATACGACATTTATGTATTTTTAATTACTGTCACTCAGCTTATGTCCGACACTGGTCGGGCCCAATTAATTATATTTAGATTTAAGATTTGAACACTTATTGTTAGTTCATATTTGAAGATACAATAAATAAATATATGTAATAAAAAAAAAAAATAAAGATATGACTGTGTAATGGAGCGAGGAGGGATACGTATGCTTTTTATAAGGCATACGTATCCCTTCTCTTTCCCGCTGGGATGTTGTTTGTTTGGAACGCAGTGCTACACAACGAAAAATGTTGGAAATGACAAACGTTGCTACAAATACAAAAGATTGCAATGTCACAAAATGTCATAATGTGTATTCAGTATTAAAGACATATGCATTCAAACATGTTAATATGCAAACAAACATACATATACACATACAGGGTGGGCCAAAAGAAACCAAGGGGTGTAAAAGTTTAATAACTTTTTTGTTTATTAATTTTTTTTTATTTTTTCTTTCAGATTATATAGACAACACTTGGAGAATTTATAATGGAGAGGTTCACAACTGAACAGAGAACCAGAACAGTAGAATTTTATTATTTAAACCAGAGATCAATTATTTTAACGCAAAGAGCATATCGTCGACATTTTAACGTCAGAATTTCGCCCTCTGAAGCGATGATTCGTTGCTTAGTTAATCGTCATCACCAACATGGCAGCGTACGAGATTTGCCTCTAACCGGTAGACCACGTTTAGGTCGCACTGCGGAAAATATTGAACGAGTACAGCAAAGTGTTAACGAAGCACCAGAAACATCTGGCAGAAGGCGTTCTGCTCAGCTAGAAATGTCTCGTACGTCACTACGGCGCATTTTAAAAAAATTGCACCATATAAGGTGCAATTGGTCCAAGAATTAAAACCCGCAGATCATCGGCAACGTCTAAATTTTGCAGTTAAATTTCAAGAGTTGGCCAGAAATGAAATCAACTTTATTGAAAATTTGATTATGAGTGATGAAGCTTATTTTCATTTCATTGAACCTACAGTTCTGGGGTTCTCAAAATCCAAGAGCCATTCATCAACGCCAATTGCACCCCATCAGGTGTACAGTATGGTGTGGGATCACATCTGAAAATGTCATTGGGCCCTACTTCTTCGAGAATGAAGATGGAAGTGCTGTAACCGTAAACGGAGAGCGGTATCGGTTTATGATAGAAAATTTTTTACGTCCTGCTCTTGAAAACAGGCCTGGTATGTGGTTTCAGCAGGACGGAGCCACTGCCCATACTGCCCGAGACACAATGGCACTTTTAAGTCAAATTTTTGGAGAACGAATAATTTCTCGAAATTCGGAAATTATTTGGCCAGCGCGATCGCCAGATTTGACAGCACCCGACTATTTTCTTTGGGGTTTTTTGAAGGAGCGAGTGTATGTGAACAACCCAGAGACAATCCTTGAACTCAAGGCAAACATTGTTGCAGAAATTCGAACGCTACAGCCACAAGTTTTGAAAGATGTTATGGAAAATGCTCTAAAAAGAGCCCATCAGTGCGAAGCTGAAAACGGTGGTCATTTAAGAGACATAATTTTTCATACTTAGTGTAAAAAAATTTCCATTTTGTATATTATATAATCTGAAAGAAAAAATAAAAAAAAGTTAATAAACAAAAAAGTTATTAAACTTTTACACCCCTTGGTTTCTTTTGGACCACCCTGTATTAGCAAACAATTTTGCTTCTTTTGTTATTATGAAGTATATTCACATGCATGCATGTGTAACATTTCCATTATTGGTATTGGGAGTATATTAAAGCGTTTTTTCTTGATATAAAAGGCGCAAGTTATGTCTATGAATCCATCAGAATAGAATTCGTTGAGTAAGAGATCAAGAAAGAGTGCGAAGATAAAAAAAGAAGCAAAGAAGATGAAGTTATTTTCAATTTTTATACTTTTCCTTATGATGATGTCACTGGCTCTGGCTCAAAAAGATGCTGACACGAAAGAAAAGGAAACTACAGTTCCAGCTGCTGATGATGAAAGTCCTAAAGAGCCAGCCCCAGAAAGTAAAGTCCCAGAAAAAAAAGAGCCAGAAAAGAAAGATCCTGAAGATAAGGACTCTGATCCTAAGGATCCTAAAGCTCCTTCATCCCCCAAAAACTCAAAAGCGATGAAAGAAGTTAAGAAAAGACAATTGAAAATTTTGAAACAACAAAGGGAAAAAATGGAAAACCAAAAGCGTATACTTTCATATCTGCGCAATTCAAAGGCAAGTCTAAATAATGAAATAAACCAACTATTATGGCAGATTCAACAACAATATAACATTTTGCAAAATCAACAAGAAAAGTTCAGACAGCAAGAGGTTAACAGAAATGTATTGCTTAACCAACTCAACAACAGAAGATGGAATTCAAACACATGGAGAATTTATTATTATTAAAAGAAGATATAAAGGATATGTATGTATATATGTATGTAAATTTATTTCATAAAGCTAAAACAATATATCAATTATTGATGGCAAGGAAAGCAAATAAAAATTTATTATTTGAAGTTTAAGTGCTGTAAAAGTCTTAAATTTTATTTCTTTGTGATTTGTTATTTAATTCCCTATCGCTTTCGATTTGTAAGCGCCATCCAAAGAGAAGGATATTCGGTAAATTATTTTAATTTTTTGGGTTTACTAATTTATAACTCCGCTGTTAACTTCTTTTTTTATGAGAAGGTGTAGTTGCAGTTTGCACCGAATCGATTCTTATGAAACCTAACACAGTTTTATAATGACAAGCTCTTGCTTTTAGAATATACTTACTCTTACTTACTTTTACTAAGCTTTGTGTAATCTTGAAGATTTGTAATAAGACAATCTCATGCTTGAAAATTTGGACCAATGTGATGTCTACATAATATTTTATATACGCCTGCTTTTTTAACTGGCGGCCATTTTGTCAGCTGTCAAGTGAGTAGACTGGCGCCTGAACAACGCTTCCAAATTGTGCAAATTTATTTTGAAAATCATGGTTCTGTTCGAAATACGTATCGCGCAATACGACCATTTTACGGTCAACATAATGCTAGGAACACAACTGGTACGAACGACGAATTAGAGCTGGCAAACTATCGATAGTACTATCGATAGTATCGATGGTTTTGTTTTTATTAGACTATCGATAGTTTTTTCTCGATAGCGATACTATCGTTGAACAAATTTATTACCAAATTGTCAACAAACTCGATAAAATTTAACATATTAGTTGTCTTCTATTGAAAATACACAAGTACATATCGCTCTTTTAATATAATAACGTCATAACTCAAAAAATTAATTTATTCAGTTAATAATACAGAATGCCCCGGCAATTCATATTTCATCTTGTGTAAAATAATTCACGCAATGGTGTGCAAGCTCACCTCTTGATAGAAGAAAGCATTATTAGTAATAGATATACCAAACAGACGACACAATCGTCCGTTTCTAGAATCAAAATGTAAATAATTTTATTACGATTCAAAGAAAATGTATCTAAACGTCATAAAAAATTCATTAAAACACAGCTACACACATACTTACATACATATGCAACCATAATTAAATAATACTTACATGAAATAACAAAAAACATAAAATATCGAGGTTCGCTCTCACTCACATTCACGATTCGCGCTAGAATATTGATTGAAATATAAAAAATTTTGTGAGAACATATTATCGCTAATTATCTGAATTGGCTATTAAAACAAAATTATTACATACATACGAGTATATACATATCGTCACCTTAAATGCAAACGTATGTAACTACACTTTTATATATTTTACAGGAGAAACAAAAAAAAAAAACGATACAAAATCAGTAATAATAAAGTATTCTTGAAAATTTTCTTCGAAATTTACTTGTAGTATGGATGCTTATATTTTTAAACAAATATTTCCTTTTTAAGTATATTTAAGCTTTTATGCTTAGATGCATTCGTAATTACGTCCGTTTGAATTTCTTTAATAAAATCGTCATTTTTCATCGCAGAGGTCTAAATATTTGCGTGAACATGTAGTTTGATAAAATGAACTATAATCAATCAAAAACTCGATTTCGAATTTTTGTGTAGTTACGTATGTTTGCATTTAAGGTGACGATATGTAGGTATGTTTTTGTAAACAAAAAAAAAAAAAAAAGATATGTGTTTAAAATTTAAAAATTAGAATAAAATTAAACATAAAATTAATTATTTGAGGCCTTATTCAGAAAAAAATAATTTAAGTTTAAAAAACATTTAACAAACAAATTTTCATTCAAAATTTGTTGTGTAAACCAATTCTAAACCAAAATTACTTTTTTTTTGAATAAGGCAGTTATAATTTTTACATAATTTTTTTTTACCATATCCATATATCAACAGTCAAAACGACTGTTTGTGTTGCCGTGTGAACATAGTGTAAAATAATTCGATACTATCGATAGTATCGATAGTTTTCCAACAAACTATCGAAAAAATCGAATGGCTTGACTATCGATAGTTTGCCAGCTCTACGAAATAGAAATAAATCTATCTCAGAGTTCGTCACGCACGACGAATTTCGTTCTACGGCGGTGTTTTAATTATTTTCATATGCACAAATGTGTTTTATTTATGACGAAAGTTCGCACCGCAAAATTCGTCGTTCGTCCCAGTTGTGTTCCTAGCATAATCGTCTGTCATAGCAATTAATTCGATTAACTATGGAACGTTTTAGCACCACGTTTACTCTAAATGATAATACACATCCACAGAAACGTCGTACAGTGCGTAAGGAAGAAGTCATTACTACTGTAGATCGTAGCATAGAGGAAGACCAGAATCAGTCTATAGAATCTATAATTAGACTAAAGAACCATGATCGCTGGGTTATTCAGTCATGAATTGAACAACTATGATGTGCAGGTGCTGTGATTTAAACGAAACGGCGAAACATGTCACACAGCTCGTGCCACAATTGATTTATTGAAGCGACCATTTGGAAACTGCATAGTTTCATGCTTCGGACCTGTGAATTGGCATCCAAGATTGTGGGACTTAACTCCTCTAGACTATTTTCTATGGGGATATATGAAGTCACCAGTTTACGCCGATAAGCCCTACACTATTGACCAGTTGGGGGACAACATTCGCCTCGTTATTCCCAATATATAGCCACAAATGTTGGAAAAAGTCATAGGTTAGGTTAGGTTAGGTTTATCTGGTTGGTCCAAGACCTCGCATAGACCGGCATTGATCCTTAGCGATACCAGCAAATGAAATGAGAACCTGTTAGTATGGCAGCCTAGTTCGTGATGCCTGTATCGAATGACTCCCACACAGATTTAACAAATTTTAGCAACCTACACATTTCTACTCTCGATACAATCTCAAGACTACGAAAAGTGTAAGCACCAAGATAGTTATATCTAGTACGGCTTAAAGCCGGGCAGTGACACAGTAGATGTTCCATTGTTTCCATTTCTCCGGGTTCCTTACATTTCCTGCAGGTACCGTCGGCTATTCGTCCTATTTTGACAGCGTACGAAGCTGTCCAGCAGTGCCCAGTTAATACTCCCACTAGAAGCTTACAGTTGCTTCTAGTTAGTGATAAAAGGAACTTAGTCAATTTGTGATCATAGGAGCTCCACATGATTTTAGAAGTTTTGCAAGTTTTCGTCGCGCGCCAACATTTCTCCGCTTCTTCCCTCATATTAGAATGTATGATCTCTTTAAGGTATTGAATTGGTTTTCGGATATTTACCGTTACCTCAGCCGGTAATAGAATTCCCCTTTTGGCCAGTGTATCGGCCATTTCATTTCCCTCTATCCCCATGTGTCCCCGGATCCAGAATATATGTACTTGTCTACCAGTACATAACATATCCAGGGCCTTTCTACACAGGAGCTCAACCGAGGAGTAATTGCAGTCAGCTGAAATTGCTTTAATAGCTGCTTGACTGTCTATATACAGATTTACACGCGCATCCATAGTTAGAGAGGTGAAGGCTAACTCTGCTGCCATTTTGACAGCATAGATTTCCGCCTGGAAGATGCTACAATGATCAGGAAGTTTATAAGATTCCTCTATATCGAGCTCCCGACAGTAAACCGCAGCTCCTACCCCTCTATCCATCTTTGAACCATCAGTGAAAAAGTTAAAACCAGAACCACTATGATTAAGACTTTCCAAATAGCCTTCTTCACTTATAGTGATCTGTGGTTTGGTAAAAAAGTTCGTCACTGGAATGATGTAGTCCGAGCTACACTCCATGTTTTCTAGTAATTTGCTGTGACCAAATGATCTGTACGACATCTGACCTGTTGTCCTTAGTCGGATAGCTGATTTGCATGCCACGTTCACTGCAATTAGCTTTATTGGTTTAAGGTCCAATATAACGTCTAAGGCTGCAGTAGGTGTACTCTTTAAAGCTCCAGTGATGCAGAGCTCTGCTAGCCTCTGGATACTTTCCAGCTTTTTCAGGTATGATTTTGTCTCAGTCGCCCTCCACCATACAAGTATTCCGTAGAGTAAAATTGGTCTAGCTATCGCTGTGTATGTCCAATACGTAAGAGTAGGTGAAAGGCCCCATGTCTTGCCCAGCATTTTTTTACATGCATATAGAGCAATGGTGGCCTTTTTAACTCTATCTTCTATATTGTACCTCCACGTCAGCTTACTATCCAAAATAACCCCCAGGTACTTTGTATGTGTTTTGGGCGAGAGCGATATACCGTCTAACTTTGGTGTTCTCCATTCCTTTACTTTCCTATTAGTAAAAAGCACAAGGTCAGTTTTTCCTGGGTTTAAGTTCAAACCTACCCTTGTTGCCCATCTATGAATATCCCTCAACGAGGATTCCATTAGGGAGCTAATTGTATCGAGGAACTTACCAGTTATAATGATAGCTATGTCGTCCGCATATGCTGTAATCTTAGCTGCTTTACCCTCGAATTCCATGAGAATTTCATTTACAACCAGCGTCCAAAGAAGTGGCGATAGAACACCACCTTGGGGAGTTCCTCTCTTAGCTTCTTTGTTTACCTTGGCATTGCCTAATTCCGCAGATACTATTCTACATTTCAATAGGTTGCCTATCCAGTTTTTGACTTGCAAGTTAGCCCCGGAACGATTAACACTTTCCATAATTGCGTCCGTAGAGGAAAAAGTCATCAAAACTTGGTACTCCAGATTAAACTACGTCCGAGATAGCCGTGGCGGTAATATGCCTTTAAATTAAACTTTTGAATAAAATTTCATTTCAATTCAAAAAATTGATTTTTATTTTATTCAATTTCAAAGCTCTATATCTACAGTCAAATCCCGATAATTCGTAATCGCAAGGGACCGGCCATGTCTTACGAATTATAGGGGTTTTAGATTTAGCGGGCTTTCGATTTAACGGGGTTAAAATAAAATAAATACGAATTAACGGGGGGTTTCAATTTATTTACTAAAACGATAAAAAAAGCATAAAAAAATTGTTAAACATAAAATACAAAATAAAAATTTGTTGTTTTTGTAACACCGACAGTGTCTTATGCGTGCTCACACACAAACAAGCAGAAGCAAAAACCCACGCAAAAAAATAGCGATACGCAAAAAATCATTCTTTCCATGTTTTTGTTGTTTTTATTACGAATTATAAGTGATAGTTAGCAAACAATTACGATTTATAAGAGGTAAAGAAGATTATATTTGAAGAAAATATTACGAATTAGCGAGAGGACCAAAATGTATGGAAATTTTACAAATTAACGAGATTTTTTCAAGGGACCGACAGTTTGTTACGAATTATCGGGAATTACGATTTATCGGGGTACGAATTATCGGGATTTGACTGTATATGAAAAACACCCTTTAATAAAACCGATTCAAAAATGACATGATATCGCGTTTAGAGAAGTAAGCGGCAGACAAACTTTCCCTCATAATTAAATTTTTCGATTTAATTATTCATACACATTCATTAAATATTGCAGAGCAAATGACTATAAATAAAATTTATGCACTGTATCAGCTACTATCGTACATATGAGTATAAAAATACTCTTAAGTATTTATGCGGCTACACATGAGTATATATAAGAGTATTTTTTTTTGCTTACACTTCAAACATCAGTGCTGCCAGAAAATTAAATTCCTAAAATACTAAAGTGGCAACGATGTTGGACTGATTGCATCACAGGGACGGAAAGTGCGATTTAATAATTCTCGACTGGACCCAAACGTTTTCAACTACATATTTACTAGAAAAACATTTATCACCTTACAAATTACAAAACATCAGGCTTATTAAAGATTTTCGTTGGCAAATTTTACGAAAAATTTTTTATCGGTTCATTAAAGATTTTAGTTTACAAATTTAACGAAAAATAATTTTTAGAAATAATATTTTTTTATTTGTTTTTTATTTTATTAATTATTTAGTTTAAATTTTATCTCCTAATTATCAAATAAATGTGTACACACCTACACGATACTTGAATCATACATTTTAGCGGTGAATACTGCGATTAACTTTACAATGAAAAAAATGATTTCGATATTTGATACGAGAATCACTCATTCAATAAAAAAATTATTGAATTTTCTGTGATGACGATTTTTGCATATTCGATAAACAAAATTGTGTGCACTTTTATTGAAAATGTATGTATGTATCTATTTGGGTTTTCCAGTCAATAAAGAAATTTAAAGAATCAAAGCAATAAGTTCTTAAGTAAAATTTGTATTTTCAAGGATTATTTTTATGAATGCCACGTTTTTCAATAGATTTCTTGTTTGTATACAAGGGGAACTATAACATTTCGAGCACTGGCAACACTAATGCCAAAAACTAAAATCTGGCAACACCATAATAAAGTTTTTTAGCATAAACGTACTCACGACGTTTTGATGTACAAGTGCTATTTGTTTCGACGTGTATAGAATCGTTACAGATGACGAATCATGGAAACAAAATAACAATCGACTGTGTGGGTATTTCAAGGCGAGCTAAATCCAACTAAAGTTGTTCGTGGAAGAGGCATAGCGAAGCAAATGATCGCCTGTTCCGCTTGAGCAATGTACAAATGTCAATTCTGCGTGGTACACGACCATTTGTTTTTACCGGAAGCCTTCGGAGAAATTCGTAAAACTAAACACCTAAGACGAATAATTCTTCATCATGACAATGCCAGCTCTCACACACATCTCGTCAAACAAGTGAATTTTTAAGGAGTCAAAACATCCTGCCTAGACGCTCAATGACTTCTTATTGTTTCCGAATATCAAGGATAAACTGCGTGGTCAATGATTTACGAGCGCCGAAGAAGCAGTTGAAGCGTTCAAGAACCATGTTTTGATATTGGTATTGATCATCAAGGGAAATATTTCAAAAAACAATAAAGCCATTTCATTTCAAAATCTTTGTTAATATTAGCTATTCCAGAATTATAAATAGTAGCCCTCGTATACAGTTTAATGCTTGCTATTTTGAAAATTTACTATTTTAATTAACAATGTGTTTGAATCAAATACTCTTTTCCCATATTCAACAATAAAGGTACCCATTGACTATGCAATATTATTGAGTACTAAAAATGAGTATTATTATTGCCGTTTGGCTTCAAACCATTCAATAAATTGCGCAATATTAAAAAGATATATGGCGTAGTTTTTCTTAAATAAATCAAAAACTACACGCACATATGCATTTAAGAAATTTTACAATTGCTTTGATAAATAAATTACATGAAAAATTTTTAATTAAGCAATTTAAAAAATTTAAAAATAATGTTAAGTGATGTATCTGGAAATAATTATTGTGAAACGTTGTCAACACATTAAAAAATATTTCTTGTTGCGCAATATAAATCAAAAGATCTATCAGATTGAGAAAACAGGCAATGAAGCAAGAGGCAGAGAAAAGCTTTGTTCTTTTACAACTCTGATTTATGCACGTTTTTTTAATAATGCAGCGCCTCTGGTGTTAAATGAGGCGTACTAAATTTTTTGAAACTGTGTTTAGTAGCCAGTTTTTTATTGGTTATTTTACTTCTCCGATAGTTCTGCTACACAACGAAGGATGGCTCTCTGATATGACACTAGGATTAGTATCTGCTGAAGTCGGTATAGTTCAGTGACCAGTGACTATGACCTCATCACTTGAACTTTCCTACAACAACAGATACAAAGGGACACTAATGCACATCAGAAAAATGCGTGGTGTTGTTATTTAATGGCTGTTGGATACAGGGATTGAACCCAGGACCTTCGGTTTTGTAGTCAACGTGCGAATTACTGCAGCCACAGCCACCCTCAATGTTCTATGCTGGCAATAATTTTTACACTTTCAAGACGAGAAACAGAGAGGGCTACTTAATATTGAAAATAGTGCTAGGCGGAAGTGTTGACAGGCTACCGGGCTGCAAACAAATCAAATGGCGACCTGAAAATCATAAAAGAAAATGTACTAGGTATTATGGTGATAGTATATTCTACAACAGAAGAACTTTGCCCTTATTTTGATTTAAGTATTTTGTAATCGAGGAAGTTTTTGAAATGGCAGCCTTTTTTATGTTTCTGAGTGGATTAGGATTAACAGTAAGACAATTTTTTTTGGGGTGGGCAAACGACGATATTAAAATCTGCCAGTAAATGCTTGAAATCTCTCTAAAAAAGGTTTTCAAAAAAGTTAAATTAGAAAAGTTAAAACGAGACACATAAAGAGCACAATTGGAACTATGAGATCAGCAAGAGGCGGTATTAGTAAAAATATTAAAGAGTATAAACATTTAAAATGAATGTTTTCTTGCTAAACAAACAAGTGTCTATTGTACAATACCTTTTAACTAAATACATACGATATATATTAAGAACAAATTTTTAATAACAATAGCAATATTTACTTATAATATACTTTAAGAATTAAAAAAACCACACACGGGAAGAAATTGTCGCCAATGTGACCTATTTACAAAAAAAAAAAAATTAAATTAATAGAAAAATTATTAAACGAGTCAACATGTTTCAATTAGGTGGAATAACAAAAGAAATTTTATTTTCAATGTGCCTTAAAACAAAATTAATATTAAGTAAGTAGATCGAAAGCATGTTTATTTACCCAATTTAATACGCAGTTTATAACTCTTGCAAAACATCGATTGACGTCTTATACTTAATAAAGCTGGGGTCACACGATTGGCACAATGTACCAATTTTCGGCGGCTCACTGTAAATTTTAAGTAAATTTGCTTTAATTCTCAACTAATTGAAATATAATTACATAAGTGCACCACACTGTATTAGTAATAAAGCCATATAAACTTATTCAAGAATTAATTAAGTAATAATGTCATTTTGGCTTATTACTTGTGACTAGTGATGGCACGATTAATCGAAAAATTTTTAATAATCGATTATTTTCCTTCAATTAACGATTTAATTGTATCGTGAATTCTCCTTCGATTAATGGAATTAATCAATTATTTCAAATAATAATCGATAAACATCCAGGAACAAAAAAGATTCGTCGCCAGGCGCCAAGCGTATTCATTGAGCATTGACGGCTGACGACGAAAGGCCTAGAACTGAAACCCTAGTTATTAAAGGGGTTAATTTAACCGTCGCTTTAGGGAAATGGAACATTCATATCTACTGGCAGCATCAACTTTGCTAGACTAAAGGTTTAAAAAAATTCATTTTGATGATCCCTTAGCTTTATGGAAAGTCATGAGACAGCTAAGAAATGAAATTATAGATATTTTTCATATATTTACATAGATGACAGCATTGGGAGAGGCAGTGAAACGTCTTCTGTAGTGATGCTGAATTTGATTTATGGGCGCACCATAAATCTTTAGCCCACAAACGAAGAAGGAAAGACAATGACTCAACACTTCCTCAAGATGAACTAAGCTTCTTTGTCAATGCTCCAGTACTAGAATTAAAGCGCAACGTAATAGACGCATGGGAAGAAATGAAATCGGTCTAACCTAAGCTATACTGTCTTGCACAAAAATATTGATTTTTGATTGGTAAATCTGTACCATCAGACTGGCTTTTTTCCAAAGCGGGTGCAATAATAACGGAAACACGGAACAGATTAACCACGAAACGGCTATCAAAGCTCCTATTCTTAAATTCTGTACTAAACAAATAAATTATTTTTTAATTAATTGAATGAACAGAAAATTTTGTAATTAATTAAATAATATTTTTTTTATTTATGATAATTTTAGATTTTAGCTGAAAATATCGATTAATTGTTTCCAATTAATCGCGATTAATTATTTGTCATTTCGATTAATCGATTACTCTTTTTTTGCCGTCACTAATTTATGACTCTATCGCAGCGAGTAGACGAAAATTGGTACATTATGCCAATCGTGTGACCCCAGCTTAAGTCTTTCAATTGTATTTTATTAAAGAAAACATTTGAATGGATTAGATAGAAAGTGAGTACAAAGTGTGCTAATTAATAGAATACAAAGAAAGCAGGGAGTAGGTTTTGAGATTTTCAAGACTTTTGCACTTCCCGGGAAACGCGAATGAAAAAATTAAGTGCATTTGTTGAATGAAAGTTAGCGCAATTTCGATTCTTTTATTAATGTAAGCATTTTTTTAAATGAAAGTAAATACAAAAGCAGTTCTAAAACATGACAATTTTTAAGAATTTTTTAAGTGAATTAAAGCAAGTATAGTTTACAGTTATTACACAGTAATTTCTATTATTAAAAAGCCTGCAAATCATTTTATTAAGAACTTGTATTGCTTGCAGGCTATTAGAGTTTTTTATCTCCCGGGAAAGCGGGAACGACTTTTCGGTTTCCAGGGAATTCCCGGGAACTCCCGCCTAGTGTAAAACAATACAAAATATTTTTAAATTCGATTTATTTCAATAAAAAACAAATTATAATTACGTTTTATAAACACCTTAGTCAAAAAAATAATACCATTTCCGTTCTTTATATATTCGTAATATATAAATACCAATATTATAAAAAACAAGTTATACGAGTATTATTAAAAAAAAATATTACAAATTTTTTTTTTTTGGAAATATGACTTTAGTACAGAATAAGCATTAACAGAATAGTTCTTTTTACTAAAAGAGAATCTGTAATTATTTTGTAAAGTTTCTTTTATTTTCACAATGGACCCAATTGGGTTTCCGAGTGGAGGTGCGGTAAAGCACCACCCTTCCTAACCTTTCTTTTATTTCCTTGCGCATTTCTGTTTTTACTATTATGAGTTGCTGTAGAATTAAATTTTCCGATTTTGGCAAATAAAGGCCTCTGAGCACATGTGTGCCAGATGTAAACTTGGCCTTAGTTGTTGTAAACCTTTAGCTATTGTTACCTTATTATTACACCATCGCATTCATAAAGTGAATGACGACACTGATCAGGAATGTGTACATACAGACTGAACTTGTCATAATAAAATCAAAAAAGTCCCGCGAATTCCCGCACAAATTTCCCAGGATTTCTTTCCCGAAAAAAAAATCCCGCATGAAAAACACTACAGGCTATTCACATATGGTACCATAAATGCCAAAAAAGCCAAAGCGACATAATTTTCGACCTTAATTTCTTTTTCACCAAAATCGATCACTTGCGATCGTAAATAATCGGGTTTCGTCAAAAATCGAGTTCCAAAACATGTATCACTTGAGCTTTTTTTTTTTTTTTTTTTGCTTTTATGGCTCGATATTACGTAATAGAGGCCTGAGTAAACAGTCTTGAAATGTAAACACGTCTTGTTTTTTAAATGTATTCTCGTGGCATGTATTATACTAAACCAATAATAAATGATGTCGTTTAATAAGCGAAGCACGATGGATGTATTGATGTTCGTGTACATATATGAGTGTTTACAAGCGATGTCGCGAAGACTTCTTGTTCGTAACAAACACTCAAAAGAAGTAGTATTGATGCGTGTATGCTTGTTATTTTGCATATTGCACGTTTGAGTGTGTGTGTAAGATATGTATGTGTTTAAGGGTGGTTTTTTAAAGCAAGCGTACGCAACTAATATCATTGCATTTAAGCGTTGGTATGTGCGCAGAAAAATAAAAAAAAATCATATGGGGAAAAAATTCAAATTTTCCAACCCTGGAATATTTTATTTTTTTTTTTTTTTTTGGATTATTAGTACTTCACAAAAAAAAAAACAAAAATCAATTCTAACTACAGGGTGGGCCAAAAGAAACCAAGGGGTGTAAAAGTTTAATAACTTTTTTGTTTATTAACTTTTTTTTATTTTTTCTTTCAGATTATATAATATACAAAATGGAAATTTTTTTTACACTAAGTATGAAAAATGATGTCTCTTAAATGACCACCGTTTTCAGCTTCGCACTGATGGGCTCTTTTTAGAGCATTTTCCATAACATCTTTCAAAACTTGTGGCTGTAGCGTTCGAATTTCTGCAACAATGTTTGCCTTGAGTTCAAAGATTGTCTCTGGCTTGTTCACATACACTCGCTCCTTCAAAAAACCCCAAAGAAAATAGTCGGGTGCTGTCAAATCTGGCGATCGCGCTGGCCAAATAATTTCCGAATTTCGAGAAATTATTCGCTCTCCAAAAATTTGACTTAAAAGTGCCATTGTGTCTCGGGCAGTATGGGCAGTGGCTCCGTCCTGCTGAAACCACATACCAGGTCTGTTTTCAAGAGCAGGACGTAAAAAATTTTCTATCATAAACCGATACCGCTGTCCGTTTACGGTTACAGCACTTCCATATTCATTCTCGAAGAAGTAGGGCCCAATAACATTTTCAGATGTGATCCCACACCATACTGTACACCTGATGGGGTGCAATTGGCGTTGATGAATGGCTCTTGGATTTTGAGAACCCCAGAACTGTAGGTTCAATGAAATGAAAATAAGCTTCATCACTCATAATCAAATTTTCAATAAAGTTGATTTCATTTCTGGCCAACTCTTGAAATTTAACTGCAAAATTTAGACGTTGCCGATGATCTGCGGGTTTTAATTCTTGGACCAATTGCACCTTATATGGTGCAATTTTTTTAAAATGCGCCGTAGTGACGTACGAGACATTTCTAGCTGAGCAGAACGCCTTCTGCCAGATGTTTCTGGTGCTTCGTTAACACTTTGCTGTACTCGTTCAATATTTTCCGCAGTGCGACCTAAACGTGGTCTACCGGTTAGAGGCAAATCTCTTACGCTGCCATGTTGGTGATGACGATTAACTAAGCAACGAATCATCGCTTCAGAGGGCGAAATTCTGACGTTAAAATGTCGACCATATGTTCTTTGCGTTAAAATAATTGATTTCTGGTTTAAATAATAAAATTCTATTGTTCTGGTTCTCTGTTCAGTTGTGAACCTCTCCATTATAAATTCTCCAAGTGTTGTCTATATAATCTGAAAGAAAAAATAAAAAAAAAATCAATAAACAAAAAAGTTATTAAACTTTTACAGCCCTTGGTTTCTTTTGGCCCACCCTGTACATAGTAACTTTTGAGTCCCCAGGGCACGTACAAGAAAAAGTAAAAATTAATTAGGCCTTCTTACTTTTATATGTACATCATAAAATATGTAAGTGTCCCAACCCTGGACTCATGCTTTTAGATTTTTCTGATTTCTTACACCAATATATTTCTTTTAAGAATATAAGATATGTTTAATTTATAGAGAAAAAGAAAAAACTAGTTTTAGTAGATTACTTTTACATAAGAAAAAAAATTAAAACTTTCCAACTCTGGAAACCTTTTTTATTTTTTTTTTATATTTTAAATATCAGTTTTATTCGTTCTGAAATATCAAATAAATTTATTATATTATTTTGTATGGCAAAATAAAGTTTAGTTTTCCAACTCTGAAACCGTCTGCTCGATTTTGCTGGTTTTCAAATGCTTTTGGATCATTTCTGACCAAGACCGAAGTCTCTAGCTTTTCTGGGAGCTTCGGGAAACCGATTTCACGCACATCAGACGGACATACTGACGGACGGGCGGACAGCCGGACATCGATTATTCGTCTTCCCTATTCATAACTAAGGACCCGCATAACTAAGGGTCGCAATTCATATTGTGAAAATTAAATACGACATGACAATCCTATATATACCCATCACCATTTTTGGTAAAGGGTATAATAAAACCAAAAATTAATAAAAATAATGTAATTGAGTCAATTAAACCTTGCAATTAAGTTTTTAAACAAAAGTTTAATTGAGTTAAATACATAAATTTTTAATTGATTCTTGGATTTATTTTCAATTAAAGTTGGTTTACTGCGGGAAAATTTATTTCTGTGTAAATTTATTTTGCCCGCAGTTTTACAATTAAACAATAATTTTTCTGGTACACGAATGAAGAGAAATGGTAGACTTCAATTTTATGGATTTTTTTTTTTAGTAAAAATTTGAACCGCTCATATTTTTTTGTATTAAAAAAATTATGTAGACATTTTACTGATTGTTTATCGGTTTTGAAAGCATTTTTTTTCTTTGAAATACAAACAAAATCCTAGAACTTTTTTTAAATCATATTGTTAAAAAGAAAAATTCCCTTCGACATCCATAAGCAGGGTATTAGTGTTTAAACAGACGATAAGAAACGTATCAACTTTAAAAAATAACTTAAACTTAAGTTTAGTCATACAATCGTTCAAACGAATTTTTTAACAAAAAAAAATTCAATATTTTATACTAAAGTAAAATAGGATTATACTACAAACTTCTTATATGAATCAGTATAAATTTTAATGCTAATTACCTATTTTTATAAATATGTAAGTCACAAAAGAATTTCCCGTTTTCCCGGGAAAATCTCAAAAATTTCCTGGGAATATTAAGCTTAAGACTTTTCTCGATTCCCAAACCCTAGTAGGTAGTCATAAATAATTGCCATAAATAACCGTCTTGAAACAAACAACCAGACAATCGAGTACAGCAGTCAGTGTTTGATTGGAGTTAGATCAAGATCGGGGATATGAAGTTATTAACAGTTTTTATATTGTCTCTTGTATTGGCTGTGGCATATGGCCAAAGCGACTTGAAAACAGAAAACGCTAAAAGGAGGCAGGAAATAAAAAACAATGAGGAGATCATAGCAAAAAACAATGAGAAAATTGAACAACTCAAGGCCGATATTAAAATATTACAGAAATGGAAGAGAATAAAAGAGGAAGCCAAAAAAAACAATCACGCACATATTGTGCGAAACAAGCAAAAATTATTGATTGCTAAGCAATATATTGATTCGCTACGTAAAGCTTTATATGGTTAAAAGAACAAGTGTTTAAAAAATGTTGTGGTGGAGATATGAAAAAAAAACTGTTATAAATGTCTATTATTCTTTTTAATTTTTATTTTTGTAAAAATATAAATAAATATAATTTTGAAAATTTAATTAAAAATTACTAAAAAAATTTTACGAATTTGTAACAATTGCTACTGATAAGTATTCATTGGGTAAAGTGAATATAAAAAAGCATTTGCTGTTTACTTAAAAATTTGTTGTACAGGGTGGGCCAAAAGAAACCAAGGGGTGTAAAAGTTTAATAACTTTTTTGTTTATTAACTTTTTTTTATTTTTTCTTTCAGATTATATAATATACAAAATGGAAATTTTTTTACACTAAGTATGAAAAATGATGTCTCTTAAATGACCACCGTTTTCAGCTTCGCACTGATGGGCTCTTTTTAGAGCATTTTCCATAACATCTTTCAAAACTTGTGGCTGTAGCGTTCGAATTTCTGCAACAATGTTTGCCTTCAGTTCAAGGATTGTCTCTGGGTTGTTCACATACACTCGCTCCTTCAAAAAACCCCAAAGAAAATAGTCGGGTGCTGTCAAATCTGGCGATCGCGCTGGCCAAATAATTTCCGAATTTCGAGAAATTATTCGCTCTCCAAAAATTTGACTTAAAAGTGCCATTGTGTCTCGGGCAGTATGGGCAGTGGCTCCGTCCTGCTGAAACCACATACCAGGTCTGTTTTCAAGAGCAGGACGTAAAAAATTTTCTATCATAAACCGATACCGCTCTCCATTTACGGTTACAGCACTTCCATCTTCATTCTCGAAGAAGTAGGGCCCAATGACATTTTCAGATGTGATCCCACACCATACTGTACACCTGATGGGGTGCAATTGGCGTTGATGAATGGCTCTTGGATTTTGAGAACCCCAGAACCTACAGTTCTGCTTATTAACAAAGCCATTCAAATGAAAATGAGCTTCATCACTCATAATGAAATTTTCAATAAAGTTGATTTCATTTATTCATTTCTTATTTTCTGATTTTCATTTATTATTTTCATTCATTATAAATTCTCCAAGTGTTGTCTATATAATCTGAAAGAAAAAATAAAAAAAAAATTAATAAACAAAAAAGTTATTAAACTTTTACACCCCTTGGTTTCTTTTGGCCCACCCTGTAAAACCTAAAATATGTCTGTGTTTTTTTGTTTTTTTTAAACAAATTTTTAAGTAAAAAGCAAATGCTTTTTTTTATTCACTTTGCCCATTAACCAGGGATGATAAATGAAAAAACTAATTTCGTACCAATTAGCTTCTAAAATTGTACTTTTTCGACCCCAAAAGTACTAAGCTCGGTGTTTTGTTTATTATATTTTTAGAACATATCGCTCGGTTACTCAAATAACGTCATAACTCAAAAAACTAGTTTGCCAGAGTACAAGTTTGCAGTTTTTAATTTACACAAAACTTTATGAAATAAGAAAATTTTGTATTTGTCAAAAATAAGAAGGATATGGGGATAAATCTGCATCATTAATTCCAATAACCAACCGACAATATGTGTGTACTTATATAGCATACCTAGCTTCACTTAAACGATTGATAAGTTATTAAAATAGCAAGTTTTTTATTTCTTATAAATTTTAAATTAATACAAAAGATAAAATAAATGAAAGCACGCTATCATATTGAAAACGAAACACCGATGAAGTTGGCTGTATTTGTTTGTTATAAATCTACATATCTAACAAGGTTGTCGCTCTCAATAAAAAATAAAATTCGCCACTTTTAATAGATCGATATTTACCCCCTGTTTGTGTAAAACGTTTGAGTTAAAAATCTTGGCGTTTTTGTAATAGACTAAAGGAAACTTGTACAACTTTTCTTTAATCTATTACAGAAACGCTAAGATTTCCAACTCAAACGTCTTACACAAACAGGGGGTTACTTTTTGTATGAAAAAAAAACAAGAGATAGTATCTTGCAAATTTTCCAAATAGTACTAAATGAATTGCACCAAAAAAAGTACAATTATACCAACTTTACCATCCCTGCCATTAACTCTGAAAGTTTGCAAGGAGAGAGCGTCAAAAGAGAGTAAAAAATTGCGAGACAAAAAAATTACACTGTGTGACAAAAATTAATTTTTTACATGTATTTATTTATTGTATCTTCAAATATGAATTAACAATAAGTATTTAAATCTTAAATCTAAAATATAATTATTAGTCCTGCCCAGTGTCGGACATAAACTTGTTGATAGTTATTAATAATACATAAGCAGTGGTAATCAAAAAGGAAAAACAATATTTTCAAGCAGTCCCATCTGGAGTGTTGAGTAAAAGATCCCTTCTGTCCCTCTTTTTTAGGCGGATGTGTCCAGTAAATTTCAAAATATTGCGAGCAAGCGGATTAGGTTGTGACTCAAGTTTTGTTAGATAATTGCCTTAGGTATTTTGCATTTCTTCAGTCACTAGTGGCATATTTAAATCATGATGTATAATTGAATTTTTGATATACCATGGAGCCGATATTATTAAACTTAAAATTTAGTTTTGCCTTCGTTGGAGTCTCTCTACATTGGAAGCTGGAGCAGTGCCCTATAGCTGAATTCCGCAGCACCATATTGGCTGCGAAAGCGACTTGTATATTAAAGTTTGCAATCTAGACTGAGGGTTAAATTTCTACCAATCAGCCAATGTATCTGAGTTATTTTAAGTTTTATTTGAGTTAGCTTTGAGTGAATGTGGTGTTTCCATGTAAGCCTTCGATTAAGGTGTATACCAAGGTATTTCACTTGTTGAGGAATATTTTGATTGTTGATTCGAATGGGGGAACAAGTACCTCTTCGTAAGGTAAATGTTACTTGAACGCACTTTTGTTCATTTACTTTAATTCTCCATAATTTTAACCATATTTCCAGCTGGGTAATGTGCTCCTGGAGTTTGCGGGATGCCTCATCAGTGTTTTCGTGCATACTAAGGCAAGCGGTATAGTCGGCAAATGCAGAAGTGGGATATTGCTGCTCACAGTCATATCACAAGTATAAATCAAATACAAAACTGGTCCCAGCATACTGCGCTGTGGCACACCAGCAGAGATAGATCCGGGCACACTCATAAAGTCTCCTTCAACTACCGGGTAGTAATGTAACTTTATAATACCTTCAGAAAATTTATTGGTAGATATGATTTCAATTTTAAAATAAGGCCTTCATGCCATACTTTATCAAATGCCTGAGAAACATCAATAAAGAGAGTAGAACAATACTTCTTTTCTTCAAATGTTCTGCATATAACTTGAACCAATCTGTGAGTTTGTTCAATGGTGCTATGCTGACTCCTAAAACCAAATTTTGTCATGAATAGCTTTTGATATTGTTGATAGTAAGCTTATTGACCTGTATGACTCAGCCTTGGTAAGATCTTTGCTCGGCTTTGGAATCATTTTGACATTGGCAAGCTTCCAGCTGTGTGGATAATACTCTAGTCGTAATATGACATTAAAAATAAATAGCAGGATTTTAGTTGCAGTACGAGGCAGATTCATCAGGATCTTGTTACTAATTCCATCAATACCTGGAGCTTTCTTCGGGTTGAGCCCAGCAATTAGTTTATGTAATTCACGCATCTTAAACTTTAATGGTCGAAGGGGTAGAGCAACTAGACATGGTAAATCAGCAACACCAGTAAATGTATTTGGGATGAACACGAATTTTAAACGCTCAGCAAAAGTGCACAGAGATGGTTTAAACTCAACGGGTCTTTTAAGCTTTCTAGTAGCGCGCCACAAAGAGTAATTAGATGCTGGTGTGACATCAAGACCTTGCAGATAATTTTTAAGAAATGCAGTTGCTTAGTGCACTCTTTAAATCTGATTTTATGTTGGGGTGATCTGTGCTGTTGCCATTCCCTTCTAGCTCTTCTTTTTTCACGTACGAGACGTTCAATATCCGTAGAATAAATTCTATTAAACCCAGTCTGCGGATGGGAGGTAGTGACATGTTCAGCAGAATGTTTAACATTTCCGTTAAGATTGACAATGCTAGAATCAATTTCATCAGATGTTCTAAGCTTAATATTTTCCGTGCAATGACTACTGAGATATTTTTTGAACCCCACCCAATTAACACGATTTATCATCTTCACATATTGGTGAGGTAAAGCGCTTCTCAGTGGGCTATAAATTGTAACGATCGTGGGAGAGTGATCGGATGAGAGATCTAGGGAAGCTTCAACGTGAATTAATTCCCTAGAAATATTTTTTCCAACGCCAAAATCTATAACATCCGGAAAAAATTAATCAAGTCGAAATGTCTGGGATGTATTAATATTTATATATTTCTGGCATGTATTGTCGAGTATAACAACAATCTGTTTTTGAAATTTTCCGAACACCCCCGAGAATCTTGAGTTACGACGGGTAAAAAAAAAATCGATTTTTCGTAACCGTATGCACATATCAGTCTCTAACTAACCGATTTTAAATTTACAAACTGAGCTAAAAAGAAGAGACTCATACCTTTTGAATAATATATAATAATCAATGATCAATAATCAATTTAAATTTTTTTAAATAAAAAAATATTGTACTAAATAAGAAAAATAATAATTTGGGACCATTAAAAAAAAAACACTAAATGTATCAAGGCAAATTCATATAAGCTATACTCAGGTCAATTTGCTTTGAGAAATTTATACTTGAAATGTCATAAAAATGTACTGAAAAATTTGTTTTGACATCCAACGTATATTCAAATTACAAGCAGCGAAAATAGTCACCTAAGCCCTTGCGGCCACCTAGTATGAATTCGCCTTGTAAATGTATATTTCAATTCAGTAAATTTCAGACTTATGTGAGTATTCTTCTACCATATCTATTTTTGGAACGTAAGTTCCCTCTGGCGCGCCATGCACATAAATGTTTGAAAATTAAAAAATACTGGTGAATACTGGTGACGAAATTCCGCGGAGGACCTGGTTTTTTGCGTGTTAGGCTTAGTTTTTGGAAATCTCCAATATGTTTTGTGTCATTGCTAAAAGGCTCGTCACTTGGTTAAATGATTCGTGGCAGTGATAGCTGAAGGTGTCTCTGCTAACTAATATTTGGCCCTATTCTGTAAACCGAAACGATTTGAAGTCGCACGATTTTAAAAAACTAACTCCGACAATACAAATATTTTTTCAGATTTTTTTTTTAATTTTTTTGTTATTATATAGATTCTCAAATATCATATCTTAAAGAAGATTGGCGTGTATGATTTTACACACGTCTGCAGGACTATTATTAATTTTTTCAAAACGAGAAATTTATTCGGATTCGGTTTGCAGAAATGCGAAAGTAAATTTATTGCTTATTTGTTGTGCTTTAAAGACTAAACTAGAACATAATTAGATCTAAGTCTAGAAGGTCACATACCATTTTGATGAAATTCAAAACATGGATAGATCTGAGTCCAGAAAAAGACATAGGCTATACATCTTTACAAAAATAAAACCACGAGGGGAGGTAGGGGGAAATTTCTTCCTCTTTGAAGCTATTCATACGATTTTTATGAAATTCAAAACATAGAGAGATCTGAGTCTAGGAAAGCACATACGCTTTTTCAAAACTAAGACCACGAGGAGGGGTAGGAGGTGATTTCTGCCTCTTTGAAACTATCTTACCGATTTTGATGAAATTCAAAAAAGGAATAGATTTGAGTCTGGAAGAACACAAATCCTATATATTTGATAAAAAAATAAGCCCACTAGTGGGGGGGGGGCAATTTATAACGTAAGTAAAACGTAAGGAATTACGTTCCCACCAAGTGTCCCATGACACGGTGAGTTCTTTTTTTCGGTATTTCCCCGTATTTTTTTCTACTTTAGAATCGTTCTTAAGCCGTATTTTTGTACAAGAACCATACTCTTTATAACTTTATTTATAAAACCTAATTGATTACTATTAAATCGCTGGGTTGCGTCAAAACATCAGTTTGGAATTGACTGAGTTATTAACGGTCTAATTCATAAAAAATATTTTAGGTTTGTTACAGGTTTATTTGACAAGTTTCCCATAGAAATATGTCAAGTAAGCGTTTAATAAACCTGAAATATTTTTTATGAATAAGGCAGTAAATATTTTAATAGAAGACCTTTAGAAAAAAAACCCAGCAAATAATTTATATTCGATATAAATCTATTTTATTTTTCTACACCATAACTTGCAAGATGTATTGTATTAACTGTATGTAATGATATTCAGGGGTGTGGCCTTCAAGCCAATATTACAGCATTAGTACATATGTATGTATTTGATAATATTTGTCAATACCGGACGCATTAATGTAACCTATACTATAGTTGAAAGCTCTTTACATAAGTCACTATTATTAAATTTTTTTAAGGAATGTTTTTGATTTACACACTGTGCATATACTAAAAGTTTATGCACCGAAAATTAAAGTTTATATCAGATTATCGAATATATACAAACACACATTCCTACATATACACCTTGCCAGAAAAGAATTAAATTTCTTTTGGAATTTCTTAACAAACAAGTTTTTAAGTATCTGTAAGAAAGCTTACAAACTAATTCTCACGTACAAGGGAAGTAACTCAAAGAAATTCTCATATGAGAAGAATTGTACAAGCAAATCAAGTGATGGATGGATGCATGCCAACAGATTATGGAAATTTTTTCTATCCATTTGCTCTTTTTTCATCATCAATCTACTATTTGAAAACATCTCGAGTCACAAATATTGCATTGGAATTACTTTTTACGAGTAGTTTATATTTCCAAAAAGAAAAATCTCACACGTTGTTTCTACGAGCACAAGTAATTCGCAATATCTTAAAGTAAATAAAGGAAAGTGATATAATCTCTTGTGAATTGTGAATTGTAATGAAAAAGAAAGAATACCAGCCACACAAACATTGACTAAAATTTTTGTGCAATTCTTATGTTGAAATCGAAAATTTCCATTGAACAAAAACTGAAAGTAAAAGAGGATAAGTTGCAAAAAAAAAACAAAATCAAAACTGTATGTACATATATGTATACAGGGTGGCGCAAAACAAATCATACAGTTTTGTTCTGCAATAACTTTTTTACTTAATATGCCAGTGCTGGCATATATTTGTTCCTGTTTTATCGGTGGTAAACGTTTGCATTCCTATCTGCTTAAAGCTGCCCACCCACTTGCATTATAATTGTCATATTCGGAGGTGGCCAGAATCAAGATAATTGTGTAATGTGGTGGCATCATTGTTCAATGTTGTTTACTTTTTCACTATCAGGAAAATTGGGCAATATTTTTATATTGAAGTTCAAACAATAATAATTAAATTAAGTAAAAATTAATAGTCATGGGCTTGTGGCAAAAATTAAATAAATATACGTAATAGCAACAAACCAAAAAAGTTTGTCTTAAGTAGAACGAAAAATAAGCAAACTAACTAACATGTGTATAATTAGTAAAGAACAAACGACAATGGTAAGACTGTTGTAAATATAGAGATATTAAAATTGAGCTTTCATTACAAAAAAGCTTTCAGTAAATTGAAATAAGATGAATCAAAACAATTCACATATTCCATTTGCAATAATGGCTAAGTATACAAAGCAGAAATCTACATCAACTAACACCACACACAGTGAACCAAACACAAAAGAACGCTGATGATGAAGGTTTAGTGGACTGTTCCGTTCAACTATGTGTTGTCAGAATATTTACAAATAACTTTGGTGTTACCAAAATTATATGTGATAATTGTTATCACATGTAATTTGGCTTAAAAAGCGATACGAACTTTAGCCTGTTCAAATCATAAATATGGTCAGTATTTTCTTTAAAAATATTGTGCCGTTCATGGTATAGTATAGGTCAAAACAATAGTAACATGTACAACAACATATTCAATAATATTCAGGGCCATCCTGGAAAAAATTCCGCGTGAAATTTTTCCCGTGGAACAATTCCAACTAACAGCAAGTAATAGGAAAAATAAAAAATTCTAATTGGGAAACGAAGAAATTTCACGCGGAATTTTATTCGTGATAGCCCTGATTGTATAATGAATGAGCCACCTAACGTTGAATATATCAAGAAAACTAGACGCTCGACTCCGCTTTACTGGAAATAACCAAAACCCATTTTTTTTAGTTATCCCATTTTTCTCTTAAACGTAGTTCGAATTATTGAAATTTGTTACAAATAAGCGTACTACTTAAAATTAATGTTAATACACATGCGTATGTGCACATTTTGTTGTTGAAATTTTTCAACATTTCTCGAAAGTGATGTTTCGTTAAAACGAAGTGAATAAGACTAGCTGCGCTTAAAATCAGTGCAGAGATTTGCATATTGTATTATGTAAATTAACGAGCAAATCATTATTTTTTTACAAAATAAATACTTTCGGCACTTAGGGTCGTATAGTGTTTACACAGTAAAGTCTTTGACTAAAATTCGCTATAAGGGCCGTCTGCAGATGCCCAAATCCATGCATGGCACGTTGTCTAGTTGATGTTTCTTCGTTCGCAACGAAATCGGCAGCCACAGCCGCGATGCTCTCGATATAACCACCAGTCAGTCGCACGGTGGTTCAGAATCAATTTTCATTGGCCAAAACCTAAATATTTTCTCGAAAAAGATTTTTGAAATTTTTTACACCATCTGAAAGAAAACATATCAAAACTCAGGTAACCAACAAATTAGGTCAAAACATTTGCAGTAGTGGGCGTGGCATGCTGTTAAAACCAAACAATTTATGTTAATTAAAAAAAAATAAAAATTTGTCACATTTGATGCCTTTTCTTATGTTGCCTAAAGTTTTGTTTTTAATCAATTTTATGTGCAGACCCTGTAAAATTGTAGTATTGTCGTTAGGGTACTATGTATGTATTTGAAAAAGATTTTGTAACACAGTGCGCTCCTAAAATAACTATGTACGTGAAATTTTAAGCTTTTATAAAATTTAGCAACTTTCATTGAACATTCTCAGATGTAGAGGGTTATCCATTTAGTGGTTTTAAAACTGGCGGTCTGGCAATGCTGTCAGCTGTTAAATAAATCTGAAGTATGACTTACTTAGGGAAAATTCCTGCTCATTTCCAATATGTTCTAGTCGAGCTAAGCAGCTAAGCGGAGAAATGTTTGTACAATTAAAGCGACACTATTAGGAAATCGTCATCGAAATTCACGCTGCACTAGCACCACCGATCGATTATTTAAAAATAATAGACGCAATTATATCATGCTTTTGCTGAGTATAGCGTTCCATTGCTTGTCTGTTATTATACTACAGCTGTCTACTTCAAAAATATCATGCTGATTAATTTCACGCCACCCTGTAATTGCTTTAGAATTCAAAGTTTACACACAAAATTGGCGAATAATGATTTTCTTTTTGTCAAATTCACACCCAGCAATAGAAAAAGCTTGCAAAGAAGCCAATTTGAAAGCGAATTGGATGGATAGATGGATTGATGATTCTGGCCAGTTTTTTTTATATTTTTTTAAGAGAAGTAGCACCCAAGCAATGAATGCCTACTGCTATTACTAGGTGATACCTTTTTAGGGAAGGGATAGTGATAGAGAAGACAGATGTGCAATTGCTCTAAGTGAGTACCTGCCGTTACGGCCTTATCTCACGTGTGCCAAAGCACCGGGTGTGGGTTAGACGCCAGACAAACGCCCCCATGCACCCTTTTAGAATGAACCTATGGCCCACTCCATAAGGCACATAGGTTGCAATCTTTGAATATAGTTATCCCTGTTCTATATTCAAGTACCTTGCTGAGGTACTTTGAGCTATCTAAACTCTGCTGCTATGTCCGTGCCCATAGCAGCTCTGTTGAATGGCAACAGCACCTAGAACAGTGTCTGGCTGACCGCGTCAGACCAACCACTAGCATTGATTTCACACTGGGAAGCCAAGACTATTCTCCCAGCGATTTTGGTAGCAACCACAACCACCACGATAATTCTCCGGCTTCCACGCTTAGGTGTATATACACCTAAGCGAGGTCCCCAAGAAAATTCCTCAACCATTGCCGGCACAGCTAACCACTCATCCATAAAGAACGCATGCCTGTGTCGCCAAATAACCAGTGCCTACTCCACACATACCAAAATCATCCCTTTAACCCCGTGGGGTATACCCCAATGGGGTAGGAAGAACTCGGCATTTTAGCAAAGGAAACTGACGACCGCTACATGCACTCAAAACTTCAGAGCAGCGAGGACCACTTACGCGAGAAGAATGCAAGCTCGCCGCCAAGATCCTGTGCCTACTACAATCGATCATGCTTGATAAACGCCCCTTGAACCCAGGAGGTAGGACGCACAACTATTTTGGCACAGCATCTTGACAACCGCAATGCATTTATCTCTAAGCAGCCCAGCTGTCAGGCAACCGGCACCCGTGGTACCAGAAGTAGCCTCTGGTTAGACCTCGAAGTTCCACCACAAGGGCTTCACCTCTATCGTCTTTTGAACTCAGGGGCAGTTCTAAGTGACGCTGCACCTAGCTGACAACAACGGGCGTACAATATTTGTTTTCCTTTTATAAATATGTGCACATCCGTTACTCTGTTTATGTTCAGAGATTGGGTAGTAACACATAAGTTTTACGGGTAATGAGCCAAAGGTCCGTCAGCGGAAAAAGCTACATTACCCTAGCTGGGGCCCCGGGATTGCCACACCCGTAGTCTATAAATAGACTCCCCTGGGGGTGATAGAGAAGACAGGTGGGTGAAGGAAGATATAGAGGAAAACTTCATTATTTTACAACTCTGCTTTTTTGCACATTTCTAATAATGTAGTGTTGCAGCGCCTCTGGTGTCAATGAAGCGTATTAAATTTTTAAAGCTGTATTTATTAGCCATTTTATAAGTTATTTTACTTTGCCGATGATTCTGCTATACAATACTGACGAAGGAGGGCGCTCTGATGTTACATAAGGATAGAGTCACTTCTATATCATTATTATTTGTTTTCAGTTTTATTTTTCTTGCTAGTCTAATAGTACGTTTCCACTATAAGCAAAACAAGTTATTTTTCTCAGAACACTTGGAAGTGCTTCCATTATGTTTTTTTTTGTGTTTTGGTTAAACGAGTCTTGGAAATAAATTTGATTTTCTTATCAAGGCCGCAAACCGTATTATTTAGATTAGTAAATTTTTCACTCATTAACATATAAATACAACTGATGTGGTTTGTAAAATTGCTTGAAAAATTGAATATTCTGTATTAGTGCCATCTTTTGTCAGAATATTGCGGCTTGTTTTTGAAGTTTCAGCCAGCAACGCAGTGTTGCACTAACAAATTCGTTCATGTTTTGGAGGAAAACAAACACACTATAATAGTACGTTTCCATATATATACGTGTTTTGGAGCAGAAAACTTGTTTTGCTCAAAAACCAATGTTTTGCCTTATGTTATCCCATACATATTTCACATCAGCAAAACACCTCAAATAAGTTGTTTTCCTCCAAAACATGAACGAATTTGTTAATGCAAAACTGCGTTGCTGGCTGAAACTTCAATATATTCTGACAAAAGATGGCACTAATATAGAATATTAAATATTTTAAGCAATTGCACAAACCACATCAGTTATATTTATATGCTTTTTATATGTAAATGAGTGAACAATTTACGAATCTAAATAATAAGGTTTGCGGCCTTGATAATAAAATCAAATTGATTTCCAAAACACGTTTAACCAAAACACAAAAAAGCATAATGGAAACACTTCCAAGTGTTCTGAGAAAAACAACTTGTTTTGCTCATAGTGGAAATGTACTATAAGTGACTAAACTTTCATTAATAATCATAATGCCCACTATTCATATACATTTAAAGACAGATAAGGAAAATTCCATTGTGACGGGTGTGACAATGCTATACGTGTAATTCAAAAATATTGAATTTATAATTTTAAAAAAATTGAGTAAAGTGCGACTGTGACTACTCGCACACCAAGTTGCGGTTTTGGCGATTTTTCTAGTTTTGGCGGTTTGTTGTATTTTTGGCGGTTTTTCGTTTATGGGAATTTTTTTTTTGGTCTTAGCTTTTTTTAGTTTTGGCGCTTTTGTTTTTATTTCGGTGATTTTTTCGGTCCTAGGCGATTTACTTTAGTTTTAGAGATTTTTTTCGTTTGGCGCCTTTCACCTTTGGTGTACGGAACCCTATTGTTTTCGCTACGCTGTCCGCCTGTCCGTCACAGGCTATTTTCTCAGGAACTGTAAGAGCTACGGACCTTAAAAATGGAAAGAGTATGTAGAACCTTGGCTGCTACAACAACAAATGCATGATAGTTAAAAATTAAAGGGTGTTTCAAAACGAGCAATGAATAATGTTAAGATCCCATGTAATATACATACAATTGTATGTACATACATACATATATACACTTTAAATTTGTAAAGTTAATGTATTTTTATACAGACTACAACAATTAACACTAAATTTAAAAAATTTAAATTAAAGGGTGTTCCATCAGTTAATGCAATTTTGACTTTGTAATTTTGACAACTTGCTGTATCTTGGAAACCATAAGAGCAAAACTCTTGAAATTTTCAAAAACGGTAAAGCTAAAAAATCAAACAATTATAAAATCGCCAAATAAAAAAAAATCGCCAAAAATAAAAAAAATCGCCGAAACAAAAAAAGCACCAAATTAAAAAAAATTTCTAGGACTAAAATAAATCGTGAAAAACCGGAAAAATCGCCAGAATGAAAAAAATTGCCAAAATGGAAAAACGCCAAAAACCAAAAAAATCGCCAAAACGCGAAAAAGGTGCCAAAAGAAAAAAAATCACCAAATCACGCAAAGGGCACCAAAACTAAAAAAATCGTCAAAATGAAAAAAAAAAAAATCGCCAAAATGAAAAAAAACGCCAAGAACCGAACAAATCGACAAAATGAGAAAAAAAGTACCAAAACTAAAAAAGCGCCAAAACTTGAAAAAATCGCCAAAAACCGAAAAACGCCAAGAACTAAAAAAAACGCTCAAAACCGATAAAACCTAAAAAACGAAAAAAAGCCAAAACTATTTATTATATAGGCTAAAGTTCGTATTAAATTACATATCTAGTGTCCGTACGGAGCCCTTTGTGGGCGAGTCAAAGTCGCACTTCACTGAATTTATTTCCGTTTTGGTTTGGCGATTTTTTAATCTTGGAATTTTTTTAGCGTTTTTGAAAATTTCACGAGTTTAGCTTTTACGGTCTCCAAGATGCAGCAAGTTGTCAAAATTACATAGTAAAAATTACATTAGCTAATAGAACACCCTTTAATTTTGATTTTTTAAATTTCAGTATCGATTGTTGCAGACTGTATAAAAATACACTAAGTCTGCAAATTGCTAGTGTCTATATATAATTGTATGTATGTATATTATCTGGGATTTTACACAGATTTCGTTGCTCGTTTTGGAGCACCCTTTAATTTTTAACTGTTATAGCGGCCAAAGTTCTTCTTCACATACAGACAGATGGACAGCGTAGCGAACGGCACGCTAAAAAAAAGTTGCGGTTTCCAAGGATGTTAATCTTAAAAACTTTTAAAAATAGACACAGAAAGAACATGATTTCTGTTTAGACTGGCTATAAGAAGGCTGTGACGGGTGTGACCTTACAATACGAAAATAAAAAATATTTGACAAACCGATCTAGCTCTTTTCCGATTTTAGATAAATAAAAAAAAGTAGGCGTAAAAAGGTCGTGGTCAATTTTTCTTTCCATAGAAACCTAAGTTGTGCTTTGACAAACATTAACAAAAAAAAAATTGATTAATTAATTAATTTATTTGATGCGATTACCAATGAACAACATTTAATTTTTGTTTAAATAGAATGTCAAGGAACTCAAAATATACTATATGAACTTGGAAGCAGTCCAAATCCAATTCATTTGCTGGGAATTTTATTTCTTGTTTTATTTTTATTTTTTATTATTTTCCAATTTACTATTTTTTAGTTTTAGGTTTTCACATTTTATATTTCTTTACTTCGAAACAAAGAATACAATTAGAACAAATAAAAAAGTACTTTGATTTTTTTTCGCCAATAAACTTCAACCCTAGAGAACACTTTGCATTTACTATAGTTTTCATTGAGAGAAAAATAAAGTATTCATCATACAAAGGATGTAACATGCTTGTGCAAAATACACTTGCAACATGCTGTACTCCTTATGGAATAAGTTTAAAAAAAAGAACTTTTAAAACTGTACTGTTGTATGTAATACATGCAAAAATTTAACGGAAATCGAATAAAATTTTATGTAATTTGAATTGTATATATTTTATTTATGCACATCGAACTCGTGTAAAGAAATTGAAGTGTTCAATCTGCCTAAATACGGGTGGACAAAAATGAATTATTTTAACAATATTATTTTGTTTGTCAATAGAAACTTTGGGTTAAATTGTACAAAGATATTTTGAAATCGTGTTATTACTTCTATCGAAAAGTTGCAATAACTGACCACAAAAAAAACTAAATATAAAACATACCGCTCATAATATAAAAAATAAGAGGTACTTCATCCATTTCGTCCTGTGAAAAAAATTGTTTAGGTTAACTAGAAAAAAATTTAGTAAAGTGTAGGGATGGGCGCGTGTCAAATTTTTCTAACACGACACGCACGAACACGAATACTATGATATTCAACACGTACGAAACACGCACGCCAAAAATTTTTCCAACAGTAAACTGCACAACAAGTACGAAATCAAATACAATAACAAAAAATCGTTTTTAATCAGTGTTTTTATTTTCAATTAAGGGCCTTGTTCATCTAAATGCGAACGATAGATTCGATCGAATATTTATATTGAAAACAAAAACAAATTTCAGTTTCTTGTTTTAGTTTCTAATATAAATTTTTCATCGAACCTATCGTTCGCGTTTAGATGAACAAGCCCCCTAAGGTTAAAATTTTTTTAAACGCACTAATAATCCCAAATTAATATTTTACTTATTAAGTAAAATATTTTTTTTTATTAAAAATATATTGAAGTTGATTATTGAGGGGTTTAGCTGGGTCCTATGCGCATTTCTCTGTTGCCACAATTTTGTTTCGTGTTTTTCGTGTCAATGTTGCTGAACACGATACGAAACGAGCACGCACGAAATCAGATTTTCTGACACGATCACTACGTGTTGAATCGTGCGTGTTTTTTTTTTGGCGATTTCTTTTCAGTTTTTGACGACACGTCTTGGCATTTTTACGTTTTGGCGAATTTTTGTTTGTTTTTCTTATATATGTACGCGTATATTATATTTAATGATTTTTTTAGTTTTGGCGTTTTTTTGTTTAACGATTTTTTCAGTTTTTTGGTGATTTTTTAGTTTTTTTAACGACCTTTTTACTGTTGGTATTTTATTTCGCATGTAAGCGATGCATATTATTTTTGCTTATATTTTTCATCTAAGCGCTTTTTCATTTTAGCAATTTGTTTCAGTTTTGGTGAATTTTTCGTTTTGGCAATTTTTCCGGTTTTTTTTGGCGATTTGTTTTTTTTCAATAAACATATGTATATTTTTAGTTTGGGCGCTTTTTCTATTTTCAACGATTTTTCCGTTTTTTCTTGGCGATTTTTTTAGTTTTTTGGGTACCTTTTTATTTTTCATGTTAGCGATTTTTTATTTTTTATTTTTATTTTATTTTTTTTAAAGAGAAGTAACACTCAGGCAAATTAATGCCTACTACTATTACTAGGTGTTACCTTCTTTAGGAAATGGATAGTGATAGAAGACAGGTGGTGAAGGAAGATATAGAAGAAAGCTTCATTCTTTTACAACTCTGCTTTTGCACGCTTTTTTAATAATGCAGTGCTGCAGCGCCTTCTGGTGTTAAATGAGGCGTATTAAATTTTGAAGCTGTGTTTAGTAGCCATTTTATTAGTTATTTTACTTCGCCGATGATTTTTGCTACACAATACCGACGAAGGAGGGCGCTCTGATGTTACATTAGGATTAGCATCTGCTGAAGTCGGTATAGTTCAGTGACCAGTGACTATGCCTTCATCACTTGAACTTTCCTACAACAACTGATGCAAAGGGAATCCAATGCACATCAGAAAAGTGCGTGGTGTTGTTATTTTAATTTAATGACTGTCGGATACAGGGATTGAACCCAGGATCTTCAGTTTTGTAGTCAACGTGCTAACTACTTCAGCCAACGCCACCCTCATTTTTCAATATTTTTGAAAATATTTTGCATTTAAGCACTTTTTCATTTTTTTTGTTTTGGTATTTTTTTCAGTTATTTCCGATATTTGTTTTTTTAGTGCTTTGTTTTGATTTGGCGATTTTTTTAGTTTTTTGGCGAGCTTTTTACATTTCGTGTTTTTTTTTTTGCATTGTAGTGATTAATTATATCATTGGTGATATTTTTATTTTACGTGCTTTTTTCAATTTGGCAATTACTTTGAGATATAAAAGTAGTGCAAATGTAAATCATAACTTCACCATTGTCTTTTTTCTGCTTGAACTATTATTCATTGAATTGAAATCCATGTAATAAAACCTGTTGCAATGATGCTCTTTTGCTTTAGTTAATTTTCTTACCTTAGGCTTATTTATTTTTTAGTGTTTCCTCTTTTTAACCCCCGACACATTTTTTAAATTCCGCAGTACAAACAGCTATAAATAAAATTTATAGAGTGTTTGAGTTACATGAGTATAAAAATACTCTGACTATTAATCGGCTACACATACGTATCAGGGAAAGCCAATCGATACAAAAATTTTTGGATACTCCCGCACATATCGAACATTTTTTATGCTAGTGCGTGTTGATATCTATTCATTCTCATACTTGCATATACCCCTGCGCACTTTATTTCATACTTGTATGTATCGATGCGCATTCTTCGTTACATCCCGCATATCTGCGCATATCTGTCGACATACCCATGAATTCCAACTCATTCGGTTTTTTAAATATTTTTTAATAAGTGTTACCAGAAATACTAGTTTGTAGTTGTTGAGCTAATAAAATTTTTTTCAAACTATTTTAACATAAAATTCAATAAAAATGTTTTGTCCACACACAAACACACTCTTCGCAGTCCTTAGATTTAAAAGCCTTATTAAATATTTACGGGAGTAATTTGACCGCGGGTATAGAAACACGCTCCATTTTAGATCTGAGTTAAGAGCATAATTAGTGGAAAAAAGGTTGAACCATGGCATTCTTTACAATTTTTGCAATTTTAGCGCTTGTTTTGTCACCAATTTTTGCGATAAAACTGACGTTATAGCCAAATCTTGGCTTTTTTTTACCATTTTACCGATTTTTAGTCCATCTGCATATCTATTTGATGTTAGCGAATTTTCTCCATTTCGGCATTCCTTAGATCTTTAAGTATTTGTAAGTTATTTTAGGGATATTTATCGCAAATGTTTTCTTTTTTTCGCAATAAAAGTGATTGTTCCCAATTATTTGTTTTTTTTTGTGGCAGTTTTAAAGATTTTGAACCAGTATCAGACTTGATATCTTTTTTTATGTTACCAAGTTTTTGCTAATTTCCGACATGGTCGCAAATTTTTCCAAGTTTTTGACATTCATTACAATTTTGGTGTTTTTTTAAATACATATTAAGGCTTTTTTCAATTAAAAAATTATTCACGAATTTTCGCAACTTTTTGCAAGTGAGATTGTTTTTGATTCTTAAAATCTACTGAGTATTTTCGTTCACATTTTTTAGGTTTTGGACACTTTTTAAATAATATTCGGATTTTTGCAAGTTTTCGCGATTAATATGAGGAACAAAATTTCGACTTATTGCTTTTTCGAGGTTTAATAATCAGCTTCAGGGGATTTTTTTTATTGTTTTAATCCTTGCGATTTTTGCAATATATAACTTTTTGAATAGAAATTTGCTAAAGAAACCCGCCTCGTATTTACGCATTTTTTCATAAAATTGGTTGTATGAAAATTTTTCATTTGTAATCAGGGCTCTTGGAGAGCCAAATTAGATCAAAAAAATTGTCAAAAATGCTTCAGAAATTCATGTTACGTGTCTTCTCTATTAGCAAATAGGAAAAGTTTAGTGAAATAGATTTCATGAAAAAAATGCATAATATAAATTAGGCATTTGTTAAATTCATACACAACGATTTTTTTTTTATTTACTTACATATTTGGTAACATTGTTCATATAGTCATACTCGTCACCGTTATCAACTCGGTGCTTTTCGCACCGTTTTTAGTGCTTTTTGAAATTTTCGACGCGACAAATTTTGAAGTTAGTGCTCAGTGCTTTTTTAAATCCATTTTAGGTGCTTTTTGTTTCCAGGCGGTGGCACTAAACCAAGAACTCAAAGAAAAATTTTCTTACCTATTTTTTTTTTCAAGTAAGTCTTTCATTCAGAAACATAATCTCTGAAGTTAAATGGAGCATCTCAAAAAAATCTACCAAGATTTTAAAAGGCTTGGTTGAATAAATACGTGCCATATTACACTCAAACTTTAACAATTTAAGCATGCCATACAACAAAGAAGACATAATACAAGTATTTATTCAAATATAGTCTAATAGCGAAATCTGGTCTAGTATAGACAATGGATGGATAAAGATTGATTCACTTAATGCAATGGGAAAAATATTGAGTCCACTATTGAGAGATTCAGTTGATATCAACTCGTTTGAGGCATTATCAAATCTTGCATTACCATCAAACTTCTGTTACTTCCATATTGAAACGCAGAAGTCACCATTTTTATTTCGATCAAAATTTATTATCTTTGTCACATAGAAGCCGAGGAAATTTTGTAAGCCTTGATCTTAAAATATTTTCAACTGCTAAGCCCATCGAGCCTCAGAAAGACTTGTGGATTACTACCAATTTGACTAAACTCGAGAGATTCGTTTGTTCATACGAAAAAAATTTAAATTTTGTTTATGGTAACTTGAAAATGCTTCGTCAAATTGATTTAAGAATTCACTTATTCTGATAGAAATAAAATGTTGATCGGATGCCTCAAATTTGAAATCTTAGGAATGGAAAGCAAGGTCAACCGGTTCCTATATTTTTTATATACATGTCGTCGGTTGGTTATTGGTTTGCGGCACAGTATATTCAAAATACATTATGGCTGCAGCAAACCAATAACCAATCGACGATGTGTAAATTTTTTTTAAAATAAAATAAGAAAATTTGAAATTTAGTGCTTTTTTACTTAAATTACGCGCTTTTTTCCTGATTTCGGTGCTTTTTGAAATTTAAAAGTTGACAACGCTGATACTCGTCATTACATGCTTGTGCGCACATGTATTGATACGAATATCTATAGCACATTTGTTTGATCGAACCCGCACCATCGATATGCCCACTTATTTGTGTTGATAGCTATAGATATGTATGCCTGTATGTAAGCATGCTTGTTGATGCGAATGTGCTATCATACTCATTGTCGTTGGAGTATCGATATGTATTGAGCAGCCAAAAATTAACTTTTTGGCTTTCCCTGATACGTATGTATCTACAGCGCTACTTTACTGCAAAACTATCGATGGTACTATCGATAGTATCGATAGTTTTATATTAAGCAGACTATCGATATTTTTTTTTCGATAATGATACTATCGACAAGAACACGCTACTTAAAGAGAAAAAATCAAAGTCAATAAAAACAGAATGATGGCGACTGTGTAATAAAGAATGCAACATTCAAATTTCGCCGCCTGTAAACCTTTATAATAATGGTTATCATTACATATATAAATGTGAAAACAAATTAATTAGTTTTGATTTGTTTCAACATAAGATGTCAGTTTTTATCTACTAGATGCAAATTGCATAAAAATACAATTATTATATACCAACGGCTTTGATACATGAAGAAATTTGACGGCTAACAGGTGACACTAAATAGTTTGCTTCTCCTTCTGTTAAACCAATACCTTTTAGCTAACTGCAATAGTTTAAGTAATGATGAAAGATTTTTTTTATTTTATTCCTTTTTAATTTATTTTTTATTGATCCATCTATCTATCTGTTTGCTTTTTCGTTTATTTTTTATAGAGCTGTGAATATATGTTTGTTGAATATGTGTATTAAAAACCTTGGAAATAAAAGTTTTAAAAAAAATCAAGTTTCTTTTTACTTTATGGAATGATTAAAAAATTCAAGATTTTATATTAGAAAAATACACAATTGATAAGTTTCTAAGAATCAAAAACTATCGATAGTATCGATGGCATCAAAAAATACTATCGAAACTATCGAATGGAGCCACTATCGATAGTTTTGCAGCTCTAATACAAATGCTTGTGTATACATACGGTGGCGAATGATTAATAAATATCCCTAGTATCAAGTGTATCTTTCTTTTACCAATTAAATATCCACAGACCGATTATAAACATACTCAGACTATAAGTATGAGAGATAGAGTCAATGCACTTGATAAGCCTGAGCCTTTTTATTTTTAGTGAAAGCGTATTTTAGTTTTTTGCATAAACGAAGTAGAGATTCTCTAGTATTTTGGAATCGTCTACAGTCATAGCTGCTTGAGAGAAAATATGTGAGCATGCGAATTGTTTGCTCGTCGCATAGTAAAATTAAAACTATTTACTTATATGTGTATATATTTTTTTTGAGTGCTCATTGTCATTCTCTGGTTGGAGTGGTCTGTCAAAAAGGAATCATCTAGATTCTACTTGAATGCCTGCGTGAAAGGGGCAGATACTTAAACCGATCATACAATCAACAAATAACACCCTTACAATCACTATTCCTAACTTCAATGGAAAAATTCAATTCGATAGACGAGTTGTAGTTGAGAGTAGCAACGTTGGGCTAAAAGTCAACACTTTTGAAGAAACATTTTCTTTCCTTTTCACACATAAAATTTACTTTTTTAACGTTTTTTTTCTATTCATGTGAATTAAATAAATCGGATTTTTTTATTTATGGCTTAATTAGGCAAATATAATGAACAGACATATGCACACGATGGCCCTGCGGGAAAGGTTAAAACTTCAAAATAAAAAAAAAAAATAGAAAAGCAGGAAAGATAACACAGTGACATATCTGTTATAAAAAACTCTTATTTTATTTTCTTGATTATTATACAGAAAATCTAAAACTCTAGCAAGTAGGTACGTTGGCATGAAAAGTACAATTTTTCCTTTTTATCGAAATGAAAATGTATGTGAGTGTATAGAAGAGGAAATAAAAGGAACCACATAAATGCCGAATATATTTCATAAAAAAACCTCTAAGGGCCATTATAACAACTTACAGAATTGCCTATTTGAACATATTGAGCCGTAACAAATTATTTTATTTGTTTAAACTAAAAAATTTGTGCAACAACATGAAGTATTTTAATTTAGTTATTTTTACTTGAAATATATTTTGTTAATCTAAAGCATTAATTTACACTAGAAATAATATAACAACTTCCCATTGGTTATATTAACCAGAGGGCATTTATTTAATTAAAATTTTTACAAAAATGTATATTAGCTGGTAGCTTAACAATTGTAATTGGTTAGATTAACCTACGAAATGTTCTTATAAGACTTAAGTGAAATCCATATCTTTGAATGTACAATTTTTTACGAAAGTAAATGGTCTTTGGTTTTGTTTGGATTTTTGATACAAGTAGGTAGTAGAGATAAAAGTAATGAAAGTAAAATATCTAGTAGAAATGAGTTTATTAGTATCTGTTGAAGTCGTGCACTGAAATTGAAACCAACTTTGGCTTAACAATTAATTTTTGGGAAATTTTTTGAACTAGAATACTGATTCAACCTGAAGAAAGTAATCTACTTTTGAATTCGTAGAGCAGTAGTTAGCATACAACAATTACACTAGAGCCTCGTTGATCCCACTTGCGTTTTTTCGCGTTACGTTACTTGTATCGCACATACAATATTATATAGATTTTCACACTAAAGTCATAATCGTATGAAAAGAATTTTTTAAATTGCTTGCCAAACTCTAAATTTTTGTATAATGATATAACTTAACAAAAGAAATACACACTTATATATTTGTTCACTAAGTATAAGAGTATTAATAAAAAAGTTGCTTGTTTTGCGCTGTTCGGCTTCCATCGCATTTCTAAGGTTAAGGTTCAATTAAACGTGCTATAACCATAACGAATAAAACTAGTGGGCAACACTGTATAGGATTAAAGGTGACTTGCCACAACGCCATAACAATAGAAAACAATTAAACTTTGATTTTTCACAGTAACCACAAACAGCTAATTGCTGATTGCTGATAAGACATATAATTTAATTTTATATCTTTATCTCATTACTTTATCGCATTTCTAATGTAAAATTTAACATATATTTGCTCCTGCCACCTAACAAACCATATAAAAGGTATAGTTTTATTCGATCAGCTGTTCAGGCTGAGCACAATATGTTGACTATAGGTAGCGAAAGAGTTTTATGATGGGAAATTACTCAACTGTTGAGTGGAGCGGAACTACTCAACCATCTAAGACAAACACTCAACGGTTGCGCAACAGCTACGTCTTATGAATGCAGCCATTACATTGTTGCACTTTTGAAATTAATAGGTCTGTTCAAGATACATAACGAAACAGTCCGAACCTGTAAAAAGTTACTCAAAAGCGTTACAATTTTTTGTGCACTTTTGAGAGCGAATGAGCTCTTAATTTTTGTTCATTTCCTGTATAAACTTTTTCTTTGGGCAAGTTCGGACAAGAATTAAATAATCAGCTGCTTTTTGTTTACTTATGAAACTGAAAAATTAATCAGGAAATTTGCAAACAAATAAAACAAATTTTTATATAAAAATATATTTAAAAGCGAAATGGAAGGTGTTGTTTTAAAAAACTTGAATTTTTAAGTGCATTTGTGCACATTTCTCCCTTCCTTTAATATACGAAAGTTATTTTACAGATCTTTAAGCAAATTACGGAATTTGATACGGTTCGAAATTTTAAAATGTTTCCATATAAAGTCTATTGAAATATTTCGTAATATCGTTCAATAACGAGTGCCGTAATTTGCCCCAGTTACATACAGGCTATTGCCAATGATGCAAATTTTTGCTTTTGTGATGTTATGCGTTTTAAGCGACTAAAATCACTTAAATTAAATTAAATTTAAAAACTAAGCCACATTAATATTTCAAGATGTACAATTATGGTTTTTTGAGTTCCATCAATTTGGGATAACTGTTAGATTCACTCGCATTAGTCCAAACCATGATACAATAATACAGGTAACCGCGAAGCGTCAGCTGTTTTGCTTGTTTTCGTGATGTGATCAGCCAAATGGTGTTTATGTTTTACCAACACAGGCGCACAATGCCTATTAAAACTGTACTAATACAAACATGCTTTGCAAAGCCAAGAGAAAACGCAAGTACATGTATATTGTTTTCCTCTCTTGTCAATTACAAAACAGCAATAAAAATCACTGTTGTTTTATTTGTTGTACATTTTTTGTAGATTCGCGGCTACCTGTATTATTGTATCATGGTCCAAACCTGCACAAAATCTTGTGAAACACACCTAATAAACAAATGAGAAATAAGAAGCTGTTTATGGTTATGGCATCACTAATAGGTGAAGCAAATATATTTATGATTTTGGCAATGGTTATGGCTATGGCACCATGGTATGGCACGCAAGTCATGGCTGCAGTGTATCTACAAAAATAAAAGTCTCAGCAATTGCATGCATGTGCATTGATTATAGAGCAAATAAGTGCCTTTATTAATGTTTTGCCAAAAAACTAAATACAATTTTGCATTTTCCAAAGATGTTGGTGTTACTGAATATGCAATAGGTAGTACAATTGACAGACTATGAGACAAAAATTATTTGAAAACCACACTACCTAATCAGCAGCAGCACATGGACGTTTATGCTTAATGACGACTGGTGCATTCAAATATTTGAGTTTAAAGTTGTTTGAACATAAATTCAGTTTTCGTTTCAAATATATCTCTGAAAATTTAACCAAGATTTCAAGACACAATAGAAGCGGATTATTACACATAAAGTCCATATTTCCGGTCATGAAAGGGTTAATGGTTACCGTTATTTTATGCTATCTCAATATTTGTTTGTTGAAAACAGTTAAAATGGCCCCTTTCAGCAATTGAAAAATTGTTGTTAAATATACGATGAAGTAAATTTAAAATGTTACCAACATTATTAGAGAATTCACGATGGCGTTTTAAAATATGCCTTAGATCCAATTGCACCAACTGTATTTAAATATCAATTCGTATTTAAAAGTTGTTTTTTATATATATTTTTATTTCTCCAATGAAAAACTACGTTTAAATATGAATTGGCCCTTAATATTGCAACGTCGACAAGTTTGTAGTTTTTTCTGTGTAAATTAAATTAAAAAACAAGTGTCAAATTTAAAAGTCTGGAAAACATGTAATTTTTAATATGGCAACATGGTAATTTTGAACTAAACAAGTTAAAACTGCCAGCGCAGCTGCAATTGATGAAAAAATATAGAAAAAATAGAGGTATAGAACTTCGAATTGAAATAAAACACAAGAAAATCCTTTTAATGTCCATCAATTTGGCTTTATTGGAAGGATAATTTTATGCCATTAATGTTTAAATATGATTTCGGGCATGTGGCCGCCGCGGCTGGCTCGAATAAAGCCAATTATACAGGTCCAATTTTCAACCACTTTTTCGAGCATATGGGGCCGTATGTTGGCAATAACGCCACGAATGTTGGCTTCCAAGTCCCCTAACCTTTCTGGTTTGTTGGCGTAGACGAGCGACTTCACATATCCCCAAAGAAAATAATCCAATGGTGTCAAATCACACGATCTTGGTGGCCAATTGACAGGTCCATTCCGCGAAATTATGCGCTCATCGAATGTTTCCTTCAATAAATCGATTGTGACGTGCGCTGTGTGGCATGTAGCGCCGTCTTGTTGGAACCACAACTCATCCACATTCATGCCATCCAATTCGGGAACAAAATAGTCGGTTATCATGGCTCTATACCGGTCTCCATTGACGGTAACTGACTCTCCAGCATTATTTCGGAAGAAGTATGGCCCAATGACTCCACCAGCCCATAGAGCACACCAAACAGTCAGTTTTTGTGGATGTAATGGCGTCTCAAGGGTCTCATGTGGATTCTCTTCACTCCAAATGCGGCAATTTTGCTTGTTGACGTAGCCATTCAACCAAAAATGAGCCTCATCACTGAACAAAATTTTGCGATGAAAATCAGCATCGAGATCAATCTCATTTTCGGCCCATACACCAAAATCACGACGCATTGCATGGTCTCGCGGCTTTAATTCTTGCACAAGCTGGATCTTGTAAGGTCGCAAGCCAAGATCTTTGCGCAAAATCTTCCATAAAGTTGATGGACAAAGCTCCAATTGCTGTGCACGGTGGCGAATCAATTCATTCGGGTCCTCTTCAACACTTTGCTCTACAGCGGCAATTGTTTCTTCGGTGCGCACTGTTCGACGTCTCTGCGGATGCGTATTATCACATAGAGTAAACGTAGTGCGAAAACGATCCATGTCGACCATAAAATGGACGGAGCTTGCGGTAAACTTCGCGAACTGAACCATTATTTTCGAAATAAATTTACACGATTTGCAAGCGTTGTTCTTTTGTCAACCTGTTCATGATGAAATGGCAAACCAAACTAAATATTAATCACTTGACAGCTGACAAAATGGCCGCCAGTTAAAAAAGTGATGCCAACTTAAAGTTCTATACCTGAATAAAAAACACCCATTATTAGGTCTGTTCCAGATGCATAACAAAGCAGTCCGAACTTGTACAAAGTTATCCAAAAGCGTTTCAGATAGCAATTTTCGTGCAGTTTTGAGAGCGAATGAGAGAGTAATTTTTTTCATTTCCTGTACAAACTAGTACGAACTTTTTCTTCTGGGTAAGTTCGGACAAGAATTAAATAATCAGCTGTTTTTTGTTTACATATCGAACTGAAAAACTAACCAGAAATTTTGCAAATATACGAAAAAAAAGTATTTGCATACAAATTTATTAAAAATCAATATGGAAGGTTTTTTTGAACAAAGTTGAAGTTGTGAGTACATTTGTACACATTTCCCTATTTATTTAATAAAAAAATGCTGTTTTTAAATAATTTACTTTTTAGAACTCATTTTCATTTGCTTTTTAAAGCTGTTGCCAATGATGCAAAACTTTTGTTTTTATAATGTTATGCGTTTTAAGCGACTAAAATCACTTAAATTAAATTTAATTTAAAAAGTAAGCAGCACTAGTATTTTAAGATGGGCAATTATGGTTTTTTGCGTTCCAGCAATTTTGGATAACTTTTGCATATTCAGAGAGTAATTTTCTTTTTACACTCATTAGTCCGAACTTGTACGAAATCCTGTGGAACACACCTATTAAAAATTTTTTTTTGCACAATGTTGCCACATTAAAATCTTAAGATACTCATTATTAACAATACGACCACACGAACAATTTGATGTGTCTTAACACAAGCAATAACGTCGGCAGAATGATGACGTCAAATTGCTTGTGTTCAACAATGTATTTAGAGGTGGCGAACACGTATATTCAAATATATTTGCTTTTTATTCACATAATTACTTCAATTATCAATAATTTTATCCTTTTCTAATTTTAAATTGAATTTTTATTGGTTTTGTTTAGTTAAAAGTTTTGTTTTCTACATTACGATGAAAAAAATTTAATATAATTTCAGCCGTATTCATAAAAAAAAGTTGATTGAGGTTTAAAATTCATATTAGTTAAAAAACGTTTTAAGGCTAAATAACGTTTTTTAAATATTGGTATTCATAATCAGTTTTTTAACTAAAAATCAATTAACTAAATTTTTTTAAAATATCGTGGCAACACTGTATTCTTTATTTGTCACTTGCATATTAGTTCTGCAAAACAACGATTGTTAACTCACAAAGTACTCGTGGCTATTTTGTTTATTTGTCGGTTTTCAGAGAAATATTGTTTCTATAAAATAAAAGATATGTTGCAACTTGTATTTAATAAAATAATAAAAAAAGTTCACAACAAATCTTTGTTAAAAGTGCTTTTTATATTATTTATTTTATTGCAGATAAAGAAGCACTAGAATAACGAGCTTTATTTTGTTTGTTTTGAGTGTTTATACATCACTAGTTAATTTTCTACAATTATACTATTTTTGTTAACACATAAAATGAGAAAATAATGACTGAGAATGGAAACTGGATCGCTCCTTTTCTTTTAAATATTCTTTGGAGTATATTTGTTATTTCGGCAATAGTTTCTATAAAAAAAAATTACATTGTTTTCTTCTAAATAACACTGGCATATGCATACATACATGCATACATAAGTACATACATACATACACACATATGTACATACAGGTAAAGTTCAAAATGTAAACAAAAACGAAGCAAAATTACAACAACGTCACCTTAAAATTGGTTTAAACATGGGGGCAGTCAATTTTAAAATTTGCTGATTTACGCAAGTTTTAAAAACCGTTTTTTAAGCTAAAATTCTATTATGAATACAATTTTAGCGAATTTTGCTTAAACAATATTTGAAACGCGGTTTAAAATTTTTATGAATACGGCTGTTTGTATTTGACAGAATGTGTTAAGAGATTGTTGTTCAGCAATGTATTTTAACATTTGTTGCTGAATATATATTTGAACACATATTCATACGGTCCACACGCTAATATCTTGTGTCGGCAATCGAATTTGACAATTGCCAAGATTATTGCTCGTGTGGTCGGCATGTTATATTTTTAGGCAATTAATGCTTACTAGTATTACTAGGTGTTACCTTTTTTTTTAGGAAAGACAGGTGTATACGGGGCAGATAGAGGAAAGCTTCATTCTTTTACAACTGTCCATTTTGCACGTATTTAATAATTTAATTTTAATAGACGACCTTTTTTTTGTTAAAAAACTAACTGCCTGCATAATGTGTTTCGTGGTCTATTTATGCGTTTTCAAGATATTTAAGCTTCCAGGATGATCAAAGTACAACTTAACAAACATAGATCAACACACAGTACAAATTTGGTACAACAGTAGTCGCCAAACTTTTATCCTTGAGAGCCATGGTGTTGAAGCTAAGAACAACTCAAAACACATCTGTTAAGTGCAGTGATGCCAATTTAGCCATTTTCTGGCTAAATTTAGCCGTTTTTCATCCCATTTAGCCGGAAGAAAAGTGAGTTTAGCTATTAGCTATTTTTTTAGCCATTTTTATTTTAATCTAGCTATTTTTTTAGCTATTTTTCCAAATATGAAATTTGTGATTTTTCATAAAAAATTTAAAGTCACAACAATGGAACTACAAAAAAAAAAAATACAACAGAGTAATATGTTATTGTTTAAAAAGGGCTTGTTGAAAGAGATGGCTCAATTGGTAACAATAAGATTTGCTACTGCATTCTTATAATCGTTGCAATGTCGTTATAAGTTGTCGGGTCTAATTGGTAGTTTATGATATCAATCAAACAATGGTCATTTTTTTACACGAGTGGAAATAAAAATAAATTAAAGTCTAAATAAAAGTTTATAAAATAGAAAATGAATAAAAAGTTTCAACAAAAATTTCGCAAGAAATGGATTAGTAACCAAAAAAATTTAAAGACTGAATAGCATAATGTACAAATGAATAGAAGGCGTACTGCAAGTATTTGCAAGTTTGCACTATATGCACAGTTTCTTAATTACCTGAAGAAAAATCATTTTATTTACTACTTTAATTTATTGTTTTTATTTACTTAAAAAAGTTCCCAATTTGCTTTAAAAAAATAATATATGAAATACCTTCCTGTTTTTGCTAATATTCATGATTTTTGCATTCGATTTTGCTTAGCCATTTTTTGGCTAGTTTTTAGCCATTTTTTTAGCCATTTTCACTGATTAAATGAAATTTTACCTTTACCTAGTAGACATACATACATACATACATATTACTCGTAATAAATAACTCAAATAAGGTAAGAAGTTTATTTAAGCAAATGCACAGGGCTATTTGAGCAAGTGCAGTGCAAGTGTATCTAGTGAAAAGAGGCTGGAGAGTTAATGTGAAATGTACTGTATTTTACAAACTAACATGCTTATTAGGTGCAACAGCTCAAAATCTTTATTCGAACACACAACTACTTATCCATATGTATGTACATAAGAACATGAGAACATATTTACATGTTTACTTTTTATGAATTATTAATGTAGACAACATCTCACGTTGGATGTGTTTACCAACTCGTTTTAAATTTTCTATTCCATTTATTTGGTCTCGTTATCCTATAAATAAGAGATTTTAGAATGAAATTTACCTAATATAGTCGTTTGTGCTACACACACTAACAAACATATGCATAGAACAAGTATATGTACATATATGCATTGACACACACATACATACATACGTAATATACACTCATACATAATAAATTTTGTAGAAAAATATTCTGCACAAGTGCCGTTCGATATGTGTGTTTAAAGGTTAAATTAAATATGTCATAAGCATAACCAAAAAAAAACTGCTCAAACTAAAATTAAGCTTAAATTAGACGTCACATAGCCATAATATCATAGCCATAACCAAACCAAAATTCAATTGGTTTGTATGGTAATGGCTAAGGCGCTATGGTGAGTCAGAGTGTTGCCCATAAGTTTGGTTCAAACAGCTGTTTTCTATGGTTATGGGTATGGCACGTTTGATTGAACATTTATGAGCAACACCATATTTGATTATAGGCGACTCGTCATAACGCAATAGCCATAGCCGCAAACATAGAAGCAAATTGAATTTTGATTTGATTTTTCGCCTTAACTATAAACAGCTGATTGCTGGTTAGGCATATTTGTTGATGCACTTTTGAAATGAATAAACAAATGTTTATGGGTATTGCAGCAGTAATAGTTGAACCAAATATATTTATGGTTATGGTAATGGTTATGGCTACGGCATCATTATGGCATGGCACGTCTGACTGAACTTTTAATGATAAACGCCGGTATTCATAAACGAATACTAAACTTAAGATTGATTTAACTACTAATATTAAAAACATGTATATGTACTATAAAGATACATGGTTACATACATACATATTTGTTTATACTTAAATTAGATATGCATATAAAAATTTAATAAATAAAAAAAGTCTTGAGTAAAGATCCTTAAGATCGTCAAGATTCCTAAAATATGCAGTATGTTAATGTGGAAACAAATTTTGGCTATTTTTTACCAATTTTTATTTTTTAATTTCCAACCCTGGAGCCATAATTTTGATTTTTCTGGTTTTTGGGTTTATTTCTTTCTAAAATATAGAATATGTTTAACTACCATAGAAATAATTAGTTTCACTTAGGTTTTCCAGGTCTGTAGCTATGTTTTTTATTTTTCTAATTTTTTATACCAAAGTATTTCCTTCTAAAACATTATCACATGTAATTTGGCTTAAAAAGCAATACGAACCTTAGCCCGTTCAAATCACAAATATAGAAACAAATGGAGTTCGAATAATAATTAAAATTAACTAAAATTTATAGCCTGTGGCAAAAATTAAAAAAAATATACTTAATAGTAACAAACCAAAAAAGTTTGTCTTAAGTGCTTTCATTACAAAGCAGAAATCTACATCTACTGACACCACACACAGTGGACCAAACACAAAAGAACGCTGATGATGAAGGTTTAGTGGCCTTCGAAAACGGCTGGCTGTTCCGTTCAACTATGTGTTGTTAGTCAGAATATTTACAACAGACTTTGTTGTTATTTGTTCATTAATAATTATCACATGTAATTTGGCTTAAAAAGCAATACGAACCTTAGCCCGTTCAAATCACAAATATATAAAGTATTTTAATATGTTAACAAAACGAAAAAATTAATTCGAGATAGTTACTTCTTTATACAAAAAGATTAAATTTTCCAACCCTGGAATCATTTTTTAGATATTTCTGATTCCTTATACCAATCTAGTTCTTTAAAAAATTTATAAAATATTTGAAGTGAAAAAAAAGGAAATTAGGAAATAATTAGTTTTATTTAGTTACTTTAATATCCAAAAAAAGTTAAAATTTTCCAGCTCTGGCTGTGGTTTTTATTTTTCTAATTTTCTATACCAAACGTTTCTTTCCAAAATATCAAATATTTTAAATTTATAAAGAAAAAGAAAAAATAATTAATTAGATTACTTTTATATATCACAAAAAGTGAAATTTCCAACCCTGGAATCATTCTTTTAGATTTTTCTGATTTCTAATGTCAATCTTTTTCTTTTAAAAATATAAAATATGCTTAATTAATAAAAAATTTTCTATTACTTCACAAAAAGACAAAAACTAGTTCCAACTAGTTACTTTTATATGGCAAAATAATGTTTAAGTTTTCCAGCTCTGAAACAGTCTGCTCGATTTTGCTGATTTTCAATGCCAATCTATTTTGGACCATTTCTGAAACAACAGTCCAAGACCAAAATCTCTAGCTTTATTGGAGCATAGTCCGCACCCAAGCTTGCACATGTTCTTTTTTGAGCTTTTTGTTTATTTTGACATTTTGCATGCAGATATGCCACATGATATAGAATTAAATGATGGGTAAAACCCAGATAGACATTATAGTAAAAAAGAAATCAGAGAATCTAATTATTGTTACCGTAAACGAATAAATTTATCCATAAATATTGCGTTTTTTCGTAATATATATTATAGCGATACAATTGTCGTAATAAAAGTTACAGAATCCAGGTGGCCTACTCTGCAATTCGAAGCGAAAGAAAATGCTTTCGAATTTGCGTGTTATTAACATCCAAATTCGAAAGCATTTTCTTTCATTTCGAATTACAGAGTAGACCCCTTGGTTCAGGGTTGCATATGATTGGGCCAAATAACGACAAAATTGGTGCTGGTTGCCACATGAGGCAATAAATTGCGAAATCGCACGATTGGCAGTTAAAATAAACTAAAATTTAGTACGTTTCGTCAATCGTGTGATCGTGCTGTTAAGGTTACCAGTTAGTTACCTTTCCCAATTCGAAATCTAACATTCGCATGCACACATACCAACATATAATCTCAATTATCTTAAATCCGAATGTTTCAGAGAAGAAGAGTCAAATAATTTCCTGCCAATTTTTTTCTGTTTACTTTTCGCTACAATTAATATTAATGTATTCAGTATTCAGCAGCGTGATGCAATTTTTGCTAAAATACAATTTAATTGAAGAAAATTAAAACTTATAGCACAAGAGATAACAAATTTCCACGCAATAATTTTTAGCAATTTTTCTTCTTACATCTCTTTTTATTATTTTGTCTTCTTGTTCTATTATTATTTTAGTATGCACTATTTATTTGGTTGTTTGCTCTAATGTTAAATTTATAAGAAAGAATATCTTTCAGCAAAGTTCTGCAAATAAATTTATCTTATTTTTCAAGGTTTACAATGAACACTATAAGGACTACTACAATGGGAATGAAAGAGGAAAAATATTTTTAAGTTCAAGTGCAGAAAGTATAGAAATTATTATAACTGCAACAATCAGACTTACGTACATACATACATACATACATACATATGTACTTATGTATATATGTGCATAATTTTCTTCTTCTTATTTTCCTTCACAATGACTTAATCATTCATTCGGTTGAAATTGTAATTAAAGCGCACAGTTGCATTGCAAGATTTTATATTTAAGTATATTTTTCTCTTGCCAGAATGTAAATAATAGTTACAAATATTCTTGAGAGCAAAACTAAGCTTGTAAAATATGTTTAAAGATTAACACAATTAAGAAAGCAATTCACTGTAGCAATTTGTGACTCAAGGATAATGTTAACTTATTCATTGCAATTCCACTTGTTGTGTTGTTTCAAATGTCTCAACTATTGCAATGAGGATGTAAGGATGTAAGCAGTTACACTATGCTACACAATAAATATAGAGGGTCTCCCAGGTGGTTGGCAATTTGGTTTCATTAGAGTCTGTAAAACAACGTCCTCTTGATCCAAATGTTGCTGAAAACTGGGAGGTTATTATGTAATTCGATTTCAAACTGAAACTGTTCGAATTTGTATGTTATTAACATTACAATTCGAACACATTTCCGTCCGATTCGAATTACATAATAACCGCCCTGGTAGTCGAGTAATTTATTCTAACCTATTCATTTATAATATTAACTTTATTTCTTTCATATTCTCTAGATTTAATTATCCATACTTTTCTACCGAATTAAAAATTTCAAAAACTAAATTTTACAGGAAATTTTTTTGTGATGTTTGTAATGGCGTCCACATTATCTTTTTTGTTTATAAAGCTATGTACAGACGATTGTCAGATCTTACAATATTGTCAGATCTGGCAATGTGCTGACAATGTACTGGCAATCGAAAATTGCCAGCACAATATTTCTTGTCAGTTCACACGGATGTCCGAAAATCTTACAATTTATTGCTAGACGGTTGTATGACAATAAATTCATCTGACAAAATCGTCAGTAGAAAAATTGTCAGTTCACACGGTTGTCATATGCACAAATTGTTCGATCTGTTGTTATGCGTTGCCAGACTTAAACCATTTGTTGGCCATTGTTAAATATTTATCGTTTGTGTTTGTGTTAAATGTAAAAAGTGAAAGTATAAATAATTATGGACCATAAAGAAGCAATCGCAATGATTTTGTCTGCATATCTTTTATTATAAACTTTTTCTTTAAAATCAAGCGTGTGCAGTGTTGCCCATAGAAAGAATTATTTTACAATGACGCCATTGTCAGATGAATGAACTTCGCACATCTGACAATATTAAAATGTCTGACAAATATCTGGCAATAATTTTACAATGTGTTCACACGATTGTAAGATGTCTGACAATATGTTGTCAGTTGCTAGTCTTGCAATGGACTGACAATGCTTTTTCTAGCAACGGCGTCTGGCAAAAATTGCCAGTTCACACGGTTGTAAGAAATTTTTAGCACATTTTACTGGCAATATTGTAAGATCTGACAACCGTCTGTACATAGCTTTACAAACATTGTAATGACTTTGACATTTAGTGAAATTACAATTTAAGCTTCATACCCGTATATACATATTTACATTACAACGTATTATAATTATAAAAAATACTTATATTTTTATTATCATTATAATTGTTTTGATTATACGTACCTATTTTTGTTGTTATTATTTTTAAATAAAAATAATTTTTTGTACGCTTGAATGTATGTTTGTACGCACATATTCATGTATATTTTACAAATTCATACATATGTATGTACATATACATACGCAGTGTTACACTTCGAAAAATATCGTAAATGGCCAACGTTGCCACTAGTAAACACTATACCCGAAAATAATAACTTAACAAAAGCGACAAGCGTTGTGCTTTAGGGCGATTAGCGTTAACGCTCAAGTTCCATAACCTAATAAGAGCTGTTTAATAAAACCCATATAACCGCTAGATTTACCTAAAAATTACTAAAATGGCATTAGTTTTCAACAATAACAATACCAGTTTCATAGCAGCCAACTTCACTACTTAACTCAGCTGTTTCCAATTGCAAAGCGTTGCCGCTATCTTGTTTGGTTGAGCTTCACACAAAATGTATGGGCATGATTATTAATATAACCAATTTCAGTACCTGTACCTGGGTTCTGTAACTTTTTGCGAACCGAAAATCGTAATATTTATCGACATATTTATTCGCTTGCGATAACGATAATGTGATTCTGTAATTTCTTTTAACGATAGTCTCCCGCTTTATGTTATTCACAATTTAATTTAATATGATATGGTATGTATCCCTGCATAGAAAATGTTAAAACAAGCGAAAAGCACAAAGAATAATTAAGAAAAACGCAACAAATTAGATCTTATGACTTAATTTTTTTTTCTCCAAGCGACACCGAATATCGTTAAAATATGTTTCTGAATAGCAAAGTCGATAAATTTTCGTTACATTTATTATAACGATACGATTATCGCAATAAAAGTTACTGGATTCAGTACTTCAGGTACTGGATTCAGTAACTTTTTTTCCAGCCAAAAATCTTATTATTCATTATATTTATATGTCCGCTTGCAGTAACGATAATGATATTCTGTGCTTGGATTCAGTAACTTTTATTGCAATAATCGCATCGCTTTAATAAAAATAACGAAAATTTATCGTCTTTGCATATTTTGACATTTTGTCTGATATTGATGCCACAAAGTATACGTCGAGTAAGACACAGATGTACACTATCGTAAAAAACAGAATAGAGAATTACATTATCGTTACCCCATACGAATAAATATATCGATAAATATTACCAAATTCGGTTCGCAAAAAGTTTGCTGCATACAGGTACAGTACTTCGATTCAGTAACTTTTTTCTAACCTAAGATCGTAATGTTTACCGATATATGTGCCCTTAATTATGAAAGTGGTCTAAATCATGTGCATTTTCGTTTCGAAATATCAAATAAATCTTTGAAAAACTTCCATAAATATTTAAACATAATTAAAAAAATTTATATAAGTGGAACTAGAACAATTCTAAATTAAAATGCTGCTTAATATAAAAGTACTTTTTCAATTAATCAAATGTAATCTACTAAATATCTCGACAAGAGCAATATATGACTTAGATCACTTTCATAATTAAGGGCACATATTTGTTCTTTTGCAGTAACGATAATGTCATTCTGTAAGTTCGTTTTTACGGTAGTGTACAACTGTGTTTTTCTCACCAATTTAATTCTATATTAGGTGGCATCTCTGTAGATAAAATTTCAAAATTAGCGAAAAGTATAAAGAAGAATAAAAGAAATTAAATGAATTTCTTCAACCGACAGCAAATATCATTAAAACATGTTACTGGATAGCATAGTCGCAAAAAGTTCGTTATGTTTACACAGCGGAACAGTGGTTTTGTTGTCTAAATAAAAATAGCCGATCCTTGTGTATAAATATCTGCTGATTACGATGGTATCATAAGCAGCACATATGAGGCCAACCTAAATTAGAGCGTCAAGCGTTGCGTCCGCAGCACGCTACTTATTTTCAGTACATTCAAATGATATTTTTTTATATACGTCTAAATACATTGAAAATACGTACCCTGCTGTTAATGCAACACTTGACGCTCTAATTTAGGTTGACCTCTATATAGTGACATTTAAAATTTCCTTAATTCACGAATGATCCCCAAACTGGACTATTAATCTAATGGGTGTTTTTTATTGAGGTATACAACTTTAAGTTGGCATCACTTTTTTAACTGGCGGCCATTTTGTCAGCTGTCAAGTGATTAATATTTAGTTTAGTTTGCCATTTCATCATGAACAGGTTGACAAAAGAACAACGCTTGCAAATCGTGCAAATTTATTTCGAAAATAATGGTTCAGTTCGCGAAGTTTACCGCAAGCTCCGTCCATTTTATGGTCGACATAATCGTCCATCAGAGCAATTAATTCGGTTAACCATGGATCGTTTTCGCTCTACGTTTACTCTATGTGATAATACGCATCCGCAGAGACGTCGAACAGTGCGCACCGAAGAAACAATTGCCGCTGTAGAGCAAAGTGTTGAAGAGGACCCGAATGAATCGATTCGCCACCGTGCACAGCAATTGGAGCTTTGTCCATCAACTTTATGGAAGATTTTGCGCAAAGATCTTGGCTTGCGACCTTACAAGATCCAGCTTGTGCAAGAATTAAAGCCGCGAGACCATGCAATGCGTCGTGATTTTTGTGTATGGGCCGAAAATGAGATTGATCTCGATGCTGATTTTCATCGCAAAATTTTGTTCAGTGATGAGGCTCATTTTTGGTTGAATGGCTACGTCAACAAGCAAAATTGCCGCATTTGGAGTGAAGAGAATCCACATGAGACCCTTGAGACGCCATTACATCCACAAAAACTGACTGTTTGATGTGCTCTATGGGCTGGTGGAGTCATTGGGCCATACTTCTTCCGAAATAATGCTGGAGAGTCAGTTACCGTTAATGGAGACCGGTATAGAGCCATAATAACCGACTATTTTGTTCCCGAATAGGATGGCATGAATGTGGATGAGTTGTGGTTCCAACAAGACGGCGCTACATGCCACACAGCCACACAGCGCACGTCACAATCGATTTATTGAAGGAAACATTCGATGAGCGCATAATTTCGCGGAATGGACCTGTCAATTGGCCACCAAGATCGTGTGATTTGACACCATTGGATTATTTTCTTTGGGGATATGTGAAGTCGCTCGTCTACGCCAACAAACCAGAAACGTTAGGGGACTTGGAAGCCAACATTCGTGGCGTTATTGCCAACATACGGCCCCATATGCTCGAAAAAGTGGTTGAAAATTGGACCTGTATAATTGGCTTTATTCGAGCCAGCCGCGGCGGCCACATGCCCGAAATCATATTTAAACATTAATGGCATAAAATTATCCTTCCAATAAAGCCAAATTGATGGACATTAAAACGATTTTCTTGTGTTTCTTTCAATTCGAAGTTCTATACCTCTAAAAAAACACCCGTTACATAAAAGTCTCTTTCATTTGATTAGAGTCGCATTTATAAATTTATCAGGATATCTTACTTTCCCAGGGATTCAAAATTTCCCCCTTCGTCTTGCCTAATGTGTTGTTCTTTCTATTTATTATGCTAAGCTGTAATACAATATTTAACATACAACTCGTGACAAATGACAAAAATGATAATTGCAACAATTTTAAGTTTAAATGAGAAATTTTTTACTGTTTATAGATTTTTATTTTTATTATTAAAATTGTTATAGAAAATTGTTATTTGAGAGCATGCTAACAAACGTTTAACATTTCAAACAAAAAGTTTCGAACACTAAAGCTTTTGCAATCATATTACAAAAAAAAATATTAAATTTAAATAAAAAAGTGATTTTAATTTTAAGGCACGAATGCCATCAAAATGGAAATAGTGGGCGTATTTTTTAAATATTTAATAAGGTGGAAACAAAAATAAAAGTCAATATTAAGTATTTTAATGCAAAAAATGTAAACACCCAGCTAAAAAAATATGTATGGAGCATATATGGTTCCGATCCGAAAAATGATGGTATATGGCCATATATGATTATATATATTCATACATTTTCATACATGTATGTGTAAATATTCCGTCTACAGTATGCAAAGTTCATATCATACTCTCTTGATTACAAAAGCGCACTACTGTGCAATAAATTAAATGACTAAAATTACTTATTTTTAGAATTTGAACAGGAAGGTTGTATATAATGAAACATTTGTTTGGACAAATAATTAAAAACGAACTAAAAATCATTTCATTCATCATTTTAAGTCAAAGAGTGAATCAATTATTTAAAAAACACAAACTCATATTCGTACATAAAATTTAATTTAAGAAATCATATTAAAAACTAATGCAATTAATTATAAAAGGAAAAAAAATCCGTCGTAATAATAGTTTTCAATATAATTTTTTGCAGTAATATGAACTTTGTTTCTTATCTAGAGAATTTTGTTATTTTCTATAAAATTAATGACTGTATTATGATTTTGATTATTTGATCCACAATGTATAAAATCATAAAATAATGGTTTTTTTGTAACAAAGGTTTTTCCTTTTTTAAACGCTGATTGTACGCATATAAACTTTGCATACCGTTTGTATTTTGTAATGGATTTCCAATTCAACAGTGATAAAATACCAAACTTTTTTGCTTGCAAAAACGATCTTATGTGAGATATCATGTATGCATACATTATTATATGGCTCCATATATTAAATCTTATTTCTATACGTGACGCGCAAAATAGAAAGGGACGTAAGGGTAAAAACCGGGTTTGTTCAGGAGAGCCATTTTAAAGATTTAAATACGTGTATCTTTGGTGTACCATCACATCATAAAACGCGCATATCTCTGAGACGGAACACTTTTGGGGCATGGGATCGGTCTCATTCGATGCTCAGATGTTGTCCACATAAAAAAAAAAAAAAAAAAAGTGAAAATTGATATTTTGTTTACCCTTAGGTCCCTTTCTCTATGCGCTGTCGCATATAAGGATCAACATATGAAGAGCTTCATAATTAAATTTCCATATATGAGCACATTGTTATAATACATTTCATATATTAGTCCATATATTAGTTCATATATGTATAATAGTTTTGCCATGTACAATCCCATACATTTCCATACATGAATTTATACATATTGTTACGAAAATAGCCGTCGACAGGTTTAAGCAGCATTACACAAAAATATTCCAACAGGGTTAATGTAATTGCTACGCGAAAATATTCCTACAGGGTCAAAGCAAAGAATAGTCTAGAATAGTAGCCAACACCTAAACAAGCATGCCTAGCTTGATTAAACGTAAACAAGCAAAAGCAACAACAACAACAAGCGTCTGCTTATTAAGAAGATTCACATATTTACACACATACATACATGCTAATTCAAACGAAAAGCAAAAGATAAACAAGCACCGTGTATTGCTTAGTTAATGATGTACACACGTATGCATATACACATGTATGTACATAGTTACCACATGAACTTAATTAGGCAGCATATAAGATGATAATGATCGTCTAGACATTGCTTGAAACTTCTAGTGGAATTTGTGTGAAATATAAAAAGAGGTGACTTATCCAATGAGTTAGTTAGTTGCAGTTGTAAGTCAGTCGCGAACAGTTATAGTTAGTGCTAATCAGAAAGTAGTGAAGTTAAGAACTCGTTAGTCAGTTGATAATTAAGTTGTGAATTAATAATAATCTGCGATACAGTGGTGAGTTGATAGTTAAGAGCAGTCTGTGCTTTACACAAGAGTTGGAGTAAAAGAGAAACTATAGGACAGTCTATAGTGACAGCAAAGTCTGTCGTGGAATTGAGATTATTGTGGAGTATATCGTGTCGACTGGAGTAAAGGGAACAGCGCAGCGAATAGATGTGTGTAAGGGTGTAAGTAAAGCCAGTGCGTCCTTATTGGTGTATCAACTGCAAGTGTCGGCAGATGCACGTGTGTGCATCATTAACTAAGCAATACACGGTAGTTGCTTATCTTTTGCTTTTCGTTTGAATTAGCATATATGTATGTGTGAATCTTCTTAATAAGCAGACGCTTGTTGTTGTTGCTTTTGCTTGTTTACGTTTAATCAAGCTTATACATATATGCTGCGCATGCTTATTTAGTTGTTTGCTACTATTCTAGATCATTCTTTGCATTGACCCTGTAGGAATATTTTCGCGTAACACTTACATTAGCCCTGTTGGAATATCTTTGTGGAATGCTGCTTAACCTTGTCGACGGCCATTTTCGTAACAGTATGTATATGTATATGAATATATAAACATATGTACGTACCAGGCAAATATTCTATAGATCATTTACATCTGCACGAAATTCAGTAGATTTCAATTGAATTCTGTGTTAGAGTCCATACAGTTTACATCCAGTTTACTTTTGACATTTATCAAGATTTCGTATCCAAAACAAAAATCATTAACTGTTTTCATAAACTCTAACCAAACAACTGCAGTATAGCTAATTCAAACACCTTTTTAAAGTTCAGCGTTTTATTTTTTAGCAAAAATTTAAAAAACCACAGTGACATCACTGACTACTACTAAATTTTATGTAGATTTCGACAAAATTATGGTTACGGCAATGGCGTTACAGTATTGACCATTGTTATGGTTATGGGCAATTTAATTGAAAGCTTAATCATCTATTGAAAAACAGCAAAATAAAACCGATTTAAATATATTTCTTGATTAGCTCAAACTTATGTATGTTAAACTAAGTTTAACTAATTAGTAAGAAACTACATCTAAACAATGTAAACTCTCAAAACCCTGACAGGTGTTTATGTTATTGGTGTTCACTGCTAGAACCAGTCATTAGAATAGCTCGCAAAATTATTCTCAAATATTTCAGATACACGCAGTGCCACCAGATTAGGGGATTTGTCCCCAAAATGGGGATTTCGCTTCTCATTTGGGGACAGAATTTCGTGGGGAGGGATTTGGGGACTTTTCATTTAGAGCTTTAACATCACTTTATTTTATAAGAGTATTTTATCTGAATACAATATTTACATTTTATAGTGTTTCTTTTAATTTTACAGATTATTTTAAAATATTTTTATTACGGTAATTATATTTTTATTAAGCGAACAAAAATGGAAATTCGCGAAAAGTTACAAAAAAGCCATAATATTGATTAAGAATCGCTAAAAGTGTAAGGTGTGCCAAAAATGTAGGAAAATTCGCAAAAATTTACTAACAGCGGGATGATAATAAAGTCTAATATTATTAAAAAATAAAATGAAAAAAGTTTGCAAAAATTCGCGAGAAGTTGACTAAAAATTGCCAAAGCCATTAAAAATAAAAAATTTTTGGTAAAAACGCGAAAAAAAAACAAATTTACTAAATGTATTTAAGAAATTACTAAGCCAGTAAATAGTAAAATTCGCAAAAAATATAAAAGAAAATTATAATAATTATCACATGTAATTTGGCTTAAAAAGCGATACGAACTTTAGCCTGTTAAAATCTTAAATATAGAAACAAATGGAGTTCGAATAATAATTAAGATTAACTAAAATTAATAGCCATGGGCCTGTGGCAAAAATTAAATAAAAATATACTTAATAGTAACAAACCAAAAAAGTTTGTCTTAAGTAGAACAAAAAATAAGCAAATTAACTAACATGTGTATAATTAGTAAAAGAACATAACGACAATGGTAAGACTGTTGCAAATATAGAGATGGTAAAATTGAGCTTTCAGCAAATTGAAATGAGATGAATCAAAACAATTCACACATTCCATTTGCAATAATGCTAAGTATATAAAGCAGAAATCTACATCTACTGACACCACACACAGTGGACCAAACACAAAAGAACGCTGATGATGAAGGTTTAGTGGCCTTCGAAAATGGCTGGCTGTTCCGTTCAACTATGTGTTGTTAGTCAGAATATTTACAACAGACTTTGTTGTTATTTGTTCATTAATAATTATCACATGTAATTTGGCTTAAAAAGAGATACGAACTTTAGCCTGTTAAAATCATAAATATAGAAACAAATGGAGTTCGAATAATAATTAAAATTAACGAAAATTATTTCTTTTTATACTTTTGAATAAACACTTTTACTTTTATATATGTGAAATATTTGAAAACGGCACCACTGAAATATATATTTATACTTCAATATCAGGATCGTATGGTGTTACTGCCGTTTTTAAAATAATTAAATAGCTGACTACCAGGCATCACTTTTTGCCAGTGGCACTTGTAGTCCTGTAGCCTGCTGTGGTCTATGTGTTTAATGTATAAGTTTTAATGACTTAACTTATACTTTGCTAAAGTATAAGTATATTTTTCATCAAAATGGTTAAATGTGTTTGCCATTCACTGAACTTTTGCAGCTCACAAGTGGCAAAATCAATTCCCACTTCTGTAGAATTTTTTGCTATTTCTCGCACTCTCCGTTGCGAACGCTTAAGTACAAATAAATACAGTCAAATCTCGATAATTCGTACCCCGATAAATCGTAATTGCCGATAATTCGTAATAAACTGTCGGTCCCTTGAAAGAATTTCGTTAATTCGCAAAAATTTGACATTTTGGTCCACTCGCTAATAATTCGTAATTTTTTTTTTGTTTTGCGATTACGAATTATCGGGATTTGACTGTATTCGATTTAATCAATTTAGGTGTGGACTCAAATAAATTTGACAAACTTGTACTATTATCAAACACTAGATGGTTATCATAAGAAAAGCTGTGCAAAGACTTTTGAAGCAATGGATTGAGTTACAGCATCATTTTAAAATAATATCAAACAATATTGACAAAATATTTTTGGGGACAAAAGTTAGGATTTTCCTTTTGAAATGGGGATTTTAGGGGACATGATGATTTAAATTGGGAACAAGAGGCAAAGTTTTTCTGGCAGCACTGGATACACGAAACATTTTTAAATCCAACATTCTCAATTTAAAATCAAAAATTTGCTGGGAAACTTGAACCTGGGTGTGATTTACTTCAGTAGAGTTCATAATCACAATTCTAATATGTACTTTCTACTGCTTGGGTTTTCCGTTTTTCATTAGTTCTTACACGAACACGTTAATTTTTAATAAACGTAAAGCATTAAAACGTGTGATTTGTTTTGCGGCTTCTTTCATACATGTACCCAGCTAGCCAAGAGCTGTTTAATAGGCGATGGTGTTTAATACACAACTCCTAAAAGAATCTTGTGATGATTATTGGGCGAGTGATATTATACATTATCGTATTTAGCATAAGTGGCAAAATTGAACATGAACTTAAAAAGTTTTGCCATAAAACTTCACATTAAAAATCATGCTAGGACTTAGTAGTGGATTAAAACTACGTAATGCACCCATTTTTAATATCAAATTGTATGGAGGAACTGGTTTACATCTAATTTAATTTCGTCACTTATGCTAAGGTCATGCCAATTTTTTCTTATACATTTGTAAGGCCATTTGTGTTTAACTCTCTCTTATAAATCTTGTAATGTTTAATCGAGGATACATTTATTTGAAATATGTTTGTTCTTTTTCATTTTCGTGTTTACTGTTATAAATTGTTATATTTTCTTGCCGGTTGTTTCAAGTGTTTTTTTAATCCCCGTCTAAAAAAACGGGTGTTATAAGTTTTTAGTGTGTGTCTGTGCATCTGTGTGTCTGTCCGTGTCCACACGTACAGGCCAAACGGCTGGACCGATTTTCATTTAATTTTTTCTGTTTCAAAGATGACTTGGTTCTTAGCTATGTTTGAAGAAAATCGGTCCAGCCGTTTAGAAAATATAACATATTTTCTGAAAAAAGTCGGGGGTTTTTAAAATTTTTAATTTTTGTTATTATTATTTTTATTATTAAAATCAAGTACATATTAATTTTCCGCCCAATTACTGATAATAACTCGGTCACTACTCTCTATGCTGGTGCCTGATTTATTGTCTGGATGCGGGAAGCATAGCTTCCTTGGACGCGTCACAGGTTGCAGATAGTGGTACGTCTTCTGAGTGTCAGTGATACTCGAAATGACATGGCCAGCAATTGGCGCCATTCGAAACCAATAGCTATTAACGGGCGTCTCCGTTATCTGAAGCTTAAATGATCAATGAAACCGTAACTACGGCCTTATGCTCCTTATAGGAACAAAAGGAAATAATATATATATATATAGATATTAATTTAATGTGTTTGGTATTTATTAAATTACTGGAGGTGCATAACAGCTTCTAAAATAATTTAATTCTTTTAATTAATTTAGTTTCATAGATCTGTGCCATTCAAAGTTTTTGCAGCACCATTTAGTGCACTCCACATATAAAAGCGATAGACGTTTAAAAACTCAAAATTCGAAGTACATAGTAATCCATTTAAAGAGGCTGATTGCATCTACATACATAAAATAGTCTTTAATCAATAAATGAAGAAAAGTTTTTTGTTAATAAGTATTAAAAAAATTTAATTTGGGTTTTTACATTTAACTTGCAAATCAAATCGATATCGCTTGATTCTTTAACAACTCTCACAGTGGCTCATAAAAGATTAATATTGAGGAGCCTCATACGATTCTCAATGGTCTTCATAAAAGATTTTTAAGCTAATCTCTGAATAAATCTCAAATGATTGCATCTACGACTAATTAATATATGAGCTCGTCTGCGATTCACAATAGACTCTTCTGCGATTGGTAAGGCTAGCTGGGTATGTACTGTGTATGTATGTATTATAGGGTTGCATTTGTATACTCGTTTGTATAGCCAAAACAAATATACCATGGTATGTACCATATAATTGTAGTGTGAGCGACAGAACTAGTATAAGAGTTATTGTGTGTGCGTGCTTTTCCAAATTAAAATACAATTAAAACAAATAACAATTGCTTATTGTATTGCTGCTGAGCAACTGTTTGATCTGTTTTTGCCCAAAAATACATATTGTAATACAAATATATGAAAAAACCACTATTGAAACAACTACAAGATGTGCAGATGTATGTGCGGACGTTCGTTATGTTATTTTGTGGCGCAGCCAAAGTATAGAGAGAGAAAGAGACAATTTTGCTCTGAGAGTAATTACAAATGCATGTGTTTCATGTACATATATCATTTCCTTACATATGTATGTGCAATTTTGCTTTCATTCATTCATTCATCAGCCAATTACATTTTTTCTCAACACATCATAAGGCACTTATGGTAAAAGCAGTTTTATGTATCTTATTTGCCTTAGAAAAACAAAAAAAAAATAAATGTGTTGTTTTCATTTGCTCATTGCCCAACCATACAATAATTGCTTAAAAAATCAACATTTACAACTAGTAACAGAAAATGATAAATAACATGTTTTTTCATACAAGAACCAAAAAACAGGCAAAACTGGTGCAAACAGATGCATCTGTGCAATGCTATAGTATGTATGTATATACGTATTAGAGGGCTGCGTAAACATTTTTGAAATGTAAATACGTCCTGTTTTTTAAATGTAATAGTAAATGATGTCGTTTAATAAGCGAAGCATGATGCATGTATTGATGTTCGTGTATTTGAGTTTTTACACGCGATGTCGCAAAGACTTCTTGTTCGTAACAAACAATCAAAAGAAGTAGTGTTGATGCGTGTATGCTTGTTATTTTTCATATTGTACGTTTCAGTGTGTGTGTAAGATGTAGATGGTAAGCTATTATGTATTTAAGGATGGTTTTTTAAAGCAAGCCCACATAACTAATTTCAATGCATTTAAGCGTTGGTATATGCGCAGAAAAATAAAAGATCGTCAGCGTATGTACATTTGTGACGTTCAGTTACGCACCCGTGCGTATGAAAAAGAAAGCATTACAAAATTTTTCGTCACGAAGTATTTTCTTCTTTACCTGCAATAACTGAAAAAAAATTCATGCAAGCAGTGTTGTTTAGCATTTGTTATAGAAGTTTTCGCTGTAGTAAAGCATTTGAAAAAATCCTCATGTCTTAAAAGTTCTGGTGAGTGGTCTTGTGCAGGGGTCTATTACGTATGAATGTGTGCATGTACGCATGTTTTTATGTGTGCAATTTTAATATCCCAGTTGGCCACGTCCTTAAGACATCTTTGACGACGGGTACAAGACAATGGTAAGTCGTAGAAGACATATTAAAGACAACTCCATACAAATCGTTGACGAAATTTTCATACAAATGGCGGCGAGGTCACACAAGACCAGATGAGCGACATTGTCGCTCAGATCGCCCTCAACAAGGCTTTATTGAAGACAAAACGTGTGACACTGTCGCTCAGATTGTCATCAACAAGGCTTTATTGAAGACATAACGAGGGACATTGTCGCTCATATTGTCGTCAACAATGCTTTATTGAAGACACAACGAGGGACATTGTCGCTCAGATTGTCCTCGACAAGGCTTTATTGAAGACAAAACGTATGACACTGTCGCTCAGATGGTCCCCAACAAAGTTTTATTGAAGAGAAAACGTGTGACATTGTCGTTCAGATAGTCATGAACGCCGATTTCTTTTAAATTGTCGATTAGAAAACTTAATCTACAGACGACATGTCGTACATGAATCGTCGAAGACAATGTCGTCTAGGACGATTTGGACAACTTGGATTTAAAATTTAAATGCTTATGTGCATGTGTATGGTTTTGTGAACATAATTTGATATTTGCACATGACTTGATGTTCATTACATGTTGAAGGATGAACTTTTTTACTAAAATCAAATACATATTTCCAACAACAATTCTATTCCGCACGTTTTAATTTCACGTGGAATGCAGGAAATGCTCGAGTTGTTTGCCACGTGTTGTTTGTTTTTGCCCATTTTCTATATCAATCGAGCTAACACAAATCCTGACACATCAGTACAACACCGAAGCCTCTAGCTTTTCGGATAGCTAAAGAAAATCGATTTCACGTACAGACAGACGGACCTCGCTTATTCGACTATTCTATCCATAAGGTTCCAGAATAAAACTACTGCATACTTACGGTGACCATAATTTTTAAATCAAAATACAGAACAAGGAAATATTAAAAAAACAGCAACTAAAGTACAAACAATCTTACACACATTTTAAACATATTGAATTTCATGGATTTATTAAATTTGTATTTTTTTTTTTTTTTTTTGACAAACACAAAATTGAAGGAAATATTAACAAACAAAATTCAAAAAGTAACATAACACTGTAATCATAACGCTAATATACATATGAATACATTTATGTATATGTATGTATGTATATCAGGCGGTCAACTCTGTAATTCGAAATGAAAGAAAATGCTTTCGAATGTACACGTTATAAGCATACAAATACAAATTCGAAAGTGTTTTCTTTCGTTTCGAATTACACTGTAGACGCCCCAGTACAAAAAATTAATAGCTACATACATAGTTTCTGGACATTATTACTACATAAGTTGTAAAAACTATAAAATTAAAATTAATATTTACTCGTTACATATCAAGAGTATTAAAAAAGTTTTAGATTAGAATGTTAAAATACAAAAAAGTTAATTTTGGTATTTTTCAATGGAATAAAATTGTTTTACTAAGTATTGGTTTCCTTTTAAATATTCTTTAAACTCAGTACAATTTAAATCATAGTTTAATTTAATTAATTAAATGATGATATCCATCTTCATTTAAGTTTTTTCACTGGTCCATATATTATTTAAAACAGAAAATACTCTTTCTGTTGGGGCATTGGAACCAGATAAACATAAACTGAATTCGACAACTTTCAACCTACGTTGGAAACTTATGTCTCTTTATTTAAAATGTTTAAACATTTTTACCCACCGCTCTCCTGCAAATTTTTTATTCTAATTCTATTCCTTTAATTTTTCTAAAGAGATATATCTTTTAAAAATAGTTAATTCATCAAATAATTCGATGTCATTTATGTTTAACTCATTTCTTTTATCCATAATGAAAACAAAACTGGATTTAACATCTTTCTACGTAGGAGTTTCAACTTCTTGGCAGGCAGTATCCCCTTGATTTAAGCATTCGATAATAAAAAAATATTTCCTCTCTACGTTGTGGGATTTTAAACTTCAGTTCATTAATAATGAGAGAGACCTCAGTCATAAATATTTTTTGGGACTCAATCTCCGTTATATAATCATGAAATAAAGTAGCTTGGCAATGAACGAAGAAAAGCCAGGTTCGTGAAGCGGGATCGTCAAAAATAAGCTTTAAAACATATGATGTCACTAATACAGACAAATTTCGTATTCACGCTCTCAAGGAATAAAATTAAGGAAACAGAACTCATGTTGTTTCTGTATTTTTATAGAACTGCGGCATTTGCATAGTTGATGTATTAAGCCCTTTTTCAATGTTGATTAAAATAGTATTGTTGCAGGAACTGCGTTAATTTTTTAAATGCAGTTTGAGTGATGAAAATACAGAACAAATACTGAACAGTAAATAAAATACAGAACATTTCAACATTATTTCCTAATGAATAATTTATACAGAACAGAACTCTCAAATACAGAACTGTTCTGTATAATACAGAACGGATGGTCACCGTATGCATACTGCATACTATGGGGTCGCATATGAATATTGTAAAAGTTAGAAACGGAGTAACAAGTTTTGGTGAAGGGTATAATAATTTATAATTAATTAATTAATATTTTATGCGTTGAACCTTGTAATGGGTGATTTTTAAGGAGCTTTCGCACTTGATTTAAGAAAAAACACATAAAATTTAGAGAAATGTATGAAATCTTTATTTGAGTCGGTAGAAAGATCTACATATAGAATTCAATGTTTAAAGATGATTTCATGTTAATTTTAATTATTATTGTTCGAACTTCATTTGTTTCTATATTTATGATTTGATCAGGCTAAAGTTCATATCGCTTTGTAAGCCAAATTACATATGTACATGTGATAATTATTAATGGACAAATAACACCAAAATTAATTATAACTATTCTGACAAACACGCAGTACAACGGAACAATTAGCTGTTTTCGAAGGCCACTTACTACACCTTCATCATCAGCGTTCTTTTGTGTTTGGTCCGGTGATGGCCGGAGACTTCTACTGTTTTCCATTTTTTTAGTGTAAAACTTCAACTGTGCATATTTTTACATTGCTATCATTCATATATTGACCTTTTAACAGCAGTCTACATTACAACACAGCACTTTCTATTATTACATTTATTTACGTATGTAATGAAAAAAAAATTTAATAAAGTTTGGTGCGTGTAAGACGACAAAATCCTTAATTAATACGTTTGAATTGTTTTTAATAGCAAACGCATAAAGCATTCATTCAACTAGTGCAATGAGTCGTAACCAATTGTGTGGTGGAATAAATAAAAAAACATGAACTATGGCAAAAGTAATTTTAATACTTACATATTTTCTCTTATACTACACTGAAAGGAAAATCATTCATTCAGAGAATGAAACGGTTTCATTAAATGTTCTGCATTATATTAATGAAACTTTTCATTAATACAATGAACAATTTCATTGTATGCATGAAATCTTTCCATCTCTGCTCTTCATGTGTTCTTCATAGTTCATTGTATTAATGAAAATCGTTACATTGTTTAAACGAATTTTCTTTTTGGCGAATTTGGGGCAAATATAAATAAGTTCCAAAAATTTTATTTCCTTACTGTATTCAGTTTGTCAAGATTAAATAAATAAAAAGTTATTTTCTTAAAATTTATTTTCTATTTCTTACTTTTCCAATTCTTTTAATTTCAAAGCAGTATGGTCATCATAAATGCAATGAAATCATTTCATTTATACAATGTAATATTCTTCATCAAGAATGATAAACTACAAGATTACGCCAATCAGAGAGTTTACCGTTAGACGTGACGTCACACGTCTATTGTAAGAGTTGCCATAAAGTCTGGGAAAAATCAAATGAAAGACTTAAAGCATAAGTATGGGAAACTAAGAAATTTAAACAAAGAAATCGCAACAAACAAATTGTATTATTTTATTTTCTCTGCAAAAATTTTTCTTATTTGTTATTGAGAGTTTCTTTTAATTTTTGAAATTAAACTTGTTTTATTAATCTTAACAAAGCGCTTAATATTAAATTTTATTAGTTATTTAATATTTTCTGTGTTAATACATAGCACCAAATCGAAACATACCAAAACTAAAGACTCTAACTATGATATATTTTTAAATAGCTATTTTCTATATAGTTCACACTGAATTTGTTATTTGTTTATTCAGTAATATATTTTTAATAATATTTTTGTTTAAAATATTAGAAAGTAAAAATTTAAAACATCAAAAATGGTAAATAATTTTACCAAGTAAACAAATAACAAATTCAGTGTGAACGGTACTAACCTTCTAGCAGGTGTATGAACATAAGTCTGTATTGAGAAGTGATTGCACTTTTGTGAGAATATTCTCTATATTCTCTGCTATAAAAACGCTTAAAAAATCTTAATTTTTAACGTATTGCTGATGTTATGAATGGTGAAGTTTAATGCACCATTGGGTGCGGCTTGAAAAACTCTTTTCGATGATATTTTCTTGTTAAATGTTGTTTTGGGAGAAAATATGCAAAAAACTACAAAAATAAAAATTTTAAGACTTAGTATATCGGTTAAAAATCAATTACTAATTACAAATAATATTAAAAAAATGTTAAATACCTACAACAAAAACAATATTGTCTTCTTGTTCGTAAATAACTGCAAAAGTAAAAAAAGTGGGATTATTATATGTCCCATTTTCTTCACCGAACTTAGCAAAACCAGTACTTGTATAGCGGTTGGCAATCCTGCAGTGAAAATAACTTTAAAGAGTTGTATAAAAAAAAAACCAAATTATCAGCCAATAGAAACGCAGTGTGCGTGACGTCACACGTCTACTATTTTTTTGCACTGGCGTAATCTTGTAGTTTATCATTCTTGAGCTTTTCGGCTTACTTAAACATTATTTGGGTTGAACTCTACTGATGAGTTCCTTAAATTTTAAATGTTTTACGTTAATAAATACTTACATATGCTTATATATTAAGTACATATGTATTTCTATATATTAAATAAAATAAGAAATCTGTATATCTTTTATTAAGTAGGTGGTTTGTAAGGAATATGATTTCATGTTTTTAATAGAAAATTTTCATTATTTACTGCTTATATTTCATTATATATATGAAATTTTCTTTATATTAATGAATTAACTTAATTTATAGTTTGTAAAAACTTCATTAAATCAATGAAACAACTACATTATATTCATGAAAAAGTTTCGTTGAACTAATGAAATAGTTTCATTCTATTTATGATATAGCCGCCAAAATTAACTTCATAAATACAATGAATCATTCTTCATTGATTCAATGAAGGGCTTCATTAGCTGACTTTTAATGAAACATTTCATTAATACAGTGAAGAATTTCATTGTCTGAATGAAGGTTTTCCTTTCAGTGTACCTTTAAGTACAAATGAATGCTGTAAAATATGAAATATAGGTTAACCATTGTAATGCAAATTAATAAGCATGAACAAGTATATATGTATGTACGCAAAAATTATAGGGGTTTTCAATAAAACCAAACTGTAGTGTTGTGACAGAAGTTCATAGTAGCATTGCGAATTTTCCCAGACAAGATACAAGACTTTGAAAATGAGCAAAGCGGGAAAATTTTAAACACATACAATTTTAATCTATTATCCAGACTTTTGAAATTTCCTGCACTCTTGAAGCACTGACCAATTTAAACAAAAATGTAACTGTGCGTTTACTGGGCATGCATGCCCTTATTCAAACCTCCATTTAAATGGACTCTTCTCATTTAAGTGGGTTTGTTTCTTCAGAGCATTCCTTGAATTATTCAAAACTTTTTAAGGCTGAATGAATGGCATATGTATTGCATGTGCAGCAGTAAAGTAGCTATAGTTTTAATTTATGACCAAAAAATTAAAAAAAAGAGAGTGCATTCCACATTAAAGGACCATAAAAGCTTATAATTACTTTTTTCTTTCCAAGCAATTCATGGCGTCAAGTAATTTGCCAGGTAAATAAAATGGATTATTTTTTGCAAATATTAAATAAGCTGTTTTCATATGCGTTAATGTATTCATACATACATATGTACTCGTGAACTCATTGTTGTCATGCTTTTTGAAGTTTAAAAGTAAATGAATGTCTGTAATATGTTGGTCAACAGGAACAGAAGAAAAGCATTACAAATATTGCAATTACATACATATCCTGTGTCATTATTAGAGATGTGCACGTGAGCGTTTTTGACTCACGACACGCACGCTCACGCAGAAAAATATTTTACTCACGCACTTTCACGCACGAATGATATTGAAAATTTTCACGATCACGCACGCTCACGAACAAAATATTCTTAATCACGCACGAGTGACTTACAACTTGTCACGATCACGCACGCTCACAAAAAAGTATGTAATCCAATTTGCATTTTTCTTTTTGGTTGAAAACTAGGTTTTTACACACACACATTTACTTGTATGTACATACATATGTATGCACGTATATATGTATGTAAAATTTACACTGCGCAGTGGAGACTTTTACAAAGTAAATGGCAATAAATCTGGAAATTATAAACTACTGAGTGGATTTATATGAAACGCCTTACATCTGTACGGGAGAGCTTAGGCTTTATGGCACATGTCATCACAGCCTTCTAACTTGAGCTGGACAAGAGTTGCACTGAGCCAAAGTTGACTACCTGGGACTCAAAAAAACTTTTTGAAAAATTAAGACAGCATTAAATTTTTGACAAAATTTTAATTAAAAATAGGAAAAAAATTTATTAATATCTTCATTCGTGAAATCGGAAAAATGCTAAAAAATCAAAATTTTAAAATTTCCCTGAAAAATTCATGTGTTTTTTTAAGTATCTTCATTATTTTCAGTTTTTTAAAAAACTTTGTCTAATACATTCACTTTTTAATTACATAGCGCTAAAGACAATACATTAAGAATATGCTTAGAGCCAATTATTTTGTATTTGGAACATGTACCCGACATTCAGCAATGTCCTAAAATAGCAAATTTTAAAAATATTTTTTATGTGTAAGCTCTTATAAAAAGTTGTGACGGTAGATTTGAAAAGTTTCTAAAAATTGTTGACTAAAATTTAGGAGTTATTTTTCATAAATGTGGATATACGCGCAGATTTTCTGAAAAAAGTCAAAATTTAGGGAAAATACAGTTGTGTTCCATAAAGAAATATATTAAAATAATTTTATTTGTCTCTATTGGTATTTTTGAATTTTATGAAAAATGGGATTGAAGGCCAACTTTTAGGGCCGGACGCACCCCCTAAATTACAACTTATCGGTATGAAATTTTTTTGTATTTTTTTTTTACAGAAAACTGAACTGATTTGGGGGTGAGAGTAGAAGAAATCAAGGAAAAAAAGTCTCCATACAATCAACGGCCACTCTAATGTGCATACATAAATATTTTTTCTTTTCAATTTAAGCTGTAAAAATGTTTTCCCATTATTTAAATTAATTTTCATATACATATTTACATAAGTTAATCATTTTTGAATTAATATTTAAACCACTGCATGCTGACAAAATTAATTAATGGAATTGAATTTATTAAATATATTTAACAATCTTTCAAAGGCCTTTTAAAACGGAGTATAGTTATGGGAAAATTTTAATTAATACCATCAGTTTGTAAATTATTGGCGTTGTTAAAAAAAAGTTCAATGTAAATGCAATAATAGTGTTTTTTGTTGGAAATTAAAGCAATTAATTACACAAAAATTGAGTTTGATGCAAAAAAAAATATACAACCACCCTTAATCCATTTTAGTATCAACATCACTTTGTTTCAATGTCATCAGCAATTCAATTCAACATTATTGCATTCGATGATTACGGCGCACAGTGTAGCCTGTGCGGCCAAAAAAGAAAAAAATATAACAGCAATATTTAAAAAATCTTTTCCACCATTTTATAATATATTTCATACATGAATTCATATACATATATACCCTGCAGGAAATTGAACTAACACAAGACTAGTCACGTGATCGGTCCCCAAGTGATTAGGGACCAGTCCGAGTTCTAACACTTCCTATGAAGCGGACCACTAACTTTTACATGAGGATGGCCTAGGAGCATGTTATAATTGATACTTCGTATGCAACTTGTGACTTGTCATTGAACTATCTCATAGTTAATCGGTGTAGAATAATATAAATGATTTAAAAATGTCATTCCGACACTTAACAATGAAAACTTATAATATTTTTTTTTTGTTACAAATGCAATTATGTATATTTTTTTAAACAGATATTTTTTTGGGATTCGAACCGACAACCTCCGTCATGACAGGCTTGCACACTATCCACTCCACCACAATGACACTAATATTTTAAAAGTATAAACACTAGTTACGCTTAGGTTAATATCTAATTATAGTTAGTTTATATGAAAAATTAATTAAAATTTTTATTTAAAAAATTTTGGGCTATTTTTCATTATAAATTTCAAAATGGAGAAAATTTAAAATTTACCAAAATTTGCGTGAACAACTTTTTGGGCGATTTTTCATTGTAATTATTTTCATGTAGCCTAAATATTAAATAAATTTTAGTTTGTACTAGTCTCCAATTTTATTTTTTTTGTATTTAATATCTTATACACAACGAATTTTTTATGAACTTAAGCTAATAATCGTCAATACGTACTTATCAACATACGTATTAATACGAATACCCCTTATAAATTATATGCGCACTTACTCGTATTTGTGTTGATACTCATAGGTATGAATGTCTGTATGGAATGATGCTTGTTGACGCATATGTGCTTTAATACTCATACTCGTTTGAGTACTGATAATTTTATGAGTATTAAAAATTTACCTTTTCGTCTTTCTCTGATGCAAGTATATAAATATATGTGCATACCAAAAATTCGTGCAAGAAAAAATTCTTTGTGTAAGCACAAATATAAGTTTAAGGAATAAAACTTAAGAACTATTGCAAGAAAACTTTCATCTAAAGTGGATAAATTTGAAAATTTTACTTATTTTTATGGTTAAGCATATAGACAGCATTTTGTTCCCGCTTTTGGAACTGGTCAGTAGATTTCAACCCAAAATATTTTTGAATTTAGCTCACAAGCTTCGTATGTTTATAGTAAGACACTTAATATTATATTGAGAATCACAATATACAAAGATAATAAGCAGGGAAACCGTAAATATGCAATTTCATGTTTTTTCTTGTGTGACGTATTAATGCGAGGACAAGGTATTTATTTTGGAATCGATTTGTTAGTGTATATTTTACCCTTTAAAGTATGTTTTCGCATATCTCAGTCTGAAACGCATATTTTTAGCATATTTTCTAACTTTTAGAGCATAATTTACGCTTTTAGGGCATATTTTGAAACTTTATAGAATTTTTTTAATATGCTTACAAGTTTATCTGTTGGTCAAAATTTTTACTTTTAGTTTTCGCCATTTAAATTTAATTTCCAATCTTCCATGTAGTATATGGACATTAGTCTAAATAAAAATTTGGGTTTGCTAGTTGTGACGGACTCTGCGTCGATTACATCAGTAGACATTGAAGGAACATTGTCAATGTATAAAAATTTACTTAGATGTGACAGGCAACGATTTTTATTTGAAAAGCTAGATCAATACTTTGTTGTTTATTCCAATAAAAGTTTTAAATAAAAATTTTGTCTTATTTATCCAAAATACAGTTCAAAAGTTTTAATTCTGATTTCGTGATCTCTTTTGAAATTGAAGTTAAATTGTTACGAGAGTATAAAAAATTAATTTGTATTATTTGCCTAAAGCAATTATGTTTTAACGTGCACTTCAATCTTAAATAATTGTTTTTAATACGGCAGTTATTCTTTGTTAATTATTTTAATGTTTCCCTTTTTTGTTTATTTTATTTCTGTCTTATTTTATATGCAAACGTTGTTGAATTTTTAAATAAATAATGTATTTTCGTTGACAAATGAACCAATTTGTTTTATTTTTAGGAGTATATTTTTGAGTTTTTAGTGCATATTTTCAAGTTTTTAGTGCACATTGAATGCGCATAAACCACTTTTTTTAGAGCATATTTCTAGTTTCCCTGATAATAAGTTTGAAATCCGTAAACAAAAATCTTTATAAAATTAAGTATCTTTATTCGATTGTGCATCTATTTTATTTTCCACATAAAATTGTAAAACTTATTTTACTAAAACCTATTATTAAATATTACACAGATTGAAACAAATATTTTTTTTTATTATTTCAGGTAATTCAAACTTCTGTATTAAAACCAGCTCAATAAGGTAAATTTTTATATTAATTTTAAATATTATAACAGCTGAAGCAGTTGCATTTGTATATAGTGAGAAACTGAAATTTCTATAGAGAGAAGGAGAACCGAACTAAATTCTGAACCTACAAGCTCATAGTTATGTACATAAATCTCGTTACCTTAATATAGAAAGACCCTGGCTTATTTTTTTTAAATCGAGATTCTTGCATTTTTTCGATACACTAGATGTTCCTCTATCAAAAAACTGTAGTCTAATCGTCACTTTCGATAGCGAGCTGATTCGGTCACGTTTTTCAGTTTGAGATTATGGCATTCGCTATCGAACAATGTAATAATATGGTTCGATAAAGCATTGCCAAGTTATCAGATTATCTAGAAATTATATGACACCTTTACGATTACAAATTTATATCATACATAATATATTTCTGTGTTAGATATTGTGGCAAAGAAGAACTTGGTCAAAATTTATATCTCACAACTTTTAATGGCCGAAATTTTTGATAGGAACTTGGCCGTTTTTCACATTTATGTTTTTGTGAGGATCTGATTACTTTTTGAAAAGATTTATATAATAACGCTTATTAAACTTAAAATTTCTAGGGTATTTTATTTCTATTCATGATCACTGTGCCAGTTGAAAATGGCAGAGTTATACCTAATTTACATTAAGCATTTTTTCATGAAATTAGTTGCATGAAAATTTTTTATTTGTCAATAGGAGGCCTCGAGGAGAAACTTATAGCAAAAAAGTTGTCAAAAATGCATCAGAGATTCAATCTACGCCCTTTTTTTTATATAAAATTCTCTTTTATAGCGATGTAATTAGCAAATAGAAAAAGTTGCGTGCAACAAAATTCATGAAATTTCATGAAAAAACGCTTAATGTAAATCAGGTATTACATAAAATAATGAGTAAGAGTGTGATGGGTGTTGAATTGTTGACCTTAAATATGCACCATTGTGTCATTACACCGGGTCGCCAGTGTGTATGCAATTTGGTAAGAGGAGACTGGAAGAAACATGTAAAATACAGCGTAAATTTTACTGGGCATGACTCCGCCTATTTTCTCAATATATTTAAGTGTTAAATAAAGTCTGCTTAGCCGAAGTACATAAATCACAAGGATATGCCCAATGTGTATGCAAAGTTTCAATAGGGTAGCTGGTGCTTTTAATTTTTGGATTTTCCGATTGAGTAAATCAATTACTATTTGTGTACAAAATGTCAGCTCTCTATAGTATAATATTATGTAAAATTTTCATGAGCCTGGCCTCGTTGATTTTTATATCTGCTAGTGGTATTAAAAAGTTAATAACAAATACCTGAGTATTAAATTAAAAACTGCTAAGCCGAAGTACCTGAACGAAAAAGCTAAGATTTATGGGTGAAGTCACGGCTACTTTTCAAACTAGGGAATTTTTTTTGGATAAGTGCAATGTGTATGAAAAGTTTTAATAAAATGTATGTTAATTTTAAATTTGAAGTGCTTGTTTCCGCCCTCTGATAGCAACTTCAGCAACTTCTGGGTTTTCAGATTTTTCTTAGTGATCTCTTATTTAGATTTATTTGTGTATCAAATTTAAGATCGCTAGTGCGAATTGGAGTTTTACCGTCGTGGCCCCGCATACCGGGTAAAACTTTTTGGTTTTAAGATTTTCCCATTGGCTTAAAATATCAGCTCTCTAGCGCGAATTATATCTTTAAATTTTATCAGCATTACCTCTCCTCACTATTCCTAACTCAAAATTTTGTTGTGAGCAGCGCTTATAATTCATGCTAATTTTCTGCTAAAATTCGCTAGACCGATGTAGATTAAACACAAGGCTAACACTTTATGGGAGTGATCAAGCCCAATTTTTAAGGTGATGGAAGATTTCACTAAATTGGCTTGAATTAAAAGCTGTATATTAAGTATTTAGTTCAAAACAATATTAGCGTGGCAACGCCCATTCTGGTAAAAGTTTTTGGGTTTTAAAATTTTTCTAGTTTGTTTCTCACTTAGACCTACTTGTATATCAAATTTCAGCCCCTTAGCGGAACTTTTAATTTTCAAGTTTTATGGGCGCAGCCCCGCCCATTTAACTAAAATTTTCGGGTTTTTAGATTTTTGTAGTTGGTTTCTCATCTAGACCTACTTGTATATCAAATTTCAGCTCTTTAGCGCAACATTTAACTTTAAATTTTTATGGGCGTAATGCCGCCCACTTTTCCAAAGTCAAAATTTTTTTGGGTCAGTGCTTATTATTCGTGTCTAGTTTCGTTACAAACGGATACTAATAGCTAGATAAATAGTATATCTAAATATGCTGAGCCCCAGGACATTAAAATGAGGTTTAAATTGTATGGGCGTGTCAACGCCCACTTTTTTAATATAAAATTTATAGCCTTTCATTACCGCAGTATATATGCTGAATTTCAATAAAATAGCTTCCATGAAGCGCCTTAGATTAGCATTTTTAATTCTGACCTTTATGGGCGTAGCCCCGCCCTCCTGGCTAAAATTTCCGGGTTTTCAGATTTTTTTATTTTATTTCTCACCTAGACCTAGCGCTGTATCGAATTTCAGCTCAATAGCACAAATTTTAATTTTTATGGGCGTAGCCCCGCCCTCCTGGTTAAAATCGTCGGGTTTTCAGATTTTTCTGGTTCATTGCTCACCTAGATCTTCTCGTGTACCAAATTTTAGCTCTCTAGCTATAGCGGAAGTGCTTCATCAATTTGATGAGTGTGTCAGTGGTCATTGGTCAGTGAGTATGTCTTAAAATATGCACTTTTTGCACGTCTATATCTTCGGAAGCTTTCACTGTAAAACTTTCAAACTTCGCATATGTTATATATGGTTATATGAATTTATTCTAATTATGATTTAAATTTCATAATTTTACGGTCGCGGGGAACAAAGTTATGAGGGGGGTAAAAACAGCTCGAATGGCTTCCTGTAAATATACACACTGCGTGCATTGGCCAGAACTTGGCCTGGCGCACTATCGTGCGCCTAGATAAATATGAACAAGTATAAGGCAAATTGGCGTTTGACATACTTACATAACTATATTTCTTTTGTGTATATGTATAAAAAAATCAAAATGTGAAAATGAATGAATGAATCATTTATTTATTTCCTTGCCATCGCATTTACATGTGTAAATATGCCGGACATGGTCTCTATGCACCAGGTTGGGCATCCTTAACATCAATATATAAATCATTTGAATAAAAAATATAATAGATATACAGTACGCCATGCAAACGAACATAAAAATTACAAAGATTTTTATATGGAATTCAAATAAATCTGAGTACAAAAATCCAATAAAAAAAAGAAGTGAGAGTGGGAGGTATATTATGCTCCATTACGAGATTATAACATGGGCACCCTAGGGTCCAAGTACATGTACACTTGAATTCAAAAAGTTAAAATGCAGCATTTTTTTCATATGTAAGATTTAAATATATATTTAAAATTGCCCACTAAGTGTACAGTTTAACGTGTCATAATCCGAAACCATACAAAACAGCTCTTCACCGTAACCATAAACAGCTGTTTGATGGGTAGTCATATTTGTTGTTGCACTTTGGAAGTGAATAAACAAATCAAAACATAAACAGCTGTTTACGATTATGGCAGCACTAATAGGTAAGGAAAAGTGAAGCAATTTGTTTGAGAAATGCCTCTGGAAAATGTGCCTATTTTGTTGTGCCTCAAAGTAAATGATTAAAACTTTTTTTGAATGAAATTGAAATTCCTTTCAAAGACAAATTTAAATACCTTGGTATTTATTTCAATAAACTTTTTAAATTTAATAATCATGGTAAATTTATATTAAATAAAGTCTACAGGGTGAAACAATGTTTGGGAAGAATTCTGTCCCATAAGTCTCTACCTGTTAAAACAAAATTATTAGTTTATAAAACATGTTTGAGACCAGTGCTATTATACGGGTTTCCAATTTGGTTTATTATTTCACCTACAACATGAAAAAAATTTGAAATATTTGAGAGAAAGATGTTACGTTCATGCATTGGGAAAAAATTTGTTTCAGGAACGAAACGATTTTCAAACTCTGTTATTTATGGGATGTCATCAGTTACTCCTTTGAGCTGTTATGCCATAAAATCAATTGAAAATTATATCACCAGGTTACATTTTCACGAAAATGATGTTCTTAAAAATATAATTTTGACTAAAAGGGGTTTCAGTTGGACAAATATATACTAACTACCTTTCTCCCCTTGGTTTGCAGAATAAATTGTTTGTTTTCGCTAATTCGTCTCCGGATTTCTTTAATAAAACTTATCCGGGCTCACACAGAGGTTAATTGAAATTATATTTGGATTTTTATATGTTTGTAGTTTTGTATTATTTTTTGTAGTTTTTAAGTCTTAATGTTAAGTTTACGAATATTTTTTAGAGATATAAACTCACGAAACTGTTAGCATCGGGAGCAAATGCGTTATATTTTTTAAAATCTACCCAGCTAAAAAAATTATATATGGTCCATATATTTTTAATATATGAATGAATATAACTATATATGAATATGTATGAATTCATGTATGGAAATATATGGGATTTTACATGGCAAAACTATTATATATGAAATAATATATGGACTAATATATGAAATGTATTATAATACACGAGCTCATATATAGAAATTTAATTATAAAGCTCTTCATATGTGAATCCATATATAAAAATAAGATGTAATATATGGAGCCATATAAGAATGTATGCATACATGATATCTCACATAACATCGTTTTTGCAATCAAAAAAGCTTGGATTTTATCACTTGTGAATTGGAAATCCATTAGCAAATACATACGGTATGCAAAATGTATATGCGTACCCTCAACGTTTAAAAAAGAAAAACCTTTGTTACACAAAAAAAAAAAACAATCTTGTGTGATTTTATACATTGTGGATCAAATAATCATTTATTTTATCGGAAATAACAGAATTCTCTAGATAAGAAACAAAGTTCATATAACTGCAAAAAATTATACTGAAAGCTATTGTTACGACGGATTATTTTTTATTTTATAATTAATTGCAGTAGTTTTTAATCTGATTTCTTAAATTAAATTTTATGTACGAATATGAGTTTTGTGTTTTTGAAATAATTGATTCACCTTAAAATGATGAATGAAATGACTTTTAGTTCGTTTTTCATCATTGGTCCATACAAATGTTTCATTAAATACAACCTCCCTGTTCAAAATCTACAAAAAGTAATTTTAGTAATTTAATTTATTGCACAGCACTGCGCTTTTGTGAATCAAGAGAGTATGAATATGAACTTTGCACACTGTAGAGGGAATATTTACACATACATGTATGAAAATTTATGAATATATATAATCATATATGCCCATATACCCTCATTTTTCGGATCCGAACAATATATGGGATATCATATATTGTCCATACATAGTTTTTTAACTGGGTATTTAAAATTTTATACATTTTCAGTTAAGTTCGTTACTGTATTTATCTTGTCAGAATTTTTAAGACATTCCATTATAATCTTAAATGTTTCAAATTTGTTATTTATATTTTATACCCTATTATTTTACAAAAGTCTCAATAAATTAACTATTAACTATTAAAAGGTGAGGCAAATTTATACATATGTTTGCATTTGGTTATGGCAAATAATGCAAAATTTAATACAAAAAATAAAATTTGTATAAAAACAATTTAATCGACTTCAAAAATACACACTAAAGCCCAGATCCCACCATCGGAGCAATGTTTTTGTCGGCTCACTGCAATAAAGTAATAAGTATTGAACCAAAAATGGCCATATTCCTCAATTAATTACGAAATAAGTCTTTAGGGCTTTGATACCACCGCAGTATAGTGGAATCACGTTCTTATTTTTCAATTACTTGAGAAATAAGACAAATTGCTTTTGACTTTTGACATTGCAGTGAGCCAACGAAAATCGATACTTTTCACAAATAGCGGGATCCCGGCTTAAGAATTTAAAATAATTTTCTTTCAATTAAAAAAAAAAAAAATACTATCATAATTCACTCTACGCTGCGAAATGCGGGTGTAAACATTGAAGATGTAGCAAGAACTTGTAAATCAACTCATTTGTTATTTAGGAATGGTGATTTTTAGTAGCCTTTCGGCATTATCAGCGCTTGATCTTAAGCATTACTTTATTAGGATCAGTGAATGGTGCAACTATAGCTGCAGACATTTTTTTTTGCACGCTCATAAGCAAATCTTTTCTTTTTCTCAGCTTTTTCTCTTTCTCCAAACTTTCATTTTACTTATTATATCTCATTCTCCGCCCAAATAACATATATGGACTTAAATTCAACAACTTTCCTCTGTTAACATAACCTAATCTACTTCTCTAACAAAATTTGAAAATAACTCCCAGCTTATTGTCTAAAACTTTGGCCACTAGTAGTGGGATCGTAATAAGTACCAAGTTCTTCCTCGGAAAAATACATATTCTCTGGTTTGTTTTGATTATTGTACTAAATATACTTAATAAGAAACACACTATAGTTGTCCCTTTTCAACAGTTATCAAATCAGCTGGTTGTAACTTTTTTCACTGGTAATTTTTTTCAACTCTGATATACCTTGTGATCTAGGGCGTTTACATTAAATATATGTAACTCACAGTATTTTTATTGTAAATTGTCAAATAACGAGCAAAAATGTTTTCCGGTTATTCAATCATACATTAAAAAGCCTCAAGCAATCTTTCAAAAATAAGACAGGGTAATTTGGTAAAAGCACTAATAGTGCACTACTTCAGCATCATGAACATTTAAAAATTCATAACTTGGCAGCACTTGAAGCCATTGACATACCACCTGCACCAAATTTCCGCAAATGGCGCAGAAGATTATTTTCTGATGCAATAGGGTTTAGAAGGTTGTAGTGAAATAATAAATTTTAAATACTTTGATATTTGAAAATTATTTTTCGAATATCAAAGTATTTTATTTATTATTTCCGATTATATCGGATTTCCGATTTTTTAAATTGAGTAGTTGAAAAATGGGGGTTTGGTACCAAAATGCCACTGCATGTTAACATACAAAACAAAATCTACTTTTTCACTACATTTTGTCGAAATCTACTTAAAATCTAGTAGAACTTGGTGATACAACTATGCTTTTTTTCTTAAAAATTATACTAAAAAATAAGGTGATATACTTAAAAAGGTGCGTGAACTAGCTACATTGCAGTTATTTGGTTGTTGTTTTGGGAAAATTTGCAGTCAATGGTTTTAATTTTTAGGTATGAAATCTTTATAATTACCAAAATGAAATTAGGTGTACACGTCATAGATTGGAATAGAGATTTCAATTGAAATCTGCTAGATTTTGTGCAATTTTAAATTACCTATAAAATATCTTTCATAATTTCATTACAAATACTCTATTGTAAGTTTAACCATATACGATTTAAGAGTAGACGAATTAAAATTTTGAAGTTAAAAATATACTTACTTTTATATAATTCCTTACTAGCTGTGCGTGCAGAAAATATCTGTCATATATGAGAAGAATTCAAAAGAAAAAATTCTAATTAAAACCTAAAAAAGTTTTTAAGTCATTTTAAATTGATGAATTGATTAAAAATAATAGTTTAAAACAGCTATGTATGTTTCACAAAATAAAACTTCTGAAAAATGTTTAGCCAATTAAAAGAGGAAATGTGAAAAAATCTAGGATTAAATTGTTTGTTAAATCTTTTAAGCTATTTCTGACTGCCTGAATGAAACAAAGGCATTCAAAAAAAGAAAAAAAGAAGTGAAATATAGCATTTGAAATTCATATCAGTTTGCAACTACTTACTTACCATTAAATGATAATATGAATACAGCTTCTCTGTTATATATTTCCTGCATATATCTAGTATGACTGGCATATGCATGTCCACCCTCGAGGAGAACATGAAAGAAATAAAATGTGTGTAACATTTCTTCAAGTTTTTCTTGTGTTTTATTTTGCTTGTTGGTGAAAGGAATCAAATTAAATCGGTCAAAAGTAAGGTAATATTTTTTTCATTAGCTGAAAATACATGCATAAGCCAAAAGATAGAATTTTTGAATAAATTACACACAAACATGCATATTTACTCAATCAGTCACTGTATCGAATGACAGCCAGGTAGCTCTATATGAATATGTATTAAGAAAACATAAGAAAATTCTAAAAAAAATTAGATATTGTTGGAAACCAAAACTTCTCATGTTTTATTTAGAGATGTTTTAACTGTCTTCCATTAACATAAAAAAGAAAATAATTGATTGCACTGTAAAAGAAAACCAAACTTTTCTGAAGCAATAGTGCTTTATTCGACTCTTATATACCATTCACTGACGCGATGTACAGTGGGGGTTTCTACGCCAAAAGTGGGAATTAATTCGTGACGACTTCTCTGTTTATGTTTATATTTACAATCATATATATTTTGACCGATTTCAATTAAAGAAAGCAAGCTTCTAAGTTAAGTAAAATATTGGCGGAATAGGACTGGTAGAAGGGCTATGCCCCATACAGAGTAATTAATAATAAAATTCTAGCTACATACCTTTAACTGTAGGAGCCCTGGAAGTTTTTCCAAAATAAAACTTAATTTCATGGACTTTCTTTTTAAATTTTATTCTCCAAAAAGTTTTTTTTAGGTTCCGTACACCAAAGGTGTAACGTGTTCATTATTCTGTCTGTCTGTCTGTCACATAATGTTTTCTGGAGAACCGTAAGAGCTACGTAATTTTTAAAATTTAAGGGCGTTCTTAAGCGAGCAACGAAACATATTGAAATCCTAATGTTATATACTCACATAATTATATAGACTTTTGAAATTTTCAAAGTTAACGTATTTTTACACAGACCACACACACCAGTTGATACTTAAATTAAAAAAAAATCAAAATTAAAGGGTATTCTATTAGTTGATGTAATTTTGACAACTTGTGCTATCTTGGAAACTGTAAAAGGCAAACTCTTGAAATTTTCAAAGGTGCTAAAACTAAGAAATATCCAAATTATAAAAATGCCAAAACTAAAAATTGCCAAAATGAAAAAAGCGCTTGAATGAAAAATGCCACCAAAAATAAAAGAAATCTCTAAAATGCTAAAAAAATCACCGAAAATAAAAAGGTCAACAAAAAAACTAAGAAATCGCCAAAATAAAAAAAAACTCCTAAATGAAAAATGCCACCAAAAACAAAATAAATCTCTAAAATGCAAAAAAAAACACAAAAAAAAGAGATAAACAAAAAAACTAATAAATCGCCAAAAATAAAAAAGCACCTAATGAAAAATGCCTCCAAAAATAAAAGAAATCGCTGAAATGCAAAAAATCACCAAAAGTAAAAAGGTTGACAAAAAAACTGAAAAAATCGACGAAATAAAAAAGCCTGTATGAGTGTGCACGAAAACCCTTATGAGGCATCCCGCAATCTCCAGGAACATATCACACAGCTGGAAATATGGTTGAACTTATGGACAATTAAAGTCAATGAACAAAAGTGTGTCCATATAACGTTCACCCTTAGAAGAGATACTTGCTCCCCCATTCGAATCAACAATCAAAATATTCCTCAACATTCCCAAGTGAAATACCTTGGTATACACCTTGATCGAAGACTTACATGGAAACATCATATTGACTCTAAGTTAACTCAGATGAAACTTAAGTTAACTCAAATATATTGGTTGATTGGCAGAAACTCAACACTCAGCTTAGACTGCAAACTTTTACTGTACAAGTCGCTTTTGAAGCCAATATGGTGCTACGGAATTCAGTTATGGGGCACTGCTTCAGCTTCCAATGTCGAGAGAATCCAACGAAGGCAAAACAAAATTTTACGATTAATAACATCGGCTCCATAGTACATCCAAAATTCTAAAAAAAAAAAAAAAAAAAAAAAAATATATAAAAGCTCTTATATGAAAAATATCTCCAAAAATAAAAGAAATCGCTGAAATGCAAAAAATCACCAAAAGTAAAAAGGTTGACAAAAAAACTGAAAAAATCGCCGAAATAAAAAAGCTCTTAAGTGAAAACAAAAATTAAAAATATCACTAAAATAAAAAAAAAATCACCAAAAGTAAAAAGATCAACAAAAAAAAAATCGCCAAAATGAAAAATATTACCAAAAATAATATAAATGCCCAAAATGCAAAAAATCACCAAAAGTAAAAAGGTCACAAAAAAACTAAAAAACGCCAAAATGAAAAAGCGCTTAAATGAAAGATTCAACCAAAAATAAAATAAATCTTTTAGATGCAAAAAAATCACCAAAATTAAAAAAGTAAAAAGGTCGCCAAAAAAAACTTAAAAAAATCGCCAAAACGAAAAAAGCGACAAAACTAAAAAATCGCTAAAACTTAAAATATATACTGTAAAAAAAACAAACAAAATCGTTAAAAATCGAAAAAAGCATCAACAATAAAAAAATTGCCAAAAACAAAAAAAAAATCTCAGAAAACGGAAAAATCGCCAAAAAGAAATGAGCGCTATAAGGAACTCTTTGTAAGCAAGTCAAATTCGCACTTTACTGAATTTAATCACCAAAATTAAAAAAGTAAAAAGGTCGCCAAAAAAAACTAAAAAAATAGCCAAAACGAAAAAACCGCCAAAACTAAAAAATCGCTAAGACTTAAAAAAAAATCGCAAGAAACGAAAAAATTGCCAAAAAGAAATAAGCCTTATAAGGAACTCTTTGTAAGCAAGTCAAATGCGCACTTTACTGAATTTATTTTTGAATTAAAAAGTACTTTTTAAAAAAGTGGTTTTCTCATTTTAATGATTTTCTGTTGTGCAGTTTTTTTTTGTTTGCAAAATTTTTCGACGTAAGAGATATTTTTGTCTCTTTTTCATTTTTATAGACTTTTTACTTCTGGCGATTTTTTTATTTTAATGCTACAAGTATATCTCACTTTGGCAGTTTTTTCCTTGAGCAATTTATTTTGGTTTTGGTTCTTATTTGCTTCTGCGACTTTTTTTATTGCAATTTTTATTTTATTTCTCGGCGATTTTTTAATGCGCGTATTATTTTTTATTTTTGGTGCTATTTTTCTAAGCGCTTTATGAGTTTAGGCGAACTTTGAATGTTCTGTTTTTTTTGTTGGATGCAACAACATTTTTCCATTTGTTTGGTTTAATTAAGCTTAAGTTTGTAATTGTTTTGGGGGAATACAATTACATTTGATAATATTTAAGGAACAAATAACTCTAAAGATTGTTGTAAATATTTTGACAAACAGTAGCAGAACGGAACAACATGCTGTTTTTGAAGGCCATCTTCAAATATTGTTTGTGTTTTGGTAATTTTCTTCAATTAGCGATTGTTAACCTTTTAATAAATTTTGTCTAGACTTGGTCGAACTCATTCATATATTAAAATTCATCTAATTTAAATTGGTTTGATCATAGGATTGTGTCAAAAACCACTGACCGTTCGGAAATAATTTTCTTTTATTTAGTAAAAGTATTTTCGAAAAATATTTTTTGATATTCTGGTTTATGTTTAGAAAAGTTTCTTTTCTCCTCGTCTCTCTATCTCTCTCACCCTTAACAAACTAGTCAGCTTAGCAATAAGACTTACATAGTGTAAAGTAGGACTTACTTTCTTTAAATTTTACTCCGCTTTTAACGAACTTTACCTATCTATAAGGAAAAAAAAAGTCTGTCAGGTCCCTATTTCGGTCGTTATAAGCAAACTTTACTGTATATATTTAGGTAGATAAGCAAATTAATCTTTGTAGTTTGAAAATGCAGTTTCCTAGAAAATATTTTCGTCCTGTGCAGATAAATGTTATGAAAATTCCAGGATAAAAAAATGAACAAAGAGAGCGGAAAGTATACAAAAAGACTTGGCATAAAATTAAAAGCATATCAGCAGGAATATGCAAATAAGATTTAATTATTTTATAATTTTGCATACTTTTTAACTCTATACATACTTATTTTTTTTTTTGGTTTTGCTTTTTTTCTGAAATATGTTAATAAAGTTTTTCTGAGCATTTTTAGCTTTGAAATACAGTTTATCTTGCTGAATGGGGATTGTGTCAACAATAACATTTTTGTGAAAAAGTCATGTTAATTAAATCATTGTTTTTTTTTCTACATCTTAAGAACATTTTAGGTAGAGTTCTATAAAGTCTTTTCCCATATGTACAAGAGAATGTGCAAGGCATGGTTATTAAGGTAGACTCACTCACCTGAATTAGCTTTGAAAAATGCATCATACATGAATGTTAGAAAATGTATGGTAAAAATGTGTGTTGTCATCAAAGGGATCCCACTCGATCAGTCGTTCGGTTTAGACGCAAACCCCTTAGACTTATATCGAACTCTTTCAGTAGCTCATTTAAATATATATTTTTATGGTACAAAACTATATTTTCCCCAAATTTTTACCTCTTTCAGAAAATCTGAAATCAGAAAAGGCTCCCTTAAATTTTAGTTAGAATGTTTAAAACTACACACATAATAAAGTTTTGTGGTTGAAATTTTGAAAATCTACCGCCACAATTTTTATGGGCGCTTAAACACAAAAAATATATTTAATATTCACAATTTTCGAATATTGCTGAATTTAGGCTACATGTCCAAAATAAAAAATAGTTTACTCTTAACACATTCTAAATGGCTTGACTTTGGTGGTGTGTGATTAAAAAGTGAATGTGTTAAACAAATTTTTTACAAAATTTAAAATAATGAAGATACTTTTAAAGAAGTGCGACTTTGACCCGCTCACGAAGGGTTCCGTACGGACACTAAATATGTAATTTATTACAATAGCCTATATAAAATATAGTTTTGGCATAATTTTTCGTTTTTGGGTTTTTTCGGTTTTGAACGTTTTTAGTTTTAGCGTTTTTTTCGGTTTTGGCACTTTTTTTAGTTCTGGCACTTTTTTTAATTTTTACGATTTTTTTCATTTTGGCAAGTTTTTTAATTTTGGCGTTTTTTTTTGGATTTTGCGATTTATTTTAGTGTTCGAATTTTTTTTAAATTTTTGCTGATTTTTTTCGTTTTGGCGGTTTTTTTAGATTTTTCGCGATTTTTTTCGGATTTAGCGACTTATTTTAGTGTTAGAAATTTTGTTTTAATATTGGCGATTTTTTTTTTATTTTGGTGATTTTTTTCAGTTTTTGACGTTTTTTTCATTTTGGCGATTTTTCGGATTTTGCGTTTTATTTTAGTGTTAGAATTTTTTTTTTTTAATTTTGCCGATTTTTTTCGTTTTGGCGATTTTTTTTCGATTTTTGACGATTTTTTCGGATAGGCGATCTTATAACTTTGGGATTTTTTAGTTTTGCCGTTTTTGAAAATTTCAAGAGTTTTTCTCTTACGGTTTTCAAGATACAGCAAATTGTCAACATTACGTAGTCAAAATTACATTAACTGATGGAACACCCTTTAATTTAAATTTTTTTAAATTTTAGTGTTAATTGTTGTAGTCTGTATAAAAATACACTAATTTTACAAATTTCAAGTGACAATACGCATATTATGTACACAAAATTGTATGTATATTACATAGGATTTTAACATTTTTGGAACACCCTTTAATTTAAGAGTTTTGGACGAAATACTAAAAAAGAGTTAAGGCAAAAAAATTTTTTTTGTCTTAAGTAAAATATTCAGGTCTATTCGAGAATACGCGCTTCACTTCTTCGTCGTCGAACGTTCAGTTTCGACAGGTCGACGTCGACAGATTCTAAAATACGTGCGAAGAAATATCGTTTTCAGTTATCGATATTGTGTTATCTCTTATAAAAACATCAACAACATTGAAAACAGCTGACTTGTATGCAGAGAAAGTTGAAAACAAAAAGGGATTTAAGAAGTAATTTAAAGAAATAATTAATAAAAAAAACTTAACAGTACAAGTGCTAAAGCCGCGTTCAGACTATTATACTTTGTATTTATACTTGTCAAAAATTCAAATAATACGTGCAAGTGTGATAGTCTGAACACAAAATGTCATCAAAGTGCAAATAATACGATAAAAAATTTGACATCCCATAAGACTTGTTCGTTTTTAGAAAATTTTCTAAACGATAATACTTTTCATTAGATCAGGGTTGCATTTTAACACAAACCAAATTTCCAAGTCGGTTGTTTCGCCGCCGATAGCGTGTCGTCATTGATGTAATGTTTTGTCATATGTATATCGGCTCAAAATTTTGAATAAGTGAATCGTATGGAAGTATTGACATAATTTTTTAACGTTTTTGTAATATCTTTTCTTAAATTTTTTCTATTATTTAAGAATATTTTTAACTGCTGCATTTTTTCAAGTGCCGGCACGTCCCCGCCTGCATGAAACCGCTTTGTCGCCGATAGTCAATGAATAGCACAGACATTTTCATTGAACAGCTGTTTTTATTTCTATTTTCTATTATTTGAAATGTGATAGTCTGAACACAATATGTGATTTTACGTTAGATTTTTTGACAGTCGCAACGAATGTATTTAGATTTCTGTATCGTAAAATGTGATAAAAGTATTAATACTTGTATAATAGTCTGAACGGGGCTTAAGCAACATAAAAAGAAACAATAAACAGTAAAAGTGAAATTAGTTACTTCTTTTATTTGTTTTAAAGACGTGTTTACATCTTTGAAGAACTTAAAGGAAACTTAATTGTCTTGTAGAGCCTGGCCGAACGCCATTAAAGCTTAATTAACAGTGATATACACCATACAAACACTTCGTATCTCTTTTTTTCTTTATTTATTTAAACTTAACGCGCTAAAATTGGCGTCGAACGAATATGACATTAATCATGGTGACGAAGTATTTTAGAATACATATGTTTTCTATCACTCATCTCCAACGTAGTATTTTAGAATAGCAAAAAGTGAAAGATGCGCGTATTTGTGGTGAAAGTGACTTCCCGAATAGACCTGATTTTCTCAGCTATGAGAGATACGGAAATAATAAAAACATACCAGTAGATTATTTCTTAAGAATTTTTAATTCATCTGAAAAAAATCAGATACTTTTTAAGAAAGTTACAAGCCTGAGAAATTCTTTTTAGTCCTATCTGATCAACTTTGGCCCACTATAACTCCTCTCCTGCTTAAGCCAGGAGGCTGTCAGGACATGTGTTACATGTGTTGGTCTTCAACTGAAGGTGTTCGAAGTTTCAGATAAATATAATTAATATATTAAAAGTTAAAGATTTATTTAACAAAAGTGCCCACTGTGCATTATCACTTTTGTAATTAAAATTCTGCAACTACATATTTTGCTCTACAGTATGGTAATAAACTATAACTCAAACCTCAAACTCAATTAATATGATATTAATTTTAGTGATTTAGCTATTAGAGAAAGAAACTAAATTTAAGCACGATCCCAAAAATTGGCCTTAAAGATTAAATTTTAGGTTTTGTTACCCAAATTCAGATTTTATAATATGAAAGAAATAGACAGACAGGTTTTAAAAAGATAAATATTGCTTTCACTCTCTCTCTCTCTCTCTCTCTCTCTCTCTCTTCTTTCTTACAAAATCAAAATATAGCATCAAAAACAGATACAAGTAAAACTTCGCACTGTGAGCCGTTTTCATAAATTGAGCGGCCAAAACAAGAAGGTCAATCTTTAAAGACACACGTACATATATATGCTTGTGTGCAATTATTTTCGATTGCTTACAGATGTTTTAAATTAGAAAATTATTTTACTAAAATTATTACTCGTAACTTATTTATATGCGCAGTGGCCCAGAATCGTTTTCATTGGCCAGAACTCTGTAACTTTTGAACTAATAAATATTTTTTTCTAATTCTTTTTTTTTTTTTTTTGGATAGATAACATCTTAAGCTTTCGTTTAATTTCATTAGAATTAGTACAGTGATTGTTGAGAAACATAAGTTGAACTTTCGATATTAGTTTTTTAATTTTGCATAGAATTTCGCGCTTTTTCATTATTTATTTGTTTGTTTGTTGAAAATGGCCTTTTAATGAAACCAAAATCATCCTTATAAAAACATTTAATACATAAGCTTAATTTTTTAGTCATAAATAGATTCTAGACTATTTTTACTTATTTTAATATACACATAAACATAAGTATGTAAGACATTCCCAGACATAAATAACTGAACCGTTTATACTAGATAAATATCATCACGTCTCTAAATTAAAGTAATTCTGTCAAAAAAATGTCCACATCGAACTCCAAAACAAATTGTAGGATCACACTATAAGCAAGCCCTCTCAAATAAAAAAAAAGAATTTTGTATATCGGATGACAAATAATAGAAAATAAAAATAATAGAAAAAAAATTGTGTGACTAAATTGCTTGCAAACCATTTCAACCAAAAAGGAATTTTTCCAATAGATTTAAATATGAGATTTATGTACGGAGAAGACAAATTCCCAAACAAAAAACAAATTATGCGACCAAACTGCAGGAAAACCCAAATAATAATTTTGCAAATCTCTTTATAAATGAAAGAGTTGTGCATGAGGCAGGCAATTTACCCTTCTGATTTTTTAAAAAGAGTTAGAGAGCAGGCAACCCCTTGCAGACCAAAAAAAGAAGTTTAAATATCGTTTCACAAACCGCAGAGTTATGCACAAGGGGAGAAAATTCCTCCCCCACCCCCCCGATTTAAAAAAAAAATAGAAAAACAGAAAAACTTTTTTTGAAAATAGGTTCACAAATGACAGAGTTATGCATAAGGGGAGCGAAATGCACCTTTAAGATTTAGGAAAAAAATTATAGAATGAAACTGCATAAAAACCCCTTTTAGATAAAAAATATTTTTAAAAACTAGTTTCGGACAGATAAAAAAAATAAAAAAAATTATTAGCAGTTACTGGCAATTTTGATACAATATTTTTTAAAATTTTTGAGTAATTTTTATTTAAAAAAAGTGTTTTTTTTCAAGCGGGTCGTGGCAGGTGCAAAAGTATATAGAGGCTGAAAGAAAACACTTTCATTTTTCTCTGGTTGGATTCGTTGCTTGTTTGATCTCCAAAAGTTATACACTATTAAACTTCAAATTTGAAGAAAATATGGGGGTTCAAAATTTATTAGATAGAACCCTAACTATTAATTGTATAGGGTCTGCACTATCCATTTATTAAAAACAACACTTTATCCAACATAACAAAAAAAAAAAAAAAAACAAAATATTTCATTCAATAAAAAGTATTGAAATTACTGAACTTAAGCCTGACTAAAAATTATTTCTGATTAAAAATTCACTATAGTTCAATTAAAATCTAAAAATGACTCATTTAATTCATCATGGGCGCGTGACAAAAATATGTTCACTTGGCAATCACTGTTCACTTGGCAATCACTAATGTTCGAAAACCAAATAAACGGGCGAATGCAACAACAAAGTAACATAATATCCACTACTATAATACTTATATGTATGTACCGACGGTACATCGAATAAGTAAAAATAATTAATGTGATGATCGTAAAAGATAAGCAAGAATAGTTAAACATACGTGAGTAGAGTAATATAACTTCGTGCTAACCTAAATAGAAAATTTAAAATATGGAAAAACAGGGGAAATAAATAGTGATACTTACATATGTATTTACCAAAGGTAAATCAATAATTGTACACAACAATCATTTCTCACATTCCGTTTCATTAGAATTTACGTTAAATAGCTGATGTTAATAACAATCTCTACCCGAGTATATAGACTAGGGTGCTGATGAAGTGCGTTGCTGCACAGAAAAATATCGGTATTTCCCCCCAGCTTAAAAGTCTAATTTAATTTTTCTTCTCTTCTTTAGAAACTCATATTAAATAATAAAAAAATATTTCATTCAATAAAAAGTATTGAAATTACTGAACTTAATTAAGCCTGACTAAAAATTATTTCTGATTAAAAATTCACTATAGTTCAATTAAAATCTAAAAATGACTCATTAAAAAAAACCGCAGCTCGTTATCGATAATAGTGTGCGAGGAATCATAATTTATTTCAGATCAAATATTTTTTTGTGTTTTGTTTTAATTAATATAAATTCTTTGTTTTTAGCATCATGCCACGCTCACTTCCGTGAATAAATTAACCTAATTTGTTGGCTACCTTATTTTAGATATGTTTTCTTTCTGATAGCGTAAAAGTTTTAAGAAAAATTATAAATTGTGGCCAATGGAAATTAATTTTGAAGTACCGTGTGTGCGTCCATCGGTCAAGGCCATATATGATTCGTAACAACAGGGTATATATACAGGGTGGCCCAAATGAGACTTTAAAATTCTCTGTAATGTTGTTCTGGGTATACCCAATTGGCCGGAACGGCGACGAGTTGAGACATATGGATCATTTACAGCACTCTGCTGTACAGCTTCCACGTTGTCTACAGTACGAATATTTCGATGAGCACCTCTTCCTGGACGATCGGCAACTAAACCCAGTTCCTCAAAACGGCGAACTAAACTTGCAATCATGGAAGATGTGGGCGCTGACCTTACGTTAAAAAACGGTGATAATTTCGCTGCGTCAGAACAATTGATCGTTGAGAAGAATAATAAAAATCGATAATTTTAATGCATTGTTGTGGACTGTACGTATTCATTTTAAATTTCCAAGAGTTCAGTTATAATATGCAAAAAGAAAAAATAAATTATGTTAAAAAAAAAAGTTATTTGTGTTTCACATCAGCTGGTCTTATTTGGGCCACCCTGTAGAACTCATACTTGTTTTATACAAAAACAAATTTAATCAGATTATTGACAAGAATGCAGCTGACAGTTTGATATAGATTTCAATGGAATTTAATATCAACTTGCATTGAACATTTTAGAATACAATACAAAAGCTTGATATTTTGGTGCAAATATAGTGAAATAAATACTCGTACACTGTTGAGTACCACCAAAATCTTATGTATTGCATTGTATTCCTTTTTCACTTGTTGCTTTCTTGTGTGCCACCACAAAAAAAAAACACACATTCCTTTGATAGTAAAAGTCTCTTCCTTCCAGTGTACAAAGTTTTTAATTGCTATTGAGAAAATATTAGTAAATGAATATGTAAGTATGTATATGTATACAAATGTATTCATAACAAACTCAAAATGGAGTTAAATACAATTTCCAACACTCAACTTGTTGCATGCAACTGTCACTGCGCATAATCCGCACAAATATGAGATTGAGTGTGATTGTTGTGATTGTACCAATACCTGTGCAGACAGTGAAATTCTCAATCCTTTAAGGGAGCCACAACAACAACAAAAAATTGTCAACTAGACGAATGTTTGCTGCAGACTGCCGTAGCAGAATGAACACAACACGTGCTTTCAAAACTGTATTACCACATATCAGTTCTGTGACATCTAAACCTTTAAGCATTTGTACGTTACGGATGCAATGAAAAGTTTTTTTTTGTAATTTTTTAATATTTTTTTTTATAAAGTTGCAAGCATAATTTTAAGATTTTACAGTGGGTATAAAATCTAAGTACATATTTTGAAATTGTATTATGATATTTATATCCATTTAAACATTTTATATTGGCTTTGGATAATGAATGTGTGCATCATGAAATCTGCATACAAATTGTACATAAATACAGATGTACTCGTACATATGATCGTCGCTGTTTTAACTAACTGACCTAACTAGCATTTTAAAAATTTAACAGGAGAGCAGCTTTTATCGTTGTTTTATACATTCATTCTTATGGATGTGTCAGAAATCTTTTTACTTTCTATAGGCACAAAAGAAATACTTATGGTCAAGAAAATTGTATACAATGTGTATTATGACTTATAATGTCTATTAGAGGACTTAACTCACATTTTCAAAAAATGTCAGTTAAGTCGGTTAGCTAAATCAGCGACGATATGTAGATATGTATAATTATAATTAAAATAAAATTAGGTAAAAAACTTGCTAGAATTACAGCCACTGTTGCCGAATACGTTTGGGGAAAAACTGCCCATACCGAACAAAAAAAAAACATTTTTTATAAGAAAAGAAAACTGCCCAAAATAATACAATACAATACAATTTTATTTCTTCTTAAAACGTAAAATTATTGATGGCTTGAAATATGTTTTGGAAGGAAACAACTCTAAAAAATGATAATTTTAAGGAAAAACTCATATTTAATTGTACGAATGTTCAAAAACTAAAAAAACTGCCGAAACAGATAAATCTGCACACTTGGCAACGCCGTACGCTACTGCAGCTGTCGTATCAGAGCAGCAACAAACATTTTGTAAAACAAAATTCATAAGAAATTACGAATTTTTAGTGCATACTTTTAGGAGGGGCTAATAAAGTTTTGCTGCTTTGTTTTTAAGGCAAAGTCTTTACATTATTTATAAACATTATTACGGCATTATAAAGGGTTTATAAAAAATATTTCCTTATAAAAATATTCTTATTAAGACTTTATAAAGCCTTACTAATTAGTATAAATAAGGCCTTTATTATTCAGAAAGAAGAAAGCTACATGAGCAAAACGAAAATGTTAGAAATTCTGCCATCAGCCTTACCACTGTGATACTAAAATGTTTACTTTAATTTAAAACATGAAAAAATCTATATGGACAGTTTCTTAAATGTTAACAGTATTTTATCTCTCCTGTGAAATTTGATTGAGAGGAGCCGGTATATCAGCGCAAAAGTGTTTTAACCGCAAACTATGTATTTAATTATTTAATTGCTCTATTAATTTGCTGCAATATTCTTTTTATACATATTGAAATATATTTTTTATATTTTTAATTAAAGCCCGGTACGGAGTTCTTGCGGAATTTCACGTTTGTAAACTTACATTTATTTCTAAAACTAACTTCATATACTTATTATTATTATATATAAATATTTATATATAATATAAAGTTGAGGAATAAAATAATAACCATAATTTTTCGGGTTTGTGCAAACTTGGGAAGAAATTCAAAAAAAATAAATATGCCAATAATAAATATGTTTATACAAAAAATAAAAAAATAATTAAGCACCTACAGAAGCAAAAATATTAAAAATACATAGGAAAAAAGTCTGCATACAGGCATAAAATACGCGAAAAAATAGGTGCAAAATGTTTGATGTCCTCAACTTGTTTGAAAATTCTGTGATTTCCGGTACCAAGCCGTCAACAAATGGCATCCAAATATGGTCTATTATGTTGTTGTTATTATAATTATTTTTTAATTTTTTATTTTTTGTATAAATATATTTATTAGCACACTAAATATTGGCATAATTAATTTTTTGAATTTCTTCCCAAGTTTCCTCAAACCCCAAAAATTATGGTTGTATGTGGAGTTTATTCCTTAATGGTATATACATACATATGAATGTATGAACAAGGTGGTTATCTACCTCTATATAAAATATGAAGCCCTTGATATTACCTCATAAAATAATTTCTCTTAAATTTCATGTTTCAGTAAATGTTGCCATACTCTAAAAAAGCTTAGAGGTTTTACAATAAAAATATACTTACGAAAATCAGCAAAACATGCAAAATGTACAAATCGAAAAGTATTCGACTCAGCCGGTTTTTAAATTGTAAAAAGACCGGACTATTCGGCATTCGAAAAATCAACATTTTGAAAAAACCGACAACCGTATTTTGAAAAAAAAAACCGGATTTTAAAACCGGTTGAAAAACCGAGTCGATCACCCTAATGAGAACCTAAAATTCCGTATGAACTCCGTCCGTACCAGGCTTAATTAAGCACGAGGTATATTTTATATAAATTTCTTTTTTTTTTTTTTGTAAAGCTAATACTTAAATTATTTAAACAATTAACAATAAAATATTTTAACGCCAATATTTCGCAACTTCCTTTTGTAGTATATTTGTAATTTTAATTATTTGTTTTGTTGTTGACTTATAAACGTTATTATTCGAGCCTGTTCTGAAAATCACGGTGATTTCAAATCACGTGATTTCAAAAGTAAACTACTAACAGCTGACTTGATATTGGGTTTTATTGTATTTTAAGTTTTTGTCATTTATAATAGAATATTTTCTTCCAACTTCCAACGCTATAAATCGTGCGATTCACAAATTAATGAAAGTTAATTTTTTGAAATCCCCGTGATTTGACATGTCGTGATTTGCAGAACAGGCCCGATTATAGATTTTTTTACGTGTGCCGTGTCTCTTTTTTACAATTTTTAGAATTGACGTATTTGTACTTGGTTTCGGCGATTTTGTCGATTTTGTTTTTTGTTGGTTTACAATACATTTATTTTTAGTTTTAGTGAATCTTAGTTTCGGCCCTTTTTTCGTTTTGATGATTTTTTCAGTTTTGGCGAGTTATTTTATCTCTGGTAACATTGCTCATTTAGGCGTTTTTTTTTCATATTGGCGATTTTTGGGACAAGTATTTAAACATTTTCCGTTGTTCGCTTTAGAACCCCCTTTAATTTTAACTGTCATATATTTGTGTTGTAGCGGCAAAGTTTTACATATTCTGTGAAAATTTCAGGATCTCGAAAACCGCATGTGACTGACAGATAGACACCTTTGCTTTACGGAACTCTAAAAAGGGCCCCAACCAAGCGGAAAGGTGGCTTGCTTACTATTGTTATTTAATTGTGATGTATGAGGGAAAAATTGCCACACAGAGTCAAAGCTAAAGTTGTGCTCTAAAATTAAGAAATCCGATGTGACACTCGTATGACAAGATCTTGTTAAGACGAAAGCAGATTATAAAAGTTCCTCTAAAAAAATCAATTTGGTTTATTTAGTTTGTCCACTACGTTGAGGTACTTAAACAAATAATTTATTAAATAAAAGCTTAAAAAGCAAGTGATGTAAAGACACTTAGTAATCTCTGGCTGCTGCGGTCTTACTTCTAATTTCGTGGCGCACTAGAAGTACTCGTAACACCTACAATAATATTTTATTTAAGTGATATTAACTTATTTTTATGTTTTTAGTGTCTGATTTTCAAATAAGTCCATTTACCTTCTACATATACATACTTGTAAATGTATATCTCAACATATTCTGTTTAATTAAAAAGTTAAGTTATTTTGTAAAATTAGTGTGAACAAAATCTACGCATTATTGTAGTTAAACTCAAAAGTTGTTCACGCATATGCTACATGAAAATGTTGGCAAACTTTTAATTTCTCGCGATGATGAGCATAATTTTACATTAACGTTACAACGACCATACCTACACATGTACACATACATACATATGTACCCAGTTGGCCAAATCGTCGCACACGACATTGTCTACGATGATTAATGTACGACAATGGACAATTTACAGGAAATCGTCGTTCATACAATGTCACACGTTTTGTATTCAATAACAATTTGTTGATGAAAATCTGAGCGACAGTCTCATAAGTTTTGTCTTCAATAAAGCCGTGTTGACGATAATCTGAGTGACAGTGTGATACGTTTTGTATTCAATAAAACTTTGTTGATGACAATCTGAGCGACAGTCTCATAAGTGTTGTCTTCAATAAAGCCGTGTTGACATTGTCGCTCATCTCGTCTTGTGTGACCTCGCCGCCATTTGTAAGAAAATTTTGTTGACGATTTGTATAGAGCTGTTTTCAACGTGTCTACTACGACTTACGATTGCCTTGTTGTACCCATCATTAAAGATGTCTTAAAGACGTGTCGACCTGGGTAACATATCCCAATCAAAATATATGCAGATGTGTATGACTGTACATGAGCACATGAGTATCTGTGTGTGCAAAATGAATGAATGAATGATAAATGAGCATGTTATAAAGTTTTAATTGGCCAACTTTTCTACCTACTTATGTATGTATATGAATATAAATATGAATGTGTATGTATGTATATGTAAAAGGTGGTGCAAAAGTAATACCATTTTTTAACTGGCTAACATTTGGTTCTCTCTGTTTTGATAAAAAGTTTTTTTGAGGTGTGTGTACCGCTTCTTGGATTGTTGAGAACTAATTGCAATATCTATATATATAAAATCGTAGTGTGTGTTTATTCCTAACGCATGATCTCTATAAGCGCTGTGGGGCAGAAATTTTTAGCACAGGTTCGAGTTAATACCCGGAAGGTTTTCGTTTTGTCTTTAACCTAATAAGTGACCACAGGGTGGAGTAGTTTGGATTTAAAAAATTAATTATTGTGGGTACGACAACGTTTACAGGGCTCAGATAGTAAATATATCCATACTAAAAATGTCAAGGCATAGTGGCACTTGGCGCCATCTGCAAAAATTACATTACTTTTACATCACCTTGTAGATACATACATATGTACGCACGCATATTAAGGAAAAGACTTTCTCAAATTTTTCCGAACACAACAAAATGCCACTGCCAGGTTTTGCGTAGCGGGAAAAACTGCATATTGAAATAATATGTTATGTATCAGAAAATAAAAACTTTCTAAAAAAAAAACAAAAAAGTACCAAGGTTCAAACGACTGATTGTGGAGGAGGAGGAGGACAAAAAATTTATATGTATCAGGGCTTTAGAAAGCTTTCATGTCAGCTTATTATACAGGGTGTTTAAAAGGGAATAATACCTTTTTCTTGACTTATTTAAATAAACAACAATTCATAAATTTATTTGTTAATAAAATAATCACACTCTTATTCAATTTAACGACGCACCGTGGGGCCAAAAGACCTCTTTTTTCTCAGATCAATTCACATATCCGAAACTACAATAGTGAACGTCTTTTAGTTTTATATAAGTAGCTCTTAGAACAATCGGCATGTTTCAACAAAATCTTATACGAGTGGTATGATAGTGGGGAGACGGGTGCACACCAATACAAGTAATTGTCAATTAAATAAAAATAATTTTTTGTAATATAATAAAAGCTCCAAAGCATTAACGAAATGCATTTAAATTACCAAAACAAGTAAAAGTTTATTATTTTTTATTCACGCAAGCTCGTGATGAATTGCCTTAGGATACGAATTATTCAAAAATAGAGTTTTTAACAAGCCTAAGAAAGTTAGCTAAAGTCGCACACGTTTATTTTTTGCGTGGCTCACGGGTAAATAATCATGACACTTTATTTTTTTAAATCATTATAACATATAAATACAACCTCGATCACGCGTGATTCACAAGTGGCTAATGCGTGACTCACGCGTAATAATTCATAACATTTGTACATTGCTAATAAAACCAAATAAAACCATGACAAAAACAACAGCATATAAGTGTTATCAGAAGCCTTTAAGCTCTTATTATTGGTAAAAGTAAAAATGCGTGAGGCCAGCTTTCTTTTTACATATTTTGATAGATTAGAAGTTCATCTATCAAAATATGCAAACAAAAAAATCGATTTGGAAAAAAGAATGAGTTAGAGCCTTTCTATAATAATGTAACGATATGCACTTACATAATTACATACATATGTATGTACATATATACACGCAGAAAAAAATCTTTGCATTCATTTTAATACCAAGCCGGTGTTTAAATATTTATTTTTAAGAGAAGTAACACTCAGGCAATGAATGCCTACTACTATTACTAGCTGTTACCTTCTTTAAGAAAAGGATAGTGATAGAGCAAACAAGTGGTGAAGGAAGAGATAGAGGAAAGCTTCATTCTCTTACACCTCTGCTTTTTGCACGTTTATTATAATGTAGTGTTTTAGCGCCTCTGGTGTCAATGGGGCATATTAATTATTTTCAAGGCTGTGCTTAGTGTCAATTTTATTGGTTTTTCACTTCGCCCATGATTCTGCTACACAATACCGATGAAGGAGGGCTCTCTGATGTTACATTAGGATTAGTATCCGCTAAAGCAGGAGTAGTTCAGTGACCAGTGTCTATGAGATATAATAAAACCAAAAAAGAATTAAATTTATAGCAAAATAGAATGATAGAAATTAATTTTGATTTTACATATAAACTATAAATTGTAATTCTAAAATAGTCTATAATTAAAGCCCCTGAACATAAAAATAAAAAGTACAGCACAACTTTTTTACTGTGCAATACACATGTATGCTATTTCCACTTGAAATAACTTTGATTCAACATGGCTCTTCATGCTGTTTCAGTATCAAATTTACATTGTTTCAACTTGAAATGACTTTGATTTAATACGATTCTACAATTTGATTTAACAGTACCTACTCAAATATTAAAACAGCATGAAATAAAGTTATTGCAATAAAAAAAATCGTTTAATATATGTTAACGTGCTATTATTATTATTATTATTTTAATTATTCAGTAAAATATTTTTTATTAAAAATACATTGAAATTTATTAGCGAGGGGTTAGCTGGATCCCATGCGCATTTCACGGTTGCCACTGCAGATCATCAGGGAAGGTTTGCCAACAATTTCTTAGAACATTTAGAGATATTATGTTAAACTTTCATTAAAACAAATGAGAAGTTCAAGCAAAAGGAAACCTCAATAATCAACATGTTTGTTACTTTCTTACTTAGCCTAAAATAAAGTCATTGCCTTAGAAAACAATTTACTTGAAGTTTATGTAAACCATGCTTAATTAACATGGAAAACTGTTAAATTAACCTTGCTTTCATAGATTTTAACGCGAGATTTTTCTGCATGTACCACCTTCTGCATTTACATGCATATCTAAATGTTTTGTTGTTTAAAAGTTTAATCTTTCGTTGGGAATTCTGAATTTATAATTTTAATTAAAAATATTGCAATTCATATAAGAGACAGCAGAGCTGTAAGGACGTATGTATAATAAACAATCTTAAAAGTTCGCTAGCCTTAAGCTCATGCATGTATGTATATATGTACATATATTGTATATACATACATTTCTATTGAATGCACATTTGCGTTAATAAAAAATCAATTAAAGTTTTACAAATTATATTTAGTTACATAGCACAAGCAAAAAAATTGTAATTATAATGGAGTACATGGAGTGAACAGGTTTCATCTTTACAAAATTTATTCATTTTATCCAACAACACTAATAAATTTTTAATTGATCTACATAAACATACATACATAATTGCACTAGCTGAGCCGGCAAATATTATTTTGCCACACTTAAATCATTTCTAGGGAATTTCTAGGTTAGAAAATAATAACTAACTCATTATAACCCTCATAGCTAAATAAGAGCGGCAAGTGTTGCGTTAGCAAGAAGGTACGTATTTTTACTACATTTGAATGTAAAAATATTTTTTGATTGTACTGAAAATACGTACCCTGCTGCTAACGCAACGAGTTGAAATTTATTTTGTTTCTTGTGAACTATTAAAAGTAAAGCCAAGTAATACAAAATATTAAATGTACAGAATATGTGTAAGATCATTATGATGAAAATCAGAAAATTTGTAAGTAGTTTATTCAAAAAATCCCTCAATAATATGTTAAAAGTACCAAAAGTAAAATTTTTATTAAAAATCTTATTTTTAGATAAGAAATCTTTTTTGTCGTTTTAGCGTGTATAAAAACTTCAAAAATAAGATAAATCTTCACATATGGTAACACTGTACGGGGGTAAATGCTCCGTTACCCGACTGTAGAAATCGCAGATGTGAGGTAAATGTAAATGTAATGTTTGAGCACTTATAGAATACTTAAAAACGTGTCATGTGTTTTCGACACAAAAAAAACTTCTTTGTGCACACACACATACATACTAATTGCATTGTGCCCAGCAAACACGCATTTTTGGTTTTAAATTGCGAGTTATTTGAAGTCAAACGCGAAAGTTCATATACTTATGTATAATATTTAAATTCATGAAATTCATTTTGATTGAAATGTACATACATATCAAAGCTGTAATAAGTGAATGGAATGAAAAATAAAAATATTTTTATTTCAGTTATAGTTTTTATTTTAAATTAGAAATAATAAAAATTCAAACAATTATTTGTTACTAGATATACCAAACGGACGACACACTCGTCCGTATTCTAGAATCAAAATGTAAATAATTTAATATTCAAAGAAAATGTATCTAAACTTCATAAAAAATTCATTAAAATACAGCCACACACAAACTTACATACATATGCAAGCATAATTAAATAATACATGAAATTAAAAAAAACATAAACAAAATCCCTTTAACCAAGTTAATTCAATTTATTCAACTCTCTTCCTTTAAGTATTATGGCTTTCATACAACAACAAATAAGAGAAAAAAATTGTTAGATCAAGAGAAATACTACAAACCCACACACACACTCATGTCTTGTTTCTTTTTTACTTGTAAGCTAATAAATGCGTGTGTAATACGTTTGCATGTAGTAGTAGCAACTTTAAACGCTTATAGCTCCCAACATACTAAACCGATTTCAATAAAATATAGATTCTGCACATCTATATAAAAAATCCTTTAAAACCATATAAATCTTTTTAAAATCGGTGCAGTGGTACCAGCGTAAAAGGGATTACAAAAAACATGTTTAATTATATAGATGTGAAAATTCAATACAATTTATTTATTTTAACACGATTGAAATTTTTTAAATATATACATTGCTCAAATCAAATTTTTTAGAGTATTAAATCAATTTACAATATTCGAAATACAATTTTGTTCATATTTTTAAAACAAAAGAAAATTTATTGAATTTAAATATTCAAAATTTGAATAAAATTCATTTCAATATTATTTGACTACAAAAAAATCAAATAGTTTTTCTCAGAATTTAATTTGAAAAAAAAAACAATAAATTAATTAAATCAGGCTATTATTTCTTGAATGAAAACTATTTCTGAAAAACAAAAAGAAATATTTAATAGACTTAAAAATATATAACAACCATTTATGATATATTTAAGTCGGTCAGAGAGTTCTATAGTTGAACTTTTTTTTTTCAACGGACTCAGCAATGAAAAAGAGCACTTTTTGTGCGAATGCGGTTTTCTTATATCTTTTCTTACTACTGAGCCTCTGGTATTCATTATATTTTTCACTATGAAATTTCCTTAGGTGTACAATAAAATTTGAATTTTATTCAGAGCTAGCACAAAATTATTTCGCGCAAGCTTTGCAAAAACCCAATACCTTGTTATTTTTATTGAGCTAAATATTTTGTTATATGAAAATAACGTTAAAAGTAGACAAAACACGGATAATTGAGGGAACAGATAATTGAGGCAATAGGTGGATTCCTCTAGAGATCTTCGCAGGAAAAATCTTCATCACTAGAAATCATTTTTAATAATAAAAGAATTTTTATTTTTTATTTTTATACGTTTTTACAATTTGCAACTATTTGAAACTATTTTTTATGATTTTCAAATTATCAAAAAAGTTTTTGTTGAATAATATAAATTTGACTTATTAACATAAAATTATTTGAATTTCAAAAACTCAAATGAAATAAAATAAAATTTCATTCAAACTATAGAAATATAATTTAAAAATATTTCAGTCGCTGAATTCAAATAAAGCATTAATTTGTTATATTTTTATTTGAATTTCTGAAGGCGTGATTTGTTTTCAATTTTCTGACCAAAAAATAAATTTACATTTGAAAAATTTTATTTCAAATCAATAACAACAAATTTTAATTAATTTCATGAGAAATGTCAATGATTTCAATGAAATTCTATTTCTTAAACAGAAATAAAATTTAAGTTTAATTTGATTTTATGAAAAAATTCAAATAAAAAAAATCATATTGAACAGCTATGATACATATGTATACGGACATACATACGAGTATGTATGTATGTATTAGAACTTATAAGTAAATAATATATAAAATAGTAATGTTTTAATTAATCCAAGATTTTTTAATAATTTCGCTGAAACTATTTTAATTTACTTTCTTTTGATGGCAAGATTTAGCCAGTTAGAAAAAACTAATTGAGTTTTTCAAATAACCCAACTTTTTAGAACGAAAATGCGCCCAGAGGTTATGAAAATTATTATTATTTTATTTAATTATTTAATTATTATTATAATAATTTTAATATCAGTTGTAACGATCAACCGTAATATTTGCCATTGTACATTACGAAAACAGATTTTGAGCAACTTCATCGGAAAGACGAAGTATTTAGCTCTTTAATTTCCAAGAATGTGTATGCTTGCAGTAGCACCTCAATAAAATCTTTACTTTCTCGTTTTATCCTTTTCTTATTAATGTTCGTACCTACTCATATTAATTTAGTTTTATTCACAAACAATATACATATGTATATTTTTTAAACAAAAATACATACACATGTACATATACAGGACTTTTTGTTTGCTGGGTGTTTATCAGTATAAAAAAATCATATAAAATGGAAAACAGCTGTTCGAAACATTGATGAGAGTTCAACATCTTCACATTATTTTTGATTCCATGGAAAAAGTGCCAAAATTATTTAAATGGTATCAAATCATTATTTTATACTTACAAACATTCTAATGACTTTGACATTTAGTGAAATTACAATTTAAGCTTCATACCCGTATATACATATTTACATTACAACGTATTATAATTATAAAAAATATTTATATTTTTATTATCATTATAATTATGTATTTTGATTATACGTACCTATTTTTATTTTTATTGTTATTATTTTTAAATAAAAATAGTTTTTTGTACGCTTGAATGTATGTTTGTACGCACATATATATGTATATTTTACAAATTCATACATATGTATGTACATATACATATGTGTATGTTGTATGTATATTAACAAAAAATAAACACATACGATTGGCAAACTCTGGTTAGATTTTATAAAAAAACTTTTTTAGAAAACTAAATTTATTAAATATGCCATGTACATACGTATACAAATTAACCACTCAAAAGCTTAAATTATTAAAAGAAACAAAAGTACCAAATCAGGGCTATTGTGCCACACTCTCATTCAATATACATACATCCCATCACTGTCTACAAATGTCACGTAACGTCGTCATGAAATTCTATCTTCTGCAGGTTCAGACGTTACATTTACGTGTCATTTCAGGCAGGTAAGCGTTTGCATAGCTTTTCATGCAACAGATTGGATCAGCTGACACATTTACATTTACAGTTCTACATTTACAGTCGGGTAATTCTGCCTTAAGTGTTTGAGGATGTGATATACAGCGTTGTCAACTTGGTGAGTTTCGCACCATTTTGGGTGTTTTTTGAAATTTGTTGTGCGAAAAATTTCTTAGTTGGTGCGTGGTGCGCTTTTTTTTTAAATTTCGGTTCGTTTTTTAATTTTTGGTGGCACCAACGCAAATTTAACACAACAACCGGAAAATTCTTGTTGTGAAACTTGCAAATTTCCTGTTAGAGTTAATTACTATATTAATAGTAATTATATTTATAGAACATCACAATTTGAAATGAAATCTGTCTAATGTCCCGATGATAAAAATAATGATAAAAATATTAGCCTTATTAATTTGGAATAATTCATTTTTGATCTCTTTTTAAAAAGTTTTAAACAGAATTTATAAAATTAATGTACAAAAATGTATCATCTTGCAAACATATGTATGTGGCCTTAATTATGAAAGTTGTTAAGTCATACACATATGTACTTCTTTGGTCGAGATATTTAATAGATTACATTTTAACAAATCCAAAAATATTTTTTATTATGCAACAGTTTAATTTGGAGTTGTACTAGTCTCGATTAATATAAATTTATTTTACTATATCGAATCACAAATGCGTATGACTTATTCGACATTCATAATTAAGGGCACATGTTTACTATGTATTTACGAATTTGTTTAGTTAAATTTATTTAATTAATTAATACATATGTAGATATACTGTAAAATCCTGTTTGTTTCTGATAAATCGTTCTTTTATTATTATACTGTTTTCACACTGACATGGTTTTAATAAAAGTTGGTTTTAACGTTAAAAACAACTGTTAAAACCTGGTTTTACCATACAAATTGTTTTTGTTAAAACCAAATTAAAACAATTTTTGAATTGGTTTTAAGTTGGTTTTATGAAATGCAACCTTGTTTTCGCTGTGATAAATTCAGTGCTGACAAGTTAAAATGACCGGCAGCAGCTGATAATGTTGTACCAGTTTCAACTTAAAAATGGATGCAGCAGCAACAATAATAAAAAAAATTATGGGGAAAAAGAGTTTTTTGGAAGGAAAACAACGAAAAAATTTTAAATTGAACTGTGGAAAGTGAAAATAGACAGTATGACTGACATTTATCTGCCTATAAAAAAGGTTTTTCTTATAATGTATTTGTGCATTTTTATATTATTAACAATATTTCCAAGCACTTCTTCATTCTGTATAAGCAGTTCCATAATTTAAAAAAATTTTATTTACAAAATATAAAATAATTTTTATTTTGCAGCGCATTGTGAAATATCTCAGTTTTTCATACAAACAAAAACAGTTGAACAGTATGTCCAACAAGTGTAATTAAAAAGCAGAAAAAATGCAACAACAAATACACGCATTTCGGCAGGAGATTTATTTTATTTTGAGCAAAGTTATTAGACCTGAGTTAAAACCTGAATTTAACAAACTTGCAGTGTGAAAGCAAAATCAGCTGTTTATGGTTTTAACGTTAAAACCAGGTTTTAACTTTCAGTGGGGAAACACTATTAAATATTTGAATAAAATGTTATAAAACGAAACTTTTATTACTTTTGAGTTCTTACTATTAATCGTTGATCTCTTTAAAAAGTTTTTTTTACAGAATTTATGAAATTTAAAAAAAAATTATTATTATTATTATTATTATTATTATTATTATTATTATTATTATTATTATTATTATTATTATTATTATTATTATTATTATTATTATTATTATTATTATTATTATTATTATTATTATTATTATTATTATAATAAAAATGAATATTAACAAATTTGTTAAGTTTTTATAGGTCTTATTTGTTTTAACCCTGAACTGTAAAAGCATGTTTAAGTGTTAAATTTTTAACATAGGAAAATAGTATTATACTTTTTATGCAAAATTAATTCAATAAACATTTTAAACTAAAAAAGAAATTCTAAGCTTGGTGCGTTTTTTTGTAAATGGCGCGTTTTTTTTCTCTATTTTGGTGCGTTTTGATATTTCAAAGTTGACAACGCTGGTGATATATCGTGCCATAACCACGAAAATAGCTTAAACGACATAATTTTCAAACTTCCATTTTTGGCCCAAATCGATCATTTGCGATCGTAAATAGTCGATTTTCATAAAAAAAAAACGTCCAAAAAATGTGTCGCTTAAGCTATTTTAGCGGTTATGGCTCGATATGAATGATAGAGATAATAAAAAAAACACCAAAAATTTAAACCTTTATGTATATGACAAAACTGGCGTGAAGTTAGAATAAGTAGCAAAATTTAACATGAACTTAACGAGTTTTGCCATGCAATTTTACATTAAAAATCGGGACAGAATTTAATAGTGGGTTAAAGCTACATTATGCGCCGATTTGTAATGGTAAATTGTATGGAGGAACTCATTAAAACCTACTTAAATTTCGTCACTTATGCTAACTTCATGCCAGTTTCTTCTTATACCTAGATAAGGCTGTAATTGTTTTAAATTTATAATAATTTATACTTATGTGTATTAACTGTTTTCAAATTAACTCATACCAAATTTGTAGACTCTTGCTATTATAAAATTTAAAAATATAACATTATTATTAATTACTTTGTACGGGGTTGCCCCTTGCCACTGTCATATTCTACCAATATTTTTTTGAATCACTTCTCATCTCGCTCTCCAAAAGAGTCCACATCAAATTTGAAAAATCTTGCTCTTATAACTTTAAAGATATAAAATTAGCCTTAGTTAGTTTTTATGGTAGGAGCCCTTTTCCCTGTCCTATTTTGCCAATATTTTGAACTACCTCGTACCTCGCTGTCAAAAGAGTCCATACAAAATTTGAAGACTCTTGCTATTATAGCTTTTAAGATATAAGATTATTATTATGCACTATGTTAGGGGAGGTGACCCCTCCCTTGTCCTATTCTACTAATATTTTGAACTACCTCGCACCTCGCTCTCAAAAGAGTCCATATCAAATTTGATTATTCTGACTCCTATGGCTTTTAAGATACAAGATATTTCGTTCGTAGGGGCGTTGCACAGCCCACGAAGGGGTATAAAAAATAGATTACAAATTATTGTCAGACCTGCCGAATACACATAAAAAATTTCATAAAAATCGGTCAAGCCGTTGCAGAGAAGTTCAATTACAAACACAGTGACAGGAGATTTATATAAATGTATGTATGTACGAGTACATTAGGGTGATAACTTTTGACATTTTTTGCAAATATCAAAATTTGACAGATGGGGCTATAGACTATTCATATGGAAAAATAAGAATAATTGTGTTTTTACTTAAAAAAAGGTGCCGCACCGAATGCGATGAAGTTTGGAGTTAGAATATTTTTTTTGATGGCAGTATTTAAAACAATTTTTCAGATGAAGTTTTAGTTTGTTTCAACACCGGCAAATAGAATTCATAACGTGAATGCAATTTTTACTTTAATGTGTACGGATTAGTGATGCACGAATATTCGTATTCGTATTCCAATTCCCGAATATTCGTCCATTTTTATATATCCGCATTCGTATTCGTATTCGCCACATTAAGGCGAATAGTAATACTATTATGAATAATTTTATTTACTTAAATGTACGAGAACAGATGTATGCAATATTTTTTTCATAAAATTTTTTTCATATACATGCTCGTATAATTTTTTAGCCTTAATTTAATGTCTTAAAATTTCACATACAATATTTGTATTCGTATTACGAGTATATACATATGTATTAGTGATGCACGAGTGTTCGTATTCGTATTCGAATTGCCGAATAATCGGCCATTTTTAATACGAATACGAAGCATTCGTTTCAAATATTCGTATCCGCATTCGTATTCGCGAATATCAAAAATTGACATTCGTTACATCACTAATAAGTATGTATATTATATAATTTTAATAACATTTAAACCTTTTTGTTCGTGGTTTATTAAACTTTTATTGTTAATCAATATTGGGTAGTATGAAAGAAAAAAGTATTTGCTTTTTACTTAAAATGTTGTTTAAAAAAACAAAAAACACATACAAATTTGGGGTTTTAAAACAAATTTTTAAGTAAAAAGCAAATACTTTTTTTTATTCATACTACCCATTGTTATCTTGTTTTGAAATTGTACAAAAAAATTGGAATGTTTAAGTAATTCATTCGGTGCGAAAGGTTTTTGTTTCAATATAAAAATTTTTAATAAAAAAATGTTATGTGCCTAATATGTATGTATACAATGTACCTATACATATGTATGTATGTATACATATGTACACGCACATATAAATCTCCTACTAAAGCGGCATTAATCGCAAAACACAAAAAATTGCACATCGAAATAAATTGCGAATAACTCATTGATTATTACTTAATTTATATGTATTTTAAATTTGAAAGTGGCCAAATAGGGTAAAAATTTTTGTGGAAAATAAAAATTAAAAAAAAATTAAAATACATATTGACAATTGAAAATAACGACAAAAAAGTAAGAGATGACTTTTGTTTTCATTACTTTTGCCCAGAAAAAGAGATCATTTGATATAAGGTGTAATGTTAGAAAAAAATTATTTGTCAATTAACAAAATAGTTTACGATGCCGGTGAACCTGTCTGTGGAAATGCCCATATTTATTTGTCTGCTATTAAAATTTAAATATTTGTATAATTATGTACAAGAAAAATGCAGAAAACACAATTACATAATAAAAACAGCTTCATCATACATACATACATACATAAGAAATATTTTACAAGAACATCCCAGTAATAAATAGGATCATCCAAATAGTAATCTTGGAGCGCTCCTTTGCGATTAATGGATTACTCCATAAAACTCCGGATCTCATTGGATTTTTAACACATCATGTCCGCAGACACGAGTACTCCTTTTAAGCTCCTTATGGAGTACTCCCCTTGATATTTAAAATGACGACAGATGGAGTAATCGTTTTTGTCTCCTAAAAGAGCATAAAGGGATTAATGCTTTTTTTATTTGAGAATTTTTCAATTTCTTTTTCAACTAGTCGTCTTAAATGACGCTTAGAAACTAAATTTTGACACATTTTTAACAATTTGTTACTATACCCGTACCTTTTCGCTTTTTTTTTTTAAATAACACGTTTTTCACTTTTTAAAACTAAACTGACTAAATAGAAAAACAAAACGAAAACATCAACAATTAACAGTTATGTCAAAGAAAAAAAAACCAAAAACGAATATTAAGCGAGGCATAAAAAAAAGTTTCGATAGTTCGCTTATTACTCTAAATGGATGCACAAGTCATTAATCCTTTATTGCTCGATTGTGGATTTATCCATATATTTTTACTGGGATGTTTACTGATAATATTTACATACAAACATACATATCATACATGTATAAAAGAATATTTTCTGTAATTTGTATTTTACAATGACTTGGCATCACTTGAATACGAATGAAACTCAACGGCAATGCCGCTTGCTGCACTCAGCTAATAGTAAAAGCACTCAATTAAATAGTAACTCTCACTCATTGGTAAAACACACGAGCAGAATACTCAGTTGTAATTTGTGTTTCGTTGTGAGAAAGTCGTGAACGGCAGAATGGCGGGCGGTGGTTGAATAATTTTCTTGTTTAGTTTAAATAACACATTTCTTAAACAAATTGTTAAGAAAATTGGCAGAAAATATTAATAGAAGTGTTTAAACAAATAATAAATATACAAAAATATATTAATAATAATTTAAAATGTGAATTTGCAAGGCTGAAATAAATTTATACACATGCAGAATGGAAAAAATGTAGAAAAAGAAGAGGAATGTGCAATAGCTTTTTTTGTTTGTTTTATGCCTGTGCACTAACAACAACCACAAGAAAAGTTGTTAAACCACTTTTAGTAAACAACTACTACCATTGCAAGCATTAAATTAATCATACAATACATACATACATGAATACATATGGTGAAATAAAAATAAATACCAAAAAGTGCATGATAAATTAATTAAAATAAGGAATAAATTATAATGAAAATTTAAAGTTTTGTGTAATACTTCTACAATTAATTGGAGTTATTTGAAAAAAGTCACCAACAAAAAAAATTATTTTGTAGGTACCTACAAACAAATTTTATTAGAAGAAAAGAAAAATACATAAAACCTTTTTTTTTCTTCCAAAATTTAATATCCAGTTTTTGTGTTGTTATTGTGTTGGTTCTTCTTTGCATCGTTTATTTGTTGTTGTCATAAAAAAGAAGAAGATAAAAAAATAAAAAAAAATAATTGAGCGCCAAGCAGGTGTGTTTATTGCTGGGCGAAAGAGCATCAAAGAAGAAAAAAAAGCCAGATCGTTACTAAACTCATTTACTCAATTACTAGAGCTGTTGGCTGATTACATCGAAAAAAAAAAATCATGGCAAACGAGAAATTAAAATAAATATTTTAATTAAAATTTAAAAGAATTGTGCTACAGTGTGTTTATTTATTCTACATAATAGTTGTAATTCGTTCCATTATCTGTTAATTTAAATCACAAAGAAATGGAAGAACTTGAGCGGCGATTTAAAAAAAATATATTCTTTAGGAAGTGTGCAACAATGCTGCCCGAATCAAAGATTAATTTGTGGATTATTTTAACAATCTTTGAGGTGCTCCTACAAATTAACAGCTGTTATTCTATAGGTAAGCAAATCTACTACATACTTATCTTTGAGTTGTTTATTAATAAATGTACCTATTGTGATATATTTTATATCGTATCATATGTGTACATACTTTTAATATACATGGGTATAGGTATACATATATGTATATTTACAAGGCATACATACATAGGTATTTATAAGTTTACCTTTGTGTAGTGCAGTTCGGTTATAACGAACACCGGTTAGCAGGATTTATTCAGGGGTGTCTCATAGAAACCAATGCTGTTAGATTTTTTTTTTCAAACGACAAGAAAAAATGCTTTGATGTCATGAGCAGGGCTGTCAGATGTGGCGATTTCTCGCCAAACGTGGCGATTTTAAAACTAGTTTGGCGTCCTAATATTCGATTTGGCGACATGGCGATATTTTGGCGTTTTATAAAAAAGTTGGCGATTTTTTTTTTTGCTATTTTTGATGAGCCATAAATTGGCTTGAAAATCGTTTAAATATTATTTTTCTTATGGTGTAGATGGTGTGCTAAGAACATTTAATACTGGTATTGACAGCAACCGTTTCAGACAACTTGTGCAAATTTCTGCAAGTCGTTGGCTGTCTTATGGAGTGGCTATAAGACGGATTTTGTAGCAATGGGTGGAGCTTAAACATCATTTTTCACTTATTTCAACAGCCGAAAATTATAAGACTGCCAAAAATATATACAAAGAATTATGTTATGAAAATACAAGACTTTAGACAATAGTAAATAAAATGAACCATTTAAATCTTGAAATTCAGTTAGATAACATGCACGCAGGCAGTATGCATTAGAGACTATATTCTACTCTTCTTTCATTTTCCTCAAAAATTTTCAAGCCAACAATTTTGAATGAAACTCATAATAGCGAAAAATTGATCACCAATGTTATTATAGCTATTGATATACCAAACACTTTTCTCCCACTAAGGGCCATTATTACAACTTAAAGATAGTTAAAAGTAGGATTTTATCGGACGTATAAAAACTTTATCATTTTCAAAATTTTACTTTAACCTAAAGTGACCGATAAATTAAAGGCAAGTTAATCCTACCTGGTAAGTTAAATCCAATTTGCAACAGTGGAAAGCTTTTTATACGTCCGATAAAATCCTACTTTTAACTATCTTTAAGTTGTAATAATGGCCCTAAATGTAATCGATTTTGGGTCAGCATTTGAAACCGAATGAAGCAATGTTGAAATGGCTGATGAAGATATTGAAATACGTCGAAAAAATTGTTTTTCATATTTAAAGATGCTCGTGAAAGAATTAATAAATATAATTCCTGAAAACATGAATATATTTAAAGTTTACGAACATTTTTCCATTATAAAATGTTGCAATTCATTATCATAAACAAAATTTGTTGTTGTCAAAGATATTTTAAAGATTTTTGTGAATCCTAACATACCGCTAGATGTTTATGAAACACAATGGACAAAATTACTGTTTGTGGATTGGAAAGATTATTTTAATGGTGATATTCCCTCTAACTTAAAACAGTTTTGGCCAAAAGTATATGCTTATAAGGATACGGCAGGTATGTACCACTTTAAAGAACTTTGTTTGGCTGTACTTTACATGCTGGTTATTCCAACTAGTATGGTCTGCGTTGAAATGGTATTTTCAATAATGAAATCAAATAATACGCGTTTCCGAAATAGCATGCAATATGAACGCGTTATTACGAATTATAAATTATGTATTTACATATATGATTGTAAATAGCACATGTTGCACTTCTTCAATTCCTATACGATGTATTCAAAAGAAGAAGACAATGAGGAATGTCTTGACGATGAAGTATGTATATAGAATTTTAGATACATATGTAATAGAATTGCAACTACATACAAATGTACATACATATATCCAATATTTATTTAATACTAACCGCAAAATCTTTATATGTTCATAAACATTTTTACATTGTTCTAAATAAAAATAAACAAAATATATATAATGGCTATTTTTTCCATTTTTTTTTGCGAATTTTAGCGATTCGGAACAAATAAATTTTTTATAATTTATAAAATAAATTTTTAATAATTTATAAAATATATATTTGATTGTCAAAAACTAAAAAAAGAGGCTTTGGCGATTTATAACATTGGATTTGGCGAAAAAGGTGAAAATAAATCTGACAGCCCTTGTCATGAGAATTAATGTTAACGGATTTATGTTCCAATCAGCTATCAGCTGTGCGTTTTCACTTTCACGCTTTTTTATTTTAATTTTTGTAAAAATCTAAGTAAATTTGCTGATTTATTTAGTCATACAAAATAATTTTGTTCTATAAAAGGTTTAAAGGTTTACAGCTGTATCAAGGGAAAAAAATAATTTGAGTTGGAACCCTACAAGAAGACTACTAGTCAATTGACTAGTCATTTGACTAGTAGCGATAGCCGACACTTCGGTCACAGTCCCCAGTTAGTTTATTAGGGGCTTGGTAAAAAAAATTACCAAAACATTTGTGTACGTGTGATTTTCTATCTCTCTCTAACTTATTAATTTCACTTAATCAAAACACATATATCTTAACTGCTTACTCTGCTTCTTTTTTGCCAGTCACTGATTACATAAGCATTGGCAAACTATGACTAGTCAATTTTTACATAGGGACTGGTCAACTGTTACTAGTCAATATATACGTAGAAACTGGTAAAATGTAACTTTTAAATAAATAAACATAATTTTTATGTTATTTCAATTGTTTTTTATTATAAGAAAATAGAGAAATAAGTAATATTCATATATATATAATACAATTTAATATATAAAATAACGTAGGTGGTACCACTCAAGTCTTCTTCACACATTGCTCCAGCTCCAACACACCTTGCTTTTTGTAAATATCTAAAATTTTAAAAAGAAATACATAAATGTATAAATTAAATTAATCTTTTCAAATTCTTTTATGCAGTATTGTTGTTAACTTCACTTAACTTTCTTAGCACTTGTATATATTTTATTTCACAGACCGAACGAACTGTATACATATTTTACAATAAAATGCTATGTCTTAAAAGTCTTAGCATATGTAAATTAGATGTTTCACTCTAACATACATGTTAGAGAGGAACAACTATAATTGATAGACGTGTCGGTCATCTCTACCACTCAAATGATCAGTCAATTGACTGGCAGTCATAAATTCAATGGAAAATTATTGCAAACGTATTAGTGAAAAAATGTCGTTTGTAAATATTAGTTTCAGTCATTCATTTCTTGTAGGGAAGTGTACATTAAAACAAAATTTCCATACAAATTTTGACAAAAGAACACTGGAAGTACAAATTAATTTTTATTGCCGTTAGTATTCAACTTTCCATAGAAAATTTGTTTTGTAAACCTCATATAAATCAAATACATATATCGCACATTTACTTCAATAGTGGCATAACTCAAAAAATGATTTTTTTGAGTTAATAATGCAGAAAGATGCGGTATTTCGTATTTTATCTTGTGAAAATATTTCATATAAATAGCTAGTACCATCACCTCCTGAGAGAAATTTTTTTTTTCATTTCTCCATTGAGTTGTTTGCAAATTTAAAACTTAAAACGCGTTTTCTGCAAAACTGGTTTTTTTGAGTTATGCCACTATTGAAGTAAATGTGCGATATTTTTTATGAAGAATACAGTAGAATAATTTCTTCACAAATAAAAGAAATATTTTTACAATTACAATTTACAATTAGTACTACTTACAATACTGTCAATTATATTATAATACTCCTTCCGCTTAAAGTACAAATGCTCGTCAATACTAGTTTTGATAACTTATATCTCTGATTTTCATTAATAACAGCGTATGTCCAATTTTTCTCATTTCGAGTTTATAATGTGCAATTTTTATATTTTAAGTGCTTTTTATGAATATCTAAAAATGTTTTTTAAAATATGGACCTTCTTAGATATATAATTTTTTTTTCTAAAATAGCAACACTATTTCTACGTTTTTTCAAATAAGTTTCAGTTGTAAAGCAGCTCTGGGTTGAGGAACATCTCTCGCGTCCGTCATCGTAATTATTTCTTAAGTGCGGTCAGGCTTGTGTATGTTGTTTGGCCTTCGAGAGTTTTTCGTCTCGCTCGCACTGGTTGACTGATCTGCCACGGATAACCGTATAATCTTGCGGTTTTTTGTGAAATTTCTTTAACAACCACGTTGCTACTTCCTATGTGAAGGCATATGTAGGTCGTGTACAGTCAGTCACAAAACCTTTTAAAATACTGTTAATACCATCTTGGGCATATGGTCTAGTTACCCCGCCCATATTTGTGCAACACCATATTATGCAAATTTACTTTGTATAATATGTATAATAAATAAATAAATAAAGTTTCAATAGTAATATAGTATGTTGACAAACATCGACTTGCAAAAGAATTATTTTCTTACGTAGAACGCCACTTAGATCGTTTTATCTGAACACATTTGAAAAATATATTTTTATATTTGTATAATATTTTGTTTTTTTTTAATTTTATATAGGAAATGCTTCCTAAATTTTTTTTTTTGGAATATTCTCATTACCTACATCTATATGATAGTGTAAAAAAATTTGAAAAATTTTGATACTGAGGCCGCAGCTTCAAAAATAACTAGCTGAAAATTTAAATTTTTGGACATACGCTGTTAATAAACATATTTTGTCACTATGCTTCTACTTAGACTTATAACCAGGGACAGGGGTTTCATGCAAATGCATGTTTCTTTCCTTAACTCTGATAATGGCTAGAACGAAATATCTTTACGAAACAATGAATTTGCGTAAAAATGGCATCGATTTGTTAGTGCATATTTTTGTATATTTTGCTGAAAATTCATATTTTTGCATAATTTAGTCATAAATGCATATTTTTGCCTAATATTTTGATATAAATGCTGATTTTGTGTCATATAAATATTTTCAAAAATTCAAATTTCAAAAAAATATTGCAAAACTGTTTTTGGCAACTGTATTCGCTTGCATTGTTTAGAATTGTGGAACGTTTGTACAGGCATAACAAATTTAATGGAAATTGTAATTTTGATAATTTCAAATTGTCTGCTATTAAAGCCGAACGTAGTGATATAATTATGCTGAAACTTGATATTGTTTTTAAAAGTTATAATGGACTCAAAAACCAAATCTAATAGCTAGTATTCAATTCATTGTAATGGTTAAGTTAAATAAATATACAACATTATATAAAAATAATCATTTAAATTCGAACCGATTACATCCACAGACGTTACAACGCCTTTTTCAATGCACAAAGCTTTCTAAGAACAAATTGATTGGACTTCACATTCGATAATACATATTATATATGAATAATGAAAAAAATTTTAATGAAAATAAATAACAACACTTTTCTTTTTCTATTTACGTATCGCTCCTTTACTGTAATATAAACATACATATGTATCTCCAAAATGCGAGTTTGGAGTTAATAATGCAGAAAAAAACATTATACCATATTTAATCTTGTGTAAAGATTCAATATAAAAGGCTTGTACACGCACCTCTTGAGAAAAGAAAATATTTTTATATCTTTATTTAGTGATATGTAGATTGAAAACTTTACTTTTGAATAATTTTGTTTAAAGATATGTGCATATTTTATTGTTTTTAGTGCATATTTTGCGTTTTTAATGTCATATCTTAGGCGTCTAAAATACCTTTTTTAAATGCATGAGGTCCTTGTCCCTGCTTATAACGTTCCTGGCTGATCTTTGATAACATCCTTCCAATAATTACATTTAACAAGCGCACAATAAAAAATACATTTACGCTGTCTCCCTAAGCATTTTTCTCGTATTTTTCTAAGCGCTCTGTTAATGATAAAAAATTGTATGCCATTTTTATTAATTTATAACCACTTATTCCTTATTCCTTATTTTTATATTTTGTTATAAAATATAATTAATTTTATTAATATTTAAAAACAATAATTTTTTTTTCTTTTTTTCTGTCAAAAAGTAAAACAAAAATTTGTAAATAAATAAGGAAATGTGAGAAACAGCTGATTCAATCATTGTTTTTAATTACATTCCAAATTAACAAAACCAACTCGGGTTCATCACACCATATAAAACCAACACTACATTGGTTTGCAAAAACGACACCGCTGATTAAGTCCTTCAGTCCCTATAGTTTTTCATTGAATATTTCATAAAAACTTTGAACGCTTCTAGCGAATTCCGTTTTTGCTTATGACGGAGTTCTATAAATAATATTGGCTTAAAATTTATTCATTGGTATCAAAAAAAAAAAAAAAAAAAAAAAATTATATGCATACATACATAAATACATAGAAAAAACTAATTTTCTAATTCAAACACAAAATTCTCTGAATCAAAAAATAATTTTTTCCATCTACGCTGCAGCCACACGTTCAATAAATCGCTTTCAATTTCATTACACATGCTTTGTGTCAAAATTTCTTGAAATTGATAGCTTCATTTCACGAAGATACAACTCAAATTTGTAGCTTCAACAAATGTGTGCTGTAACCAGCTGTTCAAATTGAAAATTAAATTGCCATATATGTAAATGGATAGGTGAATTTGAAAGCAATCTAGTTTTCAATTTAAAAAGTTTGATTGTGTTAGTAAAAGTAAAAAAAGTAGGAGTGCATTGCAAATTGAATGGAATTGAAAGGCAAAAATTTAACGTGTGTCCCCCAAAAAATAAAATCGTAAATTCAAATGTAAAAATTAAGAAAAAACCCGATTTTTTCAATCAACAAATTGTGTCATTCAAACAAATTTTTTAATGAAATTAAAAAGCAAATCAAACGACCCAAGGCACATTCACCAGATAGTAGCGGAAACGCAGCTGAGCTATTTTTTTTTCAATTTAAAGTTCATTCGAAGCTTAAAAGTTGTTTACGAACGAGAAATGGAAAAAAATTATAAAAAAATTTCAATATGAAAAATATTATATTAAAAAAAATCTGTAAAAACAAATTTAAAAATATTAAAAAACTATCATACAAAAATTGTGAAAAGTGCTAAACGTTGCAAATTCTGTTAGTGGTTAGCTGCCGTGGAGAAATTTTTTTCAACTTTATGTGAATATTTTTTATTATTATTGTGTTACAACAAATTATATTTTTGACGTTTTGGATAGACTAAAATTTATGTTGTTTTTTCATTGTTGTATTTTTTCATTGTTCTTGTAATACTGATATTACCTGGAAGTAAATATGCCTTGAAACGATCGTTAGAACAAAAATGAAACTTTATATTCCTTTTAATATTTACTTTTATTTAATTGCACACTTTTTGAACCAAAATAAACAAATACCGAAAGGTGCTCCGTCAATAAATTAACAACGGACAAACGTAGGTACGCTTGCAATCTAGAAATCACACAATCTTAAAAAAAAAATTAAATAATAGAATAGAATATAATATCAAAATTGCTTTAAAAAAATTCAATTTGATTCGAAATGCAGCAAAGGGATGATTAACTCCGGTTAACAAAACTACTCAAAAATATGAAGTTAGTTATAACCGAACTCCATCGTATCTATCTGTTCGCACATGCTCACATACAAACCCATAAGCATACTATCAAATTCAACTGAATCTTTAACCACCACTCGCGTACATACAAACATAAATACATACATACATACCTAAATGAATTTCACAATGCATTATTCAAGAAAAATAATGGAATTGCCCGATTGAAATCATGATTGAATTCCATACATATGTACGTACATATGTAAAGGGTGTTTTTTATTGACGTATAGAACTTTAAGTTGGCATCACTTTTTTAACTGGAGGCCATTTTGTCAGCTGTCAAGTGATTAATATTTAGTTTGGTTTGCCATTTCATCATGAACAGGTTGACAAAAGAACAACGCTTGCAAATCGTGCAAATTTATTTCGAAAATAATGGTTCAGTTCGCGAAGTTTACCGCAAGCTCCGTCCATTTTATGGTCGACATAATCGTCCATCAGAGCAATTAATTCGGTTAACCATGGATCGTTTTCGCACTACGTTTACTCTATGTGATAATACGCATCCGCAGAGACGCCGAACAGTGCGCACCGAAGAAACAATTGCCGCTGTAGAGCAAAGTGTTGAAGAGGACCCGAATGAATCGATTCGCCACCGTGCACAGCAATTGGAGCCGACTAACCGACTATTTTGTTCCCGAATTGGATGGCATGAATGTGGATGAGTTGTGGTTCCAACAAGACGGCGCTACATGCCACACAGCGCACGTCACAATCGATTTATTGAAGGAAACATTCGATGAGCGCATAATTTCGCGGAATGGACCTGTCAATTGGCCACCAAGATCGTGTGATTTGACACCATTGGATTATTTTCTTTGGGGATATGTGAAGTCGCTCGTCTACGCCAACAAACCAGAAACGTTAGGGGACTTGGAAGCCAACATTCGTGGCGTTATTGCCAACATACGGCCCCATATGCTCGAAAAAGTGGTTGAAAATTGGACCTGTATAATTGGCTTTATTCGAGCCAGCCGCGGCGGCCACATGCCCGAAATTATATTTAAACATTAATGGCATAAAATTATCCTTCCAATAAAGCCAAATTGATGGACATTAAAACGACTTTTTTATGTTTTATTTCAATTCAAAGTTCTATACCCCTAAAAAAACACCCTATATGTAAATGTGAATGTAAAATGCAGTTCCATAACATACATGCATAGATAAAGGCTGAGCACATATCGTGCCATAACCGCCATTGCCAACACCTTATTTTCGAGCTTAATTTTTTTTTACGAAAATCGATTTTCGTAATTGCGAGTTGTCTATAACTATTTCATTTGGGGTAGTTTTGGGGTGGTCCGATTTAATGCAAATTTGGACCATGTGCTCCATCCCTAGGACATCGCAATGTTAAATCGACTATGTTTTATCCATGCATTTGGATTAGTTTTGGACTAGTCCTGGGCCTTTATGGAGTAGTCCTTACATGCAAGTATGGACTAGTCGCGTTATTTGCAGGGTTTCTATTCCTCTTGACTAAAGGTACGCCCCGAAAAGCGTAACCAACAAACACTAATGAAAGAAGTTTTGATCCAACTGGTTATCATATTAAACAGTTTCGAATACAACTAATGGACAATGTCATAGAACAAGAACAATATTGGCTACTCTTTAATTGGACAAACTTTTGTCTGAATTTAAGGATTTTTCATTAGCATTTAGTGGTTACGCTTTTTTGGTCAAATGTTTGACAAGTGTGACCGTACCTAAAGTAACTAAAATTTGCAGCATGTTAACCCGACAGATTGTGGCCGGTAGCCTGCTGTGGTCTATGTGTTTAATAAAAATGTGGTGATTTGGTTTTATGTTTTGCAAGTTTTTCCTTTTTGTTAGTTATCTTATTAAAAAAAAAATAAGATAAATGCCGGAATTCATATAAAGTTGTATGTACCCACTCTATTTTTTATATTTTCGCTTTTGTCGTAACGTGAAGAATTGAACCAAAAAAAAAAAAAAAAAAAAACAAACAAAGTGAAAACAAAGTCGTATTGCATTTTGTTGATTTTGCATGTTTTTCTCTTAATACTGGCACAACTAAACATATTTATTTATTTGTTGTTATTTGAGTACATAGTTTGAATAATAACAAATAAACAAAACACAACAAGCATCATTTTTCACAATTTATCACACACAATTTTGTATAAATAAAATAATGAATTAATAATACGAGTATTTGCTGAACTTGGGAAAAAATTAATACCTGTATATGTATGTATGTATGTATGTATATGTATGTGCGTATATACAATGTACTCGTACATCAATCTTTGTTTTTCAATTAGTCATACAGTGGGACAGTATGTCTATAAAGCAATTAGAATTGATTGATATAATTTATATTAATTTACACGTCAGGTATAGATTAGCATGCATGGATGTATGTATGTATGTATGTATGTATGTATATAAACCTCTGCAATGTACATACATACATACATGCATATAAATATGCATATATGAATATATTCTAAATCAATGTAATTGACCACCACCATGCATACATACCTACATATCGTTCGTTTCATGTAAAAAAGCCCTAACTCACACAATTTTAACGTCACAGGAGACAGCGAAAACATTATAGAAACTATAATCATCAAAATGTAACTTATGTAAATTCAGGTTTTAATTATAATCCAACAGGAATTTGACACTCAGACTATTTTTAAATTTTATACCTACAGTTAGCGAAATAACTTATATCCATATGATTTTTTAACCGAGTTGAAAAGGGGGAGGTTATTATTAATTGTAACGATGCTTTCTCAAGGCTGGGGTATCTATCACTCGCCGGTGTCCAGGTTTCGTCACAAAAATTTATTTGTTTGGACTGTCGTGAGAGGAAAGTGAAACACTCTGCAGGATGTATTTTTCAGTAATTTTTTATTACAATTCAATGTTCTTATATTAGTATATATTTATTTACAACATTACTCAATACTATTACTAAGCGGACGACTAACTTTTCTATACTTAAGTCTGAATGGCTCTCAACGGTTGACTAATTTTTATACAACTTGGACTTAGCCTGAATGGCTCTCAACGGCTTACAATTTTTATAAAACTTTGACTTAGCCTGAATGGCTCTCAGTGGCTAACTAATTTTTATAAACTTGGACTTAGCCTGAATGGGTAATCAGCGGCTAACCACCAATACCAGAACAGACTAACTAACTAAAGTACTATAAGCGGCTAACTAATTTTTATAAAATCGGACTTAGCCTGAATGGTTGATCAGCGGCTAACCACCAATACCAGAACAGACTAACTAACTAAAGTACTATCGGCGGCTAACTAATTTTTATAAAATCGGACTTAGCCTGAATGGTTGATCAGCGGCTAACCACCAATACCAGAACAGACTAACTAAAGTACTATCAGCGGCTAACCACCAATACCAATGCAAGACTAATACCTAATTATTATCTGCGGCTAACCACCAATAATAATGCTACTAAGATTGCCTACAAAGATAAATTCAATTCAGCGGCTAACCACCAAGTTCATTTATCTTACCTACTCAAGCCCTCGACACTAAAGGTAGAATTAGTAAAATCCTATCGTGATGTTGCGTGTCAGCTGACAAAAACCGTATCATATACAATGCATGTTACTAGTTATAAAATATGTGGTGGTAGCACTGCTGACGTAGGAATCTTCAGAAAACAGATTTTTCTGTAGCGAATGTCAAAAACGCCGCATTTAATGCCAGACAAAAAAAATGTGCTGTGCAAACTCTTACATTTTCTATAACTTGTGCACAAAGTTGAACGATACGGCAAGCTGTAAAGTAGAATGATACGATTTTACTAATTCTACCTTAACTAACCCTTTCATGTGCACAGCAGCTCCTTTTATACTAATTTTTATATGACTGATCTCACAGTTGTAACACGTGGGGCGTATATAATCATAATAGTTGTATATAATTGTATGTTGTTATCATTTCATGTCACTGGACACTAATCGGTGTCATCATGAAATCCGTTAAGTTTAAATATTTGAATATAATTATTGTCAATAGTTATTAATTAAAATAAATCACAAGCAGACATTATCTAGGAGTTTCACTAGCGAAATAGGATTTACATATGTTTGATTTGATTCTACAAATAAATCGATAATATGGATGAAATCATAAGAATTCTAATAACAATAATTTGTATAATATTGTGCGATAAAAACGAGGCACTACGTTCCGACTTTTATCGTCACATAATTCATCTGTAAATTTTTTTTCTACGATTTATACCGATTGCGAAAAATCTTTTTTCTTTGTCTGATAAGATATAACTTCCATTTGGGTGGATGGGGACATGCCCACTAATTTTTTATTTGATTTTATGATATTTTACTTATTCGATTGCTATGAAACATTTCTAGCTTAATTGACAACTGTTAATCCATCACCGAAAAACAGCATGGAAGGTTAAACCCCGTTTAAATTTGTTTCTTGGTTAACTCAAACGTATGTATGTATAGGGTGTTTTTTTTGAGGGGTATAGAACTTCGAATTGAAATAAAACACAAGAAAATCGTTTTAATGTCCATCAATTTGGCTTTATTGGAAGGATAATTGTATGCCATTTATGTTTAAATATGATTTCGGGCATGTGGCCGCCGCGGCTGGCTTGAATAAAGCTAATTCTACAGGTCCAATTTTCAACCACTTTTTCGAGCATATGGGGCCGTATGTTGGCAATAACGCCACGAATGTTGGCTTCCAAGTCCCCTAACGTTTCTGGTTTGTTGGCGTAGACGAGCGACTTCACATATCCCCAAAGAAAATAATCCAATGGTGTCAAATCACACGATCTTGGTGGCCAATTGACAGGTCCATTCCGCGAAATTATGCGCTCATCGAATGTTTCCTTCAATAAATCGATTGTGACGTGCGCTGTGTGGCATGTAGCGCCGTCTTGTTGGAACCACAACTCATCCACATTCATGCCATCCAATTTGGGAACAAAATAGTCGGTTAGTCGGCTCCAATTGCTGTGCACGGTGGCGAATCGATTCATTCGGGTCCTCTTCAACACTTTGCTCTACAGCGGCAATTGTTTCTTCGGTGCGCACTGTTCGACGTCTCTGCGGATGCGTATCATCACATAGAGTAAACGTAGTGCGAAAACGATCCATGGTTAACCGAATTAATTGCTCTGATGGACGATTATGTCGACCATAAAATGGACGGAGCTTGCGGTAAACTTCGCGAACTGAACCATTATTTTCGAAATAAATTTGCACGATTTGCAAGCGTTGTTCTTTTGTCAACCTGTTTATGATAAAATGGCAAACCAAACTAAATATTAATCACTTGACAGCTGACAAAATGGCCGCCAGTTAAAAAAGTGATACCAACTTAAAGTTCTATACCTCAATAAAAAACACCCTTTATATTAAAGAAAGTTTAACTTATTAAACTAGACTTAAGCACTTTTTCCTTATTGCCACAGATATTTATCGTTGGTTGGTTATTGGTTTGCTGCAGACATAATGTATTTTGAATATACTGTGCCGCAAACCAATAACCAACCGACGTTATGTGTATGCAAAAACATTACAATAACAAGTATGTAACTGACAATTTTTTTATGTGAAATCTTTCAGTAAAAGCTCGTGAACTGTCAATTGCTAAGCTTTCATATATAACATATACATACATACATATACGAAAATGCATACATCTGTATGTATGTATGTGTGTATATAAAAACTTCTATATGCGACTATTTTGGTTGCTATTCATTCATTTATTATTTTTCGATTTCACTTTTGTTTAATTCCTTCAGCGGTTGTCCTTTTTTTATCGAGTGTCACAAATTTTCAAAATTAAGTTTTTATGCAATTTGGTTTAAAATTCACTGGTTTCTTTCTTTTTTTTTCTTTTGCCTTTTCGTTTTTCCTTTTCCGCTTTTTATTATATTTGTGTGGTTGTTGAGCACAGCAATTTGTTGTCAATTAAAAAGGCACTTCGTGATTGCTTTTCATCAGCAAGCATTTACACCATTTTCCTCCAATTGCTCATACAGACACACACTCACATACATATAAATGTATATACATGCATGTATATGTACATATATGTATACTGAAAATAATCCAAACAGTAGCTCCTTTTGTAAAATAAACGAAACTTTCGTACATATTATGAGATAATAAATTGTAGGCACAAGTTTTTTAAATTCAAAGAAAGTAATAAAAACAATTTCTGCCGTATTCTAAAAAAAATTTAGTTTTGAAGTGTATGTTAAAACAAAATGTCCATATAAATTTTGTCTAAAGCATACATGAAAAAAAAATAATTTTTTTGAATGCGGCCCTTTGTATTTTTTTAAGTAACTAAAAGAAAGAAGGAAGATCTCAATAAAGGTTGTTTTTTATAGAAGTATAAAACTTTAAGTTGACAACACTTTTTTTTAAGTGGCGGTCATTTTGTCTGCTGTCAACAGTGTTACCATATGTGAAGATTTATCTTATTTTTGAAGTTTTTAGACATGTGAAAACGACAAAAAAAGATTTCTTATCTAAAAATAAGATTTTTAAAAATTTTACTTCTGGCACTTTTAATATATTATTGGTGGATTTTTTGACTACATTACCTACAAATTTTCTGATTTGCTTCATAATGATCTTACACATATTCTACACAGTAAATATTTTGTGTTATTTGGTTTTACTTTTAATATTTCACAAGAAATTAGATAAATTTTAACTCATTTTTATTCAATCAAATAACAAAAAAGATTTTTGGTAACAAAAAAAGATTTTTTTTGCTCGACTTGAAGATTTTTGAAAAATAAATATGGCAACACTGGCTGTCAAGTGATTTATATTTAGTTTACTCTAAAGGTGGAAGTACATACCACGCGTTACGCGGCAACGCTTTTCTGGCTAGTTAAACGTTTAACGCTATACAAATGGAAAGCTACACAACACGCTTTTGAGGTTTTTTTAGTTGTAAAATTTAAAGCCTTTGTCGGTTATTTTTTTGTCTTGCACTTACGTTTCATATTTCTTTAAATCTTTAATGCATTTTTTATCCATTGTTTAATGAAAAATTAATTTCTAATCATTTTTGTGTATGTTAGCTTATGAATCTGGCAACACTACCTTTCATTTTGTATACAACGCGTGAAAGTTGAAGAATGTTCAACTTTTTGCGAGGTGCGTGCGTCGCGAACTTCTCTATGTAACTTGCCTTATGAAAACACACTATTTCAACTTTTTTGACAGCCGTGTGTATCGCATTAGCGCATTGAACGCGTGTTATGTGCTTCCACCTTAAATGTTAATCACGCATACAAAGAGACGTCGTACAGTGGGTACAGAAGAAGTCATTGCTGCTGTAGAGCGTAGCGTAGAGGAACACCCGAATCAGTTCGTGACCGCCATAGAGCCATGATAACTGACTTATTCATTCATCAATTGAACAACTATGATGTGCAGCAGCTGTAGTTTCAACAAGACGGCGCAACATGGGACACAACTCGTGCCATAATTGATTTATTGAAGGAAACGTTTGGTAATCGCATAGTTTAACGTTTCAGGCCTATGAATTGGCCTCCAAGATCGTACAATTTAACATTGCTAGAATATTTTTTGCATAAATATGTCAAGTAGGTAGTCTACGCCGATAAACCTGAAAAGACTGACCTCTTGGGGGACAACATTCGCAGTTTTATTGCCAATATACGGCGACAAATGTTGGAAAAAGTCACCAAAAATTTGACTTCCAGATCAGACTATGTTCGAGCCAGCCGTGTCGGTCATATGCCAGAAGTCAACTTTCAATTATAATGCCGGAAGATTATCTTTAGAATAAATTAAATTTCAAGTCAATTTAAAAACAATTATTTTTGTTTTATTCCATTTCAAAGTTCTACACCTTTACAAAATCACCCTTTATTTTTTATGCGTTTTACTTCACGATTTAAAATCTTTTTCCGACGTTTGGTACCATTATCAAAATTGGTGGATGTAGACGCTCCCTCTAGAATTATTTCTACAATTTTATATACTTGTGCACATCCATAGGCCCTTGCAATAATGGGCAGGACCATGCCCACCAAAAGTTAAAAGTATGTTTCACATGCTTCAATTATTCGACGCGAAACACACCTTGGGCATTTATAACGGCACAAGCTGGGGTTAAAGAAATAAAGCGCCCTTTTAAAGTTTAATAATGTATTTTAAGTATTCCCGCCCAAACGAACACTGGGAAAACTTGCAAACACTCAAAAGTCTTAAGATGATACAATCTTGAATTTTGAAAAGTAGTCGAGACTAAGTTCCTTAAAGTTTATAATGCTATATATATTGGGCTCCTGCCACAATATAGATTTATCACAAAATTGGGCAGCTTAAGATCTTACAAGATTTTTCAGCAGATATTTTTTAGGTTCAGTAAAAATTTTAAATTGCATTAAATAACAAAAAATTACAAACATTTGAACTGCATGGATTTTTTTCAGTGTAGGCGTCTGCCTGCACATATCGATCCATAATCGCCAAAAAAAAGCCTGACCGACAAATTTTTGAACTTCGCATTTTTTTTTACCAAAATCTATTATTTACCATCACAAATAATCAATTTTGGTAAAAAAAATTAAGATTGAAAATTATGTGACTTAAGCTTTTTTGGCGGTTATGGCTTGATATACTATTTGCGAATGGTAAATGGGATATCAAAAAGATTCAGTTTAATAATAGTGAATTTAAGAGCCTCTGGTTAAATAAAAGAAAAAATTTCAGGTATGTGTATTTGTGGTTACCTATTTGTTGTTAGTTATATGTCAAAAAAAAAAAAAAAAAACTTCACAAGATTTACTATAAAGAATTATTTGTTCTTATTCAGACATTTTAGTTCAGTATTTTCTATTCTATTTTTCATTAGAAAACAAAATGTGTTTTTCGATCATATAACATAGTATTTTTTAAGGAGAAAGGAAAATTTAATTTGGACTGGCTGGAGAAATAGAACATTTTCTGTGCCATTACGCGCTGTATCAGCGACCCTGTTTTATCTACTTGAGCGAAGCTCAACTATTAACATCATCATAAAATAAAAACCAAGACTAATTATACGCTTATAAACCAATTGCCGCCATTTTCTGAATAAGAAAAAAAATAAAAAGTCGGCGTTGGCTGAAGATTTAGCACGTGGACTACAAAACCGGAGGTATTGGGTTCGAGCCCAGTATCCGACAGTCATTAAGTAACAATACCAGGCATTTTTCTAACATGCATTAGTGTCCCTTTGTATCAGATGTTGTGGGAAAGTTAAAGTAATGAAGGCATAGTCAATGATCACTGAACTACACCGCCTTCAGCGGATACTAATCATAATTTCACATCAAAGCGCTCTCGTTTGTCGATATTGTGTAGTGAAAATCATCGGTGAAGTAAAATAACCAATAAAATGGCTATTTCACACACTGAAAGGAAAATCATTCATTCAGAGAATGAAACGGTTTCATTAAATGTTCTGCATTATATTAATGAAACTTTTCATACATACAATGAACAATTTCATTTATCTGTTTCTTTATCTGTTCTTCATAGTTCATTGTATTAATGAAAATCGTTACATTGTTTAAACGAATTTTCTTTTTGGCGAATTTGGGGCAAATATGAATAAGTTCCACAAATTTCGTCTTCTTACTGTATACAGTTTGTCAAACATAAATAAATCAAAAGTTATTTTGTTAAAAAATCATTTCTATTTCTTATTTTTCTAATCCCTTTTTATTTCAAAGCAGTATGGTCGTCATAAATGCAATGAAATCATTTCATTTATACAATGTAATATTCTTCATTATATAGCAGATATATCTCTCTCTCTCTCTCTTTTTTTATCCATTCACGTTCCTCACCTCTATACAAACACAATAAGGTTGTGCCAAACATCTTATAAAGATGCTTGTTTTCTTAAGATTTTTGTTTGATTCTTTTAAACTTATGTTTGTGTATTGTGATTCTCAACAACATATTAAGAGTTTCACTATAAACATGTAAGTTTGTCGGCTTACTTAAAACATTATTTAGGTTGAACTCTTCTAATGAGTTCCTTAAATTTTAAATGTCTTACGTTAATAAATACATACTTACATATGCTCATATATTAAGTACATGTGTATTTGTATATATTAAATTAAATAAAAATAATCCATATATCTTTTATTAAGTAGGTGGTTTGGAAGGGATTATATTTCATTATATTTATGAAATTTTCTTTATATTAATGAATAAACATCATTTATAGTATGTAAAAACTTCATTAAATCAATGAAACAACTACATTATATTGATGAAAAAGTTTCATTGAACTAATGAAATAGTTTCATTATATTTATGACATAGCCGCCAAAATTAAATTCATAAATACAATGAATCATTCTTCATTGATCCAATGAAGGGCTTCATTAGCTGACTTTTAATGAAACATTTCATTAATACAATGAAGAATTTCATTGTCTGAATGAAGGTTTTCCTTTCAGTGCAGAACTGCGAAAATTTAATACGCCTCATTCACACCAGAGGCGCTGCAACACTGCATTATTAAACAACGTGCAAAAAGCAGAGTTGTAAAATAATGAAGCTTTCCTCTATCTCCTTCTTCATCTGTCTTGTCTCTCACTATCCCTTTCCTAAAAGAAGGTAACACCTAGTAATGGTTTTTAATACTTTTTATGGTCTTGTACAATTTAAAAATGGCTGCAGTCGAGTTTCTTAATTTTTTAAATTTTTTACTTAATAAAGCTATTTTTTTATTAATAAAAATAATTAAAATTTAAAAGAATTTCCGCAAATTAATTTTTTTTTACCGATTTGCGTTTAATAAGCTGTCAATAATTGCCATAAATTGTCACTTTGTCCCAATTTACACTATGCAAGTCTTATTGCTAAGCTGATTAGTTTGTTAGGAGAGGGAGACGGGGGGAAAAGAAACGTTTCTGTTCCCCTCGTCTCTCTCTCCTAACAAACTAATCAGCTTAGCAATAAGACTTGCATAGTGTGATTTGGGACTTTGCGTTCTGCTGTTATGAATTCTAGCGGTTTTGACTTGTAAACTCTTTTTATTATTGTTGTTGTAATACGAGTAATTCGATTGGAGGCTTGGTCATTTATGGATTTTTTTCTTATCATATTGTTTGTTGTTAATTGTAATTATTGCATATTATTTATGTATTTTCTTTTGAAAATGCCATAAGCCGACAATATAAACAACATATGTATGCAGCTTTTTTATTTAAAACTTTTTTTGCGCCGCCAGCTATTTACAAATTAATTAAAATATTTTCCATATAACGTTTAATTGCTTTCAAAACATATTTGGGGGGTAATATTAAATAATGAATATAATTTAATTACGAAAGTTTGCAGGCGCTCGTATGTACTTGTGTATTCTTATTAATAACTGTTGCCCAAAGAAGTAAACTAAATATTAATTTAGCGGTTTATATTGTTGCTATACATAAATGTGAATGAATGCACAGAGCGTTGCTACGTGTATTAAATATCTTGGATGGCTTTGTTGTGTGTAGAAACGCATTAATAATTAATAATACTCCGTGTGCTGCAAAATATCTCGTACAATAACATTAAACATATCGACATAGCAATCGCACATACAATAGAGTAGCAGAACAATGGGATATGGGCCACAATTGTACATTTATTTGGCCCTATTGCATTGTGGCACTCTCAATCGGTTTTGAGACATTTTTAAAAGAAGTTTTTGTTTGTTTATATCTCATGTTGAGAGGAAGAATAAGATTTTTTTTGCATCTCCCAATAGTTCGTTTTCACTATGTTGCTCATAGTTATTTTGAACAAAACATTTCGAAGTATTTTTGAAGTTACGGCCTGGCCCACGATGTCGACAAGAAATTATCTGTCGCTTAGTTATATTGAAAACAAAAACAAAATAAGAAATTTTGCTTCTGTTTTCAATATAAGTAATTGATAGATAGTTTCTAGTCGACATCTTGTGTCAGGCCGTTAATGTATTTTTATGCAGGAAATTTAAAAAAATCTAAATTGAAAGATATTCTATCAGTTAATATAATTTTGACAACTTGCTGTATCTTAAGAAACCAAAAGAGGAAAACTCTTTAAATTTTCAGAACTCTAAAACTAAAAAAAAATCCAGAAATAAAATAAAAAGCCAAAATGAAAAATCTCCAAAAAGAAAAAAAGCTTAAGAAATGAAAAATATCACGAAAAATAAAATTAATCGCTAAAATGAAAAAAATCATCAAAAGTAAATAAATAATCGCCGAAAAACTAAAAAATCGCTGAAAATCGCCAAAATGAAAAAAACTAAAAAAATCGCTGAAACTAAAAAAATTGCTAAAACTAAAAATATGGACTGTAAAAAAACAAACAGGGCAATTATGAATAAAATTGCGCGGGAAATTTTTAGCAAGTAATAGGGAAAACAAGAAATTCTAATTGGAAAAGGGAGATATTTCTCGCGGAATTTCATTCATAATTGCCCTGAAAAAAACCGTAAAAAACCCGATAAAAATCGCGAAAACAAAAACTGACTCAAACGGGAAATATCGCAATAACTAAAAAAATCCAAAACTAAAAGAGCGTCAATACTAAAAAAATTGCGAAAATGAAACAAGCACCAAAACTAAAAACTAATCGCTGTAACTTAAAAGATCATCAAAAAATCGCAAAAACCGTAAATGCCAGAAAAACGGGAAAAAGTCCTTAAAACAAAGAAAATATTATCAGAACAAAAACTCACTACAACAAAGCCGCAACAAAATCGCAAAAACGACAAAAAAACGCCAAAAGTAAAAAAACGTCAGTATTAAATAAAGCGCGAAAATGAAACAAGCACCAAAACTAAAAAGTAATCGCTGGAACTAAAAATATCGTAAAAATTAAAAAAAAATCGCCAAAACTGAAAAAAATCATCAAAAATCGAAAAAAGCGTCAAAACCAAAAAAAATTGGCAAAACAAAAAAAAACTAAAACCACAAACGAAAAAAATCGCAAAAACAACGAAGAAACGTCAGTATTAAATAAAGCGCAAAAATGAAGCAAGCGCCAAAACTTAAAATTAATTGCAGTAAATAAAAATATTGCAAAAAAAAACCAAAAATCATCGAAAACCGAAAAAAGCGCTAGAACTAAAAAAAAACGGCAAAACGAAAAAAGCTTTTAAGCCAAAAATCTAAACTAAAACTAACTAAAAGTAAAAAAAATCAGTAAAACGAAAAAAGCTCTAAAACCAAAATCGAAAAAAAAACTGCAAAAACTAAAAAACTATTCTGAAATTGAGAAATGTCAAATTAAATGCAGAAAAAAACTTGACGTTTAGGTGTGGTTCAACTTCAACATCGGCCCTTAAAATTTAACTACCCTTTAGATAGTCACTAAAAAGTTTGCGGTGAATTCTCTAAGCACTTTTCGTTTCGTTTCGATAGTAGCTTAAGCTTGCTTAAGCATTTTATATTCAGTTAAGCCTTTAAACTCCACAATTTCGCTATGAAATTTAAATTTTGCACATAAACTCTACTCAGTAAGTCAAGTAAAGTAAGTAATTGTATTAAAATTAATCCATACAAACAATGTGTTTACATAGATTTATATGCGTTCATATGTGTCATATACACATATAATGTCTATATTGAATATGTAAATTTGTTTAGTACAGGGCCTACGCTCATACATTCATGGATAAGCTTTTTTTGTTGGATGTGAGAATGGATGATATCAAACAATAAAACAATAAATACCGCAACGGCCAGCTATCAAACAAACTCTTTAAATAACAAAAGCATATGTGACATTTGCCAGCCTAACAGCCAAACTACGCGGTTTGCATATTTGATTGTCAATGACTTTAGAAAACATGAATAACTAATACAAAAAGGGAACAACGAGAGCCCTGTTGTAATATCCTTTCAATATTGTACACACTGCATGAAAAAAAAGAAAAAAGAAAGGAGAATGAGTGAATACTCGATGGCAGAAGACCAACTCTCATTATTTGTTATGGGCTTGTGTGCGGACCAACAGTTTTGGGTAGCATAATCATTGGAGAACAAACACACATGTAGTCTAGCACAAATAATTTTAGATCAGTGTCCCGCAAAATTAAATATGTTTGTATTGGTGAGAAAAATGAGAGTAAAATAAACTTGCACTTAGAGAAAAGTTTTCAAATTTAAAAAACATGGTGTGGTTATTAATTGTTTGAATTTTTTTTGTAAATAAGCAATTTAATCAAAAGCTTAACTAAAAATTTAATAATCCATTCAACAATGAGTGTATAAATTCCAAATTAAATTTATTCAAAGCTTTGTGGATACTATTAAAATGTGTTATTTTTAACTGTTTCATAATATAAAATGCATTGCATATTGCAAAAAGCATGTTTTATTACGAAATATTTCTTAGCTTCCATAATTATTTAAATTTTTTGTTGCTGTACAAATTTATTAAATTTGAACTTTAATTTCGTTCCGTGTGCTCAAAAAAATTAAACAAAAAACCAGGAAAAAATTAGTACATGCGTGCACAACTTAATTCGTCGCTTGCTCAGTGACGACTAAATGAAAGAGCACAAGCATGTATGTGATTTTCATCCGCACAATTGTGCTATGGCTTGCGGGTTACTGTTTTAAGGTAGAATTAGTAAAATCGTATCGTGATGTTGCGTGTCAGCTGACCAAAACCGTACCATATACAATGCATGTCACTAGTTATAAAATATGTGGTGGTAGCACTGCTGACGTAGGAATCTGCAGAAAACAGATTTTTCTGTAGCGAATGTCAAAAACGCCGCATTTAATGCCAGACAAAAAAAATGTGCTATGCAAACTGTTACATTTTCTATAACTTGTGCACAAATTTGAACGATACGGCAAGCTGTAAAGTAGAATGATACGATTTTACTAATTCTACCTTTAGATGAACTAGTACATGAGAATTGTCCTAAAAGTCTTTAGAAATAAGCTAAAGAGTCTATAGCCTTGATTTTTATTAAATATTAAAAACAAAACTGCAGGTATAGCTAAGCTGACGTTTGCAACTGCACCAACCTACAAAATTGGTTAAAATAACCAACATGAAGCAGTTAAAAGAGTTTGTGTTAAATTAGGTTGAAAAAGAGGTGCAACCAATGTTGATCCAATCGCATTACAGGATTACATTTATCCCTATTTTGGCATAATGTTGTGCGCTCTAGTTAAAACATGGAGATTCCCAATGTTCCCACTATCCAATGAAGAGTCTAGCCCAATTCACAATATTGTGCAAATGGTCTTGCATCGTTGCATGTGCAAAATAGTATAGCATATTGAAATTCACCACTAAGAATGGTTAAGTGGTGAGTATAATATACTATACAATTTTGCACATGCAACGATGCAAGACCATTTGCACAAGATTGTGAATTGGGCTTCTATGTATTATTGGGTCTTCCAATGAGGGATTCAATTTTGATTGCAAAAATATAATATTTTTCAGCGAGATCAACGAATGTGTATTTAAACAAAAGCCGCCAATTCTACGCTCGCAGAACCATGTTCTTTTCATAAAATTTTCCATCACCAATCACCGCACATTAGTGGATATATATTCTCGATAAATTTACAAGCTCCAACTTAGAGGTCTTGAATCGGCATAGAACTTACCCTGTTCCGAAATGAATCAAATTCCAGTAAGAGCAAACTGCATCGATCGAAATAAGTGGTCTTTACTATAAGACATAATGTTCCCAAGCACCATTTTGTAACTGGTCTTGCTTCATGTCTGATCGCACATTCCGCCCATTCTTGGGTCAATGCTCGTTTCAAACGAATCAATTAATTTTCGGTACAAACAAAACTTTTTGATACAAATCCAGGAGTAAAACACTTTATTGTTTACACTATTTCGTTTAATGACTAATGGTAGAATTCCTGAAATCGTATCCTGCTGTTGAAAATCAGCTGACAAAATCCGTAACATTTAATAAGCATGTTGATGCTTATTGAAAATGTGTTGGCAACGTTTGCTACGTAAAAATCTACAGAAAATAGATTTTTACGTAGCAAACGTCAACTTCTGGCTCACATACATATACACACACGCAATGCAGTAAAGCGAAACACAAAAACAGTTGACACATTCGCTGGTAGGCTCACATTTTACTAACTAACATCCAGACTTAAGGCTCAGTTAGCCGACTGTAATGTAATGTAACTGAAACGTAGGAAACAGCTGACCGATATTTTTATATGAAAAGTAGTTAACGTTACATTACATATCTATAACCATTTTCATTACTTTTCACATAACAATATCGATCAGCTGATTCCTACTGTTGCAGTTACATTACATTACAGTCGGCTAACTGAGCCTTTAAACGATGCGACAACTTCAAAAGTAAGACGATACTATTTGACTAACGAAGCCATAAATAAGATAAATGACAGATGCTTATCGTCCAAAATAACATAAAAGTTAGTAAAGGCACAAACCACCTGTAAAAAATAGAACATCTATTGAATTCTTCAACTTACACAAAAATTATGACGTAATTAAAAAAATTATTTTAGAAAGACTGATAATTTTATTAAAAATTTGTTGTTAAGGGGCAGAGGATATCATTTTTGGATGTTCCTAGAACAATTTTCAATAGTCACAAATCATATTATGTCACTTTTGTAAATAGTACAATGTAATAACAATGTATGAAGTACACTTGCACTAAGTATAACAGGCTTCTGAAATTATTTAGATTTACATTTTTATGCACTTTTGAGCCTGCTCTCGTAGTGGTTTAATATTTTTAAAATCCTCTTTTGTTTCTTCGCTTGTAATTTCTCTTGTTGTTTTGCAGCAAATTTGGTTTTTTTTTTTTTGGTTTTACACATGTTAGTTAAATAATACACAGGGCTTGGTTTATAAAACGCATTACAGATTTTTGAATTTCCTTCTGGAAATACATAAACTCTCAAAACTCGCATATAGTGCATACACTCGCACATTTTCATTTACAGTTTGGCATAAAGTGCTTTTTATATGAAGTGGTTTTCCTTGGTACAGCCAGCTCTACACATGCAACAACAACAACAACAACAACATGTTGTAATATGATATTTTATTGTAATAAGTTAAAATCATGCATTTGTTTGCGGACTTAAATTTGTTTTTAGTTTGCGTTTTGGTTGCGGTCTTCCGACATGGAGTCCCAAAAAATGTTTAACTAATGCATTATCAATAATTTTAGAAGTTGTATGTACTTGTAGTGACACATATGGGCATTTCCATGGTGTCAAACGCAATCGTCGCCGTATACATTTAAAGTGAAAAAAGGTCACAATAAAACGAATTTTTATTTTTTATATTTTAGCGTAACTTATGGATCTAAATTAGTCCTATAATTGCTGCTAAATTGATTTAGACCAAATTTTGCGCTTTCAAGATAATTACAATAAAAAAACCAATACACTCGCATGTGAACCAAAGCAGAAGTGGTTTTTGGGAAAAACGATTAAAATGCTGATTTCAGCGAAACCGAAACTAATATTTTATTGATGATAATAATATTGTGCACTTTAAACTTTAAAAAGTTTTTGATTTTATTCAAAAATGTTTTATACATATTTTTTTAAATTTAGTTTAATTCACAGCCGCACGTGACATGTCGCACGTGAAAATTTTGTATACCATGATATTGATATTTTTCATGTCTTTAAAATGGTTTTGATTTATATTTTTTTAAATTCAGTTTTAATAAGAGCCGCACGTGACATGTCGCACGTGATATTTTTTGCATCATGATATTAATATTGTTTATATATATCTTTAAAATGGTTTTGAACTATATTTTTTTAAATTCAGTTTTAATCACAGTAGCAAGTGATATGTCGCATGTGACATTTTTTTTCATTACTATGATATTGATATTTTTCATATGTCTCTTAAAAATGGGTTTAATTTTATCAAAAAATTATTTTTATTTTTAAATTCAGTTTTGCGTGAACGTCGCACGTGACATTTTTTAAAATTATTATGATATTGTTATTGTTTATATGTCTCTTTAAAATGGTTTTGATTGTATCCAACAATTATTGACATATATTTTTATTCAGTTTTAATCACAGCCGCTCGTGACATGTAGCACGTGACATTTTTTCCATCATTATGTTGATATTGTTCATATGTCTATTTAAAATCGGTTTGAATTATATTTTTTTAGATTCAGTTTTAATCCCAGCTTCACGTGATATGTCGCATGTGACATGTTTTTTTTGATTGTTATGAATTTGCTATTGTTCATATGTCTCTTTAAAATGGGTTTGATTTTATCCAAAAATTATTGATATATTTTTTTATCCAGTTTAACAGCCGCACGTTACATGTAGCACGTGACATTTTTTTTTATCATATTGATATTGACATTCATTATCAGGTATGTGATGGAAATCGCTTCGATTTGAAATGAAATCGCAAGCTCAAAACGTAGAAAATTGTTTTTGGTGTGACAGAAAACGCATCGATTTCATATTTCAACTTTGTTTCATTTTCAGTTGGTTACAAAAAAATCAATTTGTTCCTTTATATTTTTTGCTGCTAACTGAAATTGAAGCCAATAATGCAGAAGCCGGCTGCAGGTTGCCAAAGATATTTTCGGCGACGGCGAAACGAAAATCGTTGGATCGTGATTTGCTGAAGCAATTGTTGTAAGGAATGGCATATTTTTTCTTCATTTCAAACACCGGGTTTTATAATGAAAAACTTTTATTTTGAATCCATAGAAAAGTCTTGGAAAAAAATGGTCATATCGACGGCGGCTAAATGTTTTCAATACATGTCGGCGGCAGATTTTTGCTGATCGGCTTCAACATATGTACATACAATTAAATTGTTTCAAACAAAAATAAATTTAAATAAAAAATTCCTTTTATTGTAATATCATCTGCCTTTAATTATTTTAAAGCATTTTACTTACATTTTCACACAAGTTATTGCAGGAAAATTTTGTTTAGATATAAAATAATTTCTAAATCGTCAACTCATGCTTGCTCGATTTAATAACGCAAAAACAACACAAATTTCGTTTTCCATCACATCTTTTTTTTACTAATATTTTCATAGAACAAGATGAGAAATGAAATCGATTTCGATTTAAAACATAACCGGAATGAAGTCGAAATAAATGTGTGCATCACAACTTTTTACATTTTTCAGTCGATTTTAAATCGAAAACGATTTCTATCACATACCTGTATATGTCTCTTTCAAACGGTTTTGATTTTATCAAAAAATGATTTATATTTTTTAAAATTAAAGTTTTATCACAGCCTCACTTGACATGTCTCATATGAAATTTTTCCCCCATCATAATATTGATATTGTTTCTGTTATAACGATATTTTAAATAAATAAGTTTTGTAATAATATTTCATCTTTTTATTTTAATTTTTCTTCACCGTTTACAACTTTTGTTATTTCTTTCCGCCAATTTTGCTCATGCAAATTTAAATGATTTAAAATTTTTTTCACCTAAGATGTCGCACGTGACAGATTTTACATAGGCACCAAGATCACAAGTCTTTATATTTTTAAGCTAGGTCGTTTTTAAATTGAGCTGCATTATCTATTAAACTATTATTCTGAGCTTTAGGTCTGTTAATATATGTGACCTTCTCCGAGAAAGGGGACCTAGTGTGTCAAAACACGGGCTTGGACTCAAGAGTGGATTCTGGTACCTAAAAGGGTGAAAAATAAGATGAAATCAGTTAGATTTCTGATAAAAATTTATTTGCCCCATAAAAACGTACAAAACGAACTTGGAAAAATCGAAAAAACCTCCAAAATGAAAAAAACGCCAAAAACCGAAAAAATGGCCGAAACGAGAAAAAAACGCCAAAATTAAAAATTATTCTAAAACTAAAATAAATCAACTCGCCAATTTTTTTAAGACGTTTTTTATTTATTGTATCTTCAAATATGAACTAACCATAAGTATTCAAATCTTAATCTAAAGTATAATTATTAGGCCCAACCAATGTCGGACATAAACTAAATGATAGTTATTAATAGGGAAAGGATTTTCATGTAAATACATGTTTTCTGATATTGGTCGTAGACCAATATAACGTTCGATTTAAAGTCGCACTTTACTGAATTTATTACATTTATTTTCTTTAAATTCTTCTAACAATTCGAATTGAAAAGAGTCAGCCAATGTAGCCAGAAAAATGTAGTAAGAAAAACATGTTGATTATTGAGTTCTTATTTCAATTATGATATTATGTAGTTGAACTTCTCATTTGTTTAAATGACAGTTTAACATAAGAAATTTTTGGGTAAAGGTTTCCTGATGATTTGCATTAGCAACAGTGAAATTCGCATATGGTCCAGCTAAACCCCTCAATAATCAATTTCAATATATTTTTAATAAAAATTATTTTACTAAAAAAGTAAAATAACAATTTAGGATTATTAGTGCGTTAACAAATGTTAAGAAAAAATAATTCGGATGGAATTATTTGCTGAGAAATATTTAGAATTGGGCTGAATGTGTTTATACAATTCCGCTGAATATCTATATTAAACGTATGCAATGTTTTTGGGTTGTTTATTTATAAATTTGAAATATGTTTATTACGAATATGTTCATTTTTGTTATCATTTTATGATAAATTTATTTATGCTATATAAAATGAAATATATAGTTTTATTTTAACTTGCAGTGAATTGTACTCGTAATTAAAAGTCATTTTCATGTTAAATCTATAGTATTATAATGAATAATTTAAATTTGTGTTCACTTTTGAATATAACCAACTGATGCTTGCACAAGCATAAATCCAAATATTTGATATCCCAGCGAAATTTATTACCCACAAAATTCGCTAGGCGTCATAAAATACAACACTCTGAACTTCTAAAGAGATGTTTGTTTGCATCATGTTTTGAATATGAAATTAAAATTCAATTTCGTACAAATTATTTCCACTTTTACTTTCGCTGGGATATCGTTTGTACTGTTTTGATTATATTTAGTATGTTGTTTTACAATATCATTAAATTACATTTTAATTTGAATAATATATTGTGTAGCAAATAAAATCTATAGGGTGAATTCTGCCGGTTATCTGCTTACAATTAATTACGCTTAACCTCGTAAAAGCAATAACACTGGCTGGTAGTACATAGAAGTCATACGTTCAAAGTTTTATGCTTTGGATGCATGGCTGCTTTATTAAGTGTGTGTGAGACTTGCACTTGAAACTTTTATCCTGCAAATGTCACGTAGATACAAGTACTTTCTTAATTTTACCTTTTCTAATAATTTTATTACTCTTCTTTTAAATTATTTTTAGTATCCTTGCTGTGGTTGATTTTCTTATATTATTTTTAGCGATTTCACTTCATTGCATTGTTTAACTTTAAGTTGAGGCAATTTTATTTTCACTGTTTTCTTTTCTTGATATTTATGTATTTATGTATGTACATATACATATGTATTTAAGAACATAAAATTTTTTTCTGGCGAAAATATTGTTGCACCACCAACTGATTTAAAAGTGCAAACTGAATTTATACTAATTTTCTCGCATAAAATATATTTTTCTGATGTTGGCCTTGATCTTTTAATTGAATATGGTTATGAAATAAATACCTGCAAATTAAAAAAATAAGTAAAGATTATTTGTGAATTATAAATAAATAGTGCATTTTTGGTATTCCGTATACGAAAGCTGAAATGGAACCCTATTGTTTTCGCTACGATGTCCGTCTGTCTGTCTATATGTCACAGGTTATTTTATCGAAAACCCGCTGACATTTTAACAGAATATGTAAAACTTTGACTTCTACAACAACAAATATAAGACAGTTAAAAGGGTGTTCTAAAGTCGGAACGAAATATATTAAAATCCTAATGTAATATACAGACAATTATACAAGGTACACGAAGGGTTCCGTGCGGACCAGAGAACTGTATGAGTTGATTCACTTTCGCTGTCCAATCACTTTTACAATGCTTTTGTTTTGTTTTTTAACATCAATATGTAAATGATATTGCTTGCAGAGTTACCTCTCTAACAACTGACTGTCATTAACTCACTATCTGTTATTAAAAATCAATAAAATTCTTACTGTTGTTTGATTGTTTTGTATTGCAATCAAATAACTCACAAAAGCATGTTGACTAGATGAAGTCTTAAGTTAATAAAACATGGCGTATTAATTAATAGGTTTTCTCGTATTAAAACAATTTATAAAATAAAATGGGGCCAGCTATTTTATTTTATAATATTACATAAAAGTATAAATGTCAAAGGGTTTTAAGAAGTTTTCAAAACAATCATACTGATTCATTGCTTTAGTGAATCATACGAATGAATAGATATTGCAAGCAGCGGCATGCATTTATTAACAACAGTCTCATTGATATGAATCATGCAATAGCAGCATTGATTATTTTAATGTTAAGTGCTAGCTCAATATGCATTTTAGAAAATACAAAATTATGCCGTTTGATTCGTAATCATGCAAATCACTGGTACGGACGCTGGATACATGTTTAATAATACTATACGAAGGGCGTGTGCCAAACGGTAGAAATGTACTATGGTAAAAAAATATTTGGCTGTGGGGAAAAAATTTTATTTTTCTGCTGTGCAAATGATATCTTTTTTGACAATGTAAAATTTTGACAAATTCGCATTAGCATAGAAAGAAGCTGATGAAAAAATTGCTGCGGCGGCGAAACAAAAAATTTGACTACAAGCCGCCGACTACCATCAATTTTTTTAAAAGAAATTTTTTTTTATAAAACAATATTCTCGTAGCAAAAAATTATATAATATATAAATGATGCAAAATTTTTCACAAATTAAAATAAACAATGAATATTTCACAGTCTAACTACATTTAAGAGACGTAAGAATGTATGTAAAAGGCGACGGCTCGAAGCGACGGCGGTGGTTTTGCCTTTTATGATACCATGCTTCTTATTTGCTGCTTGTCAAAAATTTATCTGTTGTGTGAAAAATTCTACTAGCCCCCAGGGCTAGTGAAATTTTATTCACCTCAGAAGTGTCAAAAATTTACTTACACTAGTACTTTGCTACCGTTTGGAAAAGGCCCGAACTTTAGAATTTTTTTTCGTGTGTGGAATTTTTTCGGTATTTTGCTTTTTTTACTTTTGACGTTTTTTTAGTTTGGCACTTTTTTTTAGTTTTGGCATTTTTTTTTTTTTTGGAAATTTATTTTATTTTTTAAGTGATTTTTTTAGATTTGGCGCTTTTTCGTTTTGGCGATATTTTCTGTTCTTGGCGTTTTTTCATTTAGGCGATTTTTTCGGTTTTTGGCGATTTATTTTAGTTTTAGATTTTTTGAACTTGGCGCTTTTTTCATTTTAGCGTTTTTTTTCGTTTTGACGACTTTTTTATGTTTTTGGCGATTTTATAATTTTGAGATTTTATAAGTTTTAGCGTTTTTGAAAATTTCAAGAGTTTGCCTCTTACGGTTTCCAAGATACATACCGCAACTTGTCAAAATTACATAGCCCAAATTACATTAACTGATAGAATATCCTTTGGTTTTGATTTTTTTAAATTTCAGTAGCAATTGGTGTAGTCTGTATAAAAATGCACTAGCTTTGAAAATTTCAAGTGTCCATATACATATAATTCTTTGTATATTACATTAGCATTTCAACATCTTTCGTTGCTCGCTTTAGTACACCCTTTAAATTTTAGCTGTAATTTTTTACATATTATATGAAAATTTCAGGTCTGTCGAGGAAGCAGCCTGTGACGGACAGACCGACTGACGTATAATAGGGTTCCTTTTCACCTTTGGTGTACGGAACCCTAAAAGTTTAGAAACGAAAATTTCCCAAAATGAAAAAAGCGCTTAAATGGAAAATTTCACCAAAAATTAAATAAGTCCCTAAAATGCAAAAAATCACCAAAATTAATTAAGAAAAATTCGTCAAAAACCTGAAAAAATCGCAAAAACTGAAAAAGTTGCCAAAAAGAAACAAGTGCCGTACGCAACCCTCCATCTGCGAGAATAGGTCGCACTTTACTTAAATCGCTAAAATGCAAAAAATCACCAAGAGTAAAAAGGCCGCCAAACCAATTGAGAAAAATTCGTCAAAAACCGAAAAATTCACCAAAAAGAGAATTGTTTTCAAAACTGAAAAAATGGGCAAAACGAAATAAATCGCTAAAACGAAATAAATCGCTAAAAATAAAAAAACGCCAAAATACGTTGGGCACCGTCTGTATGCACTTCGCCAAAATTAAAATTTTTTTTATTAAAGAGGCAATATACTTTATTTAAACGAAAAAGCGATAGAATAAGTAAATAAAAGATAAAATTAGAGCTGAAAAAAGTCAGCCAATGTAGCGATGGTGAAGTAAAAACGTAAAACACATCTTGATTATTGAGTTCTTGTTTAAACTTTTAGAAATGCAAGTTGAATGTCTCAACTGTTTAAATAAAAGTTTATCATAATAACTCTAGTTGGTCTAAGAATTTTTTGTTTTTTGTTTTTGTTCCCTGATGACCTGCATTAGCACAACAGTGAAATGCCCATAGAATCCAGCTAAACCCCTCAATAAGCAATTTCTATGAATTTTTAATAAAAAAATATTTTACTGAATAAGTAAAATAATTATAATGTGGGATCTTAACAAATGTTAAACGTTAAACTTAAATAAAAAATAATAGCCCAATTCACAATCTTGTGCAAATGGTCTTGCATCGTTGCATGTGCAAAATGGTATAGTATATTGATACTCACCACTAAGAATTGTTAAGTGGTGAGTAGAATATACTACACAATTTTGCACATGCAACGATGCAAGACCATTTGCACAAGATTGTGAATTGGGCTACTTTGTTTAATTTTCATAGAAAAAATGACTTGATGATTTTCATTAAAAAATTAAATCTAAATTTTTTAAAGTAAATTTTATCCTGTGAACAAAAAGGAATCTTAAAAAAATTTAATTTGATATATAAATAATAAAAATAAAAAATGCTCAATTTAGATGCAAAAGCGCTAAAATGGTCACACTGATGAAGAATCAATGATCCTGCTCACAATCACTCACCTCTGTTGTTTGAATATTATTCACTTCGATCTTGGATTATTATATTAGCAGCCCATGTCAACATATTTCGGGAGTTTTCTTGGAGAATCCAAAAAACAAAATATCTCAAATAATTACAAACGCATACATTTTTATCTTAATACTTAAAGATTCTTTTCTTTTGTTTTTTATACCTGCAATTGTAAAATCCCAAGTACATTTTCCTGGTTATTTCTCCACCACAGTAAACAAATTCATTAACACTCTCATGCCATTAGTTACTTTATTTGCACTCCATTAGCAAACAACAATCACCTTTGTAATTCTTCGCACTTTGAAGAGAAAAAAACAGAAAAGCGAAAAAACAACAATAAAATAAAATGCAACTGCTGAACTGAATTCTGGTGTTTGTATATATGCAATCATACTCGTATACCGCGTTGCAAAAATTTAACTATTTATTCATGCCTTTAACAAACTGATTTTTTCCTGCCTGTTTATCTTTGCACAAGTGTCCTGGAAACTTATTTCATTCAGCACTTGTTCAAAAAATACTAAAATATTTGACATTCAGTTCAGTTGGTTCAGTTCGTTCGTTGGTCGCTGCTGGGTTCGTCAGTGTTGGTTTTTCAAGCCGTCATCAGACATTTCCGGTGCTTGTGAAAAACAAAAATCTTACCTTCAGCAGCAATTTGTTTTGTTTGCTGTGTGTAGATGTTTTTTCTTCTTTCTTTCTTCTTAACCAGTTAAAGGTAATTTAGCTTTGTTTAAGTCTCTTCAGGGATACTCAACAGACGCAGACAATTAAACGAAGCTGACATTAGGAGGGTTTTTTCCAGGTCTGGATAACAGAGATTTCTAAATGGCAAAGAACTTTAGCTTGTAAAGCGTTTGTAGCAGTAATACATATATAAATTTGACATAAAGTTTTTTATGTATAATTTATATGCAGAGTGAATTCCAGAATGTGACAGCAACATCTAGACAATCTGAGAAGCATTTCCAATACTTATTTTCAATCGCGCAATTAGTTCATGAGTATATACTAGGGTGATCGACTCGGTTTTTCAATCGGTTTTAAAACCCGGTTTTTTCACAATACGGTTGTCGGTTTTTTTAAAATGTTGATTTTTCGGATGTCGAATAGTCCGGTTTTTTTACAATTTAAAAACCGGTTGAGTCGAATACTTTATGTTTTGTATATTTTGCAATAAAATTAGTTTTACTATCTTAAAACTTAAACCAACGTGTTCTGTTTATTTTTCTAAGTATTTTTTTAGTATAAAAGTTCAAAGCGTTTTGTGAGTATGGCAACACCTATGGTGTGCAATGGATGTCAAAATCCATTTGCAAAAAAGTGTTTTTTAGTTTTTTTTTTAACATTTTGATTCATATTTTATATAGAGGTCAGCATGACATATTAGCTTATTTTGGGCTAAATTTAGCTTATTTTTTTGGATTTAGCTTCAAAAATTTCATTTAGCTCCTAGCTTTTTTTAAAAACTCATAAAAAAGTTATAAGAATGGTAATTTTTTACTGCTTTATTCATAAAAAATATTTCAGGTTTATTGATCGCCTATTTGACATATTTCTATGGGAAATTTGTCAAATAAACCTGTAATAATCCTAAAATATTTTTTTTATAAATTAGACCGTTAATATTTAAAAATATAAATGTTTTCCATTGAAAAATAGTAATAATAAATAAAAATAATAATTTAATTAAAAAATTATTGAATATATTTGAGGAGGTAGCGAACAAAACCAGACTAGTCCCGGTAACTGTTTTTTACACGACAGGCAAATTACTGAATTAACTAGATTGAGAATAGCAAGAAAAAAATCAGTTTTCGTTACTTTTTTAATGTAAGATCGAACTGGTTATGAATGAAAATATTTCTCGACTTCATAGATTGGAGAGGCCGAAAAAAAATTGAAAAAAATTATTTATTGAGGACGTGTCTGGTTTTGTTAGTCAGCTTATTATTTTTATTTAAAATTATAAAAAAATTGTTTGTGCTTGTATATATTTAAAGTTATTTTAGCAATAAGAAAATATTGCAAAGTGAAAAAAATTTAAAATAGTTTAACTTTATTTTTTGACTTAAAATTTAACTTTCTAGCTTATTTTAACTCTTTTTCAAACGAGATTTAGCTTAATATTATTTTAAAATCTGGTCACACTGATAGAGGTAGATATCCACCTAGTCCATACATTCATATTTATACTATACATTTGTAGAAAAATAAAATAGATTTGTATCGAATATAAATTATTTGCTGGATTTTTTGTATTAGTTTCTAAGGCTACTACGCTTATTTTTATTTTGTGATTTTCAAAAATATTATTATTTGTGAATTCTCAAATAGTTCTTCAAAGTCTGTGCATAAGATAAGAGGTTTGTGACTTCAAAATGTGTGGTTGAAGTCTACTCATGATTTGTTACAGCAACAATGAAATATATAGACAACGCTGAACCACCAGCAAATAAATTTCAAATCACTATACAGGCTAATTTTTATGTTTTACCTTTACTTTTTGTGTTGTTTTATGGTATTTACATGAACTGTTAACTCTTTTTTCTTATAAAGCAATTTAAAATCAAAACTTTTGTATAATAATTGTCTTACTTAAAAAAACCGGTTGACCGGTTTTTCCTGATTTGCAAAAACCGAAACCGGGTTTTTCATAATTTCAAATATTCGAACTATTCGAAAACCGGTTTCTGGAAAAAGTCGAATAATCGATCACCCTAGTATATACATACATCATAAAAAAAGCAATTTATGTATGTATGTGTATCAGAGAATGACCCCTGCAAATAATATTGGAGTACGTGGTCCAAATCTAGATGAAACAGACTAGTTACATCATGGTCCCATGTAATGCAGTCATGGATCATGTCGTTTGCATACAAGCATTCAATGCTGTACGATAAGTATTCGTGTTTAAACGAATATGAACGTTCTTCTTAGGCACTTACAAATTGTATGCGAGTAGTCTATAACTATTCCATATGGAGTAGTTTTGGGGTTAGTCCGATGTAATGCAAAGTTGGACCATGTGGTCCAACTCTAGGACATCGCAATGTTAAATCGACCACCTTTTTTTTCATATATTTGGAGTAGTTTTGTGGTACTCCTACTCCTCTTTGGACTAGTCTTTACATGCATGCATGGACTAGTCGCATTATTTGCAGGGATACCTCAGTATTACGCATGTGTATTCGGCTCAATATTCATAACATTATTATATTCACAAAGTCTATAAATTGTAGTTGTTTTCGTTGGTGCCGGGTATGTGTATACACATAGTTGTTAGATGTTTATAGTTACATGCATTTGGTTTAAAATTAATGCGTGTGTTTGTATTTTGCGTATTGTTTATTTTTAGCTGCACTCTCAAAAAGTACTAAAAACGATACTTATGTCATTCTCTGATGTGTATCTTCTTACCAAGCAGAAGCTATTTCATTATTATATTGTTTGTTTATTTAATCATTTAAGTGCTACTCAAGTGTATTTAGTTCTTAAGCTGCAATTCTGGATAATTCTTTTTGTTTCCAAATGTTTTCTTTATTAACACATTTGCATTAACTCTGTTCGCGGACATTTCCGTATCAATATATATATCATTCGAAACTAAAATAAATTCAATAAAGTGCGGCTTAAGCACGAAGGATTCCTTGGTGATATTTTTTCATTTAAGCGGGTTTTTCTTGTTGGCGATTTTTCCGTTCGATATTTTTTTAATTTTGGAATTTTTGAAAATTTAAAGAATTTGCCTCTTGCGGTTTCCAAGATAGAATTGTCAAAATTACATATTCAAAATTACATTAACTGATAGAATAGCCTTTAATTTAAATTTTTAAATTTTGAAAGTTAATTGTTGCAGTCTGCCCTAACTTTGTCATTAATTTGTTGTTGCGCAATTTCTGTGAAAATTTCAGGTCCGGAGCTCTTACGGTTCTCGGGAAAACAGCTTGTGACAGACAGACAGACAGACGGACAAAAACAATAGAGTCCCTTTCACCTGTGGTGTATGGAGCCCTAAAAAGTAGCGAAAAAATATTGTATGTACGATAATACTAAGTTTCCCATCCCCGCATTGTCTGCATGAAAAGGCGTTGAGAACTACAAAAAGGTGCCAACGGAATGAAAAAATAAAACGAATGTTAAATCACATACACACATTAACTTTGTATGTGTACCTGATACACTTGCAATAATATCATGTTGGTGCCAAGTGTTTACAAGATTTTTTGAAATTAGTACCTTTTTGGTTTCAAGAGTACCACAAGATGCAAATAATATGTACATACATGCATATTAGAGACCTTCGTAAAAGGTCTTTAAATATATAAATGTCATGATTTTTAAATGTATTCACGTCGCATGTATTATACTAAACCAATAATAAATGCTGTTGTACTATAAGCGAAGCACAATGGATGTATTAGTGTACGTGTATATCAGTGTTAACAAGCGATGTCGCAACCCTGTAGTCAGCCTAGAACCATATGTCTCTATGTCAATACTCTTTCTCCAGCGACAATTGCACTAGTTAAAATGTCGACAACTTTCCTTTTATGCAAGAGTAGAGATACGTTACAGACAACCGTTGTAGTGTATTTCTATTAATATTGTCAATGAACGCGTCAATAGTTTGTTTTTCTTTTTTATTGTGCTATGCAATAATATTAAATAAATACATATATGTAGACGAGCGTCAATAAAACCTACTAGTGAATCTTTGGTTCAAATATCTCAATATCGTCATAAAACTACCTTCTCAATAGTGCTAAAGTCTACTAGTAGATTTTCAATGACAACCCTATGTTATATGTCAATAGGCGATTACATTGGCTTGGGTACACCTAGTCAGTAGCACTATTGACAATGTCACTAGAAAATCACTATAAGTTTACTATTGAAAACTAGCGAAGAAAAATCGATATTGTAGACTAGAGCCCCTAAAATTTACTAGTGAATCTTTGGTGCCATGTGGTACCAAAAGAACTACTTAGTCAGTAGTGCTACAGTCTAGTGGTGGATTTTCAATGACAAGCTAATGTTAAATGTCAATAGGCGATTACATTGGCTGGGGTACGCCTGGTCAGTAGTACTACTGACAACGTCACTAGTAAATCACCACAATTTCACTATTCGCACTTTCTGCAGGGAAGACAGCTTGTTTGTAACAAACACCCAAAAGAAGTACTGTTGATTAGTGTATGCTTGTTATTTTCCATATTGTACGTTTGAGTGTGTGTGTAATATGTAGATGGTAAGCTCTCTGTCAGAGAATGTGTGGTTAACTACAAAAATAGTTAACTTATAGTTAACTTTTCTTAGACTGACCAAAAGCTAGCTGTAAAGTCATCCAAAACAAACCCAAAATTAATTCTAAAGTTGAGTACGTAATCGAATTTGGTGAGAGCCAACAAATTTATTCTCAGCTACTTTAAAACTTATTTCAGTCTTATATTAACATTTTGCTGTTCTTATTTTATATGGCAGCTTAGCCGAGTGGTAGCGCATTGAGTACACAACGTGTGATGTGACATGTTCGAGCACCAGAAAATTTTTTTTAATTTACTGACTACCAAGCGATTTAAAAAAGTCAACTTTAAGTTAGCTTAAAGTAGTGCATAGTGAGACAATTGACCACCGCCTAGGACAGTTGATTACATTGCAAAGTAATCCAAGTGTAGTCAGTACTATTTGCGAAATAGTTAGCTTAAAGTTAAATTAAAGTTAGCCAAATTTCCGATAGGGCTATTATGTGATTAACCGCATACAACTAATGTTAATGCATGTGTGTGCCTTTGCATGTGCGCGGAAAAATAAAAGATCATACACACATACATGCATGACGTTTGTACACGCGCTCATGCGTAGAAAGAAGCAAGTATCACAAATTCTTCCGTCACGAAGTGTTTTCTTCTTTACTCTTATACCTACAATACTCAAACAAATTTCTTGCAAACAGTGTTGTTAACGTTTGTTTTATAAGATTTCGCTGTAGCAAAGCATTTGAAAAATCCCTCATGTCTTGAAACTTCTTATAAGATGTCTTATGCAGGAGACTAATGCATATTTACGCATACATACTTACACATGTGTGTGTGTAATAATTCAATATGATGAACGAGTCAGCAGTCAGTGTAAGCCGTAGTGATGAGACAGTTACTTGTTCTTTATACCTTTTGGATATTTCTTTTCTGTATTTTTTCTTTAAATACATACATAAGTACATATCTGCAGTGTTTTGTTTATTTGACGTTTAATTTCTTGTTTATATTTTACATTGTCTTAAATTGTAAGGCATTCATTCATTCATTCATTTATGCATACATCTAAACACGAACTTCTTGCCACTTTGGAAATACCAACATACATTTGTACGAGTATGTACATTAGGGATATAATCAATTTTTTTTAGCATAGTACCATGGGGTCAACCATGTCCTAGTAACCACGAAAATCATAATCTTTTGTAATTTTTCTCAAAAAATTTCACGCACCAATTGATTTTTCTAAACACTTAAAGCACGGACTTGAACTAACAAAAATATTATTTTACATAATCTAAAATTATTTCGGGGCCTACTTAATGCAATATTGAATATTCATAATTATACGGTGTTTTGTTTTTATTAATTTTTTGTATATATTTTAAAAAATTTTAAAAAGTTATATCCCTAATGTACATATGTATGTAATGTTGTTAAACTTGAAGCGCGTACTGTTTTTCACAGGCTTTTAGAATATTAATTCACACATGTCGTCTACTTGCATGTAGATTTTTGTATTTTACTTACTGGAATTACTTAGGTTTCGTGTTTAAAGATATATGTATACATATTAGCGGAGGGAAGTTTGGGTGGGTTGCTTGAATGAGAATGTCTTTCGGCTAGGAATTTCTTCATTAAGCATTCTTACAGTTGAAGTTGATAAAGTACCACCCATTTGTACTTTGTTATTGTAATAAGTAACCGAGATCTTAGGCCAGTCGCATGCAAGTAAAATACATGCAATGTATATTTATGTATGTATACACATTAACGCAAATATATATATGTAGGTATCTATTATAGCATTGCACAGATACATCTGTTTGCACTAGTTTTGCGTGTTTTTTGGTTCTGGTATGAACAAATATGTTATTTATCGTTTTCTGTTACTAGTTGTAAATGTTGATTTTTTAAGCAATTATTGTATGGTTGGGCAATGAGCAAATGAAAACAACACATTTATTTTTTTTTTGTTTTTCTAAGGCAAATAAGATACATAAAACTGCTTTTACCATAAGTGCCTTATGATGTGTTGAGAAAAAATGTAATTGGCTGATGAATGAATGAATGAAAGCAAAATTGCACATACATATGTAAGTAAATGATACATGTACATGAAACACATGCATTTGTAATTACTCTCAGAGCAAAATTGTCTCTTTCTCTCTCTATACTTTGACTGCGCCACAAAATAACATAACGAACGTCCGCACATACATCTGCACATCATGTATTTGTTTCAATAGTGGTTTTTTCATATATTTGTATTACAATGTGTATTTTTTGAGCAAAAACAGATCAAACAGTTGCTCAGCAGCAATACAATAAGCAATTGTTATTTGTTTGCAATTGTATTTTAATTTGGAAAAGCACGCACACACAATAACTCTTATACTAGTTCTGTCGCTCACACTACAATTATATGGTACACACCATGATATATATGTTTTGGCTATACAAACGATTATACAAATGCAACCCTTTAGTATCTATGTACATACGTACTTTGTGCACATGTATTGCACTGCAGCTACCTGTACAATTCCATACCAGAAATAATATCGAATAAAATGAATTGCTAGATTTGAATAATATGATTATGTATCTACAATACATATTTACCCATGGTTGCTTAAGGTAAATAAAAATTAATTAGACTTTCATAATTCTACGTATAATCTATTATCATTTATGATCTGCTTTTAATTATTGTGAATAAAATACCCAGCTGAATTAAGACTTTGCAAAGTAAACTTTGCGTGTGGAAAAAGCAATTTTTAGGTTTACCTGCCCATATTTTTTTTACATAATTTAAGTACTTTTCCATATCATGTAATACAGAGGGTGGACAAATTTAAGTTTAGAAAATAAATTGACTTAAAAACACACTTCTTTTGACAAATTTAGTTTTATTGATACCAATGTAAAGTAGAAATATGGGAATGAATAATGGAATATGATGTCATGTACACCTCTGTCACGTCGGCAGACGTCCGCTCTTTTTACAAAATTTTGAACCAAATTTTGCAACAAAGCTTCGGTTATCTCGTCAATGCAGAGTGTCAGTTGTTTCTCATGCGAACCTGGATTTTCAAATGTTCCCAGAGAAAATAATTCAGCGGCGTTAAATCACAAGTACGAGGCGGGCAATTGACATTGCTAAATCGAGAAATTACGCGACCCGGAAATTTCTCATGCATGTTGCACACAAGCAATGGTTGGCCATGAAGATGAAGATCTTTATGCAAAATGTTGCACAAAGTGTCTCTGGTGATGCCCAATTGTTGCGAACGTCGACGAGTTGAACGCTTTGCTGTACAGCGGATATATTTGCATCACATCACCGCGGCTACGAGCGTATTGTTTAAGTCTATTGTCAGCAACATTACCGTGAGTCTCGAATTTAGCAGACAAGCTAATCGCTTCGCGGGTTGTGTTTGTTGAAAAAAAAAATTAAGCACAACAGTCTCAGAAGGAGCCTTATTCCGAGGAATAGCTGCTCGAATCTTACAAAGTGATACAGTAAAATTTTCAACATTTCGATGGTAAATTTTCAAAATTACAATTCTTTGTTCAAGAGTGTAGCGTTTTCATGGTTAAAATTTCCCACAATTTTTACTAAATAATATTTAAAGGACGTCAGCTCAATTCTTGAAATTTTATCATTTTATAGCCAATTTGCCTTCTAACCTCAAATTTGCCCATCCTTTATTTACATATTTTTTTTTATTAAGATTTTTAGCAATTCCGAAAAAAGTTACAAGTTTTAGAATTTTGTTACAAAATTTTATTTAGTTTTGTTAAAAAAATAACCTATTAACATTTGGATGTTTGTAGGCAAAAAGTAATACATTTTGGGTGTGTGTAGGCAAAAAATAAAGAAAATTTTGTAATCCAACTGCACTTTTTTGTAGGCTGCCTTCTCTTTCCTTAGATACGATTCTTCCATTCCAGGCCATTGGTTTGGCTGTACATACCTCTCTCTCAGGTGTGAAGTGCGTGGATCCATGTCTCATCCATGATTGCGAATGGATGTGAAAGATCATTTTTATTACGGTGAAACATCGCTAAGTAAGGTATTGAAAAATCTTCAGGACGCTGCAGCGCGCTGATTCGATTCCATTGCTGAGGAAAAAAAATCAAAGGAAAAAATATTTCATAGTGTTATTTTAGTATCAAATTCGCGTTGTTTTAACTTGAAGTAATTTTGATATAACATAAATCTTCGTTAAAGAAAATTTATTATTTGACATATTGTCAGAAGTGTACATAAAATAATTGAAATTTATTTGCTGGTAGTTTAGCATGTCTATATAATACGTATTTCATTGGCGCTTGAACCAAATCATCAGTAGACCTTAACCACAAATTTTAAACAGTCACAAACCTCTTACTTTATGCATAGACTTTCAAAAACTATATGAGAATTCATAAAATAATAATACTTTTTTGTATCAGTTTCAAAGCCTACTAAGCTTATTTTTTCTTTTGTGATTTTCAAAAGTATTATTATTTTATGAATTCTCATATAGTTTTTGAAAGTCTATGTATAAAGTAAGAGGTTTGTGACTGTTTAAAATTTGTGGTTAAAGTCTACTGATGATTTGGTTCGAGCGCCAATGAAATACGTATATAGACATGCTAAACTACCAGCAAATAAATTTCAATTATTTTATAAATCTTCGTTCTGATTTAACAGTAATGGAATCATAAATCTACGTGAAACAAAGTTATTTCCAAAGGAATAACTTTATATGCCGCCATCTATGCGGCAGATTAGCTAACTTTTGGACCGCTATCTTAACTTTGCATATTGAATTCGATATGAAAAACGTAAAACTACAATAACTTTTCCATCGCTGCACTTAAGCCACTAATAGGGATTTTTTTGTTTGGTTTTGAATATTGTATGTGTGTTCGTGCTTGCAACCACACATAAAAAACTTAGACCCAGCTAGCATTTGGGTGATCATTTTTTGCAGTAATCTCTTATATGATTCTCCTCAGATCGCTTTTGATGATGAAAACTGATTTATCACTTGAGTGATTGAAAAAGGATTAACTTATGATTCATCTATATGATCAAATATTGATTTCTTGAAAATAGAGGAACAAAATGCAAAACAACCGCAAAAAAGGTGATTTAATAATATAATACTAGCAGAAAATTGCTCAACAATTAATCAGCAAATCGTATCATATATGTTTCTTTCGTATGATTCATCTGTAGGGTACCATTTTCTCACAACGGGAGTATCATTTATGATCGAAAAAATGAGCTCATACCTATGCGGTTATTTTTCCCGTCAAGCTGATTCGGAAAAGATTCGATTATGATACAAAATGCTAGCTGGGGATAAAAACATGGCTTTAATTACATAAAACAGAACATACATATATATTTTAGTTTTTCTACACGTTTGGTTAAAATGTTTTTATTTGTTTTTTCTTCATCTTTTTTTGTTCTTTTTATTGGCTTGTTTGCAAATTGGGTCAAATTGGTTTTACTCTGGTGATTTTTTGTAGCTTTTTTGCTTTAGTAGGAACATAATTTCATGCATTCAAACATACATACATGCATGTAGAAAATAAGTAAATACATAAATGTATATACGTACAACGTACAGTATGTACTAGTGTCCTGCACAAGAGTATTTATAAGACTTTTCAAGACATGAGAGATTTTTTCAAATGCTTTACTATAGTGAAATATTCTAAAAGAATCGCTAAACAACACTGTTGGCAAGACAAACCACCGAAAAAAATTTCGCTGTAGTAAAGCATTTGAAAAAATCTCTCATGTCTTGAAAGGTCTTTAAATAGTCTTGTGCAGGACACTAGTATTTACAGTCTGTATATATATGTATGTATGTGCATATACATATATATATATAGGGTATTTAGTTTTTAAAATCATTTGTGTTGTACATATGAAAAGCATAATTATCCTATTGAGACCGACCACTGCGCTGCTTCGTTAAAAGTCATAAAAATGTAAAAACAAAAACGTTTAGCAAATTGTTTATAATGTTTGTTTTAAATTATTATTTTTGTTTTGTTTTTGCCATGCCTCTTACCCTTCTGTTACTTTTTCTATTACCAGTACAAACACTTTGTGTTGTGCATTTATTTATTTAATTGTAGGTGACAATAGGAAATTATTACAACAATTATACAAAGCACAGACTTATTAAGAAAGTGCCAGTCAGACTTGCTATGTCTGCTTTTCTTTTATTCCCCTTTTTGTGCGTATTTACACTAAGTTTTACTCAATGAAGAGGGTTAGTTAAATTTAACTACATTTATTTATTATGTTGTTGTGATTGTTTCATTAAATCACATGACAAGGGGAAGTTGCTGGGAAAAAAAGTCAGCGTGTTGTAAATCAAAAAAATATGCAAATATTGGTTAATATGTAGTAAGAAAATGCGGTAAAACTATTTTGACAAGTAATTTTTATGGCTTTATTATGGATGGCAACTGACTTGCTGTTGCGTTGCCAATTGGCAACGTTGTGCAATGACTTAAAAGTTGTTGACATTATGATTATATCAGATTAGTTGAAGTAGTTATCATGTTGACTGCAAAACCGAAGATCCTGGATTAGAAATCAGTCTTCCGCATAAGCAGAGTGTCCGTGATATCACAATGGACCAAAAGGATCTAGATGAATCCAGGATTCTGACTGTGCCACCCTTACCTAACCCTACCTAACCTATAAATATGCAGTAGTTTCCTACCGTTTCCTTCTGTTTCGTATCGGGCTCCCATACGTTATCAACAGTTGCTCAATGCCCTGGTTTTTGCAGTATCCCTCAAAAGCAGCGCCCCGCCTGATCAAATCATAAATATAGAAACAAATGAAGTTCGAACAATAATAATTAAAATTTGATTAAAATTAATTAGATTAAGCAATAAATATAATTTTTCCAAACTAATCGCAAGCTAATAAAATTAACAACTCAAATTGGTTAGATTTACCTTCGCTACTTCCAGGGGCTTAATTTGGTTATTAGTTTAAATCTATTAAAATAAATTAAATAACAAAATATAAGATATTATTGTATTACATGTTATTTACCGAATCGAAAGAATTATTTGACAGTAAATTAACAACTAAAATTGGTTAGATTAACCAGATGTGTAATTTCTTCAAAAAATTACAGAAAAATATACAAATATTTATTTGTATTTGCATTAAAGCTAAGAATTAAATTTACTATGATTCAATAGAGCTGGCAAACTATCGATAGTACTATCGATAGTATCGATAGTTTTGTTTTTATTATACTATCGATAGTTTTTTCTCGATAGCGATACTATCGTTGAAAAAAATTATTACGAAATTGACAATAAACTCGAAAAAATTTAACATATTAGTTGTCTTCTATTGAAAATACATAAGTACATATCGCTCACTTACTAAAACAACGTCATGAGTCAAAAAATAAATTTATGGAGTTAATAATACACCATGTCATATTTCATCATGACTAAAAAATTCAGGCTTAAATTAAGTTTAGGGGCACTTCTCTATCCTATAGAAAATTTAAAATAAATAAATATGAAAAAATATAAATAAATATGAAAAAAAAAATTAAACAAAAAAATTGGCGGTGGGGCCTAGTTTCCGAGTTATGGGCCTCTGAAATTCTAGTACAATAGTGTGCTTAGGATAGGTGTTTTCTAACGAATATGATAAATATTGGTATCATTTTAAAGCTTTTGACAATACCTTTCATGAAATGGTAAAATGCAAGAAAATTTTATGAAGCATAAAATCTTTATTTGGCTGTGCCGCATCATGTTGGAGAAAATCCTTACGCCCCGCTGAAGGCCTGTAGTGCAGAAAACCGTTATTAGTTAGGAGAACTTGGCAATGCAGAAAAACTTTATTGGGCTGCGCCGTGTAGGGAAATATCAGGATAGAGAAAATTCTTATAGCATTATTCTGTTCGACAATTGTGTTGTCTTGTCATTAGACGAAAAAAAACGGTCGGTGAAAAATACACCATAGAATCACAATTTTGAACTACAATTTCAGCGGCCGGCCCATAACTCGGAAACTAAGCCTCGCCACCAATTTTTTTTATTTTTTTTTCTTATTTTTTAACTTTCTACAGGGTAGGATACTTTTATTAATTTTTAGGAGGTGCCCCTAAGCTTAATTTGTTCCAAAATTGCCGCAAATGGTCTGCAAGCTCACCATTTGATAAAAGAAAACTTTATTAATATTTCCACTGAGTTGTTTGTATGTTAATTGAAAACTTAACTCAATTTTTTCAAAACGTAGTTTTATTTGAGTTATGACGTTGTTTGAATAAATGAGCGATATTTATTGAAAAATTAAATTCAACATTCCTTACACAATGATCACACGGACAACAAATATCGAGGTTTGCTCTCACATTCACGATCCGCGCTCGATTACTCATTGAAATATACAAAATTTTGTGAGTGAATCATTTTTTTTTTGTTTCATTCTGAATCTTTTGATAACAAATTATTGCTAATTTATCTGAACTGGCTGTTAAAACCAAATTATTTCATACATATGTATATAGTTAAGCTTTTGTAAAACAAAACAAAAAAAAAATGGATGTGTGCTTAATATTGAAAAATTAAACATAATATTAATTATTTATTATCTTTACCTAATTTTTTTATCCATATATGTACATGTATCAACATTCAAAACGACTGTTCGTGTTGCCGTGTGAACATAGTGTAAAATAATTCGATACTATCGATAGTATCGATAGTTTTCCAACAAACTATCGAAAATATCGAATAGCGTGACTATCGATAGCTTGCCAGCTCTATGATTCAATATGTTTTATTATTTTGGGCTTAGTTTTATCATTGAAAATTAAATGAAATTTTTTTAAACTCACATTAAAAAATAAATTAAGTTTGCATTAGCAAAACCATTGGCCGTTTCAAAAAAGTCTTAAGTGCAAGATCATCCTATATAACAATCCATAAGAAGTTTGGTTATTTTTCACCAAAAAATATATGCTTTCTCAAAAATAATTTTAAGCCATCAATTCATGAACTGTCTGAAGTTATATTAAACCGAAAAATAGTTTGTTGGCCAACAACAGTTTGCACTTGAAGTAAAATAAAAAAAAATCAGAAAAAATTTGATTACTTGCAGTTCCAAAAACAATATTTATGAACTTTAAAATTGACAATTTTAATTGGTTAGCCTGACGAATGTTGTTGATTAGCCTAACCAATAACATAAAATAAAACTGCTGAATACATGGCATACCAGAAAATGGAAACCTTACATGGTTTCCCATACCAATTAACCATTAAAATGTGCAATAAGGAGGAGCGAAAAGTTCAACCCACTTTTATTAAAGATTCAGATCTAAACTTATAAATTCACTAACTATTGCTAATTAGCAAGGACAGGGGTTTCATGCAAATTCATGTTTTTTTCCTTAAGCCTGATAGTGGCAAGAACGAAATATCTTTACGAAACAATGAATTTGCGTTAAAATGGCATCGATTTGTTAGTGCATATTTTTGCATATTTTATTGAAAATACATATTTTTGCATAATTTGGTCTCATATTTTGTTATAATTTCATGGTTTTTGTGTCATATTTGCTCAAAAGTTAAAATTTCAACAAAAAAAAAAAAAAAAAAAAAATTGACAAATTATTAATGCAAAACAATTGGCAAATTCATTCGCTTGCATTGTTTTAGAATTGTAGAAGGAATGCACAACCACACACGCCTACCAAATATAATAAACATTGTCATTTTGATGCTTTCAAGAGGAAATCGTTTGCTATTAAAGCCGAAACTAGTTAAACAATTCTGCGGAAACTTGATATTGCTTTTAAAAATTACAGATTTAAAAAAATCTAATAGCTAGAATTCAATCCATTGTACATAATTGTTGAGTTAACTAAATATGTAACATTATATAAAAATTATTTAAATGTGAGCCTTTCTTCAATGCACAAAAGCTTTCTTTCTTTCTAAAAAAAATTGATAGAACTTAGCATTCAAAAGCATAAAAAATACAATTTTTAAAAATTCGTGTTTGGAGCTAATAATGCAGAAATAATCGTTATATTATTTATAATATGGTGTACAAACTTAATATAAAAGGCATGTACACGCACCTCTTGGGAAAATAAAATATTTTTGTGTCTTTAATTAGTTGTATGTGAATTTAAAACTTTTCTTTGAACAAACAATTTTTAAAATATGTGCATATTTTATTGTTTTTAGTGCATATTTTGTGTTTTTAATGTCTAAGCGCCTAAAATACCTTTTTTAAGTGCATGAAGTCCTTGTCCCTCCTAATTAGTATTTTAACCAGAAAAATAGTGTGTTCATCAACAATAGTTTGCACTAGAAATAAAATAAAAAATTTAACAAAAAATTGTTAGGCTAACCAAAAATATTGGTAAGACTAACCAACTATTTTGGTTTCCCAAAACAATTCACCATTAAGATGTGCAAAAGGGCGGAGCAATGACTTCAACCCGTCAGATCTAAACTTTCAAAACTTTGACTCGAAGTTGCATTAGTGTAATCCAATAAATATATTTTAGTTATTTATATTGATTTTCTAATTATGTGTATTTATCTTTTTATGATTCCATCCATAATAGCGTTTACAATGTTTCGTTTTAACGTTCGTGTTGCATGCAAATCAATTAATTTTTTTTATTTAAATTTCTTATAAAAATGTATGCAATTATAGGGAATAATGTTTTGAAACTTTAGTATTATTATTATCTAATATTTTATTCATGCTTAAATATTTTTAATAGACCTTGTATTTTTTTATGCATTTGTAATTTTAAACAATAAATTTTTTTTTATTTCTTTTTCAGGTAAGCTGATGTTATTTTATTGAATCATTTTACTTGGGGTAAATATGTATATTTTTATAAACTATTTGTGATAAATGTAAATAAACTTTTGAAAAACTTTGAAGTGAAGTTATGTTAAAATATTCTGTTAAAACTTGTAAAATTATGCTAATCTTATGTTGTCAAGGTTTAATTGTTTTTTATGAATCTATAGCATTTTGAGTTTCAAATATCGTATTTTCAAGTATTTTTCGATATATTACATGTAATTTTAATTAATCAATTTTTAGGAAATGTTTGAATTAAAAGACATTTAATTTTTATAAAAGTAAAGTGTAAAGTGCTTTAACTTATATCGTGCCATAACCGCTAAAAAGCTTAATCGAGCTTTTTTTACGAAAATCGATTATTTACGTTCGCAAATAAAAAGTTGTGGTAAAAAAGTTAAGTTTGAAACTTATGTCACTTAAGGCGATGTTAGCTGTTACTTTTCTGCTTCTCATTACCTTCGCTTCTATTGTATTTTTTAACAGACGTCAACGTAACAACTTTGTTAAGAAATAAATGTTGAAAGCAAGTTATGTAGATAAATTTCTTGCCTTTGTTTTTCATTAACTGAGCGATGTTAATTTGCGAATATTTCCTAAAGTAAAACAATTTTCTATTTACATTAAAAAACTTCTATTTTGCAATTTGTGATAAATAAAAAAGCTAACTATATGCTGCTAATTATTTGTATTAAACGAAACATTTAAGAAAAACCAGTGAAGCCATGTTGCGATTTCTTAAACGTTGCAGTTATACTTTTCTAGTGCTTTTAGAACTAAAAACTATTTAAAAGCTGAGCACACTTTTATCACAGGAATTAATAATGCAATAATATAAATCATCTGGGAATTGGAACGGCGCGCCTGAAAAATATTTTACCCATTTTGTGGCCAAAAAGCGTGACGGTTTGAAATGATTTTTTTTAATCAAACCTTGAAAGTCATTTTCTAATGTCCTCAAAGTTTTTATCCCTTAATCTCATCAAGAAAAAAATTTTTAATCACTCACGCTCATTCGCGAAATCTTTTGACCAACAGTAATAATACACTCGCCACTATATTATATTAAAATTTTTTGATTATAAAAAACTATAAATTTTTATTATTAAAACCTTTATTACACTCACTACTTATTTGAAACCACACAAAAAACACTTGCGCAAAAGTGACAGTAAATAAAACTAAACGAACATTTTTTTTCACTCACGCTCACGCGTAACAATTTTTAAATTTAAATACTACTTATTTTGACGTTTGAATTTATTTTAAGCATTCATTAAAAAAACGATTGTTTTTATTATAATAAATTTTTTTTTCACTGACGCTCACGCGGACTCACTCGTGATAAGTTTTAAATTTAGATACTACTTTTTTGGACCTTTTTATTTGTTTAAAGCATGCACTTAAAAACGATTATTTTTATTAAAATAAAAAAAATATTTTTTACTCACGCTTCACACATTGTCACGAGTGACAATTTTTAAACACTTATTTGTTAGAACTTTTAATTTTGTTTCAGAAAAACTTTTGTTGAACTGGATTTAAGAAAAAAAAAATTATTTTCGATATCTTCCCTTACAGTAAATATTTCGTTAAAGTTGCTTAATTTTAAATATTTGCAGCTGAAATATTTCACGTTCAGAAAAATATTTCAAGAAGAAGAACATTTGAACAATTTGACATTTGGATACGTATGTCGGCCGTTTCTTTTTGCTGATTTATTGGGTTTTTGGCGACGTTTTTAGTTTTGGTGATGTTTTCCGATTTAAGGGAATTTTTTTAGTTTTTTAATTCTATTGATTTTTCTGCATTTAAGCTATTTATTTTATTTTTGGTGTTATTTTGCATTTAAGAGCTTTTTCCATTTTGGCGATTTTTTGTTTCGGTATTGTTTTCAATTTTGGAATTTTTTCGGGTTTTGTCGTTTGTTTTCGTTTTGGCGATTTAATTTAGTTTTAGCAATTTTTTTAATGTTGGGATTTTTTAGTTTTAGCGTTTTTGAAAAGTTATTACAACTTCCAAGATACAGCGCTTATTTTCGTTTTGGCAATTTTTTTGTCTTTTTTCTCTTTTTGGCGTTTTTTTCGTGTTTTGCGATTTTGTCGGTTGTTTTAGTCTAAACGAACTTTTTCGGTTCTTGCCGATTTTTTGGTGATTTTTTCGCTTTTTCGGCGATTTTTTAGTTTTAGACGACCGTTTTACTTTTGGTGTTTTTTTGCATCTTACCGACTTATTTTATTTTTGGTGATATTTTCCATTTAAGTGTTTTTTCGTTTCGGCTTTTTTATTTTCTATTTTTTTGTTTTAGCGTTTTTGAAAATTTCAAAAAAAAATTGTTATGGTTTCTAAGACAGAGCAAGTTTTCAGAATTACAAAGTAAAATTATTGATAAAATACCCTTTGATTTTAATTTTTAAAATTTCAGTGTCAATTGATTGTAGTTTTAGCTCCCAAAGTTTTACATATTTTGTGAAAATTTCATGTCCGTAGCTCTTACGGTTCACGAGGTATATAACAGTCTGTGACAGACATCGTAGCGAAAACAATAAACAGCTTTATTTGAAAATAGAATCAAACATCAATTAAAAATGTATTTAATTCAATTAAGCTTTTGTTTAGAATTAAAATATTCCTGCAGTAAACAATTTTAATTGAAAGTAAAACGAAAAATCAATTAAATATATTATTGAGTTAAATAAATAAAAAAAAATTGTTTATATTATATTTTTAAACAAAAGTTTAATTGACTCAAATACAATATATAATTGATTTTTGGTTTAATTTTCAAATAAAGTTGTTTATTGCAGGAATATTTTTTTCTGTGTAGTACATATATGTATATAATATATTTTACATATGAATGTATGGACAAGATGGATATCTACCTCTATATAAAATGTGAAGCAAAATGTCAACAAAACTAAAAAACACTTTTTAAAAATGCAGGTGTTGCCATGCTCAAAAAACTCCTAGAACTTTTAGACTGAAAAAAAAAATACTAGGACAATTAACAGAACACTTCGGTCTAAGTTTTAACATAGTAAAAACTAATTTTATTGCAAAATATGCCCGTTATTAAACTGTAAAAAAATCGCACTATTCGACATTCGAAAAATCAACATTTTGAAAAAACCGGGGTTTAAAACCGGTTGAAAAACCGAGTCGATCACCATATATAATAATCTTGAATTTTGGAAATGTGTGTTTACACTTGATTTATTTTATTATTTCTGCTTCATTTTGAAGTCAAACTTGAAAATATATTATGTACTACATCTATCCTCTTATGCACTTCTTTTAAATTTCGTTCATTATTTAAATATTTTTTTAAAAATTTTTTTTTAGTTATTTTTATATCTTCTGTATGAACAGTAACAATATTTGAAATTTAAGCCCTTTTCATAATAATTGCTGGAAGTAAGTTTTCTCTTTTAATACGACTAATTGAACTTCAATTAAATACATAAATATTTAAGTTTTAAATGAAACCAAAAGCAAAAACAGCTTATAAAAGAAATTAAAAAGTACAAAGATACTCACTCATATAAACGAACGAACAAGTGACTGACGGCAACAGTAATAATTGAATATTGTCTTGAATAATGATGTTCCTTTTTATACGAGAATCTAAATATGTGTGTATGCAATTGTGTATGTGTGTTCACATTTCTATAACTGTTTTTTTGCCTTGCAACAAGAGAACAAAACTTACTGACTTCTGAGAATGACTCATTTAGTTATTTCTTTGAAATCATCTATGTATGGATGAATAAGCCTCAATGTCTTTAAGGCTTAATGAACCAGGGGCCCCGGCATGGCATCTTCTTTCTACATAGTACATCTATATCACAGAATATAAAAACATATGCATATGTTTGTACACATGTTTGAACTAAAGATAAATATTTTAATTGAACGGGGGCAACAAGTTGAATAACAAAATTTATAATACAGACACACACAAGTGGACTCAAGCCTAATTAAAGAATGATTTTTATGCAGAGATAAAAATTTTAAAATTTTTATATTTGTATATGCTTTAAGGCTCAATCAGACGTGACATAACCATAGCCATAGAGAGCAGCCGTTCGAACCAAACTAATGGGCAACACTGTATTCGATTATACGTGACTCGCCATAACGCCATAACTCTCACCATAGAAACCAATTGAATTTTGATTTGGTTATGGTTATGGCGTTATGGCTATGTCACGTCTAATTTAAGCTTTAAAAAGAATAAAACCATCTACAAAAATGAGCACGAAAAAGTTAAAAATAATTTAGACCCTAGCTAAATAAAATATTTTGATATGGGTTACCTATAAAGCTATTCAAAATCGGTGCTAAACAGGCTAACAAATTCTATATTTATTGTTTTTTTGATTGATTTTGAATATCACTATAAAGTTAACACATATAAAAATCTTTTATTGAACTGAATCTAAATTATTTCTAATTTTTTATTGGCTTAGTTTTGGAGACGGTTTAATTTGTTTAAAAGATATATTTTTAATCTTTTAGCGGCAGTTGTAAATCTTCAGGGGGTTTAAAAATCGGTCAAGTAAAAGCATATGAAATATATTATTAATTTTTAATGGGCATGGTCCCGCCCACTTTTTTAAGCACAATCTAATGCCACTCCAAGAGTGTAAACTGTTTGCAAAGTTTCATAGTAATCGAATAAGTAAAAGTACACATAATTTAATGCTACAATTTAATGGGCGTGGCCGTTCCCACTTTTCAATCATAATATCGTGTAATTTCAAAAGCCCAAACTGTTTGTGGAGTTTCGTAAGGATCAAATAAGTTGAAGTATATACATATAATTTAATACTACACTTTAATGGGCGTGGTCCCGCCCTCTTTTTTTAATTCAAGATCGTGTCATTCTATAAGTCCAAGCTGTTTGCCAAGTTTTGTGGGAATCGGATAAGTAGAAGTTTATGTAAATTAATACTAAAATTTAATGGGTGTTGCCCCGCGCACTTAATTACATGCAACATTGTATCATTTCAGAAGCCCAAACTGTTTGCAAAGTTTCGTAGTTGTTGTGTAATTTCAAGAGCCCAAACTTTCTGCCAAGTTTTGTAGAGATGAGACAAGTAGAAATACATATAATTTAATATTAAACTTTAATGGGGCGTGGCCCCGCGTACTATTTTGAGAACAAGATCATATCTTTCCAAGGTCCCAAACTGTTTGCGAAGTTTCGTGGCTACGCTGAGTTAGTTGTCTTGCAAATTTTTTTTTTGTGTTCAGGCCATGAGTGTTTTGCCGGCTGCGTGACGCAAAGAAGGGCAATGTGTTTACTTTTGCTCCATAGTGTATGTAAGTATATATGGGACCTACGTATATATATATATATATATATATGTGTGTGTGTGTGTGTGTATGTGTGTTCCTTTGCGGCACTATATAAACCGAACGCGTGGATTTGTCTTAATCCTAGGAGTATCAATAAAGATATGACAGTAGTAAAAATTTAATATGGCAACCACAGACGGCGAACTAAATATGTATATCAAAATGGGCATCATTCGACAGGTATTTTAAAATCATTAGGTTTCTCTTATGTTTTTTTCATTTTGAACAATTAAGGATATTTAACGGTTCAAACTTGGTTGCAGTTGGGTTTTTGTTGCTCTTTAGCACATGACCTCTTTATTTTCTAACAAAAATCCTTTGATTAGGCTTAAGTTCGTATCGATCTACAGATCAACAGATCCAAATTACATATGATAATTATTAATGAACAAATAACATAAAAATTAGTTGTAAATATTCTGACAAACACGGTGTAGAACGGAACAACAAGCTGTTTTCGTAGGCCACTACACCTTCATCACCAGCGTTCTCTGTGTTTGGTCCACTTTTGTTTTATTGTTTTTTAGAGTTGATTTCATGTAAATTGATACCCAAAAAATCTCTTTGAAAGCTGAAAAATTTTAACGATGAAATATGTTTTTTTTAATTTAAAGTTTGAAAAAAATTGAAAAAATTTATTTTTTTAGGGAAAATTTAATTAAAAAAAAATTTTCAAACATTTAATAAAAGTTGTGATCGTTCCTAAGGGATGACGTTTTATTTAAGACTATAAAACTAAATTTAATAGATTTTTCCAGTATGGATCGAATTTGAGCATTTTTACATTTAATAACAGTTTTGATCGCTTCTAAAATAAATTGTATGCATTTTTAAAGTGCACCCTACTTCCAGCATTGATCGAATTTGAAATTTTTTGTTTACAAAAAAAAAAATTTAATTTTTGAGTGCATCAAAAAATTACACGCTTATTTTCTAAGTCTCAGGCGGTCTTATTTTACAAAAATTATTTTAAGTATCTATTAAAAAAGTCTTGACGCTCTACATATAAATGAAGCCAGTAGCTCGTTTCTGTATTTCTCGTATCGTAAACTTTCCCGCATGAAACGAGGGAATCGTAACAAAAACAGTGTAATTTGAAACACAAAATGGCTTTTCTCACATAAGTGTTTCTGTATATTTAGTTTGCCTGAACTATCAGTCATTTAAGTAAATCTCCAGCAATTATTGGAAGGATGTGAGAAAAAGTGTTTCTGTAACAACATTTTGTAAAAAGTTTCTCGCAAGAACTCTCAAAAGAACTGGCATTTTAAGTTGGTGCGAGAACAACTAAATTTGTACATGATACCTAAGTGAAAATACGCCTCTTCCCTCAAAATTATTTTGCGATGAATTTTTTTTGAATATTTATTATTCAGTTAAGTATATTTAATGCTCGTGACTTGCTTTAAAAAGACAAGAAATAAATTTAATTTAGACTGGTTAAGGAAATACTGCACTATCTATCTGTGCTATTTAGCACTTTACGTATGTTCTTGTATCGCTTGATCCTTATAGCGACGTTCAAATATATTTATGCTTAAAATTAGTGCAGATTATTTTTATGCCTTTGAATAAACAAAAAATATTTTTCTTTAATTTATTTATTTATTTTTATGCTTTTTGTTTCTTTTATTTTATAATTACATATTACACTTTCTATCAATTGGCCCCAATGACCTTAAATAAATGTTTTAAGGCAATACTTTTGAGTAAACTTGCATGCAGTCACGCAAGCAAGTTAATTTCATACAAAACTAAATTGTGCAAAGACATTATTAACATAGTTGCAACAGTTTTTGGGACATTTGAAGCATTAATACATATTTTCAATGAATGTTTAAAGTATTCACCAAAAAAAAATGCTTTCAAGATAATTTTATTGTAGAAAAAAAAAATATATATATATATATATAGAAAGCATACTTCGGGGTCTTATTTACGGTTGGTTGCGTCTGCTAGGAAGTTTTCTGTGAGAATCAACATTGGAAACATTACAAAATCTATTTTCTTAATTGAAGCACAATGCATGGCATGCATAGTGCTCATCCTCTGAGTGTTGGTACTATTAAAAAAATTGGAAGCAGCATTTTTTGACTTCCTTCCGTATGGAAAAGAACTCTGAAACAGGAACATCCAGGATCAAAATGAAAACTGTCAATTTGAGTAAAAAATTTATATGAAAAGCACTAATTTTTCTGTATTATCTGAATTTTTACAAACATTTTCTAGACGAAGCGACTGTTTGGCTTGTATGAACAGCGCGTTGCAGATAACCAGGGGTGGGACTTTCATGCAACTAACAATTGATTTTAAGTTCATAAAAAATTCAAAATAAAAAATTTTAGTCATTATTTTTGGGTATTGTTACAATTTAAGTTTAACATTTATTAACGCACTAATAGTCCCAAATTATTATTTTACTTATTCAATAAAACATTTTTTTAAATTAAAAATGCATTGAAATTGATTATTGAGGGGTTTAGGTGGATCCTATGCACATTTCACGGTTGCTAATGCAAATAATCAGGGAACCTTTATCCAAAAATTGCTTAGACTAACTAGATTTATTGTGTTAAACTTTCATTTAAACAAATAAGAAGCTCAACAAATAATAATAACAACAAAGTTGAAACAAAAACTCAATAATCAACATAGGCTGACTTTTTTTAAAAATCTGCGAATTACTTTTAATCAATTTTGTTTGATTAATAAAGTCATTAATAGCATGGTTCTATTATAAAAATACTGCGTAAAACGAACCCAAAGTGGAAAAGTGACACAAAAACTGAAAAATATGTTCGATGTGTTGAAACTAATGGAAATAAAATATATATTGTTCGAAAGGTTTTAGTTTCTTCTTTCTAAACCCGTTTATAAAATTGAAATCGTTGGATACTTAACTTAGTTAGAGGTTAATAAGTCCATAGAGGTAAGAAAAACTGGGTTTTAACCGTAACTCAAGATTTTGGAGGTATATGGAGCATTTCAAATACAGTTTGTTGTTATGCTCGACATACCTACCAGAAATATATTAACACTGCACAGGTATTTTTATCACACCGTGTAACTATTCAATACGTTTTTATGTATCATCAAAAAAAAAAAAAAAAAACATGAAATTCCGAGCCCTGCCCATAACAAATCTCATTGCAAATAAACAACTTTTCTTATATATATGATTTGATCAGGCTAAAGTTCGTATCGCTTTGTAAGCCAAATTACATGTGATATTTATTAATGAACGAATAACACCAAAGTTAATTGTAAATATTCTGACAAACACGCAGTAGAACGGAACAATTAGCTGTTTTCGAAGACCACTCACTACACCTTCATCATCAGCGTTCTTTGTGTTCGGTCAACTGTGTGTGGTGTCAGTTGATTTACATTTCTGCTTTATATACGCAACTTATATTGCAAATGGCATATGCAGAAATCTACATCAACTCACACCACACACAGCTAACGAAATACAAAAAACGCCGATGATGAAGATGTAGTAAGTGGCCTACGAAAACAGCTAGTTGTTCCGTTCTATTACGTGTTTGTCTGTAACAAATGCAGTTCTAACAATAATGATTAAAATTAACTTTTCTTATATATACTTGGGCTTCTTTCGAAAAATATTTCTAAATGTTCACTTTTAATTAAACATATTTTTTTTTTGTCAAGATTTATTATCAATTTGAACATGAATTTTTGACAGTGCTGACTGACACAATTGGTTTCTATTATTGTAATTAATTAATTGTTAAAGTGCCATTAACACAAATTGTGTTTGCAATAAAATATAAAGCAGACTTTAAAGTGTTATAGAATTAACATATTTAATAAATAATAATTGAGTGCATAAACGTCAATTTATGTAAATTTTTCATAAATTATGAAATGCTTTTAGGCGGTAGTAATTAATTTTTATTAAATGTGATGAAAGTTAAATGAAATGAACTAGTTAAGCTGCTTCTTCTACATACGTATTATTCAACTATTTCTCATTTTAATTAATTATTTAACATTGTTATCATCATGATATCATACAGCAGATAAAACTAAAATCACACATATGTAAATGCATAAGAGTGTGTGTATCAGAGAACTGTATGAGTTGATTCACTTTCGCTGTCCACTCACTTTTACAATGCTTTTGTTTGGGTTTTTAACATCAATATGTAAATCAGCGTTACCGTTGTGCGACTAAAGTCGCATTTTGCCCCTTTTTCAACTGTCTTGCCACTTTTTATGCCCCTTACCTTTAAATCCCCTTTTAGTATCATTTGCATTATTTTGTGCCCCTTTTTGCGCCTTTTTGTTCAAAGTCAACTTTCGTTTTTATTTTGACAATAAATGTACGCAGATTCCTACAGATTCTACCACATTAAACAAGATTTTATTTCCTATGTGACAAACTTAATATAAAAACATACATATTGAAATGAATCTTTTCATTTGTGTAAAGCTATGTACAGACGGTTGTCAGATCTTACAATATTGCCAGTAAAATGTGCTAAAAATTTCTTACAACCGTGTGAACTGGCAATTTTTGCCAGACGCCGTTGCTAGAAAAAGCATTGTCAGTCCATTGCAAGACTAGCAACTGACAACAAATTGTCAGACATCTTACAATCGTGTGAACGCATTGTAAAATTATTGCCAGATATTTGTCAGACAGTTTAATATTGTCAGATGTGCGAAGTTCATGCATCTGACAATGGCGTCATTGTAAAATAGTTCTTTCTATGGGCAACACTGCACACGCTTGATTTTAAATAAAAAATTTATAATAAAATATATGCAGACAAAATCATTGCAATTGCTTCTTTATGGTCCATAATAATTTATACTTTCACTTTTTACATTAAACACAAACACAAACGTTAAATACTTAACAATTTCCAACAAATGGTTTAAGTCTGGCAACGCATAACAATAGATCTAACAATTTGTGCATATGACAACCGTGTGAACTGACAATTTTTCTACTGACGATTTTGTCAGATGAATTTATTGTCATACAACCGTCTGGCAATAAATTATAAGATTTTCTGACAACCGTGTGAACTGACAAGAAATATTGTGCTGGCAATTTTCGATTGCCAGTACATTGTCAGCACATTGCCAGATCTGACAATATTGTAAGATCTGACAATCGTCTGTACATAGCTTAAGGTTTTTAAATATACGAGTACAATTGCACACTCATACTTGATAATTCTAACTGTATTTTCGATATCTATTGTGAAAGCCAAATTTAATTAAAGTACATATTTTTAAAAGGCTGTTCTGTAAACCGATCGAGTTGAAATCGCATGATTTTAGAAAACTAAAACAGCCAAACATGTGGCCAATTCCCAAAAGCAAATGATCGAAAAATATCCGAGTTTTTACCACAAAAAATACTTATTTTTGGAGGAAAGTGACTATTGCTGATGATAAGTTGCAACTACTCGTTTAAGTCAATGGACAATTTGGCCAAATTAAACGCAAAATATACCCAGATTCAAAAATTTCATCTTTATAAAAAAACTTACAAAAAAACATAGAGCTTAAACTTAAATTAGCATTGCTAAAATAATTTCAAATAGACTGAAAGTAGACACTTGTCTGTCCATGCTGTCTGTCTTAAATTTATTTCAAAACGATTTGAAAGAATGGATTGCAACTGAAGAACTTATTAATAAATACAGATGTACAATTTCAAAAGAATTAATATTTAAAGTATTTAATAAGTATGCATTATGCATAAAAATAATACCATAAATATATTATCCTCTTCAGAATCGAATTTTAAATTTTTTTATCAAAACTTTAAATGGTTAAGTAAATTTTTTGAATTATGCAGGGTTTTAAGTAAAAAAGTGATATGCATCAAAAGATGCCAACAAATTTATTAAAGTATTTTTTAATATTTTGTAAATCTTAAGAACTGGGGCAAATTACGGCATTCAATATCGAACGAAATTTCCATTTATTTTCTATTGATATTTCGATCAATATCAAATGCCACATTTTGACCAGTGTTTCATTATTATCATAGATTTTATAATTCTTTTTATATTTAGTAGCTATCTATGCTACGTTTATACTCGTCTTATTTGTAAATAAAAACTGTATTTGCAAATACTCAACTAGCCGGTATTGTAGAAATATATTCACAGTCGTCAAATAAAAAATTGTAAAATCAAAAATTTCTTTTTCTGTATACATACATTTCATTCCCAGTAATCAGTAATTGTTCCCGTGAGTTAGTATAGGCTTCATTATTCTTTACTTTCTGTTGATGTTCTGTGATGTGCCGTTCTGATTCTAAATTTTAATAGTTACATTTTATGTTATAACTTATCATCTGGTTCTGAGCAGAACGGACACAGTTTTCAACTGATGTGATGAGTTCGTCTATTTTTATATTTCAAAATAATTTAATGTTTTTCTGATAAAAATTAAATTTTATAAATCTTAAAAGCATTATCATTATTTTAATCTTAAGTGGTAGTTCAATATTTATTTTAGAAGATGCAAAATTATGCTGTTTGATTCGTAATCATGCAGATCTCTGGTGTGTATGTATGTGTGTATGTGATTTTTTTTTGTAGTTAGTTGCGTAAAACAATTTACTTTATCTATATTAATATCGCCCATTTACTTGAACAACATCATAACTCAAAAAACTAGTTTTGGAGGAAAACGAGTTTTAAGTCTTCCACTTACACAAAACTTAATTGAAAAAAAAAATATTTCGCTCTCAAGACTTGAGTACCCATATGTGCAATAATTCTACATTGTTAACTCAAAAAATCAATTTTTTTTGAGTTATTACATTGTTCAAGTAAATGAGGGATATTTGTGATTCATATATTATTAACTTATCAAATGAAGTTAGAAAATTCTCTTTATTTACAACAACAAAGTGTAATAAATGGTTCTGGCCAATGTTTTTGATTGATTTATTAGGAAATGCGATTAAGTTAATTATACATGTATGTATATATCTGTGGGTATTTTAATTTATTTAGTGCTAAATGTAAATAAAAAAAACTTACATACAATGAATTGGGAACATGCATATTTAATGTACATTCGTTAAATATGTAAATGGCGCTCTATATATATTTATATAAATATTTAATTATTTGCTTTCTATAAAAGGAACAATTACTATTCATTTGATGTACAGTGAATACTCGTTAATATGAATTAATACGAGATTAATTAACATATGCTGCTAACCATATCATTCTTTTCATTATCATTTAAAGTTTATTTTTTATTAAATAAACTTAAAAAAATCTTACGCCCAGCCTCAGAACAGAGCAGCTGCCTTGCTCTACCGGTTGTTTTGAAACCGCTAAATGGAAAACCCTGTATACTTAGCCTATTCACAAAGCATTCTATTACGTTTTGCCAATTTTCTTCGTATTCATATGTTTCATATAGCAAGTTGTTTGGGTGTTACATTAAATAGTTTGCTTTATCTAGGGATTACTGTGCTTAAATACTTTACTTTTATTTGCATATACATATGCAACAGTTTTTAAATAAAAATGATAAATGCAATTGAAAGATAAGTAAATAAGTAAGTAAAAGAGTAGAAGGTCAATTATAATGACCAACCAAGTCAAATTTAAAATAACAGTTCAACTAAGGGTTCAAATTCAACATTGTAGCGAGTGGAATAGGCCAACAATAAAATTAAATAAAATGAAAAATAAAAACACGCGCAAAGTGGGAGTAGCTTAGTTAGTTAGTAGAAATATGTATATTTTTACTGAATATGTAACAAACACTCTCTTCATGATTGATTTGGTTAAAAAGATAAAATTTATACCAGCATGTCGTCGGTTGGTTATTGCTGCAGACATAATGTATTTTGAATATACTATGCCGCAAACCAATAACCAACCGACTATGTGCCTTCAATTTTGTGCCTAACCAATTTGTTATGTTACTGTTTTCAAGTTTCACCATCATTTTATTTTTCTCTCTTTTCTCATTTTCATGAGCAAAAGGTACAATTTGAAATGGAATAATTTTTTTTTTATTGAAATGCAAAAACAATATAAGTGGATTCAACTTAATAGTAATATGACTTAACTAGGAGCGTTCACACTGGCATTAGCTTGGATTAAATTTACTGCTCCACAGCTCATAACATCTATAAACTATCAAAGTTTTGTTCTTGGAACAAATGAATTGAAGAGCTTAAAAGGAAAGGTGTAAAAGTGCCAGAAATAAATTTGAGTAAGATGCAATAATCAACACTTAATACTCATATCTATCGCTCAATAAATAAAAATTCGGACCTCAAACTGAACTCTATTAACTCTATTAATACGACAAAATTTCCTTTTTTGCACTTGTACTCCTTTGCTTTTATGCCCCTTAATTATTAAATTGATGGGCAAGGACTGGCCACTGTGACCGAAAAGAATCTGGAGTTTTCTCATCACAATCACAGAATCCTCAACCCTCTGTCACTATCAATGCCAAGCCTATTGAGGTTTTTTGAGGTTTGGACCAGATTGTTTCCAATAGCCCACAAATTCCATAATAAAAAAAATATTTCTTGCATATTACTATTGTGCAGAAAGAGTTATGGCATGTTTCACGATATCGAAAGAAAACTTTCGAATGAAAATTTATATTAAAAAAACAAACTTTCATAATTTATTGTTGTTTTCAATAAAAAATTTCAGTCGAAAGTTTCTTCAGATATCGTGAAACGGGCCATAAATGTTGCTTATCTAGGCAAAAAAAATTGTTTATTTTTGCAAATTGGAAACGCAACTAAAATCATTGGCCAACTGGAAACGCAACTAAAGTTAGGTTGACAATTGTTAACGCAACTAAAGTTAGGTTGGCAAGGCAACTAAAGCTCGGTTGCCAACTAGCCACACAACTAAATTTCGGCTGCCAATTGGCAACACAATTTAAGCTTAGTTGCCAAGTGGCGACGAAGTTAAAACTCAGTTGCCAATTGGTTGCGAACTGGCAACGTAACTATAGTTTGGTTACCAACTTGGCAAAGTAATTCAAGTGCGGTTGCCAAATGCCAACTCAACTAAAGTTGAATTGCCAACTGTAAACGCAAGTTAATTTTAGTTGCCAACTGGCAGCACAACTTAAGTTTAGTTGTCAATTGGCAACCGTACTAAATATCAGTTGCCAACTGACAATGCAACTAAAGCTCAGTTGCCAACGAAACTAAAGTTCAGTTGTCATCCTCAATCGAGGCATAAACATATGGTATTGAAATCATTGTACTACGCATTTGTAGCACTTCCGGGTCACCATGTTTGACTCTTATTGACTTCTTTTTCTGGGCATGAATAGCCCCTCTATTCTTTAGCTCGATAAAGCTTGATCTCTATCGCTAAAGTTCTACAAAGTAGATTTTACTATTTTCGGGCACGAATACAATTTTCAGACGTGTGTTGCTGCTAAATTAGGCCATGTCTCAAAAGTTTAATTCCCCGAAATTTTACTGTTTTATGTCATCGCCCAAGATCTTTACCATTTTATTTGTTATGCATTTTAGCGATCGAATTTAACTTTAGCTTTAGCACAGAATACACAGAAGTGAAGAAAGTGACAGGTAAAAAAAGCTCCAATCAGGTTTTTGTTAAAATTCATGGAAGAAAGAGAAAAGCATAGTGTATTTGATACTCTAGTGCATTACTACTTACCAATTAACACAGCTAATAAAAATGTATTGCACTAGAAAGACGTAGCAAAACAAAACCGACGACAAAATTTGACGGAAAACGAGACAAACTGAAAAATACCCGTATCTTCCGTCTCGTGACACTTCTGTATGTTTTGTGGCTTTAGCGAGTCACAGAATACGTCGGCAGGCTGGCTAAAAAGTACTTTTCCCTGATAATTTTAAATAATAATTTTTTTTTAAATATGTAAAATGTACACAAATATCTTTTTCTTTTGTGAGAATGGTCATGTTTATGAATAGACTTTTTTGTTTCTTTTTTGAGTTTTAAAGTAGTCGTAGATATGTATGTAATTTATACAAATGTACATATTCATTTATGTAAATACATATATAAAGGGTGTTTTTTATTGAGGTATAGAACTTTAAGTTGGCATCACTTTTTTAACTGGCGGCCATTTTGTCAGCTGTCAAGTGATTAATATTTAGTTTGGTTTGCCATTTCATCATGAACAGGTTGACAAAAGAACAACGCTGGCAAATCGTGCAAATTTATTTCGAAAATAATGGTTCAGTTCGCGAAATTCATCGCAAAATTTTGTTCAGTGATGAGGCTCATTTTTGGTTGAATGGCTACGTCAACAAGCAAAATTGCCGCATTTGGAGTGAAGAGAATCCACATGAGACCCTTGAGACGCCATTACATCCACAAAAACTGACTGTTTGGTGTGCTCTATGGGCTGGTGGAGTCATTGGGCCATACTTCTTCCGAAATAATGTTGGAGAGTCAGTTACCGTTAATGGAGACCGGTATAGAGCCATGATAACCGACTATTTTGTTCCCGAATTGGATGGCATGAATGTGGATGAGTTGTGGTTCCAACAAGACGGCGCTACATGCCACACAGCGCACGTTGCAATCGATTTATTGAAGGAAACATTCGATGAGCGCATAATTTCGCGGAATGGATCTGTCAATTGGCCACCAAGATCGTGTCATTTGACACCATTGGATTATTTTCTTTGGGGATATGTGAAGTCGCTCGTCTACGCCAACAAACCAGAAACGTTAGGGGACTTGGAAGCCAACATTCGTGGCGTTATTGCCAACATACGGCCCCATATGCTCGAAAAAGTGGTTGAAAATTGGACCTGTAGAATTGGCTTTATTCGAGCCAGCCGCGGCGGCCACATGCCCGAAATCATATTTAAACATTAATGGCATAAAATTATCCTTCCAATAAAGCCAAATTGATGGACATTAAAACGATTTTTTTGTGTTTTATTTCAATCCGAAGTTCTATACCTCTGAAAAAAACACCCCTTACATATGTATGTCTGCATATAAAGCGTAGATGATTCATTAAATTCTTATACATAATATTAAAACTACCAACTAACCGATCTTATCAATTTTTCTCTATAACTTACTGGAATATTTACAAAATTTTTTTTTATATTCTTTACCACTTTAATGCAAACATTTTATTGCTGTTGCTTCTTTAAACCATCGTCATCATCATACACATGTAGTCTTTATTTACACGGTTTTAAAAGCAAAGACGAAAATAAAAGCAACAAATAACAAAGGCATAAAGAAATATTAAATATTCTCAAAGCATAGATTGAAGTTTTTAATACCCCAGTGCAAAAAAAAAATGCGAAAATCCTTTGGGTATTTTCTACTTGATGCAACAAAAATATATTTTATACATGAGAGTACATTGACCACACACACTCACACACATCCAGACAGACACATAACCACTGTTGCCAGAATTGACGATTTCTCTGCATTTTGACGATTTTCACCTCTCAAAATACACTAGTGACGATTTTAGGTCCAGAAATGACGATTTTTCTAAATTTAACATATCATGAAATCCACAGAAAAGTCAACCGCAGGGCTAAAAATTAAAAAATGTGTAATTTTCATTGAACTGAATGTTTTTCGTTTCCAATAAAAGATACAAATAAAGATAAAAATCAATTTGGATTGCATTTTAATTATTAGCTTGTTCGAAACGAATGAGTACATATCACAAACGTACCGTGTAACTGTGCGTGACAGACTTAAGATGTGCGTGACGATGTTAAAAGTTAAAAAACTATAATATATATAATTTTGTCAGAGTTGTAATGCTTTTTATATAATCTAAGATAGCTTCTTATTGCTGTAAAAAAATAAAAAAATTCTATCTCAAACGGATTCGCAGAAATTTAAAATATAAACTGACATAGTTTCAGAGTATAATTTTTGTAGCGCGTGCGTACACGCAAAGAAAAAATATGGTTGAGGAAATCATAATCAAACAGCAACATACTAAGATTGAATTATATGGTTGCATTCAAATCATATTACTGTTAATAGAAAAGCAAACTTTAATTATATTATTATCTGAGTTAATAATAATATTATCTACAAGAACAATTGACTTTGTTGTACCTAATCTTATTATTATTAATATGACAACACTATTGTAAGATGTGACTAAAACATAATTGATACTCACCATACCATGATCTAATATTATATTAATATTGTTAAATACGACCACAGTATTATTTAATGTAATAATACTATTATGTTTTTTAATCATATTTTTATTGTAGAAACAGCTGTGCGTTAAATTCGAAATAAAAATAAATTAAAATTATTGACATAAAATGTATATATAGAAATGTATACTTACACGACTTACAGACATGTCTGTATAAAGAGATACACAAATGTTTATATATTTTTATTGGCGAACCCTTTTGTTTATACTTTATTTATCTATTAATTTATTTAACACCACCCGTGCACTACCGATAGCTTACAAACGAAATACCGAACTGACAGATGTTTCTGGAAAAGATTTTTTTTAAACTCAAAATAGTATGGTTTTGGATAACATTATATTGTTATTTACATCATATTATTTTTAAATAATAATACAAATTATGTTGTAGTCATAAATTTAAAAAAAACTGTATTGTTAAACTCTATCACACTTTTTTGTGGATGTGATAATGTAATTATTAAATTCAAACATTACTCTGTTTATCGTAACGAAATAAATGTTTAAAATAACAATAACTAGTTTTCAACGACCACACATTTGTTTCAGAGAACATAATATTGTTTTCTCCACCATTCTACAACCATATCTTTTCTTTGCGTGTACGCAACATTTCACTTCATATCAACGAAAATAAAAACTCGTTTCATAAAGACTTTATACAATTTAAAAACGAGTACAAAATTGAATAGTTAGAACCTAAATGTACTTACGTAAAAAAAACTTTCCTTAAAAAAATCAGCTATAATTATACGCAAACCGTAACAGTGCGTGACATGGATTTCATGATATATGACAACTTTTTTTAGTATTGCATTTTTAGATTTGGTTTTTTGTTATGTTATAATTTTTTTGTGTTCAAAATGTTAAATTCTGATATTTATACATAAAATGTTTCTATAACAAAAATGCTAATTATTTTTTTTTATAAATTATCTGTTTTAAAAATAAATATATATGTACGTATGTGAATTCTGATTTCATTTTGTTTTTTTAACTTTTATTTTTAATTTTAAGTTTTCATGTTTAGGTTATTTACATATACATATATTAATGTACACATATGTGTATATTTGTTGAAGGCATAGTTAATAAGTTTGAATCATTGTAATAGTTTTTGTAAAAAAAAAAACAATTAAAATACAAAAAAATTGAATATTTTTGATTTGACGTTTTTTTGACGATTTTCTAAAATGACTTGACGATTTTGACTATTTTTTGCACAGAAATCTGTAGTTTTTGACGATTTCACTTCTAGAAGTTCTGGCAACAGTGCACATAACGGCAGCATTATTGTGAATGCATGCAGTTCTGTGTTTCTGCGCCCGTGTGTGTGTATGTGTGTGTGTGTGTGTATGTGCGCATTTGTGTAAAATATGTCTACTTAATTTAAATGTGAACAGGAAACAGGTTGCATGTTTCTTTTACCATGTTTTATTTCATGCCTTTTTTATTTTCTTCTGTCGTAAAAATATATTTTAAAACGTTCGTTGTCAATCAGACAATTTGTTTATCTTTGTTTAATGTGCATGTGTGCATGTATGCTCGAGAGTACTTATTTTTTGTGTGTAAGTAAATGGGACTTAAGTTTTCCAACTTAATTCATCTTGTTTTATATGTTATGTTTGTGCTTTTATCATCTCATCATCAATGTGAAGAATGTTTTCATATTTTTTTTAATATTCTTTTTTCAACAATTTCAATTTAACTTTGGTCTATAAAATGCTTCTCTTTCTGCGTGCTTGTCTTGCTGACCATTTTGCGTTGTTGTAGTGTGTGAGTGTGTGTTTTTTTATTTTTATTATAGAAGTCTTTTCGACATGTATAAAAGGAGCATAATCATTTTAAGTTAACCTTTCTTTATCTTTGGGGTATGGTTTTTTTATTGAGCTGCAGCAAGTAATATGTGTGTTTGGGGTTTAACTTTTGTTCGTAGCAACGATCTTTCAGGGCAATAGTTGAAACTGCAATACTGCAGAGGTTCTCTATTGTGATGCGAAAGCTAAATACGGTAAGAAGCCAATTGTGTAGTCTGTATGTATTACCTTCGCAAGACCTTTCGGGCATTTGTTAAAAAAGATGCAATACTGAGATCACTATATAGGAATTCATGTAGAATCTATACGATTCCTTTTTGAACATAAAAGATAGTAGAGATAGACATAGATAGAACTCGTTATTTAAAAAAAGAAATAAAAAAATAGTGAAGTAAAAAAAAATGGAAATAAAATAAAGTTATGTATTATTTAGCGCCATGGAGTTAAAAACATCGTGTCTTAAGAGTTAGATCTGACATAATATCTTTAAATGCCCGTAGGTGAGGAAAAAAATAAATCTGGCTGTGGAAAATTATCTTAAATACATTCCATAATGTCGATCGTGACAGTCGTTCACATTTAAAGTGAAAAACAGTCAAAATAAAACGAATTTTTATTTTGACAACAAGCGTAACTTATAGCTCTAAATTACCCGAATAATTGATGCTACGTTTGATTTTGATTTTTTTGTCTTAAAAATAATTGCTAAAAACCAAGACAATCAGTCGCATGTGACAAAAATAGATGCTGTATTTGGAGACAACGATTAAAACGCTGAAATCAGTGAAACAAATAGAAAAAAAATTTTAATGTGATTAATTTGTTTTTAATATTTTTTAATTGACTTAAAAAAAATCGGACGGGATTATCAATATCATGACAGAAATAACCCTCACGCGCCGTTTAGTTGCATTATAAATAAATAACATAGATACCGACTGCAGGGTCATCCAGGGCGCCATACAAAACAAAAATTATTCAATTCGGTCTAACCGTTTAGGAGGAGTTCAGTGATATATACACGTAGAGTAGAATTATATATAAAGATATAGATTCATACTTGCTTTTACCCTCGGCTCCTCTTGCGTTGATCTGTTTAAGAAATGTATAACTACCGGTTTTAAAACTAGTTAAACAATCTAACCCAAAACGAAAATGACCACAAACCAGATCAAAAATGTGTTTTTCGGAAAAATTCGTACCAAATATAATAAACCTATATTTGACGCTTGGAGAAAGAATTTTCGACATCGAAAGGGTAGCAAAAATAAAAACAAACTCCCTTTCTCATATATAATATAGGTAAGGTTTTAATTAAAAAATAAAGTGATTTATATATCTTTAAATTCAGTTTTAATCACAGCCACACGCGACATGTTGCACGTGAAATATTTTCTATCGTGATGCTTATATTTTATTTAAAATAAAGAAGCTTAGTAAAAATATTTTAAAATTAACAGAAGTATTCAATTTTAATCACAGCCGCACGTGACATGTCGCACGTGTCAGTTTTTTTCTATCATGATAAATATTTTATTTCTGTTGATCTTATGAAATTATGAATAAGCAAGCTTGGTAAAAATGTTTTCAAATTAACCGAAGTATTTACCGTATTTATTTCAATAATTTAATAAAAAATGAAAAAAAAAAGTAATAAGAAGTATGGGTAATAAACTAAAACAAATTTAAATGAAAATATTAGACAGTATTTTTTTCAGAATATGTAGTTCTAGCTGCTTTACTTCTTGACCATCACACCAAAAAAAAAAAAAAAAAAAAAAAAAAAAAAAAAAAAAAAAAAAAAAAAAAAGAACTGCGCTATAACTGGAATTAGAGTTGAGCGATATTTGGAAACCTGTTACTTTTTCACAGCGATTGAAAAATCACATATCACAACTGTGACTGAATTTATCAAGTAACAGGTTTTGGAAATATAGTTCTTTCATACAAACTGTGAATGTTCTTGTATGCTTACTTTACAGTAAATGAAGCTATCACATTAAATTTTTTTTTAATTTTGTCAAGAAAAAAATCGCCAAATCGTGTCAAATCGTCTTTTCAGGCAACTATGTACAGCTCACATTTTTATATTTGCAATTTTATTGTCTCTCTGCCTGTTATCAGTGTGCACACTTCTACCGATATTCGGTAGATTCTACCGAATATGTTGGTGAATTTAACAATCTACCAATTCTACCGAACAAGCCCTGAAATTTACCGAATATTGTTATTTAGTAATTTAAGTCGATATATAAATTGCATATTTTGCCACATAGCAGTGAGGTCGCAGAGCTGTCATTTTCTGTCATGCAAATCATTAAAACAGCACAAAGAAATCGGCTAAAAACTGAAACTATGAGTAACCTAGTATTTGCCAAAGAATTGTGCCTTGGGGATGAAATAGTTATTCCTACCAATGATTTAATAATTTTTGCACAAAAGCTTAAATTCATAAATGGATCTTACATATAATTTTTGTAGTTACAAATGTTTGTCATATAAAACTTATTTTAGTAGCTTTATAAAACCTATGTACAAAAACTGCATTTTATGTATATTATTTTATATATGCATAGCATATCTATATAAAGCGTAATGGCAAATAACTGGGGATGACACTTTTTTTATTGGAAATGCTTCATTGTTTATGACAGTCCAATCACATGTGAAGTTTTAAATGCGCTTTTGGAACCTGTTTAGTTTGATACTCCTTGCACTTACCCTTTATATATAAGTACATATATTTTTTTATTTTTTATGTTTCTTTGAATAGTTATTTTTTATGTTTCTCTGAATAAAAAAATTTTCTACCGAATTTCATTCAAATCTACCGATTTTTTTTGTCGATTCTACCGAATTTAAAAAAAAATTAAGTGTGCACACTGCCTGTTATACGCCAATTCTCAATGTATGGATGGGGTTGATTGCTAATTGTTTATTCTTATCGCTCTTCTTATTAGTATTTATCAAAACACCAATACTAATAAATACTTTTAAAGCAGAAGAGCTGATATGTGCTAAATCGTGATCACAGTCACTGTTTTCTAATTTCACTGCTGTTCTTCTTATTAGATTTTCTTAAAATAACAGAACTGCTACAAACAAAATACTGCTAAACTGTGATCACAGTCACAGTTTAAAAGAACAGCGATTTAGAAATCACGTTCACAAGAAGCTACATTATTAAAAAATCACGCTATCGCTCATCACTAACTGGAATGCTTCCTACGATTTTCTATTTTTAGTCTAAATTATGTTTGTTCGTTATTTTATATTTCTCTGAGCTTTTACCGACTTCGTCGCTTACATAAGCGGCCAATGCTTGCGTCTTTTTCCTATCATAACACATTATTTGCTTGATTTTTAATTTAATTTATTCCTTACACTTTTTTCCCCCCGTTTCCAACTCTCTTTATTTTGGTCGCCTTTTTCGTTTACCTTAATTTAAATATATTAAAAGTACAAACAATGTTGAATTTTTTATTTATTTTTTACACTTACAATGTGGCACGTGACCAACTTTATGTAGATACCACGATCACAACTCTTCATATTTTTCAGCAAGCTTTTTTTTTAAATTTTAATTGTATTAAATATCTCTGCTTGTACTGAATGTTTGATGAGCTTTCTGCATGTACTTTCGACGTACTTAAAATAAGTCTTATTTTTTCAACTGTCGCACGTGACATTTACCGAAATTGTCTATGCATAAGTGTAATTTTTTTTAAATGAGCTTACTTTGATTATTTCTCTTCGAAAATATGATAAAAGAAAGTGTTTTCCTGAACTTTTTAATTTTTGTTGTTGGTGTACACAGAGAAAACAGTGCCTAATAAACACCTCATAAAATAGAACAAAATTAATAAGAAATCTCTATGGTTTTTTTTTCAATAAGGAAATCTTATTAATTTCATAGAGAAAACCTTTTTGAAAAAATCAAGAAGAAATCTTGTAGTTTTTATGAGTTTTATGATTTTTTTAATAAGGTTTTCTTCTTGATTTTATGAGGCGACCTCATAAAATAAAAAAAAATATGTCTTTCTTTATTCTTTGTGCTTTGCTTATGTTTTTTAATTTAAATTCTATACCATATACTTATGTAGATGTTATTTATTTATACTATACATACTTACATAGATACATACATATTATATTGTATTCTTAATTAATTAACTCACCATAAATACATATTATTACTTGAAAGGAGACAAGTATTGAACTAGCAAACTTCTGACTGATAGACAAACACTCTAACCAATATGCTAACAAGCAGTCTGAATAACCATTGAAATAATTTTGCAAACATGCTTATACAAAAACGAAAAGGATCATGAAAAAAATTGTCTGTGTCTATTTATAAATATGAAATAGCAAGACACCTCATAAAATCAAGAAGATTTCCTTATTAAAAAAATCAATAAGACAACCTAATAAAATCAATAAGAAATCCATATAGTTTACAATTTATAAGAAAACCTAATAGAATCAAGAAGTTTTTCTCTACGGATTGTTTTTTTGGTGCCAAAAATAACAGAAATTGAGTAAAAAAAAGTTGGGAATAATAAGATTTCTTCTTGATTTTATGTGATTTTCTTCTTGATAAAACTAATGAGATTTACCACATAAAAACAATAAGGAATTTTAATGAAAAAATCTTCGCTTCTTTCTGCTGGGATACCCCTTAGCCTAAAAACGTTTCATAGAGAAAATCTTATTGATTCTATGAGGCAGTTTTTTCTCTGTGTACCTCTCCGTGGTAGTGTTCCATATTGCTTTATTTTAGCTTTGTATAAAATTTCCGTTTGAATACACAGAAAAAACTAAATTTCATTTTCAGTAACCAAATTCGTTGAATCAGTAAATATTTTATTTGAATTCGGTCCTACAAATAATTTTGTAAATTCTGATAAAGATTTTGTAAAAATTTAAATTAATCATAGTTCGGCTGAGAGAAAATGTTATTTCAGTGTGTTGGTGTTTATCTTGCTTGTTGATAGGAACAACGTGCTGTTGTGCGGTTGTTGTTGTTTAGTTGTTGTTTATTTTGTTTGATCGTGTTGTATACATGTAAATGCCGAAATGTAGCCGAGAAACATCGTGGCCTGTTTCTTCTCTATACAGTGTTTTGGTACAAATTAATTTAATGGAACAGTACAGAATATTTACTGAAACTAAGTTTGATTTCAAACAAATATTTGTTTAAAAATTTTTTGGGAATAATTTTTTCTGTGTAAGCAAGCGCTGCATTGGAATTGCTTGGAAAACTGGACATTAACATCAAATTTGTCAAAACCATACTTTAAGGTCTATCGCAGAAGTCGAGCTCCTGCATTATGACAGCTATCAGCTGTTAAAGTTCTTGCGTCCCTATCTCAAAAGCCTTTATGTTAGCTACGGCATTCTTTAAAATTGGTGCTAAAAAAATTTGGTAACGAAACAACAAAATACGTCAATGCATACTTCTATTGCTTTTTGTTTTACTGACGTTATTAAACTGAAACTTTATATCACTTAAAAACGGTTCAGTTTTTTTTTTTGGAATATTCGTAATAAATTCTAGAAGAAAATTTGGAATAATGGAATATATTAATGCTGCTTCCACAGAAAAAAATATTTTTTTCAATTAAAAATGTATATAAGTCAATTAAAGTTTTGTTTAAAAATTTAATTACTTACAAAGTTTATTTATATTTATTACAGTTTTAATTGATTTGCGTTTTTATTTTCACGAATATTTTTTCTCTGTATTATATCTTTGTAATAAACTTTGTTAGAGACATGGGGATTTCAAGTAAACGTGAAGCAGCACATTTTTTAAAGTTTTTTTTTCTTTGTTTTAACTTAATGGGAATTCTCAAAACAGGGAGACTAATTCACGAACATATTTAGTAATTTCCAAAACAATGTTGCATTTGACTGTCAGCATGAATGCATTCTTTGTGAAACTGAAAATATTCCAGCTAAGACCGAATTGAAAGAGTGTGTGCCAAAGTTGTGCAAGTAATTTCTAACTTCTGCAGTTTTTATATTAATTGCAACCATACAAAATCTTAAAGAAAAACTATTTATTTCATGTTCGCAACATGAAGTCATTTACTTTTGCTTTTGCAAAATGTTAAGAACCACTTTTTCTATATGTAACGAGTTGGTTTTTCGTACTTGTGATATAAATACTCTTTTCCTCATATAAATGGTCAAACTGCAACATTGCTAATGATGCTGGTGATGATGGTGATGATAGTGTTAATAATGAAAATGATTATGTTGCAACGTTGACTATACAAGCGACGTAAGTGATGATTATGACGATTACAGCGAATTACCAAAAAAAAAAAAAAAAAAAAACACCAGCATCAACACTTCCACTCTTGCGTCAATTTTGCAGCATACAACGCTACGCTTTTGGGAGTTCAAAGTCAAAAGACGGGTTTTTTACGTCTCGGAGTTTTTATGAACACATCCATGCAATGTGATTCTTGTTACATTGTTGGGGCTGGCATTAAGTAATGGTTTAACTGGTTTCATTTTACTTTTTATTTTATCAACCATGTGTGTTGTTGATGCCATGAGATTGTCGTCCGTCGGCTTTAAGTTTGTTGGCTTGGCTGTATGCAGTGTGCTAATGTTTAATTTTACCCTGCAGCTCACGATTGAAAAGCAACAATAAGCGGATTAAATGAAAATTGTATTAAGTAAATGAGAATTTTGTGAAATGGGTTAGTGTCGGGATGAAAAAAAAACAGTTACGAAAGCATTTCGATGAGAAATGTTATCGAAAGTTTCTGTATCCCGAGTTAAATAAATCCCTTAAGTGAATTAAACAACATTTTGACCTGATGTAATATTACAAATTGAAAACACATTATAAATTAACAAAAGTAATAAATAAGCTGTGGTTGGTACTATTTTGAAATTTTTACATTTATGGGACGAAAAAGGGTAAATACATAAATTTTTATGTAACTTTGGTACTTTCTTGGTAACCCATTATTTACCTTCTAAAGTAATACAGTTGGGAATAAAATCTAAACCTTATTCTTCCTTCCTTAAACAGCCTTCAAAAATCTTGTGGTACTTTTTGAAAATTAGAAAGTAGTAAACAAACAGGCAGCTGTTTGGTACCTTTTTGAAATTTGTTGCATTTATGGGACAAAAAAGGGTAAAAACATAATTTTGGTACTCTTTTTTGGTAACTCAAAATAAAGTGGAAGTTCTTTTCTTCCTTCCCTAAGAATTCCTGAAACAAGTCTTGGTAGTTTTTGGAAATTCGAACATAGATAAGTTAATAGTTTTAGCTCTTTTTCGTACTTTTTGGGGTGTAACAATTTAATTTTTTTTATATACATATGATTTTTTTTTAACATGAGCTCCTTCCAATCGACACAAAATTATTTTAGAAAATATTGATTTTTTGAAGGGGATAAAAAATGTGCTGAAAAGGGTATGTACGAAAAAATGGGAAAAGTATGACACACAGGAAAAAGTACTTTTACGAAAATGTGAAGTTTGAGAAAAGTACTTTTTGACAAAAGTACTTTTTCCGTATTTACCCCTTTTGAAAAATTTTATATCCTCTCAAATTATAAAAATTTTCTAAATTAATTTTCGATTTATTGAAAGGAGCTCTTAATAAAAAAGTTATTCGGCATAAATATAACAACAATTAAACTTGTATTTCAAAACAATGGGACTCGATTTTTCTTAAAATTTTATCTAATGTAGAGCTGCTGACGGCCTGCACAAATATATAAAAAAGTAAAAAAACTTCCATTTTCTTTAAAAAAAAACGGCATATATGTTTGGTGTCGCACGCGACAAAAAGTTAACATTACTGTGGAAATGCCTATATATACATACACATGATCGCAAAGTCAGGCACACACATACATCTTTATATTATTTATGTATTAGTGATAATATAAAATAGATCAAATTACCTTTAAACTAACTTTAAGCTAACTATTTCGCAACTAGTACCGACTGACACTTGGATTACTTTTAATGTCATCAACTGACTATTTTAACATGGCGATGTCCTGGGCGGTAGTCAATTGTCTCACTCTGCCTTACTTTCAGCTAACTTAAAGTTGATTTTTTTTTTAAATCACCTGGTAGTCAGTAAATTAAAAAGTTTTTTCTGGGGTTCGATAATGTATCATCACACGTTGTATACTCAATGCGTTACCACTCAGCTAAGTTACCACCAAAAATAACAACAGCAAAATGTTAATATAAAACTGAAATCAGTTTCAAAGAAGCTGAGAATAAATTTGTTGGCTCTCATCAAATTCGATTACGTACTCAAATAAAGAATTAATTTTAGATTTGTTCTGGATGACATTGCAGTTAGCTTTTAGACAGTCTAAGAAAAGTTAACTATAAGTTAACTATTTTTGTAGTCAATCACACATTCTCTGACAGGGAATGTATGCTGTGTCGAATGCTTATGAGAGATTAAGTTTTTTTTCTTCCGCATGTGTGCTTAAGTGTAAAAAAGATCATAACGAAGTGCTCACGGGCGGCCTTTTGCTTGTCTCTGCTTTAAAGGGGACAACTAAAAACTTCCAAATTCCCAGTAGAGGCAAAAACTCTAACAAAAAAGTACCAAAATTTGCCCTAAGCCAAAATAAAAGTCCCTAAACATTTGCAATATTATTGTGCAATAATTGATACTGTACAATAAAACTGCATGTGTGTGTATATTATAGTGGAATATTGCACAATATATTACGCAACAAGAAATATTTTGTAATGTTTTGACAACATTGTACAATAATTTTTTCCAAGTGCATCACTAAACACAGTTTTTTTAAATTTTTAAATGACTTGAAAAGAAAATTATTTAATTTTTTTAGAATATTTTATATGTATCTAGTATGCATCATGTGAAAACAATTTTAAAATTTCTTAAACGCATATGTGCGTCTAGCTTTTCTTTACTTTTATAGGGTGTTTTTTTAAGAGGTATATAATTTCAAATTGAAATAAAACACAAGAAACTCGTTTTAATGTCCATCAATTTGGCTTTATTGGAAGGATAATTTTATGCCATTAATGTTTAAATATGATTTCGGGCATGTGGCCGCCGCGGCTGGCTCGAATAAAGCCAATTCTACAGGTCCAATTTTCAACCACTTTTTCGAGCATATGGGGCCGTATGTTGGCAATAACGCCACGAATGTTGGCTTCCAAGTCCCCTAACGTTTCTGGTTTGTTGGCGTAGACGAGCGACTTCACATATCCCCAAAGAAAATAATCCAATGGTGTCAAATCACACGATCTTGGTGGCCAATTGACAGGTCCATTCCGCGAAATTATGCGCTCATCGAATGTTTCCTTCAATAAATCGATTGTGACGTGCGCTGTGTGGCATGTAACGCCGTCTTGTTGGAACCACAACTCATCCACATTCATGCCATCCAATTCGGGAACAAAATAGTCGGTTATCATGGCTCTATGGCTGTGCACGGTGGCGAATCGATTCATTCGGGTCCTCTTCAACACTTTGCTCTACAGCGGCAATTGTTTCTTCGGTGCGCACTGTTCGACGTCTCTGCGGATGCGTATTATCACATAGAGTAAACGTAGTGCGAAAACGATCCATGGTTAACCGAATTAATTGCTCTGATGGACGATTATGTCGACCATAAAATGGACGGAGCTTGCGGTAAACTTCGCGAACTGAACCATTATTTTCGAAATAAATTTGCACGATTTGCAAGCGTTGTTCTTTTGTCAACCTGTTCATGATGAAATGGCAAACCAAACTAAATATTAATCACTTGACAGCTGACAAAATGGCCGCCAGTTAAAAAAGTGATGCCAACTTAAAGTTCTATACCTCAATAAAAAACACCCTTTACAAATATTGTAAGAAAAAATGCGCTATATATTTTTTTTATGGATACCTTAAGGCTACTGAATGCACTTAAGAACAAGTGAAGAAGCTATAATTACCGTTATTATTTATATTCTCTCAAAAAATATCGTTGGTATCATTTTATAATCGCTTCTATAGTTCAGAAGCTAACCATTATTTTTGCCTCAGGCGCCACTGTGCATGGTAGTGAATTACCTTGCGGCAAAACATGAGTTCAAGCAATGAAAACAGAACCAAAAAAATTAAAATAAAATAAAAATAAGAAATGTAAACAAAGTTGCTTTGGTCATTTATCCAACAGGGATGAATGGCCCTAAAGTATAATTCCACAATGTTGGCTGTTGACGTTAAAACCAAGTCATAGAATTCATGTCATTTTCTATTTTGTGCGTACATATGTACGTACGAGTGCAAGAACTTAAGAATTTTTATATAGAAAAACAATCAAATGAAAATTTTTCCTGTTTCTATGTACTTGTATGTTTGTGTGTGTTGAGTGTGTTATCCACTTGCCTGCACTATATAGGCAGTTGTTTTTTTTTTTTTTTATTATTATCAAAGACCATGAATGCTGCTGTTTTGCCTCTGGTTTTTTGCTGTTGCTTTTACTTCACTAGCCGGCTCATCATTCCGGTTGTCTGACTCGTTCACTTGCTTTAGGTTAAAAGCCTTTAACACAAGAAGTAGTGGTAGAATTTTCTCCCCCTCTCCTTTTATAGTTTTCCTTTTTAAATTCATTTCTTTTATTCAGTCAACTATTCAAAAAAGGTTTTTGTTGGTCTATTATTTAACTTTAATTGCCATATTTTGCAAACCAGTTTAATTTATTTTTCATTTATTATTTTTTTTTTCAAATATTTCTTTATTATTTTTGTTTGTTATTTGTTTTATTTTTAAACAGTTTTGTTTTGTATCTTTTGCACTTGTTTTTGTAAATTTATCATCTCTAGTTTCATTTTTAGTTTTGTTAGCAAGTTATTAGTGTACAATAATGATCATGATGATGATGATGATGATGATGATGATGTTGACAGCATTCACAATTGTCATTATGCGTGCCATGCTTCTTCTATAAAGAGTATGTTCACACAGTAAGCATTTGTTATTTGCTGTTCATCGATAGTTTCAAGTGTATGTTGGCTCTAAAAGTTTAAATTGGACGTACCATAGCCATAATGCAATAGCCATAACCAAACAAAAATTGAATTGGCAATGGCTATGGCGTTAAGGCGAGTCACCTATAATCAAATACAGTGTTGCCCATTAATTTGGTTCGAACAGCTGTTTTGTATGGTTATGGTTATGTCACGTCTAATTTAACCTTAAAGGCTCAGTTAGCCGACTGTAATGTAATGTAATTGCAGCAGTAAGAAACAGCTGATCGATTTTGTTATGTGAAAAGAAATGAAAATGGTTACAGGGATGTAATGTAACGTAACCTACTTTTCATATAAAAATATCAATCAGCTGTTTTCTATGTTACAGTAACATTACATTACAGTCGGCTAACTGAGCCTTAAGACTCGTATTCCGTATTTTCATAGTCGTATAATGACTTGTGAGAAAATGCAACCTTAAACAAATGGAATTTATGGAAACACAATACGAGTAAAAATTTATTATTATTATCAATTATACAGAATAGGTAATTGTTGCTAATTCTTTTGGATTAATTAATATTAAAAAACTATGGGCATCTTAAAAGCTGAGCATAAAGTTTTATATCAACAAAATTGCTAGCAACACAACTGGACCACAAATTCGTGCATAAAAATTAGCTGAGTAAATTCATTGTTGGAAGCACAATCACCACGAAAAACTACTAACTACATTTTATAATTGATAAAATTGGTTACTGTTTGCGCAAGAAGATAGAAAATTGTTAAATGGCTTTTCGTCAGCGTTAGAAATAGAAATAAATGTATCACGAAGTTCGTCACGCTCGCTGAATTTCATATCCATATATGAGTTTTATTTCTGATGACAAAAACTTCGTCGTACGTGCCAGTTGTGTTCCCAAGTTGCTCGAGTTCGGGTCGATTTCAATTGTACTCACAAAAGAAGTTAATATCGTTACCTTAATATGGTATGATCTCAAATGAATATATTTTTGAAAGTCCTGATTCAAACACATCAGGTTTACCTGATCAGTTTTTGTTCAATTTTCTTTTGAAGCTGTATTTGCGTTCATACACACCGTCAATTTGTTTAATCGATTTGCGTTGTCGTAGAGTATTACGAATGACAGAAGAAAACGAAAAAGCAAACTTGACTGGTACGTTCAAGTCTGTACCCCTCTCTACAGTGTTGTCAGATATGGCGATATCTCGCCAAAAGTGGCGACAAAAATTTGTTTTTGGCATTGAAAATTTTGAAATGGCGATTGGTGATTTATTTGGCGATATTTGAACTCCTTGGCGATATTTTTGGCTATATTTTTACTATTTCAATAAAATAGAATAATGTTAAGAATTTGAATTTTTTGAGAAATTTTTTCTACAACATAAAATATTTCGTGCAAAAAATTCTATATGTTGTGACTATTTATCTCAAACAAAATTTTCTGAAATTCAAGAAGTTTAAAAAAAAATGTGGACCAGAGAATCTCATTTGGTGTTTATGAAACACAGTGGGGCAAATTTTCTTTTATAAGTGAGAACCAACATTTTAATAATGAAGCACCAAAAAGCCTGCACGAGTTCTCTCCTAGAGTGTATGAATATGACGATGCTGCAGGTAATTACCACTTCAAGGATATGATATATGTAAAGTAAATGTTAAATCAGTTTTATAACAAGATTTAAATAACGATTTTTATCTTGGTGCTCAAGTTCAATTTATCCTGTTTAGCTTGATCTTTGGAATAAAATGTTTTTAAGTATTTCTTGTACGCCAGCATTTATATGTTAATGTAAACACTTCTCCTAATTTTTCTTTAATAATATAATTTTTATTTTTTACGATAGATGTTACCTACTGAATATAAAATTTAACAATATTTGTAATTGCATTGCAAAATAAAAAAAATATTTTTGTAGCTATAATTTAATGTTTTGTTATATTGGCGATATTTGACAATATTCGACAAGTCATTTGGCGAGGAGGCTGAAAATAAATCTGACAACACTGCCTCTCTATATTCTTTTCCTCTCTCTCTCCTAACAACTCATGACTTGACGAGTCATGCTAGGAACACAATTGGGACGAACGACGCATTTCGTCCACGTTGACGAATTCGTCGATAAGAATTCGGTGCGTAAATTCGTTGTGTGAAGCACAATAACGACGAATTTGCTCAGCGAATTCGGCTCTTATAATTGATAGAGTTGGTTATTGTTAGTGTGACCATATTAGCTAATTTGTGGCTAAATTTAGCTTATTTCTTCTGGATTTCATTAACCTCTTATCTTATTTTGTTTAGCTTTTTTTAAAACGGATTTAGCTTTTTCAGCCTTTTTTAATCCAAATTGCATATTCTCTAAAAATATATTTAAGATATACGTGATTTAGCTTAATTTTATTTTAAATTCTGGTCACACTGTTTATTGTGTATGTAAAGAGAGAGGGAAAGAATATTGTTTTTTTTCTCGTTCGTCGGCGTACAAAATAGAAATAAATCTATCTCAGAGTTCGTCACGCACGACGAATTTCGTTCTACGGCGGTGTTGTGTTCATTTTCATATGAACAAATGTGTTTTATTTTTTATGACGAAAGTTCGCACCGAAAAATTCGTCGTTCGTCCAAGTTGTGTTCCTAGCATCAGTCCTGATGTGTGTGAATACGGACAAATCGAGTTTTTTGCTTTTTTCGAAAAATGTTCAAATCCCGATTTCAAAAAAAAAAAAAAAAAAAAAAAATACTTAGGACCTTTTTATTTTAAGGTAACGATATGTATGTATTTGTGTGTAAATAGATTGGAGACTATCACACCAGATTTTTGCATGCTTTATTCGGATGAGAAGGGGGAGGGAAAACACTGGAACGCCAAAAAATTTAAATTTAAAATGTTCATAAACTTTCTCAAAAGTCGTACGTTTTTGTATAGGATAGTGAGTCCTAGTCTTAAAAGATAATGCAAAGTGTGAACTCGAGGATATCAAAGGCTACATCGTGGTAATCAAGCGGTTTAATGGCAAAGCCGATAAGTTTTGGCAGAAGAGATTCACAATTGACCTAAAGGTCTCCGAGAGTGAGGAATTTCTTAGGCACTATTCTTTCAAAACTAGCCCCACGTAACCCTCAGTTTAGGCAACATTTGTGGGAGATCAAGTACTTATGTCTCGATAGGAAATAATTATTCTTGCCTGACGAGTTGTACGATTGGGTGCCAGTTTAGCAATCGAGTTTAGGCTTTAGCTACACTCTAAAACATTAGCTCAAATTTAGGATCATATTTTGTCTAAATTGTTGTTGAAATATTTTATTGTCTAAATTTATATCGATTGTGTAGTTATTTGTATCAAAAAAACAATATTTGTCTCATTTTATACAAAAATATAAATCTGCTTTTAGATGTGTTTATTTTTAAACAAAGTGCGCTTAAAAAACAGCTAGATATGCCTAAATAACGTCAAAATGTTGAAAACTAAACATATGTGCGTAAAGCAGCAGAAATATGTTTAACAAGAAGAAAGAAAAAGCTCAAAAGTACACATGTTCTAACAGAAGCATGCCACATATAAAATTAATTAAAATTAAAATAAAACTATTTCTAAATAATAATTGTGTGTTTTATATAAATAGTGATAAGTTAATATTGTAAATAATGAGTAAAAACATTATTAAATTAAAGCTTTGAGTTAAGACAGTATTGTTAAACAAGTGCGATATGTATACATACTTATGTAAGAAACAAAATTACTCAAATTTTAGAAATTTATTTTTAATATTAATCCGAATTCTAAAAATTATATGTAAAATTTAAAGCAAAACGTGAATTTTTTATGTTAATTCAGTAAACCTTTTATGAATAAATTTAATTAAACACATGTATTAAATGCATTTTTATTTAAAAAAACATATTTTAAAATTACACACAAGGGGGAAACTAAACACAAATTGCGTAAAATTGTTGAACATATTTTGTTCAAAATTAAACATATAGTGCTCAAAAATCAACAAAACGTTGAAAAAATATAGCTGTGTAATTTTAGGTCGAAAGTTGTCTGTAAAGTGTTGCCTACTATTATCGACGTAATTTTCAACAAAAGTGTTTTAGAGTGTACTAGAATTGCAGAATGCGTTTCATAATCTCTATTCCAGCATATTTTCCCATCGATCCATGATTCTTTTTGTTGTTTTCTACTCCACACAAAAATCACTCAAAATTCTCCAAGATAATCTTTTTTCCCACTGGGTTCCCTTAGTTTTCAACCAAGACCAAACATCTACTGCATATAAGTGTGTATGTGTGTATGTATGTATATATTTACATATGTATAAAAGTTTGTAAGCAGGCATGTTATTTCAACGTTTGTTCGTTCATTCAGTATTTGTTGTTCTTTGTTCTTATTTTTCTCCCTGCATAAATTTATGAGAGTTTTATATGATGGGACTACCTTAAACTATCACCACTAAACTATACCTACATACGTATGTATGTACGTACGTATTTGTTTTTTTTTATATTATTTTTCGGTTTGGTTTTAACTCTGTAAAATTACAGGTTTTAACGTTGTTAAGTGTATCTCTATGCATATAATTTAACTTCAATAAGACAAGTAGATAGAGAGAGAAAAAAAAGTGGATCTTTGTTTTCGTTTATTGTTGTTTTTTTTTTAAATTCACATTCTACGATTTATTTATGTTTGTAAGGCAAGTTCTTTGGTTGAAATATATTCATGGCATTCTGTGTGTAAGAATAACCCTGAGAAAATATATTTTCACATTTGTTAATGCCAATTCTGGATTTATGGTAATATCTAAATTTAAAGTAAAAAAAAAAAATGTACATACTACGAATTTTCTCAAGAGAAGAGTTGAAATGTCAAATTGTTTTAAATAAAATTAAACAACAATTGCTTTCAAGTATCTGATTGTACAGCAATGTTATGCTTGAAATAAGTCTTAAAGATTTAGTGGCACATCATCATCAGTAACTTTTGGGAAATTTTCTTTGACGCCATTGCATGACTGTCAAGTTAAACCTTTTGTTTTCTCCATGTGAATCTTGTCTGTAATATGCAGTTATATCTTTATGGTTTTGAGATTAACCAGGTATTCTATGTTGTAATGCGAAACGCAACAAAATACTTTCGAATTTGCGTATTATAAACATACGAACTCTAAGGTATTTGCTTTCGTTTCGAATTACAGAGTTGACCTCTGGATAATAAAAATTCAAGAAATTCAGCTGTATTTCATATTAATTATTAATATGCCCAATTAATATCAGGGAATTGGGAGTTTAAAGTATTAGAAATTCACTCATAGAGTAGTTAAATTATTTTACATTCTGTAAGACCTGTTTTCTCGTCTTGGTAAATGTTGAAGTCTTCCACATCTTTTTTTTCCAATTAAGCAGAAAGAAGTCGTAGAAACCAATCTCAAGTTCCACGACTTTGACAAAATCATTTTATAATAATACCATTAGATCAGCGAGCATGTGTTCATATGATCTACCCTTGACCGTTGTCTAACTAAGTTTTTGAATTATTTTGACCACAGCTATGAAGTTGAGGCAATCAATACTCGTATTCCGAATCCACACTTTTATTTGATTGAGGTTATGAGCCGTCAAATTAGTTTTTTTTTTGTTACTATCTGTGACCTCGAAGTGGGGACGTATTTAAATCTTGTATGAATGCTGGGACGCTCGTTAATTGCTGTTGAGAAAATATTTTAAACTTGAATCTCTAGATATGTGCATAGAAATATATATATATATATATATACCTGTGCAAGGTGCTTCTTTAACCCTACTCCCTTGCAAACTCAGACTCAGGCGCAAGGCAGAAGTTGAAACAAATAGTAGGTGGTCCACAAGAAATAATTGCATAATCACCAGGTAGTTATGTCCTCACTTAAATAAGAAAAATACAACTTCTTAGATTTTAAGAAATCGGAAACAAATCTCGATTCCACTGTCCGTGTTAGCTAGATACTGTCCCATAGGTAAACATGCACAAAGGTGAGAAGTCTCGAACACAGTGACTTTTGCCGTGTCTGCCAAGATATCGATGAAGAGCAAAGTATACAACATTTTCTGTGTCACTGTCCTGTACTAGGAAGAAAGAGAATGGCCACAATGGATGTTCTTCAGATCCGGGAACTTTCTGACGTTTCCCATGCCGAACTATAACTTATTATTAGTTGTGTATTGAGCTCTGGTTGGTTCAACGGTGGAGGCCCGTGTAAGCAGAGTCTCCGTGATATCACAATGGACCAAAAGAATCTAATTAAATCCAGGATTATGACTGCCACCCTTATATAACCTAATCTAAAGCATAGATATGCAATAGTTTCCTCTAGTTTTTTTCGGGACCCCATTCGTTATCAACAGTTGCTTGATTCCCTGATATCCCTCAAAACCTTTACATAAGAATGCAGCGACCCTATCTGAAATGATTCTTCTCGGATTACAGCTTCTGCATCTGTATCCTTGGAGGGTTGTAACCAAAGAAACTTTTAGAGTGCATCTGCAACAGCTAGGTGAGGTTAGCCTAAGAAGGCTAGTGCATAGTGGAGAAAATTCTTTCACTCGGAGACCCAGTTGGGTCCATTACGATTCCCTTGTATTGAAAAAAGTTAACAACAGATATTGTTAACGCCAATTTGTAGCCAAAAAGCCCAAAATATATGTCATTAAGTCACCGAATTCCCATGATGAAGCTCCTGATATCCTCCAGTTAGACTTAAAGATAACACAAATACTCTAATGGAAACGTCTGCTCAGCCGTCTAAGCTTATGGCGTTGCAGGTTTGAGCAGTAGCAGATAATATGTTCAATGGTTCCACTTCATCCCCGCAGATCCTACTGAAGTCTGGAGTACCAGTTTCCCAAATGCTGGTTCGTGGTCTAACCGAGCAGTGACTACTCAATGCGCCATTCACGACTTGCATCGCCTTCCTATTCATATAAAATAGTAGTCTGGATATTCTTGAGTGAAGTTTTGTCCACATAGCCCTCGAGATTATGATTCGCCATGAACTGTTGCTCCTGCTCTCCACCCAGTTACTGAGTTCCCTATAGTGATGACTTATTGGTAATTTCACCTATCTGTCACACATTTCCTCATACAGAATTGAATAGGAGGAATATCTGGTCCAAAAACCGGCACTGCGATACCTGATTGATCTTTTGTGCCAAATCCCACATCTAACGCCTACATATTCTTGCCAGCTCATAGACAATTTCATTTCCCTCAATACTGCTGTGGCCAGGAACCCAACATAGTCTGACACTATGCCACTAACTAGTTTCGATTTGACATTGTGTCCCTTCAAAACTTTTAGCGCTACCAGGCTGTCGACAAAGAATGTTACCTTCTCGCCGTTAGCTACATTTCTGGCCACTAGTACCTTGGCTCTGAGAATCGCCAAGATCCCGGCTTGGAAAATCCTGCATTCATTCGGCAGTCTGAAAGAACTACGAGTGTTCGTTCCCAAGAGATAAGCACCAGCATCTCTGCCTTCCCCCATTTTTGACGCGTTTATAAAGACCGCACTACTCTCATATAGCTTATAAGATTTGATCAAATAGTCCATATCCGGAACTACATACCAGTGAAGTTATTGTATTAAAATAAATTTCAACTACCTTATAGTCCGTGAACTCAAAGGCTACGGATCTTTGATCACTAAAACTGATCTCATTTTAAAATTGATGTGTGAACAGTTCACACACAGTCCTCACCAAACCTGCTTCAACGAGTCTAAGGAAACTTATAGTCGGCGTTCTGACCACAATACCTGCTATAGAAAGTAGGCGAAGAATTACGTCCATGACACCCTGAGGAGTACTCCTCTGAGCAGCTGTGATGCTTAGCGAGGCACACCTCTAAACCTTCGAAAGTAACCGATGTGTAAATCCAGTTTAGTATCTTCGGTATTTTGGAAATGGCTAGGACACACCGTATGGCAACAACCAACGGAAACCTGTAGACAGGCCCTGCAGTGGAATCCACAAAGTACCAGAGCACGAGGGAGTCCAAAACATACATGGAGGCGAACGTTAGATAAAGATATACAAACAGTAGGATATTATTTCAACGAAGGATCGAAATAGATGGCGCAGTTTTGTTGAGGTCCTATGCTCCACACGGAGCCAGAGGTCATAAGAAGAAGAAGAAGAAGAAGAAGAAGAAGAAGAAGAAGATCGTCGGTTGTAGACCCCAGTTCCTTTCTATGGTATTCCTGATTGCATAGTAGGCATTTGTCTTTAGCTTGAAAGAAAGCTTGCTATTTAGGAAAACTCCCAAATATTTCGCTCCCTCTGCTAGTCTCAGGTTTACCCCTCCCATCCTAGGCACTATAAAGGTATCTATTTGGTATGTCCTGTTAAAGAAGACTAGCTTAGTTTTCTCTGGATTGACTCCCAGTCCTTACAACAACTTGGATGTGCTTCTCCTTCTTTTCTCTTCCCATCTCTTTTTACTAGATTTAGAATTGATTCTCTAACAGTACGTACAACTAACTATAACTCGCGCAGCCTGCGCATTAAGATCTGGAACCTAAAAGTATTTTTCGACATAGGTGCTATCATTATTATCTCCTGCTCCATATAGCTTGAAACAATCACCAATTTCTTTGCTTGGTCTTTGAATAATACATCATGGTAGATAGAATACGAATAGTCTACATATGAACTCGTATCGAGAATTTTCCTTATTGCTTTCAAATAATTGTCATTTAACTGGCTCTCTTTAAAGCGATAACATAGAGATAATCCTCAGTTAACAGACACGATAAGAGACTTAATGCGTTCACGTTTCGCATCCTAGTACCAGACAGATGCTTTATGACAATATCACTTTTCAGACCATCGTTTGAATCCCCCAGTTATTTAACAAGAGATGTTTATTTTAATGAAAAAAAACCTTCTTAAACAGCTGATATTTTTTTCATCATAATTTATACCACGTAAGCTGAATATCCCTGAGGCTTTTCTTGTTACTTTACACATGTAAAGTTATAACATCTAAATTGGCATTATATACACATATTTTTTTTTTTTTTTTTGGGGAATGTGTTCATGTCTACCTAGCACCCGTCCAAAAAAAAGTAAAGGATTTGAAGTGTAACATGAGATTTACTATCTTTCGATTGGATGTGTCATCATTGTTGAAGGAAACAAAGCAGATAAAAACAAATGGCCAACAAAGAGAATTTATTTTTTCGTTTGTTATAAAATACATGAACATGGAGATCAGATTTTTGACAAAATCTCACACAGACACACAAACACGCACTCCATCTGTTACTTATTCATGCAAACAGAACAGACAACGACACCCATTCATGCATGACAAGGATATTAATGTTATGGAGGAACAAAAAATATAAAAAAAATAAATACATATGGGTGTGTGTGTGTGGTAGTGTATGCGCATATATTTATACGTGTTGTATGTATGTATTAGAGAGCTGCGTAAACAGTCTTGAAATGTAAAAACGTCATGATTTTTAAATGTATTCACGTCGCCTTTGCATTTGAGCAGAAAAATAAAAAATCATACACACATACATGCATGACGTTTGTACACGCGCTCATGCGTAGAAAGAAGCAAGTATCACAAATTCTTCCGTCACGAAGTGTTTTCTTCTTTACTCTTATACCTACAATACTCAAACAAATTTCTTGCAAACAATGTTGTTAATAGGCTTTTCACACTTGCCAACATATTCGTGGAATGTGTGGAAGATGTTGAAAATGTGAAACATACGATCATATTTAGCTGTCAAAATAAATAAGGCCACGTTTTGTGTAAAAAAAATAATAAAAATTAAAAAAAAATGGATAATGAAGAGAAATTAATAATATGACTAGTTGTTAATTTGCAAGAGCAATCTCTACTATTAATGCAGTGTGTAGAATCCATAAAAAGCTTACTGGAGGAAGAAGATGATGAAGAGATAGTTTTGGACAATCTCATCCTGCAACATAGCTTCCATTTCTTCCGTCCAACAAATTCGGAGACTGGTTGTTTTTTTTTACTGCAAAAAAATAGATATATATGTAAGAATGTACATACAACAAAATGTTTATATATACAAGGAATAATTATGTACAAATATTTAAAAATAAAAATACTTACATGTTTCGCTCATTTTTAATAACTTTGTAAATATTTTTTTATGTCATTAAATGTCAAAAATTCCAGTGATGCCACTACAATTTTTTGTCATTTATCAGTGATGGCACTAAAATAATCAAAAGATATTGAGTGGAACAAAATGAGTTAGGAACATTTTACAAAGATGTTGAAAGATGTTGTTTTTTTGCCCTGTACATTTCTTATGGGAAATTTTCAACATCATCGCAAACTGATGGTAGATGTTAGATGTTGATAAGTGTGAAAAGGCTATAACGTTTATTTATAAGATTTCGCTGTAGTAAAGCATTTGAAAAATCCCTCATGTCTTGAAAGTTCTTATAAGATGTCTTGTGCAGGAGACTAGTATGTATGTATGTATGTATGCAAAAAACGAAAGCTACTCTTATTTCATGTTTAAAATAATTTCCTTCAGTCCTTGTTTGCGTTACTGAAATGTTATAAAAATCTGCAAATATAATAAAATTAAGGAAGGAGCTGGCAAGCAAAGCTGGCAAAAGATGTGATGAACGTTATAAAATTTGAAAAACATAAACCAAACAATGCAATTGCACAGGAACACGCAAATAAGCTTTAATTGTTTTCATCATTTTGCACACTTCCGGTTAGACAAAGAATTTGACTGGTTTATTTTTTATTTTTGTAGATATTCGTAGTCTTATTCATTTATGAAACATGTATGTACATTCATATATTATTATATTATTGTACTCGTATTTTATTGTTTTTACTTTCAATTGTTATCTCAATAATGCAGTCTCGGTAGCAAAGGTTTTTGTTTTATTATTTTAAAGGAAAATGCTTGGCATGCAGGGTGCTCTAAGAGGATTCTTTTATATTTGAATTTTAAAGCCTTTTTAATTTACACCGTAAGGGTTTAAAATGTTGCCAGTAATCGAAGGGACTTATGCTAAATAATATGAAAAATATGGCAAACATGCTGGTAAAATATTTTGAACCGTTATATGCTTATTTTTCTGAGGGTGCCAGCTACTGTAACGAAGTAGCGGACACGTTGACTACAAAACCGAAGGTACTGGGTTCGAGCCCGGTCTCCGACAGTTTTTATATAACAACACGCATTTTCTACTTTACATTAATGTCCCTTTGTACATATATCAATTCCTGTAGGAAAAGTTCTAGTGAGGAAGGCATAGACACTGGTCGCTGAACTACACCGGCTTCAGTGGATCCTATTTTAATATCAGAGCTCCCTCCTTAGTCGGTATTGTGTAGCAGAATCATCGGCGAAATAAAATAACCAATAATGAAGCTTTCCTCTCTCTCTCTCTCTTCCTTCACCACCTGTCTTCTCTACTACTATTCATTTTTTTTACCACCTTTTCTCACTATCATCTCTTCAAGTCACATGTAGCACAAATGGATCATTGTATTGAACCCAAGTTAGCTTGACTCTAAATCTTACCCTTCCTTACCAGCAGCCTGCTAATCTAACCCAACCTAATCTATACCCGTTTAGAGGCAATTTTTCTCTACAATTTATTAAGGTGACAAAAAAGACCCGTATGAAAAAGAGTTAATAAAAATATTTTTTTTTGTATGATTTTTACATGAAATTGCTGAAAGCAAACTACTTATATATTTAAAATGCAAGAGCTTCAACGTTTGCTATGCTGATTTAACACATCTTTTAACGAAGTGTCCAGATGATATTGCGGAATTCGGAGACATTTAAACAGATCCAAGGCTTACTATGCCGATTTTATGCGTCTCTTAGCGAAGTGTGTAGATCTTCTACCAGAATTTGGAGACGTGCAAGGGATGCAAGGTTTGCTATGTCAGTTCACACGGTTGTCAGAAAATCTTACAATTTATTGCCAGACGGTTGTATGACAATAAATTCATCTGACAAAATCGTCAGTAGAAAAATTGTCAGTCCACACGGCTGTCATATGTTATGCGTTGCCAGACTTAAAGCATTTGCTAAAAATTGTTAAATATTTATCGTTTGCGTTTGTGCTAAATACAAAAAGCGAAAGTATAAATCATTATGGAACATAAAGAAGCAATTGCAATGATTTTGTCTGCATATATTTTATTATAAATTTTTTCATTAAAATCAAGCGTGTGCAGTGTTGCCCATAGAAAGAAGTCTCTTACAATCTGGCAATAATTTTACAATGTGTTCACACTGTTGTAAGATGTCTCATAATTTGTTGTCAGTGCTAGTCTTGAGCACATTTTACTGGCAATATTGTAAGATCTGACAACCGTCTCTACATAGCTTTATAGAGGTGTTCAGATATTGTACCGGGATTCGGTGCCATGAAAGGGGTTCAAGGTTTGTTATGCATATTTAACAAGTCTCTTAACTAAGTGTCTAAATATTGTTGTGGTGGACTCGGAGACGTGGCAAGGGATTCAAGGTTTGCTCTCTTAACGAAGGGTCCAGATATTGCACCAGGACTCGCAGACGTACAAGAGCTACAAGCATTGATAATTCGATTTAAGATGTATCTTAACGAGGTGTACATATATTTTACCAGAACTCGGAGACGTGCAAGGCACTCAAGGTTTGTTATACCGATTTAGGGCCATTATTATAACTTGTCGTTAGCTAAAGGTAGGATTTTATTGGATGGATAAACACTTTTTCATTCTTACATCTTCATTTTAACCAAAAGTGAACGATAAGTTAAAGACAAGCTCATCCTACCTCTAACTTTTATCGTGAGGTATAGTCATTTGAAGTTGCCATATTTTCATCCCTTGCCACACTTTCTACTTTATAAATTACTGCCAAATTTATTTGCTTAAAATATGGTATAAAACAAAACCAATCCAACACAAAACACATAATAATAAAGCAAAAAACAAAAGAATTGACAAAACTGTTTTCATTAGATTGTAATTTGACAAATAAACAAAAGCAAGTTGCCACTTAGCATTTTTAACAATCAATATCCACAAAATCCACAGAAATGTTGCCACCAAACAAAAACTGTATTATTTATTTTATCGGACAGTTGTAATAATGGACAAATTTTAACGGTCACTTTACAGTTCAGTTTTGCTAAAGTTAAGATTAACTATCCGGAACTTTATCGTCAAGTCATAATAATGGCCCTTAAAACGTCTTTTAACGAAATTCCCAGATCTTCTTCCGGGATAAGGAGACATAAAAAGAGCTCAAGGTTCGTTATGTTTATTTAAGAAGTCTTTTAACGAAGTATCAAGGTACTGTACCAGATTTTGGGGACTGTTTGCATAGCTCAAGATTTGCTATGTCTAATTAACGAAGTGTCGAGATATTGTACCGAGATTTGGTGACATACAAGTGCTTCAAGGTTTGCTATTCCGATTTAAGACGTTTTTCAACAAAGTGTCCAGATATTGTACCGAAATTTAAAGACATGCAAGTTTTTCAAGTTGGCGCCTTAATACGTCTCTTAACGAAGTGTCCAGATATTGTACCACGGTTCGGAGAAATGCAAGAGATTCAAGGGTTGCTATGCCTATAAAAACATATTTTATGGAAATTATCAGCTATTTTACCGGCATTCAGAGAAATGAAGGGAACTCAAGGTTTGCTAGATTAATATTATAGACCGAATGTTTAATTGAACATTGGTCGAGGAGTGCTGCCCAATTTGAGAGTCAATATAACAACAAATGTTGTTTTCAGAGTCGCCCAGAGCAGCTGGTAGAACGAAGGAACTTACCCAACCTCTAAGTTAATTGTGTTTTCAGGAGCTGTACAATCCAGGGAGCATCCCTAAAAATGAACAGGAAGAAATTGAAGCTACCATAGAATGACATGAAGAGGAAGAGATAATGTTGAAGAATCTCATAGTGACTGCTTGGCTCTCCCTAAGCATTACGAAGCTGCACAATGGTTTCAAATTAAAAAAAAGTGTAAAAAATCTATATCTATGAAGTTTGTGGTCCGATAGCAAAATGTTGTATGTAGAAATTATAGAGGAAGAGCCAAGCTTGAAGAATATTGCAATTTAAACTAACCTGTTGGAACACATGATGATTTACAGGGTGTCAAAGTTCACTGCCTTGGAATAGGATCTTGCTGAGAAAACTAAAGTTTCCATGGACATTCCAATGCAGCATTGTCTTGGAAGGATATTAGAATATGGCTCCAAGAAATAAGGTTAAAGTAAGCAAATCGCAGATGAAAATGTGATAATGTCTTATTATGCCCTTCTATCCTTCTCTCCATTTAACATAATGAGACCCAATAGAAAAAATATACTGATTGAATGATTGGTAATAATTACAAAATAATTCCGTGAAAATTATTTCTACATTACTCGCATATATGCACACTCGTATATACATATATTTTTTTGCTGGCAATTTCATTTTTAAAAACGATTTGTATAGACAACAATTTATTATATGATTGTTTAAACTTTTTTTTTTAGCAAAAATTTCTATACAAATGTTTGCTCATGCAGACACCTGCATAAAATTCTTGCTAACAGAAATATAATTGCAAATTGATGAAAAAAAAATAATGTTTAGGAATTCTAAAAAAATGAGACTTGAAAGCAAAACAGGAAGAAAACATACACAATACAGAGCAGCAGGCACTTAAGCTTTTATGAATCGAAGTAAACGTGACATTACAACACGTTTTATAAATGGCAACCAGCATTTTATTTTATTGTACCATGTTTAAGGGACTGCCATCTTTAGAAATTAAGCATATAAAATGGGATTTGTAAGAAATTTTGATACAAAAACTTTTTAAAGTGTAATGAAAAGATGAGCTATGGAAGTTAGTTCAAGTTAGAACAAAGCACATTTGCTACTGAAATAAGAAGAAGAAATCAATGTTGAATCAAAGCTATTTCAAGTTGAAACAACATGAATTTAATAAAGTCGTTGTATTTTAATAATTATTCAACTTACGTGTTTATATTGGCACAGGCGACAGCAAAAATGTTTATATTTATATAATTAGATTTCCCGGCCGAAATTTGAACTCGGAAGTCGTCGCGTGATAGTCAACGCGTTTGCCGCTGCAGCCACAATCATCTTAAATATTCTTTAAATACAAAGTAGATATATACCATCATGAATTAAATTTTAATTCAACATTCTTTTATTGATCATTTAACATGAAATTTATTTTAAAAGATATAGTAAAAAAATACAAACTACTTTGACCTGTCTCCAGGATTCTGTCACCTGTGACCCTCCGGCTAAAAGACACGTACACTGCCTACTAGTCAGCAGCAGGAAGTTTTCGCTGGTAATGGGAAGTTTGTCAGCTATTTACGAACATAAAAATAAACAACAATAACATAAAACCAAGTCACACAACTGAGCATAATAATGTATTGCTGCTATGAACAAAGCAAATTAAATTCTTTTAAATTTAATATGATTTGAAATCAGCATGTTTGCATGTTGATTTTACATTGATAATTTTTCCTGTGTACGTTCTTGCACCAACTATGTGCTGAACTTCTTTTAAAGTTATAAAAAGTTATTATTTGCAAGTTTTCATAAACATTTCAAAGCCTTTTTAATCTAATCAAACATCTATTTAGAATCTACATGGCAACCATTAATTTAAAATCTTACTAGAATTTCCTCTGCATATTTTTTCCTATTACGAATACATTAAGGAAAAACAAGAAATTGAAAGACGAACCGACACACCAATAGACAAATAAAAAACTGCAGTGATAGAGTATCTATTTTGCTCTTACGTCTTCATTTAACTCATCCATCATTATTAAAAGAAAAATGATGCAGGCATCAACAGATGTAAATTGTATATGTTTTACAAGGACATACTTTTATTAGTAACAGTACATGTAAACTTAAAATTATAGGTACACTTGATGAAAATAAATAAATATGGTATTGTTCTCTCAAGAAAACAAAATGTAATTATGCAATTTTGCACAGTTGCATGAGTTGCTGTGAATATTTTTAATAGTTTTTAGCGCCTAAACTAAAACTACACACTGTACACCGTACACTGTACACTATAATCATTAACAGCAGTATAAAAATTCAACTGCATTCTTTACATGCATAAGTTTGTGTGTGTGCATAAATATTCATATGTATGTTATAATTAAGTTCTATTTCTGCTTGCATCTATTAAGTATGCTTCATGCACACACACACACATATACACACACACTCAAGCAAAGGAATCTTCTATTTAAGCTTTGTGTGAATTGCTATACTTATTAGTATTCTTACATTAGCTCCTGATCGTAATTAAGACTGTCATTTACTCAACCATGCGTAACATGAACTGAACTCATGCCTTAAAAATAACATATGCCATTTGTAAAACTTGTGAATACCTTTCTTGAACTACTTCTACTCAAACTGCAAACATACAAATACAGCTACACACATACATACACTTATACTTACATACATACATACATGCGTACAAAAATACATATGTATGTTAATAAGCAGAGTTGACTTTGGCATCTACTTCTTTTTTTTACAATAAATGAGATGTTCAAATTCTTCATCATCTTCGCTTGCGTTTTTACTGCTGCTTCTCAGCAATTATTTTTACAAAATAACACTTTATTTTCTTATTTAGAATTGCTGATGTCTTACTATTGCATAAACATTCGAGTTATCCACGAGTTGCAGCTGTGATTTTGTTTTTAAGCTCGATTAAGTGCCTGAACATCCATTTCATACTTTTCTTTTTATATTGTCTTTGCTTTTGTTTTTTGTATTTGTAACGCATGACAAATTATTTGTTAGCAGAGTTTTATAACTTTTGTTGTGATTTTTATCCATTAAATATGTAAAAGTGCAAAGTGGAAAGAACAATTGAATTACTAGATTCAGGTGAAGTAAAAAAAAGCAATGTGAGTCCGATCACAGAGGAGATGTATAAACATCTAGTAATGAAAATTTTTATTTAAGTTTGAAGTACTTATGCTTTTAGTATCTTTTTTTAAATTAATTAATTAAAAGTATCAAAACTTTCAATATTGTAAATACATATGAATTTGTTGGTTTTTGTTTGTTTTATTAAACTTATTTGGTTAGCAAATGGGCACACTGAAGTATATGTATATGTACTACATTCAAAATTGCCGTAGGCAGTAAATTTACTGATTACTAAAAAAATTCAGTAAATTTTTACTGCTAATGAAATTTAATTTGCATTACCAGTAAAATCGTAGGGCCGTAATCATAATAAAATTGTAGCAAGTGGCAAAGTTTTTTCATTCAAATTTTTAAACTTTTGTATGAAAAACATTCAGCCACTTGGTAGAATTTCATTATGAATACGGGCATTACTGATTACAGAAAATTCAATGCACCTCATCATATAACAAATCATTTAAGCAAATTAATAAAAATTGTAGAAAAAAGTTTTAGTAATCAGTAAAAATGTACTTGTTAAACATTTGTTATTGTTTTTACTGAAACTTTAGTGGTACTGCAGTGCTCATCTATGGTAAATGCCTTTACTTTTAGTTTTTAATTTTTAATACCTGTTGTTCATCCTTTAGTTGTTGCTGTTCTTGTTGTTGTGTACGCATTGCAATAAAAATGAATTCAGTAAAGTGCGACTTTGACTCGCGCACATTTGGTTTTGATCATTTTTTTTTTTTTTTTTTTATTTAGCTTTCTTCCTTTTTAAGTTTTTTCAGTTTAAACGAATTTTTTTCAGTTTTATCGCTTTTTTCTCGTTTTGGCGTTTTTTTTCTCTTTTTGGGTTTTTTAATTTTCGCAGTTTTTTTCATTTTGGTGATTTTTTCATTTTGGCGATTTTTTTCTGTTTTTTTTGGGTTTTTTTTTCATTTTAGCGATTTTTTTCTGTTTTTGGGGTTTTTTTATTTAGGCGATTTTTTCATTTTGGCAATATTGGCAATTTTTTTGTTTAAGGATTTTTTCATTTTGGCGATTTTTCCGGTTTTTCGCGATTTATTTTAGTCCTAGAGATTTTTTTTAATTTGGTGCTTTTTTCGTTTTGGAGTTTTTTTTGTTTTTGGCGATTTTATATTTTATTGATTTTTTATTTTTACGGTTTTTGAAAATTTCAAGAGTTTGGCTCTTACGGTTTCCAAGATACAGCAAGTTGTCAAAATTACAAAGTCAAAATTGCATTAACTGATGGAACACCCATTGATTTAAATTTTTTAAATTTAGTGTTAATTGTTGTAGTCTGTATAAAAATACACTAACTTTTAAAATTTGAAGTGTATATATGTACATACATTTGTATGTATATTACATGGGATTTTAACATTTTTCGTTGCTCGTTTTGGAACACCCTTTAGTTTTTAACTCTCATGTATTTGTTTGTTGTAGTGGCCAAATGTCTACACATTGTGTCCAAATTTCAAGTCCGTAGCTTTTACGGTTCATTTTCACCTTTGGTCTACGGAAATATACAGAAAAATAACCGGCTTGGTATTGCTTCTTTCAAACACTAATACACTCATACATAGCTCACACCGATTTGACAATGCTGTGAAAGAAATGCAAAGAAATCTCAGCAAAGAAATCAAAGTCAAAAGATTTTTACCCCCTAGCGTATAGATGTTTATACATCAAAAAATTAGTGTAGATAATTATGAGGAAACTATTAAAAAATTCAAATGTTGGTTTTTTTTATAATATTAATGGTATTCACGTCAACACTTGCAACTGTGCAAAATTCACAATCTGGTGCAAATGGTCCAGCATCATGGCATTTGCAAATTGGTGTAGTATATTTTTAACCTGTGCGCATCTCTCAATGGCAATTAGCTTCCGATTGAGAGATGGTAGGGGTTTTCCCCATGGACTCAGATTAGTTTATTCTAGGTCATACAACTCTCGCATGACATCCCTGAGGCGTTCTCGAACCACGTAATGGTTCTACATCAGTAACCCGCAAGTCCAGGGTTGTCAGATATTTTCCGACCTATTTCGCCAAATTGATTTTAAAAATCGCCAAAAGTCGCCAAAGATCTGTTTTATGTAGTTTTTCTTAGTAAATATTTGATAATTTATTTGATTTCATATAACACTTTTTTTATATTAATTTTTATAAAATAATCGTGTCAAAATTTATCAGAAAATCGCCAAAATTAGAAATAAAATCGCCAAAATTAGAAATAAAATCGCCAAAAACTATTTCTTGTAAATTTTTCGCATTCAAATTAAATGACTTTAATTAATATAAGAAAAATCATCAAAATCAAATTGTTTTAACTTCTTGCAGACGAGTTTTGGTAGGATTTATATTTGAAACAACTCCTTCAACAAACTAATTTTCCTGAATTAGAATAATTTTTAAGTTCAATTTTGTTTAAAAAATAGCCATAATAATCGCCAACAAATTTATTTATCGCCAGAAAAATCGCCAACAAATTTATTTATCGCCAGAAAAATCGCCATGTCGCCAAACCAAAAATTTGGACGCCAAACAAGTTGAAAAATCGCCACGTTTGGCGAGAAATCGCCATATCTGACAGCCCTGCGCAAACCATAGCACAATTGTGCGGATGAAAATCACATACAATGTAGAAACAGAATAAAGTCTGCAACTTCAGGAAAATCGCTGACAAATTAATCAAGCCCATAATAACATCGACGGCAGTAACTTCAAATGCTCTCTAATTTTTGTTTTATTTTCTTTTGTGCTTATTTTTCTTTGTAGTTTTGTTTACAAAATGTATGAAATTTATTGAAAGTATGGTAACATTTTTGTGAGAAAGAACATTGGTATGTGAGAGTATAAGAAAAAACGCTCTCAAAATAAAATAGATTCTATCTCACGACCGGTTTCTGCGGCTGTTTTTTTTTGTGTCAATTTGTATGGAAAATATGTTGAAGCCGGTATTCAGTTTAATCCTGTGGTCGGCAAATTAAGGGCGCCGCGCCTTTTCTTATACTCTTCTATTACGTATGTGTACACACGCATTACTGAGAACAACTTGTGTGTTTCGCATACTCTTAAGAATCAGTGTTGCCAACAATAAGAAAATATGTGTGATAAGAATTTACAAAAATTTTTATTTTCAGAAAATTATTGTGGCAAACCAAGGATTGGTTTGTCATCGTGCGTTCTCATGCATGAATAAATATGACATGCAAAGGCATTTTCATTATTTTAAGAAAATTTTCTACAAAACTATCTCTTTACTCATCTTTACATTGGCGTAGCAACAAGAGAAGATGTATTTCTTCATAAACAAAACTTGAGTGTTTCTTCTGACCATAATAAAATCAAGTTTGGTTTTGGAGATTTAAAATTTCAAGATAGGGAAATGAGATAAAAATTTCACTGGCAACACCGGTTTGTGGTAAGAGTATAACGCACACAATTGTAAAATGTAATGGTATGGGTTGCCGACCACGGGTTTAATCCAGTAACCCGCAAGCCATAGCACAATTGTGCGGATGAAAATCACACACATGCTTATGCTCTTTCATTTAGTCGTCACTGAGCCAGCGACGAATTAAGTTGTGGACGCATGTTTTAATTTTTTCCTGGTTTTTTGTTTAGTTTTTTTGAGCACACGAAACGAAATTAAAGTTCAAATTTTAATAAATTTCTACAGACAAAAAATTGATAATATAATTATGGAAGCTGGGAAATATTTCGTGATTAAAAATGTTTTTGGCAATACGCAATGCATTTTATGTTATGAAACATTAAAAAATAATAAGGAAAATAGATTAAAAAGGCATTTTAATAGTATCCGCAGATCTGTAATAAATTTAATTTTGAATTTATACACTAAATTGTTGAATGGTTATTAAATTTTTACTTTTTATTTAAGTTTTTATTAAATTGCTTATTTACAAACAAAAAAATTCAAACAACTAATAACCACATCATGTATTTTACATTACAAAAGTTTTCTTCAAGTGCAAGTTTATTTTACTCTCATTTTTCTCACCAACACAAACATATTTTATTTTGCGGGACACTGGTTTAATCATACATGCTTATGTTCTTTCATTTAGTCGTCACTGAGCAAGCGACGAATTAAGTTGTGCACGCATGTGTTAATTTTTTCATGGCTTTTTGTTTAGTTTTTTTGAGCACACGGAACGAAATTAAAGTTCAAATTCAATAAATTTCTACAGACAAAAAATTGATAATATAATTATGGAAATATTTCGTGATTTAAAATGCTTTTGGCAATATGCAATGCATTTTATGTTATGAAACATAAAAAAATAATGGGGAAAAAAGATTAAAAAGGCATTTTAATAGTATCCACAGATCTGTGAATAAATTTAATTTTGAATTTATACACTAAATTGTTGAATGGTTATTAAATTTTTACTTTCTATTTAAGTTTTTATTAAATTGCTTATTTACAAAAAAAAAATTCAAACAACTAATAACATCATGTATTTTATATTACAAAAGTTTTCTTCAAGTGTAACTTTATTTTACTCTCATTTTTCTCACCAATACAAACATATTTTATTTTGACACTGTTCTACATAGATCAGTGTCCCGCAAAATAAAATAGGTTTCTATTGGTGAGAAAAATGAGAGTAAAATAAAGTTACACTTGAAGAAAAGTTTGTAATTTAAAATGAATGCTATGGTTATTAATTGCTTGATTTTTTTTTTGTTTGTAAATAAGCAATTTAATAAAAACTTAAGTAAAAAGTAGACATCTAATAATCTTTTCAACAATGCAGCGTATAAATTCCAAATTAAATTTATTCACAGCTCTATGAAAACTATTAAAAAAACTTTTTAAACTATCTTCCCTATTATTTTTAAATGTTTCATAGCATAAAATGTATTGCATATTGTCAAAAACATTTTTGATCACGAAATATTTCTTAGCTTCAATAATTATTTTTAATTTTTTTTTTTTTTTTGCTGTAAAAACTTATTAAATTTGAACTTTAATTTCGTTCCGTGTGCTCGAAAAAACTAAGGAAAAAACCAAGAAAAAATTCATACATGCCTCCACAACTTCATTCATCGCTTTCTCAGTAACGACTAAATGAAAGAGCATAGCATATACCACAATTGTGGTATATCTGGCGGGTTCAGCGTTACCATATGTGAAGATTTATCTTATTTTCGAAGTTTTTCGGGATGTTAACAAGACTAAAATATTTCTTTGTTCAAAATAAGATTTTTAAGAATATGATATATGTATGTTACTTTTAGTATATTATATAAGGTCCTTTTGACTAAAGTACTGACATATTTTTTCCCTTCATCAAAAGTATGAATTATGTGCTTACATATATTTATCTTATACATGTTCTATTCAGTAAATATTTTGTGGTATTTACCTTTACGTTTATTAGTTCATTTGAAACAAAATAAATTTTTCCTGAGTTTGAAGTCAGTAAAATCAATATATACTCCTATTTTGATTCAAATCACTAAAAAAAAGATTTTTAATGAGAAAAAAAGATTTTTTTTTGTTCGACTTGAAGGTTTTTGAAAAAAAAAAATATGGCAACGCTGGGCGGGTTACTGTTCTAGATCAGTGTCCCGCAAAATAAAATATGTTTGTATTGGTGAGGAAAATGATAGTAAAATAAAATTGCACTTAAAGAAAAGTTTTGTAATTTAAAATACATGATGTGGTTATTAGTTGTTTGATTTTTTTTAAATAAGCAATTTAGTAAAAACTTAAGTAAAAAGTAAAAATCTAATAATCCATTCAACAATGTAGTGTATAAACTCCAAATTAAACTTATTCACAGCTTTGTGGATACTATTAAAATGTCTTATTTTTAACTCTTTCATAACAAAAAATGCATTGCATATTGCAAGAAGCATGTTTTATCACGAAATATTTCTTAGCCTCCATAATTATTTAAATTTTTTGTTGCTGTACAAATTTATTAAACTTGAATTTTAATTTCGTTCCGTGTGCTCAAAAAAACTAAACAAAAAACCAGGAAGAAATTAATACATGCGTGCACAACTTAATTCGTAGCTTGCTCAGTGACGACTAAATGAAAGAGCATAAGCATTTATGTGATCAGTGTGACCGTTTGATCGACTAAAGTGGCAAATTGCCACTTTTTCGACTGCCTTTCCACTTTTTCAACTGCCTTGCCACTTTTTGTACCCCTTTTTTTTAGGGTGAGTTATATGAAAACTACATTAAAAATAAAAAGTTAAGTGTAGTTTTCTCGATTTTTTTTAATTTTGCCCCCTTTTTTGATAAATCCCCTATTTGGTGCCACTTTTTGAAAATTGTCATCGGTCACCCTCTATGTGATTTTCATCCGCACAATTGTGCTATGGCTTGCGGGTTACTGTTCTAGATATAAAGGGTTGCTGTGGTGCTACACCTGTCCCCATTTCCTTCCTGTTGGTCAGGAATAAATCGCATCATATCAGAAGGTTGCTCAGGTAGCGGTAATTGTCTTAGCAGGACTTATAGCAGATTAGATAGTCCCTAACTGCGCTTCTTCCCGTGATGTTGATGACTTCTTGCCTGACAACAGTTTCTATCACAGTCGGTACAGGTGTGACTTCAAGTAGAACTTCCATTGCCGCTTTGGGACAATTCCTCATAGTCTCTGTTGTACAGAGACATGTGTGCCTCAACTGATCCCTGGGTCGTGATTTTTCTGGTTTTAATAGTAGTACTAATTTATTTCTTTCCAAAATATAGAATATATTTAATTACCAAAGAAATAACTAGCTTTATATCATTGGTTCTGTATATGAAAAAAGTGTACTTTTCCCAACCCTGTATTCATTCTTTTAGATTTTTTTGGTTCCTTATACCAATTTTGTTGTTTAAAATACATATATATATTATGTTAAGTGAACAAAAGAAAAAGAAATAAGGAAAGTACTAGTTTTATTTAGTTACTTTAATAAAACAAGTTTAAATTTTCCAGCTGTGGAGTGTAAGTTTCCCAAGCCTTGAATCATAATTTAAAATTTTTCTGATTTGTTACACCAATCTTTTTCTTTTAAGAATGTAAAATGATTCAAATTTATAATAATAATAACAAAAATTAAAAATTTTAAAAACCCCCCGACTTTTTTCAGAAAAGATGTTATATCTTCTAAACAACTGGACCGATTTTCTTCAAACATTGCTAAGAACCCTCTCGATCAAGTCATCTTTCAAACAGAAAAACTAAATGAAAATCGGTCCAGCCGTTTGGCCTGTACGTGGACACGGACAGACACACAGATACACAGACACACAGACACACACTACAAACTTATAACACCCCTTTTTTTAGTCGGGGGTTAAAAAGGAAAAATTTGTTTTAGTAAGTTATTTTTATATAAAAAAAGGTAAAGTTCCCAACCCTGGAAACGTCTTTTTATTTTATTTTTTTATATTTTAATACAAATTTTATCTGTACTGAAATATCAAATAAGTTTATTTAACTAAAAAATTAAAAAATTTGTGTTATCTAGTTACTTTTATATGGCAAAATCAAGTTTAAGTTTTCCAGCTCTAAAACCGTCTGCTCGATTTCGCTGATTTTCAATACCAATCTATTTTGGACCATTTCTGATACACCAGTCCAAGATCGAAGTCTCTAGCTTTTCTGGGAGCTTCGGAATACCGATTTCACGTACACCAGACCGACGGACGGACATAAAGACCCAGAATATAATATATATATATATATATATATATATATATATATATATATATATATATTATGAGTCTCATATAAATATTATGGAAATTACACATGGAATGAGAAACCTATTTTCCATTTTTTGGTAAAGGATATAAAAGTAACAAAAATATGTTGTTCATATATTACAGATTTTGCACTAAGTTCATATACAGGGTGGGCCAAACGAAACCAAGGGGTGTAAAAGTTTAAAAACTTTTTTGTTTATTAACTTTTTTTATTTTTTTTTTTCAGATTATATAATATACAAAATGGAAATTTTTTTACACTAAGTATGAAGAATGATGTCTCTTAAATGACCACCGTTTTCAGCTTCGCACTGATGGGCTCTTTTTAGAGCATTTTTCATAACATCTTTCAAAACGTGTGGCTGTAGCGTTCGAATTTCTGCAACAATGTTTGCCTTGAGTTCAAGGATTGTCTCTGGCTTGTTCACATACACTCGCTCCTTCAAAAAACCCCAAAGAAAATAGTCGGGTGCTGTCAAATCTGGCGATCGCGCTGGCCAAATAATTTCCGAATTTCGAGAAATTATTCGCTCTCCAAAAATTTGACTTAAAAGTGCCATTGTGTCTCGGGCAGTATGGGCAGTGGCTCCGTCCTGCTGAAACCACATACCAGGTCTGTTTTCAAGAGCAGGACGTAAAAAATTTTCTATCATAAACCGATACCGCTCTCCATTTACAGCACTTCCATCTTCATTCTCGAGGAATTAGGGCCCAATGACATTTTCAGATGTGATCCCACACCATACTGTACACCTGATGGGGTGCAATTGGCGTTGATGAATGGCTCTTGGATTTTGAGAACCCCAGAACCTACAGTTCTGCTTATTAACAAAGCCATTCAAATGAAAATGAGCTTCATCACTCATAATCAAATTTTCAATAAAGTTGATTTCATTTCTGGCCAACTCTTGAAATTTAACTGCAAAATTTAGACGTTGCCGATGATCTGCAGGTTTTAATTCTTGGACCAATTGCACCTTATATGGGTATAACTGTAAATCTTTTTTTAAAATGCGCCGTAGTGACGTACGAGACATTTCTAGCTGAGCAGAACGCCTTCTGCCAGATGTTTCTGGTGCTTCGTTAACACTTTGCTGTACTCGTTCAATATTTTCCGCAGTGCGACTTAAACGTGGTCTACCGGTTCGAGGCAAATCTCTTACGCTGCCATGTTGGTGATGACGATTAACTAAGCAACGAATCATCGCTTCAGAGGGCGAAATTCTGACGTTAAAATGTCGACGATATGCTATTTGCGTTAAAATAATTGATCTCTGGTTTAAATAATAAAATTCTATTCTTCTGGTTCTCTGTTCAGTTGTGAACCTCTCCATTATAAATTCTCCAAGTGTTGTCTATATAATCTGAAAGAAAAAATAAAAAAAAATTAATAAACAAAAAAGTTATTAAACTTTTACACCCCTTGGTTTCTTTTGGCCCACCCTGTATTAGAGCAGTCAATGGGAAAAAAGTTGTTCATATTTTGGGGTGTTCATATTTTGGGGTGTTCATATTATCGCGAATTCACTGTAATTGAAAAGTCAATTAATTATTGGGCCTTAGAGATGTATAATTTATCAAAAAAAATTTTTTTCTAGTTAGCACGTATGCCTGTCAATATATTTTTTTTGTCTACTTTGCTTACAATCAATCATTAGAAAATTGTTATTTTGGAAAATAGTTAAATTTTATTGTACATTGTTATTTATGTGAAAAAGCTGCCGCATAAACGTGGCCGTCCGTAGTTAAGAAATCCATTTATTTAAGAAAAGAAAACCGAAAAATAAAAATAAAACCGAATAACAAGTTAGTTTCTAATATTCAAGAAAAAGTGAACAAAAAAAAAAAAAAAAGATTTAAACGTTGAACAACTTGTTTGCCAATAAACCTGTTTTAATCAATGGCTACACACATACAATTTGCTGCTGCTATTGTTGTTATTAAGTATACTTCCTCCCGGGATCTGTTTTTCTTGGACTGCAGGAAAAAGGCAGCAAAATAATACAAAAAAAAATTCCTTTCACCTGCATTTTGTTCTTCTTGCAACATTTCCTACTCACAAATGCTCACATGAGTTGAAACTTAAGTTTGTGTTCGTGTGTGTGTGTGTTTCTTTTCTGATTTGTATGTGTTTTATTAATACGAGTTCATATTAAAATTCCTGGTGCTTTGCTTGTGATAAAAATTTAACTTGTTTTATATTTTTTTTGTTTCTTTATTTAGTATTTCTTTTTGTTGCAAGGTTTTTGAGAAAAGTTCAAGTTGAAATTTCATTTAAGCCGCCAGTGTTGCACGTTTTCGCTCTAGCTACCATTTTGCAACAGTAATTGGAAGTGTGTTGGAGTGTGTATGTGTGTTGGCTTAAGTTTGTATTCAATACGTGTAGCAATAATTTTTAACCGCTAATAGATTTCCATACCTTTTTATTTATTTTATTTTTTTTGAGAGCATTAAACATTTCTAGAGAATTTCCAACAGAAAAAAAAACATATAAATGCACAAATTTATGGCGAAATGCTGATTGTACAGCAATTTGTACTCGTAGTACTGGAAGCTAATGGCGTTATTGCGTTACACGCCTCCGCTGGCTGCCATTTAATGTCATGTTTGACCGTTTTAGTATGTTTGTAATTTATTTTTGTCATGTGAGGTAGAATTTTGTTTGTTTTCAAATTGTTCCAATACTAATTTAAAGTATGTGGTTTTGTACATAATTTTTGTTATTGAAGGAGGGTTTATCTTTAAAAAGTACTCACTCGATAACACAACACAACAAACATATTAAAAACTTTTCTTTTCACTCACACATAAAAATAATAATCATTTTCGAATTTGTTTCAATTAATTGTTTGTTTGTTCAGTACAATTTTGGGCCAATTAATCGGTCGCTTGCCATTCTTTGTTTGTATTAAATTTATTTTTTTCTCTAACTTGCTGTAAAACACAATTTGTAATGCCACAACACATTTTAAAAACAACAAACAAGTTTAACTAGTTTCTTTCTTTTGCTGCAAATAAAAATAATAAAAAAACAGAATTCCAAAAATGTTAAGATTTATACATTTAACTATTTTGTTTGTTACTTTTATTCCCCCTAAATAACTTCAGAATAAAAAATATTGTTACCTGGTTCAACAGTATCAATAGCCAGCTTTAGCAAGGCAACACACACACACACACACACACACACACACACACACACACACACACACACACACACACACACGCTCCCAGCGACAGTAAAGTTAAGAAAATGAATGGCTTTAATACGCCCAAAAGTCATTGGGGTTTTTAACTGCAATGCAACATAATCTGCAAACTCTTTCATGCAGCCTTGCAAAGACCCACACCAAATCAAACAATTTTTTGTTAATAATTTTTTTTTTCATATTTTTAGATTTACCAAAGAGAAAAAAAAGAGTTGAACTTAATGTTTTAAAGGGCCCTCTGCGAAAAGTGAATTAAACACAATTGCATTGTAGAGTTGAATGCATGTTAAGAGCGCTATTTTTTTTAAATGTGCACACTCCAAAGTTTGTCATATTTGAGAAGTAAATAGTAACAAGAAAAATTTTTTTTTTAGCAATATTTCACAATTTTCATAGAACTGAGGATTGTAAGAACATTATAAAGAATATTTATAGGAGATTTAGGAATAAGGTTCAATGTGTGTGCAGCTGATAGCATTCAATAAAGTCTGATTTTGGCTCGCACATAAAGATTTCAGTACGGCGATTTTTTCAGTTTTTAACGATTTGTTTCGGTTTGGAATTTTTTTTGTTTGTTTTAGTATTGACGCTATGTTTTAGTTTTGAAGTTTTATTCGTTTTGGCGTTTTTTTTTTGTTTTTTTTTTACAATTCACATTTTTAGTTCTATCGATTTTTTTTAGTTTTGGCGATTTGTTCGGTTTTTGGCGACTTTTTTTCGCAATTTTTTTGGTATTGACGCCTTGTTTTAGTTTTGACTTTGTTTTGTTTTGGCGTTTTTTTTTGTTTTTTTTTGTTTTTTACAATACATATTTTTAGTTTTAACGATTTAGTTTTAGTTTTGGCGATTTTTTCTGATTTGGCGATTTTTTTCGGTTTTGCCAAGTTTTTTCGACATTGGCGGTTTTTTAGCATTCACACTTTTTTAGTTTTGAATTTTTTTTCGTTTCGGCGTTTTATTTTTTTACAATACATATTTTTTTTAGCGTTTATTAGATTTGGCGATTTTTTTCGGTTTTCGCAATTTTTTTCAGTTTTTAGCGATTTTTATAATATTGACTTCGCAACTTTTTTCATTTTAGCTTTTTTTTTGTTGGTTTTTTACAATACATTTTAGTTGTAACGTTTTTTTTTTATTTTTTTTTTATTTTGGCCAATTTTTCGGTCTCTGGCGATTTTTTAGTTGTTTTTGGCGACCTTTTTACTTTTGGTATTTTTTTTTTCATTTCAGCGATTTGTTTTATTATTAGTGATATCTTTCATTTAAGCGCTTTCTTGGATGTGGTGTCTAGATCTATAAGGGACCTGATAGCATTTAGACTCACGCGTTAAGTTCTTAGCGACTTTTATTAATCTTGTTATTGTCATTGTTTTATGTATTTTTATAAGAGATATGCAAATGAAGAAATTTGCTATGCATGAGTCATGCATTAGTCACGTGTGAGTCATGAGTGGGTCACGCATGAGTCACGCGTAATCGTGGTTATATTTATATATAATAATGATTTAAAAAAACGTGTGTAACTTTATCTAACTTTTCTTTATGTTTATTAAATTAAATAATATATTTTTATATAATTCCTATGCGAAGTCAGTCAAGGGTAGGAAAATACGTGAATAAAAATATGGTTAAGCACCGTTTATATGCATTTCATTGCTGCTTCGGTGTTTTTTATAAAAAAGAAATCATGTTTATTAATTAATTAATAATCGCTTTATATGGAGGGTACCCAGCTCCGCCCTCCTCCCCCCGCTATACAAACAATATTTTCTCAAAAGATGAAATCTTTTTCTAAGAGTTATCCACATCAAATTTAGTTACCCTTACTTTTATAGTTGTGGTGATATAAATTAATCCGCGAAAAAGCTGGTTTGGCCCCACTGTGCGTCTTTAAATTCAGTGGCGAACGATAAAATAAAATTAAGGGCATTTCGTTCGGTATTTCTTATAAAAAAATCATGTTTATAAATTAATTAATTATCTTTTTATGTGAGAGGTACGCGACTACCCCTCCTATATGGCCAAATTTTGTTCGAACACGTAGTTTATTCTAAGAGCTATCAATATCAAATTTAGTGCCCCTTACTCTTCTAGTTCCACAGATATGGGAAAAATAATAATTTCTTTGTATGGGGGTTACCCATTTTCACCCTCCTATACCGCCAAAATTGTCGAAACATGCACTCTTTTCTGATAAATATCAACATCTTACCCTTACTATTAAAGTTAGACTTGGGTCGAACTCGTTCACTAGTTCATTTTTGCCACAAACCAATGATCAAACCCATGTAATTTAAGTGGGTTTGATCATTGATTTGTGGCAAAAATTAACTAGTGAAAGAGTTCGACCCAAGTCTAATTATAGTTGCGGAGATATGAATTAATCCACGAAAAATGGAGCTTTGGTCCCACTGTGCGTCGTCAAATTCAGTGGCGGACGAGTAAATAAAAATCAAGGATATGTTTTCCAATATCCACAACGTTCAAAACAAAAACAAAACCTTAAAATTGGTTTTTGTTTTAAATATAAGTGTGCGCCATGTCGAACGTTTTCGACATAGACGAACCGTTTCTACTAAATAAGAGATGACATGGGAAGAAAAATTAAATTTTTGCCTTTCCACTCTGTTTATTTTGATGTTCTTTTTCAATAAATTTGAAATCTGATCATTTCCGACTTGTTTGAAATTCTGCTATAATTGGGCGTCATCGGCAGCGCCTTAAAGCAGCCGATCTCTTCCCCTGTGTTCTGTAACTCCCTAAAGCTAAATCTCTACCGCTAGAATACAATACGACTACAATTTTAAAACGTGTTTTAGTAAACCAGGAAATGGCTTAAGCCGAGATCCCACTATCGGCACAATGTACCGATTTTCGAATCTAATATGCCGAAATTTTACTGTTTTAAATTTTGTAGTTGTTCAGTATTTTAGCCATCGAAGTTAGCCTTCTTAGCCTTAGCGAGTTAAAGAATACGGCGGCTGGAAAGCATAAATTGTTTTTATTGATTCCAGACATTTAAAATATTTCTGTTGGGTGACCAGAATAATCTATTAGCAGAATAATGACAATTATTTGTGAAAACTTGAAAAAGCAAACAAAAAAATTCCTTTATTTTGTAAGGCCCCTTTTTAGTATAAAAGTTAAACGACTCCTGCAACAACTCACCTCGAAAGGGATTTAAAATTATTGGTGATCAATAACAACAATTGTGGCAACCGAAAATTATTTCGGTTAGATACAAAACACGTTTTGTGTCTGTCGTTCGTGGTATTTGCTGACTAACTTGCTGGCTTCAGTGCATATTTGATGCGATTGAAAAGGCAAGTATTTTTTGCTGCTCCTTATATATAAATATATTTTCTTTTTTTTTTTTGAATCCAAAGAATGAACAAAATCCCTAAACGATCAATTGCCTGGTTGTGTTTAATCAAGTGTGCTGTTGCCTGTGTGCGCTGTTAGCTGGTTGCATTTGAAGGCAGCCAAAGTGTTTTGGCTTTTAACGCTTTACCAGCGAGATTGATGTTAGTTATTTCCGTTATTTTTTTTAATATTTTTTTGTTATTTGTAGTTGCTTAAGTCGCTGCTGTCAATAGTATTGTTGCTATAGATTTACACAAATAGTTGCAGCATCAGCAGCTTTATAGTTATTGTGCATTTTGTTTTGTGTTTTTTTCTTCTTTATTTTGCTCTTTGGTTCAAATTCTTTTATTGTTGATTTGTTTATACGTACTTTTTTTGCAATGCATTCATATGCAATACTTATGTAGATGTTGTGAGAATGTATTCATTCTTTCTCAGTGACTTTGTAGCAGCGTCAATGTTGCCATTTAGAGATTTACGAGAAGTTTATATGTATATTAAGATATTGGAAATGAAATTATGTATGGATTGAAGTGCATCCTAATCCAAGGGCCATAGCTTTTTTGGCGTATAACTTTTTTTTTAATGACCCAAATAAAAAAATGTGAGAAAATAATCAAAATTTCAGAGTTTATTCACTTGAGCTCGATGTGGATACCAAAACAAGACTATGGCCTTCAAACGTCAACAAAATTAATTAAGGGCCATTAATATATTACGTAGCGCTATTTGAGTACTGCTTTTTACAAAATTTTCAGTAGGTATACATTTTCTAACCCGTAACAAATCACAAAATAAAGTGGGTAACGCAATTTTTTAACTATTCTTAGTTCACAAGAGCTTTATGAAGATGGTGCCCAGCCTTGTTGGCATAGCCATAGTCTACTGAAATGTTTCGCTGTTATTTCATTTGGAAAAATACTTCGGGTGGCCGTTCGTAGGCTCAAATTTTCAATTTTCGTGAATGCGTTCCGTTAAGTAAATTCGATCATTTTGAGAGCTTATGAAATGCTCAATAGTAAATTTTTTTCATCAGAGAATACAATGTTTGGCAAAATGGCTGGCTGGCATTCAACCAAACGCCTATTTTGAGGGCCTTGAGAAATCTTATTACTTGGAGGGAATAAAAAATTTGAATGAGGTTGTTTTGTTGGTGTGTATACAAGGGCACTGCTTATATTTCGGGGACTGGCAACACTAATGTCAATAGCTAAAATCTGGCAACATCATAATGAAGTTTGACTTTTTTTTAGCATAAACGTACTCACAACGTTTTGATGTACAAGTGCTATTACTATTGTTTACAGGGTGTTCAGAAAATCAATTTGACAAAAAATTGGAAATTTCATAACTTTCGACGACGCGTATTATCTAAAAAAAAACTGTGTCGATGAACTCAGTTCTTTATGTGGCGGTAAAGCACCCTCAAAAATCACGGTATATCGCTGGTACAGTGAATTCAATCGTGGTCGTAGTCCGTTGCCGACGAATTCCGTGAAGGTTGTCCAAAACCGTTTGTTGTGCGACAAAATATCGATGTAGTACTGTGAACTGATAATGCAAGATCATCATGTGAAACATTGCGAGATAGCTGCATTGCTCCACATTTGTTCCATATCCATACAGTCGAATTTGCATAAACATGAATTTGTTCTCGTTATATATTCTATAATTTATCAATCGCTGAAAAAAAAGACTCGCCTCAAGTAGTGTAAGAAAATGATTAAAACTTTCAACCGTGGTGATTCAAAAGACGTATTTCAAATCGTGACAGATGACGAATCATGTATATATGTAAATGGTGTCCGAACAAGAATGCAATATTTAAATTAGGCGCCATTCGAAGTGTCATTGTTTGACATTTGAACAATTGTTATTGTTTGCTAGTAGAAGGTACGAGGTTAGTAAAAATGGAGCGCTACACGAATGAACAACGCATTCTCATTGTGAAATTGTTTTACCAAAATGGTGAAAGTTTTGCGGCTACAGTTCGCAAATTTGCGATAAATTTGGGGTTACAATAATGCTCCAAAAAAGTCAACTGTAAAGACATTAATGGATAAATTTGCCGAAACTGGGCCTGTTAGCGATGTAAAGACAACAACGCGCCTTCGACCAGGTCGATCGACCGAAAATGTCGCAGCTGTACGTGATGATGTCGCTCAGACGCTGGTCAAGCGCAAACTGTCAATGGTGTTCGGTATCGTGAAATGATAATCAGTTTTTTCGTGCCTAGAATTGAAGAAATGAATGTGGAGGGCATGTGGTTTCAACAAGACGGCGCCACATGTCATACAGCCAGAGAAAGAATTCAATTGCTACATCAGTCATTTCCCGGTCGTGTTATTTCGCGTTTTGGAGACCAGAATTGGCCGCCTAGATCGTGCGATTTAACACCATTAGACTTTTTTCTTTGGGTTTTTTTGAAGTCGATGGTTTACGCGAATAAGCCGACGACGACTCAAGCCTTAAAAGAGGAAATTGGACGCTGCATTAATGAAATACCGCAGTATTTATGCAAAACGGCCATTGAAAATTTCATTAAAAGATCGCGTGTGTGCCAGCAAAGCCGCGGCGGCCATCTGCCCGATTTGTTGTTGCACACATAACCTCATTCTGTCTACTTTACGATATAATAAAGTTTCACGATTTTTTTTTTTAATATCTGTTTTATTCAAAATTTAAATCTTGCGTTCCTGTTGGGACACCCTTTACATATGTATGCTTATGAGCTGGAAACAAAACAGTAATCGACAGTGTGGGTATTCCAAGACGAGCTAAATCCAATAAAAGTTGTTCGAAGCAAATGGTCGCCTGTTTCTTTGGCCGAATGCGCCATTTGGCCACTGTTCCGCTTGAGCAACGTATAACTGTCAATTTTTGTCAATATGTTTGCTGGAAGTGTTCGGATAAACTCGTAAAACTAACTTCCAAAGACGAATCATTCTCCATCAGATCATGCGAGCTCTCAAACATCTCGTCAAGCAAGTAAATTTTTTTAGCAGTCAAAACATCGAAGTGAATACTCATCCTCCTTAAAGTCTGGACTTGACACCCAATGACTTCTTCTTGTTCCCGAATATCAAAATTAAACTGCATGGTCAACGATTTACGAGCGCCCAAGAAGCAGTTGAAATGTTCAAAAAGTATGCTTTGGAGGTGTTTCAAGAGGAATGGAAAAACTGCTATGACAAATGGTTGGAACGAAAGCAAAAGTGTGTTTAATCATTAAGACGCAATTTACACTGTGCCTTTTCTGCTTGCCTGTGCAGGCAGGCTTTTTTAGTTTATTGGTGAGAGGGGGTGAGAAGCTTGCGGTGTAGAACAAAAGGCACGAAATGAAAATTCGAGGGGATTTATGACATTTCTCTTTGCCTCTTTCGTATTCTAAACATTAAACGTGTATATAAATGCCAAAAAGGCATGAATAAAAAAGCCTTAATGTAAATGTGTGTGACTTTTCGTAGGGGTTTCAAACGAAAATTGTCAATACAAGGCAGGCTAAAAAGGCATAGTGTGAATAGCGACTAAGGGAAATATTTCGAAAAACAATAAAGGCATTTTCATTTAAAAATTTTTGCTGTTATTTGCTATTCCCAAAATGTAAATAGTAGCCCTCGTATCACATCTTTTCTTGACAAATAATATAGCAAACCCTCGATAGGCTTGCGCAGCATTCATGTATCATATTAATTTGAGTGCGTGGACATGGGACTAGTTTAGGCAATATAGTTGCGGATGACCTGGGAAAGAGGGGAAACCTACTCAGAGAAGTCGATATCAATAATATCTGTGGGCTCCCACTCTAATCCTGCTACAGACGCTTCGACGCTGCATCTCCTGAATCAGCTCATAATGAATCAGATGGCGCAATGAACCCACCTGCATAACAGCCAGAACCCTTTAGACTCTCTCCTAAACCTGTGCAGAACTAAACGCCTCATAAACTTTACTAGAAAGAACTTGAGGAAGCTCTTGGCCACACTGATCGGCCACTTTCATAACCCATGCTAAACATATGGGTTTCCTGTACAATGAATACTGCTTCAGTTGCAATGAGTAGAAGGAAAGCATTTTACAATTCCTCTGCCCCTGGCCCGCTCCGAAGGATCGCCGTCTGCACTTTCATGATAGATTATCCTGGACTCTTCATTTTCACTCAGCCTTACGTGTGTTACCTTCTGTAAGAGAGGGATAGTGATAGAGAAAACAGGTGGTGAAGGAATATATAGAGCAAAGCTTCATTCTTTTACAACTCTGCTTTTTTTACACGCTTTTTAATAATGCAGTGTTGCAGTGCCTCTGGTGTTAAATGAGACGTATAAAATTTTTTCAAGCTGTGCTTAGTAGCCATTTTATTGGTTATTTTACTTTGCGGATGATTCTGCTACACAATACCGACGAAGGAGGGCGCTCTGATGTTATATTAGGATTAGCAACTGCTGAAGTCGGTATAGTTCAGTGACCAGTGACTATGCCTTTATTAATTGAACTTTCCTACAAAAACTGATGCAAAGGGACATTAATGTACATAAAAAAAAAATGCGTGGAGTTGTTGTTTACTGACTGTTGGATACAGGGCTCGAACCCAGGACCTTCAGTTTTGTAGTCAACGTGCTAACTATTTCAGCCAACGCCACCATTTTGTTGCAATATATGTCTTATCATATTTTACTGGCGATTTCGCTTATCCATATTGAAGATGTGCTCCCGAAATTGAACGATGTTGGTCCTAATTTATCTGGCAACCATTCATAATTGTAGTTTGTCGTTGACTGCCTGTTCGCTGAGTTTGTTTTTCATTTGCATGTGTGCGAGATAAACAATTACTTGCTGTTGAAGTTGTTGATTTTTTACTTTATTGTTTTTGTATACTAAAAGCTGTTTTTTTTTGGTTACAAACAAAACAAAAAAACAACAACAAGAGGAAACACCAAAACTTGATGTACATAAAACATATTGCTATTGTTTACAAATATGCATCAATAAAAGAGCATCGCAGCAAGAATAAAGACGAAATGAAAATAAATTGAACTACAACAAAACCACTCTAAACATTTTTTATTTTTTAACTTGAAGATGAAGTATGAACATTTTTTTAACGAGTACATAAAACAATGTGGTTTGAAAACTTCAAAAAAAAAAAAATTAAGTTCACGAGTAAATTTAGGTTAACACAAAGTATTGTTTTTACAATACAAAGCCATAGATAATAAAGTTCTGCACAAGACCACTTATAAGAACCTTTAAGACATGAGGGATTTTTAAATGCCTTACTACAGCGAAATCTCCTAAAAGAAACGCTAAACAACACTGTTGGCAAGACATTTGTTTCAGTTATTGCGGTATAGGAGTAAAGAAGAAAATACTTCGCGACGGAAGAATTTATGATGCTTGCTTTTTCATACGGATGGGCGCGTATACAAACGTCATGCATGTACATACATACACACATAAGTTGTGTATTTGCTCTTATAGTTTTCTGCGCACATACCAAGGCACACACGCATTGACCTTAGATCATAATAGCTTACCATCTACTAGAGTTCGATCGATTAATCGGTTTCGGCCTTCGGACAAAAATTGGTAATCGCCCAGCATTCGGCATATGAAAAAATCGGCCGATTAGCCGAAGCCGAATATTTTCCATTCCAAGCTTGAAAAATAAAATTATGTTTGGTCGTTGCTCGCCGTCTGTTCCTATTGTGTTTAACGTTTTGAAAGGGTTGCTTTGAAATACAACCCTGTTGCTTTCGATTTTCTTTTACTTGGACGTGATTGTGAGCAAAGCAAAGTTTTTTCTTAATTCATATAAAACGTAAGTATCATTTTTAAAATTTAAAACATTCGGCTTCGGCTTCGGTTTTGGCCGAAGTTTAGGATTTTAGCCGAAGTTCGGCCTTGGCAAAAAAAAAATGCCTTCGGTCGATCTCTACCATCTACATCTTGCACACACACACACACACACAGAAACGTACAATATTAAAAATAACAAGCATACACGCATCAACACTACTTCTTTTTAGTGTTTGTTAAAGACAAGAAGTCTTCGCGACATCTCTTGTTAACACTCATATACACGTACACCAATACATCCACAGTGCTTCGCTTATTAGACGACATAATTTATTATTGGTTTGGTATAATACATGCCACGAGAATACATTTAAAAAATAAGACGTATTTAAATTTCAAGACTGTTTACGCAGGTCTCTATTAGATAATATAAATATTTGTGCAAACACATATACAAGCCTGCAAATATTTTCTTTATAGAAACGTAACCCTAGTGTGATTAAAATCATTTCGGAAAATAGCGCTTGCCTATCGTAAAATCTCCTCGCCATTCTGGGGGAAAACGAGCCTCTTTGGTGATATCATAGCAATTGAAGCAAGCGTTTTAGTATCATCCTGGCGTGCATAAATTTTTTTAAATTCAATTGACGAATTAGTGACATTTAGAAATTCACAAGAACTTCAGTACACTAAATTAAATAAAAATTTTAATGTACATATATTCTGTCTTTTTCGTAAGGAAAGGCCTTAAGCTGAAAATTCACATAACTCTTTGCACGTTATTTTGTCCACAATTTATTTAAATTTCCTAGGAATAATTCGAAAAAAATTCCATTTCAAAAATTTTAAACTTTTTTTTATTTACTACAATTACACAACTTAATGCACTTATTTATTTATTTTTCGTTCCTAATTTTTTCTTAAAACATAATTCACTTTTAGTTTTAAGTTTCACTCCAATTTTATTCCTTTATTATTGCTTTGGAAAGAAACACTTAACTTTCAAGAAATTGTTTTTTTTCCTTAGATACATATTTTTTTAGTCTTAAAACTTATGTAAAGTAAATTGCTTTTAGTGCTTTTTTAGTTTCTCCAATTATTAACTTTCAAGAAACTCTATACTATTTGCTATTTTTGTAAATAAACTTCTTGCATAAAGTTACATATAAATGTATCACTTGCTTTAAATATTGAACTTTCATAAAATGAATCTTAGTTTACACTGGAAGAAGTTTTGGTAATTCGAAACAAAAATATATTGTTGTTGTAAAATTCACCTTCTTAACTATAAGGGCTAATAAATCAGTGCAGCAAGTTAAAACGCTGCTTTAAGTTCAAGTGCACTTAAATTTATATATAGTTTAAACTCCAGAGCTGCAAATCAGTGCATCATATATTAGGTCTGTACGAGTACATTTCCAGTAAAATCCAGTAGCTGAGTTAAACAAAGAATATGAAAATTATAAAATGCAGTTAAATGCATAAAACATTGCTAATAATTTTTGGCACAAAAAAAATTGTACCTGCATATACAAAATATAAAACATTATTCTTATAAACAAAAATTTTACTATAATAATTTATTTACTTTATTCACATTTGGCATCCAACTTAAATAAACGTAATTTTGTTTAAAGCTTTATGTATATATATATATATTAGTGTCCTGCACAAGACATCTTATAAAAACTTTCAAGACATGAGGGATTTTTCAAATGCTTTACTACAGCGAAATCTTATAAAACAAACGTTAACAACACTGTTTGCAAGAAATTTGTTTGAGTATTGGAGGTATAAGAGTAAAGAAGAAAAGACTTCGTGACGGAAGAATTTGTGATACTTGCTTCTTTCTACGCATGAGCGCGTGTACAAACGTCATGCATATATGTGTGTATGATTTTTTATTTTTCTGCGCACATGCAAAGGCACACACATGCATTAACATTAGTTGTATGCGGTTAATCACATAATAGCTTACCATCTACATATTACACACATACTCAAACGTACAATATGAAAAATAACAAGCATACACTAATCAACAGTACTTCTTTTGAGTGTTTGTTACAAACAAGCTGTCTTGCGCTTGTTAAAACTGATATACACGTACACCAATACATCCATCGTGCTTCGCTTATAGTACGACAGCATTTATTATTGGTTTAGTTTAATACATGCGACGTGAATACATTTAAAAATCATGACGTGTTTACATTTAAAGACCTTTTACTCAGGTCTCTAGTATATATATATTTTTTTGTTATTTCTAAAATATCATCAAAAACTAAAAAAATTTTGTTTCATTTTACTGTAATTTTTCTCTCGCAATTCACCTTCTTAATTATTGTTCAATGTGTACGCGAACAAAATCTAGTGAAATCCAGGGAAAAAATAGTAAATAATAGTAAAAATTTTTTGAGTCCAGCGCAGCTCTCATTTGTAGCTTAAAAAATAATATTGTGGCAGGACTAGAATAAATGTCCAAAACAGCTGCTATGCACCAGGCAATCAATTCTCATTTGGCACAACCAAAAAGCAATACAATAAAAAATTAATAAAAGAATTTTAAATTTTACCAAGATAAAAATTAATTTTATGCTTGACGGAGTAGAAAAGTGTAAGAAAATAAAATGAACAAGATCTGTAGAAATACAGGGTGGGCCAAAAGAAACCAAGGGGTGTAAAAGTTTAATAACTTTTTTGTTTATTAACTTTTTTTTATTTTTTCTTTCAGATTATATAATATACAAAATGGAAATTTTTTTACACTAAGTATGAAAAATGATGTCTCTTAAATGACCACCGTTTTCAGCTTCCCACTGATGGTCTCTTTTTAGAGCATTTTCCGTAACATCTTTCAAAACTTGTGGCTGTAGCGTTCGAATTTCTGCAACAATGTTTGCCTTGAGTTCAAGGATTGTCTCTGGCTTGTTCACATACACTCGCTCCTTCAAAAAACCCCAAAGAAAATAGTCGGGTGCTGTCAAATCTGGCGATCACGCTGGCCAAATAATTTCCGAATTTCGAGAAATTATTCGCTCTCCAAAAATTTGACTTAAAAGTGCCATTGTGTCTCGGGCAGTATGGGCAGTGGCTCCGTCCTGCTGAAACCACATACCAGGTCTGTTTTCAAGAGCAGGACGTAAAAAATTTTCTATCATAAACCGATACCGCTCTCCATTTACGGTTACAGCACTTCCATCTTCATTCTCGAAGAAGTAGGGCCCAATGACATTTTCAGATGTGATCCCACACCATACTGTACACCTGATGGGGTGCAATTGGCGTTGATGAATGGCTCTTGGATTTTGAGAACCCCAGAACCTACAGTTCTGCTTATTAACAAAGCCATTCAAATGAAAATGAGCTTCATCACTCAATCAAATTTTCAATAAAGTTGATTTCATTTCTGGCCAACTCTTGAAATTTAACTGCAAAATTTAGACGTTGCCGATGATCTGCGGGTTTTAATTCTTGGACCAATTGCACCTTATATGGGTATAACTGTAAATCTTTTTTTAAAATGCGCAGTAGTGACGTACGAGACATTTCTAGCTGAGCAGAACGCCTTCTGCCAGATGTTTCTGGTGCTTCGTTAACACTTTGCTGTACTCGTTCAATGTTTTCCGTAGTGCGACTTAAACGTGGTCTACCGGTTCGAGGCAAATCTCTTACGCTGCCATGTTGGTGATGACGATTATCTAAGCAACGAATCATCGCTTCAGAGGGCGAAATTCTGACGTTAAAATGTCGACGATATGCTCTTTGCGTTAAAATAATTGATCTCTGGTTTAAATAATAAAATTCTATTGTTCTGGTTCTCTGTTCAGTTGTGAACCTCTCCATTATAAATTCTCCAAGTGTTGTCTATATAATCTGAAAGAAAAAATAAAAAAAAATTAATAAACAAAAAAGTTATTAAACTTTTACACCCCTTGGTTTCTTTTGGCCCACCCTGTAGTAAAGGTTTGGAAACAAATTTCTTTTAACACAAAACAGAATCGATTAATTTCTTCCTTGAACAAAACCAAACGTGAAATAATTTTATACACATTTTGTTTCTTATAGGACCCACTGTGCAAGCAAGTATTCAGCTTACAGTGCATTTGATTTTTATTTTGCTTTCTTTTAATGTCACTGTTTTATTTGTTATTTATTTTGTAAAGTTTCTGAATATGCTTTAGGCAACGATTTTACTATTGTATTATATTAATTTTAAATAAACCAAAGTATTAGAATACAATATTTGCTACTCACACATTTTGGGTTTGTTAGTTATTTCATTTCCTGTGCGCTTGATGGTGTTGAGGTCTATTTTCGATTATAGTTTCCAAATTTGACAGGGCAGATCTGCTTGTATCTGCTAAACATGTATACAAACACAATTATTTTTTACATATTTCAAGCCCTTTCGGTTGTTGAAATGAGTCAATATACAAAATGGATTATTTTAACCTTTAACTAGAAATATTTTTAGAAAATTCTCTCTCATAGGATGCAGTCCCATTGTTTGCAGTTATAACGAAAGTTTAAGTTTTGCTTTGGTTTTGTCGGATTATTTTTTTTTTTTGCCAAAATATTTATTATTGTTATAGATTTTTAGGCTTACATAAAGTTGTTTAAAACCAAAAAAAAATTTTTAATGAATATTGATACTGTTGTATTAACCAAATAGAAAAATTTTGGAAAACATACAGCAATATTGCTAGATGCTAAACAAAAGCAAGTGACCAACAAATTTTAAATTTAGTTTTCTACCTACACTGAACCAAAAAAAAAAAAAAATATCTCTTGATACTCATCTAAAATGTTGCTTCTTTGTATTAAAAATGCAACATTATTCTCAGGGCCAAATTTTGTAAAATGAAAACCTTAAGCGTTGAAAAATTTTATTTGAAAAATATGAATAAAAAAAAAAAAAAAATACATATAAAATTTGTAAACGCTTAACGTGTTCGTTTTATAAAACTAGGAGGCTTTTAAACAACAAACAGAAGAATTTTTCTTACGATCTTAAGCTTTAACACCCATATCCATAAAATTTGAAACGAATTTGAAATGTATTTTATTTCAAATTTTCCATACAAAATTTTCCTAAAATGAATTTCAAATTCATTTTATTTTTTTTATAAATATGGGGGTAAGTATTTTATATCAAATGAGTAAACAAAACACATTACCAATAAATTCAGCAAAGTGCGACTTTGACTCGCAAACGAAGGCTTACGCGCCATGGCACTTATTTTTGCTTAACGATTTTTTTTAGTATTGACGAACTTTTTAGTCTTGGTATTGTTTTTTTGTTTGGCGTTTTTTCGGTTTTTTGCAGTCTTTTTTATTGTGTTTTTAAAAACATATTCTTAATTTAAGCGAATTTTTCAATTTTCACATACTTTAGGTTTTGGCGATTTTTTTTGCGGATTTTATATTTTTTTATAATTTTTTGGCAACGTTTTTATTTTCTGTGATTTTTAATGTTGACGCTTTTTAATTGTTGACCCTTTTTTTTTAGCGTTTTTCGGCTTTTTTCGGTATTTTGCGATTTTTTTTGTGATATTTTTAGACTTTTAGTGATTTTTTGCCAATTTCTTTTAATGCTATTTATTTTATTTTTGGCCATTTTTCATTTCGAGATTTATTTTAATTTTGATATTTATTAGTTTTAGCGTTTTTATAAATTTGAGGAGTTCTTACTTTCGGTGATTTTTTTAATGGCGCTTATTTTAGTTCTGGCGTTTTTTTTTTTTTTTTTTTTTGTTTGGTGATGGTGTTTCGGTAGTTTTGGATTTTTTAGTTTTAGCTTTTTTTTCTTAGCGATTTTTTGGATTCTAGGGATTTTTTTTTAGATTTTGTTGCTTTTGATTTTTTTTAGCTGTTAAGATATTTATTTTATTTTTGAAGATAATTTTTAAGTGCTTTTTTCATATTGTCGATTTTTTATTTCGACATTTTTTTTTTAATATTAGGAGTTTTTAGTTTAAGCGTTTTTCAAAATTTCAAGACTTTGCCTCCTACTGATAAAACACCCTTTAATTTTGATTTGTTTTTAATTTCAGTGTTAATTGGTGTGGTCAGCATAAAAATACACTAACTTTAAACATTTCAAGTGTCTATATAATTGTGTGTATATTACATTACGATTTCAACATTTATCCTTGCTCGCTATAGAACAGCTTTTAATTTTCAACTTTCATATATTTGTTATTGTGGCGGGCAATGTTTTACATATTCTGTCAAAATTTCAGATCTGTAGCTTTTATGGTTCTCCAGAAAACAGCTTGTGGTACAGACAGGCAAAAACCTAAAAAATTAACTGTCTATCCCATGTAGTCGACAGGAAACGTTCGATCGACCGGCAGCTTACATATATTATAAAATAAAAAAATTTGCTAATTAAATTGTTGCGCAGATATACATGAACTGACCTAATACTTACGTTTGTCGAACATAAAAATATTAGTAAACAATAAAAATATTGCAGATAGCTTAAGAATATAATACGCAATATAATATAATATAATATAATATAATATAATATAATATAATATAATATAATATAATATAATATAATATAATATAATATAATATAATATAATATAATATAATATAATATAATATAATATAATATAATATAATATAATATAATATAATATAATATAATATAATATAATATAATATAATATAATATAATATAATATAATATAATATAATATAATATAATATAATATAATATAATATAATATAATATAATATAATATAATATAATATAATATAATATAATATAATATAATATAATATAATATAATATAATATAATATAATATAATATAATATAATATAATATAATATAATATAATATAATATAATATAATATAATATAATATAATATAATATAATATAATATAATATAATATAATATAATATAATATAATATAATATAATATAATATAATATAATATAATATAATATAATATAATATAATATAATATAATATAATATAATATAATATAATATAATATAATATAATATAATATAATATAATATAATATAATATAATATAATATAATATAATATAATATAATATAATATAATATAATATAATATAATATAATATAATATAATATAATATAATATAATATAATATAATATAATATAATATAATATAATATAATATAATATAATATAATATAATATAATATAATATAATATAATATAATATAATATAATATAATATAATATAATATAATATAATATAATATAATATAATATAATATAATATAATATAATATAATATAATATAATATAATATAATATAATATAATATAATATAATATAATATAATATAATATAATATAATATAATATAATATAATATAATATAATATAATATAATATAATATAATATAATATAATAATAAAATAACAACAATGGGCAGTATGATTAAAAAGCACATATTTTAATTAAAAATTTGTTTTAAACTCCCAAATATATGTGTTTTTGTTTTGTTTTATTCTTAACAAATTTTTATGTAAAAATCAAATACTTTTTTCTTCTGTTTCTGAATGTCGCTAACATTATTCTGTAAGCTTTATGTTAAGTATAAAACGGCCGATGCAGACAGTTATGTGTAAAGAAATGCGAAGTTAACATCGTGGTACTCCCACAGAGAATTATTTAACATTGTGTGTTCAAAAGCTCTATCAATGTTGAGTAAATAAATTATTTTTCTTTGATAAAAATTGTACACTTTTTGACTTTTTATTAAATTGCAGAATATCTAACTTACAAAAATAATGTTTTTAAACGATAAATTGTATGGCATTTTTTTACTTATTTAGCTATTTGGAAAATAGTGTTTGTAACTTAAGAAAAACACTGGGCACTACTCGTTTCCTAAAACTGTAACTATTAAAGTTTATATATGTCTTTTTTACTTTTTGTTATCCTATGGGCAGTCAAACCGCATATCGATGGTTTACTAACGCAACATCGTAACTTCAAAACTACTACTTTTTAGGAGAGACAAAAAATGATTTATAACAAGTATTTAAACATTTTTAATATGTGTATTTTTATTATCAAATTCTTGGATGATTTTTGTTAAATTTTCAATTAAATACTTGTAAATTTTCATTAAATACTTGTTATAAATCATTTTTTGTCTCTCCTGAAAAGTAGTAGTTTTTAAGTTACGAGGTTGCGTAGTAAACCATCGATATGCGGTTCCATTAAGCAATATGTATTTATTTGTAGTTTTCAAATAGGTGTACTTCTCATACACATAATTTTATTTATAGTTTTTTGTTTTTATTTACAATGATTTTATAATTAAAATTTTATCATATCTTTATTTTTCAGGTAAGTGATGAAATATTTTTGGCTTAAACGCACGACGTCATTTTTTAAAAAAATAAAGTGGTAAGACAATTAATTTGTTTAACTTAAATCTTTTTTTTTTGATATACAAACAAAAATTTAACTAACGATCCTTTTCACAATGTACAATTACAAGCTAACAGGAACTTGAACGAATTTAGCACAGCGAAAACAAGGTTGGTTGCATTTTATAAAACTAACTTAAAGCCAATTCAAAAATGGTTTTAAGTTGGTTTTAACAATATCATGTTGTATGGTAAAACCAGATTTTAACTGTTGGTTTTAACGTTAAAACCAACTTTTATTAAAACCATGTCAGTGTGAAAACACTATTAAGCCCTTTTTTCCTAGTTGAAATAATATAATAAATAAATTCAGTAAAGTACGAGCTTTAGCCTATATATATATATAGTTTTGGCCTTTATCTAGTTTTTGGCATTTTTTTGCGTTTATGGAGTTACTTCAGTTTTGACGGTTTTTTTGTTCTGGTGTTTTTTCTCGTTTTGGCGATTTTTTCAAAATTACATTAACTGATAGAACACCCTTTAATTTAGATTTTTTTTTGAAATTTTAGTGATAATTGTCGAAGTCTGTATAAAAATACACTAACTTTACAAATTTCAAGTGTCTATATATTTTAAAATTTTTCTTTGCTCGTTTCGGAACACCCTTTTATTTTTTAACTCTCATGTATTTATTGTTGTAGTGACCAAAGATCTACATACTCTGTAATAATTTCAGTTCCGTAACTCTTACAGTTCCCGATAAAATAGCCTGTGACGGACAGACTATTTTATCACCTTTGGTGTACGGAACCCTAAAAATAGAAAAACATCATTAACATCTTCAATAAGTTCTTTTAATAATATTATAATATAAACTTTGTAGGAAATTCTTGTTTTTTTTCGCTTAATATTTTTGAAATGTTGAAATGGAAACTCCACAGTAACAGTAAATAGCAACAGTAATAACAACAATAACAACAACAACAACAACAACAACACATCAAGTAGAACAAAAATATTATTTGCTTTATAAAATTTTATCTTAAAAGTGCATGACTGCATTATTTATGTGAAATTTTTGTTTACCAAATACGTTGCTTTGCTGTGCACGTTGTTGTTTTAAATATAGTACAGTGACTGTAAAACCATTAAATGGTGATTTAAGATTCCTGGCTCTTTGAGTAGCAAACGAACACACACACACATACATACATTGTGAAAGTGTTGTTGAGTGTAAATTTGTGTGAGTGTGTGTGAGTTTGTGCATAAGATGCACCTAAATAATTTTCCTTTCCTCAAATTAGGGAAGAAAATATTCTATAATTTTGTGTAAATTTAAAAATTCAAAGATTAGTGGTTGGTTTTAAAAACTACTTTTAAACTTTTCTAAAAGGATGTTTCAACATAATTTATAATTTTATTCAAAAGTTCAGCTGTTACAAAAGTGAGATTAAAAAATGCGACAAAAATATATTAAGGTGGCGTAGGCAATTTTTCTAATCTCTATTACAGCCTAAATTGTAATAGAAAAGCATTCAACACATTGAACGCGGCAGGCTACACGACTACACTTAATTTTTGCGAAAGCGCCATAATATTGAAGTGTATATAAAATTTCGGTAATGCCACTTGCAAATATTTCTTATTTATAAAAATAAAATTACTTATTTAAAATGTGCTTATATCACATGAAAGTATAAAAAACGAATCAATTTATTTCTTTGTATAAAAGAAATGTTTTTTTTTTTTGGTAAATATTATTATATAATATTCAATACATTGAAACTATCATTTATTTTATACTACCTTTTATCCGCGGCTACGCTCGCGTTAATCTTCTTAGAAATACATAAAAACCGGTTTTAAAAAATCAGTTAAAAATCGGATAAAAAGTAACCTATATATATATGACACTGGTAATGTAGCTTTCCATTGGTGAGAGCATTTTCAAAATCGGTTTAGTTTAACTCACTTTCACATTATACATGTATTAGGCAGCTTTTCAGTTGCTAGTTATTGTCAAGAAACATAGACTTTAGGCTAATTTGGCGACAGCTACAACACTGATTGTTGTCGTGAAAATAATAATTTTCATATACACACTGTATTCTAATATGAACATGCTGTAGTCGGTCGGTCTGCTTTAGTGAATGTGTTTAATTCGCAACGTAGCCTAAAGCCTACAGTACACGGCATGTAAAAAACCTCATGCGCATGTGGTTCTGACGTAATTTTGACGTCATCGAGATGCTACATTTTCTACATGCCGTGTACTAGCAACATGTGTACATGTATATATTAACATGTTTACAGACGAGCTGCCCCAGAAAGTGTCTTCGATTCGGCTACATGTGCCACATATGTATTTTGAAACAAAAATACTATAAAAATTTTACGGCATCTAGCCACTACTAGTAATTTTAAAAAATGCGACGACATGCTGAAAATTCTCGTGACGTCATCGCCACATACGCATGTGGCTTTTTACATGCCGTGTACTGTAGGCTTAAGGGATTTTAACTAAAATGAGAGCTCAAAAGACTTCAATTGAAAGTAAGGTAATATGAAAAGTTTTATAATATTAAATAAAATTTTGTAATATCAATTAAAAATTTAATATTAAAATTTAATTTTCATTTTCAATTTGATAATAACAATTAATTTTTTCCATTGGTATTATTTAAAGCAATTAAAAATTTATTTGAATCAACTAAAGTCTTAATTGGAAATATTAATTGGTGAACAGTTTTTTCTGTACATTTATTAGCTCGCAATTTTTATTTTTAAACCGACTTCAAAACAAGTAGTAATATAAAAAAAATAAAAAAACCCGACTACGACCAACTTCAATCCGCTAAATATCCTAAATGGTCATTCGAAATGAAAAATCATAAGAGAAACTTAAAGATGAATTTAAAATACCTGTCGAATGATATAGTTCGGTGACTTTTTTTTCGTATTTACAAAATGGCGTCTGTTGGCGGCCATATTGAGTTTTCAATACTGTCTTATCTTTAGTGACACTCCCCAGATTAAGAAAAATCGATTGATGTAAGAGTCATCAAAGTCTACGCAATACTCTACTTTGCGTCGCGCAGTCGGGTAAAAAAGAAGGTGCTTATCAATTCTTCTGTATTTTTATTTATTTATTTTTTTCGTTATGGTATTTTATAACTCGGTACATTTTAGAACGATTGTAAAAATTATTATTTTTTGTTTGCGATGGTAAAGCATCCATTTGGTGCCATTGTAAAAAAAGTGGGCTGGAACACGCCCACTAATTCTTGAATTTTTTATTTTATGTTATTTTACTTATTATACTACAAGACTTTCACAAAACACATTGGTCTCTTGTAACGACACAATCTCGAGGTAGGAAAAATAAGCAGAGCCACGCCCAATAAAACTTAATATGATATTTCACATGCTTCTATTTGACCGATTTATACGAAATTCGGCACAAACCTTGAGCTCTTAAAAATACACAATCTTGCATCCAAAAAAGTGGGCGGGCCACACCTTTTAAATTTTAAATAATATTTTACGTACTAGATCCTTACTTATCCTTCTACGAAACTTGGCACAAACCTTGAGCTCATAAAAATACACAATATTGCATACAAAATAAGGGCGGGGACACGCCCATTGAAATTTGATATTATATTTCACGTGCTTGTACTTAACGATATTTTACGCAACTTGGCAAACCCATGAACTTTTAATAGGACACAATTTTGCATTCGAACAAAAAGCGCTCATTTAAATTTAATATAATATTGCAAGTGTTTCTACCTTACCGATTCTTACGACACTTGGCACACACCTTGAACACTTAAAAAAATTCAGTCTGCTGTTCAAAAAAATGGGCGGGGCTACCCCTATGAAATCTTAGTATTAAATTATAAGTGCTTTTGCTTATTCGATTCCTACGATACTTTTCAAAGAGTTTCGGTTCTTGAATGGCATAATTTTGTGGTTAAAAAAGTGGGCGTGGCCATGACCAGTACAGACTAATATTATATTGCGTGTGCTTCTACTTGACCCATTTTTACGAAACTTGGAACACACCTTCTTGAGCTCTGAAAATTACGCGATATTGATTTAAGATAAATAGGCTGATATTTATATTTGCCAAATTGGGCGTGGCCAGGTCTTGAAAATATAATTTTGGCTCTAAAAATTTTAAAATAAGACTTTAAAATAAAATAAAATCCACTTCAAAAATAAGCACTAAAAAATTACAAATAATTTAGATTCAGTTAAATAAAATGTTTGGCGATTAAATTTTTGATTTGGTAACATGGTGATTTTTTTCTGGCGATAAATAAATTTGTTGGTGATTTTAATGGCTATCTTTAAAAAAAAAATGAACTTCAACATTTTTGTAATTCAGAAAATTGGTTGGTTGAAGAAGTAGCTTCAAAAATAAATCCTAACAAAATTCGTCGGCATGAAATTAAAACAATTTTATTTTAATGATTTATTTTAATATTAATTAATACGCTTTGAATTTGAATGATAACAGGTAACAAAAAAAGTTTTTGGCGATTTTATTGCTACTTTTGGCGCTTTTCTGTTAAATTTTTATACGATTATTTTATAAAAATTGATATTAAAAAAAGTGTTGTATAAAAACAAATTTATTATAAAATTATAATAAACTATATAAAAAGAGTACTTAAACTTGATTTTGGCGACTTTTGGGGATTTTTAAAATCAATTTGGCGAAATATGTAGAAAAACATCTGGCAATCCTGCCACCTTACAGTTTTGCTCCACATCTCTTTAATATTTATATCAGATTTATTTAATTTACGGCCTATCCCACGCAGCGTTGCCAATTTAGCGCGTTTCGCGCTAGATTTACCTAGGGTTTACATGTGCAAGTGCAAGTTCGAAAAACTCAATACACTCAAACTCTTTTACTAACACAACTACACTTTCGGCACTTGCAGTCTACTTCCAACTCAACTGCCAAGGAATTTTACAAGACAGTGACTTGTTTCACTTGCAGCAAGTAAATGGAAAGTTAGCTAACAGTGTTGCCCTATTAATACTTTAGTAGAAATTAACTGTATTTCAGTGTAATGTTATATGAGTTTTTACTAATTTTAAATACATTTAAAAGCTAATTTAATATATATTTTCTTAAATATTCATAAATCAAGCGGTTAATGAATTTTTTAGACATAAATAACATTAAAATAACACGAATTATTTCAATACTATCTGGTTCCCCCAAAATTAACCTTTTTTATGTTATGGACAACTCTGCAATAAAAGGCAAACATGCAAGTTGCAAGACAGTCGGGCATTTGTATGAAATTTTCGTTGATGATACGTACACAGAGCTTGCATGCAAGGTACTTGCATGTGTAAACGCAGGGTTAGCGCGTTTTAACTATGCCAAACGCGCTTTTTTCCGTGTTAGCGCGTTTAATAAAAAAAAGCGTTTAATTAGCGCGTTTTGAATAAAGTCAATAATATCATTCCAGTTCAATATTTTTAAACTTTTTTTTTTGTATAAATTTAAAAATTTTCTAATATCCAAAACTATAATAAAATTTTTTTAAATTAGTTAATGATTTAGCTGTCGCAAACAAAATTCGCTTGACTGTGGTTAGAATTAAAAACGCATTTTTATAATTAATGGCAAATATTTTTAAATTTCACAACTAAAATTATGCACTAGATGACCCAAAATATATACATAACTTATTAAGCATGTATTATAGCTGAATTACAAAAAGCATTTGAGTCGCAAAACTATTCGACAATTATATGTTGTTACAAAGTTTTACAAATATATTAAAAGTAAAAACTAAGGATTTCGATTATTTGGAAGGCGATTCTGATTCTGTATTAAATGATATTAGTTTATTAAAACATAATGCCGAGGAAGCAACATTTCAAAATCTGAAAAATTAATTGTGATAGAAAATAGCCCGTTTTTTTTTCCATAAATATTTGACAATGCTGTAACTTAGCGCATTCTAGCGCGTTTTGAGAAGGGTAGTAGCGCGATTGGGTTATAAATAGTTGGCATCGCTGGTCCCACGATATCACCACAAATCGTTCGATTGACAACTTGTATTACAAACAACAATAACATTAGAAAATTTGTTGTTGTTTTCAATATAAGCATTCGATCAAATGATTTCTGGTGACATCGTGGGATAGGTCGATAAATATAAAAAAACAGCAAATAAATAAATATCTTCAAAACTGTTTCGTTACCAATTTTCTGGAGAGCGAAAATAAGTCCCAAATTTCTTTTTCGCTGACGAAATAATTTCCAAACAAAAATTTTTTTTTTAAAGAAGTTACATATTTCATTTTCAATTCTTTTACATGATGAAATAGCTCCAAAAAATATTTAAATGAACTTATTCCCAAACAAAATTAAAGAAAATCAAAAAAAAGTTGGGAGTTGCTACATAATGCATTAAGTTTCAAAATGTGGGAATTATTTCCCCCTCCCCCTTTTTTCGGTACGTTTTTTCGTACAGTCTCTTTTACTTTCAAAGCTTTTATTATTATTATAATTTATGCTTATTTTTTTTTAATATAAACGGATCTTTATGGCAAAATATATTTACTATTGGCGGCAATAAACTTTGGCTGGTTGCAATTTCTTTTATATTGTTTTTGTTGTTGTTTATGATTTAAAATGCACTTGTTCATTCCGTTTTATTTATTGACTTTAAATGAATTATTTAGAAAGAAGCGTCATGGAGCATAAAAATACATTCATGTTCGAATGAAGTTGTTTGTAAGAAAAGATTACAATTGAACGGAAAAACAATTTTAAGACCCTAAAACTTGTTAACATATTTTTTTTTGCATTGAATTAGAATAAAAAAAAACTACATATTTTATTGATTTCAGTAGTTATTACGAAATATTTACACAGAGAAAACAGTGCCTAATAAATACCTCATAAAATAGAACAAAATTAATAAGAAATCTCTATGGTTTTTTTTTTCAAAATAAGGAAATCTTATTAATTTCATAGAGAAAACCTTTTTAAAAAAATCAAGAAGAAATCTTGTAGTTTTTAATGAGGTTATCTTATTGATTTTTTCAATAAGGTTTTCCTCTTGATTTTATTAGGCTATCTTATTGACTTTTTCAATAAGGATTTCTTCTTGATTTGATTAGGCTATCTTATTGATTTTTTCAAAAATAAAACACAATACTTATTGATTTTATTTGAAAATTTTATTTATTTTCATTTACATATGTATTTATTTAGGAATACACACAATATAGTAATAATAAGTAAGTTTTGTTAGTAGTATCTTTTTGAATTTTTTAATTACATATTTGCTTATAAATATTGGGTAGTGTGAATAAAAAAAGCATTTGCTTTTTACTTAGAAATTTGTTTGAAACAAACAAAAAGTACATATACATTTAAGACTTTACAACAAATTTTAAAGTAAAAAGCAAATGCCTTTTTTGTATTCACATTACCCATTTATACGTACTTAAGGCCATTATTACAACTTGTCGTTAGTTAAAGGCATGATTTTATCAGATATATAAATGGCTTTGCATTATAAAACCTTCATTTAATATTTTTTTGTCCATTAAGTATTATTATTATTAATAATTACATCAATAAAAAATTAAAATTGTATATAGCAATGCAAAGCTATTTATCGGGCAGACAAAATCAGACAAGTAGTAATAACGGCCCTTAATATATTATAATTTTCATATATTTAAAATTTTCATATAATTAAAATTAATTAAAAATTAATCAACACACTGATCACCCAACCTGTATTGAAAATCTCCACTCCAAGGCTCTTGTATTTCCAGAGATTATTCCTTACCAAAAAACATACTACGATTATATATGTATGTACATAAATATAATAATAATATCTACATATATGGGTACGCACTATTTATAATTAGTTTTATTTTAATTTAGTTTATATTTTATGTTAGTGGAAAAATATTCAATTGTTCTTTCGACTTGTTCACTTCGCACTGGTTCACTTTCAACTAAAAGTTTAATTTTAATACATATGTACATATGTATGTATGTAAACCCAGTCAGCATTTTATGAAATTAATGATCATATGCGAGTCTTTTTTGACTCCTCCGCACAATTAAAATAAGCATTTATGCGCTCGTTTTCGAGTCGAAAATTACTGTTCATTCGGGAGAAAATGGTACCCTAGCCGCGAGTCTTCTAGAAGAGTCTTTTATGACTCGCATTTCTGATCAATTTCGATTCACTTTCGAGACAGTTTGTGAGTATTTACATTCAGTTAATTTTTGTTTTAAATTTTTATATTTTTATATCTTCTTGATTTTATTGCAAGAGCTTGCTGTTTGTTTTTGTTTTTTAAACAAATCACTTTCTAAGTGTTTCTGGGATTCATTTTCGAATCATATTTTCAGCGCAGAACTGATTAATCAGTTTTTGATCATTTAAGGCAGTCGAAAGAGACTCAGTTTGGTGAAACAATCTTCCACATGGTGACTGGGAAGTAAAGAAGTAAAGTTATGAGCGGCAACACATATACAAAAATACATAAATACCCAGTTAGCCACGTCTTTAAAACATCTTCGACGACGGGTACAACACAATGGTAAGTCGTACAAAACATATTGAAGACAGCGCCATACAAATCGTCGACGAATATTTCATACAAATGGAGGCGAGGTTACACAAGACGAGATGAGCGACAATGTCGCTCAGATTGTCGTCAACACGGCTTTATTGAATACAAAACGGGGGACATTGTCGTTCAGATTGTCCTCAAAAAAGTTTAATTGATGACAAAACATGTGACATTGTCGACGATTTCCTTTAAATTGTGACATGTCGTACATTAATCGTAGAAGACAATGGGTAATATGAATATGCCTTCTACTTAAAATTTTTTTTGAAAACCCCAAATATGTGTATTTTTTTTTTGTATTTTTAAATAAATTTTTAAGTAAAAAGCAAATAATCTTTTAATTCATACTACCCAATGTCGTCTGCGACGATTTGGCTAACTGGGTATGAATATTGAAGTCTCTGCAGCAGAGATATTACGGAACAAAAACGAAAAAGATCATTAAAAAATTGTCTCTATATATATATTTATATACATGCATACATACATAAATGTACGTACATACATAAATGAAATAACAAGAAACCTAATAAAATCAAGAAGATTTCCTTAGTAAAAAAATCAATAAGATGCCTTACACATAATCATATAGGAACCTAATAAATTCAAGAAGAAAACCTTATTGAAAAAATCAATAAGATAGCCTAATAAAATCAAGAAAACCTTTTTAAAAAAAATCAATAAGGCAACCTAATCAAGAAGTTTTTCTCTATGGAATGTTTTTTTGGTGCCAAAAATAACGGAAATTGAGTAAAAAAAGTTGTGAATAAAGCAGCCCATACACAATTCAATTCAATTTTCAATTGAGTCGGTTGTTGTCCAAATCAAAGCGTGTATGGCTTTGTCAATTGATTAGTTTGGCAGTTGTCAAGTTGGTTGAAGAAAAATCAAAAGATTTTGATTTTTTATGTTGACTAGTAAATCTTTCAATTCGATTGTGCTGTCTGTGTTCGAGTCTCTTGATTAGCTGTCAAAAATTATGTTGGTATTTTTATTTTGTATAGAAAAAGTTATGTATTTTTAAAATTGTATTTAATTTGATTGAATTCTAAATATAAAATATAAAAATAAATGAATAAATACAATAGAAGTTTTAAATTTTTAAATTTTTATTTGTGAAAAAAATATAAATTTGACAGTTGAATGAAAATCTTTCAATTCAGTGTATGAAGTGTGTGGCCAAGAATCAATTCAATTGAAAGACTGAATTCACAATTGAATTGAAACGTGTATGGGGTGCTTAATAAGATTTCTTCTTGATTTTATGTGGTTTTCTTCTTGATAAAATTAATAAGATTTACCACATAAAAACAATAAGGAATCTCTATGAAAAAATCTTCGCTTCTTTCTGCTGGGATACCCCTTAAAAACGTTTCATAGAGAAAATCTTATTGATTCTATGAGGCAGTTTTTTCTCTGTGTATAAATTAAAACAAAAATTAAATTAGAATTTATTGTAAAGCCTTAAGAATTTTTTTGTATCTTATTGTTTAATATAAAATTTCATGAAATACATCTCTGGCAATAAGGAAGAAGTGCTTAAGTCAGATTTTGCTGTTTCCTGCAAAATCGCTTAAAATAATTGAAATTTTGCCTAATGATACTCTTGATATGAGAGGGGTGCCATTAACTCAAAACCAGCTTATCTCGACTTAAGCATTTGTTCCTTTTTGCTATCAAATATAATTAAAACGAAATAGCAACTAAATTTATCGCCAAAAAAAACACAATACAAAACAAAAATGAGTAAAATATAAACGTTGAATTTTTGGTTTTATTAAATCAAGGCTGTGCTGCAGCCTTGCTTTCATTTATAATTTACATTTCTAATTCTGGCTGCAACTGATACTTTGTTTTCTACTCTGCAATGGGGGAAATAAAAAGTGAATAAAAAAAATAATAATATGAAATGAAAATTTCATAAACTGAGCAAATTTATGAACAACATTTTGTACCGACACAATTAATTGCTAAATTTATGCAGTTGTAAAATATAATAGTGTTTGTAATAAGTTTATTATTTTTTTCCCGCAGATTAGTTCTGATTTAACTCATGTTTCACAAGAGTGGATGTTAGTGCCCGGTTAAGGCAGATTATGCGGAAGAGCAAATGAAAAGCATGATTTGTTTTAAAGAATTACAAAAAAAAAAGCGGAAATGTTTTGTTCTGCGTATTGGGTTTTTTGGGTTATGACCATTTCAACTATTTAAAATTAGTCATGGCCTTTAAAAGTTCTTAGCTAGAGTTTGCTTCGATAACTTGTTTATTGTAAGAACTTTTGGCAAATTTTTTTACCTTCGAGCCATTTTTTGTTTACATTTTAATATAATTTTTTTTTGTATTTATATAATAAAATTTGTTAAGATGATTTTCTTTTTTTATGTGTTTTTTTTAATTTCTCCATATTAAATGCAAAAATTATACCTATGTATGTATATATGAAAAAAATATGCATATTGAATATCCCAGTGGGAATTTGAGTTAACTCAGAGTTATGGAATTATCAGCCAAAAAGTAGTAAGAAGAGGTGGTTAAAATCAGCACTCATTTTGCATGTTAAAAGTGATCAGATTTAACATTGACTGGCCGCAGGACGAGTGCATCAGTTTTGAACTAACCATGAGTTAGCTTATGCCAAATAAAAAAAAAAATAAAAAAGAAAGTGTTATGCATACTTAGTTAATTATGATTTAGCTCATTATTTATTAACATTTTTTAGTCAGCTTAAAGTTTAAACAAACGAAACGAGAACGTGTATCGAACCGTGATCAATTTGTTTGTCAGCCATCATACTTAACAATTTGCCATCGCGCCATATAAAATATAAACGGCACATAGTTATTATAAACATGACTTTTATGCTGACATCTTCTCTCTGAACTTTGACTGTATCAGCTTTGAGTTAGCAAAAAGTTAGCTCAAAACTTATCGAAGAAGTTAGTTGTACAAAAACAACTCACTAATCTCTGCATCAGTTTTGAGTTAGCTTAAAGTTAGTTCAATACTTATCGGGAAGAAGACAGTTGTGCAAAAAATAACTGACTCATAGTGTTTTCACACTGACATGGTTTTAATAAAAGTTGATTTTAACGTTAAAACCAACTGTTAAAACCTGGTTTTACCATACAAATTGTTTTTGTTAAAACCAAATTAAAACCATTTTTGAATTGGTTTTATGAAATGCAACCTCGTTTTCGCTGTGACAAATTCAGTGCTGCCAAGTTGAAATGACTGACAGCAGCTTGGTAATGGTATGACAGTGAATAACAATAGATGGCGCCTGAAAAATTTTCAACTTAAAAATTAATTCAGCAGCAACAATAATCAAAAAATTATGAAAAAAAAAGAGTTTTTTGGAAGGAAAACAACGTAAAAATTTTAAATTGAACTGTGGAAAGTGAAAATAGACAATATGACTGACATTCATCTGCCTATAAAAATGGTTTATCTTATAATGTATTTGTGCATTTTTATATTATTAACAATATTTCCAAGCACTTCTTCATTCTGTATAAGAAGTTCCATAATTTAAAAACATTTTATTTACAAAATATAAAATAATTTCCATTTTAGAGCGCATTGTGAAATACCTCAGTTTTTCATACAAACAAAAAAAAATTGAACAGTATGTCCAACAAGTGTTATTAAAAAGCAGAAAAAATGCCATAACAAATACACGCCTTTCGGCAGGAGATTTATTTTATTTATAGCAAAGTTATTAGACAGCCTGTGAGTTAAAAACTGAATTTAACAAACTTGCAGTGTGAAAGCAAAATCAGCTGTTTATGGTTTTAACGTTAAAACCAGGTTTTAACTTTCAGTGTGAAAGCACTATCATATCTGTATCATTTATGAATTAGTTCAGAAGCTAGTCGTAAATGAGTTATCAAAAAGTCACCCATATTTTGAGCTAGCTAATAAAAATCCGACTGGGATAATATGCAGCCAACTTCAGTTGAATACTAAAGCAAAAACTATGGCATGCACACACACGCACGCAGGTAATTTTCCTATGTGTGTGTGTGTAGAGTAAAAAGGTCATGCATGCAAACAACCTTCCTTATTCACTCACTGTTAAATAATTATGTGCAGAATATAGCAATTTAATCTAATCCATTATGTTCCACATATCAAGGGTATTTATAAACTATTACCGATGCAGACACGCAAGCATATACATACATAAATATGTATGTATATTAAACGCACGCATTTAAAGGAGATGAATGTCCAAGTGAAATATGTATAGTAAAACACTTACCAATAACAACTATCGCTGTAAAGGTCCTTTGTGCAGATGCATGCACAAACAAGCATGAATGTAATACAATACATATACATATTGATATAAAATGTACATATGCATGTCTTTATGAATGTATGGATGTATGTATGTATGTGTTTATGATTTGCCATTTATCTGAGTATTTGATGGTTATGCGTGTGCAAATAATAGCTACTAAAGGACTTAAAGCTCTTTAGGAATATAATCCTTGAGGAGCAACACGTTTAGTACAGATTTTCTCCTTTTATGCTTAACACACACAAATTTGTATATACCAATAGCAAACACACACTTACAAAATTAGTCCAACAAACGGACATTGTTGCAAGAAACCAGTAAACACATGCAAATAATATTCATATGCGACCCCATAAATACATACTAGTGTCCTGCATAAGACTATTTATAAGACCTTTCAAGACATGAGAGATTTTTTCAAATGCTTTACTACAGCGAAATATTCTAAAAGAATCGCTAAGCAATACTATTGACAAGACATTTTTTGCGGTTGTTCGTCTTGCCAACAGTGTTGTTTAGCGATTCTTTTAGAATATTTCGCTGTAGTGAAGCATTTGAAAAAATCTCTCATGTCTTGAAAGGTCTTATACTAGTCTTGTGCAGGACACTATTACATACATACACACTTCCCTACTACATTCTAGATCTATTTTATTTATTTTATGGCCTGTTTCTACATAACAAGTAAGCCCTCAGGCAAGCAAGCGGTACACAGGCAAGTACGTAACAAAATGAGTTTTTATAGTACACTTGTCTAGCTTACGTTGTATTTGGTATCACTTTTTGTATTTTTAATTTCATTATTGCCATGGTATACAATTTGGTATTTGAGTTAATTTTTTTCCATATTAGAAGCATAACTTAGTGGCAGCCCTAGGAGAAAATCATACAAAATAAAAAACAGCTGCTTTTAAATTACAATAAAATATTAGGTCAGTTCGTTTATTTATCAAACAAAATCGAATAACTGAATAAATTTTGATTATTTTTCCTAGAAAGCATTAAATAATATTTGTATAAATTAAAAAAGGCTGCATCGCAGATTTTTAATTAATAACATCGTTAGTGACACTCTTTTCTTATTTTCGGTATATTATAATTTTTTTCACATATTATTAAAGCATTAAGATTTGGCTGAAACAAGTCAAAAAGCTTTCGTGCTTTATGTCTTTCAATTAGTTCAAATTATTGTATTTGCTTAAATAAACATAAAAAGAAAAAGGATTTCATCCATTATATACGATATGTACATACATATATATATCGCCAGATAGTTACTAATTTGCTGCATTTAATGGACATGCTCCCAATCTTCTTGCTTTGAATACAGCTAGATCCAAGATAATAATGAATAAAAAACTTTACACTGAAATCTGGTTCAAAGCACATCAATTTATGTATATATGAAAAAAAAAATAATGGGCCTTATCATGGTTGGCGGTTTTCGACTTCAAATTCAACGATTTGTAGTTGATTAAAGAAAAAAAGCTATATTTTTCTTTAATTTAGTACAATGCGCCTGACTTTCGCAGCAACTTTGCCAATCACAATAAGGGGCAATGCTTAGTTAACTTGAAAATTATGGATATGAGACAACTTTGGGGTTTAATATCTTTTAATATATTTGAAATGTAGAAAAATGTATTAGAGATATAAAAAATATATTTCATATACATAAAACCTATGCACTTTTTCTAATTATGTTACACATCATACAAGAAAACGAAAGAAGAATTTACTTGAAAATAAAATTCACAAAAAAGAAAAATGTAACCGCTATTTTCGGCAACCATTTATTCAGTAAAAACTTGCAATTACTCAGACTCAAATTACTTTGTCAATATTTTGTATAAACGAACGAAATTCAATATAATACAGCGAGGCTCAGTAAAAAGTTTCAAGTACTCGAACAAACCTATTATTACTTACCTTGAACAAATATATGTGAACAAAATTGAAAATAAAATTGTGATGAAAATTCATACACATATGGCATATAATGTAAAAATGTTTGGATTTATGCATGCAGTTTCCATAATGGTTCCATTAGACGATTGTGTGGACATTAGATTTCTTATTTAATGAGTAAAAACCTATTTTAATTTCCACACAAGTACCTTTTTGTGATTGTCTGTATTTGACATTAGATACAATTGGAATTGTTATGTAGAAACAACAAATAAAAAAGTATTACGTATTTTACTCAGAAAAAGTTGACACTTGTTTTATGAAACCCCAAAGCCAAATTTTGTACTCATATGAAAATAATTTTTGAGTTACTTGTAATATAGAAACATGCCATTATTGTTGTTTTGTGTGTATTTTATTTGTAGATTTGTAATTTGTAGTTTTGAGAAACGGGCCCCTGATTACCAAAGTACCCCAAGATTTTTTAAGATAGCACTTAAGACTTGAAAGTGTTCTAAAAAAAAACTACAAACAAAAGCACATAATATGTTTGTTATTTTTTATTTATCAAATTTCAATTACTGTCTTGTAATATTAAACAATCTTTTCAGTTTGAACTCATTTCATAATGTTTGCTGGGAATGTTTAATAGTATCTGATTGTGTGCTTATGTTCACTTATTACAATGCACTTGATATTTAATATTTCAATTAAGGCCCGTAATCTCAAAGGGCTTTTCATAACAGAAATGTAACAAAAGGAAAAAAAAAGACTGGTAATTCCAAAAATAAACCATTATGCGCAAATACACTTTGGACTGAATGCAAACAAATACCCGTGTACAATAAATAACAGCAGGGAGAAGATGGCCATAAATACATAGATATTACAAATATTTTCAATGTGGGCATATTTGTAGATATATGTTCATACAAATATAGGTCCATGAGTATGTATGTAGGTATGTGTGTTCCTATAACGTTATAATTGAGCTTAAGTTTGTGTATTCAGGTATTTGTGCGTAAAAGGTAAAGAAAGATTCGCTTCTTGCTACATTATTAAGCCCCAAAAATCCCTAATAAAAACTTTGAGTCTTTTTTTTTAAGGTTAAGTGTCCAGGAGACGTACAAAAAAACCCATCAATCACATAGTTGTGTGCGTGCAGTCGTTTCTTTTCGGCTACACGTACACGTTGTCGGCACTGATTGATGAGAATCAAAAAATTTTGATATTTTTATTTGACGGCTGATTATTTGTACGTCTCCAAATCTGATTGACGAGAAAACGTCATTTGCTTTGTGTTATTTGCTCTGTGACGACATGGAGAAGTGCGCGGATGAAAAAAATTAATTTGCACTTTATGAAAATGTACCATTGATCTTTGTAAAAAACCAAACAATCAAAAGTCTACAAACAGTTGTATGATTATTATAAATACTATATGATATTCTCTAATTTTTCTAATCTTAATGGGTAGTATGAATAAAAAATTACTTAAAAATTGTTTTTAAAAACCCAAATACATATGTATTTATGTATGTGAATTTTGTGTTTAAAAAAGTTTTTAACTAAAAAGCAAATACATACGAGTATGTACATATTTTTTTATTCACACTACCGAATGTCTTGTTTTTATATTAAAAATCGTTTGTTTCGAATTTTTTTAAGGAAAATATGTTTGTTTTTTAGAGTGTTTTGAAGAACTAGAATTATTATAATTATAAATAATAATAATAATAATAGATGAAAAATGAGTGTTGAAGATAGAAAAATTATTATTTAGCTCTGTATATTTGTTTAATGTGTTTTTTTTATACAAAGATTTCATAAAGTTTTAATGCCGCTAATAACAAAAAATCATCATCTGAGGAAGACCTATATGCCATCGCACACAACGAACACAAAATTAAAATGCTGATTGACGATTTTATTTGTACGTCTCCGAAAAATCATCAATTAAACTACACTAACACATTCTTACCGATTGATGGCTTTTTTTGTACGTCTCCTGGACACTTTAACAAAGTGTTGCTGAATAGTGTTTTTGTCATGGTACCCATGGACATATTTATTAAATATAACGGATTCTTATCAGCTGATACGTTATAGCACTATACGATTTGAATAATTCTAACGTAATAACATGTGTATGTACTCGTAAAAAGCCCAGACAGACCTAATCGCAAACATATATATGACATTCAAATACATTTCCGCATCAGCCTAGACTATTTCGTAAGTTAATACTGATATTAGGGAGGTACACAAAATGTACGCAAAAATTATTTTTACTTAAGTGTTTATTAAATAAATAAATTCATTATTAAAGTTTTTCTCCCATATTTAAAAAAAATTTAAATGAGTTTGCAATGTATTTTTTATAAAATTTTGCATACCAAAAAAAAAAACATTAAAAATATCTCAAGAAAAGTTACACCCCTAATGAATATTTGTGTGTGTTTTTACAAGCATTTATTTGCTGCGTAAAACCTGTAGTGTCTGCAGATGTTATTACCTTTAATTCTTGTTTTTGCTTGTGTTATGCATTTTTTTTTTACTTTTTTTTCATATTTTGTTGGTTGTCGTCCAAAAAAAAAAAAAAAACCTGTTCACAATAATCCCTACATAATAATAGTTGTTTTGTCTACCCCTTGTAGGTCATATAAATTGTGTAATTCCATTCTTATATGGGTGACTGACTTATTTGTTATGTTTTGAGATTTTATTTAATGCTAAACTAAAGTACTTAAATGCTTTGTTGTCACACAAAGAATGCGAAATATTAGCCAAATAGCATTTTATGTTTTAAAAAAGCAAAACATATTTTATATGAACATTTTAGTGAAATGGCTGGTAACTGGTAAAAAAGAATACAGACAATTTTTTTCTCCAATTATTACTTTCGATTGTAATAAAATTGTTAATAATATATTAAAAATTAAATTGAGTCAATTGAACTTTTGTTTAAAAATTAAAGTTCACTAAAAGTTTAATTAAACATTTAATTGTCATTCAATATTTGATTGATTAAAATGTTTGATTGATACAATTAAATTTTTATTTATTTTTTTTTTTTTGCAAGTGAAGTTGTTGATTCGAGAACTATTTTTTCTGTAAAATAAATTTTTGTTTCATTTTTTAATTAATTAAAAAGTATTATCGGACTTATTCCATATAAAACCAACCAAAAAATCTAGATTTTGAGACCGACCCTCTCCAAATCGAACCAAACTCGATATGGTAGTTAAGTTTTGTACAACTAACATTTCACCAAAAAATTTTTAATAATATTGCCAGTGGTTCCCAAATTATGATGCATACAATGTACGAAAAAATACAAAATTTTCTTAAAACTGCCTTCATATAAATTGTTATAACTTTTTTAATTACTAGGCTAGCCGAATGATGTATGCCTTGTTTCAAAGGCATTATACTGGTGCTTTAACGACCATAAAAAAAATTTTCACATTTAGAGATTTTGTTTTTTTACAATCCACGATTCATGATGCTGTAACTAAAAAATGGTACTTTTAAAATTAAAAAAAAAATATGTATTATTGTTTACACCCTTCACTATGTCATCACCAAATCCCTATATGGTACTCTTGCAGGTTTCTGAGATATAAATAAAACTTTCAGCAAAGAAAGAAAAATAAATAAATTTTGTGTATATAAGAAAATATATTTTTATTAAAAAAAAAACTGATTTAGTGTAAACAGATTTCGATATTGGCTAATGTTTTAAGATAAAATACGTTGAAAAAGTGTCATCAATTGTTAACTGCTGCAATCCATTTAAAAAGTTGGGTCATACGAATTTCAATAAAAATCTTAGAAAACTACTGGCCTGGATGTTGGAGTTTATAGATGATAAAACTATTTCGACTTATTATCGAATTTGTACTTCTTGCAGGATTTACCTATCACAACTTAAAAAATCTGAAGAAGTACATACTTATGACAATTTGGACACAAAGATTTTAGAATTTTCTGTTTGATAATTATAATTTGGTTTTTAATTTGCGTGTTAATTTGTTTTTTTACTAAGCATTTTGTTCAACAAAAAAAAAGTGTAATATATACGTATAGGGTGTTTTTTAAGAGGTATAGAACTTTGAATTGAAATAAAACACAAAAAAATCGTTTTAATGTCCATCAATTTGGCTTTATTGGAAGGATAATTTTATGCCATTAATGTTTAAATATGATTTCGGGCATGTGGCCGCCGCGGCTGGCTCGAATAAAGCCAATTCTACAGGTCCAATTTTCAACCACTTTTTCGAGCATATGGGGCTGTATGTTGGCAATAACGCCACGAATGTTGGCTTCCAAGTCCCCTTACGTTTGTGGTTTGTTGGCGTAGACGAGCGACTTCACACATCCCCAAAGAAAATAATCCAATGGTGTCAAATCACACGATCTTGGTGGCCAATTGACAGGTCCATTCCGCGAAATTATGCGCTCATCGAATGTTTCCTTCAATAAATCGATTGTGACGTGCGCTGTGTGGCATGTAGAGCCGTCTTGTTGGAACCACAACTCATCCACATTCATGCCATCCAATTCGGGAACAAAATAGTCGGTTAGTCGGCTCCAATTGCTGTGCACGGTAGCGAATCGATTCATTCGGGTCCTCTTCAACACTTTGCTCTACAGCGGCAATTGTTTTTTCGGTGCGCACTGTTCGACGTCTCTGCGGATGCGTATTATCACATAGAGTAAACGTAGTGCGAAAACGATCCATGGTTAACCGAATTAATTGCTCTGATGGACGATTATGTCGACCATAAAATGGACGGAGCTTGCGGTAAACTTCGCGAACTGAACCACTATTTTCGAAATAAATTTGCACGATTTGCAAGCGTTGTTCTTTTGTCAACATATTCATGATGAAATGGCAAACCAAACTAAATATTAATCACTTGACAGCTGACAAAATGGCCGCCAGTTAAAAAAGTGATGCCAACTTAAAGTTCTATACCCCAATAAAAAACACCCTTTACATTAAAATATTTATTTTTTTCAATATACACGAAATTTATTTATTTTTTTTTTCTTTGCTGAAAGTTTTATTTATATCTCAGAAACCTGCCGGAGTACCATATATATATATATATTTTTTAAATTTTAAAAGTACCATTTTTTTAGTTACAGCATCATGAATCGTGGATTGCAAAAAAAAACAACATCTATAATTGTGATAACCAGGGACAGGGGTTTCATGTTTTTTCCCTTAACTCTGATAATGGCAAGAACGAAATATCTTTACGAAACAATGAATTTGCGTAAAATGGCATCGCTTTGTTAGTGCATATTTTTGCATATTTTTCCAAATATGCATATTTTTGCATAATTTATTCATAAATGCATATTATTGTCTTATATTTTGATATAAATGCTGATTTTGTGTCATATTTTCTCAAAAATTCAAATTTCCAAAAACGTTGCAAAACTGTTTTGGCAACTTTATTCGCTTGCATTGTTGTAGAATTGTGGAACGATTGTACAAGCACACAGACCTGCCAAATTTAATGAAAATTGTAATTTTGATCATTTAAAATTGTCTGCTATTAAAGCCGAAAGTAGTGAAACAATTATGCTGAAACTTGATATTTTTTTTCTAAATTATAATGGATTCAAAGTCCAAATCTAATGCAGAGTTAAATAAATATACAACACGTATAAAAAGAATCATTTAAATTTGATCCGATTGCATCCACAGATATTACAATGCCTTTTTCAATGCACAAAAGTTTTCTAAGAACAAATTGATAGGACTTCACATTCGATAATATATATGGGCGATTCTATTCTAGACAACTTTTAACATCAACTTTCAAATCATGTTTTGATACTTTTTTTGATGCCAATTTAAAGTAAAATATCGATATTTTATAATAATATAATTTTTTTATACGTAACCTTTTAAGCTTTATTTAAAAATATAAACTTGTTGTGCACTTCGAAGCATTAAGATTCATAGATTTGCACCCGCCATGTTGCACCCGTCATGACTTAAAGGCAAATTTCTTATTATTGGATTATATTTCTCTACGATGTTTGATTTTATAATCATCGTCTGATATCTCATCTTTCACAATAAAAATGAAGAATACAATAAAAGTTTAAAAATTAGCAGAGTTTTGTGTTTCTGTGGTATGATCTTATGAAAGTGGGCCAATTTGGTTGCACCCATCATGCACTTTAAAGCTGTCTCGTGGCTATTTCAGCGTTTCATATAAATTCTTGTAAATAGATAACAATAGTATACAAAAAAATTTTACCCCTTCTAGAAATGACTTAATTGAAAATGTGTTTCTTTCCATTAGTAAAAGGCGTTTAAAGCGTCTAAATGTTGCACCCATCAGGAAAGAATCGCCCATATGTAAATATAAATAAAAAAAATTTGAATGAAAATAAATAAATAACAACACTTTTCTTTTTTTATTTACATACGTATCGCGAGTTTGGAGTCAAAAATGCAGGTTTATTTCAGGTTTATTTGACAAATTTCCCATAGAAATATGTCAAATAAGCACTTAATAAACCTTAAATATTTTTTATGATTACGGCCATTAATATAAAAGGCTTGTACACGCACCTCTTGAGAAAAGAAAATATTTTTATGTGTTTATTTAGTGATATGTAGATTGAAAGCTTTACTTTTGAATAATTTTTTTTTAAGATATGTGCATATTTATTTGTTTTTAGTGCATATTTTGCATTAGTGATGTCATATTTTATGCGCCTAAAATAACTTTTTTAAATGCATGAACTCCTTGTCCCTGGTGATAACCTTTTTTATTTTTATGGTAGTTGAAGACTATTATAATACCTTTAAAACAAGGCATAAATCATTCGGCTAGCCTAGTAATTAAAAACGTTATAACAATTTATATGAAGACAGTTTTAAGAAAATTTTGTATTTTTTCATACATCGTATGCATCATAATTTGGGAACCACTGGCAATATTATTAAATTTTTTTTGGTGAAATGTTAGTTCTACAATCGAGTTTGGTTTGATTCAGAACGGGTCGGGCGCAATCACTCGTTGGTTTTATATGGAATAAGTCACATATGACATTCAAATACATTTCCGCATCAGCCTAGAATATTTCGTAAATTAATACTGATATTAGGGAGGTACACAAAATGTACTCAAAAATTAATTTTGCTTAAGTGTTTATTACTTTTTGGTGCAAAAATAAATAAATTCATTATTAAAGTTTTTCTCCCATATTAAAAAAAAAAAATAAAAATAAATGAGTTTGATATGTATTTTATATAAAATTTTGCATACCAAATTTTTTTAAACTAGATTTAAAATATAATTATTTTTTTTTTTGACTTATAAGTAAAAGCCTATAAGTTTAATGTCTAAATAAAAAAAATTAAATAAAAAAAAAATACATTAAAAACATCACAAGAAAAGTTACCTCCCTAATGAATATTTGTGTGTATTTAAAAGCATTTATTTGCTGCGTAAAACTTTTAGTGTCTGCAGATGTTATTACCTTTAATTATTTTTTTTTCTTGTGTCATGTATTTTTATTACTTTTTTTTCATATTTTGTTGGTTGTCGTCCAAAAAAGAAACTAAACTTGTAAATAATAATACCTACATAATATTTGTTTTGTCTGCCCCTTGTAGGTCATATTAATTGTGTAATTCCATTCTTATATGGGTGACTTATTTATTTTATAGTTTGAGATTTTATTTAATGCTAAACTAAAGTACTTAAATGCTTTGTTGTCACCCAAAAATGCGAAATATTAGCCAAATGGCATTTTATGTTTTAAAAAGCAAAACATATTTTATATGAACATTTTAGTGAAATGACTAAGCAACTGGTAAAAAAGGATACAGAAAATTTTTTTCTCCAATTAATTCGCCTTATTTTGAATGGCGTCGTCGACTTCACATCAAGACGACAGTAAATTTTGTCACTTGTATACTCTTTATCGGCAAAAATTGGATCTTATTGAGAATCTCTTAATAATCTCTAAGGCTTTGTAAATTAATGGAGCATGTTGGAAGTAGTAAATTTTTGTCGACAAAGAGTAGACAAGTGACAATTTTTAGTGTCGTCTTAATATGACGTCGACGATGCCATTCACAATAAGGGAGATTACTTTCAATTGTAATAAAATTGTTAATAATATATTAAAAATTAAATTGAGTCAATTGAACTTTTGTTTAAAAATTAAAATTCACTAAAAGTTTAATTAAACATTTAATTGTCATTCAATATTTGATTGATTAAAAAGTTTAATTGATACAATTAAATTAAAATATATTTTTTTTGCAAGTGAAGTTGTTGATTCGAGAACTATTTTTTGTGTGTCTCTTTGTAAAATAAATTTTTGTTTAATTATTTAATTAATTTAAAAGTATAATCGACAGAATTAAATTTTTAATTGATTTTTTTTAAGTAAAGTTCTTGATTGGAGAAATAGTTTTTTCTCTGTGTCTTTTTATGCGAATGTAAAATAACCTAAAATGACTTCAAATAAGCACATTTTCTAACTTCGTTCTGCATATATGTAGATTTTATTTCTTAAAACGAGAAACTTTTACTCTTGCACTCGTATAGCAAATGTGGAATGTGTTGTTATGCATTTACCAAAAGTAGAAAGCAAATAAAATCTAACAAAAAATACCTACGAAATATCTGTTACAGGAAAACATGTTGAGCTTAAAGGAAACTGTAAAAGACAGCAAGACAGACAAACAAGCAAATAATGAAAACTGAAGGGGCAACCATATGCAATCGTTTGCAATGTTTGTTTGAAATACTCGAAACAAATACTTGCATCAGTTTTGTAGATGCCATTGAACGCCTCGACGATACTTTTCATGTAGTTCGGTCACTCCAGTCTGTTGTATTATTATTGGATTAAGAAAGAGAAGAGACCAATTATAACTTTATAGTTTTTAACTTGGACATAAGCAAAATAACTATTCCTATTTGTTAGTTTTTTTTTTTAAATTCAATTTACAACTTACACTGTGCGACAAGATTAAACCTTTTTTCGAAAATAACAAGCTTTTGACTAGAGATTCTCCCCTATTGTGAATAATAATTGGGAATTTTGCTGCCATAAAATTTTTATTCCCCCTCAAAGGGAAAAATGCTATAGTGAATATCTTGTTAATTTTTCCCCGCTCTCAGCTATCTGCACGCAGGGAAAAGATATGGTTGTAGAATGGTTGAGAAAACAATATTATTATTCTCTGAAACAAATGTGTGGTCGTTGAAGACTAGTTATTGTTATTTTAAACATTAATTGCGTTACGATAAACAAAGTAATGCTTGAATTTAATAATAACATTACATTCATATTTATTATTACATTCATTATTACATTCATAAAAAGTGTGTGATATGGTTACAGTTTAACAATATAGTTTTGTTAAAAATTTATAACTACAACACAATTTTTGTTATTATGTAAAAATAATATATTGTAAATAACAATATGTATAATGTTATCCAAAACCAACTCAATTGCTTATAACTTTGTCATTTTTCGGTCGATTTTCTTCTGGTTGGTCTTAGGTCTTAGGTCTTACGTAAAAGTATCATCTTTACGTACATGAACAGAAACCAGACGTTTTTTTTTAACAATTTGTACTTTTCTGTCGGCATAGAATCACTGTAAAATATGATTTTTTTTTTTTTGTGGAAAATGTGCCCTATTTTCATCGATATTTTTTGAATCCTCATCTCAATACCTTGCATTTGAATACCAAGAACGGCCCAATCGGACATTCTAGCTCGAGATATGATCTGTCAAGTGGAAAAAGTTCGAAAAAATTAAAAAAATTAAAATATCTCGAAGACTGTTCCATAAAAAAATTAACCTTGATTTTCGAATTCAGCTGAAGAAAATACATAAGGAAAATTACATCTCATCAAATGTACATGAAAAATATATAATTTTGTAAACTAGTGTTATCGCTTATGTGTAAAATTCAAGAGCTATTTGCTTTTCGATGCCCATTCAAAACGCCTATAAACGTATATCTATGTGATCTCTTTTCTCCAGAATCTTTCATTATAATACTATTACAATTTTTCTGTATTGTACAGTGTTATCATACATAATTTAATTCTTCGGTAAATGTAATGCCTGACATTAACTTCAACACTCTTGACTGCAGGCTTACTCCATTATATGAACACCTAGACAAATATTCAAATACATAAATAATGTGTATTGTAAGTCTATGTATGCATGCATGTATGTATGTATGTATGTATGTACAAGCTACTGCTGTGTTTCTACGAGATATCACCAGGCCAATAAAAGTGGCTACAGCAAATGGAAGAAATATTAATATTAAGGAGGCTCAAAATTAATACTTTAATTCATATGAGATTATAAAACGAAAAATAACTACTCGTATAAGATACAGTCTTACAAAATAATTGCAATTTTGCTCAGTGCTACTTTTGAGTATTAAGATTAGAAGAGTGCCATTAATTAAAAATCAGATTATATCGACTTTAATACTTTTACTTTCTTATCATAAGTTTAAAGCCCTGTCGGAAAGTATCACCGCCTGTCCCACGATGTCGACAGCAAACGTTCGTTTATTACTAATATTAAAAACAAGAACAAATTTTCTTATTTTATTATTTTATAATACAGGGTGGGCCAAAAGAAACCAAGGGGTGTAAAAGTTTAATAACTTTTTTGTTTATTAATTTTTTTTTATTTTTTCTTTCAGATTATATAGACAACACTTGGAGAATTTATAATGGAGAGGTTCACAACTGAACAGAGAACCAGAACAATAGAATTTTATTATTTAAACCAGAGATCAATTATTTTAACGCAAAGAGCATATCGTCGACATTTTAACGTCAGAATTTCGCCCTCTGAAGCGATGATTCGTTGCTTAGTTAATCGTCATCACCAACATGGCAGCGTAAGAGATTTGCCTCGAACCGGTAGACCACGTTTAAGTCGCACTGCGGAAAATATTGAACGAGTACAGCAAAGTGTTAACGAAGCACCAGAAACATCTGGCAGAAGGCGTTCCGCTCAGCTAGAAATGTCTCGTACTTCACTACGGCGCATTTTAAAAAAAGATTTACAGTTATACCCATATAAGGTGCAATTGGTCCAAGAATTAAAACCCGCAGATCATCGGCAACGTCTAAATTTTGCAGTTAAATTTCAAGAGTTGGCCAGAAATGAAATCAACTTTATTGAAAATTTGATTATGAGTGATGAAGCTCATTTTCATTTGAATGGCTTTGTTAATAAGCAGAACTGTAGGTTCTGGGGTTCTCAAAATCCAAGAGCCATTCATCAAGGCCAATTGCACCCCATCAGGTGTACAGTATGGTGTGGGATCACATCTGAAAATGTCATTGGGCCCTAATTCCTCGAGAATGAAGATGGAAGTGCTGTAAATGGAGAGCGGTATCGGTTTATGATAGAAAATTTTTTACGTCCTGCTCTTGAAAACAGACCTGGTATGTGGTTTCAGCAGGACGGAGCCACTGCCCATACTGCCCGAGACACAATGGCACTTTTAAGTCAAATTTTCGGAGAGCGAATAATTTCTCGAAATTCGGAAATTATTTGGCCAGCGCGATCGCCAGATTTGACAGCACTCGACTATTTTTTTTTGGGGTTTTTTGAAGGAGCGATTGTATGTGAACAAGCCAGAGACAATCCTTGAACTCAAGGCAAACATTGTTGCAGAAATTCGAACGCTACAGCCACAAGTTTTGAAAGATGTTATGGAAAATGCTCTAAAAAGAGCCCATCAGTGGGAAGCTGAAAACGGTGGTCATTTAAGAGACATCATTTTTCATACTTAGTGTAAAAAAATTTCCATTTTGTATATAATATAATCTGAAAGAAAAAATAAAAAAAGTTAATAAACAAAAAAGTTATTAAACTTTTACACCCCTTGGTTTCTTTTGGCCCACCCTGTATAAGTTGTCGAGCGAACGTTTTCTGTCGACATCATGAGTCGTTAAAGACCTTTTTGAATTATTTCAATTAGAAATGGGCGCGTGTCGTTTTTTTCGTGAAAGAACACTCACGACTCAACAAGAATTTTTCGTGACAAAAAATCAGATTTTGGCGTGGTCGGGTCGTTTCGCGTTTAGCAAAATTGATACGAACAACACGAATCGATTTCAGGTGTAAAATATGTATGCATTAATTTCCAATAAAAAAAGCAATGTGAGTCCGATCACAGAGGAGATGTGTAAACATCTAGTAATGAAAAAATTTTTTAAGTTGGAAGTACTTATGCTTTTAGTATATTTTTTAAATTAACTGCCACTTCCACTATGTCGAAAGAAAAACTATGCGAAAGAAACCTAGTCGCTCGAATTCTAATACATTTTCATTCCACAATGTCGTCAGCTTTCTTTCGCTTGTGGTTACGTATGTCATTTTTTTGTTTTACGTGTTTATAAATTAAAGTAGTGCCAATTTGTATATTTCAAGTATTTCTAGCGATTTTTTTAAACTTACTAACATTTATATGAAAATAAATACTACCATATTGAATAACGAAAAAGAATTCAACAAAATAGTCGCACAACAACAGCATGTTATTACTGTTTTGCTTTACAACTACATTCGTTTTGTTTAACATGTGCGAGTACTTTTTGTAATGAACATAAAACAATAATCAAAACAAAAGTGTTCAATAATATTTTGATAAATATTTTATGACTTTTCTCTACAAATAAAAAATAAATTGAAGAAATAGGAATAAAAAAAATTATAATGTGACAAAATAATAATTTCAGAAGCTTTACTGAATTATTTGCAAATAAATTTTACTACACGAAAGCAAAATAGCAAGTGAGTGATTTTGACATAGTGTTCGCTTTGTTGACGACTCATTCGAATTAGTGGTATGAAAATCTGTATGAAAACACTTACGTTTTCTTGCGTCTTGTCGTTCGAGTCAATGTTCGTATAGAAGTAAGATAGAGAAATGGAAATCAGTTTTCTTTCGCTTAGAATGCGAATGAAGACCTTCTCTCGAAATAGTGGAAGAGGCAGTAATTAATTAAAAGTATCAAAACTTTCAATATTGTAAATACATAGGAATTTGTTGGTTTTTGTTTGTTTTATTAAACTTATTTGGTTTTACTAACCAAAAAAGTTGGGCACACTGCAGTATATGTATATGTACTGCATTAAAAATTGCAGTAAGCAGTAAATTTACTGATTACTAAAAAAAATTCAGTAAATTTTTACTGCTAATGAAATTTAATTTGCATTACCAGTAAAATCGTAGGGCCGTAATCATAATAAAATTGTAGCAAGTGGCGAAGTTTTTTCATTCAAATTTTGAAACTTTTGTATGAAAAACATTTAGCCACTTGGTAGAATTTCATTATGAATACGGGCATCACTGATTACTGAAAATTCAATGCACCTCATCATATAACAAATCATTTAGGCAATTTATAAAAATTGTAGAAAAAAATTTTAGTAATCAGTAAAAATTTACTTGTTAAACATTTGTTATTGTTTTTACTGAAACTTTAGTGGTACTGCAGTGCTCATCTATGGTAAATGCCTTTACTTTTAGTTTTTAATTTTTAATTCCTGTTGTTCATCGTTTAGTTGTTGCTGTTCTTATTGTTGTGTACGCATTGCATTCGGTAAAGTGCGACTTTGACTCACGCACATTCGGTTTTGAGCATTTTTTTGGTTTAGCCTTCTTCCTTTTTTAAGTTTTTTCAGTTTAAACGTTTTTTTTTTCAGTTTTATCGCTTTTTTTCTCGTTTTGGCCTTTGTTTTTCTCTTTTTGGGGTTTTTTAATTTTCGCATTTTTTTCAATTTGGCGATTTTTTTCATTTTGGCGATTTTTTTCTGTTTCTGGGGTTTTTTTCTTTTTGGCGATTTTTTCATTTTGGCGATTTTTGTGTTTAAGTGTTTTTCATTTTGGCGATTTTTCCGGTTTTTCGCGATTTATTTTAGTCCTAGAAATTTTTTTTAATATGGTGCTTTTTTAGTTTTGGCGATTTTTTTAGATTTGGCGATTTTATATTTTTTTGGTTAGTTTTACCGTTTTTGAAAATTTCAATAGTTTTGCTCTTACGGTTTCTAAGATACAGCAAGTTGTCAAAATTACAAAGTCAAAATTGCATTAACTGATGGTACACCCATTGATTTAAATTTTTTTAATTTAGTGTTAATTGTTGTAGTCTGTATAAAAATACACCAACTTTTAAAATTTCAAGTGTATATATGTACATACAATTGTATGTATATTACATGAGATTTTAACATTTTTCGTTGCTCGTTTTGGAACACCCTTTAATTTTTAACTCTCATGTATTTGTTGTTGTAGTGGCCAAATGTCTACACACTGTGTCCAAATTTCAGGTCCGTAGCTCTTACGGTTTATTTTCAGCTTTGGTGTACGGAACCCTAATAAAGCAATTATCAAACTAAATAAAACAAACAAAAACCAGCAAATGCCTATGTATTTACAATATTTTAAATAAGTTTGTATTGCTTCTTTCAAACACTAATACACTCATACATATGTAGCTCACAACGATTTGACAACGCGGTGTGAATCTCAGCAAAATTTGTGATTGTATTGTGAAAAAGAATTTTACCCCCTAGCGTATAGATGTTTACACATAAAAATTGAAGATTATGTATCGTTAAATACGCAACACCAGGGGCCTAATTCCTGCACTCGTGATCGGAATTGCATTCGAATAGAAATTAATATCGATGGCTAGAAATTTTCGGATGATGTCACTCGTTACCAAGCGAATCGAGTTTTTGTTTCAGTGTTGACAACACTGAATAAATTGTAAGCAAAAGCATATGTTTGTATATATGTATGTGTGCAAAAACATATGTATGTACGTACATACACACGTATATGCAGAAAAAAGAAACGAATATAAATAAATGTTATTTTCATTTTAATTTAATTAATAACTTATAATAATAAATTAGTGTAAAGTTAGAGAATTAGTGTAAAGTTAGAGCTACATTTTCGATTCTTTTATTGGTTGATCAGAAGCAGTGAATTTGTTATTTAGAGGCTCCCAGAGTTGGTTGATTTTTTTTATATTTTATTTTATTATTTGCCAAGTCAGTGTGATTTGTTATATTTGAAGTCAACTAGAAATTTTCTAATTTGTATTTTTATACGTACATTTGTGCATTCATTCATTTATAAATAAATAATATAAATATTGAACATACATTTTCCTTTGCTTCGCTCTTTCTATGTTAAACATGATTTCGAATGCCTTTTTACTTGCGAGTAAAAACACGAACGGTTGCATTCGAATCTAAGCACGTTATCGAATGCTGTCATTAGAAATTTCGATATGTGTTATTCGAAACCGAATGCGAAAATCCCAAAAGTTAAAAAACTCGAACATTCGAGTAATAACTCGCTCGCAATCGAATGCGAGAATTAGGCCCCAGCAAATTTGTTGATAGTGGCTAGGTGTCTTAAACTTAAGGTTATGAAATTAAACAAAACTATGTATGTATTTTAATATAAAAAAATTATTTTTTGCTTTCGTGCGTGTTGTGCAGTATCTTGTTGAGAAAATCTTTCGAGTGCGTGTCGAGTCGTGTTCGGTTTGAAAAATTCGACACGCGCCCATCTCTAAATTGGATACACTTCTTATATTGTCCTTAGAGGTGTTTAGTCGTTAAAATTTGAGGCATGTCTGCTGTTATTCCGCATTCTTATCCACTAAACTAATATAATTTTAGTCACAATCAGTTTTACATTTTTACTGTTCGACCTAACTTTTGCGACCTAAATTTTTCCTAAATTTAAATTTTTTAAATTTAATAAATAAAGATATTCATGGCACAAAAATTACGACAGCAGTTCATTCCAAAGGGCAATATTATTAAGCAAAATTATCGAATGTGGAGTTACTTCAATCCACAATCAAAACAATTTTAAAAGTAACATACATCAGTACACAATGTTCTGGAATTAATCATATTAAAATATTGTTTCATATTTCGCAAATTCGCAGCGTTGTAATCACAAAAACTACTTCTGATTTTGTCACATGCGAATGCCTTGATTTTTTGCAATTATCTTGCAAATGAAAAATTGTACAAAATCGAATTTCATATCAATTACAGGCCTTATTTAGAGCTGTAAGTTACGTTTATTGTCAAAACAAAAAAATGTTTTATTTTGATGTCTTTTCATTTTAAATGTATGCAACAACGGTCATGTTCGACATTATGACTATGCAAGTTTTTTTGCTGTCATACTTTTTGTGCCACCAAATAATTTTTTTTGTAAAATTGACTCGCTTAACTGAATAAATTTTTTGGAATAAAAATTGCAAAATTAATTTTATAAAAAAGACTATGAGTTTTTTTTTTGTTCTTTGAACTATAATTAATTCAACTTAATTTTGAATTCACTTAATTTCAATTATTGCTAGACATTTTATTTTATTTCAATTGATTTTATTTTATTTGATTTTATTTTTATTATTTTTTGTGTTTCGATCCACCCTAATACTTTTTGCCACACTGCAGACAAGTGTGTCCAGTCGATTTTATTATCCTACAGACAAATAGTTTAAATATTTTTGCATGGTTTTATTAAAAAATTTCCAATTATTTTATTTTCTAAAACGTATATTTTAAATTAAATAGTTTTGTTGTGCAAAGAAAACAGAAAAACTATACGACAGAAGAAAATAATAATAAAGTGACAAAAAAAAAGGAAAAATAGTAATAAAAAGAAAAAAAATAAAATAAATTAAAAACTAATTGAATATGCTTAGGAAAAAAATAAAAAAATAGTTATGTATAGTAATTGGAAAAATATTGTTTTTTCAAAATTAATCTAGTGAAATAATATGTAACACATACATACATTTTTAAATTTATAAAACGTAATTAAATTTATCAGACATAAAATAGCTTTATGAAAACTGATAAGTTAAAAAAAAAATTACATGTGCCACCTGCTATACGAGTATATGCCTCTCCATACATTTGATTTTTCTAGTTCTAGCACCTTTGATTAAATGAGTGAGTAAGGATCATCCTCTGAAGCTGGGCCTACTAAAAAAAATATTATTTTCTGTAAATCTCTTTGATGCCTAAACTGTCAAATTGTTTCTCTGTGCCACTGTATTGCAGTATTGAAGGCGAGAGTTAGTGGAATAAAATAATCGAACTAACAAAAAAAACAAAAAATTAATAAAACTGTTGAATATATTCCATACTTGAGCAATGAAAACGTTTCATGATTTGTTATGGCGATTTATCAAAAGCTGGGACAAGAACTTCGGACCACCTTTTATTAATATAATTCAATTAATTTATTTATATAAAATTCTGACATTTTCATTTTATTAAAGGATCAGATCTAAACTTTTAAATCTCGGATACAAGTTTTGAACACATAGACCACAACAGGCTACCGATCACAATCTGCCAGAAATAAAATCACCCCTATCGTGAATAAAGAGTGAAAAGGGAAAAGTGAAAAAATTTGTGTGAAAAATATTATGCACGATAAGGCGAATCAAGAAGGGGAACACTAACTAAGGGAAAAGTGAAAAAATTCTTGTAAAAAATATTATTCACGATAAGGGAAATCAAGAACGGGAAGATATTTCTGGGAAAAAAATTATTCACGATTGCAATTTGTAGAAAAGGGAAAATATCTCGAGGGGTGAATACATATGTTTGTATGAAAATCACTATTTTGACGAAACCACAGCTACACGGCTACACGACCACTTTTGTCGACAACTTTTGCTAATTACTATTTTTGTAACTAAAACTGGGAAAATACAGTGCTGCCAATATAATACAAAATGTGCAATGAATGATAGTTTAAGGCCATGACTCACACTATCTATACAATCGCACGATTCACGACAAAGTACAACCCTGATCTGATGAATTTCTTATTATCTTTTGATTTCATAAACTATATCATACCAGTGTTGTATTTTCTCCAAAGTCACACGATTGTATAGGATAGTGAATATTAGCTTTTAATATTATTGGAATTATTTATAAAGGCTGATTTTTTAGCAACTTTCCTTTTTGGCAACACTGCGATTGGCAACTCAGCTGTTTTCGCGTATTATGTGTCTGTTAAACATGTTCCGTTTGGTCTATAATTTAACCATGAATCGACCCTCATACGAACAACGCTTGCAGATTATTAACTGGTGCGCAATAGCTACGTCTTATGAATGCACCCTATATAATTGAGTAGCTGATAGAGACCTGCGCAAACAGTCTTGAAATGTAAATACCTCTTTTTTTTAATTTATTCTGTATTTTTTAAATGTATTCTCCAAACCAATAATAAATGCTGTCGTATAATAAGCGAAGCAATATGGATGCCTTGGTGTTCGTATATATGAGTGTTAACAAGCGATGTCGCGAAGACTTTTTGTTCATAACAAACAATCAAAAGAAGTAGTGTTGATGACTGTATGTTTGTTTTTTTTTTGCATATTGTACGTTTGAGTGTGTGTGTGCAAGATGTAGATGGTAAGCTATTATGTATTTAAGCGCATACAACTAATGTCAATGCATGTGTGTGCGCAGAAAAATAAAAAAATCATACACACATACATGTATGACGTTTGCATACGCGTCCATGCGTAGAAGGAAGCAAGCATCACAAATTCTTCCGTCACGAATTATTTTCTTCTTTACTCCTATGCCAACAGTCTTGTTAAGCGTTTCTTTTAGAAGATTTCGCTTATGTCTTAAAACTTTTTATAAGTGGTCTTGTGCAGGACTTTAGGAGCTGACTACACGGCGACGGCAGCGTCAACAGCAGTTGTAGTCGTGTTGTCGTGCAGCCTGCTGTGTTTGATTTAGTCTCCTCTGTTAAGAGTATTTTGTTCTTGCGTTAAAACCTTGTTATTATTTTTGTGTTGTATAGTGTTATAAAAAGAATTTCGTTAGTAATTAAATAAATATTTTTCTATTAGTTATTTCTATTGATTTTCTAATTAAGTTTCTTTTTTATGATTTCACCCATAGTGACGTTTACAATGTTTGATTCTTGTAGTGTTCGTGCTGCATGCAATTAAGTTTTTTGTTTAAATTTTACATACAAATTTATACAATTATGAGGAATAATAATTTGAAAGTTAAAAAGAATAAATTTTCGTAAATTAATAATAATAAATTTTTGTATTTTTTTAAAAGCTTAACAGCCTTATTTATAAAACTTATTAAGGCTTTATAAAGAGTTTTTAAAAGAAATTTTCATAAAAAAAAGATTTTTCTTAAAAAGCATTTATAAAACCTTAATAATTTTTATAAATAAGGCTGTAAATATTTTTAATAATTTTTTTTTTAAACAATCGTTTATTTTTTCTATTTTCAGGTAAGCTGATGTTTATTAATTAAATTATTTTATTTAAGGTAAATTTATTTTAAAAGAATTTTGAAGATATTTGCCGTAAGGGTGGCCCAAAATTTTAAACTACTTCAAGTGAAGTGGACTTAATTTTTGCTTAAGCTTTCTTAAAGTGTGCTAATGTTGCGTTGTGAAAGTTTCTGTCCAGTTTTGGGGGAGTTTATATGATTTAGGCGCAAATTCAGAGTCTTTAGTTAACCACAGAAGGTGGTTTAACCAATGAAATTGATAAGAAAAATCTTTAGTTAAATCACGGGCGTTAGTTAACTATAGACTGTGAATTTGGGCCAGTAGTTGCTTTGTGAGCCTTCGGGACCACGTTTTCAGTACAAAAGTCTGCTCATGCCTGGATGGGAATGTCATGAATTTAAATTATGTTTCTTGCTTGAGCATTTATTTATAATATGAGTTTTCAAGCCCTGGATGGGAATGTACATGTACAAGAGCACATACGCGTTAGCTTTGGTTGTGAAATTCAAACACATTTATTTCATTGACAAGGGTAAATATTTTAATTACACTTACGTATCCAGCATTTCGATTGATAAAAATATATATTATATGCTGTTTAAAAAAATTTGTTCTTATCAGTTAAAAAAAATGTGTTTTAATTTCACAACCACAGCTACCGCGTATGTGTTCTTATCAGTTAACATGTATATTTCCATCCATGGCTGGAAAACTCATATTATAAATAAATGCTCAAGCAAGGAACATAATTTAATTTTGTACTGAAAACGTGGTCCCGAAACCTCACAAAACAACTACTTGTACCTAATAAATGCTCTCAAACTGTCTCACGATGTCACCAGAAATCGTTCGATCTAATACTTACATTGAAAATAGCAACAAATTTTTTAATGTTATTGTTATTAGCAATGCAAGTTGTCGATCGAACGATATCTGCTGACATCGTGGGACAGGCCGTTAAAAAAAATAATTTAAAAAAATATCCTAAAAGCATTTCAATGTTTGAAAGAAAAGCAACAACCTCCCTTCTAACAAATACTTGTGTTATTAGATTTTTTTTAGTCTATGTATTTTCCTGAGTGTAATAATATCATTGTCACTTTTAATCAATTTTATTATTGTGTAGATATAAAAAGTTGAGGTCAGAGCAGAATACATTTTCTTCGTAAATCATTCTATTTTGTTGGTTAACCACTCTGTATTGTATACATACATATATTATTCTTTTCATCTAGATATACAAACACTTTTATATATTTACTACTCTATATAAATATAAAGTAAAAACAATTTATGGTTTAACCACAATATGCAAAATATTCTCAAAAGAGAAAATTTATTGTAATAATTGTCAATTAAATGCATAAACTCAGGAATAAGGAATTTCCTTGCTACAAAATACTAGTATTACGAAAATGTTTAAAAAAAATATTTTAAACATCAGTTAAAATAGCTGAAGAATTTAATTATTAATAAACAGGTCGGACTTATCAAATTTATAAAATAATAAAAGTTCTTAAGCCTGCCAAATTTGGTGTAAAAAATAATTTATTTGTATAGTACAGCAATCGTTGGATCATATTAACAATTTCACAGTAAGAGAAAATTTATTCTCTAAATTTTGTATTTGGCATTCCATGCCAAATCAAACGGTTTGGATATTTTTATTTCATAAATTTTGTGACATATTTACATAAGTACCCCTTAACAGAGCCGTCCTGGTAAATTTTTCGATTTTTTATAGCTATGCTATTTATGGCGCGATACAGGAGTTATGACGTGATTTTCGTAACAAAAATAATCGACACTATTACAGTTATCAATTTATTTTTGTTTTGATTTCTTTGTACTTAAAAGCAGAGTGAGAAAATACACAAAACAAACTGTTTGATTTTGTTTTATTTCGTTCTTTGAAGTGAGTGAAATGGAAACAAAACAAAAATAATGAGAACGACGATTTGCTCGATTTCTTTTTATTTTGTTTTTGCACATGAACACAAGCCAGGGAATGAAGCCGATCAGCTGTAAGCCGGCTAACAAACAATACATAAATTTAACCACACGTCGTTAGCAAAGAAAATAATGGGAAATAAATGGAAACGTTTTGAAATATTTGCAGATAGTTCGACATCATTTAATATAATTTTATTGCATTGTTATTTCACACATGAAATTTGTTTTATATAGCTAAGCAGCAAAGCTATAACTTGGTGTTCTACGACACCACTCTTCTTTTTTTTTATTTTATTTTTTTTATTAAAAATTCAAGCAATTTTGTTTTAGAAAAAAATCAATTAAAAGAATTTATTTAAAAGATTTCGATCTAATTTCTGGACTATTAACGTTTTCGAAACCATTTAAAAGTTTCTCAGAATAATCTTGAAATTGCTTCAAAAAGTTAATAGGTCAGAAATTAAATTGAAATGTATTGAATAAATTCAACTAAATAATTGATTTTTCTTTGTAAAATAAAATTGATGTAATTTTTAATTAAAAATTTATTTTATAAAATCACTGCCTTTGGAAATGGGCTAACAAACGTAACACGCATTTTATTTAAATAACGTTCATGTACTCAAGCATGATGGATCTTCAATTTAATCATGATTACGAGTGAGTCCCGCCGGCGTGATTCAAGTTTCTTAAAAAAAAAACAAAAACAAAAATATATATATGGCACTAAATCACATCATTTCGAAATATATTTTCGTAAATCGTGCAATATGCGATGTAAGACTGGGTTCACATGCAGCAATTTTTCTTGGGCAATTTTTTAGTCTATGAGTCATTATTTATTTATTTAGTTATTATATATTCTTCTCTCCCCCATAAAGTCAAATGTTTCTTAACAAATATTGCTGTGTGTGAACTAGAGATGAGCGATATTTCGATATCTGTTACTTTTTCATAGCGATTGAAAACTCACTAATCACAACTGTGACTGAATTTATCAAGTAACACGTTTTACAAACTGTGAATATTCTTGTATGCTTATTTTACAGTAAATAAAGCAGAAATATAATATATTTTTGTAGAAAAAAAAATCGTAAAATATTGTCAAATCGTCTTTTCTGTACAGCTCTCACATTTTGCCTTTTATTGTCTTTCTGCCTCTTTTACGGCAATATTCAATATATGGAAGGGACTTATTGTGAAATACTAATAAATACTGTTAAAGCAGAAGTGCTCAAATGTGTTAAACCGTAATCACCGGTCACTGTTTAATTTCACTGCTGCTCTTCTTATTAGATTTTATTAAATACTGCTAAACTGTCACAGCTTTAAAGAATATCGATTTAGAAATCACGTTCACTAAGCGCGACATTATTAAACGAATCACGGTATCGCTCATCTCTAGTGTGAACTCAGCCTTATATCGTATATAACTTAAAAGTCATGAGATTTTTGGCCTGTCCCACGATATCGAAATTAAACGTTCGATCGTTTACATATATTGAAAACAAAAACTAATTTTATATACGAAAACTTTTCAACTCCAATAATCTATAGCTAAACACGAAGACACACGCACACACACACACACACACAAACAGTTTTAGTTGCCTTTTTCGTAAGCCTTGAAAAATATGTTGAAATATGCATGTTGTGCTGTTGTTTTTTTTTTCTTCTGGTCTTTTTTTTAATTTATACAATTTTTAATATTTTATTCATATTCCATCCATATTCAATATTAAAAAATATAAAACCAAATAATCGTACATAAATGAATATAGAGTTTATGTTATTACATTCAAGCATTCATTTTATTTATTATATTTATTTGTGTTTCTGGTGTAAGAGCTGTTGTTGTTTTATATTTACATTTATTAATTTTTTATTTACAAAATCTGTTTGTGTGTTTTATTATTTAATATATTTTTTTTTTGTAATACCATTTACAAATATTTGCCAATTTTAGTGTTTTTCTATTTAAGGTTTTATTGAATTTTGTTTACTGCTAAAATGTTTAGTAAAATTTTATTTCTGTATTTAAAATAAGTTAAAAATTTTAAAGAAAATAATACATTTTTTTTACAAATGTCGGTGGGGTGATGACTCCTCATTTCATTCCATAATTAACTTCACACAAAATGCACTATAGGAAAGTTAGTTGGGGAGTGTGAATTCTGTATTCATCAGTGTTGCCAGTTTGACGTTATATGTACGAAACTAAAAAATTTTAATTACCCAGCTAAAAAAATATGTATGAAGCATATATGACATCCCATATATGGTTCGGATCCGAAAAATGAGGGTATATGGGCATATATGATTATATATATTCATACATTTTCATACATGTATGTGTAAATTCCCTCCACAGTATGCAAAGTTCATATTCGTATACTCTTGATTCACAAATTACTAAAATTAAATTTTTTTAGACTTAAGAGAGAGGTTGTATTTAATGAAACATTTGCTTGGACAAATAATTCAAAAAGAACTAAAAGTCATTTCATTCATCAAAAGGTGAATCAATTATTTAAGAAACACATAAATCATATTCGTACATAACATTTAGCTTAAGAAATCAGATTAAAAACTAATGCAATTAATTATAAACGAAAAAATAATCCGTCTAACAATAGTTTTCAATACAGTAATATGAACTTTGTTTCTTATCTAGAGAATTTTGTTATTTTCTATAAAATTAATGACTGGATTATCCCTTTGATTATTTGATATATTAAATGGGGCCAAAATGTATAAAATCATACAAGAATGGTTTTATTGTAACAAAAGTTTTTCTTTTTTAAACGTTGAGGGTACGCATATAAACTTTGCATACCGTATGTATTTGCTAATGGATTACCAATTCACCAGTGATAAAATTCCCAGCTTTTTTCATTGCAAAAACGATCTTATGTGAGATATCATGTATGCATACATTCTTATATGGCTCCATATATAAAATCTTATATTTATATATGGATCCACATATGAAGAGCTTCATAATTAAATTTTCATATATGAGATCATATATTACAACACATTTCATATATTAGTCCATATATTAGTTTATACATAATAAATAGTTTTGCCATGTATAATCCCATATATTGCCATACATGAATTCATACATATTCATATATATTTATATATATTCATATATTAAAAATATATGGACCATATATAATTTTTTTAGCTGGGTAGTTTTTATTATTATTGTTCCAACTTCATTTGTTTTTATATTTGATTTGATTAGGCTAAAGGTCGTATCGCTTTGTAAGGCAAATTATATGTTGTTATTATTAATGAACAAATAATGCCAATGTTAATTGTAAATATTCTGACAAACATGTAGTAGAATGGAACAATTAGCTGATTTCGAAGGTCGCAACACCTTCATCATCATAAGCGCTCTTTGTGTTTGGTCCACTATGTGTGGTGTCAGTTAATGTAGATTTCTGCTTTATATACTCAGCTTTTCATTGATTTTATAAAATTGTAATACGATGAAATCAAAACAATAAACATATTCCATTTGCAATTTGACGGTCCACTTGACTAGAAAATGTATATGGTAAGTTCTAATTTTTGTGAATGATTATGATATAAAGTTTTTAGATGAGTCGACGGCTGCCTGAATTGTGGAAACAGTGTCTGAATTTTTATTATTATTTTCTTCCTCTGGTTTGATGAATTTATAAAAAATTATTTTAATCAAGAAAAAATTAAGTTTTCATTCTATTAAACTCTTACGGATTTTGGATTTTTATTTTACGAATAAAAATATTCAGTAAAAATATTATTTGATTTTTAAATTTATTATCTTAATGCAAAATAATGTTTTTTTCTGGGCATGAAATTAACTTCTCTCAATTTTCTTCTCAAATCACGTACAAAAATTTTAAGTTTGTTTTAAACTCGCTTTTGAGTGGTGGGTGACCAACAAGTTGGTCTAAACCATGGGTGACCAAGATAAATTTAAGGTTGTGTAAGTGAGCGAAAAAGATAAACACACAGGCAGAAACAATTAATAAAAGTAATTCTTATATGAACTTTTTTATGAAAGAATTTTTTTCTAGAAAACCATTTCAACAAAAAGTAATAAATAAACATTATTATTCACTTAATTTCTGACTAAAAACCAATTTGTAAGAGAAAATAATTTTTAATTTTCATGTGAGCAAAAGCATTTTTTAACATAAAAAGCATACATAATAAATTTCTCGCAGTGCGTTCTGGGAAAATGAGTAAAAAGATAAGCAAAATTTTATCTCAGATAAGACAAAATGAAAGAGAATAAGAATACGTGTGAATTCGATTTGCAAAAATTTGCTACATGATGTTCACCCATGGTCTAAACCAGAGTTGAGTTGATTCAATTTCGCTCTTTAACATCAATATATACTAATGATATTGCTTGCAGAGTTACCTCTCTAACAGCTGAATGTCAGTAAATCACACCCTTTTTTTGTGCTGTTATTAAAACTCAATAAAAATTCTTACTGTTGTTTGATTGTTTTGTAAAGCAATCAAATAACTTACAAAAGCATGTTGACTATATGAAGTTCTAAGATAATAAAACATTGCGTATTAATTAATAGTTTTTCTCGTATTAATATAATTTATAAAATAAAATGTGCCTAGCTATTTGATTTTATAATATTACATAAAAGTATAAATGTCAGAAGGGGTTTTAAGAAATTTTCAAAACAATCATGCTGATTCATTGCTTTAGTGAATCATATGAATGAATAGAAATTGCAAGCAGTGGCATGCATTTATTAACAACAGTCTCATTGATATGAATCATGCCATAGCATCAAGCCAGCTCAATATTCATTTTAGAAAATGCAAAAGTATGCCGTTTGATTCGTAATCATACAGATCTCTGGTGTAAACACATGTGGTTTTCTCCAGACCTGGCAACCCTTATACATAATTAGCACCAATGAAACAGGGGGGCTTGTTTGTAACATGATTCTCGTACGCAAAATATTGTTTTTAACATTGCCAATACCATATTAATATTCTTTCTTAAGAACATAAATGAAAAAATAAACTTAAGCCTGCTTAAGAAAATTTTGTATTTAAGAAATAATATGCATGTGAATGTATGTATATGCATGGACAGAAATATTTATTAATATTTCCTTTACACATGAATTCACTCAAAGTTCAAATAATAATGAACATTATTTTGGTTGTCAGTTCCGAAGTGAAAGGAAATTATAATAATGTTGTCGTTTCTTAAACTTTGGCATATTTTCGCTGAAACAAATATTTGTTGAACAACGAAATTTTAGTGTTTATCGCTTAAAGTATTTTCAAAACATTTAGAGCTGTCTATTGATTTTGCAGCTTGTTATTTTTTGCAATGTTTTTCAAACAAAACTTTTTATCACAAAAACTGCATATGACTTGAAAAGCCAATTTGAATGTTTTGGACACTGGAAATTAAAAGCGAAAATATCTCCCCTTTGTTCAAAAAACCATACACAAAATATTTCTTAATTTCACTTCAAAATTATAGGTATTAGCATTTCCATTATGTCGAACGTGACTCTGCGGGACATATGTAATATGAACAATAGCTCTAGATTAATCCCACAATTGATGCTAATTCTAATTTTGAATAATTTTTCGTTTTGAAAATAACTGCACAAACCAATCCATTCGCATGTGACAGAAAACAGAATTTTATATTGTGACCAACGATTAAAACGCTGATTTCAGTGGAACCAATATTTTAATGTGTTTCATTTAAGAATGTTATGCACTGATGTTTTTTTAAAAGAGTTTTAATTTTCCCCTAAAATTATTAATATTTTTTAAATTAAATTTTATTCACAGACTTACGTGACATTTTTTTCATCATGATCTTTATAGTGTTTCTATTACTCCATTTACGGAGTTATTAATGAATAAGCTTAGTGAAAATTTTTCTAACTTTGTCCCGGTCCACACTTGCAATTTTTTTTGCAGCAACTTTTTATTTTTTAGTGGAAAAGAGGGAGAGAAAAATACAAAATGTATGTGTTTCTATATCAACACTCTCCCACATATTCAGGAGTTGCTGCTACGATTGCTATTTGCAACTCTGGACCAGTGTTGCCAGTTTAGGAAATTTGTCCCCAAATTGGGAATTTTTTTTTAGCGATTGGGGATGAAAATTTTGTGTTGGGGATCTGGAGATTTGTTGGGGATGATAACCAAATTTTAGGGGTTTTTTTGGGGATTTTGTTTATAACTGATGTGCGTCTGGCAAGTCTAAAAATGATTGTTACTATTCATAGTGAATGGTTTCTAATAAAGAAGAAGTAACAAGGCAGATTAACTACTAATGAATACTACCAAAAACATAAATACGTAACAAAATGCAATATGACTTGTTGGAAGCACTTCTTAAAATAAACACACACTTTAAAAATAATTCAATTTGTGGTGATAAATTTAATCCTTCTGCTGAAATGCTAAAGCATTTTAATTGCACTACTATGTAAAACACAATTTCTGATGCTGATGAATCGGAAGATTTTGATTCTGAAGTTTTTGAAATCGTAAACTTTGGTTAAAATTTTTTTATACTTGTGTATATTAAACTATGTGTAATTTTTTCTTTACAAGTTTTATAAGTACAAATTGAATTAATATGTAATGTAAATATAGCTATCAATATAAATGAATTTTATTGAATAAATATGTTATTTTTGTCACTATTTTTTAAATAAATTACAAAATTTTATTTTTTTCACAAAAGAAAAAATTTTAATTAAATAAAATTCAATTTGGGGATTTTCGGGGAGGACAAATAAAAAATTGGGTATAAGTTCTAAAAAAAAACTGGCAACACTGATCTGAATTGGGACTTACCAGAAGTATTCAACTAATTTAAAATTGTTTCTGCATGTATCTTGGCAACGCATTCTGCACTACTTTTAAAGCTTTTGCAAACGTTTGCTTGCATTGACAATCCGGATTTTGGTTTGATCGGCATTTCCAATTTCTGTGGACTTCTGGCGACTTTTTCTCTTACATATTTCGCCTTTTTCTTATATCATTTAATTTTTTCATTCAGCCAACGCTTTCCACTTTTTCAAGCATTACACATTCTTTCCTGGCTTTTTATAGCTTTGCTATTTATTGGGCGATACAGGGGTAGTTACGTGATTTTCGTAACGAAAATGATGGACACTGTTACAGTTATAAATTTATTTTTGTTTTGATTTCTTTGTATTTAAAGCAGTGTACGAAAATAAACGAACCAAATTGTTTGATTCTGTTTTGCTTCGTTGTTTGAAGTGAGTAAAACAAAAATAAAACAAAAACAATAAGAACTATTTCTCAGTCTTACGCCGCTAAAAAAGAAAATAATGTTAAATAAATGGAAACTTTTTGAAATATTTTTGCAGAGAATTTGAAATCATCATATAATATAATTATATTGCGTTGTTATTTCACACATGAAATTTGTTTTGTATAACCAAACAGCAAAGCTATATATATTTTATTCTATTATTATTTATCATGGTTCTATAATAATATTTAATCTTTCTTAAATTGTTTTCCGCCGCTTGCAACTCTCCTTATTTTTTTTTCGCAGTTGTTGCTCATCTAAATTTAAATAATTTTAAAGTATGAGACATTTTTGTATATATACTTTACATTTACGTTGTCGCACGTGACCAACTTTATCTATTGGTAAAACGATCATAGGTCTTTATGGTTCTTATTTTGTAAAACGCAACGTTTAGCTTTGGGAAATTTTATATGTATTTTGTTTTTGTGAATTAAATATTTTTCATAATAAAATTTGTCAACTTTGCAAGATTAAGCGCTATATATTTCAGCAAGGTTTATTTTTATTTTAATTGTATTAAGTATCTCTATTTGTGCTGAATATATTGTGAGCTTTCTGGATATAATTTCGACCCACTGATCACAAATGTTACGTTTCAATGTCGCAGGTGACATCGAAAATTTTACAATTAATTGCAATGGCATAGTTTCTTATAAATTCTTTTGTGACTCTGTGCATCAGAAACATTTTAGAATTAAAATGTTCACAAAATAATATTAAATTAAAGAAGCTAAAGATTTTAATTAACAAGACGGCAGATTAACAATTTGAAGTTGGTTTTTTCAATGGTAACTATTGGAATTAATTTAAATTTAAAATTTATTTGCTGGTGGTTCAGCATTGTCTCTATGCATTTCATTGTTGCTGTAACAAATCGTCAGTAGACTTCAATCACACATTTTGAACAGTGTTTTAAAATAAACTTATGGCAATATCTCTTAAATTACTAGAGGAAATACTAAATTTTATTGTATCTGCAGTTATTAAACGAATTGTAGCAACAATGTCCATTGGCAGTAATTTTACCAACTAAAATTGGTTAGATTACCACACATTTTGAACAGTGTTTTAAGCCTACTTAGGATTTCTTACAGCAACAATGAAATGCATATAGACAGTGCTGAACCATCAGCAAATAAATTTCAAATTAAAATAAACTTATGAAAATACGTCGAATAATAAATTTCTTAAATATTAGAATTAATAAATTTAATTAACAAAAAATTCTATTCATTCTATGTAACGAAAAAACAGTTCTTCCTTATAATAATATTAACAACTAAAATTGGTTAGATTAACCTTTCTTATTTTTTAACCGACTTCAAAAAAAAAGGAGGAGGTTAACAATTCGTCTGATTTTTTTTTTGGGTGTTACTTCATAACTCGGTACACTTTAGACCGATTGTAAAAATTCTTTTTTTGTCTGCGAGAGAATAGCTCCCCATTGCTCCCATTTTAAAACAAGTGGGCCACGGACACGCCCAGAATTTGTTTAATGTGATTTTATGATATTCTGCTTATTTGATTGCTAAGAAATCTAGAAAACAGCTTTGGTTCTTGCAATTGCACATTTTTAAAGTTGAAAAAATGGGCGGGTCTACGCCCATTAAAATTTCTTATAATATATCACGCGGTTCTACCTAACCGATTTTACGAACCTTACCACACACCTTGAGCAATAAAATAGACACAATCCTTCTTTAAAAAAATGGGCGGAGTCACGCCCACTGAAATTTAATTTTTTATGTTAAGTGATTCTACTTTACCGATTTTTACAAGACTTAACACGTACTCTGATCTCTAAAAATACACAATTTTTCATTTAAAAAATGGGCGGAGGTACGCCCATTAAAATTAATTTTTATATTTCACGTACTTATATTGAAGTCAGATTTTTTGGGCATAAAGAATTATTAGAGTTTAGTTTTGTCAAATGTATATATGTATCTCTTAAATTAGCAAAGGAAATAGTAAATTTTATTGTATCTGTAGTTATTAAACGAATTGTAGTAAAAATATCGTGCCATAACCGCCAAAATAGCTTAAGCGACATAATTTTCGAACCTTAATTTTTGACCAAAATCGTTTATTTGCGATCGTAAATAGTCGATTTTCGTCAAAAAAAAACCCAGTCCAAAAAATGTGTCGCTTGAGCTATTTTAGCGGTTATGGCTCGATATCTATTGACAGCAATTTTACTAATTTTAAAATTGGTTAGATTAACCAGACTAACTGTTGGTTCATTTAAATCGGGAAAAATAGCTTTTACTTGCAGTCAAATTGAAAATTGAAATTAATTCGATTATTTTTTCTTATTATTTTAAGTTCTAATATTTTCAACTGCGTACAATTGTTAAATTAAACAAGAAATTGGTAAAATATAGAAAAATTTTATATGTAAAAAATAATAAACAAAACAGTGCAACAGAAAAAAAAAATGTGAAGGGATTCCGATAATAGATTTTGTTAACCCCCCGTTGTCACATGCCAGTAGTTACTTGCAAGTAGTGTATATGTATTACTAACGAAAATCAGGAGAAATGTAAAAAACACAACAATTTTTTGAGTGGCTACACGACACAGTGCAAGTTAAAATATCGTCAACAAGTAAAGTTCTAGCTAACAGCGTTACTTCAACTGTTAGTGCAGTGTTGCCAAGAAGTCAATATTAAACTTTAATTGCATTGTTAATATATTTCTTTTATTAAAACATGAAATTTATGTTCAAACTTAGCTCTAAAGTGAGTCCATGCCATTTCTCAATATCCTTTTTATATATACAAAAAATCAGCCATAATACCAGCAAAATTAATGGAATAACTCTCTACTCGGCAACACTGTTTTTCGTTTTGTCACTTTCAGCGTTGTCAACTTGCTGCGTTTCGCACCATTTTGGGTGCTTTTTGAAATTTTTTGTGCGAAAAATTCCTTAGTTGGTGCGTGGTACGCTTTTTTTTAAATTTCGGTGCGTTTTTTAATTTTTGGTGGCACCAACGCAAATTTAACACAACAACTGGAAAATTCTTGTTGTGAAACTTGCAAATTTATATTTATAAAACATCACAATTTGAAATGAAATCTGTCTAATGTCCCGATGATAAAAATAATGATGAAAATATTAGCCTTATTAATTTGGAATAATTCATTTTTGATCTCTTTTTAAAAAGTTTTAAACAGAATTTATAAAATTAATGTACAAAAATGTATTATCTTGCAAACATATGTATGTGGCCTTAATTATGAAAGTTGTTAAGTCATACACATATGTACTTCTTTGGTCGAGATATTTAATAGATTACATTTGAACAAATCCAAAAATATTTTTTATTATGCAACAGTTTAATTTGGAGTTGTACTAGTCTCGATTAATATAAATTTATTTTACTATATCGAATCACAAATTTGTATGACTTATTCGACATTCATAATTAAGGGCACATGTTTACTATGTATTTACGAATTTGTTTAGTTAAATTTATTTAATTAATTAATACATATGTAGATATACTGTACAATCCTGTTTGTTATATTCTTAATATGGGAAAATGTAGTAAACTTCTGATAAATTGTTTTTTTATTATTATACTGTTTTCACACTGGCATTGTTTTAATAAAAGTTGGTTTTAACGTTAAAACCAACTGTTAAAACCTGGTTTTAGCATACAAATTGTTTTTGTTAAAACCAAATTAAAACCATTTTTGAATTGGTTTTAAGTTGGTTTTATGGAATGCAACCTTGTTTTCGCTGTGATAAATTCAGTGTGGCCAAGTTAAAATGACCGGCAGCAGCTGATAATGTTGTACCAGTTTCAACTTAAAAATGGATGCAGCAGCAACAATAATAAAAAAATTATGTGAAAAAAAAGTTTTTTGGAAAGAAAACAACGAAAAAATTTTAAATTGAACTGTGGAAAGTGAAAATAGACAGTATGACTGACATTTATCTGACTATAAAAAAGGTTTTTCTTATAATGTATTTGTGCATTTTTATATTATTAACAATATTTCCAAGCACTTCTTCATTCTGTATAAGCAGTTCCATAATTTAAAAAAATTTTATTTACAAAATATAAAATAATTTCCATTTTAGAGCGCATTGTGAAATATCTCAGTTTTTCATATAAACAAAAACAGTTGAACAGTATGTCCAAGAAGTGTTATTAAAAAGCAGAAAAAATTCAACAGCAAATACACGCATTTCGGCAAGAGATCTATTTTATTTTGAGCAAAGTTATTAGACAGCCTGTGATTTAAAACCTGAATTTAACAAACTTGCAGTGTGAAAGCAAAATCAGCTGTTTATGGTTTTAACGTTAAAACCAGGTTTTAACTTTCAGTGTGAAAACACTATTAAATATTTGAATAAAATGATATAAAACGAAACTTTTATTACTTTTGAATCCTTACTATTAATCGTTGATCTCTTTAAAAAGTTTTTTTTACAGAATTTATGAAATTTAAAAAAAAAATATTATCTATATAATAAAAATGAATATTAACAAATTTGTTAAGTTTTTATAGGTCTTATTTTTTTTAACCCTGAACTGTAAAAGCATGTTTAAGTGTTAAATTTTTAACATAGAAAAATAGTATTATCCTTTTTATGCAAAATTAATTCGATAAACATTTTAAACTAATACCTGATTTACATTAGGCATTTTTTCATGAAATTTCATGAATTTTGTTGCACGCAACTTTTTCTATTTGCTAATTGCAGCGCTATATAAGAGAATTTTATATAAAAAAAAGGACGTAGAATAAATCTCTGATACATTTTTAGAAACTTTTTTGATAAACGATGCTCCTCCAGGCCTCCTACTGACAAATAAAGAATTTTCATGCAACTAATTTCATGAAAAAAATGCTTAATGTAAATTAGGTATAAAAAAAGAAATTCTAAGCTTGGTGCGCGTTTTTTTCTCTATTTTGGTGCGTTTCGATATTTCAAAGTTGACAACGCTGGTAACTTTACTTGCGACAAGTGTGAAAATTTAAAAATTTTTTGAAATTTGAAATTTCAAAATTTCATTGCAAGCTTACTCGCAAGTGGAAAAAATGTGCATGTATTAGTAAAAAATGTGAGTGTATTGAGTTTTTTTTCACTTGCACTTGCATGTGGCAGCGGGGTGTAAAGGAGACCAATAATAAAAAAACAAGGGCTATTTATATTTTATAACTATCATCCCACTGTGCTATAGATATTATAGCATTGCACAGATACATCTGTTTGCACTAGTTTTGCCTTTTTTTTGGTTCTGGTATGAACAAATATGTTATTTATCGTTTTCTGTTACTAGTTGTAAATGTTGATTTTTTAAGCAATTATTGTATGGTTGGGCAATGAGCAAATGAAAACAACACATTTATTTTTTTTTGTTTTTCTAAGGCAAATAAGATACATAAAACTGCTTTTACCATAAGTGCCTTATGATGTGTTGAGAAAAAATGTAATTGGCTGATGAATGAATGAATGAAAGCAAAATTGCACATACATATGTAAGTAAATGATACATGTACATGAAACACATGCATTTGTAATTACTCTCAGAGCAAAATTTTCTCTTTCTCTCTCTATACTTTGGCTGCGCCACAAAATAACATAACGAACGTCCGCACATACATCTGCACACCATGTATTTGTTTCAATAGTGGTTTTTTCATATATTTGTATTACAATATCTATTTTTTGAGCAAAAACAGATCAAACAGTTGCTCAGCAGCAATACAATAAGCAATTGTTATTTGTTTTCAATGAGGTAGTTTAGACGAGAACAATTTTTAAGTCGCACAATTTTTGTTCTTTTCCAAATTACACGAGACTAATTCATCTGGCACAAAATGTATTCGTATACACAGCTGTGTGTGTGTTAGTGTTTTTAGTATTCATTTAACATTTGCTGTTTTTTAAGTTGTATGTGTATTGGTCTTATGCTGCTAATGCGGGGTTGAAGCTGGTTGAAAAGTTATGCCAACCGCAAAACCACTCTCTTTGCCTCTCTCACCAACAAACTGGCATGTTATGCCAGCACAATTATGCCCGTGTAAATCAGCGCAATTGTATTTTAATTTGGAAAAGCACGCACACACAATAACTCTTATACTAGTTCTGTCGCTCACACTACAATTATATGGTACATACCATGGTATATATGTATGTTTTGACTATACAAACGAGTATACAAATGCAACCCTTTAATAGATATAACGAATTAAAAATATGTAATACTTGTTATTAATAATTCTATATTGCAACTTCCAAATTACAGTTTATAGCACCAAAAATTAAAAAAAAAATTGAAATCGTAATGGGTTTTTAATAAACTTTATATCCACAAAGGATTAAATTTTTAAGCACTTGGTTGGATTAAATTCCTGTTAACAAAGTGCATTTTATTTTTTATTTTATTTTTTTATTTCAACTTTTAAATTATTTAATAAACAAAAGTTTTCCATTCATAATTTTCAAAAACACAAAAAGTATCAAATAAATAAATCTAAGCAAAACTAACATAAACACACTCAAAAAATAAAATGAAACCATTTGCTTGTTAAATTTGCAATAAATTATTTAAATTATCATCTGGTGCCTGTTGTAATGCTGCACCATGAAGTGTATTTTTTGTTGTTGTTGCTGTTGCTGTTGCATGTTTCGCCTTTAAACGAACATCTATGTAACCAAAAAAAATAAAAAAAAATAAAAAATAAATGCAAATAAATTTATAGTTTTTGAATAAATTGCTTTCCTTGTTTTATTTTTGTCTACTCGTATCTGTAAACATCCCGTTTTGTCTCTGTATGAAAAGAAATATGCCAGAATAAAATAATAAAAAAAATTATTATGAAAAAAGTATGTATTTAAGAAGTTTTAAAATAAAACTAAACGAAAAAAAATGATTAAATAAAATTAAAAGAAATGAAAACGCTGGCTGGCTGCTCTTTAAAATATGGTTTGTTTAAATTGTAAATCTGTAAGTTTGTGCAATATTGTATTTATTCGATGCTGAAAATTTTCCCTTTTGCCACAAGCAGGCATTAAAGGCAATTAAATAAGGAAGTTGTTGCAAGAGGCTATCAAATATAAATAATGACTATTGCTGTTGTGCTGCTGTAGCTGACTTCGGGCAAGTGAGTGTGGCAAGAAATGAAAGATTAAAATATGCGATTTTATTGCTTATTATTTTCGTTTTGTTGTGTTGCTACAATAAGTAAATTATTATTAATAGACTATGACATTTTTCATAAACAAAAGAATTTGTTATTTTGTACGTTTCGAGTAAATACTCGTACATGCAACATCGTATATGTGTAATTGTAAATTTTGTAATCAATCGCATACTCAAGAGTTAATTGACCCTTAAACACTTTTGTTTAAGAGGAAATGAAAAGTTTTAAAGTACAGTTTTTGGTTTTGAGTGCTCTCAATCAATCAACAAGGCTTATTGTAGTGCACAATGCACAATGTTTTTGTTTAAAAGTCAATATATCGAAATGGAAGGAGAATCCAATTAGCGGGGAATCAAGAATTGAAATTCTGACGGCACACAAAGGTTCTTTTATTTTTGACAACATGATGAGCAAAAAAAAAAAAAAAAAAATAACAGGTCGCTTTATGTTACTGGAGAGCAGGAAAGGGATAAAGCAAGTACAAGATGGTAAAGTTTCATATAAGATAGAGAGAAGAAAGGTTTAATTAATTTGTCTGCTATTGTGCATTTCAATAGTTTTTTTTAGGATCGCTGCAGCGCCTCTGGTGTTAACTAGATGCATTATGCAGTCATGTTATTGCTTACTATCGCCGTAGGAGGGCGCTTTGATATGCATTTGCTTAAAAACTTATGCATATCAGAAAATTCTTCAGATGTTGTTATGACTGGGTCTGCCAGGGATCGAACTTTTTATCTTAGAGACCACCATTTTCTTTAGTAGTCGACACCAGTCAAAGCATCTGTTTATTTTGTAACATCCTGATTGAATTCAAATTTATTTTTTTACCTTACTTTAAAATACTACGAGCATAAAAAGTTCTTTAAAATAATGCACTGAAACTGATAAAAAAAAAATGATAATCTAACTTCCTGGAGTATAAATTATTGTATTATTGGAGCCATGGGAGCTAGATCGGTCGATCTCACTGGCCATGGGATGTCCTCAAAGCGACTGATCAGTTTTTGGGGGAAATTTTCCCGCAGCAAATAAATCGAAGCTCTAGCTGTCTGTGCAGCTGCGCCATCCTGTTGAAACTACGTGTGTGTGAAGAATACGATGGATGAGCTCTCATGTTTAGCAAAAATAATTCCGTAATCATGCATCAATAATTTTCACTGTTGACATTCGTCGCCTGGCCTCGAGAATTTTCGAAAATAAAAATGGTCCAATTATCTCATACGTGGATAAGGCACACCAGACAGTTACCCTGGGGCAATGCCATCGTTTTTGATGTTTCAATCGATGGTTGCAGGTCCTTGGAGATAAGTAATGGCAGTTTTGCTTGTTAACGTTGGCCGTTTAAGGGAAAATGAGCCTCTTCGCTCCAAAAAATGGGATTTACAGTGCAAAAACGCTCCAACATCGTTTCACAAAATATTTGCGTAAATCAAAGTCACTTTCTTTCAGTTCTTGAGCAATTTGAATTTTAAAAGGATGGAACTTCAGATCCTTTTTTAAAACTTCATGTATAATCGCTCTTGGAAGTCTCAGTGAGGCTGTTCTTTTCCGTATTTAAAGTCGTGTATTTTCACGTAAATTGCTTTCAACTAGTTCAATGTTTTCGGGAGTCCTTGAAGATCAACTGGGCCCTGGCCGTGGGACATTCAAAGCCGAAGCAGTTGCGTGGAATCTCTGCACCCACGAACGAAACAAATTTACATTCGCTCCATCACGTATTCGCCGAATACCAAACTTTGAACAAAATTGTCGACTAGCAATTACGTAAGAATCATTACTCGTAAAAATGTCTCCACAGCGAACGCGCGATTCTCACTAGACCACTGCGACATCGTGACTAACAAATACGCACAATCGATCATTTTTGAAATAATCGTATTTAAAAATACCAATTTGCCACCAGACACCCTGTACTATTTTACTACGGCTGTTAAGTGTTTAAAAGTTCGCTGTTAATTGCAAAATGAGCTCTGTAAAATATTTTTGGCTTTTGTCTCTGCTAGTTAAATTTAAATCTATCTGCGCACACATGTCCTTTTAACTTTCCCTGTCACATATACAAGATAAAGATAAGATTATTTTAATACATACATGTGTATTTTGTTGGTCCTTCGACCAAAACCTTTATCATTACTTTGATTATACATTCACATTCCAATTCCTGTTTGGATGTCTTATATCTTAAGCTGGTTATAAAAGGGTCTGATGAAACTAGTAAGCTTCGAAAAATATGAGAGTTTGTTTGAAACTATATTGCATTTCCTAGAAAGCATTAATCTACTACATCATGTAGTCCTTACATCTTGCTTCTTCCGCCTCTTCATTTAGCATAACAATAGGAAGAATTGCTGCATCCATAATATCCTTTCCATGTAAGTATCACAGTCACAGTCTTGCGTATATCCCCATTATAATTTTTAAACTTTTCCGAATTGATTTATTATTTGTAATATTATTTGGAGAGAAGTTTTGAAGCAAACAACCCTGAAAAAGTGAAACCATATTCAGGTCCTGCTTAGCTTTGAATCATCTCTCTTTAAGAGAATTTTTGTCTTCTCTTTTTTTACAAAAGAAAGTAAAACGTTCCACAGCGCGAAGTGTTAAGGTTCAATCAGACGTGCCATATCTATGACCATAGAAAACAGCTGTTCGAACCAAACTTATGGGCAACACTGTATGTGAGTCGCCATAAAGCTGTAGCCAAGAAATCAATTGAATTTTGGTTTGGTTGTGGCTATGGTGGCATTATGGCTATGGCACGTCTAATTTAAGCTTTAGAGACTTTAAGGGCTAATAAATCAGTTCAAGTTAATCTCTGTTTTTGGTTTAAAATGTGTTTAAACCAGCAAACATATAAATCCATGAAGTATTTAAACCATCTGTAAACGCATAAAATTGGGCGTTTATGTTTTGCATTTAAAAAGCATTCAATTTTTTTCCAAGCTTCTACTTCTTCTTCAGATTTGATTCGATTTGTTCTCTTACACTCTATTGTTCCTTTATACTATTCTACTTTGCCAAGAATATATATAAGTTCTTTCTCAGTAAAATTTGAATGCTTTTAATTAAATGTTATTAAAGTTTTTGCCTTTTTGATTGTACAAAGAACTGATAGCCTGCTGCAAAACAGCTGTTTTTTGTCATTTGTTCTAGTGCTGCCACAGTATTAGTTTTTAAACTACACATGAGGTATGGTTCACTGATTTACTCCTGTTGAGTTTAAACCACATATGAATTAAAGTTTAGTTCAACTAAACCGCCGTTTAAACTTTAACTGATTTATTAGCCCTAAATGTTGCACAAAAATAATTCTTCTACTATTTCTTTAAAGAATGCCCAAACGTAATATTTTGCAAAGCTGAAGCGCTGAGGTATCCTATGCTAGAACCAGTCACTAGAAGGTTGTTTTAAAAAATATTAAATTATTATTATTATTATTATTATTATTATTATTATTATTATTATTATTATTATATCGAAATTTAATGTCAAATTACGATGATGCTTTTCAAGGCCGTATCTGCAATCATATTTTATTCACAACATTTGCAATAGGAAAGTAACTAGGATTTTTATCAAGCATCCATATACAATTTTTTTTCAGCTGAATCTTATTTTTAAAAATTTGCACTATTTCCCTCCTCTTTTCTCTGCCTTGAGCACAACCCACTGAATGCGTTACATTCTCAACATGCTAAAGATAAAAATGGTACCTGAGGGGGAAAGAAAACAAAAACAAAAAAAAAAATAAAATGTTAAAAAATTCCATTACCAGCTTGTTAAATTTTTGCAATTGGCAATTAATTTGCTTCTGCCCTTTAAGCAGCAGATTTTAATTTATTTTCAACTGCCAACAACAACAACAAAAAACACACAAATTAACACACCCACTCACACACACACACACACACACACACATACACACAAAAAGAAATGAAAAATTAAAACTTTTTAAATTGGTGTTGCCGTTGTTTGTTTGAACACACTTTTATACCGTTACTTTTTCCACCAAAATTAAATAACGGAAGAGTAATTTTTAAACTTTCGCAAGAAGGTTATAAACAACTTTATTTTCTTCTTTTTGGAGTCTCAATTAAAATTGCTGCAAAAATTAATGGCAACAACGACGAAGAAGATTGAATATATGTCGTCATTAAAGATGTTGATAGACTTTTATTTTATTTTTTTATGATGTGATAACAGGGTCTTGTTTAAGGGAGGTGCAATTTGTTATATACAAATATTTAGTGTAAAAAAACAAGAAACGTCTTGCAAAATAACAACGTTCGAACGACTAATTCTAATAGAGTAGACCAAAAACATAAATGTATATACATATATATGTATGTATATAAATATTTTGGCGCACAGTGGGGCCAAAGCACCTTTTTTCGCTTATCAATTCATATCTCCACAACTATGAAAATTAGGGTCAATAAATTGTATATGGGCAGCTCTTAGAGGAAACTGCATGCTCCAATAAAATATTGACGGTACAGGAGGGGGCAGATGTGTACCTCTCATAAAAAGTAATTAATATTTTTCCTAAATCGTCACACACTAAATTTGATGCGCATAATTCCTAAAACAAATCTAAATCTTAAGGGTATAAGAGTGTGGAGACGGGTGCCGCCAATACAAAAAAAAACTATTAATTAATTAACAAACCTGAACATTCTTAAATGTACATAACTTTAGTGTCTGGTGGCAATTTTCATAGCGCCGCACAGTGGGGTGAATGATAGAGAAAGTGGCGATTAATTCATAGAAGTCTTAATTTTAAAGTGTTGTTATTTTTTATTGATGAATATTAATTAATACATAAAAAACCAGCATTTAAAATAAAATTTTTTTCTTGTTGTCAACAGATTACAAAATATAAATTTTTTCAGTAACATAAATCAAAAGTAGGGATGTAAACGATACGCCATTTTGCCGATCCGATACCGATACGCATATTAAAATAGAACTCAAGTTAAAATTAACAAAATTCAAGTAGAGGAGTAATTCTTTTATTATACAAAATTACAGTGTAAGAGATTATTAATATTTAAAATTAATATTTGAATTCATTCTGAAATTTACAAAAAAACAAAACTAATAATTTTAATAAAATATATACATACATGATTTAGTATTGAGAGAACATTTCATTATTCATTTTAGTTGTTATGCAAAAAAAAAGCGTTGAAAATTTAAATGTTTGTTCAAAATAGCTCTAAAAAATTTAAGAAGTATCATCGTATCGATAAAAAAATATCGCCGACATCGATATATCGGCAAATCACAAGTATCGCCGATATATAGGAATCACTATCGGTTACATTCCTTATCAAAATTAATCGATTCTATCCAGTTTCTTGCACCATCTACTAATATAATAAACACATAATTGTGCAATTACTGCGTTTATACGGCTAGATAAAAAAAAACTTGGGAACTCTTCTGCTTAAAACTTACATATGCTTACAAAAATAATTCTGCCAAAAAAAACCGACTTCAGTGCAATGACCTGATAGAACATTTAAAAAAAATTCACGGAACCAAACTGGAAGTAAACTATTTAAATTTTTTTTTTGTAAATCTGTTGGTGAAGAAAAAGTACGTGAAATACAAAATTAAAATTTAAATGGGCGTAGAAAAATTGTGTTTTTCAAAGTTTAGGGTGAGTGTTAAGTTTTGTAAATCCGCAAAATAGAACCACTTAAAATAAAAAATGATTTTTGAGCTCAAGGTGTATGAAATATAAGAAATTTTAATCCATTTTTCAAGTTTAAAATTGTGTAATTATAAGAACCAATGCTGTTTGCTGGGCTTTGCAGCTATCAAATGAGTATAATATCATAAACTCAAATAAAAAAAAATTTGTGGGCGTACCCCCTCCCACTTTTTTACAAAGGACTAATTGGCAGCTATACCCTCTCAGACAAAATAAGAATTTTTTGTAATCTAAAATGTAACGAGTTACTAAGTAACAATGTCAAAAAAAAAAACACAGACGAATTGATAACTTCCTGCTTTTTTTAAGTCGATTGCAACGTATAAAATAACAAATAATTATATTTTTTAGCGCCATTATTACAACCTGAAGATAAAGTTCCTTATAGTTAACCTTAACATTAGCTAACGTGAACGAAAGTGACCATTAATTTTTTTCATTATTACAACTGTCCGATAAAATAAATAATACAAATGATGTATTGTGGCAACATTCGTGTAGATACCGGCTGCTTAAAATTCACTTTGAAACTTACCATGAGGATAAACCTGCTTAGCTTATCAGTCACTTTTACATTAATGTTTACTTGTAATAATCAAAATATATTTACCTGTTAGATAAAATCCTAAAGTTAACTATTTGTAAGTTCTAATAATGGCCCTTAATAGTCAATATTTTCCTCTAACGGCGAAGTTTTCTATTTGCAATAGATTTATTTGCGAATAAGTCGCCCGTAGAAACGTAGTAAATATCAATAATTGCACAATAATATTGCAAATGTATGTGTTGATTTGATTTTTTTTTAAGATTTCACTAAGGAACTAGCGCCTTAACAAAATTTTATTTCCGTCTTTGTTAATTAATTCAAATAAACTTATTGTTGATTCCTAAATTTTTCAAGAACACTCGTAATCAGGGTGACCGATGACATTTTTCAAAAAGTGGCACCAAATAGGGGATTTATCAAAAAAAAGGGGCAAAATTAAAAAAAAAACGAGAAAACTGCACTAAACTTTTTATTTTTAATGTATTTTCATATAACTCACCCTAAATAAAGGGAGTCAAAAAGTGGCAAGGCAGTCGAAAAAGGGGAAACGCAGTCGAAAAAGTGGCAAATTGCCACTTTAGTCGGTCAAACGGTCACGCTGCTCGTAATGACTGTCAGAATCATGCAACTTTTCTTGAATGATATATCGCTGTAAAAAGATTTGCCTCAAAAAAAAAAGACATAAAAATATGTATTTAATAACTCTTTTTGGAAAACTCTCTATTGCCACACAAAAGTTAATTTTACTTAGTAAAGCATGCAGTTTGCGAAGAGTCTTTGTAATAAATTTAATAAAGTGCTGTTCGAAGAATTTGTTTTAACACTTGATAAATGATTCACTCGCTAAAATAAACTGACTGACTCTCGGTGGCTAGAGATGGGCTGGTTGCTGGTTGCCGGTTTCTGCTGGTTTCCTGGTGATGCTGCTGCTTTTTGCCTCCATTATGCAACATTATTATTAGCACGTTTCATGTTTATGCATATGTTATAAATATTGTTTTTTCGCTTTTTTTTTGGATTTTAATAAAATTTCCTCCATAATTTCATGTACGTTGCGCCATTAAATTTTCTGCTCAGAACTCGTACGTTTGAACTCTGTAGTGGCAAACGAAGAAGTCGAGTATGTTTGTGAAAAACATGTGCACAAGAGAAACTCAAGTACTTTTGGAAAATGATATAAGAAATAAATTATTTTTTTACTGTTTCGTTTTCTATTTTAAGAAGAAGTTATTATAAGAAAAATAACATGTACATACATATGTATGAAATATTTATGTGCACATGTGTATAATGGAAATTTATGCACTTTAAACTTTACGTAGTCTGCAACCTAAATGTCTGCTACTTGGCCATTTTGTGTCAGTTTTGCTTCTCTCTCTCTCTCTCTCTCTAGATTTTGGTGTTATAACAACCATAATAATATCTAAAACATTTAACAAGTTATAAAGTAAAATATAGTTTTATTTGTATTTACTTAGTTGTAATAATGTAAGCAACAACAACGCTTACACATAAACATTTTCAAATTGCTTTTAAATACACTCACATAAAAATGTGTTTATCAATCATTAACACCAGCTTGAATGAGTGAGCGAGATAGAGAGAGGGATGGAGTTATTAAAATTGCTGTACACTTTGACAGCTGATTAGCTGCTGACATGATTGAGGGCTGAGTTAATCTTCTTGAGTGTTTCCACATTTACATATACGTTTGTCTATTCTTTTGCCTGTTTCTTTGGCGCCAAGTTCTTCGTTGTTGTTGTTTTTTTTCTTTCGAGATTATTCTTGTTTTTATTTTGGAAGTTCGATTAATCAAACTGTGTGAGCACATGTAAGTGTGCCAGTAATATTGATATTATTCATGTTTAACGTAGAGGCAGCAATATTTCAAAATATGTAAATGTTGCTGTCTAAAGACAAATTCTGTCAGAGGCAGATGCTTTATGTTTCTTTGGCTATAAGTATATATTTATAGTTAATATTAAAATTAAACCCTTACATTAGATTACAATATGTATTTTGTTAAATAAAACTATTTAAATATCGAAATATGTTATTAATTTAAAATACCTTTCGATGCATTATGTATAAAATATACAAACATATAAGTGTCCGACGCGGCTTTGCAGGGAATTGCACATTCGAAATGTCCAATTTTCCATAACGCTGACACATAAACATTTACATAAGTTATTTTGGCTTTGACATCCGCTCTGGTATGTGGTTTATTCGCCTAGACAGTCAGCTTAAGGAAGCCCTTTAAGAAAAAGACAAACACACCATCTCGTTGGTCAGTTTATATAACCTGGATGACCGTAGATAAATTTCATATTAAAATCTAAGAAAACAATAATTTTTCAGCAATAATTTTGCTTCATACTTGTTTCACGTTAATTCAACATGATTTATAGTAATAATGAAATAACCTTATTTCATATATTTATGATTTGATTAGGCTAAAATTCGTATCGCTTTGTAAGCCAAATTACATGTGATATTTATTAATGAACGAATAACACCAAAGTTAATTGTAAATATTCTGACAAACATGCAGTAGAACGGAACAACTAGCAGTTTTTGAAAGCCACTACACCTTAGCCTAATCAAATCATAAATAAAGAAACGAATGAAGTTCGAACAATAATAATAAAACCTTATTTCATGTTGATTCAACATCCCAAAACTGTTAAATCGAAATGAAGAATCATGTTAAATCAAAATTATTTTAAGTTGAATCAACATGAATTATATTTAATGCAATATAAAGGAAAATACATAATATTTTTCTTGGCTTCTCCGTCGAAACTTTGAGTTCGAATTCATCGCGTGGATAGTCAACTTGATTACCGCTGCTGCACTCACAACAACCTCAAACATTCTTTAAATATATACTAAATAAATACATACATACATCATGAATTAAATTTTGATCATTTAACATAAAATTTATTCGATATTAAATTTAGAGTTAAAAGAAGCACAAACTGTGAAGCTACTTTGGCTTAACTGCAGTATTCGAACTTGCGCTCCTACTACTAAAAGACTAGTAAAGCACTAGCACTAGTAGGGTCAAACCGCTTTTACGAAATCGACAAGAACGACCCATAAGGAATGGATTTAGAAGTTTAAAATACTCCCAGAAAGAGTTTCCTGTGAAAAAATTTTATAGAAATGTTGCACAAATTTTTTAGCTTAAATACCAGACTTACACGATTTTTGAGGTCACTTGAAGACAACAAACTGAAAAATGCGGGAACTTCAAATATCGGTTAAGCACGAGCTTTTTAATAAACTGACAAGACGTCGATACAAATCATATTAATTTGTCCCTGCTGCCAGAATGACTTCTTAAAACTTTGTAATTTTCTTCGGTATCAATAAATGTCCAAAAACCGAGTCTTGATTCAATTAGAAGCAACTTTATTTTCATTATTATTTGAGGTGGCATGGGCTGAGGTAGTTAGCACGTTGATTACAAAACTGAAGCTCGTGGGTTCGAGCTCGGTCTCCCACAGTCATTAAATAACAATACCACGCATTTTTCTGTTCTGCATTAGTGTCCCTTTGTATCAGTTGTTATAGGAAAGTTCAAGTTATGAAGGCATATACACTGGTCACTAAACTGCACCGAGGTCAGCAGATGTTGATCCTACTGTAACATCAAAACTACCTCCTTTGTCGGTATTGTTTAGTAAAAATCATCCGTGAAGTAAAATAACCAATTAAATGGGTACTAAACACAGTTTTAAAAATTTAATACTCCTCATTGACACCAGAGGCGCTGCAACTCTGCATTATTAAAAACGTCCAACAGAAGAGTTGTAAAAGAATGAGGCTTTCCTCTATCTCTTCCTTCACCACCTGTCTTCTCCATCACTATCCCTTGCCTAAAGAAGGCAATGCTTAGTAATAGTAATAGACATTCATTGCCTGAGTGTTACTTCTATTAAAAAAATATAAAAGATATTTTTTAAGAGTGTAAAATTTGATAAAATAAACACACATATTTGTCTCTATTTTTGGTCAAAAACCGAAAATATTATTATGATTTAAGTAACTTTAAAGTCTAAAAATTATGTCGTCGCCCATTTCTAAATACCTAGTGCAATATCAAATAACTAAAGGGTGTTTTTTATTGAGGTATAGAACTTTAAGTTGGCATCACTTTTTTAACTGGCGGCCATTTTGTCAGCTGTCAAGTGATTAATATTTAGTTTGGTTTGCCATTTCATCATGAACAGGTTGACAAAAGAACAACGCTTGCAAATCGTGCAAATTTATTTCGAAAATAATGGTTCAGTTCGCGAAGTTTACCGCAAGCTCCGTCCATTTTATGGTCGACATAATCGTCCATCAGAGCAATTAATTCGGTTAACCACGGATCGTTTTCGCACTACGTTTACTCTATGTGATAATACGCATCCGCAGAGACGTCGAACAGTGCGCACCGAAGAAACAATTGTCTACGCCAACAAACCAGAACCGTTAGGAGACTTGGAAGCCAACATTCGTGGCGTTATTGCCAACATACGGCCCCATATGCTCGAAAAAGTGGTTGAAAATTGGACCTGTAGAATTGGCTTTATTCGAGCCAGCCGCGGCCACATATCCGAAATCATATTTAAACATTAATGGCATAAAATTATCCTTCCAATAAAGCCAAATTGATGGACATTAAAACGATTTTCTTGTGTTTTATTTCAATTCGAAGTTCAAAACTCTTCAAGTCGAGCAAAAAAAAACTTTTTTGTTATTTTATTGAATGAAAATAAAATGAATGAAAATAAAATTTGTTTTGTTTCCTGTGAACTATTAAAAGTAAATCCAAATAACACAAAATATTTACTGTATAGAATATGTGTAAGATCATTATGAATCAAATCAGAGAATTTGTAAGTTATTTTAGTCAAAAAATCCCTCAATAATATATTAAAAGTACCAAATTTAAAATTTTAAAAAAATCTTATTTTTAGATAAGAAATCTTTTTTGTCGTTTTAACATGTCTAGAAACTTCAAAAATAAGATAAATCTTCACAAATGGTAACACTGGTGACCGATGACATTTTTCAAAAAGTGGCACCAAATACAGGATTTATCAAAAAGGGGGCAAATTTAAAAAAAAACGAGAAAACTACACTAAACTTTTTATTTTTAAAGTATTTTCATATAACTCACCCCAAAAAAAAGGGGACAAAAAGTGGTAAGGCAGTCGAAAAAGGGGAAAGGGAGTTGAAAAAATGGCAATTCGCCACTTTAGTCGGCAACTCTGGTAAAAATAAATAAAAATAAGCAGAAAAGGAGAAAAAAAAACTAAAAAGAAAAGTGGCGTTAATGTGCTCAACAATTGACAAATAGTTTAATATGTCAGCTTGTTTGTGTTCCTCAAAAAAGAAAATATTTTTCTTTAGTGTTTTGTTTTTGCTTTTGTTTTGTCTACGATTGCACTTGTGGTTTATAACGTTTGAAGTTTTAGCGATTTAGTTTTCTTTTCATTATTAATTTATTTGTGTGCAACTGTTTAGAGTTTTCCCACAATATTCTCGCTACTCTTTGATCTCATGCTTTTTATTGTCACATGATGATGATGGCATTAATTTTGGAACGCAACGGATGCATGTGAGGAAATGCAATTCTTTAGAAAATGTTGCGAAAAGAAAGAAAAATAATTGTGTGAAAAAGAAATTAGTGCATGTGCTTATTTTATTTAATTTAACAACTTTAAGGACTTTAATTGATGCGTTTTGTTAAGATTAATTTAGAAAAAAAGTTTTAAAAAACTATTTTTTTTTTTGCTTTGATTTATCAAACACAAAAAGTTGTATACTGTTGAGATATTTGCAAGTGCAATTCCATCAGATACATGTGCTGTTTACATTAGTCGTTTAAATATAGTTAGAAAAAATAAATCATGTAGAAATAATTATATATGCATTTTAATAAAAATCCAGTGACAGTTTTTACAGTGTCTTTGTATTAAATTATTGCAAGTTTGTTACTCAATGGCACAGAAAATGCAGAACAAATAGCTAAGAATTTAGCTCACAGATAGGATATTGCCTAAAGACTAAAAATATGGGCTGCCTGCCCATCGTCTATTAGAACCTTTTAATATTTTGTAAGTTATTATAATCAATAGATTTCGGTGAAATTTGAATGGTAATTAAATTTTTCCAACCCAGATATTATTAGTAGAGATGTGCACGTGAGTGTTTTCTGACTCACGACACGCACGCTCACGCTGAAAAATATTTTACTCACGCACTTTCGCGCACGAATGATTTTGAACATTTTCACGATCACGCACGCTCACGAACAAAATATTTTTAATCACGCACGAGTGGTTTACAACTTATCACGATCACGCACGCTCACGAAAAAGTAAATGTATAGTATAATTTTCATGTTTTTTGGGTTCAAAAATAGGTTCTTACATATACATATATACATATCTATGTATATATGTATGCTCGTGTTTTTTTAAAATTTACAATGTAAATTAAAATAAAGCAAAGTTAATTTAATATCATTTTAAATATTCATGTTCGCGGATATCATTTTAAATATTCGAATTCGAATTCTCGTATATCAAAAATTGACATTCCGCACTTGTATGTATGTATACATACATAATATAAATGTGAAGGTAAGGTGATCAATTAAATAAATGATAATCAAATAAATGAGAAAAGCATGTTAAATGAGAAAACATACAAATTACTAAAATTTTTCTGTTACGTAATATTTTCAAAGACTCCCCCCAGCCCCACCATAATAAATCATAACAAAACTCGAACCCCACCCCTCCCCCCCTACAGCGTTACATAATATGTGGACGGGCCCTAAAGCAAAAAACATTTTCTGCGGTACAATTCGTCAGTAGTATTGTTAACAAAGGTACTGTTGAATCAGTAGTGTTTCTCAATTGATACTTCCTACAGGGTATCTAAGAAACATACATACCGTTAACTTAATATGAAAAGGCCCTAACTCATGTTTTTCATAGTTTACAGGAGGAGGAAAAAACTCAATAATAAATTCAGTAAAGTGCGACTCTGACTCGCCCACGAAGGGTTCCGTACGAACACTAGATATGTAATTTAATACAAACTTCATACTAAAGGATGTTTTTTATTGAGGTATAGAACTTTAAGTTGGCATCACTTTTTTAACTGGCTGCCATTTTGTCAGCTGTCAAGTGATTAATATTTAGTTTGGTTTGCCATTTCATCATGAACAGGTTGACAAAAGAACAACGCTTGCAAATCGTGCAAATTTATTTCGAAAATAATGGTTCAGTTCGCGAAGTTTACCGCAAGCTCCGTCCATTTTATGGTCGACATAATCGTCCATCAGAGCAATTAATTCGGTTAACCATGGATCGTTTTCGCACTACGTTTACTCTATGTGATAATACGCATCCGCAGAGACGTCGAACAGTGCGCACCGAAGAAACAATTGCCGCTGTAGAGCAAAGTGTTGAAGAGGTCCCGAATGAATCGATTCGCCACCGTGCACAGCAATTGGAGCCGACTAACCGACTATTTTGTTCCCGAATTGGATGGCATGAATGTGGATGAGTTGTGGTTCCAACAAGACGGCGCTACATGCCACACAGCGCACGTCACAATCGATTTATTGAAGGAAACATTCGATGAGCGCATAATTTCGCGGAATGGACCTGTCAATTGGCCACCAAGATCGTGTGATTTGACACCATTGGATTATTTTCTTTGGGGATATGTGAAGTCGCTCGTCTACGCCAACAAACCAGAAACGTTAGGGGACTTGGAAGCCAACATTCGTGGCGTTATTGCCAACATACGGCCCCATATGCTCGAAAAAGTGGTTGAAAATTGGACCTGTAGAATTGGCTTTATTCGAGCCAGCCGCGGTGGCCACATGCCCGAAATCATATTTAAACATTAATGGCATAAAATTATCCTTCCAATAACGCCAAATTCATGGACATTAAAACGATTTTCCTGTGTTTTATTTCAATTCAAAGTTCTATACCCCTAGAAAAACACCCTATATATAATATATAGTTTTGGCATTTTTTTCGTTTTTGGGGTCTTTTCGGTTTTTTGTTTTGGCGGTTTTTGCGTTTTTTCGGTTTTGGCGATTTTTTTAATTTTTGGCTCTTTTTTTAGTTTTGACAATTTATTTTTTTGTTTTGGCGATTTTTTTCGGTTTTTGCCGTTTTTTCATTTTGGCGATTTTTTTATTTTTGGCGATTTTTTTCATTTTTGCGATTTTTTTTATTTAAAATTTTTTTCAAGTTTTGGCGACATTTTCGCGTTTTGGCGTTTTTTTTCATTTTGGCGTTTTTTTTTTCATTTAGGCGATTTTATCGAATTTGGCGATTTATTTTAGTGTTAGAAATTTTTTTAATTTTTGCGATTTTTTTCGTTTTGGCGATTTTTTTTTTTAATTTTTGGCGATTTTTTTAATTTTTGGCGATTTTTTTTTTGGTTTTTCGATTGTATAGTTTTCGGTTTTTTTAGTTTTACCGCTTTTGAAAATTTCAATTGTTTTTAATATTTGTTACATACAATCCTTTTTTTTATCAACATATACATATTTATTTAAAAAAAAATGTTCACAGACTTTTACTTATGTGCTCAAAAATCAAAGTTTTACCCCCTGTTTGTGTAACACGTTTCTAAAGGAAACTTGTACAACTTTTCTTTAATCTATTACAGAAACGCTAAGATTTTTACTCAAACGTCTTACACAAACAGGGGGTTAATGTTTAAAACAAATTGTTCAGAGAAACTACCGAAATGTCTTAACGAATTCGGTACGACAAGTCTGACTTCAGGAAAAGTCGAAACATTTTGTTTGGGGGTATTCATTATGTTTGTAAGCTCATACTACCATACATATTACTATATATATGTATATGCATTTATTATTATAAAATAATTTATTTCAAATGATTGAATACATTTACATATGTACCTATGCAGGAATGTTATCTCGGGAGAGCGTGAGAATTCGTGCGTGATTATTAAAAAAAGCTCACGCACGATCACACACGAGTAAATTTTTTTCAGTCACGCTCACGCACTCACGCGTGATTAGTTATAATATTTGATCACGAATCACGTGAATCACGTGTGACTCACGCGTGACACGATAAAATCACGCACATTTGCACATCTCTAATTATTAGCACACAAACATTCAAGAAGTAAACATTTAAAGCAGATACAAGCAAAAGACCGCCCGTCACGCCCGTGGCGGGCCGTGGGCACTTCATTATGCTGTTATTTAAACGGACACGTACACACGAATGAAAGAAAACAATTCAATCTCTCTCATTATTCGACAACTATTTGAAAATAATCTTTAGGTTTGTCTTATGATTATTCATTTCGAATGGCCATTTAGGATCTTTAACGGTTTAAATTTGGTCGCAGTCGGGGTTTTTTTTTAATTATTATTGTTATTTTTTTTTGAAATTTTTACTTGTTATACATACATTAATTGTGTATTTAATGCTACAAGGTAAAGTGTAATTATTCAAATTAATACATGCAGATGTTTATCTAACTTTTGTTTGTTATTCTTCTTACCTCGTCAAAAGAACAAAATTTGTATTTATATCTTGTTTTTTTTTATAAAAAAAACAAACGTTGTTGGTAAAATAAACATCAACAAAATCTTCAGAAATGAAAAGATATTTTTTAACACTTTAGCACATAAACAAATGTATACATTAACTTAGCAGATGCATTAATATAGTTGTCAGGGATGGAAAATGTATAAAATGAGATTTATATATATTTTTTTCAAATTTAAAATTAATAGAGGAAATCAATTAATATTGACAGCCTGTTTACATACGTAGGTGTGTATGTTTGTGTTATAAGTCTGAAGCGGCCCATACATAATACAATATTATTGCATACGTTGCACTGTGTGTAATTTTTTGAGTCATGAAAATATAACCACATACAAGTCATCTACTTATATTTTATGGGCACAAAGATGTGGGGCCTCGGTGTAATTTTTGCATATTCTCAGGCTCACATCTCTTGCAAACCGTTCGAAATTTTGATTTACTCGTTGAAGCAAAGTTGTAGCTCTTGTCATAAAGAACATAAATTGTAAACATATAAAATCAAAAAACTTCATCTTCAAGATCAAAATCGCAAAAAAATTAAAAAAAAAATAAATAGGCAGCAAACCTTTTAAAATTCAATGTAACAATCAACTATAAAAATGTACCTAAGATCTCAATAAACAACTTTCTACAACATATGAAGTTCCTAGGAATGATTCTTAACACCATTTAGGTAGCGCTAAGTAGCCGCAAAAGTGAAAAATTTCCTTGAAATTTCTATATTTATGATTTGAATAGGCTAAAGTTCGTATCGCTTTTGAAGCCAAATTACATGTGAAATTATTAATGAACAAATAACACCAAAGTTAGTTGTACATATTCTGACAACACATAGTTGAACGGAAAGCTAGCTAGCCATTTTCGAAGACCATTTGTTCGTTACTAATTATACACATGTTAGTTAATTTGCTTATTTTTGTTCTACTTAAGACAAACTTTTTTGGTTTGTTACTATTAAGTATATTTATTTAATTTTTGCAACAAGCCAATGACTATTAATTTAGTTAATTTAATTATTATTTTTCGAACTTCATTTGTTTCAATATTTATGATTTGAATAGGCTAAAGTTCGTGTCGCTTTTTAAGCCATTCCTTGAAATTTTTTAATATTATTTGTTTGGAAATTTTTTACTAGCTACCTAAGCGCTACCTAAAAGGCATTAATAATCATTCCTAGGAACTTCATATGTTCTAGAAAATTGGTTATTGAAATCTGAGGTACATTTTTGTAGTTAATTGTTTCCATAAATTTTGAAAGCTTTGCTACCTACCTGAACAGGGGAAAAAAAGACAAAAGAAAATCTATTTTTTTAAATTCTTTGCGATTTTGATCTTAAACATAAAGTTTTATTGATTTTATGTGTTCTCAATTTTTGCCACGGATCTTTTTTTTTGGTCTTTTATCACGTAGTGGTGTCCGTGTATGGTTATATTTTTTCGTATTGCACTGTGTTGTTGTACATATTATTGTCGTTTTGACTGACGAATACTATGCAATAAATAGCACAATATTTTCAAAGGAAATGTTGCCCAATTTTCTTGACAGTGAAAAAGTAGACAAGATTGAACAATGTCGCTGCCGCCACATTACACAAATATTTTGATTGTACAATAAATATCAAAAGTCTTTTTATATTTGCCAATATATTGTGCCTTCTTCGATTATGACATACACATTGGCAATATTATTGTACAATGCAAAAAATTGCACTATTATATTTCAAGTGGGTGGGCCGCTTTACAGCTTATAGTGTGTGTGCGTTCACGCATGTCGTTGCTGTTTTAACAGTATTTGCAAATATAGCATGGCGTCGGCTGAGGTAGTTAGCACGGTGACTATAAAACCGAAGGTTGTGGGTACGAGCCCGGTATCCACAGTCACTAAATAACAACATCACCCATTTAATTGATGTGCATTAGTGTCCCTTTGTATCAGTTGTTGTAGGAAAGTTCAAGTGATGAAGGTATAGTCTGAACTACACCGACTTAAGCAGATACTAATCCTAATGTAACATCAGAGCGGCCTCCTCCGTCGGTATTTTGTAGCAGAATCATCAGCGAAGTAAAGTAATTAATAAAATTCCTACCAAACACAGCTTGAATAAATTTAATACGCCTCATTGACACCAGAGGCGCGGCAACATTTCATTATTAAATATGTGAAAAAAGCAAAGTTGTAAAATTATGAAGCTTTCCTTAACAACTGTCTTCTCTATCACTATCCCTTGTCTTAAGGAGGTAAAACTTAGTAATATTAGTCGGCATTCATTGCCTGAGTGTTTCTTCTATTTAAAAAACACCCTACTAACCGTCAAAATCGTCTCAAGCTGGTCTTCGATTATTTAGCTACAATGTTTTTGCTTCAAAATAAAAAAATTTGACTTCAGACAACCCTTTTCGAGATTTGTTTTACTTAACCGTCATATTCTGATAAATTTTTTAGTTGTAGTGCAAAAAGTCAACAAATTAACATAAAAAATTATTGCGAAATTCAAAATTTTATAGTAAATAACTTGTTAATATATTTTATTGTATAATTGCTCAATTCACAATAGAGACCTGCGTAAACAGTCTTTAAATGGAAATACGTCATGATTTTTAAATGTATTCACGTCGCATGTATTATACTAAACCAATAATAAATGCTGTCGGTTAATAAGCGAAGCACGATGTATGTATTGGTGTACGTGTATATCAGTGGTAACAAGCGATGTCGCCAAGACAGCTTGTTTGTAACAAACACTCAAAAGAAGTACTGTTGATTAGTGTATGCTTGTTATTTTTCATATCGTACGTTTGAGTGTGTGTGTAATATGTAGATGCCCTATCGGAAATTTGGCTAACTTTAAACTAACTTTAAGCTAACTATTTCGCAACTAGTACTGACTGACACTTGGATTACTTTGCAATGTAATCAACTAACTATTTTAACATTGCGATGTCCTAGGCGCTAGTCAATTGTCTCACTAGGCACTACTTTAAGCTAACTTAAAGTTGACTTTTTTAAATCACCTGGTAGTCAGTAAATTAAAAAAAAAATTCTGTGGCTCGAACATGTAACATCACACGTTGTGTACTCAACGCGCTACCACTCGGCTAAGCTGCCATCTAAAATAACAACAGCAAAATGTTAATATAAAACTGAAATGAGTTTTAAAGTAGCTGAGAATAAATTTGTTGGCTCTCCCCGAATTCGATTACGTACTCAACTTTAGAATTAATTTTGGGTTTGTTCTGGATGACTTTGCAGCTAGCTTTTAGTCAGTCTAAGAAAAGTTAACTATAAGTTAAATATTTTTGTAGTCAACCACACATTCTCCGACAGGGTGGTAAGCTATTATGTGATTAACCGCATACAACTAATGTTAATGCATGTGTGTGCCTTTGCATGTGTGCAGAAAAATAAAAGATCATACACGCATACATGCATGACGTTTGTACACGCGCTTATGCGTAGAAAGAAGCTAGTATCACAATTTCTTCCGTCACGAAGTGTTTTCTTCTTTACTCTTATACCTACAATACTGAAACAAATTTCTTGCAAACAGTGTTGTTAACGTTTGTTTTAGAAGATTTCGCTGTAGTAAAACATTGGAAAAATCCCTCATGTCTTAAAAGTTCTTATAAGATATCTTGTGCAGGACACTAATTCAGAACCAATTGTAGGAGTCGGAGTTCGTGCAAAAGTTGTTGGTAATTTCTAAGTAAACATTTGTTTATAAACAATGTTAATATTGAAATTTCCATCAACTCATGTACGAACTCCCACAATACCATGAATCAAAGAATACAAGATTACGCATTGCGCATGTTTGTTAACCTGAGTGTGCTGGTATTTGGCTGGTGTGACGTCAAAATGACGTAGAAATTGAAATGTAAACAAAATTGCCCTATACCAAATACACGTGTTTGTGTGATTGTGTTTATGTTTATCGGCTAATGTGACGTACATGCGCAGAAAAAGAATTTTTTCAAAAGCTGAATGCGTAATCTTGTATTCTTTGATTTATGCACAATACGTTGTGAATTGAACAATTATATTATACAAGACGGTCTTGCCGGTTTGTTTTTTTTTAATTTTTTTCACTTTTGATATGCATATGAAAACACTTTTGTTGCCTTATTGTTGTATTAATTTCATCCCCGTATTACTTCTATTACTATTCCCAGCTCCGATTCAGGCACATCTGTAATAGCTCTTAATCTGAAGGCAGCATTAAAAGTTTGTTTAACTATATTTTTTTTATTTATTTTTTATTTTTTTCAACAAACTAACAAGTACACAAAAATGTTCTTTTACCCTGTTTGTTCGTTTGAAATAATTTCGAAGAATTTGTTTAATAGAACAACAAAAACCAAAGTAGTGTTTGGCATCCAGGAGCAGAAGAGCAGCGTATCTTGTATGTTTTTGTTTATTTAAAAAGAGTTTTGCCGAAAAATTGAAATCTTTTTACTTTTTCACTCGAAATGAGTTTTGTTTACTTCTCAACCCCTCAAAAAAAAAAAAGAAAGAAAATAAAAAGAAAATTAAAATAAACTAAAGAAAACGTTACAGTTTTTCCTCGGCTCTAATCATTAGATTTAAATTCGAAAAAAAAACTTACATGCATGTTGAATTTGTTTTCATCTTTTTGAAAATTTTGTATGTGGTTTAGGTTTTTTTATTTTATAGAAGATCTCAATGTGGCATGGAAGAAAAAAAAAATCTATTTTCTTTAACATTATTTTTTATATGTAATTAAATTTATACATAGTACATGTAAACATATTTAAATATACGTATTTATGTACTCGTGTGTATTTATGTATGTATATTTACACACGCACACTAGAGTTGAGCGATATTTAGACACCTGTTACTTTTTCACAGCGATTGAAAAATCACAAATCACAACTGTGACTGAATTTATCAAGTAACAGGTTTTGAAAATATAGTTCTTTCATACAAACTGTGATTGTTCTTGCATGCTTACTTTACAATAAATAAAGCTACCACATTAATTTTTTTTATACCTTCAGCTTTTGTCAAGAAGAAAATCGCCAAATCGTGTCAAATCATCTTTTCTGGCAACTGTGTACAACTCACATTTTAATATTTGCAATTTTATTGTCTCTCTGCGTCTTTTATAATTTTTTTTTATTTATTCTCAATATTTGAACGGGGTTGATTGCTAATTGCTTGTTTTTGCTGTTCTTATTAGTATTTATCAAAACATCAATACTAATAAATACTTTTAAAGCAGAAGAGCTGAAATGTGTTAAACCGTGATCACAGTCACTGTTTAATTTCACTACTGCTCTTATTAGATTTTCTCAAAATAACAGATCATGATCACAGTCACAGTTTAAAAGAACAGCGATTTAGAAATCACGTTCACAAGGAGCGACATTATTAAAAACTCACGCTTTCGCTCATCACTAACGCACACCACATGTGTTTCAAATTCATACAATTTGTTTATAAAATTTTCTTTTGAGTTCATTAAATTTACCACAAAACAAAACTAACCGAAAAAAAATTCTCAAAAAATATGTAATAAAAACCAGCACTGCAACTGAAATCTTTTCAAGTGTATCATCATCATCATTGACTTTAGAGAAATGTATGTACGTATGTACGAGTACTTGTATGAATGATAAATAAATAGTGAAATGAAAAGGCAAAAACTAAATATGTAAACTTAAACGAGATAAAAGAGGTCATTGAATTTTCAACTGCATTACAATTTTCTACATTTGAATTAATTTGTACATAAACATATAATTTTTTTTTGATGTCCTTTTAATGAGCACCTCTGGATCCTCTAAAAATGTTAATACTATTTGCTTCTTTTATTCGCAATAACAACATTTATTTTTCTTTTGCAACCTTTCTGTGTTTTTCTACTTCTTTGAAAAGCACGATGAAGCAGTAGAAAGGTTATTCATTTAAAATAATTATTTGCAAAATGTTGCTGATTTGCTTGAGTTTTCTAATTATTATATTTATTTTATAAAGGACAAGAAAGAGTCAAGTCTTTTTAAATTAATAAATTTTTTTATTAAAAACGTACGCGGCGGTATTAAATGTGACGATTTTACGTAACTTTGACGATTTTTTTCTAATTTATTTAAATGATGATTACACTCAAAGAAAAGCTGCAACTTTTTTTTAATGCATCTTTTTATTTATTGTATCTTCAAAAATGAACTAACAATAAGTATTCAAATCTTAAATCTAAGCTGCAACTTAAAAATAAGAACGCTTCATATTATTTCAATAGTTTTCCATATAATAGAAAATGTATATTGAGATATTGAATTATAAATAAATAAAATTAATAAATTAATACTGTAAATTAATACTTTTCTATATTGAAATAAGAAATTTTAACATGACTAGACTTTTGTATATGTTTCTTATTAATTCAATATGGTTTTTATGGATTTTAAGCTTTTTTTCTCTGGGTGTAACACTATTTTAACTGACTTCAAAAAAAGGAGAAGGAGAGGTTATCAATACGTCTCTATTTTTATTTTTTGCATTTTTTTTATATTAAAGTCTTTGGCGCATACTCATAGTCCAAACAAAGTATACTTTTATGTATTTAAAACCAGTATTACCATACAAAATACTGGTTTTAAATTCTTAAAGTATACTTTGTTTTGACTATGAGTATGCCCCTTTATATTCTGACGATTTTCTGTCATTATTAATGATAGTATTGCTTTCTGACAATAGGTCTGTTTATTTACTTTCCCAGCAGAAACTAGCAACGATAGAAATTTACAAAATTATGGAAAAGTAAATGAACGCTTTACTTGTAAAAACTTGCGTGAAAATTTTATTCATAGTAGAACGAACCATGGATGGAAATCATTATACAATTGTATCTCTCTGATAATATTTTAAATTGAAATTCTTTTTAAATTTGACATTTAATATGAAATGTTTTACACAGTTTCATGTATTATTTAATATTTTTATGCAGTTTTCATAGTTTTTTAATTTTATTCCATTAACAAATATGTACAATAATGCGACTTTCCATCTCTGATCAGATATGATAAACAAAAAAATTCTTTGATAATAAAATTGAATTTATGGGCTTAGCGCCATTATTACAACTTAAAGTTAGTTAAAATTAAGATTTTATCGGACGTATAAAAAGCTTTCCACTATTGCAAATTGGATTTAACTTACCAAGTAGGATAAACTTGCCTGTAATTTATCGCTCGCTTTAGGTTAAAGTAAAATTTTGCAAACGATAAAATTTTTATACGTCCGATAAAATCCTACTTTTAACTAACTTTAAATTGCAATAATGCCTCTTAATGAAAGAAAAACAATAAATTAAGAAAATATGCATTCTTTTTTCATACGTATACATATTTTTAAATAAAGAAATGCAAATTTTTCAGTTTTCCTTTTTCAGATATTTTGCAAATAATGAATTTGAAAGCAAATAACAAAACAGCTGTCTGGATAATTCTTCCAAGTAAAAATTTTACAAGTAATAATTTGTAAGAATTTTATGGTCTCTCAATTATTTCCTCTCTTTTTGACTCTCTCTCTCTCTCTCTCGTGGCAAACTTTTTGAGTTAATGAACACTTTCTATTATGCAATTGTTTAATATTCGTAACAATTTTTAGTAGATGAACAAACCTAATATCTACATATGTATACATATGCATATAAAAAATTTTAAAGTGAATGTCAAAAATGTTTAATGCAAATGCATACAAACATATTTTTTTGCAAATAAAATAAAAAGTTAAGGAATACAAGAAATAAAGAAAAAATAAAAATAAAAAAATAAAACAAAAAATTACATGCACTCAGTAAAAAACTAAAATCAGAAATTCTTTGGAATTAAAAGCACATGGAAAAGATTATTTGAAAATAAGTTCTTCTTATTATGTTAATGCAAATATGTATTAAAAAAAAAACTATTAAATAAATTCAGTGAAGTGCGATTTTGTCCCTCCCGCGCACGAAGGGTTCCATACGGACACTAGATATGTAATTCAATATAATAAATAGTTTTGGCTTTTTTTCGGTTCTTAGCGTTTTTTAGTTTTGTCGTTTTTTGCGTTTTTTCGGTTTTTGGCGCTTTTTTAGTTTTGACAATTTTTTTCCCCGTTTTGTAGATTTTTTCGGTTTTTGACGTTTTTTTTTTATTTTGGCGATTTTTTTTATTTTGGCGATTTTTTAGTTTTAGCGTTTTTTCGAGTTTTGGCAATTTTTTCGGTTTTTGGCGTTTTTTAAATTTTTTTTTAATTTTGGTGTTTTTTTATTTTGGTGTTTTTTTATAAATAATTTTTTAGTTTTGGCACCTTTTTCCCTTTTTGATGACTTTTTTCGGTTTTTGGTGTTTTTTTCATTTTGGCGATTTTTTTTCTTTCAGGCGATTTTTTCGTTTTAGCCCCTTTTTCGCGTTTAGGCGATTTATTTCGGTTTTTTTCATTTTGTCGATATTTTTTCATTTATGTCGATTTTTTCGGTTTAGCCGATTTATTTTAATGTTAGATTTTTTTTAATATGGTGCTTTTTTCATTCAAGCGATTTTTTTTTGTTTTTTAGCGATTTTTTTTTGGTTTGGCGATTTTATAATTTTTGGATTTTTTTTAGTTTTACCGTTTTTGAAAATTTCCAGAGTTTGCCTCTTACGGTTTCCAAGATATAGCAAGTTGTCAAAATTACATAGTCAAAATTGCATTAACTGGTGGACCACCCTTTCATTAAATTTTTTTTAAATTTTAGTGTTAATTTTTGTAGTCAAGTGAAAATATACATATGTGACGCGCAAAATAGAAAGGGACCTAAGGGTAAAAAGCGGTTTTGTTCAGGACAGCCATTTTAAAGATTTAAATACGTGTATCTTTGGTGTACCATTACATCATAAAACGCGCATATCTCTGGGAGGGAACACTTTTGAGGCATAGGATCTGTCTCATTCGATGCTCAGATGTTGTCCACATCAAAAAAAAAAAAAAAAAAAAAAAACAAAGTGAAAATTTATTTTTTTATCCTTAGGTCCCTTTCTCTATGAGCTGTCACATATGCACATACAATTGTATGTATATTACATGAAATTTTAACATTTTTCGATGCTCGTTTTGGAATACCCTTTAATTTTTAACTCTCATGTACTTGTTGTTGTAGCGGCCAAGGTTCTAAATGCTCTGTGTAAATTTCAGGTCCGTAGCTCTTACGGTTCCTGAGAAAATAGCGTGTGACGGACAGATGGACAGACGGACAGCGTAGCGAAAACAATAGGGTCCTTTTCACCCTTGGTGTATGCTAGAATGTCCGTCCTTCTGAATCTCTATCTGTATTTCTGCCACAGAATATTTTCTCAAGAACCATAAGAGCTACGCACTTGAAATTTTTACAGAATATATAAAACTTTGGCCGCTACAACAACAAATGTATGGCAGTTAAGAAATTAAAGGGTGTTCTAAAGCGAGCAACGATAAATGTTGATATCCTAATGTAATATACAGACAATTATATAAAGACACTTGAAATTTTCAAAGTTAGTGTATTTTTATGCAGACTACACCAATTAAAACTGAAATTTAAAACATCAAAATTAAAGGGTATTCTTAATATAAAATATAGTTAATATAATTTGACTATATAATTTTGGAAACCATAAAAGGCAAACTCCTAAATTTCTAAAAACGCTCAAACTAAAATTAAATAAATGGAAAAGCGCTTATATGAATAATATCGTCAAAAATTAAATAAATCGCTAATATCCAAAAAAAAATCGATAGAAACTCCTTCTCTGGAGCAGCATTTTTTTTCTATTTGTGCTAACTAAATAAAAAATAGTGCAAACAAATTACCAAATGTAAAAAGGTCAGCAAAAAAAAAACGCTTAAACTCAAGAAAAAAATCGCCATTACCAAAAAAAAGCGCCAAAACTAAAAATATCGCTAGAACTAAAGAGCTGCCGAAAAAATCGGCAAAACTAAAAAAGACCCAAATTAAAAAAAATCGCTTAAACTAAAAACAACTTTTTAAACTAAAAAAATGCCCAAAACCGAATAAAATTCGACAAAACTTTAAAAATCGCTAAAGCCTATATATAGTACACGGCATGTAAAAAGACGTAATTTTGACGTCATCACGAAGAATTTTGATAAATTTTTTTATAATTTTTTTTTTATTTTTAAATTTGGTTGGAATTGCCATAGCACGGCGGTTGGACATGAATCTAGAGGCGTCCATGAGTCTCCTACAATATTATTTTCCTCCCCATTTGCTATGGTTTAAAAAAAAAATTATTTCATTGAAATCATTGCTTAGTGTGTATGCTATATAACTTTACTTCTGAAACCTTAAAAGCGATAACCCTATATGTTTATATATTTATAAAGATATCTATTAAAAGTATTCATAAATTTCTTGTTTAATTTGTAAACTAAACAAAAGAAAATAGGAATATCCCATTTGCATTATCAACGCTGAAAGCAGCAGCCAACATCTGGTATTAAAAAGCCATTTTTTATAAATACGACATAGATAATAACATTTAGTTAGTTATGCTAGAGATTAAAAAAAAAAGAAATGATGAAAAATGAACATAATAATGTTTGATTAGCTTAGAATAAAATCATTTGTCTCAAAATCATTTAATATAAATTTATACCAGCGTTGCCGATTTCTGTGTAATTATCCAAAAATTGGACACAAGTAAATTATTTAATTAAAGATCTTCATTTCATTTAAAAAGATTTTTTTCCAGCAAATTAAAATTAACAAAAACTTGCCTGAAGATTAAGTTGTCCTCCGGTATCATCGTATAAATATTTTTTTGCATATGATGGTATATGACAATATTGAGGGGACCATTTTGTACCAAACAAAAATATGTTGGAGTTGAAATATTGAAATTAAAAATTCAATATATTGCGTAGAGTAATACCTAATTTACATTAAGCATTTTTTTTTTCACAAAATTAGCCGCATACAAATTTTTTCATTTGTGAAAAGGTGGGCGGTAAAACAAGTCGGATAAAAAAAAGTTGCTGAAAATGCCCCAGAGATTCATGTCACGTCATTTTTTATAAATCAATCTCTTATATAGCGTTGCAATTACCGAAAAGAAAAAGTTTCGTTACTGACATATCGCTATCTTTATTGACACTGGCCGATATAACAGCAATATTATTGTTAAAAAAAAGTGAAACTGGTGCGAAATTTAGTCAGAACAGCTTTAAAAGGTCGATCGTTTATAACGACCATAAAATGGACATAATTTATGAAACACAATACGAATTTTGATAATAAAATTCAATGATTTGAAAGTGTTGTTCGTTTGTTAGTATATTCATGGAGAAGTGGAAAATTTTACTGAGTATTTTTGAAATTTCCCCAAGTTACGAAGCTTTTTTTGCACTGAAAAAAAAACCAGTAAAAAAAATCACTCCACTCGACATATATTCTTATTATCAAACACAAAATTTGCTTTGTGTAATTTACAACATTTTGGATAATTTGGAAGGTAAAATTGAATTTCGATTCCGGCAACACTGATTTACACATAAACTGCTTTGTAACAACACAAGCTCTTTTACCATGCCACAAGTATTCAAATAAATTATCTGAAGATTTATTAAAAATTCTGTTCATAACAAACTAAAATATACATACATACATAATTATTATAATTTTTTTTATCCAGCATTTAACACGATATGTTAAACACCACTCTGTCTGTCTGTCTCTTTTCATTTATTATTTGTTGTGGAACATCACCAATTTTTTTGTTCTTTGAGCAACAGGAATTTTCTGAATGAAATGAAAGAAAATTTAAACAAACTTATTTACGCCTACAACACAATACATATTACCAGAAAATCACATCAGAAGCCCATAAATTAATTGTGCTTTTGTTCCCCTCCAAAGCGTTTAGTTTTTCGAACTCAACAGACTGTTAAAATCATTAAAAGAAAACGTTTTAATTTTTTTTCTGGCTGCAGTTTATGCTGTAGAAATTAAAAGTTTATCGATTTGTTCTAAAAAAAAAACGAACAAATTGCCGCTCTGATTATGTCTATGCCTTCTATGGCTGTAGTAATTATCAAATTTTAAGTTTGAGTTTTTGTTATCACTGCCACAATAGAAATTTTAAATAACCTTAATAAATTTTGTGTGTGTGTGTTTGTCTGTAATTGATATGAATTAATAAAAATCTTTGATTTTAAATATGTATTTAATTGCAGCTGCTTTATAAGAAGCAGTCGTCGAGAACTATAATTATAGAGCTGCAGCATAGAATACGTATGACTATCGCTGTTGGTCAATACATTCATTATTTCCTTATTTGGGATTTTGCTTCAAACTTAAAAGAATATAAATAATTCATTAATATTTAATTCTGCGTTATAAAATTAGAGGAATTTATTGATTTCAGGTCAGGCCATCTAATCTCATTACCCAGCTAGCATAGGCTGTTTGTTAGGCGATTGTGTAATAACTAGGGTGATCGATTATTCGACTTTTTCCAGAAACTGGTTTTCGAATAGTTCGAATATTTGAAATTATGAAAAACCCGGTTTCGGTTTTTACAATTCAGGAAAAACCGGTCAACCGGTTTTTTTAAATAAAAAAATTATTATACAAAAGTTTTGATTTTAAATTGCTTTATTAAAAAAAATTCATGTAAATACTACACAGAGAAAACAGTGCCTAATAAATACCTCATAAAATAGAACAAAATTAAGAAGAAATCTCTATGGTTTTTTTTCAATAAGGAAATCTTATTAATTTCATAGAGAAAACCTTTTTAAAAAATCAAGAAGAAATCTTGTAGTTTTTATGAGGCTATCTTATTGATTTTTTCAATTAGGTTTTCTTCTTGATTTTATTAGGCTATCTTATTGACTTTTTCAATAAGGGTTTCTTCTTGATTTTATTAGGCTATCTTATTGATTTTTTCAAAAATAAAACACAATACTTATTGATTTTATTTGAAAATTTTATTTATTTTCATTTACATATGTATTTATTTAGGAATACACACAATATAGTAATAATAAGTAAGTTTTGTTAGCAGTATCTTTCTGAATTTTTTAATTACTACATATTTGCTTATAAATATTGGGTAGTGTGAATAAAAAAAACATTTGATTTTTACTTAGAAATTTGTTTGAAACAAACAAAAAGTACATATACATTTAAGACTTTACAACAAATTTTAAAGTAAAAAGCAAATGCCTTTTTTGTATTCACATTACCCATTTATACGTACTTAGGGCCATTATTACAACTTGTCGTTAGTTAAAGGCATGATTTTATCAGATATATAAATGGCTTTGCATTATAAAACCTTCATTTAATATTTTTTTGTCCATTAAGTATTATTATTATTAATAATTACATCAATAAAAAATTAAAATTGTAGCAATGCAAAGCTATTTGTCGGGCAGACAAAATCAGACAAGTAGTAATAACGGCCCTTAATATATTATAATTTTCATATATTTAAAAATTTCATATAATTAAAATTAATTAAAAATTAATCAACACACTGGTCACCCAACCTGTATTGAAAATCTCCACTCCAAGGCTCTTGTATTTCCAGAGATTATTCCTTACCAAAAAACATATATATGTACATAAATATAATAATAATATAGATATAGGTACCCACTATTTATAATTAGTTTTATTTTAATTTAGTTTATATTTTATGTTAGTTGAAAAATATTCAATTGTTCTTTCGACTTCTTCACTTCGCACTGAGCGGCAACACATAAATACCCAGTTAGCCACGTCTTTAAAACATCTTCGGCGACGGGTACAAGACAATGGTAAGTCGTACAAGACATATTGAAGACAGCGCCATACAAATCGTCGACGAATATTTCATACAAATGGAGGCGAGGTTACACAAGACGAGATGAGCGACAATGTCGCTCAGATTGTCGTCAACACGGCTTTATTGAAGACAAAACGGGGGACATTGTCGTTTAGATTGTCCTCAAAAAAGTTTAATTAATGACAAAACATGTGACATTGTCGACGATTTCCTTTAAATTGTGACATGTCGTACATTAATCGTAGAAGACAATGGGTAATATGAATATGCCTTCTACTTAAAAATTTTTTTGAAAACCCCAAATATGTGTATGTTTTTTGTATTTTTAAACAAATTTTTAAGAAAAAAGCAAATACTTTTTTAATTCATACAACCCAATGTCGTCTGCGACGATTTGGCTAACTGGGTATGAATATTGAAGTCTCTGCAGCAGAGATATTACGGAACAAAAACGAAAAAGATCATTAAAAAATTGTCTCTATATATATATTTATATACATGCATACATACATAAATGTACGTACATACATAAATGAAATAACAAGAAACCTAATAAAATCAAGAAGATTTCCTTATTAAAAAAATCAATAAGATGCCTTACACATAATCATATAGGAACCTAATAAATTCATGAAGAAACCCTTATTGAAAAAATCAATAAGATAGCCTAACAAAATCAAGAAGAAAACCTTTTTAAAAAAAATCAATAAGGCAACCTAATAAAATCAATAAGAAATCCCTATAGTTTACAATTTATAAGAAAACCTAATAGAATCAAGAAGTTTTTCTCTATGGAATGTTTTTTTTTGGTTGTGAGTAATAAGATTTCTTCTTGATTTTATGTGGTTTTCTTCTTGATAAAATTAATAAAATTTACCACATAAAAACAATAAGGAATTTCTATGAAAAAATCTTCGCTTCTTTCTCCTGGGATACCCCTTAGCCTAAAAACGTTTCATAGAGAAAATCTTATTGATTCTATGAGGCAGTTTTCTGTGTATAAAACAATAAACTTACATATGTATAGTACATAAATATTTATATATACATTTGAAGAATAAACTCTACATACAACCATAATTTTTTGGGTTTGTGGAAACTTGGGAAGAAATTGAAAAAATTAAATATGCCAATATTCAGGTTGTTAATAAATATGTTTATACAAAAAATAAAAATATAATTAAACACGTACAGTAGCAAAAATATTAAAAATACATAGGAGAAGAGTCTACATACAGGCATAAAATACATGAAAAATACGTGCAAAATGTTTGATGTATTCAACTTGTTTGAAAATTCTGTGATTTCCGCTACCAAGCCGTCAACAAATGGCACCCAAATATGGTCTATTATGTTGTTATTATAATTATTTTTTAATTTTTTATTTTTTGTATAAACATATGTATATCGAGCCATAACCGCTAAAATAGCTTAAGCGACACATTTTTCGGACTTCGTTTTTTTTTACGAAAAACGAACTGCTCTAAAAAAGCTTTGAGCTTCTACACTAAAAAATACTTACAAAAATCAACAAAACATTCTAAATGTACAAATCGAAAAGTATTCGACTCAGCCGGTTTTTAAATTGTAAAAAAACGGACTATTCGACATTCGAAAAATAAACATTTTGAAAAAACCGACAACCGTATTTTGAAAAAACTGGGCCTTAAAACCGGTTGAAAAACCGAGTGATCACCCTAGTAATAACTTGGATAGGACAATTTTGAGAAAAATAAGAGAGATAAAAACACGTTCAAATCATTTTTTATATGTACAATGAATTGGAAAGATTTCGTTTGACGAAGAGGTCTGTGTATGATGATTTTAGAATTAATTGGAAAGAAAGTCCATTTAAAATTTTATGATCCTTCTTGGTTTTATTTTTAGAGCGTCACTATTTTTTAAGTCCATATTATGTATTTTTTTATTTTCCAAAAACTCAGAATTCAGTTATTAAATTTTTTTTTAAAAATAAATTTAAAGAATTTTCACATCGCTTTTTAGGGTCCCGTACACCAAAGTTGAAAAGGAACCCTATTGTTTTCTGTCCTCTGTCCGTCACAGGCTATTTTCTCAGGAACCGTAAGAGCTACGGACCTGAGATTTAGACAGAGTATGAAGAACCATATCCGCCACAACAAAAAATAAATGAGAGCTAAAAATTAAAGGGTGTTCCAAAACGAGCAACGAAATATGCTAAAATCCCATGTAATATACATACAATTGTATGTACATACTTATGTATATTGACACTTGAAATTTGTAAAATTACTGTATTTTTATAAAGACTACAAAAATCAACACTAAAATTAAAAAAGAAATTAAATTAAAGGGTGGTCCATCAGTTAATGCAATTTTGATTATGTAATTTTGACAATTTGCTATATCTTGGAAACCGTAAGAGGCAAACTCTTGAAATTTTCAAAAACGATAAAACTAAAAAAAATCCAAAAATTATAAAATCGCCAAAAACCAAAAAACAAAAAATCGCCAAAACGAAAAAAAGCACCAAATTAATAAAAAAAATTCTAACACTAAAATAAATCGGCAAAACCGAAAAAATCGACTAAAAGAAAAAAATCGCCGAAATGAAAAAAAACGCCAAAAACCGAAAAAATTGCCAAAATTAGAGAAAAATCGCCAAAATGAAAAAACGTCAAAAACCGAAAACAATCGCTCAAAATGCGAAAAAATCGCCCAAATGAAAAAAATCGCCAAAATGAAAAAATCACCAAAATAAAAAAAAAACGTCAAAATAAAAAAAAATCGCCAAAAACCGACAAAATCAACATATCTCGTTTTGTCGATTTTTTCGGTGCCAAAACTAAAAAACGCTCAAAACCGAAAAACCAAAAATACGAAAAAAAGCCAAAACTATTTATTTAATAGGCTAAAGTTCGTATTGAATTACATGTCTAATGTCCGCACGGAACCCTTCACTGAATTTATTAAGTGTTGCCCTATTTATGTAAACTATTTTCTAGAATTCCATTTCTATATTGAAAACAAAGTATGGCATTCCTAACTAAATTGACAACTGTTAATTCATCACTGGAAAACAGCATGGGCAAGTTAAACCCCGTTTAAATTTGTTTCTTGGTTAACTCAAACGTAGATTAAACTAAGTTTAACTAATTAGTAAGAAACTAGTCCTTAATATTCATGATCTCACTGCTTATAAGAAGGAAAATTATTTTTTAATTAACGAATAAAACAACAAATTATAACTTTTGTTTTCTTAATTTTTTTTTTGTTCTTTGCAGGTACGTTACGTTCAATTTTGAAATTAATATGCTTCATTTGTTTCATAAAAGGGTATGTATGTATGAACTTTTATGGCTAAAGTTTGTTAAGAAAAAAAGTACAACTAAACAAAAAATTATTCATTGATTTTGTATGGCTTTAAAATAATTATGAGAATTAAAAAACGAATGTATTTTATAAGTGATGTGTAAATACGTATTTTGAATTTTAATACTCGTATACATTAAAGGAACACAAGGCTGTTTAAATAAAAATTAAAGCAGCGGCGGCTGCAGCTGACAGTTGATAAGAGCTGAAAAGTTCTTAGCATTTACATGCACACATAAGCGAAATTTTACAATTACAGTCACAACTCAAAAAAAGTCCGAGATGTTGAGGTTTGTCAATAAACTATTGATTACAGTCCAAATGACGCAAATATGTTACCGGCATAACGGTATTTTATATTATTTAAGAAGACTGTTCCTACGTTTATACGTACGACTTATTTGCAAATAGAGCTGTAAATTGTCATATAATTCTTAATAACTCAGAAAACTATTCACGACTGCACAACTTTTTTGTAAACATGAGTAACGTTTCAATAGAAGTACTACCAAGTTTTTTTAATTGCAAATAGTGCCCGTATAAACGTAGTATCTGCAGCAAAATAAATTGTTTGTGTTCCGTTAGAGAGTTGTTCGGTGAACTACTGGCTTATGAAAAAACAAATCAATTTTGATAATTTTAAGATGTGACTGTTTACAATTAAGTGTTCGATATGTATAATTTAATAGAAAGAGCATAAAACTACTACTACTACTACCTACTGTAAAATTTTTAATAAAAGGTGTGTGCTTAAGTTTTAATTGGGAATAATAAAAGACACATGAATCTTAATAACTCTCATGTAATACTCGTAGCACAAAAAAAAAAACGGAAAATTCCATTCAGCTTGTGAACAGAATAATTAGTAAATATTTCCTGTGCGTTTTGAAAAACTATAGTGTAATTTATTAAATTAATATGCATTTCTTTAATAGTATATAATTGTACTAATAGTCAGCTGTAATGAAATAACCTTTACCATTAAAAGGTTATTTAATAGTGATTTCTTTTCTACAAAAAATACCACATTGTTAAAATGTTCATTTATAAAATAGCTTACCATCCCTGTGAAAATGCTAAATTTACATATAACGAAAACAACAACAAAATATGAAAAAGTGGAACCCACTGACAGTTAAGTTTGTTCATTAAAACACACAGAAACCTTGTAACTCGAAATATAATAATAACGAGGATAAATTCAGTAATTTCATTATTATCACATAATATTCGAATTTAATTTTTTTTTACCAAAATCGATTATTGCGTTCGTAAATAATCGATTTTTGGCAAAAAAAACTATGTCCGAAAAATTTGTCGGTTAAGGTTTTTTTTGGCGGTTATGGCTTGATATAATGAATGCGGCAATATCCATATTTTTCACCACTTCTTTTAAAAAGTTAAAGAAATTATAAAAAAATTTTTTTTTATAAAATAAATATATATGCAAACATGACAACACACCTGCCATATTTCCATTATCATCTGTTGATTTGGAAAATTTTTTAACGACGATTTTATTACACCGAATCCAATTGAATTTTATATCACTGACAATCTACCATTAGCAATGTTATGTTTTCTTATGTTTGATTTTTAAAACAATAGAAAAATTCATTATAAAAATATAAATATAAATTAAAAACGTGTCTGGCAACGCTACGCAACGATTTATGAGGGGCATAAAGTGCAATCAATCCCTTTCACCATTAGTCATCTCTCGCGCTCCTTTGCATTAAAAAATAAAACGTGGCTGCAACTAAAGTTGTAAGTCTGGATCGGCAATTAGTGAGAGTAATTTTCTCTTAGAATAAATCATACTAGCGTAAACAGTCTTGAAATGTAAATACGTCTTGTTTTTAAATATATTCTCGTAGCATTTATTATACTAAATCAATAATAAATGCTGTCGTTTAATAAGCGAAGCACGATGGACGTGTTAATGTACGTGTATATGAGTGTTTACAAGCGATGTCGCCAAGACGTCTTGTTCGTAATAAACACTCAAAAGAAGTAGTGTTGATGCGTATGCTTGTTATTTTGCATATAGTACGTTTGAGTGTGTGTGTGTAAGATGTAGATGGTAAGTTATTATGTGTTTAAGGGTGGTTTTTTTGAAAGCAAGCGCACAGAATTAATGTCAATGTATGTGTGCGTTTGTATGTGCGCAGAAAAATAAAAGATCATACACACATCGTGTGTGCGTATTTACGTGCATGGCGTTTGTAGAAGCAAGCATCACAAATTCCTCCGTCATGAAGTATTTTCTTCTTTACTCCTATATCTGCAATAACTGAAACAAATGTCTTGCCAACAGTGTTATTTAGCGTTTGTTTTAGAATACTTCGCTGCAGTAAAGCATTTGAAAAATCCCTCATTTGTTAAAAGTTCTTGTAAGTGGTATTTTGCAGGGGTCTAGTGTATATATATTTTAAACGCTTTCCAATTTGATAATAAAATAGAAGATGAGAAATTTAAAATTAAACTACAGTAAAATATCTAAAGTATTAATTACAACATTTAACGTTTTAGTTGACGATATTTGAGTATTAATGCATATACACAAATCACAGAAAATGTTGATATTATATAATCGAAAAATCATTGTAATTCGACATGATTAAATCATGTTAATTCCACGTCGTTAAATTTTTTTAATTCAACATGATTAAATCGTGTTAATTCGACAGGATTAAATCATGTTAATTTAACATGATTTATGTACAATAAACATCAAACAAAATTTGCATTTTGAAATTACTGTATTTCGTGTTGATTTATTATTACAACACAGTTCAATCAAAATACAAAATCACATTGAATTTAAAACTTTTCAAGTTGAAACAACATGAATTTAAATTAATGTAGTCATAAATTTTATTAAATATTTTATTTGCGTCATGTGTATTGATACAGAAATCATGAAAATGTGTGTTCCAGTAGGCTGCTCCAGTCAATATTAGAACTCGAACTAATTGCATGGTAGTCAGAGTATTTCCTGCTGCACCAACAACAGCCTTTAATATGCTTTAAGTACACTTAAAAATAAATGCCATCATTAATTAAATTTTAATTCAACTTGATTTATTTCATGATTTGGCATGAAATTGATTTGAAATTAAAGTTATAGTCATGTTGTTTTAACAGTGAAAATAGATTAATAATTTTTCTTGTAGCCCACTGTAAACCCATTCAATAAGTCTTCAATGAATTTCGATATACATACATACATATGTTAATGGTTCTGAAACATTTATTAAAAAATTTAAATTAAAAAAAATACAAATAAAAGTACATAAATTCTATAAAATGTTATTGAAACATAATATTCATAGTAGTAAAGCTCAATAAAGCTTAAATTGGCATGGAGCAGTTTCAAAAATAAATCCTAATAAAAATCGTTTGCAATTAACTAAAATAATTTGATTTTGATGATTTTTTTTTATTTTAATTATAGTCATTATTAATGCGTTTTAAATTTGGTTGAGAAAAATTTACAAAAAATAATTCTTGGCGATTTTATTTCTGGTTTTCGTGATTTTTGATAAATTTTGGTACCATTATTCTAAAAAAAATTATTTTATACAAAGAGTTATATAAAAACAGTCTTTTTTTTATCAAACATATACTAAGAAAAACGACATAAAACTGATTTTTGGCGATTTTTCAAATCAATTTGGCGAAATAGGTCGGAAAAAATCTGACAACCCTGGCGCGTACTGGGAATCGAAGCGACAAATTTAACTCTTCTCTCTCGTATTTTTTATGCTATGTACAAGAAGTGTTGCCAGTTAGACCAATTTTTTATAACATGCACATAAATAAACAGTTATGATATAAAAATTATAAACAAATAAAGTAAGAAGAGAAAAGGAATTATTGTATTATGGTAGTTAACTAAAAAATTAAAAATGTATGGATATATTAATTCTACATTTCCCAAACTAACAATTAATTGCTTTATGGCAACACTGATATGAATGATTGAATAAAAATTTAATGTAAGCGTTGTCGCAGCTAGGTTACATAGCTTAACATTTTACCAGTCCCAAATTTCCAACTGTCAAACTCTCATTATTGTTAAGCTGCTATCAATTGCAATCTTGCTTTAATTTCCAGACAGCTTTTACAGTTTCAATATAAAAATCCTTTTCTCTGTTAATATGCATATACATTAGTGTCCTGCACAATATATCTTATAAGAACTTCTAAGACATGGGGGATTTTTCAAATGCTTTACCACAACGAAATCTTCTAAAACAAATGTTAACAACACTGTTTGCAATAAATTTATTTCAGTATTTTAGGTATAGGAGTAAAGAAGAAAATACTTCGTGACGGAAGAATTTGTGATGCTTGCTTCTTTCTACGCATGAGCGCGTGTACAAACGTCATGCATGTATGTGTGTATGATCTTTTATTTTTCTGCGCACATGCAAAGGCACACACATGCATTAACATTAGTTGTATGCGGTTAATCACATAATAGCTTACCATCTACATATTACACACATACTCAAACGTACAATATGAAAAATATCAAGCATACACTAATCAACAGTACTTCTTTTGAGTTTTTGTTATAAACAAGCAGTCTTGGCGACATCGCTTGTTAACACTGATATACACGTACACCAATACATTTAAAAAACATGACGTATTTACATTTCAAGACTGTTTACGCAGGTCTCTAATATACATACATACATATATCGTTACCTTAATAATAGAAAGGCCCTAACTCATTATTATTAATATTATTTATTTATTTTTTTTACACACATTCTTACCCACTGATATTATTTGAAAACCTCACAGTATATTTACTTAACATTTAAAAATGTCTGTCAAACTTTTGTGACATGCAAGTGAATAAATGGATGTAAATGTGGCAAAACTTAACCAAAAGTGTAAACTTTAAACTTTTATGACAAATACTTCTTAAGACATGACAAGTTGACCTTTTTTTAGTAACTTTTTGCTTTTTTTTCCTCTTTTGTTGTTTTCATAAATATTTATATAGTTGACAATACTTTATGCAAACAAACTGAAATATGCTGCTGCTGGCTCTCATAATTTCATAAGTGTTAAACAAACAAAAATAAATATTTAAGATGAAAATCGTCCTAGTAGCATATGCATGAAAAAATGAAAAGGAAAACAGATTGAGTTTGTGTTAAAAATTTACTTGGAGATTAAAAAACAAAGGATTTAGCACAAAATATTATTGCGTATAAATTTTCATTAAGGTTCTTCGTTCTGTTTGTAATGAATAAAAATTTTTACTTTAAAAGGAATTTGTTGAAGGCTTTAAAGGACAAAACAGTTTTTTTTAAGAAGAAAAGTCTACCCAAACTTTTTTAAGAAAATGTACAAAGCCCGTCTTGTTATAAAATATCATGTTCCGGTCGCCGTAACAGACACTAAAACGAATCGTTCGTTTACTTTATCTAGGCTGCTGCTTTTTTCAAAGCACACCTATTGATACAACTTTTTGACACCTAACGTTGAAAGAGAAGTTGCTATTTAAAAGTTGTTCACTAATATTTTTTAAATTGGCCGCCCCCTAATATTACAGCACATGTATGCATTCCTACTAACTATGTGTGTGTGTGTGTGTTGCCTTAAAGACCATTTACACTTCTTACTGCTGTCATGTTGCAACGACTAAAGCCTATTCTAGTATCTGTTTATGCATCATACAATAATGAGAGACGTATATATGTACAAATGCATATACTTGCTACCAGTAGTAGTTGCAATTTGCAACAACAGTTGTTGAACTCATTATGGTAGTGATACCGACAAGTTGTGTGAGTAATAGTTAAAAGCAATCACTTGCAGTTGTTTAACACAATTCAAGATTGTGTATAACCTTTGCAAGGTTCTATACAAATGTTATTGTTGGCACTTTCTTATTATGCCATAGTTCCTGGTGTGTTTTGTTAAACTTTCATTAAAAAAAAGAGCACACAAGCATTCCTATATAAGCAGCTAGCATAACTTGAAGCTACTAAGAGCAAAGTAACACTCGTAGTAACATGTTAGTTTTATACAAATTGTTAAAGTTTCGCTGAAAGCAAAGAGTGGCAGTTAGATACCACGAGAGTATCCAGCCTCTAACTAATCAGCGCTCAATAAAAAGCTACTAACACTTTGCAGTCCAACCCTGAAAACGTCAGAAAGTTCCCTAAACTCACGAGCACAGATTGTGTTAATCCAAGGCAATTGAAGGTTTTAATTGATTAGATTTTTAAACAATAGTTTAATTGACTTAAATAAATTTTTAATTAATTTTTGATATTATTTTCAATTAAAGTTGTTTATTGCAGTAATATATTTTTCTATGAGGGCAGAAATTTTTATTGGAATTAGGGCCTTATGCGCCCGAAATTTGGAAAACAACTTGCATCCTGCTTCCGTAAACTGGAATGCAGAATACAATAGAATACTTTGGTGGCGCTCATATTAAGCCCTGGTCGTTTCCTTTCCACTTTCTTTGCAGTTTTTTAGATTTTCTTAATTGTTTTTCTTCTTATTATTGCTAAATATACGGTAGCACTAGCCAATTGAATAATATTAAATCAATATTAATTTAAAAACAATGCGAAAAATAAAGTCTTACAATTGTTAAACAAATGACACTAAGGGGCTAATTGTGTAAAACCCAACTACAGCTGTTGACAAATTTTATATAGAAAAAATTTTAATTACAAAAACAAAATATGTACCTTATATATTAACGCTTAGCATTCCGTTTTACAAAATATGACCCTAAATGTCATTATATCAAAATTAGTTACTGACGTAGACAATGTTGCCGTATTGCCATTATTTAGGAATGGGCCACTTTTCTGTCACAATAACACAACAAACTTGTGTGTGTTATCGAAAAACTTGATGAGAACGGCATTGCACACATTTGAAAATGGCACCACAAAATGACAACACAAGAAAAAAACTTAATACTACAAAGCTGTTAAGTATTTCAATTCAATTCCTACTGCCGATATTGCACCGTTCACATGTACAGCAATATTATGTAAACTATTTATTCCCAAAGAATTTTTTAGTTTTGTGCATAATTGTGCTCAGGGCATAATTTTAACCAAAAAATAAAAAATTAATTTTCCAACCCCGGAATCTTATGTTTAATTTTTCTGATTTTTATAGTAATTTATTTCGTTATAAAATATAAAATATGTTTAATTAACGAAGAAATAAAATTAGTTTTATATAGTTACTTATATACATATGTATGTATACACAAAAAAAAAGTTTAAAATTGTCCAGCTCTGAAGCTGTTTTATATATTTGAAATTTTTCAAATCAAATTTTTTTCTTCCAACAAATAAAATATATTTAATATGTAAAGAAAAAGAAAAAAATAATAATTCGACCTGGTAAATTTTATATAAAAAAAGTATAAATCTTCCAACCCTGGAATCATCCTTTTAAATTTTTGTATTTTGCTGTACCAGTATATTTTTTATATACAATATATTTACTGCCTTATTCATAAAATATATTTTGACATATTTCTATGGGAAATTTGTCAAATAAACCTGTAATAAATCTATAACATTTTTTATGTATTAGACCGTTAGTTTATAGAGAAAATGAAAAATTTACTCTAAGAAGGTTATTTTTATGTACCAAAAAAGTTCAATTTTCCAACCCTGGAATCTTATATTGGATTTTTCTGATTTTAATACTATTTTTTTTTCTTATAAAATATAAAATATGTTTAATCAACAAAGAAAGAAAAATTAGTTACCACAAAAAAATTTTAAAATTTTCCAGCTCTGAAATTTGAAATTTTTCACACCTTACTCCTTTCTTCTAAAAGATAAAATATATTTAATATGTAAAGAAAAGGAAAAAATTAATTTGACCTAGTTACATTTATATAAAAAAGTTTCAACTTTCCAACCTTGGAATCATCCTTTTAAATTTTTGTGTTCGTTCTGTTATACTAATCCATTTATTTTAAAAATATAAAATATGTTTAATTTAAAGAGAAAATGAAAAAAAATTATTCTAGTGGGTTACTTTTATATGCCAAAAAAAATTGAATTTTCCAACCCTGAAATCAATTACTTTATTTTTCTGATCTTAATACTAATTCATTTCATTATAAAATATCAAATATGTTTAATTAACAAAGAAAAAAAATAGTTTTTTTTAGTTACTTGAACCAAAAAAAAAAAAATTTTTAATTTTCCAGCTCTGAAGCTATTTAATATTTTTAAAAATGTTTATACCAAACTCTTTTGTTCTAAAAGATAAAGTTTATTTAATATGTAAAGAAGAAAAAAATTTATTTAAAATACTTAATTTTAATAAAAAAAAGTTTCAATTTTCCAACCCTGGAATCATTCTTTTAAATTTTTGTTTTCTGTTATACTAATCTATTTATTTTAAAGAAGAGAAAATTAAAAAATTATTTTAGTAGATAACATTTATATACCAAAAATAATTCAATTTCCCAACCCTGGAATCTTTTTTTTTATTTTTTATTTTTTTTATTTTTAATACCACTTTAATTCTTACTAAAATAGAAAATGTGTTTATTTACATGGCAAAAAAAGTTTTAACTTTTCCAGCTCTGAAGCCGCCTTTTCAATTTTGCTGTTTTTCAATATTAATCTATTTCGAACAATTTCTGATACAAAAGTCCAAAACCAAAGTCTCCAGCTTTTCTGGGAGCTTCGGAAAATTGATTTCACGTACAAAGAAGCAGACATGGCTTATTCGTCTTCTCCATTTATAAGGACCCAGAATATATAACATTTTATGGATCTTATATATATATATTGTGGAAATTACACACGAAATGACAAACTAGAAAGGCTCTAACTCATAAATTTTTTGAAATCGACTTTTTTATTTATTTCGACAGAAGGACATCCAATGTAGCCAAAAATTCAAAGATCTCGATTTCAAAAAAATAATGAGTTAGAGTTTTTATATATTAAAGTAACCATTTTAGTGAAGTTTATAATAAACTAAAAAGTTAAAGCAAGAAAGTTACTTCCAAATGTCTGCTGCTCTACAATGATTTAAATTTGCCATAATGTTCTGATTAATAGTTTTTTATCAACCATTTGCTCTGAGTGCATATGCAGCCAGTTAAAGGCGGCATAAATTTTCCCTCCTGCTTTTGAGACATTGAGAGGCGTGTTTATGTTTATATGGTAATAATATTGAATTTTACTCTAGTATATTTTTTCAACATGTACTTTAATTTCTTATTATCTTAGTGTTTTATATGAAGCCCAATCTTCTCCTGACTTGAGGATTTAAAGGATGATAAAACTAATATATGTACAATAAGTCCTAGTGTACACTATGGTAAGGTAAGGGAAAAAGAAACGTTTCTTTTCCTCACGTCTCTCTCTGCATCAAACTAATCAGCTCAGAAATTAGACTTGCATAGTGTAAACTATGACCAGCGTGACCGTTTGACCGACTAAAGTGGCAAATTGCTACTTTTTCAACTGCATTACCACTTTTTGTCTTCCTTTTTTAGAGTGAGTTATATAAAAATACATTAAAAATAAAAAGTTTAGTGCAGTTTTCTCGTTTTTTTTAAATTTGCCCCTTTTTTTATAAATCCCCTTTTGGTGCCACTTTTTGAAAAACGTAATCGGTCATCCTGCCTATTACTAAGTATATTTATGATTACAAAAGGAATTGAGAAACGCATTTTAATCTGCTTGACTGCCTGCAAGTGTGCCGGTGACAAGAGTGTTGATACCACTGAAATTATTTTTACTCTTAGAACAGTTTTTTTCCCCCGCTGTAAGTGTAATATTTGTAATTTTAGTAAACTAGATTAATGTTTGCGTGCATAGAAGTAGAAGTAGCAAACGAGTTTGTGCGTTTGTGACCCTTGAAAATATGTTGCATGTATTTTTATAATTGCATGTACACTTTTTACTACAAGTGTTTTTTTTTTGTTTCTTTCTTTCAGTATGTAGTTTGCTTCAGTTTTTTTATTTTCATCATGCCAGATGTTGTAACAATTTACAGCGAATAACAAAACAACTGCAATAAAAAAATATTAAATACATTAAAACAAAAAAATGGCCAACAAATAAAGTGAAGCGATGTTGAGTATTCTGGATTTCATAAGCTCCATTCTAAAACAACAGAATGTGGCGAGTCCAACAGCAAGTTTATTTTTTTATGCATTTTGCAGTTTGTTTGCATTGTTCGTTTTTTTTTTTTTGTAAGTTTTTACAAGATACTGGCAACTTTATACAATATGGTCCTTATTGTTATTGAAATATTTATAAACATTTTTTACGTTGCATCTAATGAAATAAGGCACTTTTAAGCCGCATTTCATTGGTTTAGCCAACAGTGTGCACATATAGGGTGTTTTTTTAGAGGTATAGAACTTCGAATTGAAATAAAACACAAGGAAATCGTTTTAATGTCCATCAATTTGGCTTAATTGGAAGGATAATTTTATGCCATTAATGTTTAAATATGATTTCGGGCATGTGGCTGCCGCGGCTGGCTCGAATAAAGCCAATTCTACAGGTCCAATTTTCAACCACTTTTTCGAGCATATGGGGCCGTATGTTGGCAATAACGCCACGAATGTTGGCTTCCAAGTCCCCTAACGTTTCTGGTTTGTTGGCGTAGACGAGCGACTTCACATATCCCCAAAGAAAATAATCCAATGGTGTCAAATCACACGATCTTGGTGGCCAATTGACAGATCCATTCCGCGAAATTATGCGATGGACGATTATGTCGGCCATAAAATGGACGGAGCTTGCGGTAAACTTCGCGAACTGAACCATTATTTTCGAAATAAATTTGCACGATTTGTAAGCGTTGTTCTTTTGTCAACCTGTTCATGATGAAATGGCAAACCAAACTAAATATTAATCACTTGACAGCTGACAAAATGGCCGCCAGTTAAAAAAGTGATGCCAACTTAAAGTTCTATACCTCAATAAAAAACACCCTTTACATACATAAGTATGCCTGCCTGGTGTTACTTCTTTTTATTTTATCTTTTCTTTCGGGTTACTCCATTCTCCCTGTTTTATTACTTTAAAGTACAGACTCAACACAAACAAAACAATTTTTATGAACTTCTTTCTTCATATTGCTTTGATTGTTTATACTTCGTTACTTTTTATGAGAGTTTTTTTTAAATAAAATTTTTTTTTTTGAAATTTATTAAATCTATGAACTTTTATTACTTATTTTTTTAGTGCATCTATAAGAGTAAAGTTTTTTTAAATCTTTTAGCGACAGTAGACACAATTAAAAATTTTTTAAAATCTTTTGTTTTTCATAGAACAAGTTTCGAAGGTCTAAAAATTTTTTATTTTATTCTAGGCTGCTTGCTTTAAAAGAAGACAGGTTCTTATTTCCCAATAAGCAATTTTGTTGAAATCAAATGTAAACCAATTCTTATTCATGTCGCAAATTCAATTCCCAAGGGTTGAATTATATTTGATTTACACTTTATTTCAATAGCAATCTCCAGTGAAAAGGGAACTTGAAATCAATTCGAACAATTCACTTGTATTACACAGAAAAAACTAAATTTCATTTTCAGTAACCAAATTCGTTGAATCAGTAAATATTTTATTTGAATGCGGTCCTACAAATAATTTTGTAAATTCTGATAAAAATTTTGTAAAAATTTAAATTAATCATAGTTCGGCTGAGAGAAAATGTTATTTCAGTGTGTTGGTGTTTATCTCGCTTGTTGATAGGAACTAGAGAGCTGCGTAAACAGTCTTGAAATGTAAAAACGACATGATTTTTAAATATATTCATTTATATAAAAAAAAATGTATTCACGTCGCATGTATTATACTAAACCAATAATAAATACTGTCGTACTATAAGCGACCCTGCAGAAAGTGCGAATAGTGAAATTGTGGTGATTTACTAGTGACGTTGTCAGTAGCACTACTGACCAGGGCCCTATTCCACAAAACAACTTATCAATTTTTCACTTTGCACTTATCAAATTTTTCGACAATTTGCAGAACTTTTCGTTCCTCAGAACTGTAAAATTTGATGAGTGAAAGGTTGAAATTGATAAGTGTAATTTGCAAAGTTTTTGCAATTTTTATGCTCTCTTTGCGATTCCTGTTCCACGTAAGTTCCCTCTTGCAAAGTGCAAAGTTAATTTTGAAAAGTGTAACTTGCAAAGACTTTATGCTTTTACGTTTCACAATAACTATAAATTCTATTTTTGCAAAGCAAATTTTGATAAGTTTGTTAAAAATTTGCAAGGTAAACGATCTTTTTGCAAATTAACAAAACAAAATTCGTTGATAAATCTTCGATTATTTTCAAACATAATAATCATAACAATACAATCTCACATTGAGTTCGTATGTACATACATAGATATGGAAAAAAAGAAAAAAATATTTGAGCTTTAAATTACATATAGTATTATATTATATTTGTATAAACTTGTTTTAAACGTTATTATATATTCTATTAAAGATATTAAAACCAATGTAGCATAACACACTGAAAACGTTACGTTCAAAATTTGGATTGGGCTTTTTTAAAACTTCCTCACAAGCAGCCTGTTTATCTAATAATTAGATTCTAGTTTATTAACCTTCAAATTGAAATGTAAACTTTAATATGTTCTAACCCCCATTAGAGCTGGGTCCAACTCGTTCATTTTTGCCACAAACCTATGATCAAACCCATGTAATTTAAATGAGTTTGTGGCAAAAATTAACGATTGAACGAGTTGGACCCAGCTCTAACCCCCATATTCATAAAATTTTAAATAAATTTGAAATGTGTTTTATTTTAACTTTTTCATACAAAGTTTTCTAAAAATGGATTTCAAATAAATTTTATTTTTTATGAATATGGATGCATACATTTACAATAATTTTATAAAAAAAAATAATTATTTTATTAGTTTAAAAACTAGCAAATAAATTACATATATTTTAAATCATATGAAACTCTGAAATTATTTTCATTTTTATTTTGCGGATAACTTTAACAAGTTCTATTTAGGAATGCAAAGTGAAAAGTTATAAGACAGAAATGCAAAGATGCTTAAACGTTTTCAGGAACACTTTGCACACTCACTTTGCAAGAGAACGCAAAGACTTTGCAAAGAGCGCAATTACTTTACAAAGAGTGCAAGAAATTTACAAAGAGAGCAAAGTCTTTGCAAAAATATGCTTAGTGCAAAGTGAAATTTGCAAAGAATATTGTGGAACAGAAACACTTATCACTTTGCCAAAAAATGCAATTTGATAGGTGCAAAGTGAAAAGTTGATAAGTTTTTTGTGGAATAGGGCCCAGGTGTACCCCAGCCAGTGGTATCATCTATTGACATTTAACATTAGCTTGTCATTGCAAATCCACCACTAGACTATAGCACTACTGACTTATTGGTTCTTTCGGGACCACATGGAGACATTGGCACCAAAGATTCACTAGTAAATTTTAGGGGCTCTAGTCTACAATATCGATATATCCTCTCTCGTTGTCAATAGTAAACTTATAGTGATTTTCTAGTGACATTGTCAATAGTGCTACTGACTAGCTGTACCACTCCCAGGGGAGTCTACTTGTAGACTACGGGTGTGGCAATCCCGGGGCCCCAGCTGGGGTAATGTAGCTTTTTCCGCTGACGGACCTTTGGCTCATTACCCGTAAAACTTATGTGTTACTACCCAATCTCTGAATATAAACAGAGTAACGGATGTGCACATATTTATAAAAGGAAAACAAATATTGTACGCCCGTTGTTGTCAGCTAGGTGCAACGTCACCTAGGACTGCCCCTGAGTTCAAAAGACGATAGAGGTGAAGCCCTTGTGGTGGAACTTCGAGGTCTAACCAGAGGCTACTTCTGGTACCACGGGTGCCGGTTGCCCGACAGCTGGGCTGCTTAGAGATAAATGCATTGCGGTTGTCAAAAATTCTGTGCTGAAATGGCTTTTCGTCCTGGATACGACCCCAGGACACTCTCACTTTTTAGTGTCGGGTCTTAGTAGGCGCAGAAATTTTGGTGGCGAGCTTGCGTTCTTCTCGCGTGAGTGGTCCTCGCTGCTCTGAAGTTTTGAGTGCATGTAGCGGTCGTCAGTTTCCTTTGCTAAAATGCCGAGTTCGTCCTACCCCAATGGGGTATATCCTACGGGGTTAAAGGGATGATTTTGGTAAGTGTGGAGTAGGCACTGGTTATTTGGCGACACAGGCATGCGTTCATTATGGATGAGTGGTTAGCTGTACCGGCACTGGTTGAGGAATTTTCTAGGGGACCTCGCTTAGGTGTATACACAACACCTAAGCGTGGAAGCCGGAAAATTATCGTGGTGGTTGTGGTTGCTACCAAAATCGCTGGGAGAATAGTCTTGGCTTCCCAGTGTTAAATCAATGCTAGTGGTTGGTGTGACGCGGTCAGCCAGACACTTTTCTAGGTGCTGTTGCCATTCAACAGAGCTGCTATGGGCACGGACATAGCAGCAGAGTTTAGATAGCTCAAATTACCTCAGCAAGGTAATTGAATATAATACAGGGATAACTATATTCAAAGATTGCAACCTATGTGCCTTATGGAGTGGGCCATAGGTTCATTCTAAAAGGGTGCATGGGGGCGTTGGTCTGGCGTCTAACCCACACCCGGTGCTTTGGCACACGTGAGATAAGGCCGTAACGGCAGGTACTCACGTAAAGCGATTGCACATCTGACTAGGTGTACCCCAGCCAATGCAAATGCCTATTGACAAATAACATAGGGTTGTCATTCAAAATCTATCAGTAGACTTTAGCATTATTGAGAATGTAGTCCTTTTACGACCACATTAAGATATTTGAACAGCAGATTCACTCGTAGATTTTAGTAACCCTTGTCTACATATATTTATTTAATATTATTGCACAACATAATAAAAAATAAAAACAAACTATTGACGCGTTCATTGACAATATCACCAGAAATACACTAGAACTGTCGTCTCTAACGTATCTCTACTCGTTCATAAAAGGAAAGTTGTCGACATTTTAACTAGTGCAATTGTCGCTGGAGAAAGAGTATTGATATAAAGACATATGGTTCTAGGTTGACTACAGGGTTGTAACAAGCGATGTCGCAAGACAGCTTGTTTGTAACAAACACTCAAAAGAAGTACTGTTGATTAGTGTATGCTTGTTATTTTTCATATTGTACGTTTGAGTGTGTGTGTAATATGTAGATGGTAAGCTATTATGTGATTAACCGCATACAAGTAATGTTAATGCATGGTGTGTGCCTTTGCATGTGCGCAGAAAAATAAAAAATCATACACATATACATGCATGACGTTAGTACATGCGCTCATGCGTAGAAAGAAGCAAGGATCACAAATTCTTCCGTCACGAAGTGTTTTCTTCTTTACTCTTATACCTACAATACTCAAATAAATTTCTTGCAAACAGTGTTGTTAACGTTTGTTTTATAAGATTTCGCTGTAGCAAAGCATTTGAAAAATCCCTCATGTCTTAAAAGTTCTTATAAGATATCTTGTGCAGGAGACTAATAGGAACAACGTGCTGTTGTGCGGTTGTTGCTTATTTTGATTAATCGTGTTGTATACATGTAAATGCCGAAACGAGAAACGTCCTGGCCTGTTTCTTCTCTACACAGTTGTTTGGTACAAATTAATTTAGTGGAACAGTACAGAATATTTACTGAAACTAAGTTTGATTTCAAACAAATATTTGTTTAAAAATTTTTTGGGAATAATTTTTTCTGTGTACAATTCAATTCAAGCCTTGAATTATACCTTAAATAAAACTTGTATTACAATTGAATTCAAGTATATTTCAAGCTTCAAAAATAATGCTTTTAAAATAGAAAGGAAAATGCAATTCATTTGTTTTCTAATAATAATTTTCTGCATATCTGCCTTCGCTATTGATGTCACGATTTTTTAATCACCTTTTGTTTTTTCAAAAATTCACTTTTGTATATATCTTTAATTTTTTCGCCATGAATTCAGTTTTATTAATAAATAAATTATATATTTGAAAAGCTTTGAACATACTTATACATATATGTTGTTCGTGTTATTATTTCAAAATATTTTTAAACTTGGAAATTAGTGGGGAAAAATACCTTGTTTCCAGTTAAATTTCAAGTGCTTGAATTTTAATTTTTTGAGTACTTATTGGGTTGGGTCAGGTGGAATATTTAACTTATGTGAAATCCGTCATTTGTAGAGCGATTTTAAAAATAATTTATTTGTCTGTGAGTGGACTTGTGTCGAACCCGTTCTGTAGTTAAGTACAGACACAAACCGATGATCAAATTAATTTAAATAACATGGGTTTTAGACTTGAATCGAATTGATTGAGTAGATACTTCTTTTTGGACACAAACCAATGATCAACCCCATGTACCTTAAATTGGTTTGATCATACGTTGTTGTAAAAAAAAACGAATTACTGAATAAGTTTGATCCAACTTTAAAATGTTTCATCATCGGTTTGTGCCTAAAATTAACTACTGAACAAGTGCAACACAAATCTATCTTTGAGGATATAGCTTCAATTTGGTCCCATTGCTACATTAAGCAGAACCACGCCCCCTGAACTTTTTTCTCTTTGAGTTTACATATATACTTTTACTTATTAAATTTTTGCAAAACTTAGATCTTAAAATTATGTTTTGAAAGTGGGCGTAATTACGCCCTTTTAAAACAGCATAATATTTCACCTGCTTTTACCTAAAGGATTCTTACGAAAGATAGCACACGTATCGAGCACTTTCGATGACATAATCTGGCATTTAAAGAAGTGGGCGGGTCCACGCCTACTAAAATTTACTATATTATATCACGTGTTTCTATTCTTACTAAACTTTGCACACTCCCAGAGCTCTAGAAGTGATACGATATTGCACTTAGAAAATTGGGCAGTGCCATGCCCACTAAAATTTAGTGCCATAGTGCACAGTATATGTTTATACATACTTTTACTCCCTCTAATTTTGGCAATTGATTTAGGCTCTTACTATTTTGCTTATTAAATTTGGCCAAGCCAATCCGCCTTATTCTGATTGTCGATTTTGCGGCGAAAGGCAAGCGTTTTGTACTAGATTAAGGAAAAATATAGTTTGTTTTCTTTAATCAACTACAAATAGTCGAATTTGAAGTCGAATGACCCCAATCACGATAAGGAGCTGTCCGGATGTCCCGGAATCCATATTGTCCGTACATAAGTTTATCTCACTTTTACATTGAAGAAGGCTTCGAGATTGAACTTCTTTTTATGCATTAGGGCATTAATAACTGGCTTACAAGAAATATGTGTCTAAAACTAATGCATATAACGATTTTCTATTAACTCACTCGCAAAGAAATCAGAAAAATATATATTACTTGCAAATGTGTTAGTATAAAATTCACTCGGACACGAACTCTTCCACCATATTTTTCATTTTGGTCTTAATATTATGCTAGAAACTTTATTCTATGCAATGATGGATATATTCATCATCTCTGCTCTGTGTTTTACGGTCCGTAAGAATTCTTTAAAGTAAATATCCTTGAATTATTTAGTTCTTGGTCCGTTTTGGGTGGGATTTTAGTCTTAAAATTGTATTATCTTGCGTTAGACAAAAGTATTTTTGTATGTTTCGGCTCATATCATAGAACCCACCCATAGATGTGTCATTACTTTTTTAGCCTGCTGTACGAAGGAAAGTTCCTGCATTAATCCCAGCTCTGGTTACTCCATTCCCTTTCAAACTTATTTTTTTTCGCAATATGTCGATTTCTTTTCGAAAAGTTTTGTTGAATTATTGCCTTATCTTGCCCTACCATTCGACTGAATTGATACCAAACTTGGCTTGATGAATAATTAATAGACTGTGCGCCGCAACTGTAGCATTTCGAAATAATTAAATTTTCTTTCACTTTTACACTTTTTACACTTTTATTTAACAGAATCCCTACTATTTTAAATTTTTTAATGCTTATTGTTGCAGTCGTTTCAAATTTTTTTAAAACTTCTTTAAGTGCTGAAAATCAAATCTGGCAACACTGGTCATGTAAAATTACATATCTGCCTTTTTGCTTGCGCCAAGTTTGTTTCATATGAAGAGCATAAGTAAGCCAAGTTTCGTAGGAATCTTTTAAAAAGAATTACATATTTGTTAAATTTTAAAAGGGCGTATCCCGCCCATAATTTAACATGCAACAAACTCAAGAGCCTAAAGTTTTTGCAAAGTTTCTTAAAAATCGCTTTTGCGGAAGCACATAAAATATACTGTAGTAAGCTTCCTAGGAAGCTTAGCACATGCTAGAAGTACACAAAATTCAATAGTGACTGTTACTGGGCGTGGGACTGCCCATTTATCAAAATGGAAGATGGTGCCGGCTGATGAGCCCTAGATGCTTGACAAGTTTTGTAATAATCGAATTAATATATATGTAGTATACGATGTATGTGGGTGCGGCCCTGTCCTCTTTTTATATAATAGATTACAACATTACAAGAGCCAAAAGTTAATATAAAACTTCTCAGGAATTGTAACGGGCAATGGATAACCAACCTATTTCCATGAGCAATGTCGAGTTTAGAATCGAATAGAGAGGAGTGCATAAACTTATAGAAATGTTTTTAGCAGGTGTGGTTCCGCCTACTTTTTTGACAATGTATTCCAATCGCAGGCATTCTCTATCAAAATGTTAATAAATAAAGTTCTCGCAATCATTTAACAATTTAAAGAATTGTGAAGTAGAAACCTGCTACTTTTTTTTGAAGTCAGTTAAAAAGTAAAAAAAAATGCGGCCAAAACATACGAAAGAATACAGAAAAGAAGGCAAAAAACTGTAATATGAAACCCACAGGGCTTCAAACTAAAAAAATAAATTAACGAACAAAATAGAACTACAAAAAAGACAACTGACACAATGACATTCGAGGTAAATGTTGTTAATATTCCCAAGAATTACAGTAATTTACACGATTTACACGATACAAACAAAATGCAAACAATATTTACAACGAGTGCATATAAACTCAATCACACTTGCAGCAGGCAGCCATGCAAACAAATTAATTCCAAACCAAAGGAAACCTAAACAGGGCTTAAGGGAAAAAGCCACCACACACACGCACAACCGCATGCCAACCAACCAACCAACCAACCAACAAACTACAACAACATTTTAACCAAATGGCCTGCCGAAACAGCAACTTTGAATAAAAAAAGCCTTGAAAAAGCCTTAACTTTGTTGTTGTAACTAGTATGGAAATAGGAAAACAAAAGTCTAATAAACCCCAAACAATTCATTGTGGACGGTCTCTAAGATGCAACAAAAAATTAAAAAAAAAAAAAAAAAAAGAATTTTGCATGCATGATAGTGTTTAACGCAATTCAGATGTCTCCACTTTACGGTTTGTATGCCACTGCAGGCAGTCACATTCATATGTCATGTTTGGTATGCCATGCTGCAAGTGAATGTGGGTATGCGACATGAATAAATAAATTTACAAAACATGAAAAGAAACGAAACGAAACGAAATAAAAGAGACTGACATTACAAACGCCATTAGTTAGTTACACTGACAGCAGAGAGTTAGTTGCAAGAAGACTGACGAATTCGATTTAAAAAAAGAAGATATGCATACATATCGACATACACATAAAAAGTTATAGATAGTGGGAACACACTACAACGCATACTTACTTACTTACGACAATTGGCTTTCATGCAAGAAACGCATAAAATTCTTAAAACTCGACAAATTGATATACAAGTGATGTAAGTATGTGACTAAAATTGATAACAACTTAACTAAACAAAAGAAGTGAGTGCATGACTGACTGTCTGTGACTGTATTTTGCATGCAAAAGCATTCATCTTACTGCCTGCCAGTCTTGCCAGCTTGACAGGCAAAGTTTGATTGAATATATGTGTGTGTGTGTGTGTGTGCGTATGTATATGTCTGCATTTGCATATATTCAATGTGTCTTCAAAATGACTAGACAATATAAACTTTAAATACCAAAAGAACAGGAACTCAGTCGACAGCCTTGTCAAGGCCTTTTTCTTGTTGTTTATAAACGGTTTAGGTAAGAATCTCGAAAATTTCCACATATCAAACATACAGATATATTTATTAAATGTCAGTCGTAAAGCAGCTCTGTGTTGAGGAACATCTCTCGCGTCATCGTATGTATTTCTTAAGTGCTGTCAGGCTTGTGTATGTTGTTTGGCCGTCGAGAGTTTTTCGTCTCGCTCGCACTGGTTGACTGATCTGCCACGGATAACCGTATAATCTTGCGGTTTTTTGTGGAATTTCTTTAACAACCACGTTGCTACTTCCTATGTGAAGGCATAGGTCGTGTACAGTCAGTCACAAAACATTTTAAAATACTGTTAATACCATCTTGGGCATATTGTGCAACACCATATTATGCAAATTAACTTTGTATAATATGTATAATAAATAAATAAATAAATATTTATTAAATGATACAAAATTTAACTTCTTTGTTTTTTTCAAGTTGAACTTCCTATACATTCCACTAAAAAATATGAAAAAACGCTCTGCCAGGTCAAGCCTGGAACTACGCACCAAGAATTTGTGCAATTTGTAGTATTCATTTTTTTTTTAGAAATTTTTTAACAGCCAACTTAAATAAAAAATAAATATGTAGTTACTCTTTTTTTTTCTGACTTTAAAAAAGGTAGCAGGTTTCTATTTCATAGCTTTTTAAATTTTTAAATGCTTACGAAAACAATTTTATTTACTTTGATAGAGAATGCCTGTCATTTAGAAACATTGTCAAAAAAGTAGGCGGACCCACACCCACTAAAAAAATTTCTATAGTTTCGTGCACTCCTCTCTATTCCTATTCTGTAACAAAACTCTGTCAACAACACTTTAGCTGGCTCGACCTTGCTCAGGGAAATAGGGTAGGTTTCCTGGGAAGTTTGGCACTAACCTTTGACTCTTGTAATGTTGTAATCTATTTCATAAAAAGTGGGCAGGGCCACACCCACATACATCTTTTACTATATATTAAATTTTGCAAACTTTTACTAATTCGATTATTACAAAAGTTTTCGCACATCTAAACCTCATGAGCCGGCACCATCTTGTTTTTTTTTTTGTCAACTACTCAAAATTCCTACACAGAAAAAAATATTCCTGCAATAAATAACTTCAATTGAAAATAAAACGAAAAATCAGTTAAGAATGTATTTAAATAAATTAAACTTTTGTTTAAAATTTGAATTAATTACAAAGTTTAGTTGACTCAATTACAGTTTCAATTGATTTTTTGTTTTATTTTCAATTAAAGTTGTTTATTGCAGGAATATTTTTTTATGTGTAGGAATTTTGAGTAATAGACGAAAAAAAATTTTTTTTTTAAATTTCGACAGCTCTAACTGTCGAACGGATTTTAAATAAAATTTGCGACATTCGATGCACCTATTCATGATAAAATAAATTTAAGTAAATCCCAAAAAATCGGTGGATAAAGTCTTTTAGAGTTGAGCTAAAATAAAAAGTCTTTTAACACAAGTTGTCGGCATCGTTTGTAATCAAAATTACAATGAGCGATTTATATTTTTTTGGACGAGGTTTGCTTTGATTTCGAACGATTGTCCGTCATACCACTTAAAAATTAATTGTCAAACATACTGGTTTTTGAATTATATATATATATATATATACTATTCCACAGAACACAGACGATGGCGCACAGCAGAAGCCGCTATGCTTATCAATAAAATTTAAAGACGAGATGAGAAATCGTTTCAAATAAAATTTACAACATTTAATCCAATAATCGATTAATTAAATCTGTTGGATGAAGTAGTTATCTCGTTGTCTACAAAGTTAGTGATGGTATTCGAGAGCACGATCTCAACATCTGACCAAACTCATTTATTTATATGAGCATCATAAATTTTTCTGACATGCAATTATTGTCGATGCTTAATGCATATCACAGCTCCCTGCCTCATCGATATTTGTAACAGCTTAAAGTAAAGTGCTTACTTAACACCAGAGGCGCTGCAACTATACTATAAAAATTAACAAAGCTTTCAATAGCAGTGTTGTAAAACGAGTTAATATTAATACATTAATGCTCCACCATCTGTCCTCCCTTTCCAAAAGAAGGTAACACACATATGTACATATCGTGCCGTAACCGCCAAAAAAAAAGCTTAAGCGACAGAATTTTCAAAATTAATTTTTTTACCAAAAATCGATTATTTGCGATCGCAAATAATCAATTTTCGTCAAAAAAGAAGATGTTTAAAAATTTGTGGATTATGCTTTTTTGGCTGTAATGGCTCGATATGATGACAACAGTGTGTGTTCATTTCTAGTTCATCAACGAACCTTTTTTGTTCGTTTGTGGTGAATACTCTTACTGCATGAAGCAGAGCCAAATTAGTTTTAAAGGCTTAAAGTTTTTGGATGTTGCCACCAGTTTGGATGAGTCCTATGTTTAGTTTAAATAGGATTATCATATCAACTAAGAAGTTAATTACGCTTTAAGTAGCCAGCAAAAAAAGTGAGGAAGAAGAAGTAGAAAAGGCACCACATCTACTGAATCAAACCACTTCAAATTTAGGTAAAAAACCAATGAATTTTACATTGACGTGTCATTGGAAGGAAGTGGTTTGCTTTTAGCATTTTTTAAACTCAATAAAAATCATATTTTTGATGGTATAAAAATCCGAAATTCGGGAGTGAAAATAATTCACTTCACAAAAGTAGTTAAAAAGTGCTTTTTATTCAGTGATTATAATTAGAGATGTGCAAATGTCGTGATTTTATGGTGTCACGCGTGAATCACGTGAGTGCGTGAGCGCGACTTAAAGTAAATTACTCGTGCGTGATCGTGCGTGAGCTATTTTTAATAATCACGCACGAATTCTTACGCTCTCACGAGATATCATTCCTGAATAAGTCAGTATCAATATTCTATACTATTTTGTACATGCTACGATGCAAGACCATTTGCACAAGATTGTGTATTGGGGCTATTGTTATAATTTTTTCAGGCGTAGTAAACTGACTCATATGAAATTCAAATATACCAACATAGAAAAATAAAATTATTTTAATATATGTTTTTATGGCACACAAATTTATTTTCCCTAAATTTCGACTTTTTTCAGAAAAACTACGCTCAATTTTCACTTCTTTTTAGGGTTCCGTACACCAAAGGTGAAAAGGAACCCTATTGTTTTCGCTACGCTGTCCGTCTGTCCGTCACACGCTATTTTCTCAGGAACCGTAAGAGCTACGGACCTGAAATTGGTTACAGTATGTAGAACCTTGGCTGCTACAACAACAAATACAAGAGAATTAAAAATTAAAGGGTGTTCCAAAACGAGCAACGAAAAATGTTAAAATCCAATGTAATATACATACAATTGTATATTGAAACTTGAAATTTGTAAAATTAGTGTATTTTTATACAGACTACAACAATTAACACTAAAATTTAAAAAAATTAAAATTAAAGGGTGGTCCATCAGTTAATGCAATTTTGACTATGTAATTTTGACAATTTGCTATATCTTGGAAACCGTAAGAGGCAAACACTTGAAATTTTCAAAAACGGTAAAACTAAAAAAACCGAAAATTATAAAATCGCCAAACCAGAAAAAAAATCGCCAAAAATTAAAATAAAAATCGCCAAAACGAAAAAAATCGCCAAAATTAAAAAAAAAATTTCTAACACTAAAATAAATCGCCAAAAACGAAAAAATCGCCAAAATGCAAAAAAATGCCAAAATGAAAAAAAACCCCAAAAATCTAAAAAAATCGCCGAAACAAGAAAATAAAGCGTCAAAACTAAAAAATGAGCCAAAACTTAAAAAAATCGCCAAAACCGAAAAAACGCAAAAACCGCCTAAAAACGCAAAAACCGAAAAGACCCTAAAAACGAAAAAAATGCCAAAACTATATATTATATAGGATGAAGTTTGTATTAAATTACATATCTAGTGTTCGTACGGAACCCTTCGTGCGCGAGTCAGAGTCGCACTTTACTGAATTTTTTTTGATGTGGACAACATCTAAGTGTTCCCTCCCAGAGATATGCGCGTTTTATTCAGTGATGGCACACCAAAGATACACGTATTTAAATCTTTAAATTGGCTCTCCTGAACAAACCAGGTTTTTACCCTTAGGTCCCTTTCTCTATGCGCTGTCACATATACATATCTATGTATATATGTATGCTCGTGTTTTTGTAAAATTTACAATGTAAATTAAAATAAAGCAAAGTTAATTTAATATCTATATTTATGATTTGATCAGGCTAAAGTTCATATCGCTTTTTAATCCAAATTACATGTGAAAATTATTAACGAACAAATAATACCAAAGTTAGTTGTAAATATTATGACAACACATAGTTGAACGGAACAGCTAGCCGTTTTCGAAGTCCACTAAACCTTCATCATCAGCGTTCTTCTGTGTTTGGTACATAAAGCAGAAATCTTTCGTATATAAAACAGAAATCTACATCAACTGACACCACACACAGTGGACCTTCAGAGAAACTACCGAAATGTCGGTACGACAAGTCTGACTTCAGAAAAATTCGAAACATTTTGTTGGGGGGTATTCATTATGTTTGTAAGCTCATACTACCATACATATTACTATACATATATGCATTTATTATTATAAAATAATTTATTTCAAATGATTGAATACAGTTACATATGTACCTATGCAGGAATGTTGTCTCGTGAGAGCGTGAGAATTTGTGCGTGACTATTTAAAAAATCTCACGCACGAGTAAATTTTTTTCAGTCACGCTCACGCAATCACGAGTGATTAGTTATAATATTTGATCACGAATCACGTGAATCACGCGTGACTCACGCGTGACACGATAAAATCACGACATTTGAACATCTTTAGTAAAAACCTATTTTTCAACCCAAAAAAGATACAAATTGGATTACATACTTTTTCGTGAGCATAAGTTGTAAACCACTCGTGCGTGATTAAGAATATTTTGTTCGTGAGCGTGCGTGATCGAGAAAATTTTCAGTATCATTCGTGCGTGAAAGTGCGTGAGTAAATATTTTTCTGTGTGAGCGTGCGCGTCGTGAGTCAAAAAACGCTCACGTGCACATCTCTAATTAAAATCACTTGTATATGGTTTGAAAAGAAAAAGGTTAGATTATTTAATTTTTTGTTATTTTATTCCATTCTTATTTTTAATAATGCAATTTTTTTATTTGAAATGCCTTAAATGTAATGAAAAAAAACTTGTATTTGGCTTGAGCCAAAAAAGTAATGAATTTGCTGAAAACAAAGTAATAACTTCAAAATACATTTGATATGTGGTTAAAAATAACTTCTTTAACATCTAAAAATATGCATTAAATACTTTGGAAGTAATTTAAAAGTGGTTCGTAAGGAAGTACTCCTTTTATTTTTTGCTCGGTAAGTGTGTTTGCAATTTAATATCAATTAGACTAAATAAATGCGTGTTTAAAGTCAAATAAATTATTTCAATATTTTATTTTTATTTAATTTGTGTGCTACTAATCTGTTGCTTAGAAGCAACTAAATGCATCTACCCGAGCTAAGCCAACAACAAATAATAGTGGTATTCACACCGAGCTTGTTAGTTTGTTAGTCGTTAATCGTTACTTTTTTACACGCATTTTGTTTTTGTATATATAACGCGTTACCGGATTAAAATTTAACAAATTAACGACACGCCACCCGTGATAAAATAGCTGTTAGTTGGTGACTCAAAATCAGCTGCTGTAGTTTCTAAATAAATATAATAAAAAAGTCATTTGTGATTTTTTTACACTTTCTCGTTTCATGTTTTATTTTTTTTTTCAGAATAATAAATTGTGTCAGAACAATAAATCAGCTGTTTTACTGCGAAAGTTACCAGACTAACAAAGTTTTAAAAAGGGGGTCGTTCACAGTTGGTAACTTTAACAAATTAACAAACTACCGAGTAATAAATTAACAAGTTCGGTGTGAATACCACTAATGAATTTTTTAAACGTTAAACAAGTTATATGTGTATTATATAAGGCTAATTTCCTGCACCTGACTATACCGCCTTCGATACTCATTAAACATAATGAGAAGATGCCCTGACACAAAGTATCGCATCTAATATGAAACTCTTTGATAATTTTTACATTATAATTGTCTTTGTTCATTTTGTTTTACCATTTTTTATACTACATTTGAAAAATGAATAACGATAATAAACGGAAAGACTAAATGAAAAATAACGCAAATTTTTAGTTATATTAAATTAATTAGATAAATAAAGTTTATGAAAAGAGTCGTTTAAAAATATTTTACTGGTTTTAAAGCTATAGGATTCTTTAGAAAACCGTATAAAAAAAAGATAAATAAGATAAGAATTTGGAAATACAAATAAGTAATGCTATAAAAATGCACTTGTCTGTACAGGCAACACTTGTTTGCTAAATGTGCGTTTGGTATGTTTTTCTTCATGTGTTTTCTTCGTAACATAAGACTAATCGTACGTAGTATGAACAATAATGACAAAACAATAAAAATAAAAAAATAAAATAAAAGCTCTTTTTCTATAAATGAAGTTGTTTTAAATCGCTACAGAAAATTTACTAATGTGTGAGTGGAAAGAAGAAGAATAGTAGTTGAAAATTGTTTAAAAATAGTTTGAAAAAGTCGCTGCAATTAAAACAGCTCGACTTACAGCACAACAGGACTGTAATAAAAGTGTGTAATGTGTCTTATGTATTTTATTTAAGTCATCAGCAGCATGTATGGTTGTTGTTAAAAGTATCTGTGTATGCATTAAATATCTGCACGAATCTACTCGTAAAGCAATTTTAATCATTCGCTATTTTTACGAATCATTAATCGATTCAAATTGAAGCTTTAACCATTATTAATTTACGGCACCATGAAATAACTCCCAAATTAAATAACTCCCAATGAAATAACTCCAACGGAAATGGAATAAGTCCCAATCGAAAAAAAAATTAAATGACTTCCAATAATTGGGGCATATTTCGTTAATAAGTTGATTCGCACACGAAGAATTCCTTACGGATATTACATACATAGGAAATACTATACGTACTAAAGCCAATATAATCAAAATTCGTATCTGATGTAGAAATTTTTTAAAAACTTTTAAATACCAGCTGAACTGTTTATTCGCTTTTTGGCGATTATTTATAGATTTGCGCAATTTTTGCGCTTTTTTTTAGTTCTTAGATATATTTTTCGGTTTTTGGCGTTCTTTTAAGTTTTAGCGTTTTTTCGATTTTTGGTGATTTTTTCGCTTTGGCGATTTTTTTTTAATTTTGGCGTTTTTTTTACGGGTTTTTTCGGTTTTTAGCGATTTAATTTTTTTCCTTTTGCAATATTTATTTTTAGTTCTAGTAATTTTTTTTTTGCAATATATATTTTTAGTTTTAAGCTATGTACAGACGATTGTCAGATCTTACAATATTGTCAGATCTGGCAATGTGCTGACAATGTACTGGCAATCGAAAATTGCAGCACAATATTTCTTGTCAGTTCACACGGTTGTCAGAAAATCTTACAATTTATTGCCAGACGGTTGTATGACAATAAATTCATCTGACAAAATCGTCAGTAGAAAAATTGTCAGTTCACACGGTTGTCATATGCACAAATTGTTAGATCTGTTGTTATGCGTTGCCAGACTTAAAGCATTTGATAGAAATAGTTAAATATTTATCGTTTGTGCTTGTGTTTAATGTAAAAAGTGAAAGTATAAATTATTATGGACCATAAATAAACAATTGCAATGATTTTGTCTGCATATATTTTATTATAAATTTTTTATTTAAAATCAAGCGTGTGCAGTGTTGCCCATAGAAAGAATTATCTTACAATGACGCCATTGTCAGATGCATGAACTTCGCACATCTGACAATATTAAAATGTCTGACAAATATCTGGCAATAATTTTACAATGTGTTCACACGACTGTAAGATGTCTGACAATTTGTTGTCAGTTGCTAGTCTTGCAATGGACTGACAATGCTTTTTCTAGCAACGGCGTCTGGCAAAAATTGCCAGTTCACACGGTTGTAAGAAATTTTTAGCACATTTTACTGGCAATATTGTAAGATCTGACAACCGTCTGTACATAGCTTTAGTGATTTTTTAGTTTTAGCGCTTTTTTCATTCTGGCGATATTTTTTGGGGTTTTTTAATTTTTTTTATACTTTTGGTGATTTATTTGCATTTCCGCGTTTTTTTTTATGTTTGACAATATTTTTCATTTAGACGTTTTTTTTTTATTTTGGCGTTATTTCGTTTCGGCATTTTTTTTTTTTTTTTTGTAATATGGAATTTTCTAGTTTTAGTGTTTTTGGAAATTTCAAGAGTTTGTCTCTTACTGCTTCCTAAATACAGCAAGTTATCAAAATTACATTGACTGATAGAATACTCTTTAATTTTGATGTTTTAAAATTTAGTGTCAATTGGTGTATTCTACATAAAAAATACACTACACAGAAAAAATTATTCCCAAAAAATTTTTAAACAAAATTTTGTTTGAAATCAAACTTAGTTTCAGTAAATATTCTGCACTGTTCCACTAAATTAATTTGTACCAAAACACTGTTAGAGAAGTAACAGGCCACGACGTTTGTCGACTACATTTCGGCATTTACATGTATACAACACGATCAAACAAAATAAACAACAACTAAACAACAACAACCGCACAACAGCACGTTGTTCCTATCAACAAGCAAGATAAACACCAACACACTGAAATAACATTTTCTCTCAGCCGAACTATGATTAATTTAAATTTTTACAAAATTTTGATCAGAATTTACAAAATTATTTGTAGGACCACATTCAAATAAAATATTTACTGATTCAACGAATTTGGTTACTGAAAATGAAATTTAGTTTTTTCTGTGTAACTCTGCAAATTTCAAGTACCTATCGTTACCTTAATATAGAAAGAAAGGCCCTAACTCATTATATTTTTTGAATTCGAGATTTTTGTATACTCGCATTGCAATAGAAGAACATCGAATCCATAGAAAAATGCAAAAAACTCGATTTAAAAAAATAATGAGTTAGGGCCTTTCTATATTAAGGTAACGCTATATACATATAATTGAATCTATATGACATTAGGATTTCAAAATTTTTCGTTGCTCGCTTTAGAACACCTTTTAGTTGTTATGAGTCATATATTTGTTGTTTTAGCGACCAAAGTTTTACATATTCGGTGAAAAATTCAGGTCCGTAGTAGCTCTTACGGTTTTCGAGAAAACAACTTGTCGGACAGACGGACGGACAGACGAACATCTTAGCGAAAAAATAGGGTGCACGGGACTCTAAAACGCAATCATAACATAAATAAATAAATAAAATAAATTAGATAAAAACTCTTAAAGAAACAATCAAATAACTCCCAGAGAAAAATTAAATAATTCCCACTCGAGAAATGAAATAATTCCCAATGACGGAAGAAAATGCAATAAGACCACATAGTTTTTTCATTGGAAGTTATTTCATTTGTGAGTTATGTATTTCATATGAAAAAAAAAATAATGCATAATGAAAGAAGTCCGAATTTTATATCAAAAAAATAATTGGAGTTATTCCGCATTTTGTTGGGAGTTAATTCCTTTATGACTTATTTGCCTTGTTTTTGTAAGCAGTGCCATACTGTGATTCGAAAAGCGAGTAGATTCGTGCAGATAACTAAAATAATACATATGCACATATTTTATTACATATGTATATCGAAAGAGTTTTGTTTTTGTTAAGAACAAATACTGAAGCCAATTAAAACTACATTTTCAAATAGTTGGCACATGAAACAACAATGACATTCTAACGCTCATACACATTTGAACTTCAACAATATACACTTACACAGTTATAAACATTTTATCTTGGCTAAAACTACTACACAACTATTACAAACTACGAACAAAAAAACCATGAAACGAGCAACATTAAGTTTTAGATTCCAAGTTCAAGAAACTTGGAATAGATGTACAATTTTTATTGATTTTCTGACTGTTTGTTTTACTCTTTCTTTTTGCCTTTTAATTTACTTAGTTTTTAGTTATACTTATTTTTAATCATTTCTTTTGCTTCTTTTTTTTTTGCAGCTTAAAACTATAAACTGTAGTAAATGACATAAAAAAAGCAAATGAAACACTCATTTATTATTTAAAGAAAATTTAAATTTTAATTTAATTAAAATTTTTTTTTTGGGTTGAAGTCTACTGACGAGTTCCACAAGCGGGAACGAAATGCATATAGACAATTGCTTAACCATAAAAACAAGCCAAATTTTTGAAAAAAAAAAAATTTTTTTTTGAGATTATTAAAACTTTTGAAAAAGATAATTGTTAAACAAAATTAATTTAAATTTATATTCACAGAATTAAAAAAAATATACTCCTAAAAATTAAAAAATAAGGCAAACTCTTTCTCAAATCGTAAAAAAAATATATAAATATATAAAATAGATTCAGTAAAGTGCGACTTTGACTCGCGCACGAAGGGATCCGTACGGATACCTTTCGCAGATATATTAAGCATTTTTTCATGAAATTTCATGAATTTTGTTGCACGCAACTTTTTCTATTTGCCAATTGCAGCACTGTAGAAGAGAATTTTATTTAAAAAGTACGTGGAATAAATCTCTGGTGCATTTTTGGAAACTTTTTTGATATAAGATGCTCCTCCGGGCCACCTACTGACAAATAAAAAATTTTCATGCAACTAATTTCATGAAAAAAAAATGCTTAATGTAAATAAGGTATATAATATATAATTTTGGCATATTTTCGGCTATGGGATTTTTTTTTTTTGGTTTTGAGCGTTTTGATAATACGGCGTATTTTATTTTGGCATTTTTCGGCTTTGGCGATTTTTTAGTTTTGGTGCTTTTTTATAATTTTAGCGATTTTTTTTTTGGTTTTTGGTTTTTTTTTTAATTTTGGCGATTTTTTTTATTTTGGCGATTTTTTTTAATTTTGTCGCTTTTTGCCGGTTTTTGGCGATTTGTGTTAAATTTTTTTTAATCTAGCGCTGTTTTTTGTTTAGGCAATTTTTTTCGGTTTTTGGCGACTATTTTTCGGTTTGGCGATTTTATAATTTTGGGATTTTTTAGTTTTACCGTTTTTGAAAATTTGCCTCTTACGGTTTCTAAGGTACAACAAGTTGTCCAAATTACATAGTCAAAATTACATTAACTGATAGAACACCCTTTAATTTAGATTTTTTAGTATTAGTTGTTGTAGTCTGTATAAAAATACACTAATTTTACAAATTTCAAGTGTCTGTACACATACATACAATTGTACGTATATTACAACAACTTGCAATTGGCGTCCAAATTTTTGGTTTGGCGACATGGCGATTTTTTTGACGATCAATAAATTCGTTGGCTATTTTTTAACTTTAAAATTTTTGTAATTAAGAAAATTACGAGTAGTTTGTGTAAGGACTACATAGTTAAAAAAAAAAAAATAATAAAGATAAAAAAACTAATCTACAAGAAATTAAAACAATTTTTTTTTGACGATTTTCTTTACATTCATTAAAGTAATTAATGGGTTTTGAATTTGAATGAGAACAACTTACAAGAAATAATTTTTGGAGATTTTATTTCTGCTTTTTACGATTTTCTGCTAAATTTTTATACGATTTTTTTTATAAAAATTTATTCCCAAAAAAAGTTTTATGTAAAAAGAAATTTATTATCAAGTATTTGTTAAGAAAAACTACATAAAATAAAAATTTTGGCGATTTTTAAAATCAACTTGGTCAAATAGGTTGAAAATAATCTGGCAACCCTGTTGGAGTCCACCCACGGCAGTGTTACCGCAACATCAAAATTATTCCATTTATTTTATCGAATAGTTTTAATAATAGAAAATATTTATCTCTAGCTAAAATCAAGTTTAACTATGAGAGGATATTTATTGTAATGTTGTAATAATGGCCCTTAGCAATGTTTTGATAGTTCAACATTTATAAGTAGTGTAAAGTATACTTCCTTTCAGGTCTATAATTTTGGAGATGCTCCTAAAGCTGTTTTAATATCAGCTGATGTACAAAAATCAATTAAACCTAATTTGCTTCACTCTACAAAAAAGTCTTAGACCAAAAGTTTTGTAAAAGATAATGCTCAATCAATTAAAACTACCTAAGAACTTTAACGTAAACGTAAAGAGGAAAAAATATTCTATTTATAAACAATAATTATGAATTGATTGTCAAAAAGAAGAAGAAAATTAGAAACTTTTAGTGTGGCCCAGTGATGGGAAAGTTGGTACGATCGTACTTTTTTGATACTATTTGACATGAAAAAGTACCGTAGTACTCCCGCAACACGTTTGATACTCTCACGGCCGACTTAGAAATATAGTTGGAAGACGCGCGTATGCATATATTTTTGCGAAGAATTAAATTTCTTTTTCGACAACTGGCACGAAACTTTATTAGTAAAGACATTTTAGAAAAGTGTACCAAACCAATCACAATTAAATACAAATGAAAACTATATTTGATTCAATGATATTTTCTGTGGCACAGAAGTTGATCTCTATGTAAACAGAAATCATGTTGAAACAACTGTTTCAGTTTAAAAAAAATTTTAAAAAGTTTATATTACATTCTGTCAAGTTCTTAGAGCAAAAGTGGACTTTGACAGTTTTGTTTAGTAGTATCCCTTTGAAAATGTTTTATTTGGTAATGATACTACTTTTAATTAAAGTGTTTCCCAGCGAAAAGCTAAATTTTTAAAATATCAACAACCAATATAGGTCATACTATGACAGAACTAAGGCCATTAACAACAGAAAATATACATATGTATGCAGTTTCTGGACTTCCGTTGCTATAACTAAAAACGCATTGGACGAATACATGTTTCCTGGTAAATCGAGAGTAGCTTACCGAATTTTGTCCACACCTCACTACTCTGTTAATATCGAAAGGATTTTGTCTTACCACAATCTCATGAAAACAAAACAAAGGAACAGGCTTTATATTCTAACAGTATAGTCTTATCCAGGCCAAAGATTTATTGAAGTCTATAACTTTAATATTATACCCACCCAGACAGAAAAAGACAGATGTGCAATCGCTTTACGTGAGTACCTGCCATTACGGCCTAATCTCACGTGTGCCAAAGCACCGGGTGTGGGTTAGACGCCAGACCAACGCCCCCATGCACCCCTTTAGAATGAACCTATGGCCCATTCCATAAGGCACATAGGTTGCAATCTTTGAATATAGTTATCCCTGTATTATATTCAATTACCTTGCTGAGGTAATTGAGCTATCTAAACGCTGCTGCTATGTCCGTGCCCATAGCAGCTCTGTTGAATGGCAACAGCACCTAGAACAGTGTCTGGCTGACTGCGTCACACCAATCACTAGCATTGATTTAACACTGGGAAGCCAAGACTATTCTCCCAGCGATGTTTGGTAGCAACCACAGCCACCACGATAATTCTCCGGCTTCCACGCTAAGGTGTTGTGTATACACCCATAGCGAGGTCCCCAAGAGAATTCCTCAACCATTGCCGGCATAGCTCAACCACTCATCCATAATGAACGCATGCCTGTGTCGCCAAATAACCAGTGCCTACTCCACACATACCAAAATCATCCCTTTAACCCCTTGGGGTATACCCCATTGGGGTAGGACGAACTCGGCATTTTAGCAAAGGAAACTGACGACCGCTACATACACTCAAAACTTCAAAGCAGCTCGGCTGTCGGGCAACCGGCACCCGTGGCACCAGAAGTAGCCTCTGGTTAGACCTCGAAGTTCCACCACAAGGGCTTCACCTCTATCGTCTTTTGAACTCAGGGGCAGTTCTAGGTGACGCTGCACCTAACTGACATTGGACAACAGGACCTGTCTTCCTTTTGTTATAAATATGTGCACATCCGTTACCCTGTTTATATTCAGAGATTGGGTAGTAACACATAAGTTCTATGGGTAATGTACCAAAGGTACATCAATGGAAAAAGCCACATCACCCCAGCTGGGGCCCTGGGGTTGCCACACCCGTAGTCCATAACAGACTCCCCTTGGGGGACAGAAAAAGACAATCAGCACGATGTATAACATCTATCTATCTATATCAGTATAACATCTGTTTAATTTTAAGGAACTCATAACCTTAAAATTGTAACGCCGAATGACCATCCTCCAACTCTTGTTTTTGATGTTGGTGCAATACTCTAAATACAAATTTATAAGGTCGTCACAATGGAAATTTTCAAACTTAAGTCAACTTTTTGTATTTACGGTGTTGTAGTTGTATAGGATTACTAAACTAAGAACAGGGTATTTGTAAACACAAAGTCATATTTTTGTGTTTGTAGTACTTTGGTGGTACAAAATTTTTGGAAGAGTCGTAATTTTGTATTTACAGTGTTGTGGAGGCACATAATTTTTGCGTCTGGTTATGTACATATGTATATACTTTGTGTTCATTTTCTTATTTATTTGTAATAAATTTTATATAAATTTTTTGTTAATAAAATTTAAATAAAAAAATAGTTTTTGGTACTCTCGGGATCAAAAAAGTACTAAAAAAAATTTTTTTTGGTACCGAAATGCAAATCTCATTTTCCATCACTGGTGTGGCCCTTAATATGCACTTAAAAATACTTCACAAAACTGCTTAAACAAAATCGACAATGTTTCTAGGTGCGATGTTAAACAAAATTTAATAAGAAAAAATAAACAAAAGGAGGAAAATTTTCAAAATTTTGTGGATCATAAAAGTACCTCAAATTTAAGTCCAAAGTTAGAACAACAATATACATAAGTGGTTAAAAAATAAAACAACAAAGTTATTAAAAGAGCTTTTAGAAGTAAAGCACAACCAATTTTGTATTTAAGAGTTTTACTCTAAACATCGTAATATCCCAGGAAAAACTGCAAATTCAGTGGAAGCACCATCATAAATATTCTGCCTTATCGTGGTTGGCGTATTTCAAATACGACTACGACTGTTTGGTAATACGAGTAGATTAAAGAAAAACTGTTGAAGTCTTCTTTAATCTATTACCAAACAGTCGTATTCATATTTGAAATAGGCCAAACACGATAAGGCTGATTGTTTTGCATCACACATCGCTTAGGCATACCCAGCTAGCCTTTTCAATGGTAGAAGAGTCTTTTGTGAATAGTATACAGAGCATTTTTAATCGCGGGAGATATTTCGCACGTGAGAAACTATTACATGTAAATTATTCATGTACAAGAGCCGCAAAAGGGCCGTAGATGAACAATCATTTGAGATTTGTTAAGAAATTATCTTACAAATGTTTCGTGATTAACATTAAACATCGCATGAGGCTCCTCAATGTTAATTTTATATGAGTCATTAGAAGAATTGATAACGATTTGAGGAAACGTACAATACTCAGCATCCTTTTTATTTTCTAAAGATAAGTAACACTCAGGCAATGAATGCCTACTACCAGGGATGGCAAAGTTGGCACAATTGTACCTTTTTGGGTACTATTCAAACTCAGAAAGTACAATAGTACACCAATGACTAATTTAATACATTTAAGAAATATCCTCACTTTCACTTCGCATTTCTTTTCAAACGATTTCATATGTCAATTTTCACTTTGGAACCATGAAACTCATATTCTTCTCACTTGAAAATAGTCTTCTGAAAGCAGAACGCAGCGAGAAAATCAAAAAATGTGAACTCTTGTCCTTTTCCAAATCACTTTTCTTCAAAATTCGTGTGCTAGAGCAAATGATATTAACTACCAGTTATTTTAAATTTTTATGTTTTATTATGCTTTAACATCCAACTTACAAGCAAATTTCTGAAAACGATTCGATAGCCAGAACAAAGTCGATTATTTTAATAAAAACAAATAAAAATATGTAATTTTAACTAAAAAAAAATCTATTAGTACAATTAAGTTCAAAAAAGTACAATTTTTGAAAGTTGTTGGTACAATTTTAAAACTCTCAATGCCGTCCCTGCCTACTAATTACTATTACTAGATGTGGTGAAGGAAGAGACAGAGGAAAGCTTCATTCTTTTACAACTCTGCTTTTTAGCACATTTCTAATAATAAATTGTAGCAGCGCCTCTGGTGTCAATGAGGCGTATTAAATATTTGAAGCTGTGCTTACTAGCAATTTTATTGGTTATTTTACTTCGCAGATGATTCTGCTACACAGTAGCTATGAAGCAGGGCACCGCTCTTATGTTACATTAGGATTAGTATCTGAAAAAAAAAATTTTAAACGGATATAAAATTCATTTAATTTTTTTTTATGAATATGAGCTAAAGAGCACAATATCACTCTCCATATAATCATTAGGAGATTCATTTAGGAGCTGTATGTTAAACAATATCGCCTATTAAACAGCTCTTGGCTAGCTGGGTATAAATATTCTGTTGTTAAGATAATTTTTAAAAGCATAAAAGCTTTTGCAGGGCATATTTTTTTAATTTTACATAAACATTTTGCATGTTTTAAGGCGCCACTTTAAAAAATTTTGTAACTCACAAAATCTAAATCGCACGAAATGTATTTCTTCTACTTAATTATTTCCATTTAAATAAAATATTTATTCTAGTTTAACATTTGAAATTGAAATTAAGAATTCAACGTCTTATGTTCTTAAAGAAGTTAAGAAACTTTTTACTTGATAAATCGATTAACTTCAGTTTATAAAAAAGTTTTGTTTGAATCTTAGTTGTTATTATTCAAAACAAAAAAATTATTCACTGATATGAATAACAAGTGACAGCATCATTTATCGGAAACAATAATACAGGGTGTCTCAAAAGAAGGTATATATTTTATTTAGTTTTTCTACGAGAACGCGGAAATGTTTTTTTTTAAACAAAAACACAAAATTCGACACTATGTTGGTGTGTCTACAGAAGCACAGAGGAATCTAATATGCGACCCAGCGTTACCATATGTGAAGATTTATTTTCTTTGTTTAAAATAAGATTTTTAAGAATGTGATATTTGGTACTTTTAGTATATTATTTAAGGTCCTTTTGACTAAAGTTCATCAAAAGTATGAATTACGTGAATACATACATACATACATATATTTATCTTATAGGTACATATTCTATTCAGTAAATATTTTGTTATTTACCTTTGCGTTTGTTAGTTCATTTGATGCAAAATAAATTTTTCCTGAATTTGAATTCAGTAAAATCAATGCATATTAATATATTTTGAGTAAAATCAATAAAAAAAATCAAATAAAAAAATTTTTTATGAGAAAAAAATATCTTTTTGTCCGACTTGAAAGTTTTTGAAACAAATATGGCAACGCTGATGCGACCCCTTGACTACTAGATTAGTATACTGTCGGCTGTGATGTCAAAATAGACGAAGTCGGTTAAAAACTAGAACCAAGAGGGACCCAGGAGGCAATTTCTGCGTATGTGGAACTAGCTAACAAATTTTTATGAAATTAAAAACCTAAATATGTAGATCTTTATCTAAAAGGACACACAGGCTTCACAGTTTTTAAAAACTTGGAACAAACAGACAGGGGCAATTTATGCTAAAGCTAAAGATATATATATATATATATATATATATATATATATATATATATATATATATATATATATATATATATCAAACGATACACCGGTTTCTTATACATATTTTTTAAAAACTGTAATAAAGAGGGCACAGGGGAAGGTTTCTGCCTCTCCGCAACTATCTAGCCGATTTTTATGAAAATAAAAACATGGAGACATCTCCATCAAAACGAACACACCTGCTCTATATATTTTTAAAACTAAGACCAAGAAGAAAATTTTTCGCGGGGGACCGATTTCTGTTCCCACACACATATTTTTTTTTTGTGATTGTTTCATGTGCTTTCATTACAATGTCCAAATGTTATGATTTGTAAAGCGTGAGTCACGTTTGCGTCATGCATTATTCACGCATGAGTCACGCGTGATTGTTGTTTGTTTTTATATATAATAATGATTTTAAAAAATAATTTATTTAAATTTCTTAGGCCTGTTACAAAGTCTATTTTTTTATAATTCTTATCCGAAGACATTCAATGGCAGGCAATTCATCAGGAGCGTACGTGAATAAAAACAAATCTTGGTTAAGCACCTTTCGTATGGATTTTGTGCCATCAACCATGTTTTTTAGTTCAATAATAATTACTTTGTACCTACCCGTCAGAGAACGAGAGTACTCAAAAAAATATACTTAAGCAAATAGTCTTAATTTTAGTAACTGCCTATCAGAGCTGTAAAAGATTGCAATCAATTTAATTGCAATCACTTGATTTTACGTCATTGATTTCTAATTTTTTGATTGCAATCAATTTACGATTTTGATTGCAATAAATTTTTTTTTGAAATTAACTTATACATCAATTGATTGCAATCAAATTTGATTGCAATCGATTTGATTGCAATTAATTTGATTGCAATTCAATCTTAATTGCAATCAAATTGAAATCAGAATCAAAATAATCGTTCTCTTCAAACGAAACCCCTTTTTCTAGAAATAAATCTGATTCTGATAATTTTGAATTGCCAATAATGGTAATTTTTGAAAAATGTTTTAAAATTACTGAACATAATTTTTAACTACAATCCGAAAAGTTTTAAATATTTTATAATATAATCTACTTTGCGGGAATTTTTTTTACCGTCGTAGTTGACTCAAGTGTCAAATTGCTAGTAATATTTATTGTTAAAAGTGAACAAATTAAACGAAAAATTTCGATCAGAATGTCAGAAGTTTTTGGTGATTTTTCATCCGATTTTTCATCCGGACACATCATTTGAAATGCTTAATCGGTATCCGACTTTGAAATCCACATTTATGAGATTTAACGCACCTTTACCATCATCTGCTGCAGTAGAAAGGTTATTTTCGTTTGCAACGTTGCTAAATTCTTCGCGTCGTGGATCACTTTCAGATAGCAACTTTGAAAAGCTACTCCTATTAAGAGCAAACAGACAGCTATCTATTGGAAAAAATGCTCAAATTCATGAAAACTGAAATATTTTCCACACTGTTTTTTTTAATGTTATGTTTGTTATCACTTTTCCCAATAAAGGCACGAAATTAATATTTTTATTTTCACTTTTCCGCTAAGATTTGCATTAGAATTTGTTGGTTTCCACCACAAATTGAGTGGTTTCCACTAAAATCTGGGGCTTTCCACTAATACTATGGAGGATGCTATATCCCGTGCATTTTGAGGACACAAAGGTTAAAACCGCAAGCTTAAACTCAACCTCTCTAAGCACTCTACAATATTTTATTGAATGCTACCCCTTTAGATTTGATTTCAGGCAAATTGATTGAAATCCTATAATTTCAACAAAAGTTTGATTGCAATCAAATTGATTGCAATTAAATTGATTGCAATCAATGATTTCTAAAAGCATTGATTTCAAAATGATTGCAATCACGAAAGATTGCAATCTTGTAATGATTTAATTTTGAAATCTGAAATCATTTTGAAATCAAAAGAATGAAATCAGTATGGCTGAAATCGATTTGATTGCAATCACAATTGATTGCAATTTTTTACAGCTCTGCTGCGTATAATCATAATTATAGCGTGAAGAATCCGTACGCTCACATATTTTTTATATATAAAGGAAAGTAGCACTCAGACAATAAATACGTACTACTATTACTAGGTGTGCTTTAGGAAAGAGATAGTGATGGAGACGTTTTTTTTACAATGCAGTTTTGCAGCGCCTCTGGAGTCAATGAGGCGTATTAAATTTTCAAAGCTGTGTTTAGTAGCCATTTTATTGGTTATTTTACTTCGCCGATGATTCTGCTACCCAATACCGCCGAAGAAGGGCGCTCTGATGTTGCATTAGGAATAGTATCCGCAAAAGCGGTTGTAGGTGAGTGACTTCATCACTTGAACTTTCATAGAAAAACTTATAAAAAGGGACACTAGTGCACATTTTCTTTCAAGCAACTATGACTGTTGCCGATTCCAACATACTTACAATGGCATCTCTACTTCGTTTATGCTGCAAGCGCTCTCTCATTAAATTTATTCTTAGAATTATGTTCCTTAAAATAAGACACATAAATTAATAAATAAATAAAGTATGGCACAATTATAAATAAAAAGCACATGAGTATCAAGCGTATTGACTGTCTCTCATACATACTTACAGTCGGAGTATGCTTGTAGTCAGTGTATGAATATTTAGTTAGACAAATAATTTATACGCATGATACTCGGGATATTTAATCATCATTCGCCACCGTTTACATACATTTGTGTATATAAAATGGAACAGAAGATATGAGGTGCGTGGGTAGCTATGGCTGTTTGAAAACATGATTTATGTTTGTGTGTTAAAAATTAGCCCTGTACATGCGCAAGTATATCGGATTAATAGTCAGAGTATTTTTGTACTTTTGCGTTTGATTGTAGCTTATACAGTCTATTAATTTTAGTTATATTTGTTTGCGCTGCGTAATTTTAAAAATGTGTAAAAACATGGTGTTTGGATGTTTATAGTTATACGTATTCGCTTTTAAATTAAAGCATATGAGTGAGTTTTTGTATTGTTAGCTGTACGCATCAATATTCAATGAGTACTTAAAATAATACTTTTTTTATTCTCTGATACCCGTCTCCTCCCTTCTACTTTCACAAGATTTGGAAGTGGAACGTGCAGTTTGTTCTAAGAGCTATCCGTATAATAAATTTATTGACTCATAACCATTGTTGTTGTGTAGATATGAATTAATGCGCGAAAAATGGCACTTTGGCTGCACTGTGCGCTGAATGTCAACTTGTACTCATTCGTTGCCAATACTGCTTTGTCGAATTGACAACGGTGTGCACAATTTAAAAACACAAACGTTGGTGTTGAGCGCGTATAGAGTTTTTTTTTTTGTTAGTTAGTTAGTCAAATATTAATTACGAACCGGCATAGCTAGGGAGAAATAAACATTGCTTGGATCTGCATTGGATCTACTAAATTTAAACTTTCTTTTGAGACACCCTGTGCCACTAGATGTTGAAAGAACAAAAAAATTTGTGCGTTCATCTCATTTACGTCGTGCTTTAATAGAGTTAGGCCCAAATTCACAGTCATTAGTTAACTAATAGCAATAGTTTAACCAATAATATTTGATTCATAGCTCCTAGTTTACCATTAGTTAAGCCGCCAAATGTCATTGGTTAACAAATAGTTAGAGAACAGCTGATTCGCTGTAAGCTTTATTAGTATTGTTGCATTGTGAAAATTGTTATACACATCTTACACATACATACATTATAAAGCATCTTCTTTGTATTTAGCTGTAACACATTCCTTTTATTTTATTTTCTATTCTATCTTGCTTTTTCCGAACAAATTTCAGCACTAATTCAATTTCTTGTACGTTAAAGTTAGACGATTGAGCACTGTTTTATCCATTTTTAAGAAATAATATAGCAAATGTAAACGAAAACCATATGCTATAGCAGAGCTGCCAATAGTGAAACTTCATTGTTTGATAGGGTTACCATTTTTTGCTCATATTAAGAACTTTAGTTAAACAATGCACTGTGAATATGAAGTACTAGTTAAACAATAGTTATCATTTTAGGTTACTAATAATTAACTAATGACTGTAAATTTGGCCCTTGATGGTTTAGGCAATGAGGCAGTTAGTCAAATGTGTTTTCTTTTTATAGTTGCAAACAAATGTGTTTGTTTTTGGGTCTGATTGTTTCAGGATAACTTGCAGACACTGCAAAATTTTTAAAGAAAAAGTTTCTGTTTTGATATTAATCCTTATTAGTTTTTGTCTATAATCTTCTGCTTGAACTGAATACAAAACAACTTTAGTGAAAACAAAAATCATCAGTTATCCTGTTCTAAAATAATAAAATGTTATTATCCTTGAAGTAGCAACAGTAGGAGCTGGTTTGTCTAGGCTTAGTTTATTGAACTAAAATGAACAGAAATGTAAGAAATCTTTTAAATATTCGGAAAATGTAAATGAGAAAAAAATTACAACAAAAAAAAAACATGAAAATTATTATTTTTTAAATTGCAATTGATCATAAAACTAAGATATTCTATCGTCCAGTTGCATTGCCATAACATAATTTATTTATTTAGAATTTATGTGTATTCAAATTAAACATATGAAATTATTCTACAATTTTGTAGTATTTTGTTACATTTTTGTGTGAAAAATATTTATCTGCTCAAAAAAAAAAAAAAAAAAAAAATATTGCAAATTTAAGTTGATGCCCCATTCCTTCGTTTGCAAACGAGAAAATTGCAAACATAAAACCAACAAAAAGGAAGTATGATTTATGTATATTTTACAAAATAAATGAAAATACCAATTATTTAATAATAAATTTATTCGTTTATAACTTTCTGTGGTTGTGTTTGTTTAACACATTTAAAAACTTTTGCAATTGCACTTTTGTAAATATTACAATAAATATTTAATGTGCTAATGAATATTGCAAATAAAATCCTTCATCTGCCATAACATGGTCGTCTTTATGCAACTTTTGTGGTTTATCCTGCGCTTACATTTAAGCTTTATTCAATATTTATAACAGATGAAATACATAAATATTCAGTATTAAAATATTTTTTTTATATAATTTAAATATTAAGGCTTAACATTTTTGTTAGCATTAGAAATAATTTAGTAGGAAATGATATACCGAGGGAATATCATTTGCAAGGAAGACGATAATATAATATAAAGCAAATTTTTAAATATTTAAAATTTCTTTATGAAGATTTGATTTTTATCTAATATGCGTACATTATTTATTTATTATTTTTTTCAATCGAGTTTTTGTATATTTCGCTAGAAGAACATCTAATGAAGTGGCGGGAACACGCCCACTTAAGCTGAGTACTAAATTTTATGTCCTTTTATTCACGAAAATTGGCGAAGATATTGGGCTCTTGAAATGCTACCATGTTGGATTTGAAAAAGTGGGCGCATACACGCCCATTTAAGTTTAGTTTAAAACTATATGTTTTTCTACTTGTCTGGTCCCTACGAAACTTGGACAACATCTGGGGCTCTTGAAATGACACGATCTTGCATTTACAAAAAAAGTGTGGGGACACGCCCATTCAAGTTAAGTAATAAATTATATGTACTTCTACTTATCCGACTATTACGAAACTTGGCTTGGCTAGCAGCTTGGGCTCTTGAAAGTAAACAGTGTTGCGTTTGAAGAAGTAGGCGGGGATACGCCCATTAAAGTTTAATATTCAATTATATGTACTGCTATTTATCCGATCCTCATGAAAACTTACAAACAGTTTAGTCTCTTAGAATGACATAATCTTGCGCTTAAAAAATGTGGGCAGTGCCATGCCCATTGAAGCTTAGTATTGTAATTCATCTGTTTCTACTTGACCGTTTTTTACAAAATTTTACACACAGCTTGAGTTCTGCAAGTGGTGATATAATGAGTATCTTGTATTTAGAAAACTTGAGTGCCATTAATAAATACATATTTGCAAAAAAGGGCGTGGCACTAAAAAACTAGAAATACATTTTTTTTTAAATAAATTTTAGCCGACTTCAAAAAACACTAAAAAAGTTAAAATAATTAAAATGCAGTTAAATAAAATATTTTTATTATTAGGTGTTACCTACAGTCGTATGTATAGTCATTGTACATTTTCCTAAAAAATTGTAAATTTTTCAAACTTATAAATGCAAATATTTTTTAGATAACTAACTACTGTTTTTAATTTCTATATAAAATCAATGAGAATTATAATACTCTACTATACACATCTAGTGTAGTATACAGTAACGAATATGCTTTTTTATGTGGCCAAGAAAATATCTTACTCTAAGCATGATTTCCATTATATGTATATTTCGAAAAGTAATGTGAAGTTACCAAACATCACAAATTGTTTATGATTGTTCGTTTGTTCTTTTTTTTATCCCCGACTAAAAAAGGGGTGTTATAAGTTTGTGGTGTGTGTCTGTGTATCTGTGTATCTATGTGTCTGTCCGTGTCCACGTACAGGCCAAACGGCTGGACCGATTTTCATTTAGTTTTTTCTGTTTGAAAGATGACTTGATCGGGAGGGTTCTTAGCTATGTTTGAAGAAAATCGGTCCAGCCGTCTAGAAGATATAACATCTTTTCTGAAAAAAGTCGGGGGGTTTTTAAAATTTTTAATTTTTGTTATTATAGTTTATTTTCTTTATATTAAAATTGCTTTATGATTTGTATTTATTAAACCTTGTTCATATTTTTAATTACGAATATAAAATATTTCATTTTGTTTACAAAAATTAAATAAAAAAAATTAGATTAACAATTTTTGTTTGTACAGTTGCCTAAAAAATATTGTGGTATCTGGCTTTGAAATAAAGTTTAATCTAAAATTGTTTCACAATAAACATATTTTTGAAACCCCATTCATTAGCTTGATTGTTCTATGAATCATTTAAACTGAAAATAAAATGATACCATATAAATAATTGTTGAAGTTTTTTTGCCAGGCAATTCAAAGCAACCAAACGTTTACTTTCAAGAGACTCCATATGAAAAATGTGAAACTTGACTAACACAACTTTGTCAGGTGTGTAGCCCAAGCAAATACATAAATACATATGTATGTATGTACATATGTACATATGTCTCTAGAATATAAGTTATATAAATACTTCTAGCAGAAGTGCCTTAAGCACGTTGCAGTTTTTTTTTCTTAATATCGATTTAAGAAAATAGAGTAAAACCTAATTTTTCCCCCATTATTATTAATATTTTAAAATCCTCCATACATATGTATTTGACAAAACATTAATGTGACATTATGTTAAACTAGAAAACACCTGCTATCGCCACCAAGCAATTTAGTCAAACACCGGCCGCATTTAATATAAAGTTTTTCATCTGTACAGCCAAGGAGCACCATAATTTTTTTTGCCAACGAAATTTATAGACACATTAAAGCGAATATGGAGCAAAGGGAAAATGTCAAACTAAAGGAAAAGCATTAAGAAATGAGCATCATACTCGCAGAAGTATCGCTGTACGATAATGCATCTTTCATCAAGATAATGAAATTGTAGAAAAAAATCTTCTCAACAGCAATTTCTGATACATATCGCACATGCAGTTCAATAGTGTCATAACTCAAAAAGACTAGTTTTGCAGAAAACACATTAAAAGATTTAAATTCATATACAACTAGGGATGCCAAAAGGGACTAGGTTTTTTAAAACCCGGGATTCGGGATTTTGAATTTAAAAAAACGGGATCCCGGGACGGATCGGGATTTTTCGGGATTTTATAAACTAAAATATATTAGATAATCTCATTTATTAGCTTTTAGAATTATAATTTATTATTAATGTAAGTATAAGTATTAAAAAAAATTCTTAATTCATGAAAAAATAGTTAAATTCATTACAGAACAAAATAAAACATTTTTAATGTATTATTGGTAGGAATAATTTAAAGTAATATGGAAGTAATATTTGTATATTAAGTCGTATCTCTTAAGAAACTTCTTAAAAAAATTAATGCATCTATGGTGGCAGCCGACAATCGAGATCTTATTTTAGTGCAAACATAAGCTGCTGACGAAAAACAACGTTCGTTTGGTATTGTAATTGCGCTATGAAATAAGGCCCAAGGAAATAACGCCCAAATAAGAAATGAAACAAGGCCTAAGAAAATAAAACCCAAAAAAAATTAATAGAGGCAAAGAGCAAATTTATGAAATAACACCCAATATAAATGAAATAAAGCGGAATTAGAAATTCCTTAATTTTGTTGGGCTTTATTTCGTTTTCCTATTTGGCCGTTATTTCCTTGGATTTTATTTGATAGCGCCAATATTTAAAACATTTTATTTCAAATATTTATCTGACAAAGCATACTTACATTAATATGTGTCAATAGACCTTTGAACCTAGAACCTCCATAAAGTTTTTAATACCTTTTTGCAAAATTTGCTTTTTGCGTGCGTACAAAATTCATTACTAATAATTTTTTCACCTACGACTTCTTTTTATAACCAGTAAAAAGAATTTGATTCATGGCTACTATGATTAAATTTCAAATATTAAAAATTATTTTTAACTGGGAAACTCATGTTTATTTACAAACGTAAACATAGTGGCATTTAATAAAAAAAAATTTCAGATTTTTAATGTTACCAAAATCCCGGGATTTCTAGAATAATCCCGGGTTTTCGGTATTCGGGATTTCGGTATTGGCATCCCTATATATACAACTCAATGGAGGCATGAACAAATATTATTCTCACAGGAGGTGATAGTACAAGCTATTTATATGAAACTTTTACGCAAGATAAAATACGAAATTCATTATTATATTATTCTGCATTATTTAGTAAAAAAAACTAATTTTTTGACTTAGGTCACTATTGAACTGAGTGTGCGATATATATCTTTTAAAACTTATTTCTTTTAATTCACATTATTGCTTGAATTTTTCTTGTTGTTGATGCATTTGCTATAATCACTGTTGCCACATATATTTGATACAAAATCAGCAAAATATAAGAAAAAAATCTGCAAAATCGCTACTGCTTTAAAAAAAAATCTGCATAACAAAATAAAGGCATAGATTTTCAAGATATTTTTGATTTTGTTAACAAAGAAACAATACAGTATCGAATAGAAGTACAGGACTAGTACACTGCCTACTAGAGTTGAGCGATTTTTCGAAACCTGTTACTTTTTCACAGCGATTGAAAAATCACATATCACAACTGTGACTGAATTTATCAAGTAACAGGTTTTGGAAATATAGTTCTTTCATACAAACTGTGAATGTTCTTGTATGCTCATTTTACAGTAAATCAAGCTACCACATTAATTTTTTTTCACATTCAGCTTTTGTCAAGAAAAAATCGTCAAATCGTGTCAAATCGTCTTTTCTGGCAACTATGTACAGCTCACATTTTTATATTTGCAATTTTCTTGTCTCTCTGCCTGTTATACGACAATTCTCAATCTATGGATGGGGTGGATTCAGCGTGACCGTTTGACCGACTAAAGTGGCAATTCGCCACTTTTTCGACTGCGTTTCCCCTTTTTCGACTGCCTTGCCACTTTTTGACCCCCTTTATTTAAAGTGAGTCATATGAAAATTCATTAAAAATAAAAGGTTTAGTGCAGTTTTCTCGTTTATTTTTAATTTTGCCCCTTTTTTTTGATAAATCCCCTATTTGGTGCTAATTTTTGGAAAATGTCATCGGTCACCCTGGGTGGATTGCTAATTGCTTATTCTTCTCGCTCTTCTTATTAGTATTTATCAAGACACCAATACTAATAAATACTTTCAAGGCAGAAGAGCTGAAATGTGTTAAACCGTGATCACAGTCACTGTTTAATTTCACTGCTGCTCTTCTTATTAGATTTTCTCAAAATAACAGAACTGCTACAAACAAAATATTGCTAAACTGTGATTACAGTCACAGTTAAAAAGAACAGCGATTTAGAAATCGCGTTCACAAGGAGCAACATTATTAAAAAATCACGATATCGCTCATCACTACTGCCTACTAACCAGCAGCAGTAAATTTGTCGGCTATTGAGACAACAACACTCAAGTCACTCAACTGAGCACAATAGTGCATTCTAACTACAGGGTGGCGCAGAATGAGCTATATGATTTAAATTGTTTAAAACTTTTTTATTTATGCGATTATTAATTTTTTTTAAATACAGTATATTATTATTATATTATTGGGGAATTTTTTTCAATTAGCTTTGAAAATAATATCCTGTAAGGGATGTCAATTTTCTGCTTCGCACATACATACGTGCTCTTTTTAGCGAGAGAGAGTATACATCTCATATTTTCCATAACTTTTCGCAAAATTTCGAGTGTAATGGCCATGATTTCATTTCGAATGTTGGTTTTTAGTTGGAGTGTGGCTCTTGGTTTGTTAAGGTACACGCTTTCTTTCAAATATCCCCAAAGAAACCTTTGGGTGCAATGTGCACATTAAAATGACGACGATATGCACGCTATGTCAACACAATAGACTGTTGGTTTGAAAAATATAATTCAATTATTTTTGTACGTTGTTCGATTTGCATGTCGATTTTACATTGGTATTTTTTTCTGTGTGATTCATACTACGAGTATAATAATGCCGAGTATACATATACATATACATACTTTTACAAATACAAAGTAGATTTTTCGTGCTTCATATAGTCCCAATAAATGGCTTCCAACAACTTCAAGTGAAGGCTACAGAGTATGAAAATGATGCAGCATCTGTTAAAACTTTATGTATAATCATTTTTGACTTTCATTAAATTGTCCATATCGCTTATAGTTAGTTTAAATATCTCAGCATTTCACTTATAATTTAAGTCCACCCTTTTTTTCTTTTTTAAATATCAACAACTTTAAAAAAAATCAAAGAGTTATTGATAATTCTTTTCTTGACGTATGCATTTAGTTCTCTTGGGCACAGATAAATTCTTTTTTCTAATTTTCTGTTAACGCAAGATCTAAAAGTGGTGTAAATAGTGGCGATTAAGCAAATCGCCCTTTTGCGCCAGAAATCGTGAAATCGGGTTTTGTCATTATTTTGGATGAAAATCGTCAAATCTGGCAACAGTGACTATAATCATATTTATTTACTCTACAGTTGCTGTTGTTGTTGTTATTCTTCTTCTTCTTCTTCTTCTTATCGTATGCATGGCAATGAACAACTTGTTTGAGTTATGAAATTTTTAGCTCCTGCTTTTTATTATTATTTATTTTGTGTTCAGCTGGATAAACTTTTTTAAATATTTATGCAGCAAAAATATTGTTCATTTTCGCATAAGAGAATGTCGTTGACTATATTTTTCTTATATGTTTGAAGTATTTATGTATACATGTATGTATGTACATATGTATGGCTTTCCTCAAATTTATAAGTTAAATGTTGACGGTTGTATTAATGCCCCATGCGCAGTCATTTGCTATTTACACATAAACATGAATAACAATAATATATATGTACATATATACATACATACATATGTATATATGTATATATTACTGTTATTCATGTTTATGTGTAAATAGTTTCTGTAATTCATTTTAAAGTTAAATTAAATCGTTTATTTTACTTTGGTCGCCATAATAAAAAATTTTTCATTGTGTAGGGTTGTCATTCGAACAGAATTTATTTGATTAATCAAAGAGGTTTTTTTATACATTTATTTTTCAATGAATAAAATTGTGCAATTGTGATGCAATTGATGAAATCGATGTACGAATATATGTATGTATGTATTGTACGTATTCCTATCGAATATTCGATTAATATAGGTAGCACATGCTCGCAAACTCATGAAAGTATTCGGTAATGTTATTAGTCTGCAATGCTTAACTCATTCATCGCATGTTGTACATCCATAATTAGTACACATTTACTTATTTAAGGTCGTGATTGACTATCCTACACAACCGGCTTACCAGTCAGATATGACAAGTGTTTTCAAAATATTGTTACGAAAATAGCCGTCGACAGGTTTAAGCAGCATTACACAAAAATATTCCAACAGGGTTAATGTAAGTGCTACGCGAAAATATTCCTACAGGGTTAACTTCACTACTTTCTGATTAGCACTAACTATAACTGTTCGCGACTGACTTACAACTGCAACTAACTAACTCATTGCATGTGTCACCTCTTTTTATATTTCACACAAATTCCACTAGAAGTTTCAAGCAATGTCTAGACGATCATTATCATCTTATGTATATGCTGCCTAATTAAGTTCATGTGGTAACTATGTACATACATGTGTATATGCATACGTGTGTACATCATTAACTAAGCAATACACGGTGGTTGGTTATCTTTTGCTTTTCGTTTGAATTAGCATGTATGTATGTGTGTAAATATGTGAATCTTCTTAATAAGCACACGCTTTTTGTTGTTGTTGTTGCTTTTGCTTGTTTACGTTTAATCAAGCTAGGCATGCTTATTTAGTTGTTGGCTACTATTCTAGACTATTCTTTGCTTTGACCCTTTAGGAATATTTTCGCGTAGCACTTACATTAACCCTGTTGGAATATTTTTGTGTAATGCTGCTTAAACCTGTCGACGGCTATTTTCGTATCAATATGTATATGCTAGTGTGAACTGACAGTGCATCTGTATGGCTGACATTTTGTTTTGGTATATCATTCGATTTTTATAAAATCATAGTTTCCATAAAATCATAGAGGTACTTATTCCCCCTTATCGCGGTTGGCGATTTCGGATTTCGATTTTTTTCTTTAATCTGGTATCAAAATGTCGCAGTTGACATCGAACTACACCAGTCACGGTAAGGCTCATTATGAAACAGCTGAGAGTTTTGTTGGCGCCTAAAAATTTAATTAAATGATGATAATATTATTGCGCAAAAATACTCGAACATACCTTTTAAATGTAAATGCTTTCATAAAAACAAATATGTATTAGGTAAACAAAAAGAATTATCCAGAATTGTTTAGCTAAATAACTAAATACACACATGCCGCGCACATACAAACTGTAGCAATAACAATACTTGAAATACTACCCTGCAGAAAGTGTGAATAGTGAAATTGTAGTCATTTGCTAGTGACATTGTTAGTAGTACTATTGACCAGGTGTACCCCAGCCAGTGGTATCATCTAGACTGTAGCACTACTGCCTAAGTAGTTCTTTTGGGGCCACATGGAGACATTGGCACCAAAGATTCACTAGTAAATTTTAGGGGGTCTAATCTACAATATCGATATTTCTTCGCTCGTTTTCAATAGTAAAATTATAGTGATTTTCTAGTGACATTGTTAATAGTGCTACTGACTAGGTGTACCCCAGCCAATTTAATCGCCTATTGACTTATAACTGGAGCTATTGAGAAAATAATTCTTTTACGACCATATGGAGATATTTGAACTAAAGATTCTGTAGTAGATTTAAGTGACCCTCGTCTACATATATTTATTTAATATTATTGCACAGCATAATAAAAAAGAAAAACAAACTATTGACGCGTTCATTGACAATATCACCAGATATACACTAGAACTGTTGTCTCTAACGTATCTTTACTCCCTCATAAAAGTAAAGTTGTCGACATTTTAATTAGTGCAATTGTAGCAGGAGAAATAGTATTGAGATAGAGACATATGGTTCTAGGCCAGTGTCCCGCAAAATAAAATATGTCTGTATTGGTGAGAAAAATGAGAGTAAAATAAACTTGCACTTGAAGAAAAGTTTTGTAATATAAAATACATGATGTGGTTATTAGTTGTTTGATTTTTTTTTTGTAAATAAGCAATTTAATTAAAACTTAAATAAAAAGTAAAAATTTAATAACCATTCAACAATTTATTGTATAAATTCAAAATTAAATTTATTCACAGCTCTGTGGATACTATTAAAATGCCTTTTCAAACCATTTTCCTTAAGGTTTCATAACATAAAATGCATTGCATATTGCGAAAAGCATTTTTCATCACGAAATATTTCTTAGCTTCCATAATTATATTATCAATTTTTTGTCTATAGAAATTTATTAAATTTGAACTTTAATTTCGTTCCGTGTGCTCAAAAAAACTAAACGTCGCTTGCTCAGTGAAGACTAAATGAAAGAGCATAAGCATGTATGTGATTTTGATCAGCACAATTATTCTATGGCTTGCGGGTTACTGTTCTAGGCTGACTAGAGGGTGGTTTCTGCTTGTTAAAAAGATACACATACAAACATGCACAAACATACATGGTAGTACAGGCAAAATATAAATAAAGTAAACATATGTAAAGGGTGTTTTTTATTGAGGTATAGAACTTTAAGTTGGCATCACTTTTTTAACTGGCGGCCATTTTGTCAGCTGTCAAGTGATTAATATTTAGTTTGCTTTGCCATTTCATCATGAACAGGTTGACAAAAGAACAATGCTTGCAAATCGTGCAAATTTATTTCGAAAATAATGGTTCAGTTCGCGAAGTTTACCGCAAGCTCCGTCCATTTTATGGTCGACATAATCGTCCATCAGAGCAATTAATTCGGTTAACCATGGATCGTTTTCGCACTACGTTTACTCTATGTGATAATACGCATCCGCAGAGACGTCGAACAGTGCGCACCGAAGAAACAATTGCCGCTGTAGAGCAAAGTGTTGAAGAGGACCCGAATGAATCGATTCGCCACCGTGCACAGCAATTAGAGCCGACTAACCGACTATTTTGTTCCCGAATTGGATGGCATGAGTGTGGATGAGTTGTGGTTCCAACAAGACGGCGCTACATGCCACACAGCGCACGTCACAATCGATTTATTGAAGGAAACATTCGATGAGCGCATAATTTCGCGGAATGGACCTGTCAATTGGCCACCAAGATCGTGTGATTTGACACCATTGGATTATTTTCTTTGGGGATATGTGAAGTCGTTCGTCTACGCCAACAAACCAGAAACGTTAGGGGACTTGGAAGCCAACATTCGTGGCGTTATTGCCAACATACGGCCCCATATGCTCGAAAAAGTGGTTGAAAATTGGACCTGTAGAATCGGCTTTATTCGAGCCAGCCGCGGCGGCCACATGCCCGAAATCATATTTAAACATTAATGGCATAAGATTATCCTTCCAATAAAGCCAAATTGATGGACATTAAAACGATTTTCTTGTGTTTTATTTCAATTCGAAGTTCTATACCCCTCAAAAAAACACCCTATACATGCAGTAATGACGCGATCGAAAGCAATCATTAGAGATGCTCATGAGGTTTTCTAGACGTTGCTGTTACATTCTGGAAGCTTTGTGTGATGTGTAAAAAATATGACAGCTCAGTCTATCTATCATAAAGTCAGTCTGAAGCAGGTTTGTCAGATTTTTTCCGACCTATTTCGCCAAATTGATTTTAAAAATAGCCAAAAGTCGCAAAAAATCTGTTTTATGTAATTTTTCTTAGTAAATATTTGATAATAAATTTGCTTTTATATAACACTTTTTTAATATAAGTTTTTATAAAATTATCGTATCAAAATTTATCAGAAAATCGCCAAAATTAGAAAAAAGTCGCCAAAAATAATTTCTTGTAAATTTTTCTCAACCAAATTCAAAACGCATTAATGACTATAATTAATATAAGAAAAATCATCAAAATCAAAATGTTCGAACTTCTTGCAGACTAAAAGTGGCAACTTTGTAGTGTATTTAACAGCAGGCGCATGTTTTTTTTAGTGTGGTACATTTTTTTTTAATTTTTATAATAGAGCCATTCGAGCCGCAGCTGTACACAGTCGAAAAAAAATTACTGAATGACTTCATCGTTATTTCAACCCAATAAATACATGATAAATATTACGATTTTTAGTCCCAAAAAAATTACTGAATCCAAGTACATATCCCAATATCTTTAAAAATTGTTGTGGCCTGGAACGCAGTATAACCTTACACTATGTTTGTTCATTAGTTCGTTGAGTGCCGTTTTATATTATCTAACAAGTTTTGACTTGACTTAGAGGGTGCCCTCTCACGCCTTCAGCCATATTTCAATAGGCTTTGTGATCTCTAGAAACTCAGCCTGGAAAACCGTAAACTTCTTCGCAAATCTAAAGAATTTAAACCGATCAAAGAAAACGGCACAACCTTCTTAGAGATTATCCTATTGGACCCAAAAGTGCCTATCTGGTATTATCAATGAGGATGTCTTACGAAATTGAATCTCAGCGACCTTGAAGTAAGTGAAACCACGGAAGCAAGACCACCCAGGCAATCTCATTCAGTATTTTCATGTGGCCCATTAGCCTTAGCCTGACCAAAGTCGACACCTAAACCCATAGAAAATTGCTTTTCAATGGGGGAAAAATGGAGAATGACATCCAAGGTCATCTGAGAAGTGCTTCTTACATCGTCAGTGTTGCCCATTAAAGCACACCTCTGGACAATCGCGTATATAACAAAATTTAAAATTTTACCAATTTTCTTCATAGGAAGAATTACTACACAGATAAAAATATTCCTGCAATAAACAACTTTAATTGAAAATAAAACCAAAAATCGATTAAAAATGTCATTGAGTCAATTAAACTTTATAACTAATTGAATTTTTAAACAAAAGTTTAATTGACTTAAATGCATTTTTAATTTCATTTTGGTTTTTTTTTCAATTAAAGTTGTTTATTGCAGTAATATTTTTTCTGTGTAGCCAAATACTAAACGAAAATAGTAAATAAAGAAAATCAAGCGAGCACTTATTTAGAAAAATATTTGAAAAAACGTACAAACAAATTTTATATTTTCATGGTGACTTTTAATAAAATTGTATATGGTTTATTTCTTCGAAAAGTCGAATAAACTAGAGCAGTTTTTCTAATTTTTATTTGAACAACTTTAAAATTAACTAATCCACGATAAATTTGTGTATGATAGAATTTATAAAAATAATGTTGTTTTTTTTTTTTTTTTTTTTTTTTTGTTTGGAAATTGTTTAACATTTGTTAATGCACTAATTATAACAAATTATTCGGTTGCTTATTCAGTAAAATATAGTTTCCTAAAAACATATTTTATATGCTGTTAATCAATAATCAACGTGCTTATGCATTTCGTTTCTGTTTTAAAAAACTCGAAAGTAGAAAAAAAAATCCTTTAAAAAGTTATAAGAAAGTCATGTGCTTATAGAAAAACTTTTAAAATGTTATTGAGAATTGCATATACAAACATAAGAAGCTAAAATGCATTAAACAAAAAATTTTGAATTTACATTAAAAATTGTTATTTAATTTTGAATGTGACAGACTCAAAGTCGAATCCAATACACTTGACCATTTTTATTATTCAACTTTATTTTATATTAAAATGAAATAAAACAATAAAATAGTGTCACAAATTTCCAAATTAATCTAACACTATTCGTGTGAATTTTAAATGCTATAATAAAAACATAAATCCCATTTAAATATTAAATAAACCTTTAGCCCTTATGTAAAAAAAATTAAAAAGAAATCAATATGATTTCAGTTTCGTTTAGTTCTTTTCACTTTCATTTTGATTTTCTAGTAATTTGTGGCATTTGCGTTTTAAACATTCCGTGGATTCATTTTTAACACCGTGTTAACAACTATTCCTTTGGTAACGCCCGTTTGGTTTGAAGTCATCAGCCTTCAACCTACAAGCAAATAAAAAACACACGCACTTAACAAATAAAACCATTAGAAAGAAGAAAAAAAAATCAGTATAAACCACTAGAATCTTATGCATAAATATTATAATGCGGAAAATTGCAAACAAAAAAAAATTAAGAAAAAAAAATTAAGAAAAAAAAATCAATTTCCAACAGACACGCATCTGATCGACCTCCCCTTGACTTTATGTGATTACGTCAGGAAAATAAAAATCCCACAATATGGGAATTAACGAAAACCACAAAATATTAATTAACTGCAAAGAAATGTGGCGGCCACCACTTTAACGCACTTCACCCCCAGTGAAGTTGACAGCACAACATTTAAATTGAAAATTTATGCAAACACGCTTTTCATTTAATCTCTTAAATTTATTAAAGACAACCCTGTTAGGACTGCATATTGTTTACGAATATTCCAAATGCATCCACGGTGAGTGGCAAGATTTCATTAGATATCATAGAAATGCTAGAATTAATAGAAATAAGCATACGTTATCATGACATTTATTGCCGAGGATTATCGTCACCCTGCCTCAAATATTGAATACATTTTTAATTATTTTTTATTAAGCCTCCGCTTGCGGTTGATATTCAATATAAATTTTTTGTTTAGAGCTCAACGACACGAGTTTAAGACTTGAAATATATTTTTTCATGGCATTCAATTGTTGTAAGTCTTAAAATCATAAATTATGCCGGAGAAAAAAAATACTATTGTTAAGGACAAGAGCGAATAACTAACTATAACTGTTTATTCACAGTGTTGCCATATACGTTTGAGCAAAAAAGCTGCCCATATCGACAAAAAAAAAAAACTATTTTTCAGAATAAAAACAAGAGAGATCTCTTAGGATACCCGGCTATAGCTATGCTGCTTGGCTATATAAAGCACACTTAGGACCATTATTACAACTTAAAGATAGTTAAAAGTAGGATTTTATCGGACGTATAAAAAGCTTTCCATTGTTGCAAATTGGATTTAATTTACTATGTAGGATAAACTTGCCTGTAATCTATCGCTCACTTTATTTTAAAGTAAAATTTTGCAAATGATAAAGTTTTTATACGTCCGATAAAACCCTACTTTTAACTATCTTTAAGTTGTAATAATGGCCCTTAATGGGTTAAATAACAATGCAATAAAATTATATTATATGATGATGTCAAATTCGCCGCAAATATTTCAAAACGTTTTTATTTATTTCCCATTATATTCTTTTCTAGCCGGGTACGATTAAATTAATTAATTTTTATTTTTTTTGGCCGGCGGCGGCGGCGGTTAGCCGGCTTACAGCCGATCGGATGTGTTCTCTGATTTGTGCTCATGTGCAAAACCAATACAAAAACAAATTGAGCAATCCTTCTTATTGTCTTTGTTTCACTCACTACAAAGAACGAAACAAAACAAAATCAAACAATTTGTTTCGTTTATTTTCGTACTCGTAACGCCATTCACACATTACGTTACACTATTTTCGGAGTATTTAACAAAACCCCAGCAACCAGTGTAACACTTTTTACAAAGTTTGCAGTACAAATTTTCTAAACCGTAACAAATCATTGACCGACCCATTTTTGGGACCTCGATCGCAAATAATTGATTTTGGTAAAAAAAATCAAGTTAGAAAATTATGTCGCTCAAGCTTATTAGTCTGCATATTTGGCAACGCTGTTTATCCATAACTTCCTAGTGACAAAATAAATTTAATATTTAGTGTTTTTTATGGGAATTGTTACAATTTAAGTTTAAAATTTTTAAACTCAATAATAATCCCAAATTAATATTTTACTTATTAAGTAAAATATTTTTTTTTTATTAAAAATACATTGAAATTGGGTAAAGGTTCCCTGATGATCTGCATTAGCAACAGTGAAATGCGCATAGGATCCAGCTAAACCCCTCAATAATCAATTTCAATGTATTTTTAATAAAAAAAAAATATTTTACCTAATAAGTAAAATATTAATTTGGTATTAAAAATTTTAAACTTAAATTTAATATTTTTTGGTAGGAAAAAAATGTGCTGATTGAATATCGACCATAAATTTGTATTTATTTTTTTTAACAAGTTTTAATATCTCAAACTATTCATCATTTTTGTTGAAAACTCTTTTTACTAAAAAATTTAATTGCAGATTTTTTTTTATAATTTTCTTTTCTATTGTACAAATTATTTCTTTTATTTTAGTATAATATATATTCTCAAATAAAAAATTCAATTGAATATATGAACTCTTGATTAACTTAATTCATTTTCGTCAAAAAAAAAAATAAATAAAAATAAACAGCATACGAAGGGTGCCGTACTGACACAAGATATGTAATTCAATACGAACTTTAGCCTATATAATAAATAGTGTTGGCTTTTTTTTGTTTTTGAGTTTTTTTTTGGCGTTTTTTACGTTTTTTCGGTTTGGTGTGCCTTTTTAGTTTTGGCACCTTTTTTCTCCGTTTTGTCGATTTTTGGCGTTTTTCATTTTGGCGATTTTTTTTTCATTTTGGTGATTTTAATGGTTTTGGCCATTTTTTTCATTTTGGCAATTTTTTCATATAGGCGATTTTTTTTAGTTTTTTCGCCTTTTTCAGGCTCTTGCGATTTTTTTCGGTTTTTGGCGTTTTTTCAATTTGGCGATTTTTTTTATTTTGGCGATTTTTTTCATTTTGGCGTTTTTTCATTTAGGCTATTTTTTTTGTTTGGCTATTTTTTTCAATTTCGCGATTTTTTTTTCATTTAGGCGATTTTTTTAGTTTTGGCGTTTTTTGCGTTTTGGCGATTTTTTTTTCATTTTTGTCGATTTTTTCGGGTTTGCCGATTTATTTCGTGCGAAATGATGTCAAACTACATATAAAAGCATTTGGTATGAAATATTTGCGAAATAAATTCGCAAAAGTAGTACTCTGTTCTTGTTGTGAAAAACACGTAAAATCATGTCTTTCCATGCAAAATTAGTCTGGCATCATTTTAGTTTGGCTGCGAAACAACATGAGCAGTGCTTTTTTCGCATGGAATTTTAACAATGTTGTATACTTTCAAGCAATAAAAGCAAAAAATTTATAAAAAAACCGCGAGTTTGGCTACATTTAGTACATGTCAAATTTTTCACGCGAAATAATCAATGGTGCTGAAAATTGTTCACAACTTTGAACAGAGTAGAAGGCTTTAGAGATTTTTTTTAATTTGGTGCTTTGTTTCGTTTTAGCGATTTATTTTTTGATTTTTGGTGATTTTTTTTCTAATAATAATTGAATATCTTATCTGATGGAAATTAAAAAAAAAATGTTCTGGCGTTTTTTAATTTTGGCGATTTTTTTTTTTTTGTAAATTTTTTTAACTATAGCGCTTTTTTGTCGATTTTTTTGTTATTTTTTTCGTAATTTTAGCGATTTTTTATATGTATATGGCGTTTTTTTTTTTCTTTTTTTTTGCGATTTTTTTCGGTTTTTGAGATTTAGTTTTTAACGCTATTTTCGTTATGACGCTTTTTATCGTTTACTCGATTAATTTTCGGTTTTTGGGATTTTTTGTAGTTTAATGGAGATCTATATATTCTTGGTGATTTATTTTTTTGCATATGATCGAATTATTTTATTTTTGCTGATATACGAGTACATACATACGTATATCATTTCAGCTATTTTTTCCTTTTTGGCGATTTTTGTTTCGGTTTTTTTAATCTTGGAACTTTTTTAAAAAATTCAAATTTCAATTTTTTTTGAAAATTTCAAGAGTTTGCCTCTAACGGTTTCCAAGATACGTTGTTAAAATTACATTAACTTATCACATAACGTTTAATTTTTTTTTTTTCAGTGTTAATTGATGTAGTCTGTATAAAAATGTTTAACATGTTTCATAGCTCGTTTTGGAGCACCCTTTAATTTGTATCCATATATTTATTATTTTCATATGTTGTAGCGGCCAAAGTGACCTTCTCCGAGAAAAGGGATCTGGTGTCTGCAAATGAAGTTTTGAGAAAAACGCATTTAAAAAATAGAATTTTAATGTTTTTCTCATTTTTATCGATTTTCGCAAGTTCCCGTTTTTTGACACACTAGGTTCTCGGAGAAGGTCACATATTCTGTAAAAATGTTAGATCCGTAGTTTATACAGTTCTCGAAGAAACAGCCTGTGACAGACAGACGAACATCATAGCGGAAAAAATACGGTTCCTTTTCACCTTTGGTGTAAAGAACCCTAAAAAATTGTATAACTACGTGTTAATGCCACGCTAGTGTTTGACGTCTATTTGAACCGTGTTATGTTGCATTTAAAAAATATAAAAACTTAATTTTATTTGAGTTGATTTACTTATAACTTTCCTCTTGCGTAGGTCTAGACACGTTTAATACATTTTGTTAAACTAATATTTACTTACATACTTATGTTTGTATATATATAAAAAAAAAACTTTTCAAAGATTCGCATAAGTGGGAGGGGTATAAATAAAACTACAGAAAAAAGAGCAAAATATTGTTTGACAGGAGCAAAACAATTTTTATATTTTTAGGACTAAATTTTTACACTCAATAACTTTTGAAAGAACAACTTTTAGCATCAACTTTTTTTTATTTTATTTTTTCTTACTCTTACAAGTAAAAGATAATAAAATCATATTTTAAGCATGAATAAATTGTTGTAAATGTCATTTGAAAATCTATAAACAATTTACGAGTATAAAAAGTTTTCGAATGAATTTTTAGAAGTTTTGACAAGTCAATAAAACAGGAAAATTGAGAGCAGAAAGAATAAATGTAAATTATACATTGCTGATGAAGAAATTTTGTGGCAAAAAAGTTTTAAAGCTTCTTAGTCGACTTCAGCATGATTATGATTTACCGATGTAAAAGTATATTTGATAGAAATTGTAACTTGTTACGGGAGACCTTACGGGAAGTAATAGAAAAATAATTATTTTATTTAAATTTGCAATAAAATCATATTTTAAGTAGGACTCTAAGAGGAACTACTATATGATATTTGATTTATCTGGTAGAGCCAAGCCAGAAACTATGATATTTTACAGCAATGGGATTAAATTGAAAAAGTAGTACTTTTTAGGGTTCCGTACACCAAAGGTCAAAAGGAACCCTATTGTTTTCGCTACGCTGAAATTTGGACAGAGTATGTAGAACCTTGGCCGCTACAACAACAAATACATGAGAGTTAAAAATTAAAGGGTGTTCCAAAACGAGCAACGAAAAATGTTAAAATCCCATGTAATATACATATATTTGTATGTACATACATATGTATACTGACACTTGAAATTTGTAAAATTAGTGTATATTTATACAGACTACTAAAAAAATTTAAATTAAAGGGTGTTCTATCAGTTAATGCAATTTTGGCTATGTAATTTTGACAACTTGCTGTATCTTGGAAACGGTAAGAGGCAAACTCTTGAAATTTTCAAAAATGGTAAAACTAAAAATTCTCAAAATTATAAAATTGCCAAACCGAAAAAAATCGACAAAAATTAAAAAAAAAATCGCCAAAACGAAAAAAATCGCCAAAATTAAAACAAAATTTCTAACACTAAAATAAATCGCCAAGTTCGAAAAAATCGCCAAAATGAAAAAAATCGCCAAAATAAAAAAAACGCCAAAAACTAAAAAAAATCGCCAAAACGCGAAATTGTCGCCAAAACTAAAAAAAATCTTATATATAAAAAAATCGCAAAAATGAAAAAAATCGCAAAAAAAATCGCCAAAATGAAAAAACGCTAAAAACCGAAAAAAAATCGCCAAAACGAGTAATAAAGTGTCAAAACTAAAAAAAGCGCCAAAACTTAAAAAAATCGCCAAAACCGAAAAAACGCGCAAAACGAAAAAACCGAAAAAATCCCAAAAACAAAAAAAAACGCCAAAACTATATATATTAATATAGGCTGAAGTTTGTATCAAATTACATATCTAGTATTCGTACGGAACCCTTCGTGCGCGAGTGTCAAAGTCGCTCTTTACTGAATTTATTTAAAATTGTTCTTTTTATTAGCACATAAACAATAATCATGTAAAACGTGCATCGTAAAGGCGCCATTACGAAATTGAACAATAATCAGTACCTGGATTCAGTAACTTTTTGTGAACCGAAAATCGTAGTATTAATCTATACATTTATTAGTTTATTTATTTCTTCGATAATGTGATTCTGCATTTTCTTATAAAAGTTAGTGTACTTCTGTGTTTAATTCGATATTTAATTGTATGTCATGTGTAACCTGACCAGACATCCCGCTTTAGGCGGGATTATCCCACTTTTCATAGTTCGATCCCTCGTCGCATTTCTATACCCCTTTATCCCCCTCTTTAAAGTTTTAAAAATGTCAATCTCTTATTCGATTTTTATAAAAACGAAACTGATAAAAATTCATTCCAAATATTTTTTTAAGTGTAGTTATTGCTTAACTAGATAGTTTTGAGATAAAAAGATATATCTTTTATATTAAAAATGTCACGCTTGTTGTTCAACCTTCATTATTTTGTATAATACAATTTTCATTACTAACATAAATAGTGATGAAAAGTTTAAAATTTATCACTGCATCAGTTACTAAGATATTGTTTAAGTAAAATTTTTCTCTATTTGAGAGGAGCCACGTTCATTTGTCCAATCACAAAGTATACAGAGATGTCACGAGACGAAGGATAAGGGTATTTTTCTGTTTGTCGTATCGCTTTTTATTATATGTGTTGATTGGTAAGTAGTAATACACTACAATAACAAATACACTATATTTGCTTTTTTTGCCTGAAATTTTTACACTTCTGTATATTTTGTGGTCCAATCCCGACTATTTTCTGTCATCGGCATAAGCATGGTACAATTATACTAGGGACATGCACGACTACAACAAAATTACAACACCAAAAAATGCATTTATTTTGTTGGTATAAACAAACGTATAATTGTCAGAAACAAATGCCTTTTGTTTTTAAAAATAACAATTACAGGGTAGCTAAAGTACAATTGCAGACGCGGCATTCATTCAGTGTTGCCAATAGGTGTATTACACACCTAGTGTGCAATTACACTCATGTGTAGGCTATGTAATTACATTCATGTATAATCTGTGTGTAATTCTACTTTATGTTCTATTTTTATTTATTTTTGTTTCCATTTTAACTTACAAAAAACATTTGTAGTGTAATTTTCTTCAATATGTAATTGGAAACACAACCATGTGTAATTCCATTGGCAACACTGTAATCATGTTATATACAACACATACACTAACATTTTTGTAGCTTGTAAACAAATTTTGACAACTGTATGTAATGTATACATTAACAGGCTGGGCTTGTGCATGTACCTGTTATAATTGTATCATGGGCATGAGTGTTGCTTAACTTAAAAAAAAAGCATCAGCGATATTTCAAGTTTGTGTTTGTAGCAGATACCAAGATATCAAAAAATTAATGTGTGTGAAGTTAAATTTTAAAATGTATAACCCTTGACAGAAGCCTTGTACTTTAACAGAGCTCTCTTAGAGTATTAACACAGCTCTGTTAAGCTATAAATATTCGATTAATGCATTTGGAAAGGACTTTTCCAGTAAATGAGACAACCCAGACGGAAAAAAATAATGAAACTTTATAGACAAGGTGTTCCTTTATTAATACCCATGAATATATTTGTGAAAATCATGAATTTGAAAAAGATATTGTCAAGTTTTCAATTTGGCATTTTCTGAGGGATACGCACTATTTTGGGAAGGAGTCAATGCGGGCAGAAAATATTGACTACAAATTAATGTCCATGTAGTCATCTAAAAACTTGCATACTCAGAATTGCTTGAAGTTTGAGTTTTCAAGAGTTTTTCGAAAAACTTTAAATTTGTATTTATAACAACAATGATATGGTAATTCCGAACGATTTAATTTCACGTGGAATACAGATCATATCCCTATATAATAATTTTCTAATGCTAAAAGTACATACGAAACGGGGTATGTGCATATTACATATCCCGCTTTCTAAAATATATTTATTTCTAAATCCTGATTTTTAGAGGTATTTTCTTCAAAATCCCGTTTTTTGATCAACCATGTCCCGCTTTTTTATAATCATGCGGCATCCCTGCATACAAAATGTCAAAATAAGCGAAAATCACAAAGAAGAATTAAAGAAAAACTAAATGAATTTGAACGTGTTATGTTACTTTTCTGCTTCAAGCGACAGCGAATATCGTTATCATCATCATCAGTAGACTTTAACCACCAATTTTAAACAGTCACAAACCTTATACTTTATGCATAGACTTTCAAAAACTATATGAGAATTCATAAAATAATAATACTTTTGAAAATCACAAAAGAAAAAATAAGCTTAGTAGGTTTTGAAACTGATACAAAACCCAGCAAATAATTTATATCCAGGTGAACTCATTTTATTTTTCTACATAGGTACAGATATTTAAAATTAAAATTTGGTTTAAAAAAAATTCAGCCTCACCAGTAAGTACGTAGTTTCAGTAAATTTTATTTCGAAAACCGTATCGTTTTAATAAATATAGCGATATTTTAAAGACATTCGTTGTCGGTTGAAATAAAAAAAGTAAAATCACAAATCTATTATAGATAAATATTACGATTTTCGGTTCGCAAAAAGTTACTGAAACCAGCTACAGTTCTCAATAGTGCTTGAAACAAAGAGTTGTACCTGATTTACATTGAGCATTTTTTCATGAATTTTCATGAATTTCGTTGCACGCAACTTTTTCCGTTGGCTAATTGCAGCGCTATAAAAGAGAATTTTATACAAAAAATGGTGTAGAGTGAATCTCTGATGCATTTTTGACAACTTTTTGATATAAGTTTCTCCTCGAGGCCTCCTATTGACAAATAAAAAATTTTCATGCAACTAATTTCACGAAAAAAATGCTTAATGTAAATTAGGTATTGGAAAAAATCCTTAAAGAAAGTTTTTACTTTTTGCTATTAGATATTGTTAGCTGATATGCAAAATCACGTAACTGCACTTTTTTAAATTTTATAGGAGATAAAAGAAACTCATTAAAAAGTTTCAAGTGACTGAAGTAAAGTTTCTTTATTTTAATTTTTAATATGGCTGATTGTTATGATAAAGGTTAGAAAATGTGTAGAGATAATTAATTTAAAGTGCAATTTCGGATTTTTGTTAGTTACGTGGTTTTGCATTTCAGCTGGCGCTATTTTTGAAAGTTCGAATTATGATGAATTTTATAAATATGCTATTGTTTTCCATTCAACACCGTCTCAAACTTACAAATTAGGGTAAAACTAATTCATAGCACGCTTACATCGGAGCAAAATCTAGTATTTAAGAAATTTCGAGCAAAATCTAGTAGATTTCTATTACATTTCTCATACAAAAGAAAATTTACCTTGCCACTAAATTTTGTCAAAATCTACCTAAAATCTAGTAGAAATTATTAAAAAAAAAAATAAACCATTGAACCCAAAAGGCGTGTGAATTAGATATATTTGTAGTTTTTGGTTGTAGTTTAGGAAAAATCTCACTTAATGGTTTTTGCTCTGGTACGAAATCTAGCTAAATGTCAAAAAAACTTGTTGTAAACGCTGCAGATTTTGATAAATATTTTAATTGAAATTTGCTAGATTAAATGTTAATAAATATGTTTTTGTCAAATACGTTTTGTGTTGATTTTGTGTGCGGTTGGAATATCAAACAATTTTAAAACATTCGAACCAAGTATTTGTACTAGTACAACCTCCATTCTAAACGTTTTCTTTTTTGTATTACGATATTTGTATAATTATTTTATATTTTATTTAAATTTACATGTTTTTAATAAATTTTTTCGTTTTTATTTTTCAGGTAAGTTGAAACATGATTGCTGTATAGTAAGAATATTGCAAAACTGATTTTTATGGCTACGAGTATTTAAAATATTTGGAAACATTTTAAATATAAAACACCGATTCACAAGGTGAGTTAACTGTTGTTGTTACCGTTAATACAGGGTCTTTCAGTAAAAGGTTTTATTTTGATATGTAAAAAAACCAAGTATTTTTTTTAGCGAAATTATCATATTTATTTATAAAGAGGAGGGTATGACAGTATCTGTCAATGAGTTAGGACTGAATAGTGGTTTTTGCCATATCTGTGAAGTAATGATTAGTAATCGTACTGACTACTAATTTGATTGCCTTTTTTTTTGAAAGGTGAAGTAATGATTAAATTACGATAATTTTGCACGATTACTAATTGATTACGATTACCAATAATGGAAAAGTAATCTGAATTACTTTAAATTACAACAAAATAATTAAAAAGTATCAAAAGTAATCAAAAAATAATCCGATTATATTTAATAATCTTTTTAATTCCTTTTGATTATTTATTAATAATCAAAAGTAATTTTTGAAAGTAGTCAGATTACTTTTTAATTACATTCGATTCTTTTTAATTATTTTGTTGTAATTTCTAGTAATTCAGATTACTTTTAGATTATTAGTAATCGTAATCAATTATTTAACAGAAATTCTTTAAAAAGGAATTATATAATCACTACAATTCTTTTTAAAATGTAATCTAATTGATTCCTAATCGTAATTCAAATTTAACAGCTCTGGTTTTTGCAACAATTCACTAGTTGTGCCACAAATTTTATACAATTTCAACTGTATTTCATACTACACATATAAAGTGTAGTGAGAAAGAGCTTAATATCAAATTTACTATATTGATGGAAGTGAAAGGATTACACATATCTTGATTGTGAAATCTGTGGAAGAAAACATTTATTGGTATGAGATTTGAAGAAATTTTGAGATTCTGTGTGAGATTTTGAAATAAAAATATGCTGTAATAAGCAAAAAATTAAGAAATATGCTCTAACGAATGTATATCTAAATTCTTAATTGAACGTGACGCTGATGCATATGAAAAGCTAACTTAATATGCTTAAATCACTTATGAAAGAAATTTATGATTTTGCTCATTTTTGTTTGGCAAATACCTTTGAAAATTTATTATATTTTAGCTTGAAAAAAATGAAATTTTAAATATAAATATATGTACACATATTTTAAATGAATTTAATAGCCTCTTTATGGCAACATTTATTATGAAAAAGATTATCTTGCCGATACATTACAGAGCTAACTGCGGCGCTCTAGTTATTTAAAGCTATAAATTTACCAAATAACAATATCCCATAGCCACCGACCGACCGCCCTTCCAACGTTTTTCAAATCTTTTATAACAAAAGTGGAAATTCAGAATAACAAACCCACCCACAAACTTATTATCCGCTTAAGGAAAGTATGACAGAATATCTTCAACTTTTCTTTTAAGTTTAAATAACGAGGGGATGAGGAAAAAGTGCAATAATTTTATTTCGTTAAGTACTGTTACTTACACATACATGGATGCATACACGTACCCAGCGGGAAAAATAAGGAATAAATATGCCTTCTAGAAGGCTTCTGTACTCCTTATTTCGGGTGCACAAGGCCTAATCGCTCCATTCCATACTCATATTAGCTTTACACTCGTTGTCTTTGGAGGATAGACCTTCTGCTCCCACCTCCTTCGGAAGCGATTCTGAAATTCTGAAAAATCTTTAGATTAATGGATTTTGCTTTAGCTACGGTAAAAAACAAAAGAAATAAATTCAGTAAAGTGCTAATTTGACCAACGCCGTGCTCCTAGTTGTTTTTTGGCGATTTTTTTCTGGTTTTTGGGCGTTTTTTTTTTTAAGTATTGACACTTTTTTAATTTTGGCTTGTTTTCCTTTTGGCGATGTATTTCGGTTTTAGGATGTTTGTTTTTTTTTTTTTTTTTTTTTTAATACATAATTTTAGCTATTTTTTTAATTTTGGCGGTTTTTTTTTTGTTTAAGTGATTTTTTTTAATTATTAGCGTCTTTTATTTTTGGCGCTTTTGTTTCGTTTTGACAATTTTTTCCGGTTTATGGCGGTTTGTTAAGAATCTATTGTCACTTTTGAAGATTGGTTTTTCCTTTTTGGCGATTTTTTTTTAAGTTTTTATGATTTAAATATTTTCAAATCATGACTTTTTGGCGTTTTTGTTTCGTTTTGGCGATTTTTTAGATTCTTGGCTATTTTTTATGTTTTTTTACAGTACATTTTTTTATATATATTTTTATAAAGAGAAGTAACACTCAGGCAATTAATGCCTACTACTATTACTAGGTGTTAAGCTATGTACAGACGATTGTCAGATCTTACAATATTGTCAGATCTGGCAATGTGCTGACAATGTACAGGCAATCGAAAATTGCCAGCAAAATATTCCTTGTCAGTTCACACGGTTGTCAGGAAATCTTACAATTTATTGCCAGACGGTTGTATGACAATAAATTCATCTGACAAAATCGTCAGTAGAAAAATTGTCAGTTCACACGGTTGTCATATGCACAAATTGTTAGATCTGTTGTTATGCGTTGCCAGACTTAAACCATTTTTTGGAAATTGTTAAATATTTATCGTTTGTGTTTGTGTTAAATGTAAAAAGTGAAAATATAAATTATTATGGACCATAAAGAAGCAATTGCAATGATTTTGCCTACATATATTTTATTATAAATTTTTTCTTTAAAATCAAGCGTGTGCAGTGTTGCCCATATAAAGAATTCTCTTACAATGACGCCATTGTCAGATGCATAAACTTCGCACATCTGACAATATCAAATTGTCTGACAAATATCTGGCAATAATTTTACAATGTGTTCACACGATTGTAAGATGTCTGACAATTTGTTGTCAGCTGCTAGTCTTGCAATGGACTGACAATGCTTTTTCTGGCAACGACGTCTGACAAAAATTGTCAGTTCACACGGTTGTCAGAAATTTTGAGCACATTTTACTGGCAATATTGTAAGATCTGACAACCGTCTGTACATAGCTTTACCTTCTTTCGGAAAGAAATACCCAGCAAAAAATTTCAAAAAAGGTAATCGAGTTTGGAATTAAGCATTTTTGGTGGAAGCTGTTCCTTACTGGATTACCAACTTAATGATTTTAACAAGGCGTGAGACTAAAATAATCGATTCTTTAGAAGTAGTTATGTTGTTTATTGTAGGAATTAATTATATTTTCCTTTGTGGGAAATAGTTATTTTTTTCTTCATTGAACTACTTTTTTTAAATATGCCGTTGTTTGAGTAAATGGAAGGTCTTGTTTAAAAACTCAGTTTGATTAAATATGCATGTAATAACTTTTAAGAAACATTTAAATAATTAAAAAAAAAACTTATTGTTTTACTACGAAATACACCATTTTGTAAAATTTCTTTTATAAACTCAATTGAAGTGGGTTATATTTTATTCGTATCAGTGCCTCTATTGTTACTTATAAATACTATATTTAGTAAAATTTCAATTGCTTTCATTGATGAACTTTTATTAAAACCGTAAATGAAAAAAAAAAAAATTATTTAGAACTACTTATATTTAAATAATTATTTTCCAAAATGTAAGTACTTATTTTTTAGTTTAAAATAAATAAGTAGGCAATTTAGAAATATTTATAATTTATTTAAAATAACTACTTATTTTGGCAATATTTTCACGTTTTCTTTTAAAACCCAAAGAATATGTTCAACTTCTGCTTCCTATTTTTAAAAAATTGCGTAATGTGTTTTGTAAGCGAGTACTTCAATTTGGCAATCTAAAAAGTAAGTCATTATATGGCAAGTAGTTCAGATGGTAATGTCTAATTTTTTGCTGGGTAGTGATAGAAGAAAGGTGGTGAAGGAAGATATAGAAGAAAGCTTCATTCTTTTACAACTCTGGTGTCTGGTGTTACAGCGCCTTCTGGTGTCAAATGAGGCGTATTAAATTTTGAAGCTGTGCTTAGTAGCCATTTTATTAATTATTTTACTTCGCCGATGATTTGCTACACAATACCGACGAAGGAGGGCACTCTGATGTTACATTAGCATTAGCATCTGCTGCAGTCGGTATAGTTCAGTGACACAACTACTAAAGTACACAACTACAACAACAGATACAAAGAGACACTAATGCACAAAAGCAAAATGCGCTGTGTTGTTATTTAATGATTGTCCGATACAGGGATTGAACCCAGGCTCTTTGGTTTTGTAGTCAAAGTGCTAACAACTTCAGCCAACGCCACCCATATTTTAGTTTTAATTATTTTTTAGTCTCGGCGATTTTTTTCGATTTTTGGCGATTTTTATTTTTCCCGCTTTTGTTTCGTTTTGACGATTTTTTCGATTTTTGATTTTTTTTTTTTAAATACATATTTTTAGCTTTAGTGATTTTTTTTTAGTTCTTGCGCTTTTTTTCGTTTTGGCGATTCTTTTCGGTTTTTGACAATTTTTTTTAGTTTTGGTGCCTTTACTTTGTTCGTATTAATTTTTTCCGGGTCTGGGCGATTTTTTAAGTATTGACGCTTTTTAGTTTTGGTTTTTTTGTCGATTTGGCCATATTTTTCGGTTTTTATATTCTTTTGTTTGTTGATTTTACAATACATATTTTTAATTTAGCGATTTTTTTTAGTTGTGGCGTTTTTTTTTTTGTTACGGTGATTTTTTCAGTTCTTAGCGTTTTTTATTTTATGTTGCTTGTGTTTCGTTTTGACGATATTTTCGGATTTTGGCGATTTTTTCGTTTTCTGTCGACTTTTTGTCTTGGTGATTTTTAAGTTTTGTTGTTTTTGTTTCGTTTTGGCGTTTTTTAAACCAATTTTTTAGGTTTTTTGGCGACTTTTTTACTTTTGGTGATATTTTGCATTTTAACGATTTATATTATTTCTTATGATATTTTTCATTTAAGCGATTTTTTCTTTTTTGGCGGTTTTTCGTTGCAGCATTCTTTTTAATTATAGAATTTTTTAGTTTTAGCGTTCTTTAAGAATTTGCCTCTTAAAGTTTGCAGGTTGTCAAAATTACATTGTCAAAATTACATTAACTGACGGAATACCCTTTAGTTTTGATTTTTTTTTAATTTCAGTGCTAATTGGTGTAGTCTGCATAAAAATGCACCAACTTTGAAAATTTCAAGTGCTCGCTTTAGAATACCCTTTAAATTTTAATTGTCATATATTTGTTGTTGTATGGCCAAAGTTTTACATACCCGTATTCTGTAAAAATTTCAGGTACCTAACAGTTCGCAAGAAAACAACCTTTGAGAGACAGACAGGCTGATGGACGGGTGGACAGGCGGTCAGTCATGATAGTGAAAACATTAGGTTTCATTCTCACCTTTAGTATACGGTACCCTAAAAATGTTAGAAGGGAATGTGTATCTCATCTTTTATGCAAAAGATTCGTGGCCTTCTATAAAGCATTCCTAACAGCTAAATAAGAATAGTAATTAAATAAAAAAAAATGCGTAAGCAGGCCTCCAGTAAGGTCTGAATTATGAAGGTCTTCCGAGTTTTCCCACTGGGTACTTGTATGTATGTATGTATGCATGTATGTATGTATTGATGCGTGTAAGCAATAAGAAAACAGTACTCGTATTAACACAAAAATACTTTGTATTTTCGTTTTGACTTTTGCTAAAAGAGAAAGAACATTTTTTTTATCAAAATATGTGCCAACCATCCCAAATTGCTACAAAATAGTGTTTTTTTTTGTGTGTAACCTTAACAAAAGTTATGTTTTTCAATTGTTGAAGTAGAAAATGTTTAGAAAAAAAAATTGTTTCCGTTTTCAAGTTGCATGTTTTTTTTCCTCCAAAAATTTGGAGGGTGTAGCATGTTTATAAAATTGATAATAAGTGTGTTTGCATTTTTCACTGGTGAACTCATCCACCCACCCACGACTCGCTCGCGGTTTCAGCAGTTTTAAGTATACGGCTTCAAAAAAAAAAAAAAAACTCCCATACAATATATTACATTATATTATTTTTAATTTTACGCCTTATAGAACGCACAACAAATACCAACTTTGTAAAGAAGCCTTATGGCAGTTTGGCATGAATTAAATCAACCAAATTATGTAATAATGAATGATTGCTGCTGAGTTAATCTTTGAAACTAGATGTGAGAAATTGCAATTTTTTTCCTTTTTTCCCCATCAAACTAAACATTTTTTGTTACGCGACCTCTCTTATGTGTGTGTGTGTTTGCTTGAAGACTACTTGCAATATGAGGTTGCTTCCTTCCGTAACAGCAAATATTTTAATGTAGAAAATATATTTTCATTTAACCAATTACATATTAAAATTATTTAGAAATGTTATTTATGTTTATAAGAGGATTTGTGTTGGCTTCTGCAAATACACCCTTGGCTGGAATTTATCAAAAGCTTTTTAAATATGTAATTAAATAAGAAATTTGAACTCTTCTATTATTTTGACTGTAACTGATGATAAGAATGATTTATAACATTTGAAGATATCTTGCTGAGAGATAGATAAATGCACGTGAGTGAAAAAAGGTTGTAAGCAGGGTTACCGCTGAGAATTTTTGAAAAGTCGCACAAAAGGTCGTTTTATAAAAATAAAATCGCACAAAAAAGTCGCTTGAGAAAATAAAAGTTGCACAGCTTTTTAAACGCTTTTTTTTATTAAAAAAGATTATTGAATCAAAACAAAAGCTTATTGCATATTTAATAACATATACAGTTGCAATATTGTATGTGCTCCAATACATATTTTCTTGTATGTATACTGAAGAAATCTACTTAAGTTTAATCAATTTGGCTGTCGTATGCTGCCGAGGTCAAGATATTTTTTACAAAATTCTAACATTTCATACCAAAACCCCGTGAGTTTTTACTTCAATTCTATCCGTTTGATTTTTTTTTTTTTTTGGTGAATGTATTTATACTTCAACATACATAAATATTACTTTTTTGGAATCTAGTCTTCTATATCTTTGTCTATCAAATTTAAAGCTGACAGCATTGAGTTGCATGTTTTTACTTTCAATTTACTTTTAAGCAAAGCTAATTTGAAAATCTTCACATGTTAGTAAACACTTGTATGTTTTACGACAAAATTTTTTGTTCACTGACTCGGCAGCTAAAAATAATTTTGTAAAATAAGCACTGCAAAATCAGAATTTTTATTTTAAAAACCTTTTTTGCTTGAAACTTTTACTGAAAATTTGGGAAAAATTTCTTAAATACATTGTACACACATGACAAGGTTGCAAGAAGAAAGTAATATAATATAAAATAATAAAAGTGCTTCTAAATCAACAATAATCTGTGAATTGATTTTAAATTTTGACGACGTTTTTTTTTTTTTTTTTTTTTTTTTTTTTTTTTTTTTTTGATAAAAAAAATTCAATTTACTGCAATTTTAATGTTTTTTTTGTGAGAATCTTTACAAAAAAGGGTAAAAAGTCCAAGGAAATCAAAAAAGTCGCAAAAGTCGGTCATAAAAAAAAATCTCACAAAAAGTCGTAGACCGCTAAAAAAAAAGTGTCAGATTGCGACTTTAGTCGTATGAAAGGTAACCCTGGTTGTAAGAATTAACTTTTAAATACGTTTGAAAAATAATACAAAATAGCGTTTTATTTAGCAAGATAATATTTCATATATAAAGGGTGTTTCTTTTTTTTTGTCGAAATGAGAACTTAAAACTTAAAACATAGTATCGATACAGAAATATTGTTGGCATCTGGTTGATAGTTTCATGGCATTAATTTTTTTAAATATGGTTTCTGGCATATGTCCGCTAAGGATAGTAGTTACATGTTATATACGATCAATGACCACATAGCCTCATAAAAAGTAATACAAAAAGCAAGGCCACTTCTGGAAATAAAGTTGTCCAAAAATTTTTCTTTTCATTTCAATTAACTATTTATTGAATCTTCAAATGTAAATTGAACTAACAATAAGTATTTAGATCGAAAATCTAAAGTTGTTTATTATAATTCCCGCCCGAATTTCGCGGGACTTCTTTGCGCGAATTTTTTCCAGGGCAATCAATTCCTTATGAAAAATAATAGTTAATAGATGTAGTCGATTGACAAAGGGCCGCATAATCGATATTCAACTGTTGTTGAAGTGAGAAAATCTTTTTTCTTATATCAAGTACACATGGAAAAATTTCAACTTAAAATCTACGTAAACAAAGTTAATCTGTGTTTCATGTTAAATTTACATGATTTATAGTAATTTTCTAAGAAAATTTTTCCTTTTGAAATAACTTCACGTTGATTCAACATTTACGTAAAGTTAAAATCAAAATGAAGAATCATGTTGCATCAAAGTTATTTTAAGTTGGAACAACATGAATTTAATTAAATGTAGTAATTGAAATTTATTTGCTGGTAGTTTAACATGTCTATATACGTATTTCATTGGCGCTTGAAAAAAAAAATAAAAGAATAAAAATAAAACAAATTTCAATTATTTTATGTACACTTCTGACAATATGTCAAATAATAAATTTTCTTTAAATGTAGTAATTGTATTTTATTAATTATTTAACATACGTGTGGTTGACATAGATATCAGAAAAATGTTTGTATATAAATTAAATTGGCTTCCCCGGCCATGATTTGAACTCGGAAATCATCGCGTGGTAGTCAACGTGCTTGCCTCTGCAGCTACAACAAATACTCTCTAGATACACACTAAATGTGTGCCATCATGAATAAAAGTTTAAATCAACATTATTTAATTGATCATTTAATATACAATTTATTTGAAAAGTTTTAGTTAAAAAAAATACAAAATATTTTGACTTGACTCCAGGATTCGAACCTGCGATCCTCCGACTGCAAGACTAATACACTGCCTACCAGCCAACAGCAATACAAAAAACAACTCACACAACTAAGCACAAAAGTGTATTGCAGCTATGAAAAAAGCAAATAAATACCAACACACTTAAACAACGTAAAGGGTCCGCCAGATAACTTTTTTTTTTTTTTTGAAAATGCTATAAAAAAAACTACTGAAGCTTCGGCTGTGTGGCACGTAGCGCCGTCCTGTTAAAACCAAATGTTGCCAATATCCTCCTCTTCAAGTTTTGTGAACAAAAATTCGTTCAACATGGCCCGATAACGATCGCCATTGACTGTAACGGCCACTCCTTGCTCAATGGCCCAATTATGCCTCTGGACCAAAATCCGCACCAAACAGTGACTCGTTTTGGGTGCGTCGGCTTTTCAATGTATTCGTGCGGGTTTTCTGTGCCCCAAATGCGACAATTTTGCTTGTTGGCATACCCGCCAAGATCAAAATGAGCTTCATCTGAAAAGATGATTTTTTTTTTTTTTTGGCAAAATCGGCATCTTCTGTAAGTCGATCGCAGGCCCACTTAGCGAAGCGAAAACGCATTGGATGGTCAGTTGGCTCGTTCAGTGGAAGGATAAAACTAATTATCTGTCAAATCAGACATGAGCTAAGTGTTACCATTCACGAAATAAGCACTAGTTGAAAAAAAAAGTTAGATGGCGGACCCTTTATTATTTCTTGTAAATTTAATGTCATTTGAGTGAATTTGAATCAATCTTTTTGCATGGTGATTTTACATTGGTATTTTTTTACACATATTTCGTCCAAATAAATTCCGTTCCTGCTTTAGATGCTTAACCAATAAAACAATCAAAAATTGTTAATATATGCAGTTTTTAGCTTATTAAATAAATATAATTTTCCTATTTCTCATATCTTATATCCAACAAAATTTGTTTCAAGTTTTAATTTTATTTATTCTAAAGTTTTATCTTTTTAATTAATGTAAACGAATTGTTTTATTTTATAAAATTTTAAGCCTTATATCAAAAGAAAAACCCCAAAAACTGTCAACACTTACTAACAGCAAATAAAAATTGGAGTCTAACTAAAAATTTTTGATTGTACATGGTGCAACTAAAAAAAAATACTAAAAATAAAACTTATCCTTAAGCTACCTACTGGTGCACCCAAAAGAAATATATATATATACATATATTTATATATGTATATATATATATGTATATGTACAAGCAACATTGTTTTAAATTTGTGTTTAGTTTTTTTTTTTGCGAAATGCAGCAATGATTGCAAAATTGTGACTGTATTAGATGCAGAGAAAGAAGTACTGAAATATATGGATCACTTACGACGTACATTTATGTAAAAGCATACATGTAGTTTTAGTGGTTTGTAAATTTGCATGCGGTTACATTTTACACAATTTTCCTTATTAAGGTGACCGATGTTGCGTGTTGAAGCATTTCCGGTTTTTGTTTTTTTTTTCATTTTCAAAACTTTATTATTTGTATATATTCCATTTTATTTCCCTTTTGTAAGAGTTGTATTGTGAAAGCAAAAGTGTGTAACTTATATTGTTGTTATCTAGGTCATATTTTTAAAATGCAGAATTTTTCAGAAATTGTTTTGACTTCTTGTTTTGCGAAACTAAACAAGAAAATGTACTTAAACGGATATTTTCTGTAATCCACGTGAAAATAAAACGTGTGGAATTGACATACAATTGTTTGTTGAAAATATATGTTAATTAAATTCTACTTGAATAAATCTAAATTTAAGAAATAAGTAGAGAGGTGTCTTGAGACATTCGGTTCGAGTCATGCTGCTTAGCTATATAAAACAAATTTAATGTGTGAAATAACAATGCAATAAAATTATCTTATATGATGGTGTCAAATTTGCCCCAAACATTTCAAAACGTTTCCATTTATTTCCAATTATTCTCTTTCCCAACTGATAACATAAACACGTCTCCCGGGCTGGATGGGATTCCAGCACTGGTCTTGAAACAGTGCTCCTCGACGCTAGCACGTCCATCAGCTAACCTCTTCAGCACGTTGTACCATGTTGATGAGTTCCCAGTGTGTTGGAAGATTGCTAATGTTACGCCAATCCCTAAAAAAAAGGAGAAGCAACTAACCCTGAAAATTATCGCCCAATCGCAATATGTTCTGCACTTTCCAAACTGATGGAAAGTATGGTGAATTTCCACTTTGTAAGGTATCTGGAGTCCAACAGCTTACTCAACGACCGGCAGTATGAATTTCGTAGAGGCCGCTCTACGGAAGACCTACTAGCCCTCCTTTCGGAGAAATGGTAAAATTCAGTCCACCATTTTGGCGAAAGTAAGGTGGTGGCTCTAGATATCTTCAAGGCGTTTGGTAGAGTTATATTGCCATGGGTGTCGGTAATAATTTCTCTCTATTCTTATCGAGTTTCCTCAGGGATCGCACTATAAGAGTTGTTATAGATGGGATCTCATCAAATGAGTTCAAGTTAAATTCAGGGGTACCGCAAGGTTCCGTTCTTTCACGAACTCTATTCCTTATCTTTATAAACGACCTTCTATGTAAAACTTTCAACCCTATCTACTCTTTCGCGGACGACAGCAGCATTTGCCCGTATTTCTCATTCAGCAATAGACCTAGCCTGCTGCAGGTTGAGGCTATGTGACAAACAATGAATGAGACTTTAAACTATGATTTAGAAAAGATTTCTCAATGGAGTCATGCGAACAGGGTCGACTTTAACTCCCGTAAGACCCAATGTTGCGTGGTTACACATAGACGCATGACCGAAAATGCTGCTGCCTCTTTAACTATGGGGGGTATAAATATTAAGGAATCAGATACTCTTGATTTTCTGGGCATGAAAATACTGTGTGATGTTCGATAGACTGAAAACATTATTCAAATTGCAAGAGAAGCATTTTGAAACGGTGCAAACGATATTTCATCCCATGTGATCTCCTTACTATTTGTACCACTTATATCAGACCGAAATTGGAATACTACTCTCATGTATGGGCCGGCGCTTCAAAGTCTATTTTTGGGGCTGCTCGACCGCTTACAGGAGAGTCCGAATAAGCTCATCGGTGACAGTAGGGTATACAACTCTATTGATTCATTGGAACATCGACGCAATGTGGGGGTGCATTTCATTGTTCTATCGTTACTACAACGGAATGTGTTCCAATGAAATTAGGGAACTTGTTCCTGAAACCCGCACACGACACGTGCCTCATTCAGAGCACATCCCTTTGTGGTCGATTGGCCACATTGGCTACGCATTACAGAGAAAATTCCTTTTTTAGCCGCACTCTTCGTATGTGGAACCAACTACCTGCGAAGGTGTTTCCTGTCACTACCAGCGTGGGAAGGTTTAAATCGAACGTCCACGGACACTACTCCCTCTATCCTCCTTCCCTATAACCTATTTTTCTAGTTCTAGCACAATGCATTGCATGAGTAGGGGTTATCCCCTGAGTGCTGGTCCTATTTTAAAAAAAAATATATAGACATAAAGTCGACCTCACCCAAGAACTGTAAAAGTTCAATATCATGAGCACAACGAAAAAATTATAGCTTCTGACTGGCTTCCAAAACTTCAATTGCGTTATCTTCAAACAAAGTGTAGTGTTTCATAACGCTTCAGTTCAAAACATTGACAATGCACACCCATTTCAAAACGTCCTTGACAAGTAATTATTAAGAATCGTATTGTTTCAGAGAACGAAAACGTCATTTCGAACAAATGGTCAACCCAATGCAAAATGTTTTCCTATACATCTTATAGTTGCACACTTTAAAGTTTAAACACAAGTTGAAGAATTGCTTTTAATAATAATAACAACAACAACACTTTAACACTTGAGAAGTCAATGCTAAAAAGTGGTTCACAAAGAGGAATAAGAAGAAGGGGTGGAGGAGAATGGTTAAAAGCAAAGTGTACATTTTAAAGTTTATGCTAAGCACACAGTATCATCAGCATACATATCAAAATACACTTGTACCATCTACACAAAATACATTGTACACAGCAAAACAGCAATAAGTTGAGAGAACAAACAAACAAGAAAATACCAGCAGCAACAGCATCAGCATCACTATAATCAAACTATTGCGAGTGTGCGACAATGTGTGCAAGTAAAAATATTTGCAATAAAATAACACCAACTTATCCATAATTTTGTTTTTGTTTGTGCCACATCGTTTTATACTTTGTGCCGCAACAAAATTGTGTTACTAACACTCTTACTAAACGACAGTAAGTGATATAATATTTTTACTCTTATTGCTTTTATACAATAATTTCCATAAACTTTGCGTATTACCATGAATATTATGATAACCCAACAAATATGAAAATGTTTCATATATCACTTGATGCTCTACAGAATTCTCAAACCATTATCAAATGCTTTTTCAATTAAACTTTTTTTCAAAGCAACACGGTTCTAACAGTTGAGACAGGAAAGCAAAAATATATTTGTAGGGCTTTATTTTTGCCCCCTTCTTAAAAGGGGCCACAAACTGCCCTTAAATGGCAATATCACGGTGCACAATGCTGTACAAAAATATTCGTCCTGAAATTTATCACAGCTTTAAATTCAACTCAAACACCAGGAGTCTAATCATTGCTTTCGATAACGAGCTGATTCGATCATTTTTTTTCAGTTTGAGATTATGGCATTCGATATCGAACAACGTAACAATATGGTTCGATATCGAATGCCATGATCTCAAATTTAAAAAAACGTAATCGAATTAGCTAGTTACGGAAAGTGACGTATAGACACCAGTTATAAGCCAAAATTTAAACTTCATGCTAGAGTTACTGCCTGTGCCACGATATCACTCGCAAACGTTGCAGATAATAATATTATTAAAGTTTGCTTTTCTATTAACAATAATATGATTTGACTGCAACCATATAATTCAATCATAGTATGTTGCTGTTTGATTATGGTTGCCTCAACCATATTTTTTTTTTGCGTGTACTGTTGGATCAAGATCGAGGGTGGCGTTGACTGAAGTAGTTAGCACTTTAACTTCAAAACGAAAGGTACTGGGTTTGAGCCCCATTCTCCGACATTAATTAAATAATAACACCAGACATTTTTCTAATGTGCATTAGTGTACCTTTATATCAGTTGTTGTAGGAAAGTTCAAGTGATAAAGGCTAGACACTGGTCACTGAACTACTCCTGCTTCAGCGGATACTAATACTAATGTAACATCAAAGCACCCGCCTTCGTTGTGTAGCACAATCATCGGCGAAGTAAAATAACCAGTAAAATAGTTGCTAAACACAGCTTTGAAAATTTAATGCGCTTAATTGACACCACAGGCTCTGCAACACTTCCTTAAAAAAACAACGTGCAAAAAGCAGAGTTTTAAAAGAATAAAGTTTTCCTCTTTCTCTTCCCTCGCCAACTATCTTCTCCCAGTATCCCTTTCCTAAGTGTTACTTCTCTTTAAAAAAGAACATCCATAAAGTTGGGAATGAAAGAGAATCAAAATCGTAAGAAAATGATGGATCCAGAATTGTGTGCTGTGCCGGCCCTCTAGTCTCCTCAGGCGATTTTCTAATAGAATACACATTTCGTCTCCCTAAGAAAGACATTGTATTTAAAGGCTAAAATTTTGGCCTATAAGGGAAGCGGGCAGGGTGCTGATTGACAAGCAATTACAGGAAAAATTAGCTGTCTTTGTCAAAAGCCAAGCAGCACTGCTGTTTCTAAGATCATATATGCAACAGTTGATTCTAATCACTATTGAAAAGAGCCTGACAAACTCCAATGCTAATAGAAAAACTCCCAATAAATTATTGAGAATTATAAAGCTAAAAACATAGTATGGACAAGGAACTTAAATTAAACAGTACTATCCGAAATGTGTTCTTTCCCATACAAAAATACAAAAGTCCCAGTTTTAAGATTTTGTGAAATATCTTTGTGAATTGCTGGGAACGTAAAAGTAAATATGATTTGTTTTTATCTTGTTTCCATTCATTTTTTCATCTTACAAGGAAGTGAGAATTTTAAGTCGAAAATACACAATACCAAAAAATTGGGGCTTGCTTACTCGCTCTCTAATACAATTTTGACCTACTCACAATCTATTGCCGTTTCCTAAATTCTAGAAAATAGCATAAACTTGCCAACAGGAGTCAGTTGTTTTCGACAACGGGTACACAAGCCCCAATATTGTGGTATTGTGTTAAAGCAAAGTCGATGTCGAGAACTGTAATCCCAAATACTTATAACTTTAAGTAATGTTAAATGTTCTTACCATTTTCTTTTAAAATGTTCATTCCAATTTCTGTTGCTGCAAAGAGAGCAGCAACCAGCATTAAAACATGAAACCATCAACGCATTTGTAAGGACATTCTAAAGGTTTTTATGTTGCATCACAAAATTTTACTAACGTAGCAAGTGCACAAAGTCAACCTTATTTCTGTCACACACTAAACTAAATTGTTGTTCTTTGTATTGAAGTGGAAAAAACAAAAAAAAAATAAAAAATAAAAAATAAAATAAAGTAAAATAAAATGGGTTAAAACACTAACCGCTGAACGTATGAATGCATAAATGAACTTTTCACAAAAAACTAAAACGTTCCATGTTGATATTTAGGGCAATACGAGTAAATGTTCATGTGCATAAAAGTTTTTACACTAGTGGTTGATATTATTTACTTTCTTGTGTTTTTGTTGAAGTAATATCAATACACATAGCAAAAAAAAACTACCAATTTAAAATCAACATGGAAAAATTTTGATTGCAAATCATAATAAATTTATTAGCAATACAGTCGAATTCGCTTTAGCGCAACACGCTTTATTGAAAAAAATCGGATTACTGAAAGCGATACAAATACCCGAACTGATTTTAAACGCAGCTAGCCTTATTCACTTCGCTTTAGCGAAACATCGCTTTATTGAAAATATCGTATTACTGAAAACCAAAAGCAAGCTCACAACTATGTTTTGTATGAAACTTACTTCGCTTTATTGAAAATATAAACAATGATAAATTTATTTATTAGAAATCGATTGCATAACTTAAGGCTGAAAAAATTGTGCATGTTTTGTCTGTTAAAAAATTAAATGGCAAAATGTATTTGTCCTTTTCGCTCTCACGTACTTTGTTGCATTTTTCTATTGTATTGTCAATGCAAGTGGCTAGACATGTTGTTTTTCTGATTTTAAACAGTACGCTTAACTGTAACAAATTTCAGAAATCCGAACTACGTTTTAGAGAAAAAATCGAGTAATTGAAAAAAAATAGGTTTTGGCTTTTTCCAGTTAAGCGGAGTGGACTGCAATATGTTGTTTAAGTTTGTTGGTGTTTATTTGTTTGGTTGATAGCTACAATGCTGTGTTGTACTCAGTTATGTGATTTGTTGGTGTTTTCATGTTGTTTTTATTACTAATCGTAAATAGCCGACAAACTTTGCACTACCACTGAAAGCTTCGCCTGCTGCTGAATACTTGGCAGTATACCAGTCTTGAAATGGGAGGGTTGCAGGTTCGAATCCTGCAGACAACTTAAAATAACCTCGCAGTTTGTGTTTTTTATCTATAAATTTAATTTAAAAGAAATTACATGTTAAATGATCAATTAAATCATGTGGAATTAAAATGTTTTCATGTTGGTATTTATTTAGTGTTTAACTAAAGAATACTTAAGGTTGTTCGGGCTGCCTTAAATTAAGTTCGTGTTGTTTCAACTGAAAATTCAACATTAATCTTTGTATTATTTTAGTATCAAATTCACGCTATTTCAACTTGAAATGCGCATATGATCCAGCTAACTCCTTAGTAATAAATTGTACTGTATTTTTAATAAAACATATTTTACTCAATAAGGAAAATAATAATTTTGTATTATTATTGCGTTAACAAATGTTAAAGTTAAGCATGATTCAAGATGATTCTTCATTTTAATTTAACAGTAACGGGAATGTTAAATCAACATGAAATAAAGTTATTTCAAAAGGAAAAATTTTGTTTTAAGATGACTTTAAATCATGTTGAATTAACATGAAACACATATGAAGCCAAATTATTGTTGAAAAATTTTAAATTAATTTAGTTTTCGTATAATTTTAATATGAAATTTTCCGTGTATTTATATATACATATACATAATGTACATATGTATGTATGAACATATGCATGTGTTATTTACATTTGTTTGTTATATAAAATAAAAACAATCTTTGCCATTTGCCTCATTTTCAAATACTCATACTGACTTTTCATCTCAAAAAAAAAACCCAACTTCTTTAAAAGAACAACATTTGGTTTCAGTTGGGTTAAGTTGTTCTTTTTTGTTAGCAAATATGTATATAAGTATGTATGTACATACGTATGACTTGCATGTGTTTATTTACTTGATTTTTTTATTTTATTTATGTGCTTACTCGTATACCAGGGAACCCAAAGTGTTTGGTTTTTATTTAAATTTAATTTTAAAGGACTAATGCAGAAGGACAAATTGAAATTGAAAAATAAAAAGCCATAGTCCTTTCTTTATTTGAATTATTTTAGTTTGTTTTACTAATTTTAATCAACTTCAAAAACTATATTTTTTATACAGTGGCTCTCAGTAAAAATGGTACAGTAGCTATTAAGACAATAGGATTAAATGAAATAGATATTTCTCTTATTCTGTAGCTTTTGTTGACGTCATATCAATACGATACTCGTAACAAAAAATTGCCTCTCGTCAGCCCCTTGTTAAATACAACTGACTGCTATTGACAAGCTGTTGGTATTTTCGAGACCTCAGAGAGTAGGAATAGGCTGTCAATATTATAAAATTGTTTTCGAGAGCGAGTCAACATGCATGTTTGCAAATACTTTTGAGTTCTTGTTTTTGAATTCTCTAAATTATTTTATTAAAAAATAGTTGTTGTTTTTGATAACGAAAAATAAAAATATTATTACCATGCTTTTAAAACATAAAAATTAAATTAAAATATTATACAATAATTGGGAAAATATGTGTTGGATATAATGTGTGACCTTCTCCTAGTGTGTCAAAAAACGGGTTTGGATGAATAAGATGAAATGAGTTAGATTTCTGATACAAACTTATTTACCCCAAAAACGTACAAAATGCGTTTTTCTAAAAACTTGATTTTCACACACTAGGTCCCTTTTCTTGGAGAAGGTCACATGTTTAGAACAAAATCATAAAGCAAATACACGAACCGTCTAGCATAGACAATAAATAATGTTTTAAAGAATCATAACTGCGGCTTATTTTCGTTCATAGACAAGACGATACAATCGTCGAAGAGAATTTGGGCATTAATTGTTTAATTTATACATTCTGTATTTTATAAAAACAATTTTGAAATAATTTTTAAATAAAATTTTCAAACAAACAGGAAATAGAGGGGGAAATATTAAATTAATACGGTGGCACGAGTTTACAGGAAACTTCACATTACTTCATATGGTGAATGTCAAGAAAAAATTAGAGAATAGAATTATCTTATATATTTATATCAACTCTTTGGCATTACATTGAAGTGACGTCGACAAATGTTAGCAGAATAAGAGGAATTGTTTATCAAATATTTCAATACTGTAAGAACTTAAAAACAGAAATACTTCTTTTCAAATGAAATTTCTAACTCAATGTCATCAATGTTTTTAATTAAATATGTTTATTACCACATTCCCAAAAACAATTAATTCACCCTTAATAATTAGCCCAATTATGAATAACAATTCCCCAAAAAATTTTTCCCTTATCCCACTTCTCCTAATATTAAATATGAACCGGAATGTGATACGAGTATTTTCCTCTTGTTTTATGAATTTTCGTCCATACACTTCCAAGACATGAACTACTTCTTACTTCTCCCTTAAAAAAAAAATAGTAAAATACACTTAATTTTGCTCGCCTCCTTTGAGGTCACATAATAGGTATACATATGTAATATTTCCAGACCAATTATAATTTTCTTTGTACGTGCAATCGGTGATTGTTTAATCCATTCCCATTTGCAAATGACTTAGCTTTCGTTTCACTTCCTCAGCATAAAGTTATTACGCAACTTTGTGATATTTATGTATATTAACACACAATCTTATTGCTAATGTTTTTTGTTGAAATAAATTATATTCAAAAATATTTTGTATTGTTTTGCACTGGGTGGGAATTCCCGGGAAACCGAAAAGTCGTTCCCGCTTTCCCGGGAAATGAAAAAGTCCAGGAAGAGAAAAATACTAGCAAGAAGCTAAAATCACTCTTCAGATGTACGATTAGCAAGTTTATGATATATGCTACATTATTTAATAGGACAACAACTGTCAAAGTTCCGGACTCCCTATTTGAAGACCTTTTAAATTCATTATGAAACTTTGCTTTTAAAGATTTTCAATAATTTTGTATTTAAATTAACACTTAATGGCATAGACTATAATAAAACCATTTTATTTAGCTTATATTAAAATACTTTGAAATAAAGCGAAGTTGCATTAACTTCGAAAGTATTACAATGCAATTCTTGTTTCAGCTTTTCCGAAATATTTTAAACAAATATTTCAATTGAGTTATTGAGATGCATCAGTTTTAGCCAAATGCACTGTAGTTTTTTAAATAAAACCAATGTGTAATAAATAGTTACGGTCCCTGCCGTATTTGCTGTTTTTATATCTTCATTCTCGTACTTTCTCACACTCACCTACACACTCACCTACACACTCACCTACACTAGTGACACTAAGTGCTGCAGAATTGAGAACAATTTGAAATTGTTTTTACAACAATAAAGACATCAAAACTAATAAGAACAAAAGCGTCTTCAACAAGTGACTATATCAGGAAAAATCAAAACTGCTAAGTTTTTTTATTTTATTTATAGCACAAACACAACCTGCGAAGCGATTAGCTTGTCTGCAGAAAACACCCAAGGTATATGGTGGGAATCGAACCCACGAGCTCTGGACTGAGAGGCTAACATCGCTACCACAGGGGCACCCAATGCATACCAGTTATGGGAATAGTATTTTTTTACTAAAAGATTTTTCTCACCTCCCTTAAAAATAAAAAGTGGGGTTCTCGCTCACCAACCTTGCAAGATCTACCTGAGCGTAGCCTTAGGGCGGTAGATCCAGGTAATTTATTCGTATACTCGTAATTACACTGTGCGAGCTCAAAACTTTAACGAGCGGTGACCTGGTGGGTAAATCTAGTTCGAATACGCTGAACTAAGTCGTGCTAAACGTTTTTTTTTTTTGGGTTAGCTCTTATTTAAAAATGATTTAGATTGGAAACTTGGTAAAAAGTACCAAACAATCGCAATTTTTCTCAGTTTTCTACTATTCTGTAGCAAAAAGGAAAAAAATTCTTAAGTCGAGATAAGCTGATTTTGAGTTAATGGCGCCTCCGTAATCTGCATATTCGAAAGTACCCCTGGTCAAAATCTCAATTAATTTCTGTGATTTTTCAGGATGACTTGCGACTTATATTTTTTAGAGTTCTAATCTAATTTAGAATAATCAGGGCTATCGTGAATAAAATTCCGCGTGAAATTTCTGCTTTTTCAAATTAGAATATTTTGTTTTCCCTACTACTTGCTATTAGTTGGAATTTTCCCAGGGAAAATTTTTACGCGGAATTTTATTCATGATAGCCCTGAATAGCTTAATTGAGGTTACACTTTGGTATATTTCAACTTAAATGTATTACTTATAGTGCGTAAAACGATGTTTGCTTAAAAAAATTAATTTAAACTGAGAATTTCCTAATTTAACTGTAAAGGAAAAAAAATTTCTGAAAATCGACTTGAACGCTTAAAAGTGCTCTCCTGTAAAATAGTAAAATATGACTTAAGCACTTTTTCCTTATTGCCACAGCATTTATTACTTTTTATATCAATTAAAAGAACATATTATGGATGAACATACATCTTAAAGAGAAAAAAATTGCAAAAAAAAAAATAAATTAAAAAGCTGCCCAAAATAAAAAAAAGTTATTTTTTGACAAAAAAAAATTGAGAAAAACTTCCAATATTTTTCCAAAACGTTTTCCAAGGACGCATGGTGATCAATACATGCTTTTTCATTCGATATAATATCATGCGTATATTTATTTTGTCCGAGTAAATATCCATACTCTGAGTGCACGCATACTGAGAGTATAAATATGGCAGGTGCTCAATACGCATATGTTTTTCTATTTGTGGTAAATTCAGTGTTGGTATCTCTACGAGGAGCAAAAGCACATTAAACTGTTGCAAAAAGGGTAAAAAGCGCAAAAAAAATCACGAAAAAGAGGGTAAAAAAGCACGCAAATATATTTTTTTAATATTAATACATTAAGCCATTTAAAAAGGAGAGCTGAGAGTGTAAAATCTCAAAATATAATTCCAAATTTTAGCTTCAAAATAAACAAAGTGTTTGACATATAATAACAGAATTTATTAACATATTAATTTAAAAAAAATCTTGATTTATTTAATAAAAATAAGTATGTGAAAACAAATAATAAAAAAACCAGGAGTCAAATAATATAGTAGCATATACACACACACATACATACAATAGTAGGTGAAGCTTAGGCTTAGATTAAGATATACATATTATGTTAGTGAAAAATCATTTACACATAAAGAATGCATTAAAAGCGTCACTCTTTTCTTAAGTGCTCTTAACTTAAAAGTTTTTGTTTTTGCTATATTCACCCTTATTCCAGTTGTCAACATTGACAGCACGTCAATACGATATGAAAAAAGGGGGTTGGCTAACCGTTGTCTAAAACAACTGACTGCTATTGATAACCTCATGCTTTCAATCGAAATCGGCCCTTAAAATTTAACCACCCTATAGTGTGATTAAATATTTGTGTAAGCTTTAACAAATGTGTTATTCCATACTACTTTCAATCAATTATTATGCAGAGAATTATGTGGTACTTTCCAGTTACTTCCATTTTTTATTTTGCAAAAAAAAGTAATTTTTAATCCCAATTATGAAAAGTTTTCTACATTGTTTTTAACATAGTTTCCGTTATTGTCATTAAAAACAATTTAAGAAGCCACAGTTAAAAGATGCTAATATTAGCGCTTAAAAGTAAATTAGTTTTGTAAATTAAAAATATTTTTCTTGTTTATGATTTGAATAGACTAAAGTTCCTATCGCTTTTTAAGCCAAATTACATGTGAAACTATTAATGAACAAATAACACCAAAGTTAGTTGTAAATATTCTGACAACACATAGTTGAACGGAACAGTTAGCCGTTTTCGGAGGCCACTAAACCTTCATCATCAGCGTTCGTCTGTGTTTGGTCCACTGTGTGTGGTGTCAGTTGATGTAGATTTCTGCTTTATATACGAAACTTTTTTGCAAATGGAATATGTGAATTGTTCTGAATCATCGTATTTCAATTTGCTGAAAGATGTTTTGCAATGAAAGCTCACCTTACCATCTCTAAATTTACAGTCTTACCATTGTCGTTTGTTCTTTACTAATTATACACATGTTAGCTAATTTGCTTATTTTTTGTTTGTTCAAATCATAAATATAGAAACAAATGAAGTTCGAAAAATAATAATTCAATTAACAAAAAATATTTTTATTTAACAAAGAAGCACCAAAAGCACTGTAAGAAATTGTTAAAAGCACTGTAAATACCCGTTTTTTAAAAAAGGGTATTGGCCAAAATTTCTCGTTTATGAAGGGGCAAAAAGCACCAAAAAATACCCGAAATGCACTAAAATACCATCACTGAGTAAATTGTTTAATTTTTTTCGTATAAATGAAACACACATACAGATGTTGAAATCCAGTATAGAGTAAATACTTAATTATATTTTTTTTGAGTACTTATTGTCATTCTCTGACACAATTCCTGTCACTTCAAGTTTTTCACGACAAGCGCCTAATAATTTTTTGTGGATTTTCTGAGCCTTTCTTGACGTGGACATTTCCATTGTTCGACCACTGCGGTGGCCATATTGGCAGCTCATAAAGGCTCGTGTAAAATCTGCAACCCTATATTTTAAAGTTGTAAATGAGTATAATCGGGTTTGGTTTTAATATTGGCTGGACTATGACCTTTCAAGTGAAATTACTGGATTATACAAGGGTGACAAATTTTTCCTTTCTTACAAAATTAACTGGGATGGTGTATTTTTGAGGGCATCAAAAAAAAACTGAACAATATGATGACCCGAAACATGTTTTATTAGGCTTCCACTTCTTACCAATTTAATTTCTTTCAAACTATTGTCGCCACATATATGTCCAAAGTTTTGGGACTGCCTCGTAAATAGTTTTTCATATCGGAAGAAAATATCATGTAGCTAGTTCACGTGAAAAGTAAATCTTTCCCATAAAAAAACAAAGTTTCATAGTTGGTTCACTATTTCCCTTTCATTTATTTATGTTAAATAGCCAACAAAAAGAAACATTTCCAGATTTACATAAAAAAATTCCAAATTCTTTTAACATACAAACCTGAGTATTGGCGAAAGCGATTAAAATATGTTTATGGTAAATCACTTAAAATTATCTTCATCTTATAACTACAAAGAAGCACTTATACAATGTTTGAATACAACATAAGTTACCAAATGAGACCATTTGCTGCCAAAGAAAGTGCATCCATTTTTAAGTACAACAACAAAGAGCCATAAAGAAAATGTCTATAATAATGCACGAGAAAAAATAAAATATTAAATTTCATAAATTTAATGTGTTCTCCTTTTTTTATAAGAGAGCAAACATCACCTTAAAATGAAAAGCAAGAGGAGAAAATCCAGGCAAAGGGAAATGAAACCTTTCAACAAAATCTTTTAAGAATTCTAAATTACTAGCAGGAATATTTAAAGATTCTAAGTGCTAAAGGCAATAATAAAGCAAACGAAACGACTATTTTTCTCCCCAAAATAATGCCGAAAAAGAGACAAAAATATATATTTGGGGTATTCAAATGGTACTCATAAATTAACACGTTTTAAAATTATAAAACGAAAATATATGACAGCTGTGAGCAACCCCTTATAATTTACAATTATAAATATTGTAATTATTTGTATTTTGGTTTTAAGACCTTGTACATTTTTTACTCTCTCTCTCTCAATTCCTTTGGTAAACTCTCACGGATTTCTACATGTAGTTATGACAAACAATAATCATAGCTGAGAAAGTCTTATTACTTTATGACCGTTTTGTTTGAGCCACAACAACAATTTTTTTAAACTATGTTAAAATATTAAGACATTATGGAACTTAGAACACTTAAGACACCCTTGTGAATACCGCCATTGTATATTAAAAAGTGAGTTGAATACAAATTTACCTACATTTTGTTGTAGACGTAAATATTTTGATTTACTTTGCACTTACAAATTAACAGCCTTATATATTATATATTATATATTATATATTATATATTATATATTATATATTATATATTATATATTATATATTATATATTATATATTATATATTATATATTATATATTATATATTATATATTATATATTATATGTTATATATTATATATTATATATTATATATTATATATTATATATTATATATTATATATTATATATTATATATTATATATTATATATTATATATTATATATTATATATTATATATTATATATTATATATTATATATTATATATTATATATTATATATTATATATTATATATTATATATTATATATTATATATTATATATTATATATTATATATTATATATTATATATTATATATTATATATTATATATTATATATTATATATTATATATTATATATTATATATTATATATTATATATTATATATTATATATTATATGTTATATGTTATATGTTATATGTTATATGTTATATATTATATATTATATATTATATATTATATATTATATATTATATATTATATATTATATATTATATATTATATATTATATATTATATATTATATATTATATATTATATATTATATATTATATATTATATATTATATATTATATATTATATATTATATATTATATATTATATATTATATATTATATATTATATATTATATATTATATATTATATATTATATGTTATATATTATATATTATATATTATATTATATATTATATATTATATATTATATATTATATATTATATATTATATATTATATATTATATATTATATATTATATATTATATATTATATATTATATATTATATATTATATATTATATATTAAATATTATATATTATATATTATATATTGTATATTGTATATTATATATTATATATTATATATTATATATTATATGTTATATATTATATATTATATATTATATATTATATATTATATATTATATATTATATATTATATATTATATATTATATATTATATATTATATATTATATATTATATATTATATATTATATATTATATATTATATATTATATATTATATATTATATATTATATATTATATATTATATATTATATATTATATATTATATATTATATATTATATATTATATATTATATATTATATATTATATATTATATATTATATATTATATATTATATATTATATATTATATATTATATATTATATATTATATATTATATATTATATATTATATATTATATATTATATATTATATATTATATATTATATATTATAATATTATATATTATATATTATATATTATATATTATATATTATATATTATATATTATATATTATATATTATATATTATATATTATATATTATATATTATATATTATATATTATATATTATATATTATATTATATATTATATATTATATATTATATATTATATATTATATATTATATATTATATATTATATATTATATATTATATATTATATATTATATATTATATATTATATATTATATATTATATATTATATATTATATATTATATATTATATATTATATATTATATATTATATATTATATATTATTATTATATATTATATATTATATTATATTATATTATATATTATATATTATATATTATATATTATATATTATATATTATACATTATATATTATATATTATATATTATATATTATATATTATATATTATATATTATATATTATATATTATATATTATATATTATATATTATATATTATATATTATATATTATATATTATATATTTTATATTTCAAGTAGTTTATTGTGTCAAATTGTTTATACCAGTATTTTAAAAGCTTTGTATAAAGGTCCAACAAAATTTTGAAAAATAACTTAACATCTAAATTTTATTAAACAATCTTTCAAAATAACTTTCGTTTTGTGGCTTAACTGAAAAAAAATCGCCTTTTGCTGTTATTCATGAAAACCACAGATTTAGTCCTCAACAACAAAATCAATTGGACAAGAGTTTTTCTTAATTGTAGTCGGTTTCCAGTTTTTTATATATCTCATTGTCTGCAGTTTTTGTTAAATGAAAAATATCGGCCATAAAGATTATCTTTAAATTCCTGCAAAACACTATTTTCCTCATTAAATTTGTAATTTAAAAGGCAATTATACAAATTTTTTTTAATCAGCTTAAATACAAGTGCAGCCAAGCTTAAACATAATTGTTGCATTCTAAGTTTCATTTACTTATTTACATACGTGTCCCTTCTTGCGTTAAATTTATAAACAAACCCAACCCTTTAAATGGCTTTTGTGATTTTAGCTTATTTAGAAGACATACTGATTTCATCAGTCTATTTGCCCACTTATTATTATATTTATTATAACACACAGAAAAAAATTTCTGTGATAAGATAACCAATCCCGTGAGTTAAATAATTGATAAAAAATTACATTAAATTAAATTCATGTTAATTTAACTTGAAAGGATTTTGATTTTATGTGGACGATTTTGTCATTTGAGCATCAAATACACTGTGTTTGAACTTGAAATAACTGTTATTCAACATGATTCTTCATATTGACTTAACAGTACTACAATGTTAAATCAAGATGAAATAAAGATGTTTCAAAAAGCACAATTTGCACTTTGCTCGCTAAGCAATATTATTTTATTTTTATTTTTTTAAGTATTTGATAGTGTTGAGTGCATACGATTCTACCTGGTCTTATAAAAGACTTAAAATTAATTATTACTATTATTATAATTCTTTTTTGTTTGTGTAGTTAAAACCTTTTTTCCGCTGCTTGAAAAAGTTCTCTTAATGAAGAAAATAATGCAGCAAATGGAATTTTGTTGCAAGCAACACACTTCAAAAAACACTTTTTGTATTGTAAGTTGTATGAAAGTGAGATGTATAAATTATTTATACCACAATTATGATAGCAAATATATACTTTTGCTTTTATTCTGTACTTAGTGAGAGTAAATTCCATAGACATCAACGCTGATGATCATTCAATACCTTTTAGTAACAGCTGTCTATCTGTGTACGAGTATAATGCACTCATACATTTAATAATTCTGATGGCAAATATACATGCACACATACATACATATGCAGATATATTTTACTAATTTCATGCATGCCTGCCTTTTTTAAAAGCGGAAGAGCTCCTCAGTTTGCTCGTATTTTTATTTTATGTGTTTAAACGAGTTAAAAAATAATTTTAATAATGTTTTGGGAGGGAATAACTGCCGCTTGGCGCTATTAAAAAGAAGGTAGCGGCTATCGCCCCTTAATTATACTTTTCTGCACTCTTAGCTGTGCGTTTTCAACAAAACTTTAATCTCATAAAATATACGTACTTGCCCATTTAAATTAAATATCAAATTTGATAACACTTCTAGATATTCGATTCACACAAAATTTAGATCTTAAGAATCTTGTATTTAAAAATTTAGGCGCGCCAAAAAGTATTTTATTATGTCTGTGGCAATATGGAATAGTATTTTAAGTAAATTTAAGGAAATGTAGCTTTATTATGCTGTTTTAGTTTCCAACTGAAATTTGCACTGGTTAAAATGCTTTATATGGAAAGACAGGATGACAAGACCCAAAAGCCTTCTAATCTTAGCAGTAGCGTCAACACATCCCAAAAACATTGCCACAGATATTTTTTTATTTGAAATAATGGGTGGGGCAACGTCACCTAAAATTTAATATTGCTTTTATATGTACTAGGGAGCTGCGTAAACAGTCTTGAAATGTAAAAACGTCATGATTTTTAAATGTATTCACGTCGCATGTATTATACTAAACCAATAATAAATGCTGTCGTACTATAAGCGAAGCACGATGGATGTATTGGTGTATGTGTATCAGTGAACTGTATCAGTTGATTCACTTTCGCTCTCCACTCACTTTTACAATGCTTTTGTTTTGTTTTGTAACATCAATATGTACTAATGATATTGCTTGTAGTGTTGCCTCTCTAACAACTGACTGTCTTTAACTCACTCTCGTTTTTTAAGTGTTGTCAGTAAACATATATAAAAAATTCGTACTGTTGTTTGATTGTTTTGTATAGTAATCAAATAACTCACAAAAGCACGTTGACTAGATGAAGTCTTCAGTTTATAAAACTGATTAAAAAGTGTTTTTATAAAATTTAACAGAATGTATTCAGAAATAATAAAAAATTTCGAAAATGGAGTTTTTCGTGTAATAAAAAAATTAAATAAAATGAAAAAATCTATCTCTTCGTATTGTGTTAATTAATAGTTTTTCTCATATTAAAATAATTTATAAAAAAGAATGGGCCTAGCTATTTTATTTTATAATATTACATAAAACTATATATGCCAGAAGTGGTTTAAGAAGTATTCAAAACAATCATACTGATTCATTGCTTTAGTGAGTCATATGAATGAATCTAAATTGCAAGCAATGATAGGCATTTATTAACAACAGTCTCATTGATATGAATCATGCAATAGCATCATTCATTTTGTTAATGTTAAGTGCTAGCTCAATATTCATTTTAGAAAATGCAAAATTATGCCGGTTGAATCGTAATCATGCAGATCACTGATGTGTATATCAGTTGTAGCAAGCGATGACGTCAAGACAGCTTGTCTGTAACAAACACTCAAAAAAAATACTGTTGATTAGTGTATGGTTGTTATTTTTCATATTGTACGTTTGAGTGTGTGTGTAATATGTAGATGGTAAGCTATTATGTTATTAACCGCATACAACTAATGTTAATGCAGGGTGTGTGCCTTTGCATGTGCGCAGAAAAATAAAAGTTCATACACACATACATGCATGACGTTTGTACACGCGCTCATTGGCAGAAAGAAGCTAGCTAGTATCACAAATTCTTCCGTCACGAACAGCGTTGCCACGACCAAAAAAAATTTTGTAACCACAATACAAAAAAAAGTAACCAAATGCAGAAAAAAGTAACCAAAATTTGTATGTATTTAAAATACTGTTTTATTTGTACTTCAGTTGAAAAATATACATACATATATTAATATATGAAATGGTATAATATAAATGGACCATTACATTTAAATTTGTACTTCACGTATGTGTGTATGTATGTATGTATGTATGTATATATAGTTTATTAACTTAATGTAGTTAATAACACATGTGATATTTTTTTGCTTGAATTATTGAATTTGCTAAATATTGTAAAATAGATTGCAAATAAAAGTGGAACAAAAAAACAAGTTTTAAAAGTATATCTTATTATAATTAACAATCAATAAAATCAATTTTGTAAAAAAATACTTCAGGTAAATTATTAGAAATTTCAAAAATTGGCTTGTTTTTATGGTTAAGCAATTGTCTATATGCATTTCGTTCCCGCTTGTGGAACTCGTCAGTAGACTTCAAAAATTTTTTGGGTTGAAGTCTACTGACGAGTTCCACAAGCAGGAACGAAATACATATAGACAATTGCTTAACCATAAAACAAGCCAATTTTTGAAATTAAATAAAGACATAAACAATATATATATTGTTGCTCCCGCTTGTAGAACTCGTCAGTGGACGACTTCAACCCAAAAAAATTTTTGAATTTAATTAACAAACTCCTTATGTTTGTAGTAAGACTCTTAATACTATATTGAGAATCACAATATACAAACATAATAAGTTTAAAAACCTCAAACAAAAATCTTTAGAAAACAAGCATCTTTATTCAACTGTGCATCTATTTTATTTATTAGAAATTCCAAACCAAAATATTTTTAGTAACAACAAAGAATATGTAATTTAATTACATTCGTTATCAAAACACAAGTCTGTACAGATGAAGTATTAAGCAGCAGCCGAACTGTGTGGCAATGACATTAAATTTTACATTAAATTAATTAAATCATAACAACATTTTTCGTTTAATTCATTTGTATGATTTGAAACCGCGTCCCAAAATTCAACTATATCCATATCATCACTTACTTCTAATTTAGAAATTTTGCCAGCGGCGAGTGTTAGCCGACTCACAGATCGGTCGACTTCGTTCCCTGCTTGTTACGCTCTCAAATAAAAAAATTCGCTTTTCAATTTTTACATAGTGTTTGACATTTAAAGATTTTGCAACCATGAATGCATCTGATTTTTGAAACCAGGCTTGTTATGTTCAGAGACAGACATGTATTTTTTTAAAAGCTATGTTGATTATCCAGTGTTGTCTTTATAACGTAGTAAAAATGCTTAAATTGTGATCTTTTATCAAGATAATTAGTTATGTGCAAATTTAACATACCACATATGTACATATATGCATAAAAATGGTTATTTTTGTGTTGAAAAAAAGTAACCAAAATGGAAAAAAAGTACACAAGTACACATTGGAAAAAAAGTAACCAATTTTGGTTACAAGTAACCAAAACGGCAACGCTGGTCACGGAGTGTTTTCTTCTTTAGTCTTATACCTACAATACTCAAAAAAAATTTCTTGCAAACAATGTTGTTAACGTTTGTTTCATAAGATTTCGCTGTAGCAAAGCATTTGAAAAATCCCTCATGTCTTAAAAGTTCTTATAAGATATCTTGTGCAGGAGACTAATATGTACCTTCGATCAGCCAATTCTTACAAAATTTCACCAACACTGAAATATGTTAATATAACACCATCTCGACGCTCAACTCTTTCACTAATTTATCAAATTGGACTACAGGTGTTACCTTAATATAGAAAAGCCATAACTTATTATTTTTCTGGAATCGAATTTTTTGTACATTTCGATAGAAGAACATCTAATGCATGGAAAAAAAATCCCAATTAAAAAAAATCGAGTTTATGGCCTTTTTTATATTAAGGCAACGAGTTGCTACTTTTTGTTTTTAATTAATGTTTGCTTTAAATCAACTCAAGTCGTTATCAAATATGCCGAAGACAGATATAAAATTGTTGCAACCCAATATTGCCGCACGGTGGTTCAGATTCAAATTTCATTGGCCATAACCTAAATATTTTCGTGAAACAGACTCTTGAAATTTTTATGCCACTGGAAAGCAAACATTATTAAAACTAAAGTTGCCAAAAAAATAGGTAAAAAATATTGTGTCAAAAAAAGGGCTAGTGAAATTTTATTCACCTCAAAATTGTCAAAAATTTATCTACACTAGTACTTTGCTACCGTTTGACACAGGCCCTTAGTAGTGAATAACTTTTGAAGATCAAAAGGGATGAAAAAAATCTTGCAAAAAAAACCGACTTCAATGCAAAGACCTGATCGAACATTTTCGAAAAAAAAAATGTATGGGATATAAAATTTAATGTTAATGGGCGTGCTTCCGCCCATTTTACAAATGCAAGATTTTGTGGTTTTCAGAGCTCAGGGTGTGTGTTGTTTTGTAAAAATTGATACAGTAGAACCACTTAAACAAATTATTAAATTTTAATTGGAGTGAGTCCGCCTATTTTTTTTAAATGGAATATTATGTCTATTTTTGTGGTCAAGTTGTGTGCTAAGTTTCGCAAAAATCGGTTAAGTAGAACCGCGTGAAAAGTGTTCTATAGATCAACCAAATGAGTGGAATATCATAAAATTAAATTTAAAAAATTTGTGGGCGTGTTCCCGCTCACTTTTTCTTACAATGGGATGCTATACAATGGGAACCCTATTGTTTTCGCTACGCTGTCCGTCTGTCCGTCTGTCCGTCACACGGTATTTTCTCAGGAACCGTAAGAGCTACGGACCTGAAATTTGGACACAGTATGTAGAACCTTGGCCGCTACAACAACAAATACATGAGAATTAAAAATTAAAGGGTGTTCCAAAATGAGCAACGAAACATGTTAAAATCCCATGTAATATACATACAATTGTATGAAATTTGTAAAATTAGTGTATTTTTGTACAGACTACAACAATTAACACTAAAATTTAAAAAATTTAAATTAAAGGGTGATCCATCAGTTAATGCAATTTTGACTATGTAATTTTGACAATTTGCTATATCTTGGAAACCGTAAGAGGCAAACGCTTGAAATTTTCAAAAACGGTAAAACTAAAAAAACCGAAAATTATAAAATCGCCAAACCAAAAAAAATCGCCAAAAATAAAAAAAAATCGCCAAAACGAAAAAAATCGCCAAAATTAAAAAAAAAATTCTAACACTAAAATAAATCGCCAAATTCGAAAAAATCTCCAAAATAAAAAAAAACGCCAAAATGAAAAAAAACGCAAAAAATTTAAAAAAATCGCCAAAACGCGAAAATGGCGCCAAAACAAAAAAAAAATTAAATAAACAAAAAATCGCAAAAATTAAAAAAAAATCGCCAAAAATAAAAAAAACGCCAAAATGAAAAAACGCCATAAAACCGAAAAAATCGCCAAAACAAGAAAATAAAGTGTCTAAACTAAAAAAGAGCCAAAACTTAAAAAAATCGCCAAAACCGAAAAAAACGCAAAAAACGACAAAAAAACCGAAAAGACCCCAAAAACGAAAAAAATGCCAAAACTATATATTATATAGGATGAAGTTTGCATTAAATTACATATCTAGTGTTCGTACGGAACCCTATGTGCGCGAGTCATAATCGCACTTTATTGAATTTATTTTTTATTTTGAAATACTCAGAAATTATAAAAAAAAATTACCAAAATTGATAGTAATTGCTAGTGTTTTTTTTTACTATTTTATGTTTGTACACGCATAATTATGTTATTTTTAAACATGTTTTCAAAATAATTTTTTGTCTCAAAAGTTTTTAATCGGTTTTGGTGCTGTATTTTTTTTCCCGAAAATTGATGGGGGAATTCGCTCCACTTGTGCATAACTCTGTCATTTGTAAAGCAATTTGCAAAACTTTTATTTCTCCGCAGTTGGGTCCCATAATTTTTTTTTCAGAAATTAGAGGGGAGAATTTTTTCCCTCATGTATAATGCTATTTTTTGTACAGAAACTTGCAAAATACCTTTTTTTCTTTAAAAGGGTTTGTCTACAGTTGGGTCTAATTTTTTTTTTTTGAAAATTGGAAGGGGAGATTTACTCCCCCATGCATAACTGTCGTTTGTCAACCGGCTTGCCATTTTTTGTTATATGAAAGAGTTTTCTTCAGTTTAGTCCTACAATATTTTTCGAAAATAATTGTAATATGTTTTATGAGATATTTGCATTGAAGTCGCTTTTTTGGTAGAATTATTTTAATTTAGTGTTTTGAGGACATGTATCTAGTAAAAACGGTTCCGTGATTTAAAAATATATGGATGGACATATATATATAAAAAATATATTCATTGGTTGTAAAAAGATGATTTAATTTTCATTATAAGGCCTTTTTTATAAAAAAAAGCGCATTTCTATGAAAATTAGACAAAAATTCGAATCAAACTTAACCTTAAATATCTTAACAACTACTGTGCTGATTCAAATGAAACTAAACTTATATAAAAGCTTAAAATGTTATCTATCTACTACGAAAAAAATTGCAAAAAAATCTTTATTAGTTCAAAAATTACAGAATTTTGGTCGATGAAAGACGGTTCTGAACCATTGTGCGCCGTCAAATATTTGTAGAATGCAAACCAGATGGCAACAGTCAATCAATAATATTCTATAACAACAATAGGAATAACAATTTGAAATAAGCAAGGCAAAACAATATCGTTTTTGGTCGATGTTGCTTTATGGCAACTTTGTGTAAAAAACATTCAGAAGTATTTTTATTCTCTTTTATCTGTAACTATTGAGTAAAAAATTTCAACTTGGTATTTTAATATTTTAACACGAGCAGCGTCGAAGTCAAAATCCGGTATAAAGAGCTGAAAATCCAAGAAAAATCTCATAACTGCTCCTGAACCGCTCCTATAAAACTAAAATATAAAACCCACCCCTACCAATTATTTCTCATGAAAATTTTTTTTCAGAGTATAAAAATTTTCCATATCTACACAGAAAAAACTAAATTTCGTTTTCAGTAACCAAATTCATTGAATCAGTAAATTTTTTGTGTGAATGCGGACCTACAAAGAAATTTGTAGATTCTGATAACAATTTTGTAAAAATTGAACTGAAAAAAAATTTTATTTTTAGTTAACTGATTATGGCATTAGAGAAAAAAGTTAACTGAAACTCAAAATATTTTCATTCAAATTTGTTAACAGGAACAGAAAAACATTTTTGCAGATTTTTTTTTGTATTATTCAGCAATTTTTTTTTATAATTTACAAACACATTCACTAAAATTTTTCGTATTATCAGAAAATAAATTAACTGAATCAATAACAATTCTTAAATTTTTTTTTAAATTAGTAAAAATTTTATTTGAAAAAAAAATAACTGAATCAAATGAAAGGTTCAACTATTTTTTTTTTACTTTCAAAAATTGGCTTGTTTTTATGGTCAAGCATTTCGTTCCATTTTTGATTTAGCTAACAAACTCCGTATGTTTATAGTAAGACTCTTAATATATACTATATTGAGAATCACAATATACAAACATAATAAGTTTGAAACCCGCAAACAAAAATCTTTAAAAAAACAAAATGTTTTTTATATCTATAAAATAATTTGTAGAAAAAATTAAAAAAATCAGACAAATTTTTTACAGTATATAAAAATAAATTTAACTGAAAAAATTAAAAAAAATCAGACAAATTTTTATACAGTATATAAAAATAAATTTAACTGAAAATAACAAATTTAATTATAAAAAAATAAATCTAAACAATTTTTTTACAAATTTTACTTTATATATATAATTTTCATTCTATACAGTTTTTTTTTACATAAAATAAATTTGCTACAAATAATTTACTGGAACAGTAAAAAATATTTACAGAAATTAAATTATATCAAAACACACGTTTGTTTGAAAATTTTTCGGGAATAATTTTTTCTGTGTAGTGAGAAGTTAATGTTCCGAGCAAAATAAAATGCTTTATAACTCAAAAAAAAGAAAAGAAAAAATTAACAAAGCCACACAAAAAAATTTTAAAGTATTCCTAAATCTCTTAAGCTTCTTTGCCAGAGAATTCGTAAACATTTTTCAGACACGAAAACAGCAAGTTGATAAATAAATTATAACAAATTAAACCATAAAAGAAATTATATTTCTTGTTTGTATTAAGTTATATTGTATACTTCGGCTTTAAGCTTGTATTCCACAGAAAAGCTTTTTATGCCCATAAAACTACGAGTATATCTTCAGTACATATCTATAGTTCACTCTTGTCAAAGAGTGCGAATTTACCAGCAATAAATAGAAATAGAAATATAAACAAATGTATATAAAAAAATATGTACATACTTAAATTAATATTTGCTTTATTTAGCTAATTATTTTTTTTAAACAAGAAAATATGAAAGAGCTATGAGAAATGTTTTATGATATATATAGATACATACATACACACACACACACATACAGCGTATACGCATGCTGCTATTTACTTAAGAAGAAATACGTAGATTGTTCAAAGCGTTTTCTGTATATATAATGGCATAAAAACCGAGAAAACATCACAGTTGAACTCATTAGTTATTTAGATTTGGAACTACTTAACAAAATTAAAGAAAAGAGATAAAGAAATAATTAACTTGTACTAAGATTTGTGAAAAAAAAAATTGCTTGAAAAAGAAACGAAAATTAAAATGAAAATTCTCAAAGTATTTGTGTTTTGCCTTACATTGACGATAACACTGGCACAAATTCCAGCCCCCGCCGCAACAACGAATAACCCGACAGCAGCTACAGCTCCCTTAACCACACCTGGAGCAACAGCAGTTCTGACAACCGCAGCTCCCACAGACGCAAATTCTGTAAACGCAGGACAAACAACCGCAGCTCCTGCGACTACCGCAGCCACTACAGCTCCAGCCATAGCCTCTACAATCACATCTGCTCCACCTACGGTTGCAGTTTCTACAACTCCAACTAGCACAAATGCACTTCCTGGAACTTCTGCTCCTATAAATTCAGTACCCACCACCACATCCGCCGTAAGCACTACAACTCCCACAGCAGCTTCCCTAACTACAACTGCTACACCCACGGTTGCAGCTCCTACAAATGCACTTCCCGGAGCTGGAGCCCCTGGCAGTTCAGTACCCACAACTACCGCAACCACAGCCACCGTAGGTACTACAACTCCTAGAGCAGCCGTCACAGCTACAACTGCTACACCCACGGTTGCAGTTATCGCAACTCAAACTCCCACAAATGCACTTCCCGGAGCTGCAGCTCCTGTAAATTCAGTACCCACAACCACTACCACAGCCGCCGTAAGTACTACAACTCCCACAGCAGCCTCCCTAACTACAACTGCTACACCTACAGTTGCAGCTCCTACAAATCTACTTCCTGGAGCTGCAGCTCCTGTAAGTCCAGTACCCATAACGATAACTACCACAACAGCAGCTCCTGCTACAACACTTGGCGTAAGCACTACAACTACTACTTCTGCACCTACGATAGCAGTATCCATACCTACAACAGTAACAAACGGACTTCCCGAAACTGCAGTCCCTGTAAATGCTGCACCCACAACCTCAACGACAGCAGATTCTGCAACTACAGCCGCTGCAGCCACCATAGCCGCAACACCCTCAACCGTGCCTTCCGCAGCCGTAGCTGGCTCAACTCCAGCTCCAGCATTAGAAGCGTCGACAAACACAACTCCCACAACCCCAGCTATCAATACTGCAGCTCCAATGGCCACAGATCCCACAGTCGCAGCTCCCACAACTTCAGCTTCGGTGAATACAGCATCCGCAACTGCAGCACCCACGACAACTGCAACATCTACAACCTCAACACTCGCAGCCGCAACTTCGACGACCGTAACTCGTGCAACAGCAGCACCACTCCTAAGCGCGGCTCCAACAACCCCCGATCCCACTACTAGAGCTCCAATAGCCGCACCTCCCACAACTCCAGATTCCGTGACTGCAGCCTCCGCAACTGCAGCTCCCTTGACCACAGCCGCTGCATCCTTCATAACACCAGCCTCCAAAACTGCAACTCCCACAACGGCAGCAACCACAGCCGCATCTCCTACGGGGGCAGCACCACTCCTAAGCGCGGCTCCAACAACCCCCTCTCCCACTACTAGAGCTCCAATATCCGCAGCTCCAGCTTTCGTAACTACAGCCTCCGCAACTGCAGCCCCTTTGACCACACCCGCTGCAGTAGCGTCCCCCATAACTTCATCCACTGTAAACACTGCAACATCAGCTCCCACAGCCGTGCAACCTACACGCCAACCTCCAACACCAGCTTCCACATCTGCAACTCTCATAACCACAGCTCCGACAAAAGCGGCTCCTACAGCAGTGCCCCTTGTAACTGCATCCTCTGTAAACGCTGTACCAACAACCGCAACTAGAGCTCCCACAGTCATGCAGCCTACACGCCAACCTCCAACATTAGCAGCCTTCACAACCCCAGCTTCCACATCTGGAGCTCTCATAACCGCAGCTCCCACGGCCGCAGCTCCTACAACTCCAGCACCAACAACTGTTGTACCAACGATAGAAATTGGTGACGCTCTGAAGGCGATCAATCGCAACAAAATGCTGCAAATGAAACTTGCTTTAATAAATCAACAAACGAACCAAATGACCAGGCTAACGCGCCTAATTAAAAGGCAAGAAATTGTTCTTAAAGCACAGAGAGCTTGTATAAAAAGTTTATCTACCCAAGTGCAAGAGCTACAGGGGAACTCTCAGCATCAGCCTCATATGCATCCATGGGAGGCATGGAAAAAACTCCTTGATTCTCATAGGGAAAATAACTTTTTCTGGTAAAATTAGTAAAATAGAAAAAGTTGCAGTTTTTTAAATAGACGAAAAGCAAATTTTCGCTTTCGATAAAGGACCAAGATGGCGCCAAATTTAAAAACGCTGAAAGATAGATTGAGTTTTACTTCAATTCTATAGATTTTTAACTAAACAAATGAGAAAAAGAGAATATTGGATTTGTGAAATATTGTGCAGTTAATAATAGTAACAATATATAATAATAAAACGAATTAAATCGTTTGTTTTTTGTTGCTGTTGTTGTTGTGATATTATTTATATGTGTTAAGACGTTTCCTAATTTAAAAATAAATTCAGTAAAGTGCGACTCTGATTCGCGCACGAAGGGTTCCGTACGAACACTAGATATGTAATTTAATACAAACTTCATCCTATATAATATTATATAGTTTTGGCTTTTTTTTCGTTTTTGGGGTCTTTTCGGTTTTTTGTTTTGGCGTTTTTTGAGTTTTTTCGGTTTTGGCGATTTTTTTAAGTTTTGGCTCTTTTTTAGTTTTGACACTTAATTTTCTCGTTTCGGCGATTTTTTTCGTTTTTTGGCGTTTTTTCATTTTGGCGATTTTTTTTAATTTTTGGCGATTTTTTTCGATTTTCGGCGTTTTTTTCATTTTGGAGATTTTTTTTCATTTTAGCGATTTATTTTAGTGTTAGAAATTTTTTTTAATTTTTTGGCGATTTTTTCGTTTTGGCCATTTTTTTTAATTTTTGACGATTTTTTTTTTTTTGGTTTGGCGATTTTATAATTTTCGGTTTTTTTAGTTTTAACGTTTTTGAAAATTTCAAGTGTTTGCCTCTTACGGTTTCTAAGTTATAGCAATTTGTCAAAATTACATAGTCGAAATTGCATTAACTGATGGACCACCCTTTAATTTAAGTTTTTTTAAATTTTAGTGTTAATTGTTGTAGTTTGTATAAAAATACACTAATTTTACAAATTTCAAGTTTCAATATACATATGTTCATACAATTGTATGTATATTGCAAGGGATTTTAAGGTTTTTCGTTACTAGTTTTGGAACACCCTTTAATTTTTAATTCTCATGTATTTGTTGTTGTAGCGGCCAAGGTTTTACATACTCTGCCCAAATTTCAGGTCTGTAGCTCTTACGGTTCCAGAGAAAATACCGTGTTACGGACAGACGGACAGCGTAGCGAAAGCAGTAGGGTTCCTTTTCACCTTTGGTGTACGGAACCCTAAAAAGGAAATTTTTTGTTGCTAAGACAGATTGGAAATTTGAAGTTAATTGTATGTATGTATGTATATACCATTTTCTGTAAATCGAATCGATATGAAATCGTATCTTTTTAAAAAACTAACTTCGATAATACAAAAATTTTTGTCAGTTTTTTTTTTTAATATTTTTTATTATTTAGAGCCTCAAATATCATATCTGAAAGAAAATTAACGTCTATGATGACATGATTTCAAACCGACCCAATTTGCAGTATGGGGCCGATTGAATTTTTTTTTTTTTTTTGAGGTCTAGAACCTTCACAATATGGTTCATTTTGACGGCTGTTACTTCATTAAGGAAAAATTTGGTTCGCCATTTCATCATAAATGGATTAAGCACAAATGTCAAAAGAAAATTTTATTCAACAATGAAGCTCTATTTTTTTTAATGGGCACAAGAATATTTGTAAAGAAAATTTCCGCTTTTTGACTAAAGAGGTTAAATTAAGTTAGGTTTATTTGGGTAGTTTATTAAGGTTCGCTTAGACTGGTATTGATTCCTAACAACGACAAAAAAAGCAGATTACAAAAACCCTATAAATATGGCAGCAGCGATGTTCAATGCGACTACAAAATACAAAAATTATGCTGCCCGTACGGTTTTCTTGTAGACGCTAGTGTATGTGTCAAAATATTTATTACTAGCTTTCACCCGCGGCTCCTCTCGCGTTGATCTGATATTTTGAAAACTATACTTATAATTTGTAAATGTAATCTTTCCATTGGTGAGAGAATTTTCAAAATCGATTTAGCGGTTTGTGCGTGAAAGCCAAAGTACTTTATCCAAAAAGTACCTTTTTCAAAAAGTGATTTTTTCAAAAAAGTTATATTTTCAAAATGAACATTTTTCTAAAAAGTACTTTTTTCAAAAGTATTTTTTTCGATAAGTACCTTTTTCGAGAAGTTTTTTTTTGAAAAGCTCAAAACAGTTAAGTTAGACTATATCAGTTAATAAAATTTAACTCAAATTTAAAATGTTTCATTTATATGAATTCTTCCGAATTTAAAAATTTTTAGCATCGTATATCTCCTTTTTGATACATCTTTGGTTACCTAAAACCAGTTTCTACTGAGCGGTAGGAAGTCTTAGTAAATTATTTTTACATTTATGTCATATGCACTTTATCATTAACAAAAAAGTACCGAAAACTAGAGCGATGTTACTCCTTATAAGTGCGAATTTTCAGAAAGTACCCAAAACTCATTTGAGATTTTGTCCAGAAGAAAAGAACGCTCCAAAAAGCTTTCTGCTACTTTCAATAATTTTGAAGTTTATTATGTTGAGTGCAAAAAGGTACCAAAATTCAGATTCCCCCCCCCCCCCCCCCCCGTATATAACCCCTAAAAGTACACATATCGAAAAAGTACCAAACATGTGTCGGCTTATTTTTCTAGCAGCATTTGTATGCTTTTGAAAATTTTAGTCTATTTAATGCAGGTTCTGAGATAAAAAGATGCCGATTTACTCTTTTTTATCCCTTTTTACCCGCTTTGCATTCGAGTTTCTGAAAATCCCTTTTGAGTGGATTTATACACTCTAAATTTCAGCTCTCTAGCTATAATCGTTTGGGCTGTGGGATGATACGTCAGTTAGTCAGTAACGTTGCTCTTTTATATATATATATATATATATATATATATATATATATATATATATATATATATATATAGGAGATGAATGATAAACGTGTTGCGTAAACACGTTGCAATGTGTCATTATGCGGCTGACTATTGTTTCAATTGAAATTGTAGTAATACTAAGTTTTCTATATACATATGTATGTATTTACAAAATTTGGCATCACATTTCCAATATTTTGCACGAAAGAATTACACGATATAATTTTCCTATCGATCCGGAAATTCCTTTGCGAAAGCTTTAGTTTTTTAAATCAAATAACATACATAATAACCAGAGATGTGCTAGTGTCATAATTTTATTGTGTTACGCGTGAATCATATCGTATATGTGAAAAAAAACTAAAAATTGAATTAAATAAGCGTGCGTGATCGAGACAAAATTTACACCCCTCGTGCGTGATTCAAAATTTTTTTTTCGTTAGCGTGCGTGATTGTTAAAATTTTTAAGATCTCATGCGCTCAAGAAAATTTGTAAATAAAATATTTATCTGCAGGAGCGTGAGTGACGTGAGTCAAAAAACGCTCACGTGAAACCCCTCCTGCATTAATGCTAAAAGTGAACGAAAATGGGACTTTCAGATTGGCTTTTGTGCGGTAGTGTCAAAGGGGCCAAATTTCAATACTCACACTCAAATAATAATGCCAACAAATTATCTTACATGATCATTTATTTCCACTTAAAGTTCTGTCTGTACCTCTAAAAATACAAGTATGTACAATGAAAATTTGAAGAAATTAGTTCCTACATTTATCTATAAATTATTTTGAAAGTACTATTTACGACAGTACGAGCATATGTTTTTTATCTAGAATATTCTCTGTTGGTTTTGTGCTAATTCTTCACTTTATGACACCAAGTCTTCTTATCTGCATATATTTTCGTTATTATTATTTTTTTTATTTTTTTTTGTCTATAAAATCTCCATGATTTATTGAAATCTTATACTTATGAGTATGTATGTGTATGTATGTGTATTGTTTTAAACAATAAAATTCGGTTGCATAGAAATACTTGAAATACAGCATTATTTTTCTTTAGATGTGGCATTGCCTACACTTAAAGAAAAGAGTATGGTTGCGACAATCATAATATAATAGCAACATATCATGATATATCATAGGTTGGTTAGTAAAACCCAAATGGGGGTTTGTCAGTTTCTATAAGCACTAGGAATGTAACGAATGTTCGCATTCGCAAATTATTCGCTTACTATTCCTATTTGCATTCGCTTTTGCATTCTCTAAAATATATGCGAATATTTCAAGCGAATACTAAAGACAAAAAAAAAATTGTACTTCTTTTACGAAAATAGTTTACGATTAACAAACGTCAAAAAAACGAAATTAATTTCAAGCAGCATGAAAAAAATGCATATAAGCTTTCTAATCAAAGCTTTAACATTTTAACGGGAAACTTTTCTATCAATAAGTGCTCATAAGTATCAAAATTAAACCAAAATCCAGCAGTGGTTGGAAATATTTTTCAGATTTTGAAACAGAAAAGGCAGTGTTTGATTTTCCCGAAAATATATATATATACGATTAACTAGAGCTTGTTTGTTATAAATTCCACGCGAAGCAAATGTCATTCATATTATTTCGCATGAAAACTTAAAATGTTGAAGATATATTTCATATGTTTTTCCCAAGAGGAACAGAGTACTACTTCTTCAAAATTTTTTCATGAAAAATTCATTCCACTTTCTTTTAATATATAAATAATTATTTTGACATTTCACATGAAATATTCAACAGAGTACCAGGCTTAGGGCCAAAGTACGAATGGGTTGATTGCCTAACATTTTGTGAATTTATTTTTAGTTATTATCTATACTAATTTTAATGTAGGGCCTAATTTTGTAAAACGCAATGCTTAGTGTTGACAAATTTTTTATGTAGGTTGTTTTTGTAATTTAAATTGCATTAATTGCGTTGTATTTTACAAAATAAGGCCCATAATTTCTGTTTTAAAAATTTGTATTTTTAATAAATTAATAAATATTTGCTCAATTTAAATAAAGTACTACATGTAGGAACTCTATGTATGTATATAATACAACTACATATTATTGTACAAATTTATTTATTATGTGGTTTTTGAATGTATTGTAATATTTGCATTCGCTTTCGCAGTCGCATTCGCTTTCGCAAAAATTAAAATGTGTTATTCGCTTTCGCATTCGCATTCGCTAAACTGGTATTCGTTACATCCCTAATAAGCACACACTTGAAGGAGTTTGGATTTTATGTGTTACACAGTGTTATATAAAGAATATATAAATTTTTATTATTATACAATTTGAAATTTGCATATGCAATTTTTTTTAAAAAAATGTGATACTCTGTGGGCGGTCTATCAGAAACTGCGAGTGGAGCCAATAAAATAAATACTCTTGGCATCCCATTAAGTTTTTAGGTGGTATAATACTCACTGCCTGACTGACTCATTCATTAATATTATAAAGCCCTTCCGCTACAGCTACAGAGCTAAAATTTGCTGCACAGAAAAATCTGAAAACCCATAAATTTTAACCCGGGTGCGGGCCAATGCCCACAAAGCTCAGAATGAAAAAGTAAATCTGAATCTTTATTAAAGCAATTTTAGTGAAATAACCCTAAATTTTCGTTGAAAAAAGGGCGTTTACACGTCCATAAAATTTAAGACTCCTATTTCATGTATACTATTTATATTTTTCAATATTGTTTTGCTTCTTTTGATCCGTTTGAAAATAAAAAACAATGTAAATTTGTTTTTTAATCCATATTTTTCGAAAAAAATATATATTAACTACCTTATTCATAAAAAATATTTTAGGTTTATTAAGCGCTTATTTGACATATATCTATGGGAAATTTGTCAAGTAAACCTGTAATAAACCTAAAATATTTTTTATGAATTAGACCGTAAAACAAAAAAAATTTACATTGTTTTTTATTTTCAAACGGATCAAAAGAAGCAAAACAATTTTGAAAAATATAATTATAAAGATCCAGCAACACAAAATGTGATTTATTTTAAATAAATCATTAACAATTATACTATTTATATGTTTATTATAACCCTTTTCCAACGCAACTTGCCCGAAAGAAATAATGAGTTTAAAAAATTGGACGGGATTACGCCCATAAACATTAAAAATTAAAATTTGCGCTAGAGGGCTTAAATTTTCATTAACAAGTAGGTCAAGGTGAGAAAACAACTAGAAAAATCTAAGAACTCAAGAATTTTATCTTAATTTATTTTATACACGTTGCACGTATGCAAGGCTTTAAACTAAAAAAGTGGGCGTGATCATATCCATAAAATTTTGACCTTGTGTTTCATCTACTTCTCCTTAGCAGATTTCAATCTATTATTAACGTATTTCTTCGTATCAGCTGTTTAAAATGAAAATTAACTGCTCACAACAAAATCTGGAGGTTACAAAAGTGGGCTGGGTAAGGCCCATAAAATTTAAAGCTATAATTCACGCTAGGAAGCTGAAATTTGATACATAAGCAAGTGTAAAAAATTTTAAAGCCCAAAAGTTTTATACAAGGGTTGCAATAGAGTGGTTCGCCTTCCATACAAAAAAAATAAGCCAGTCGCTCTTTAGAATTAAAGATAACGTATAAACAGTTCCAAAAATATGTATATATTTTTTTACCACGCCTACAAATACCGCCCTTTTAGTCCGATCATAACATTTTATATACCGGTGTTCCTGGCTCTGTAAGGGCTACATTTCTGTCTTTAATAGTTTTTTTTTATTATTACGTCATATTCTAACAAACAAAATACTATGATCGGACTAAAAATGGCGACACAGTGAACCAAATACTAAAAGGGCGGTATTTGTAGGCGTGGCAACAAAATAAAATATATATTTCTCGAATTGTTTTTACATTGTCTCTAATCCTAGAGGGTGACTGGCACAAGTTTTTTCGAACCACTCTAAGGTGCAAAAATTCCCTTAAAATTCAAAATCGAACCAGAGGGATGAAATCGATACATAAATAACTCTAAGCCAGAAGTCCGGAAGTTTCAATCAGGGGTGATGGACACGCAATTTAAACTTGAAGTTAAGAATTTAAGTTAAGACGTGAGTTACGAACTGGAAAAATCCGAAAGCACCGATTGTTAAATTAGGGAGGTGGAACCACACCCATAAACATTTAACATAATATTGTGCGGTAGAGAGCTGAAATTAATATTTTATTTGTTTTAATTAGTTTATTCGACTTGAAAAGGTTTTCACCAAACTCCATACGAAGACCAAAAGCGAGCATTGCCTCCTTTACGTCGCTCTACTACATGTATCGCTACCAGTGTCGGCAGAAAATCATAATGGCAGAATGCTAAATGAGACCAAAATTAAGGTTCTGCGAAAGGAAAAAAATATAGATTTTAAATTTATATACATAGGTTATTTTTAGCAGTTTGTTGAATGCTGTTTTACTAAATAATAATAGGAACTTGCCCTGCACAATGCTGCCTCTTTGTCATCAATGAATAATTATCTGTTTTGCTCTCAACTAAAGCCCACGTTTCTAAGCTGATTACATTTATAATCGTCATCGCTCCAAAAGTGCAACCCCATCGGTGCTCTAAGGGAAACTACTCGTATGTCATTAAGAAGCTAGGGGTTCTTGGTCACTTAGAGCGATAACATATTTCTGAGTCCGGTCTTACAGCGAGTTGAGCAAAAAAATAATAATTATCAATGAGAAATTATGAGGCATGCGTATGCAAAAGGTTTTCGTACCTATTACTATTTTTTTATGTATCCCAGTAAAAAAAGACACTCCCAAGAAGTCATGAAAATGTAGAGTTTGCAGTCTGGAAGTAGTTCAAATTTCGATCCGATCTAATGATTTTTACATAGGGTTGTCATTGCAAGAAGTTCTCTATTTCGATGCCTAGTCACCGAATTAGAAGTGATTTTAAGAAAAATTACCTTTTTTGTGTTCCATGGTAATATTTTCATCTAGGAAAAACTTTATATTTTCATCTAGGAAAAAATTTACATATTTTAACAATTCGTTTCTTTTTATACGAATTTAAACGCGAAACAGTGTTTTCATGTAAATTTAGGCAAAAAACTTCTAAATTTTAGGCCAAAATTAGTTCATAAATTTCTTTCAAAAAATCGATTTTTTTTACATTTTGGTGATTATTTACTAAAAATATGGAAAAACTACAAGGTTTTGTGGGATTAAAATAAACTTTTACTTGGTTTTCTGCTAACTATCGGCAAATTAAAAATATCGATTTTTTGGAAGCAATGAAAATGTGGTTCCTTCAGAATGATTTCCATTTTTTACTACAGATTAAAATAAACTTCTATATATAAATCTTTTACGGACATTTTCATAATGTTAGCAAAGTGTGTATTACATACTGGGTTCACAGACGACAATTTCAGTTGAGAAAATTTTGGGCTTATGGAAGATGAAAGAGAAGATAAAGAAGATGGGAAGTATCATATTTTCCTCTCTCGCCGATGAACTAAGTTGCTCAACTAAAATTACCGTGTGTGCAACGGGTCTTGTTAAATACAACACGCAAAATCGATTAAAAAAACTCATATTTTTACTTACGCCTTAAATATTGAGAAACAGCTCCGCAATATAAGCCCCTTAGAACCTTTAGTAGTTTTCTTTTGCTTTCACTTTTTATTTTATTTATTTATTTTTTATATATAGTTTTATTTTTTTTTCACTTTTATATTATTAAAAACAAACTTGTTCACACGAGTATTAAAAATCAACCGCGATTAGTCACTTTTAAATAAAACATTTTCCATTAGAAGTAATTACAAATATTATATAATAATTTTTATTTTAATATATTGATTTTTTCATTATATTGAATTTCAATCACAAGCACACTAATGAACTTTTGAATTTTTTTGTTCAAAAGTATTTTTATTCTTCTTTTCATATGTGCATAAAGTAAGTACACACATTCGTACTTTAAATAAGTTTTTTTTTACTCAATTTAAGAACTTTTTACTTGATTCATATTTTTTTCGATAATTTAAGAACTTCATACTCAATTTAAGAAACTTCAGGACTGGTTTTCCAAAGTAATCCCGTTTTTGGTTTGTTTTAAGTAAATGTTATTAGTACTATTCGTACTCAAATTTTTAAGTAAGATTTTTACTAAAAGTAAGTAGAAAAAACTTGAATTTAGTACGGCTTTTTTCTTTCTGTGTAGTTTCCAATTGGTCCCATTGTAAAAAAAGTAGACGGGGACATGCCCACAAATTGTTTTATTTGATTTGATGATATCATACTTATTGGATTGCTACGAAATCTAGCAAACACCTTTTGTTCTTGCAATTACACAATTTTAATATTGAAAAAGTGGGGGAGGCTACGCCTATTAAAATTTATTATTATATTTCAGGTGGTTCTACTTAACCAATTTTTGAAAAACTGAGCACACATCCTGAGCTCTAAAGAACACACATTATTGCATTTAAAAAAAATGGGCGGAGGCACGCCCATTACAATTTAATTTTATGTATCACATTCTTCCTCTTAACCAACAGATTTTAAAATTTTTTTTTTTTTTTTTGTTTATAAAGAGTTTACTTTTTTTCGAAAATGTTCTATCATTTGCAATATTCTATCTTTGCATTGAAGTCATTTTTTGCTTTGGCAGAATTATTTATATCTTGTTTTATTGTGTATATAATACGTGTACTTCTTTTGTCCAAATAATTGATGTTAAGTTAAGAGACAATTGTGTGTTTGTAAGTGTGCGTGTGTTTGAGTGTGTTAGTGTTTGATAAAAACTTAAATTAAATATAATTAAAAAACAAATTTTATCTCCTTGACTTGAATTTATATTTTAGTCACTTTCATTAATTCTTTCCTCGAAATAAGATAAACATTTTTATTAACATGTTTTCGAATAAAAAATAAATAAATGACTAATGTGACAATAAAAAAAAATAAAACATTTATTGCCGCCCGTGTTTTAAATCTGCATGCTAGTGCTATAGTTTTTGATATTAAAATTTTCTTTTTAAATTTTTTACTATAAATACAAATAGTCTTAGTTGGTACGAATATCTTAAGTTGAATAGTCGTTTAGTATCAGAATAAAAGCTGTGAAAGGAAAAAAAAAGAAAACAAAAATTAGAAACAATGAAATTGTTGGGTATTTTTGTATTGGCTGTCATATTGGCAACTGCATTAGGCCAAAATATTTTGCAACGGGAAAAGCAACAAACCGAAGCGGTTATTAAAAAATATGATCAACTTTATAAGGAAAATTCTGCAAAAATTCAACAGTTAAATAAACATAGGCTGAGCAACGCAGCAGAATATAAGAAGAACAATGAAGCAATTTATAAATTACGACTTCGGAGGAATACAGGTGTCGTACAAACCAGAAACGACTGGTGGCATGGGAACAATGACAATGGCTATAATAACTTCGGTGGTTATAGGATGCATGGCTACTGAGAAGCAAAAATAATTTAAAAATATTCTGTATTTTTTCTTTAAAACAAGTAAAAAATTTATAAAATTTATAAGTCCGAAATTTTTTAATTACTCAGAGCAAAATTTTTACTAATACACATGTTAATAAAGCTCTTAGCCTGTAAATTATGAATTCCAATTGTTTTTGAATTAAATTGTGGGTTAACCAAAATTAGGGGGGAAAATTATATGATGGAAATTCCTTTTCAGTGTTTTTTTTAAGACTTGATTGAACTTTAAATTGTAAAAAATAACACAAAAAATTCAATATTAAATCTAATAGCCTGGCCCACGATATCGAAAGAAAACGTTCGATTGATAATTTTTTTTTTTGTTTTCAGTACAACTAATCGATCGAACGTTTTCTACCGTTTTCTGGGACAAACTGTAAATTTTAATCCAAATTTTTTTCATTCTAAAGGGCAATACACGGCATTAAGATTTGAAATTTTTCTAGCATATGGCCCCACCATGGCTGGTTTTGACGAAGCGCATTCTAGACTTCCGATTTTGGGCCATTTTTTCCAGCATTTCTACACTGAAAGAATTTTTTTGATAATTTCTATGAATTTCGACATTAATCCAATGAAAAAATTCATTAAAATTCAACCAACGTCACGTTTCGTTGGATTAATGAAACCAGTTTCGTTAAAATTATTTTAATGAAAACTTCGTCAAATGTATTAAGCAGTATCATCAATGCAATGAAATAACTTCATCGAAACAACGAAATAATTTCATTAAAACAACGAAATAATTTCATTAAAATAATGAAATATATGTATGTATAAAAAGAATAATATGTTAAATTGTATGTGTAAATAAGCATACAAAGAGTACAAAAACAATCATACAGAACTACTTTTGATGCAAGCTTTTGGTTGACAACTGTTGAAATACATTAAATTTATAAGACTTTCATGACTGCAATGAAATTTTCATTGGGACAACGAATACATTTTATAGCTATAATGAAATTTTAAATGGCTGTATATTTTATTTACTTTTTTTTAGTTTTAAAGCATTTAATATATAACTTAATTGCTTTAAGGTATGTACTTATATATGTTTATTTCGAGAAACAACTTTAAATGTTTCTTAAATATAAAGGGTTTCTTAATAATTAGAAAATATTGTTGTTATAAATCCAATGAAATATTGTTACGAAACTAGAATACCAACAAAGCGATTCCAATGAAATTCTTTCACAATATTCGTGAAATTTTCATTAGATTTGTAAAATTATCATTAGATTTGTGAAAAAAAAAACTAATGGAATTGTTGCGTTGGATTTATGAAGCAAAATTATTTTAGTGTAGGGCCGTATGTCATAAATATGTTGACCAAGAACAGTGTTGGCCTCCAATGAGTCAATTGTTGCTAGTTCACCAGCATAAGCCACTGACTTAACATGACGCCACAGGTGTCAGAGTCCAATTATTGACATTACTCGTAACTTAATTAACCAAATCGACAAAGTCTCGCTTATTGAAAGAATCAAAACAGCCAATTAAATTTTCTTTTTCAAATGCTCAAAATCATTTCTAATGACTTTGTTGTCATTGCAAGAATTTCTGTTATGAACCGACTTAAAAAAACGAAGGAGGTTATCAATTCGTCTTTATTTTGTATATTCTATTTGTTTCTGGAAAGCAAACGGCATTCGCCTTCATAAGAATGGACTTGAGCACTTCCTCACGGAAAAAAATATTGATATAATGTTAGTATCTGAGACTCATTTGACTTCGAGAAGTCTTTTTAAAATTTATGGCTACACTATATATGATACAAAGGACCCTAGAGGAAGGGCTTGCGGTGGATCAGCAATTCTAATAAAGTCAAGACTCAAGCACTATGTTCTTGATAACATTTGTGAAGAACACCTACAAGCAACAAATATTGGCATTGAAAATTTTTGTACAAATTTTGTTATATCATCAATTTACTCCCCTCCCTGATTTTCAATCACTGAGAATCAATATGAGGATTTCTACAAATCTCTTGGACCTTGTTTTGTAGCAGCTGGCGACTACAATGCTAAGCATACGTTCTGGGGTTCGCGTCTTATTACCCCCAGAGGTCGAGCATTGTTCAACACTATTTCAAAAATGGGCTTGGATGTCATTTCGAGTGGGGAGCCCACTTATTGGCCTACTGACATACAAAAATTTCCGGATGTTATAGATTTCGGCGTCATAAAAAATATCTCTAGGGACTTAATTCAAGTTCAGGCTTCTCTTGATCTCTCGTCCGATCACTCTCCGACGATCATTACAATTTGTAGTCCATTAAGAAGTAACTTACCTGACCCATATGTGAAGATGATCAATCGTGTTAATTGGCTGGGGTTCAAAAAATATCTCAGTAGTCATTGTACGGAAAACATTACGCTTAGAACATCCGATGATATTGAATCTAACATTGCCAATCTCAGCGAGAATATTAAACAGGCTGCTGAACATGCCACTATCTCTCATCCGCAGACTGGGTTTAATAAAATTTATTCTACAGACATTGAACGTCTCGTACGTGAAAAAAGAAGAGCTAGAAGGGAATGGCAACAGCACAGATCACCACAAAATAAAATCAGATTTAAAGAGTGCACTAAACGACTCCAAGAGTTGCTTGCGTCTGAAAAAACTGCATCTCTTAAAAATTATCTGGAAGGTCTTGATGTCACACCAGCGTCTAATTACTCTTTGTGGCGCGCTGCTAGAAAGCTCAAAACATCCATTGAGTATAAGCCACTCTACGCACATCTACTGGAAGTTGGGCAAGAAGCGATACTGAAAAAGTTAAAATATTTGCTGAGCACTTAAAATCCGTTTTTACGCCAAACATATGTACTGGTGTTGCTGATTTGCCGAATGTAGTCGCTCTACCCCCTCAACACATAAAGTTTAAGACGCGTGATTTACAAAAATTAATTGCCGAACTCAACCCGAAGAAAGCTCCGGGTATTGATGGAATTAGTAACCAGATGCTTATGAACTTGCCTCGTATTGCAATGAGAATCCTATTATTCATATTTAATGCCATTTTACGACTGGAGTATTATCCACACAGCTGGAAGCTTGCCAAGGTTAAAATGATTCCAAAGCCGGGCAAAGATCTAACCAAGGCTGAGTCATATAGGCCAATAAGTCTACTATCAACTATGTCAAAGCTTTTCGAAAAACTGCTCAAAACAAAATTGTCCCCAATTCTAATTAGTAGTGGGTGCATACCAGACCATCAATTTGGTTTTAGAAGTCAGCATAGCACCATTGAACAAACTCACAGATTGGTTCAATTTATAAGAAGAACTTTTGAGGAAAAAAAGTATTGTTCTGCGCTCTTTATTGACGTTTCCCAGGCATTTGATAAAGTGTGGCATGAAGGCCTAATTTTAAAATTGAAGACTTACTTACCAATAAACATTTTAAATCTTTTGGAAAGTTACATTATTTCCCGTAAGTTCACTGTTGTGGAAGGAGACTTTACGAGTGGGCCTGAAACTATTTCATCCGGTGTGCCACAGGGGAGTATACTGGGACCAGTTTTATATTTGATTTATACTTGTGATATGCCTGTGAGCAGTAGTATCCATACTTCCACATTTGCCGACGATACAGCCTGCCTTAGTATGCACGAAAACCCTGTTGAGGCATCTCGCAAACTCCAGGAACACATTAGCCAGATGGAGCTTTGGTTAAACTTACGGAGAATTAAAGTTAATGAACAAAAGTGTGTCCATTTAACGTTCACCCTAAGAAGAGATACTTGCTCCCCCATTCGGATTAACAATCAAGTTGTTCCTCTAAATTAACTCAAATTAAACTTAAATTAGCTCAGGTACATTGGCTGATTGGGAGAAATTCAACACTTAGCCTAGACTGCAAACTTTTAATATACAAGTCGCTCTTAAAGCCAATATGGTGTTACGGAATTCAACTATGGGGCACTGCTTCAGCTTCAAATGTAGAGAAAATTCAACGAAGGCAAAATAAAATTTTACGCATGATAACATCGGCTTCATGGTACATCAAAAACTCAAATATACATCGTTATTTAAATATGCCACTAGTGACTGAAGAAATTGTAAAATACGCAGGCAAATATCTAACAAAACTTGAGTCACATCCTAATCCGCTTGCTCGTAATATATTGAACTTTCGTGGACACATCCGCTTAAAAAAGAGAGATACACGGGCTCTAATATTCAACACTCCAGATGATGAAGCTGCTTGAAAACACTTTTTTCCTTTTGTTGCTTATCACTACTTATGTATTATTAATAACTATCACTAAGCTTATGTCCGACATTGGTCGGGCCTAATAATTTTTTTTATAGATTTAAGATTTGAATACTTATTGTTAGTTCATATTTGAAGATACAATAAATAAAAAACAGGCATTAAAAAAAAATTGTATATTCTAAAAATTGTAAAAACTCTTTTTTTTTTGTCTGCGAGGGTATAGCTTTCCACTGCATAAAAGTAGGCGGGAATACGCCCACAATTTTTATTTGATTTTATAATATTCTGCTTATTTGATGAATGCGAAACCTAGCAAAAAACACCTTTGGTTCTTGCAATTGCATAATTTTAAAGTTGAAAAAATGGGCGGGTCTACGCCCATTAAAATCTATTGTTATATTTCAAGTGTTTCTACTCAGGCGCGTTTTACGAAACTTTCAGACACAATCCTCCATTTAAAAAAATGGGTGGAGACACGCCCATTAATATTTAATATTCTATTTTACATGATTCCATTTTAGCGATTTTTTACAAAAACATACACCCTGAGTTCTCAAAAACACTAAAACACTTTAACACTTTAAAAAGTGGGCGAAGGCACGCCCATTAAAATTAAATTTTGTATACCATATTTTTTTCGAAAATGTTCTATCAGATCTTTGCATTGAAATCGGGGTTTTTTTTGGCAGAATTATTTTACAACTATTCAGTGAATCCGAAGTCATTTTCTCTTTTTTATAGCCTACACCAAAAATTTTCAAGTGTATGTATATAATGCCATATGTAATTTCCACAGTATTAATATGCGACCCAAAGAGTATAGGGTGATTTTTAAGAGCTTTCTGATTTGATTAAAAAAACACATAAAATTGAGAGAAATGTGTGAAATCTTTATTTAAGTATAACGATCTATATAATTCTATGTTTAAGGATGACTTCATGGTATACATATGTTGATCGCGAATACGTCTGAAATGGTTCATACACTGGGTCCAATTTTGGCATACTCTCTCCAATATATCGTCCAGTATCTTACGAATAAATTCTTTAATATTGTCTTCCAGTGTGTCAACCGTAGCGGGCTTGTCCCTATAGACATGAGCCTTAAAGTAGCCTCAAGTATAAAGGCGTTAAATCGCACGATCTAGGCCCCAAACGTGATATAAACTGTGCACCGAACTTGCCTTTCAATTGGGCCATTGTTTCGCGTTTTATATGATATGTTGCGTCATGTCAGCCAAGTCCAGCTCTTCCATTTTGGGCAAGAAATAAAGTAAGAGATGTTCTATTGCTGCGAATGCTACCGAATTGATAATTCAGAATTATCAGCATCACTGGCGGATATAGCTGCGATATTTTCCTCCGTCCGCACTCTACGTATGTGTGTTGGTGGTTTAATGTTCAGTAATGTTATATTGGTGCCAAATTTAGTCACAAGATTCCGAATAGTTGCCTCATAAGGTCGCCCAAACTGGCCATAAAATGGAAGAAGTGCACGGCTGCACTTTCTTAACCAAGCATGAATTTTGATAATAAAATTTAATAATCTTCAAGCGTTATTAATTTTTAAGTCGATTCATAGTTAAATTATAGACCAAACTGAACATGTTTAACAGTAACATGATACACGAAATCAGCTGAGTTTCCAAAAACAGTGTTGCCAAAAAGAAACTTGCTGAAAAATCACCCTTTATTTATATTCTGGGTCCTTATGAATAGGGAAGACGAATAAGAATAAGTCCGTTTGCCTGGATAAATAGTTTCAAAGTGGAAGAATTCTTACCTCAGTTCCTGGTTATATTTTTGAGAAAATGTATAGCCTATGTCATCGTTTGAACTCATACTATCCTTGTTTTGTGTCCTCAAAATCGGTTAAATAGTTTCTGAAAGGGAGAAATTTCCTCTTATCTCCCCTCGTGCTCCTATTTAAAAAAAAAAGTTTATCTATGTTCTAAATTTCATGAAAATCGATGCCGTTGTTTAGCCGTTAAAGCGCAACAGACAAACAATAAATTTACTTTTGCATTTATAATATTAGTCAGCAGAGACACTTTCAGCTATCACTTCCACGAGCCACAATTTAGCAAAGACGCAAACCATATTGGAGATTCACAAAAAAAAAATAGGCTAAGGACCCCCAAAATACCAGGAGTTTCCCGGCACTTCCTCGCAGTGGCAGCTCCATTATTTTATGTAGTTGTTATCAATATTTATAAACCGTATTCGCCAGTATTATTTCATTTTCAAAAAATTTCTTGTTTTACGTGCATGGCGCACCACAAGGAATTTACGTTCCGAAAACATGGTTTCAGAGCTGGAAAATTTAAACTTTTCTTTGCCATATAAAAGTTTTTTGTTTTAAAGTAAGTAAAATGATAATTTGGGATTAAATGTTAAACTCAAAAGTTTTTTTTTTGGCCAAGAAAAAAGTGGAAAATATCATATAGTACACAGTAGCGAATATTTCTATATGTATTATCTATTTTTCTTCAATAAATTTTTATATTATAATTAAATATTTGCTTCCGGATAAATAGTATGTGTGTGTTTTCGGCTTTTCCAATTAACAAAATGTGCACAAGTGTGGTTGAATATATTTTTATATTTAATTTAAAGTTTTTTTCATACATAATGAAAACATGCAATGCAAACCTAAAATAAAAAAATAAATAGTAGTAAATGAGTTTCGGATTTTATGTTTGAAATGTGTGTGTGTGTGTGTGTATTTGTTTAACAATACATTTGATAGCATTTTAAAACCACAAAGCCAATTTACAATTTGTTTGCACATACATATGTACATATGTATGTATTTGCATTAACACAAGCCCAACAAACAAACACCAAGCCAATCGTATTTAAATTTTGGTTTGAGATTAACAGCCCGTTTGTATAAGACGTAGACATAAGAAATATATTACGGTAATATCAAGATTTCCATCGTCTCAACGTCTTACACAAACAAGCTGTTCAACACGTGCTGAAAATTGCATGCATTTGCAAAACGAAAACTCAAGTGGTTAAAAGAAATCCTCAAATGCCATTTAAAAGCTTTGAAACAATACCAATTTAATTCTTATTTCAGAAAAATATGCATATATAATTGACTAAGGTGCAGTTTGCATACTACAAACGATTAACTTGTCTAGAACATTTTTATAGAAATCATTAAAAAATTATGATTTTCATATAATTTTTCTAGACAAATTGTTTGCTGGTGGTGCAGAAACGACATCTTAGAATTACTCGTTTCATTATTTTTTTAACAAAAATAATCCTGCCTTAAAAAAACTTTTTTTTTGCTCTCCTGGAAAATTATTATTTTGTCACTTACAACGTTATTCGCGGCGAGACTTCAATTATCTCTTGATTTAAAATGTAACCCGAATGTTTGCTGGTGTGTGTTTGCTAATACACACAACAAGCACAAGGGCAAATGTTTGATGGTTTTATTTTGTTTTTGTCAAACATTTTTCATACTCAAATGTTTAGTTCTCTAATTACTGTCAACTTTTAAAGTAAATAATTTATATTAAAGTTTTCTTTCATTGTTGTAATGTATATTTAACTGCATGATTCTTTTGAAACCTTTATAATGCCGAACGATAATTTGTATTGAAATTAATAACACTGTTTGTAACTTGGACTGACTGATTTGAAATTCTTATAATTTTTGTATTTTTAAATCGTCCGGAAACATAATAAAATTCAACAATTTTTACACGTTCTTCCAATGAGTATGATGACATAAAATTTTATAAAATTCTACATTATCTGCAAAAAAAAAATTCAAATCAGTCAGTCCAAGTTGGCCCACCCTATATAACCATATACGGATGCCACTACGTGATTAAAGACAAAAAAAAAAACAAGTAAGAGTGCTATATTCGGCTTTGCCGAATCTTATATACCTTTTACCAAAGTGTTTTTATGTATTATAGAGATACATAAGTACATACATAAAGTATAAACAAAAAGAAAAAAAAAATAATTTGACCTAGTTACTTTTATGTACAAAAAAATAAATTTACAAACCCTAGAATCATTATATTAGATTTTTCTGATTCCTTATATCAATCTAGTAGTTCTTAAAAAAATATAGAAAGTGTGCTAAGTAAAGAAAGAAAAAAATAAATTTAAAAAAAAAAATGTTTTATTTAGTTACTTTAATATCCAGAAAAAAAGGTCAAAGTTTCCAGCTGTGGAGCTGTGGCTTTTATTTTTATAATTTTCTATACTAAACTTTTCTTTCGTAAAATGTGTATAATCTATAAAGGAAAAGATAAAAATTAATTAGACTTAGTTACTTTTATATATCACAAAAAGTGTAAGTTTCCCAACCCTGAGATCATTCTTTTTGAGTTTTCTGATTTCTTACACCAATCTCTTTCTTTTAAGAATTTAAGATATGTTTAATTTATAGAAAAAAGGAAAAATTTGTTTTAGTAAGTTACTTTTGTATAAAAATAAGTTTTTCCAACCCTGGAAACGTCGTTTTAATTTTTTTAATTTTTTTTAATTTGAAATACCAAATTCATTCGTACTGAAGTATAAAATAATTTAATTTTATAAAAAAAAATAAAATTAGTTTTCGGTAGTTAATTTTATATATTACAAAAAGTGTGTTTTCCAGCCCTGGAACCGTTCCTTTTTATTTTTCAGATTTCGCACACCAATATGTTCCTTTTAAGAATATAAGCTATGTTTAATATATAGAGAAAAAGAATAAATTTGTTTTAGTAAGTTACTTTTGTATAAGAAAAAAGTTAAAGTTTTCCAACCCTGGAAACGTCTTTTTCATGTATTAAACTTTTCTTTAATTTTTAATATCAATTTAATATGTGCTGCAGTATAAAATAAGTTAATTTAATTTAAAAAAAAAAAATGGTAAGACCTAGTTACTTTTATATATTAAAAAAAGTGTAAGTTTCCCAACCGTGGAATCATCCTTTTTGATTTTTCTGATTTGTTGCACCAATCTCTTTCTTATAAGAATCTAAGATATGTTTAATTTATAGAGAAAAAGAAAAAATTTGTTTTAGTAAGTTACTTTTGTATATGAAAAAAAAATAAAGTTTTCCAACCCTGGAAACGTCTTTTTAATTTTTTTAACTTTCTTTTTTAATTTGAAATACCAATTTAATAAAAAAAATATAAAAATTAGTTTACGGTAGTTAATTTTTTATATCACAAAAATTTTAGGTTTCCCAACCCTGGAATTATCCTTTTTGATTTTTTTGATTTTTTAACCCAATCTCTTTCTTCTTAGAATATAAGATATATTTAATTTATAGAAAAAAGGAAAAATTTCTTTTAGTAAATTAATTTTGTATAAAAAAGTTAAAGTTTTCCAACCCTGGAAACGTCTATTTAATTTTTTTAATTTTTTTTATATTTTTTTTATTAAGAAATATTAATTTTATTCATACTGAAGTATAAAATAAGTTTATTTAATAAAAAAATAATAATAAATAGTTTAAGCTTCCCAGCTCTGAAACCGTCTGCTCGATTTTGCTGATTTTCAATACCAATCTTATTTCGAGCATTTCTGACACACCAGTCCAAGAACGAAGTCTCTAGCTTTTCTGGGAGCTTCGGAAAACCGATTTCACGTACAGACAGACGGACATCGCTTATTCGTCTTCCCTATGCATAAGGATCCAGAATATATATACTTTATGGCTCGCTTATTAATATTCTAGAAATTACAAACGGAATGACAAACCTATATATACCCTTTTACCATTTTTGGTAAAGGGTATAAAAAGACCTGTGTCTCCCAGTTTTGCCCCAAGCCATCTATTTTTTTATGGGCCCCTCAAAGATTTGTGTCCTGGATGTAATTTTCGCATTTTCGCAGGCTCATATCTTGCAAATTGTTGAGAATTTTAATTTACTCTCTGTAGCTTTTGTAATGAGGAACAAAAATTGTGATCAATTGTTTCCCCTGTTCAGGTCCATAGGTAGCAAACCGTTCAAAATTTAAGAAAACAATCAACTAAAAAAATGTAGCTAAGATCTCAACAAACAACTTTCTATAACATATGAACTACCTAGAAATAATTCTTAACACCGTTCAGGTAGCGCTAAGTAGCCGCAAAAGTGAAAAATTTCCAAACAAATGAAATTAAAAAAATTTCGGGAAATTTTTGAATTTACCTGAACGGTGTTAAGAATTATTTCTAGGTAGTTCATATGTTATAGAAATTTGTTTATTGAGATCTTAGCTACATTTTTGTTCTGGATTGTTTCCTTGAATTTTGAACGGTTTGCTACCTATGGGCCTGAACAGGGGAAAAAGGGGAAAAAATTAATTTTTTTTTTAATTTTTGGCGGTTTTGATTTTGAAGATGAAGTTTTTTGATTTAATATATTCATAATTTTTGTTCTTTATGACAAGAGCTACAACTTTGCCTCACAGAGTAAATAAAAATTTTGAACGTTTTGCAAGATATGAGCCTGAGAAAATGCAAAAATGATACCGAGGCCCCAATTCTTTGGGGGCCCATAAAAAAAGTATATGACAGCACAGTAGTATTATATACAGTACAGTAGTATTACAGACAGTGCAGTAGTATTATATGCGTATATAAAAATAGATAGTGAGTACCACTCATAGCATTGCAACCTATTGAAAAACGGCTACTCATTTCCAAATTTCTTAAAGATTATGCTGGGATACTATAAAAAAGTGGGAGGGGTGGTGGGATAAGATTTAACATAACTTTAAATAACGGCCAGACGTAAACTTTCAAAATTTCGCTACACGCTTATTTTATTTTGATCTCCTCTGCCAAAGTCACTCATTTAAATCCTGCTACTCAGGAAGAAGTTTAATTTTGTTGCTTAGTGTATAATAAATAAAACTCATGGTAACTTTTGTTATATAATTTAAATTTAAATTTGGTTAACTTTTATTTAACTATTTCCTGGACGTGAGTTTTAGCGATTGCAACAAATTTTTCTTACTCACGTGTACTTTGAAATAAAAACTAGTGTGATCGTTCATGAGTGACCAACATTTTGTGAGAGAAAAAAAAATTTTTTTACGTGGCCATGCCATACTACTGAAATAATTTAAAAAATGTCTTTAATAATTTTATATTTCATATATTTTAATAACATTTTGTTTTTGTTGTGTTTTATTTTTACCAATTTCCAGATGGCCAACAACTACAGCCTCCACGTTTTACAACACAGCCATCATCTTCTGGTTCAATAGTTAGTGAAGGACGTACAAAAATTCTACAGTGTCATGCGTTGGGTAAGTGCAATACAAATAGTTTTAAGAATTGCTGCCTTAGAGCAAAATATTTCTTATATTTCTACTTTGTGCTTTTGCTGTCCCTTCTTATAGCCTGTATAAAATGAAAGAAGGTAGCAAGGCATTAGACAAAAAAATTGAATAAAAGCAAAAGCAACAAAATAAGGTCGTTCAGGGAACATATTGTTTGTGTGTGTTTGTGTTGTTAACTTTGTTGACTCATATTGAAAAATGATACCAAAAACTAAACAACAAGAAAAAGAAACATTTTGCCAAGATAATGAACTAGAAAAAAAAACGAAAACGAATGATAAATTCTTATAAGGTTTCTTGCAAATAAAAAATTGTATATATAAAATTTGAAATAATATCTACGTACCTGAAATGGAACTTGCAAGAAAACTTTTGCAGTTTAATTTTTTTTTTTTTTGTTATTTTCTGCTGATGAACAAACTTGTTTATTATTTTTATTTTTGTGGCTTGACCAGTTTGAACATTTCACTCGTGCTTGTTGTAAGTGGTGCGATTACTTTGTTTGAATGTATTACATTATAAATTAGTAAACCAGCAAACATACGAATGACTTAGAATCAATTTGTTTAAAATGAGTTTGTGTAATTCGCTCGAGTTTCTATTTATATCTGTTGCTTTTGAATAAGGATTTTTATGTAAATACGTGTTTTTTTTTTGTCGTTGTTCGTAGATCATCGTAAATAAAATATCTTTGCGAGTCAACAAATTTGCGACAAAATGGCATCGATTTGTTAGTGCATATTTTTGCATATTTTATAATAAATATGTACATATTTTTGCATATTTCATTATAAATGTATATTTTTAATACATTTTTTAAATTTTTCATGCTATAAATGAAATTTTGGTGTTTGATTAGTTACAAAGCATTTAAAAGCCTCAGTTTCTACGACTGTTTAGGAAAAAAAAGGAGAAATCGAGAAAAATTTGCTACTGCTTTTTTTGTGATATTATGCGATATTCAAAAAACATTTGATAATAGCCCCTTTTTTCACCGCTCTCTTCTGGTGCCGCATTAGTTTCATGTGTAAAGTGCTTTTGTTGGCTCCTTTGCGTATTGCAGCCTTTAATGAAAAATATCTTATCCTATAGTAAATACATAGATGGGGAACGTGCTGTCGAATACTATATTTCTATTAACAAATATTAAAGAAATTTTTAAGTCAAAAACTTAAGCACTAAATTGATATTTGAATTTTCTTATTCACGCTATAGCCCAATTTGAGGCTTTTGTTACTTTAACAGCTGAAGCTGAAGTTGAATTAACTGAAGATGCGTTAAAAATTATGCTCTGAAAATAAATTAGAAATAATTATACAAACAAATTATGGACTTAAAAAATATGCATTATAGTTTATATTTTATAGTTCTAACAACTAAAATTTAGAAACTGAATATTCCGCATTTAAATGTGCATTTTATTCATTAATGTACATAAACAAAAGTTCGAATTAACTACATTTTCTATTTTGTATTTCATGAAAGCATTTAAGCTGAGATCTTAATGTTTTTTTTTAATTTTTAATGACAAAATGTCTGTTAAGAAAGCAATGAGGCTGAGTTTTTTAAGTTTTTAATGTTATTAAATATTTAAAAAAAAAGTTGATAAATGCATATTTTGTTAGTTTTGAATACATATTTTTATATTTTTACTGCATATTTTATGTACATAAAACGTGATTTTAAATGCATGAAAATCCTTTCCCGTGTCCTAACATAACAGCTCCCAAATTTTTGTAGCTACATCTGTGAAATTGTAAGATTTATTTTTGAATGGATACAACGTTCAATCAAACGTGTAAATGACAAAATTAAAAAAAAAAAATGGGTGATCTATTTGGGCAACGTTGCTCACGTTTCGCGCTTTACGCGCACGTTTCCCGCATAACGCGCTAGTGAATGCTATAAGTCGATGATTACCAACTACCTTTTACCAGAATTGAATGATATGCCCACCAACGTTATATGGCTTCAATTCAATCAACTTAGTTATGCTCAACACTTTAAACTAGACCTTCGTTCCGTTGAATAGAACTAAAAAAGGAGGGCAAGTAATAATTCATTCATATCTTCCTGATCCCGACCAATGGATTTATTAATTTCTTTGCGTGTTTTTTTACACCGACACTTAGAAGCTGTTAATATTTGAAATACGCACTTATTGATATACTGCAAGCAATAAAAATGTTAGTTCTTAAAAATTACATCGGCTTTGTTTGCTGGGAAACAATATCATCGTATGTCAATGTAGGCTTTTGTTTTTGATGGGTAGATATTCTATCTCCCTAAAAGTGAAGAATTATATACATACAAATATGTGTATGTATATATAATATGCGTTTGTATAATATCCCAGCGGTAAAACTCAGAAGACCTTCTTGATGCAGGCCTTATCAAAGGACTCTTTCGCATAAAATATACGATACACATTTCACACTCGCTTCTTTGAGAAGAAGGTAGAAGAGAAGGAGTAACATATTTTGTTTTGTTTTTTTACCAAAGCAAAAACAAAATCTATTAGTTTGAAGGCCTTCCAGAATCTCTGGCGAAAGAAGCAAGAACAGAAGTCCTGCCCCGCAATGACAACGCGTGTAAAAAAGATATGAGTATGCACAGAAAAAATTATTCCCAAAATATTTTCAAACAAACGTGTGTTTTGAAATATAATTTAGTTTCAGTAAATAGTTTTTCCTGTTCCAGTAAATTATTTGTTTCAATTTTATTTTATGTAAAAAAAGCTGTATAGAATGAAAATTATCTATATAAAGTAAAATTTGTAAAAAAAAAAAAAATTTAGGTTTATTTTTTTTATATTTACATAGAAAAAAATATCATCTAAATGCAACCAACAAAACAAATTGTTGACATTTAATTTAAAAATTAACATTCATCATTGTTGATATAACAAATTTAAATTTTTGTAGTCAATTAAATTACTCAACAAAATTATTTGTTAAATTATATCATAATGGAATGCGCACATGTAGAAGAAACCAGAAATCATATTTTGTGTGTATTCATCATTTGTGTGTTTAATAAAGCGTTAGTCTTTAGCTGAGAGGTAAGTGAGTCAGTTTATTAGTGTTGATGTTGCCGGTTCAACTCCGCCCAAAGACATTTAGCGCTTTTCGCAGACAAGCAAAAAATCGTTTCGAGGATTGTGATTGTGTATAAAAAGCTTGATAATATAAGAATTATGATACAGAAATTCAACAATTCACATTGTTAATATAACAATAACTTTAATTGAAATAACTTTGAAATCTAACAAAAATAAATGTTGAAAAAAAAAATAAATTCCAACAAGTTATTTGTTGATATATTTAATTGAAAATATTATATATTTTTAAGATTTTCCTTCAATTTACAATTTCGTTAATTGTATTTACAAAAATCGTTGTAGGTTCAAAATCAATTAATTATTTAATTGATATAACAAAAAAATTAATTGTATTTACAAATCATTTTTTTCTGTGTAAATTTGTTATTTTCAGTTAAATTTATTTTTATATATTTATAATCCACGACTAAAAAAAGGGGTGTTATAAGTTTGTAGTGTGTGTGTCTGTCTGTGTCCACGTACAGGCCAAACGGCTGGACCGATTTTCATTTAGTTTTTTCTGTTTGAAAGATGACTTGATCGAGAGGGTTCTTAGCTACGTTTGAAAAAAATCGGCCCAGCCGTTTAGAAGATATAACATCTTTTCTGAAAAAAGTCGGGGGTTTTTAAAATTTTTAATTTTTGTTATTTCAGTTAAATTTATTTTTATATACTGTAAAAAATTTGTCTGATTTTTTTAATTTTTTCTACAAATTATTTTATAGATATAAAAAACATTTTTTTTTTACATTATTGTTTGCGGTTTTCAAACTCATTATGTTTGTATATTGTGATTCTCAATATAGTATTAAGAGTCTTACTATAAACATACGGAGTTTGTTAGCTAAATTCAAAAATTTTTTGGGTTGAAGTCTACTGACGAGTTCCAAAAGCGGGAACGAAATGCTTAACCATAAAAACAAGTTTTGAAAGTAAAAAAAATAGTTGATTCAGTTATCTTTTTCAGATACAACATTTACTAATTTAAAAAAAAAAAAAATTTAAGAATTGTTATTGATTCAGTTAATTTATTTTCTGATAATACGAAAAATTTAGTGAATGTGCTTGTAAATTATAAAAAAAAAATTACTGAATGCAAAAAAAAATCTGCAAAAATGTTTTTCTGTTCCTATTAATAAATTTGACTGAAAATATTTTGAGTTTCAGTTAACTTTTTTCTCTAATGCCATAATAAGTTAACTAAAAATAAATTTTTTTTCCAGTTCAATTTTTACAAAATTGTTATCAGAATCTACAAATTTCTTTGTAGGTCCGCATTCACACAAAATTTGCTGATTCAATGAATTTGGTTACTGAAAACGAAATTTAGTTTTTTCTGCGTGGAATGGAGCGAGCAGGCTTCTACATCCAAAAGTAGACGTACAGAGGCCTTCTAGAAGGCATCCGTACTCCTTCTAGTTCCCGCTGGGATATAATATTCGATATAAGTTTCAGCAATTGCCAAGTCTTACTTCTAGCTTGGGGTGAGCGTTGTTGAGACATTTTAAGAAAAGTTTAATTAATCAATTTGTTTCGGCCAAAAATTTCTGCGCGAAATTTTTTTATATATGATTTTCCTATATCATTTTCCCCTTCGCTCGCTCTCTATTACTTACCCTCTCACACGCTAAAAGGGATGTCTAGCTGGGTATTCAAAGCTGCCAAATAATGATAATCGGAGAATGCTAAATCGGTTCAAAACTTCTGCTAAAACGTTCTAGAGAAGAAAAATTAAAATGTTGGATATTAAATTTACATATACATAGTCGCGCATGTAACTATTGGCACAGCAATGCTTTTCGATATTATCACTATTTGATCTTATAGCTATTCCGAATAAGTTCTTAGAAAAGCATTTTGATATTTATTATCAATACATCCTACACTGATTTAACGAAAAGCATTGTTTATTTTATTAAAATACATTGAACATATCTTCTATAACACATCTATCAGAAAAAGTCAGAAGTATTGGCACACCCATTCAGCAATATCGTTTTTAGTCAAATAACAAGAAAAAATTCTCATCAAGAAAAAATTTATTATCTGTCACGGCCTGTCACGCGTGACAACTTTTACTTATTTATATAACACGCAAAATAATTTAAAATTTAGCAATAAGTGAAAATGGTATGCAATTCCATGACTAAATTTAATTTAAGCTTGGGTTGGAAAAAAGTTTCCATTTGTTATTATAACATTCCTTAATAGACAGTAAATGTCTATTTAAAGTGAGTACTAGTACGAGTAAAAGAAGGTTTTTTCACGCAAATAGACCAGCCCCTAAGTGTAGTTTTAAGAGACATTTACTACGTTTATACGCACGACTTATTTGTAAATTGTTACCATATACATACATAATTGTTTTGTTGCGTCTTAGTGGCTCACAAAAACTATTCTCGATTAACGCACTATTTGCAAATAAAATGTTTAAGGTTGCCATGCTTACAAATATTTGCTAATAAAGAACAATAAAAAGATAAACAATTAATTATTTGTTATTTTGTACATTTATACTAATATTATTGTAAACATAAGTAAGTTTTCTATAAGAGTGCTATCAAGTTTGTCCACCTTTGCTACGCCGCGGTGCGCTGTATTAACAGAGAAATTATTAAATTATTTACAAATACGAGTATTGCGCATATAATCGTAGTAATTGTTGTATAAAAAATTTCGTATTCGACGAAATTAATGTCAAATCATTTGTAGGTTAAAAATTTTCGGCCGATAAAGAAACCGAAACCTATTAATCGTCCGAACCCTGATAAATATAATCGTATGTATATACAACTATTAAGAATATATTTATAATCTTATATGGAATAAAAGTTTAACTTAGATTAATAATTTGGTATAATTCAAGAAAAGTTTTTTTTTTATAAAATTCAACATCAAAGTTCACAATTTTTACGCAAAAAAAATAACTTCAGAAAATGCGACTTCAAAGTTTAAAACTGGTCTCCTACAAAACAGTAAAATATGACTAAAGTGCTTTTTCCTTATTGCCACTGAAATGAGTATGCATAAATATATACATACATATTAGAGGGCTGCGTAAACAGTCTTGAAATGTAAATACGTCTTGTTTTTTAAATGTATTCTCGTGGCATTTGTTATACTAAACCAATAATAAAGCTGTGGCAGAAAGGAAAAAGTGCTTAAGCCGATATAAGCTCATTTTAAATTAATGGTACCGCTGTAATGTGCATATTTGAAAGTATCCCTGAGCAAAATTTCAATTAGTTTGTGCTATTTTTCATTAAGTTATAGCAAAAATGAATTGCGGCTTATCTTTTTTAGACTTCTAATTTCATTTGGAACAATAGCTGAATTTAGGTTATACTTTGCTATATTTCAACTTAAATGTATTATCTACAGCGCGTAGAACGATGTTTGCTTAATAAAATTTAGGTTAACATAGAATTTCCCAATTTAACTGTAAAAGAAATAAATTTCCGAAAATCGGCTTGACGGCTTAAAAGTACTCTCCTGCAAAACAGTCAAATATGACATAACCACTTTTTCCTTATTGTCGCAGAAATGCTGTCGTTTAATGAGCGAAGCATGATGGATGTATTGATGTACGTGTATATGAGTGTTTACAAGCGATGTCGCGAAGATTTCTTGTTCATAACAAACAATCAAAAGAAGCAGTGTTGATGAGTGTATGCTTTTTATTTTGCATATTGTACATTTGAGTGTGTGTGTGTGTGTAAGATGTAGATGGTAAAATCATATGTGTTTAAAGGAGTTTTTTAAAGCAAACCCATACAACTAATAACAATAATATCATGCATGTATTTACATGCATGACGTTTGTATACGCGCCCATGCGTAGGAAGAAGCAAGCATCAGAAATTCTTTCGTCACGAAGTATTTTCTTCTTTACTCTTATACCTGCAATAACTGAAACAAATTTCTTGAAAGCAGTGTTGTCTAGCGTATGTTTTAGAAGATTTCGCTGTAGTAAAGCATTTGAAAAATCCCTCATGTCCTAAAAGTTCTTGTAAGTGATCTTGTGCAGGGGTCTAATAATATATGCATGTATGTACATATGTATGTACAACGAACAACGGACGTCAAGTAAAGTCTACTGAAGCGTAAGAAAATGTCGGCTTTCTACTTTTTCTTATCGAAATTAAAAAATGTCAAAGACATTTGCGACTGCCAAACAGAAAAAAGAAATTAAATGAAAGAGAGACAAAAACATCTATGATTCATTTTTTTTAGATAGAAATTGCATCTAAAGAAGTTGAAAATTTAAACACAGTTTCATTTACTTCAAGTTATCTTAAATTTATATATGTACATATACATACATACGAGAAATTATATATTTACAAGAAATTTATTCACAGTTGTCCATACCTGTGTTTTGAATGGTTCACCTGTTATCAAAACTTTCAGATGTAAATGACCTATTTTAGAAGAATGAAGAATTTTTAAAACTAATTTAATATCCATGCTTTATATTGCAACTATTTCTTACGCAGGATCAAGTTCAGTATTTTCAATTCTAATAGAATGAAATATTTTTTATTAATTAATGCCATAAACTAGTATTGAGGATTTTTTTAAATTTAATTTAAACACCTTCTTGCTTTAAAAACTATTTGCCAACTAAAGTTAAGCTGCCATCCATAAACGAGCTAAAAGAAAATTTTCTCAAATTGAACGTGTTTTCTTTCTTAGGTCGGCTGGCCTTATCCACCGCCTTCCCTCTTTTTTTTTTAGATGCCGTATATACTCGGCACTTTATGTCAAATCTTACGAGTAATATTTCTGTAAAATATCTTTTGCATTATTTTCTAAAAAAAAAATCAAAATCGTTAAAAAAATATTTGCCTCAAGACTCTTTTGAAAATACTAATTTATTTATTCAGAAAAAATTATTGAGGTTTAGAAAAGGTTTACAAAACAAATTTTGGTTTACAAAGCGTTTAACAAACAAATTTCCGTACAAAATTGGTTGTGTGTAAACCTTTTGTAAACCAAAATTATTTTGTCTGAATACGCCAGTAAAGGTCTTATTGATAAAAAAAATATTTTTGATTTATAAGAGGTTTCTAAAATAGTTTCTCATACAAAATATTTCTTATAAACCTTTTATACAACAACATTATTTTTTAAATTCAATACAGACCAGAGAATGACAAGAAGCACTTAAGAAAAAATATGCTTAAGTATTTACTCCTTATTTTAATAACTGGATATACTCATAATTGTAGCCCAAAAAAATTCGTAAGCTCACATCTTTTTTTTTTTCAAACAACTATGTATGAACTTAGACGTTTCCAACACCTTATCGCTCACCCTTATCCGAAATAAAAATCGAACGTTTTGTTCGCATTAAATATTTCCCATGCATAAAAAATTTTAAGCAAAATTTGCACAAACACTGACACAACAACCACGCAAAAAATGGTGATTACAATTGTAGGGAAAATCTAACACATTTCATTATCGATAAGGGGTGAGTATCTCTTCAACTACAAAAAGAAAAGCACAAGCACATTTCGGGTATTGACTGTCTGTCATACTTATGATTCGTAGTATACTTGGAGTATTTATATTTATTCGGACAAAATAAATATACATACGTTTGATACTAAGAGTATTTTTTGAATATACGCTACCCTATGCATTTCTTTTTATGAAATAAATTAGAAATGTGCCTTGGCTGTTTGAAAACCTCAACTCATTGACTTTTTGAAGAAAAACACAGGTTTTTATGTAAAAAAGTTATTTTATTTTTCATCATAGTCTTCGTTGAGTTTTATACAATTAGTCCAACATTTCTCCAATTTTTTTTTTATCCCTTCCGAAAAATATGATTTGTCGAGGCCATCAATAATAGACATTTGTCTGTGAGATGATTCATCGTTGGAGGCAAATCTCTTTCCGCCGAGCCATTTCTTCAAGTTTGGAAACAAGAAATAATCACTCGGGACTTAATTTGGAGAAAAGAAAAATTGCAGATGGGGGAGCAGTTCGTATCCCAATTTATAGATTTTAGTCATGGAAACTGCACATGAGTTTGTGATCGATTGTCAGCAAACGCGGCACCCATCTTGCGGAAAGCTTTCTCATACCCAAGTGATAATTCAAAATTAAAATAACTGAGCTATGTGAGATGTCTACGGCTTCCAAAATCTCTCTCATTTTCCATCTCCGATAAGTTAAAATCATATCATGAATTGTTTGAATTGTTTCCGATGTAGAGAACTCAACTGGGCGCGCTGATCATTCGGCTTGTTGTACGGCCAAAGTGAAAGTTAGTAAACCACTTTTTTTACCATTGAAATCGATGGTGAAGAATCCCCATAATATTTACCAAGATTAGCTTTGGTTTGAGTGATGGTTTTTTCCGCAAAAATTAATACTAAATGAGCACATAGAAGTCAATTTTTATATTTTCTTTTAAAAACGCGCGATAGTGTGCTATAAACGGCTGCCAAACACAAACAAAATAATGCAAATTTTTCAATTTTAGACAAGAATCAACTGACAGCTGCCTTTTTACAGGAGCAGTGTGGGCATTTCAATTAAGAGGCGGGAAATTCAAAAAAACACTTAGTTAATGACCCTCCCTCGTAGCTAGGAATTAAAACTTACGGTAAATATAACATTTAAGCAACTGATATTATGACTCAAATTCTTCTAGTAAAATTTGCAACAAAAAAATCGATAGTAAACTGATACTTTGTAATTTTTACGAGTAAAGTGATATTTAGTTAGAAATGTTTTTAGCACAGTCGTGAATTATTAAATCGCACTTTCCATCCCTGTGAGGCAATTAGTTGAACACTATTTTACCAGTTCACTTTTCTGGCAGCACTGGTGCTTGAAGTGCTTGCAAATAAAATACTTCTGTATATAGCCATATGTAGCCGAATAAATACTCAGAGTATTTTTATACTCACATATATGTAAGTATGCGTATGATTTCAGCAGATATACACTGTGCATACATTTTACTTGTGGTCGTTTGTGCTACGAATTCATATTTAATTTAAGCTTGATAAGTATGGTGTTTTTTTATATAGCTGTATTTATTTCGTTGATAGAACCAGCACTCAAGGGATAACCCCTACTCATGTAACGCATTGTGCTAGAACTAAGAAAATAGGTTATGGGAGATGTGCGATTGCTTTACGTGAGTACCTGCCATTACGGCCTAATCTCACGTGTGCCAAAGCACTGGGTGTGGGTTAGACGGCAGACCAACGCCCCCATGCACCCTATTAGAATGAACCTATGGCCCACTCCATAAGGCACATAGGTTGCAATCTTTGAATATAGTTATCCCTGTACTATATTCAATTACCTTGCTGAGGTAATTTGAGCTATCTAAACTCTGCTGCTATGTCCGTGCCCATAGCAGCTTCTGTTGAATGGCAACAGCACCTAGAATAGTGTCTGGCTGACCGCGTCAGGCCAACCACTAGTATTTACTTCACACTGGGAAGCCAAGACTATTCTCCCAGCGATTTTGGTAGCAACCACAGCCACCACGTTAATTCTCCGGCTTCCACGCCAAGGTGTTGTGTATACACCCATAGCGAGGTCCCCATGAGAATTCCTCAACCATTGCCGGCACAGCTCAACCACTCATCCGAGATGAACCCATGCCTGTGTCGCCAAATAAACAGTGCCTACTGCACACATACCAAAATCATCCTTTTAACCCCGTGAGGTAGGACGAACTCGGCATTTTAGCAAAGGAAACTGACAACCGCAATGCATTTATCTCTAAGCAGCCCAGCTGTCGGGCCAGCGGCACCCGTGGCACCACAAGTAGCCTCTGGTTAGACCTCGAAGTTTCACCACAAGGGCTTCACCTCTATCGTCTTTTGAACTCAGGGGCAGTTCTAGGTGACGCTGCACCTAGCTGACAACAACGGGCGTACAATATTTGTTTTCCTTTTATAAATATGTGCACATCCGTTACTCTGTTTATATTCAGAGATTGGGTAGTAACACATAAGTTTTACGGGTAATGAGCCAAAGGTCCGCCAGCGGAAAAAGCTACATTACCCTAGCTGGGGCCCCGGGATTGCCACACCCGTAGTCTACAGAATTAATCCATACACTCCCCTGGGGGTAGGTTATGGGAGAGGAGGATAGAGAAAGTAGTGTCTGTGGACATTCGATTTAAACTTTCTCACGCTGGTAGTGACAGGAAAGACTTTCGAACGATGCAGCTAAAAAAAAGGAATTCTCTCTCAATCGACCACAAAGGCATGTGCTCTGAAGGAGGCACGTGTTGTGCGTAAAAATTTGTGGGTTTCAGGAACAACCTACCTAATTTCATTAGAACATATTCCGTTGTAGTAACGATAGAACAAGAAAATGCACCCCATATTGCGTCGATGCTCCAATGAATTAATAGAGTTGGATACCCTACTGTCACCGATGAGCTTCTTCTTCTTCTTTGAAGCACCGGCCCATACTTAAACCTAAATTTTTGTCATTCTCTTATTCATACTTGAGGAATAAATCCCTTCCAAAGAATTTGTTTAAGGAGGTTAAATTCGTACTCAGGTCGTGTGTCAAATGGTAGAAAAGTACTATGGTAAAAAAAAATATTTGCCTGTGGGAAAAAAATTTCATTTTTCTGCTGTGACAAATGATTTTTTTTTTGACAATATAAAATTTTGACAAATTCCCTTTAGCATAGAAAGAAGCTGATGAAAAAATTGGTGCGGCGGCGAACCAAAACCTTTGAATACAAGCCGCCGGCCACCAACAAATTTTTAAAAGGACATTTTCATATAAAACAATGTTCTTGTAGCAAAAACATGCAACATTTTTCGCAAATCAAAATAAATAATGATTTTTTTCACAGTCTAATTGCATTTAAAGAACGTAAAAATCTATGTATTGGGCGACGGCTCGACGGCCATGCTTCTGATTTGCTGCTTGTCAAAAATGTATCTGTTGTGTTAAAAAATGAAATTGTATTCACCTTAGAAGTGTGTCAAAAATTTACTAACACTAGTACTTTGCTACCGTTTGGCACAGGCCCTTAATCACAAAAAAATTTGTCCTAAGATTTTGGTTTTTATTTTCCTTTTCAATAATGAGAAAATTATTTTTTTTTCATGTTGCACAATGTAATTTAAGCTGCTTAAACATTTTTACTTATTTTTCATTCGTACCCTATTAATAGCGCATTATTTGTATATAATCCTTATTTTACCGGAAGAATTATGTGATCCCTTATATTTTATGCATAAATGTGATGGTTTATTTTAATATTTTTCTTACTTCACAGTTTCCACAATAGACTTATTTCGTATTGTTGCAATAACTATTTTTCTAAAAAACCGAGTGGCATACATTTAAACGGCCAAACAAATAAACTATTCTTCTCGCTGCAACATCTAGTCTAACAAAATGAAACAGTTTTAAGCAAGTTTTACTTTTCATTCAGGACTAAAGTAAATGAAAAGAAAATTCATTGCTAGAAATGAAAATAAACGGATGTAAGTGTGAAACAGTTCATCAAAGGTGAGCGTGACTGTTTCTTTCTCTCGTGATAGGGATATTTTTATATGCAACCTTCAATATTCGATGAAATGTAAAAAAATTAAATACATGAGTACGTACGTAGTGTTACATGTGTTTACACGGCTGCCAGATGTGACGATTTATCGTCATTTTGACGATTTTTGGTGCCGAAAATAGCAAAATGACGATTTGACGATTTTTTCCTTAAAATTGACGATTTTTTAGAAGTCCAAATATTGCAGTTCTTTATAAAAAAGCGACTATTTCAATTCATGTATTAGTTACCTTGTAAAAGATTTTAGTGTAATTTTGTCCACTCTTTATTTTATATTCATACTCTGTAAATTAATATTGTAAAAAAAAAATAAATATGAAAAGTCCAAGTTCCTATAAAAAATTTCGGATACCAAGACTTGGACATAACTTGGCAATATTTTTCATAATTTTACCACTGAGAGGAAAAAGTTATAAGTGGTTAAAATGGACAATGGTTTCAATTTCCCAATAAACATGTAAAATAAAACATATGTATACAATAGGGCATTTCGATTTTATTCTGCAAAAATCGTATAGCAAAAAAGTAAGCTACACAAAATTTTGAAAAAATTCTCCGAAAAAACCACGTGACTAAAATCAATCCCTATATTGCGCCTCTCGACATGAAAATGTATTTCCTCTTTCTTAAAATATTTTTTTTAAATTACAATTTTTTCAAATAACAAAAATTAAAAATTTTAAAAACCCCCGACTTTTTTCAGAAAAGATGTTATATCTTCTAAACGGCTGGACCGATTTTCTTCAAACATAGCTAAGAACCCTTTCGATCAAGTCATCTTTCAAACAGAAAAAACTAAATGAAAATCGGTCCTGCCGTTTGGCTGGTACACAGATACACAGATACGCAGACACACAGACACACACTACAAACTTATAACACCGCTTTTTTAGTCGGGTGTTAAAAAATGTATATACTGAAATAAATGCTGCTAAATTCGAACCATTCTCCACGTACTTCCTGTTTTTAATTTTTTCGCTTGCTACCTTCTTAGACTTATACATAATATTTGGTTCCCCATTTTCATCTTTAAAGTCAATGTCTTCAAATAAGGCAGGCAGTGGACAAACAAGAAGCTCACGAAGAGGAAATAAATTTCATATCTAGATGCGCGGTATAGGGTTTGATTTTACACCCATGGTTTCTTTGCAAAATTTTCTTAGAACTATTTTATAGAAATCGAATTTTTTGTATTTTTCAATAGAAGAAATCTAATGTATCGAAAAATGTAAAAATCACCATTTCAAAAAAATAATGAGTTAGGGCATTTCTATATTAAGGTAGCGATATGTAGAGTTTGTTTTTACTATACGACTTTTAAAATTTTTATATTTATTTTGATTTGTCCGATTTTTTGACGATTTTTCGAGTATAAAATGACGACGATCGGGATTTCGACAATTTTTGGATAATTTTATCTGGCAGCCCTGTGTACGTACGTGAGTGTAAAAGAGTTTGTTAAGTTTGAGCGTGACATTACATTCTTTCGTGACAGGTATATTTGGACTTACATATATTTACAGTATAAATGTTTAATTCTACCCTTGTGGGTAAAAATACTGTGTAACAGTTAACCACGCAAAGTTATTTAGATTAGTGTTACTTGCCATCACGCTACCATCTCTAATGCCAGCATTCATATATACAAACTGATGCACCCAGTATCTACAACCACATAGAAATTATTCGGTTGTAGAAAAAAATTAATAATTCCATTGTTCGTCGCTGCTGTTTTTGTTAAATGTACTCAACACTTATTTTCCTGTATTATGAATGGGAAGTATAAAAAATCAAACTAAGCTGAGAAACTCTTTATAAAGTTTTTTTTATGGTTGCTTTTCCTTTTTTTATTGAAGAAAACAATAAGAAATTGTAAAAAGTAAAGTAAAGCTTCAATATTTTCGTTTTTGAGTTTCTTTTTTGCTTTTAATAATATTTTTAAGCACCAACAAAATTTATTTTGTTTCTTCTTAACCGTGTTTGTAGTTCTAACTGATTTAATGTTTTGAAAAAATATGAAAGAATTGATAAGTCCTTAAAATAGCATATAAAAAATTCTCTATAAAAAATAATAAAAATTTTATTTCTCGTTAATTAAGAAAGCTTAATTATAGGTGATAAAACAAAAAAAAAAAAAACAATTGTAAATATTCTGCCAAATATTAGTAGAACGCAAAAACTTGCTGTTTTCGAAGGCATTCATCCTCCGCGTGCTCCACTGTGCGTGGTGCACACGAATACAAATTTTTCACTGCAAATAGAATACACGAATTATTTTTATTTAACCTATTATAATTTATTGAAACATTTTTTGCAATGAAAGCTCATAAATAATTTGCAACAGTCTTACCATTGTTATTTGTTTCTTATTAATCTTGCACTTGCCTGGAAATTTTCCTATTTTTTGCTTTTTTGAGCTATACAATTCAATTCTGTCATATTTCATGCAAAATTGTATATGTCACAGTTCTTTAACATTTACTTCTTTCTAAATTTATTTATAAAATCAATTGTTCAATTTTATTTTACATCACCCACAAATAACTTGGTAATCCAATGTGCTTTTTGAAGTTTCTATTAAATTGTCAAACGCTTTTTGGTACAAACAAGATTATTTCTGTCGAAAGTTTTAAAAACATATGAAGCATTCATAATGATGCCTTTTAAATTGAAGATGTACATATACATATCGTTACCTTAACATAGAAAGGTCCTAACTTATTATTTTTTTAAATTCGAGTATTTTGCATATTTTTATAGAAGAACATCATCGAAAAATTTAAAAATTTCTATTTAAAAAAAAATAATCAGGGCAATCATGAATAAAATTGCGCGAGAAATTTCTCTCTTTTCCAGTGAGGAATTTTTGTTTTTCCTATTACTTGTTATTGTTTAAAATTATTCCCCGAGATAAATTTCTTGCGGAATTTTATTCATTTAGATTGTCCTGAATGAGTTAGGGCCTTTCTACATTAAGGTAACAATATACAAATGTACATTCATTCATACGAGTACGTACATGCAGAAGTAATATTATACATAAACAGAAAAAAATATTAAAAATATAACCAAGTCAATTCAAACAATTATTTCAATTACTTTTATTCATCAAGAACATCTTATTTATTCTAATAGAATTACCCAGTTGGAATTTAAAGTAATTAAAGAATAATATATAATTAAATGCATGCAAAAATTTAATATGTAGCTGGTTAGCCTTGAAATTGACTGTCATACTGTAAGGAGGTTAAAACAGGACTAAAAGAGGTATTTAAAATAAAAGTTGATACTTTAGTATCACAACGGTAACGCTGCACGTCGAAGCTAATAAAAAAACACACAGAAAAAACTAAATTTCGTTTTCAGTAACCAAATTCATGGAATCAGTAAAGTTTTTGTGTGAATGCGGACCTACAAAGAAATTTGTAGATTCTGATAACAATTTTGTAAAAATTTAACTGAAAAAAAATTTTTATTTTTAGTTAACTTATTATGGCATTAGAGAAAAAAGTTAACTGAAACTCAAAATATTTTCAGTCAAATTTATTAATAGGAACAGAAAAACATTTTTGCAGATTTTTTTTTTATTATTCAGCAATTTTTTTTTATAATTTACAAAGACATTCACTAAAATTTTTCGTATTATCAGAAAATAAATTAACTAACCCCCCGTTGTCACATGCCAGTAGTTACTTGCAAGTAGTGTATATGTATTACTAATGTATTACTAACGAAAATCAGGAGAAATGTAATATAAAAAAAATTTTGAGTGGCTACACAGCACAGTGCAAGTTAAAATGTCGTCAAGAAGTAAAGTTCTAGCTAACAGCGTTACTTCAACTGCTAGTGCAGTGTTGCCATAAAGTCAATATTGAACTTTAATTGTATTGTTAATATATTTCTTTTATTAAAACATGAAATTTATGTTCAAATTTAGCTCTAAAATGAGTATTTATGCCATTTCCCAATATCCTTTTTATATATACATAAAATCAGCTATAATACTAATACAAAATTAATTAAATAACTCTCTACTCGGCAACACTGTTTTCCGTTTTGTCACTTTACTTGCGACAAGTGTGAAAATTAACTTGCTTCAAAAATTCATTGCAAGCTGACTCGCAAGTGGCAAAAGTGTGGCTGTGTTAGTAAAAAATGTGAGTGTATTCAGTTTTTTTCACTTGCACTTGCATGTGGCAAGTGAATCAAATAAAATGCTCAACTACTGTTTTTTACTTTAAAAAATTGGCTTGTTTTTATGGTCAAGCATTTCGTTCCCGCTTTTGGAACTCGTCAGTAGACTTCAACCCAAAAAATTTTTGAATTTAGCTAACAAACTCCGTATGTTTATAGTGAGACCCTTAAAACTATATTGAGAATCACAATATACAAACATAATAAGTTTGAAAACCGCAAACAATAATGTTAAAAAAAAATAAAATGTTTTTTATATCTATAAAATAATTTGTAGGAAAAATTTAAAAAAATCAGACAAATTTTTTTACAGTATGTAAAAATAAATTTAACTGAAAATAACAAATTTAAATATAAAAAAAATAAATCCAACATTTCTTTTGTACAAATTTTACTTAATATAGATAATTTTCATTCTATACAGTTTTTTTACATAAAATAAAATTGGAACAAATAATTTACTGGAACAGTAAAAAATATTTACTGAAACTAGATTATATTTCAAAACACACGTTTGCTTGAAAATTTTTTGGGATTAATTTCTTCTGTGCAGTTCTCAATTTTATGTATAAATTATACATAATTATAATGCCTGCCTAAGATTCGCATATACTCCAAAAAGCTAGCAAAAGGCAAGGGTAGTTTTTATACCTAAGCCTGACAAGGCGAGTTGTGTGACTCCAAAGGCTTACAGACCAATAAGTCTTGCTTCCTTACTGTTACAGACCATGGAGATAGAAGATAATCTGAGATTTAGACAACATGCGTTTCTCAAAGGAAGGTCAGTATAAACGGCTCTTCACAGAATAGTTAAATACATCGAAAAAGCTTTCAATGCCAAGTTGTATACGCTAGGCGTTTGCATTAACATTGAAGACGCTTTCTTTCAACAATATGAGTAGCGACAACCTTATCTAATCCTTAGTACAGTCTAAGTTGACCAATCAATAATTGATTGGGTAAACTTTATGTTGGGTAAGCTGCGGTATGCGCATTCTAAACATTATGAACAGGGTGCGACGTGGAACGCCTCAAGGAGGAATAATTTCACCCCTTCTTATGAGCCTTACTGCTATGTGGACGATGTCATGACACTTCTAAGGGGCAAAGACCTTAAGCTAAAAGTACATTACACGCGTCAATTAGTCTACAAGTACCGTGCGTTTGTAATTTTTACCGCATGAAAATTTGCGGGTTATACAACACGTGTTATAAAAGCCTTTTCTATCAGCTTTTTTTTACTTATTTTTACATTGAAAATGGACTTGATACATTTTTAAATCCTTTTTTAATCAAATTCTGTATGATTTTCAAACTCTTACATAAGTTTTTACTCCATGATTCTAATTTTTTTTTTAATTTTTTCTGATTTATTGTCGGCTGATTAGTTGTTAGGAAGTACAACACTAAAATTGTAGAGAAATTTCAACGAAAGTACTGCGTAGGTATAAGTGGTGATATGACAACTACATCCATCGGGGCATTGGAGACCATTATTTATGTCCAACCTATAAACATTCGAATTAAGTACGAAGCAGCACTGAACGTATACGACCAGACTTTGGAAATGTCCGACATGACACTAGGTTTATAACAGAATGCGCGACATTGATACCAAAAAGACACACCTGGGTCAGTTGAACCCTAGAACAACCACCAGTGGAAATTTGCTGCTACACAGAAAAAACAGAATGAGCTAAACGCAATGTTCAGAAAAGGTCAAGCTGAATGCTTGTAGGCACATCTAGTACGTCTCTTTAGAGGTGCATTCAAAAACAGATAAAACGGGAAATATTTGTGTGTTTGTTATATTTTTTGTTTTTGATCAAATTGGTACAAAAAAAGTCTACTCAGTTTCTATCTGGATGCGAACGAAGTTGCAGCGAAATTCTAGTATTAAATAAAAATTGTTTACAGAAACAAAAATTAGCAATTTTTTGGTAATTTTTTATTGGCTTGTCGATCTTTTCAAATCCATCTTTATACGACTGTCGATCTGGCATCCCGATACGGAATTGAAATCAATTTCCATCGAATTAGATTTCTCTAACAAGCCTATTTATGCAAGGGCGTATGATGATTATAGATTTGATAATATTAAGTATACGCATCGCAAAAAAAACACTGCCAAGTCACACAAGCTCTATAGGAAATTTTCCCCTTTCTTTGGTCAAAACTAAAAAACTTAACTTAATATACCTAAAACATAAAAGGCTAAAAGTGTCTGTATATATACATTGTGTGATATATTGACAACATGATGTGTCTTGGAAACCTTAAGAGGCAAGCAATATCTTGAAATTTTCAAAAAACCTTAAACTACACAGAAAAAACTAAATTTCGTTTACAGTAACCAAATTCATTGAATCAGTAAATATTTTGTGTGATGCGGACGCACAAAGAAATTTGTAGATTCTGATAACAATTTTGTAAAAATTTAACTGGAAAAAAAATTTTATTTTTAGTTAACTGATTATGGCATTAGAGAAAAAAGTTAACTGAAACTCAAAATATTTTCATTCAAATTTATTAACAGGAACAGAAAAACATTTTTGGGCGATTTTTTTTTGTATTATTCAGCAATTTTTTTTTTATAATTTACAAACACATTCACTAAAATTTTTCGTATTATCAGAAAATAAATTAACTAAATCAATAACAATTTTTACCAATTAAAAAAAAATAAATTAGTAAAAGTTTTATTTGAAAAAAATAACTGAATCAAATAAAATGCTCAACTACTGTTTTTTACTTTAAAAAATTGGCTTGTTTTTATGGTTAAGCATTTCGTTCCCGCTTTTGGAACTCGTCAGTAGACTTCAACCCAAAAAATTTTTGAATTTAGCTAACAAACTCCGTATGTTTATAGTGAGACCCTTAAAACTATATTGCGAATCACAATATACAAACATAATAAGTTTGAAAACCGCAAACAATAATGTTTAAAAAAAATAAAATGGTTTTTACATTTATAAAATAATTTGTAGAAAAAATTTAAAAAAATCAGACAATTTTTTTTACAGTATATAAAAATAAATTTAACTGAAAATAAAAAATTTAAATATAAAAAAAATAAATCTAATTTTTTTTTTAAATTTTACTTTATATAGATAATTTTTATTCTATACAGAATTTTTTTACATAAAATAAAATTGGAACAAATAATTTACTGAAACAGTAAAAAATATTTACTGAAACTAAATTATATTTCAAAAGACACGTTTGCTTGAAAATTTTTTTGGGAATAATTTTTCCTGTGTAGAAAATCCCAAAACAAAAAAACAAAGCCGAAATAAAATAAATTGCTAAAAACAATTACCAAAAATAAAATAAATTTCTAAATGGAAAAAAATTACCAAAAGTAAAAAAGTTTACAAAAAACTAAAAAATCGCAAAAAAAATGCCGAAACGAAAAAAATTGCCAAAATTGTAAAAAACAAAAAATTGTACGAAAACAAAAAAAAAATCCAAAAACCGAAAAAAAGCCAAAACGAAAAAAACGCCAAAACGAAAATAAAACGCCAAAACTAAAAAGGCATTAATTAAAAAAAAAAAGGAAACGAGTGATGTATGGAACCCTTCATGTGCGACTCAAAGTCGCTTTTTACTGAATTGATTTACCTTCTTCTTCATATTATTTTGCCAAAAAAAATCATTGACTAAACAATACGCGCAATATCACTTAAGGCTCAGTTAGCCGACTGTAATGTAATATAACTGCAACAGTAAGAAACATCTTATCGATTTTGTTATGTGAAAAGTAATGAAAATTGTTATAGAGATGTAATGTAACGTAACCTACTTTTCATATAAAAATATCAATCAGCTGTTTTCTACGTTACAGTTACATTACATTACAGTCGGCTAACTGAGCCTTTATTTATCAAATACTGCTTGTGGTTGCCACAATTATAATTTTACATCAAGAGCAATTGAAGTTTTAAGTTTCGTTACAAGAATAATCACTTTTATTTAAGTATAAGAAGATTATTATTTAATATATACGATTGCCTGTCTGTATGTATGTATGTACATGTACATATGTATATTTACTGTCCACAGTACACAAATACAAACACACTAATTCCATTAATGACATCCCTTTATATGTACAGTAATAAAGAAAGTATTTTATTTGAGTATAAGGAAGGATATGTAAACATTCAGTAGAATATTTGTTAAATAAAAATGCTACAGAAATCTTTTGAATGCAAATAAACCCAAAGATTTCTCAACGAACAGCTTAAGCACGTAATGCCAACTATTTTACGATCACATCCCTAAATTCACATTGATTATGTCTCTAAAAAAAAATCATTCAAAGCAATACTTAACGCTTCGATTCGTTTGTCCATTTGCTAGTTAAATTCAGGCAGACTCATTCAAAAAGAACATCCATACAGACACTCAATCACAAACTCTTGCTAATCGAGTTATCTATTACATCTATTCTACAGTAAATGCTTTGATGTAACCAAGTGGCATAAGATAAAGTTTATATGCATTTTGCAATGTTTTATTTTATTTTTTTTTTGTGATGATGATGATGCAAATATACATGTGATAATGTGAAAAAATACATGTTTCATAAAAAAAGCAATTTACACTCATACAAGTAGAATTGAGAAAAAGAGTTTCAGAAATATCAAAAAATAAATTTCTTATAACAGCATTCGTTATGTTATCTCTAAAATCCTTGTTATCCTTTCTCCTAGTCATACTCCTTTAATTTTATTTATATTCTTTTAAAGTATTAAAGCATTTTTACTTATTTATATCGAGCCATAACTGCCAAAAAAGCTTAACCGACACATTTTTTGAACCTCGTCTTTTTGATGAAAATCGATTATATATAATATTAACTAATATTTTTATTTAAAAATAAAACCATTTCGCAAATTATGTAGCTTAAGCTTTTTTGGCGGTTATGGCACGAAATATTTTTTTTAAGGAAAGTGTGTGTTATTCCCTTTAAAGTACTTTAGGCATTGAAGACAATTTTAGTGTCCGATCTAACCTAACTTCGCTTCTTAAAAACGTAAAATATAATTTCCGTCCATAAATTTATAGTAAAGCCTCTGTTCAAATCTCGTGCGAAATGCTGTCAAACTACATGTAAAAGTATTTGGTATGAAATAATTGCGAAATAACTGCGCAAAAGTAGTACTCTGCTCTTATTGCAAAAAACAAGTAATATCCATCTGGCAGCATATTTTACCATGCAAAATGAATCTGGCATCATTTTAGTTTCAGCTGCAAAACAACATAAGCAGTACTTTTTTCGAACTGAGTTTTAACAATAATGCATACTTTCAAGCAATAAAATTGGGAAATTTATTTAAAAAAAAAACCGCGAGTTGGGCTACATTTAGTATATGTCAAATTCTTCACGCGAAATAATCAATGTCACGGAAAATTTTTCACAACTTCGAACAGAGTACCAGTCTTAAAAGCAAAAATTGAAGCGAAGCCGGGAACAACTTTGCAAAAGAAAAATTTTGCAAACCTCAACTAGACCCGACAACTTTAAACAACATTACCACTATTACGAAGAAGGAGTAGCAAATCTTCTTATTGTTTTTATATCTTTCATATTATGGTGGTTATTGAAAATTTTTTATGTAAAAATGCATAACACGTGATTAGACGCTTCTTTTTCAGACATTATTGCTGTGTATTCTGATATAAATAAAAAATAATAACATATTACTCTATTTGATATTCATATTATATATTTTTTTTATATTTTGTGGTAATAAATATTTATTCCTTTGAGAAAAAAAATTGCAAAAAAAAACTTTAATTTATGGAAAAATTGCTTAAAAAACAATAACGATGCATATTAAAATAAAAGTAACTAAAATAAAGTCAGTAAAGTTCGACTTTGACTCGCACACGAAGGGTTTCGTATCGAAACTATATATCGCTCATTTACCCAAACAATGTCATAACTCAAAAAACCAGTTTGCCAGAAAACGAGTTTGAAGTTTTAAATTTACGCCCAAATGAATGGAAAAATAAAATTTTATATTTTTTCCAAGAGTTGAATGAATCAGATATGTATTTATTTATGTAAAATTTGTACATAATATGAAGAACGATATGAGGATTAATTCTGCATCAGTAACTTAAAAACTCCACTTTTTGAGTTATGACATTTTTTGAATAAATGAGCAAATAAGAAATTTAGCCTACATAATCCAATATCTTAGCTGATTAGATTTAATTGAACTATAGTGAATTTTAATCAGAAATAATTTCTTATTCGGGTTTAAGTTCAGTAATTTCAATTCTTATTGAATGAAATATTTTTATTAATTAATGTGAGTTTCTAAAAAAATTACGGTAAATAACTGATGTAAATAACAATATCTACCCCAATAGATAGACTAGGGTGCTGATGAAGTGCAAAATATCGGTATTTCCCCCAGCTAATAAAAAGTCTAGTTTAATATTTCTTCTCTTCTTTAGAAACTCGCATTAATTAATAAAAATAATTCATTCAATAGGATTTGAAATTATTGAACTTAAGCCCGAATAAGAAATTATTTCTGATTAAAATTCATTATAGTTAAATTAAATTTAATCAGCTAAGATATTCTTTTTTTTTAACTAAAATTTTTAAGGATTTTTGGTGTTTTTTAGTTTTGAGACTTTTTTTAGTTTTGGCGTTTATTTTCGTTTTTTTTTTTTTGTTTTTAGTGTTTTTATAGATTTGGTACTTTTTTTTTCATTTTGGCTTTTTTTTGTGATTTCTTTTTGTTTTAGCGATTTTTTTTGCGCTGTTTTTGATTTTGAGATTTTTTCGGTTGTTGACGATTTTTTTCGTTTTGGCAACTTTGTCGAATATTTTCGTTTTGACGTTTTTTTTTTTTTGATGATTTATTTTTAGTTTTAGCGCTTTTTTTGAGATTTTTTTGGTTGTTGGCAATTTTTTTCGTTATAGCAATTTTGATGGTTCTTGACGATTTTTTTAGTTTTGGCGATTTTTTTGCTTTCGGGTTTTTTTCGTTTTGTGTTTTTTTTTAGCTTTTGGTGTTTTTTTAACTTTGTGCTTTTTTTTGCTTCGGCATTTTTCGTTTTTTTGCGATTTTTTTTAGTTTTAGCGTTGTTTTCGTTTTGGCGTTTTTTTAATTTGGCAATTTTTTTTAATTTTGGATTTTTTTTTTTGAGTTTAAACGATTTTCTACTTTTGGCGATTTGTCTTAGCTTTAGCGTTTTATTCGCTGTTAGGTTTTTTCGTCTTTTTTAGCTGTTGTGTTTTTGTTGCTTCGGCGTTTTTTTTTTATGTGTTTTGCTTTGCGATTTATATTAGTTTAGGCGTTCTTTTAGTTTAGCGATTTTTTTTCGCTTTGACCTTTTTATAGGTTTTTGACGATTTTTTTTGTTTACGCGATTTGTAAATTTTGGCGATTTTTGAGCTTTAGCGTTTTTGAAAACTTCAAGAGTTTGCGTCTTATATATTCCAATTTGCAGCCAGTTGTCAAAATTACATTAACTGATAGAATACATTTTAGTTCAGATTTTTTAATTTCAGTGTTAATTTGTGTAGTCTGTATAAAAATACATTAACTTTGAAAATTTAAAGTGTCTATATGTATTTGTCTGTCCTCTTCAGAACAACCTTTAATTTTTAACTGCTGTAGCGGCCAAAGTTTTACATAATCTGTGAAAATTTCAAGTCCGTTGCTCCTACGGTTCTGGAGAAAACAGCCTGCAACGGATAGACATACCTACGGATATCGTACCTTTGGAACCTTTAAAATGATTAATAGCTAAATTAACTTTTCTTCTGGGTAAATAGAATGATAACTTGCTAAATTGGCATCACTGATGTGTAAACATATCTGTATATTGTTGCTTAATATAAAACTCTTTATTTTTATTTTTTGCTCTATATCACACATGCATATATTGATATACACACATACATTTATCGCTGTTCAATAAAACTGTCAATTTTTTGTCATATACTTTCTACACAAGAATTTATAAAACATAAAAGTGGTTGACAAATATTGACTTTACTCTTGAATGCACTTGTCACGTCGTCAACCAGCCAAACAAATAAACAAACAAACAAACAAACAAAAAAAAAAATCAACACAACCACACCACTGCTATTTTCTGTTAGTTCTGTCAGTCTATTTAACACTTTAAGTTTTTTCTAAATGCGATTTTTAACGGGTCTATAGACAAGCGCCAAATTTAAGTGCCTGTGTGCGCTATGGGGTTTAATACTAAAACGACATACATATATACATTATACATACATACAAGCCATTTTTATACACACACATGCTTCAATCACACATACTTACATACATACATATATATATATATATATATTTTTTTTGCCATCTTAAGAGAATAATGACTTAAGTTAAAGAAACAATTCAATAGCTAACAATAACTTTAAAGTGATGCGCTGAAGGTATCTCGACGAAAGACAAAATAACATAATATGCATTTTTTAGTTTACGTAATTTTTGCTGTAACTTTCAGTTGTTTGCTAATAGTTGTGCTTAGCAGAATTTAATGTGAGTTTAAATGAGATTTTTTTACATGAGTTTTGCAGAAAGAAATTAATTTAAAAGGCTTTGTTTGATCTTCGGAAAGAGAAATAAATAAATAAACCAAAAAATAAAATGATATTAAAATGGAAAAACTAAAATACATACGTATATATACATAAACATTATTGGTTACAAAACTATTCACTCGTATCAATTGTCAGCAAAGGGGACAAAGTTTGTTCAGACATCAACTTTTCGAAAAATTAAATTACATAATACAACACGAAAAAATTATGCATTTCTGGCAAATGATTCTGTTGGAGGAGACCAAAATAAAGTACATATATGCTGCTGTGAAGAGGGGCTAAAGTTCCCCCCCTTTGGCCTTCTTCTTTACATTTGAGGTGTTGGGTATGTTCAGCAAATTTGTTGTTGTTGGCCTTACTTCAAGCCTGACTTTGTTTGCTTCTCTTCGTTGAATCATTGAAGAATTTGTATGAAAAGCAAAAATAGCATTTTAAATTGTTTTTTTTTAATTATTTCAGTTTTCATATATGTATGTAAATATCACTTTGGAGTTTGAACAATTAGGGCTTTTATTGATATTATTTATTAAAAATTTTAAAGCAAATTAATTTACGAAATTAGTTCATTAAAATTTGAAATTTTATTCCTTTCTACTGCTAATGTACGTTTTTTTTTATTTTTCTATATATTTATTTATATATATTGTTTATTTTGTATTTCAATATTCATTCATGTAGATATGTATGTATGTATGTATGTATATTAAACAAATAAAATGAAAAAGTAAAAAATCGGTTTAAAAGTACAAAAACATTTGAACATCTAAAAATCGTCGAAATTATGTTAAAGTTTTCAAATCGTTTATGTAAAATCGTCAAATCTGGCAGCTTGCGTATGATAACTTTTTATCAATTATTAAATAATAATCATACGTTCGCGTATCCAATAATATACATACACACATACATACATACATACACATTTCCATGCATGGGCAATGTGCGTGTAAAAGTAATTGATTTGCAGAAATGAAATTATATTATTTTTCATTACGGTTTTTATTTATGTAAATTAATTGTTGTTCTTGTTGACAGCAGCATTTATTTACTGTGTGTGTGTGTGTGTGTGTGCAGTTAAACGTGTGTACATATTCACATGTGAGTAGTGTGTTTTCATTTACACTCTATTAAGCACCACTCTCAGAGAATACCTGTAAAAGTGTTTCGTTGTTCTTAGTATTCTTTATTGTAATTGTGTTTGTGATATGCAGTGGTTAAAAAAAGCCTATATATCAATATCACTCATGTCAACTGTCAATCTTTATAAATTGCAAATTTAAGTAGTAAGTTTGTGTGTATATACTTACACACACACTTACATACCTACGTTAAAAATAACATCAAGAGATTACAAGCGTGCAACGAGTAAAAAAAGTATTTGTAATAAAATACATGAATATTTTGAAATGACTGATTGAAGCTGTTTTATTTCAATTAACATGTGTTTCTCGGTGTATTATTATTAAAAAGGGCCAATAAAGCTTAGTACTCATGACTTTATTTCAGTGTGCTGACGAAATATTCTTCAATATTCCGCTTTTTAATCGAACATGTCCCGCTTTATTCAAAAACCATCTGGTCACGTTAGTGATGCACAGCGTTGCCATAATATTTTTGTGGAAAACTGAAAATTTAGAATAAAAAAAATAATCTTCATGTGAAAAAACTGCTCATAAAAAATTCTTTAGGATTTTGTATATTTTTGGTGGGAGGGGGTGTCAACCATACGTCTATACCTGATATATTTTTATATCATGACTTGATAATGTTTTTCAAGTAGTTACGTTTTACCATCTCGAAAGCTTCATCGGCATCAGTTAAGAAAATATGGCTCTACAAATTTATAAAGTTTTCAATTAATTAAAATGAAAGTGTTTTAGTTGCACTATGGGGTATTTCGCATTAAATTATACAGGGGAATTCCGAATCAACCTAAAAAAGTAAGTGGATTAAAAATTCAATGAATAAAGTAACTAAAATGTTTGCTCTTGTTTTTTAAGATTTTGTTTTATTTGAAGTGCACAATGATTTATTTATTTTACAATTGCTTAACCAAAATAAAATTTTGCTTTTTTCTGTGAATTATTGAAATTTTGCTAAGAGAGTTCTGAAAAAATATTTAAGGCCTCAAATTCTATGGGGTCTATCCTTTAATTTGGTATATATGTATTTCGTCGTGTTTTATCTCAATCTATAAGGCATCGAATTATTTCAATGAAGAAAATTTTTTTTCTTTTTCAATAATACAAGGCGAATTAATATTAATAAATGAAGTGCTATGTCCGTATGAACCTAATTTGCAAACAATAACACCAAATTCCATAAAGAAAAACATAAATTTCGTGTGAATTCTCTGTTGCTGTTTGAAAAAGTACTAATAAACCTTCACTAGTATATTAAGCAAAATGGGTAAAAAAAACTATGGCTTCAGATATCGGAACTTAAATAATAAACTTGAGATAAAGTAAAAATTAAAAACTGCACGATTTATAGAAAAACTTATTTTTAAGCAAAAAACTGCAAAACTGTTCTATGCTTAAAATAAATTCAGCGTGGTGCGATTTTGACTCGCACACGAAGGATTCCGTACGAACACTAGATATATAATTCAATACGAACTTTATCCTATATAATAAATAGTTTTGATTTATTTTTTCGTTTTTGAGTTTTTTCGGTTTTTGGCACTTTTTTCCCCGGTTTTGTCGATTTTTTGGTTTTTGGCGTTCTTTTATTTTGGCAATTTTTTTTTCATTTTTCATTTTGGCGATTTTTTTATTTAGAAGATTTTTTCAGTTTTGGCGCCTTTTTCGCGTTTTGGCGTTTTTTCGGTTTTTGGCGTTTTTTTGCAATTTGGCTGTTTTTTTTTAATTATGGCGATTTTTTTCATTTAGGTGGTATTTTTTATTTGGGCGATTTTTTAGTTTTGGCGCTTTTTCGCGTTTTGGCGATTTTTTCGGTTTTTGGCGTTTTTTTCATTTTGGCGATTTTTTCATTTTGTCGAAAACTCTTTTTATTTTGTGCTTTTTCGTTTAAGCGATTTTTTTTGGTTTTTGGCGATTTTTTTTTTTTTTGGTTTAACAATTTGATAATTTTCGGATTTTTTAGTTTTACCTTTTTGAAAATTTCAAGAGTTTGCCTCTTACGGTTTCCAAGATATGAACAAGTTATCCAAATTACTAAGTCAAAATTTCAGTTACTGATGGACCGCCCTTTAATTTAAATTTTTTTTAATTTTACAAATTTCGGGTGTCAGTATACATATGTAGATACAATTGTATGTATATCGTTTTGGAACACCCTTTAATTTTAATTCTGATGAATTTGTTGTTGTAGCGGCCAAGATTCTGCATACTCTGTCCAAATTTCAGGTCCGTAGCTCTTACGGTTCCTAAAAAAATAGCGTGTGACGGACAGACAGCGGACAGACAGCGTAGCAAAAACAATAGGGTTCCTTTTCACCGTTGGTGTACGGAAGCCTAAAAAGTGCTAAAAATCAGTTAAAATTGCACATTTGGCAACGCTGGTGATGCATGCTCTAACTGCTCTCATTCTCTCTCTTCAGTAAAATGTGGTTCATGTCTCTGCTAAATATAATTATCCTCCTTTCACTTTTCATATGGAAATTGTGCTCTATAAATTTTCTGATTATCAAAAGGAAGCTAAAAGTATATTATTTAAACATTTTATTTTATATAAATATTTCATATTTACATATTTCTTTTCTTTTTGAATGCTATATTTTTTTAATGATGCTAAAGCAGGTTTTTTGAATTTCATTAACTTAACACTTACTTACATACATATGTATGTGTGTGGTATATTAAAAACCAACTTGCAACCTATACTTTTATACTTATAGTTCAAAATTACATGCTACATAAGAAATATTACCATGATAAAAATAAAATTATAGCCTGTTAAATTTTTTTTTTTTTTTTTTTTTTGAAATGAAGTAAAAGCAAAGCGATAAAATTCATCTACTTTGTGCTTTTCCTGTAACAGCAGTTCAATTTATAAAGCAGAGAACTGGCAACATCAAAATCATCCGGTTAACTAGCAAATAAAGGTACCAGCAAACGGAAAATATTTACCAATCAGCAGCAGAGAGTAGAAAAATAAAGTATGTATGTATCATCATAATCATCATATGAAAATCATCCTCACCATAAAGTTATTAATGTTGTGGATTCACATTAAGTGCTCCTCGCACTGAATGATGTTGGTGAATATGAGATTGGGAAAATAAACAAGCGGCAAATGAACTACAATCAAAATATAGTCAAACGCAAGCAGACAAAAGATATACATATAACAGACTTCCGCAACCGAAAAATTGGTGTGATGTAAATATATCAAAAACATAACGTAGTATATACATTTTGTAATTTTTCAGGTGCCACAGGACTTACTTAGTAGAGTTAAATAGAGAAAATTGCAATTTTATCAACAGCATGCAGTTTAGCTGGAAAGCTATTGAAAGGGAGCAGGGGGAGGGAGTTGCTACATTTTGCAAACATCTTAAAAATAACAACAAAAAGCGCACTAAACAACAAGAGTTAAAATCTCTCGAATACTGCTCAATTCTATTGCTGCAGAAAGTGTAAATGGCTTTTATACTTTTGTAAAGTACAAAATATAAAACGATGATTTTAGTGCATTAGCTGCTTATGGCTGATCTTTTTTGTGACGTTCAAGACTGGCCCTAGAGATTATTTTTACCATAATGCAGAACATTAACCTGCAGCTTTTGTGATTGCTATTGTCATCCATTGCCAGTGTTATTTAATGCCAGACCGTATTGTTTTTTTTTTTTTGCACAACTGTGACGTGTAGCAAAACTTGTTAAATATATTTTATAATCAGATCCTGCTGAAGGGCAATTCCCATTACAACAACCAATTTATTATTTGTATTGTATTGTATTCAGTGAGAAGTCGACAGTTTATTTTTATTAAAAAAAAACATTGTCGTTGTCATTTATCACTTAAAATTAAGTTTTGCTGTGATTTGTCCATGGTTTATTATCAAACATATCTGGTTGGCTTTTGGAAATAATTTAAATGAAAAATAGCAAAAAGGAAAAACAGAAACAATATAAATTTTAATCGGGTTCAAGGGAGGAAATAATTAGTTTTTTTTTCAAAGAATAGCTGCAATTTGTTGCTATTTTGATTATTTATTTTGAAACTGCGAGTTGTATTTTAAAATTGCATCTTTCCAGCCTTGGAAAATTTATATAAAATTTTGCTCTGCAGTGAACTGGTGATTTCTTCGCATTTCTCAACACAATAGCATGGCACAATGGACAAAAGCACATTGAAGTAGATCACCCAAAAGAAAATTACGGAATTTTTTTTCCATTATACGAGGGCGGACCAATAAGTCAACGTAATCTCTTTTTATTAACTCAATACACTTAGTCCAAGTTTTCTCCAGTTTTTGTATCCCTTCCAAAAAAAATTTGATTATTCAAGGCCCTTGAAATAGGCAATAATTTCATCGTTGGAGCTAAATCTCTTTCCACCGAGCCATTTCTTTAGGTTTGGAAATAGGAAGTAGTCACTAGGGATTAAATCCGGAGAATATGGCGGATGGGGTACCAATTAGTAGCCCAATTCAAAGAGTTTTACCATTGAGACTGCACACGTGTGCCCTCGTGCATTATCTTGATGAAAAATAACTATTTTCTTGGCCATATGGGGTCGCTTTCTTTTAAATCCCCATTAAATCGGTCTACACTGAAAGAATTTTCGGCAGAAATTCTATGAATTTCGACATTAAACTAATGAAAAATTCATTACAATTCAACCAACGTCACGCTTCGTTGGATTAATGAAACCAGTTTCGTTAAAATTATTTTATTGAAAACTTCATCAAATTTATTTAACAGTGTAATTAATGCAGTGCTATAACTTATAGCACTATAAAGGGGTTTTTTAATAATTAGAAAATATTGTTGTCATAAATCCAATAAAATATTCTTACGAAACCAGAATACCAAGGAAGCAATTCCAATAAATTCTTTCACAATATTTATATTTATTTATTTATATTTATATGAAATTTTCATTGGATTTGTGAAATTATCATTAGATTTGTGAAAAAATTTTAATGAAATTGTTTCGTTGGACTTATGAAGCGAAATTCTTTCGGTGTAATAAGTTGGCATAATACTCACCATCCACAATCAATGTGGATTACCCGCGTGCATCCCAAAAAAAATTGTTGCCATTACCTTATTGGCCGACAAACTCACCTTGGCCTTCTTCGGAGCAGGTTCACCCAGAGAAACCGATTGTTTAGACTACTGTTTGGTCTGTGGAGCACAGTAATGGATCCATGTTTCATCCACAGTTACAAAACGGTGCAAAAACTTTTTTGGATTGTGGTTAAACAACTCCAAACAATCCTTTGAAGTTGTCACCCGTTTACGTTTATGGTCAATTGAGAGCAAACGCGGCGACCATCTTGCAGACAGCTTTCTTAAACCCAGCTGATCATTTAAAATCGAAACCACACTGCCATATGAAATGCCCATGGCAACAACAATCTCACGCACTTTTACTATTCTATCTGCCAAGAATATATCCTGGATTTTTTTCCACATTTCCGGGTGTATTGACCTTAATTGGCCGTATAGAACGTTCAGCGTCATTTGTACTTGTGCGACCGCAACGAAAGTCAGTCGACAAGGCATTAATTATCGCATCTAAAGAAATGTTATTTAAAGCCCCCTCAATGTCTACGAAGGCCACAAAGACAGCGTGACCGTTTGACCGACTAAAGTGGCAAATTGCTGCTGATGCAACTAAAGTATCTTACCATTAATGGTTTTGCGGATGTAATGATCAGCCATCCTTTCTAAGGTTCTCAGAAGAAAGCATTAGAAAGGATGCACATAAGGTTATAAATAAACTATAAAAAAATTCTCATCAAACTCTAATTCTCCGGTCCTCTGAATTTCAAATTATCAAGAGGCTACTGTATATTTTTTTTGGTAGGCAAATTTTGTAAAAAAAATCGTTTTTAAACGTTTTAAATTTTGTATGAAAAATAACGAAAAATCTGCCTTTAAGTAGAAGTTTTTTTCAAACATCTCACCCATTTCCAATTTAAATGTAATTTTTGTTACCTGTTCCGAGAAAATCTAGAAGATTTACTAAAGTAATCAGGTGCCAAAATTTAACCGTACAACTGCTTTACCGTGGTTAATTTAACCGATTGTATTAGTTGATATAAGTTCAATCGTAAAATTTTTTTCGATTTCCCTATTATATTTTTCTCAAGGCACATTCACCAGGCAGTAGCGAAGACGTAGCTGAGCTAGTTTTTTTTCAAATTAAAGTTTCCCGGATACTTGAAAAATTTTTTACGAAAAGGAAATTAAAAAAAATCAACATGAAAAATATTTTATTAAAAAAATTTTTTGTGAATAAATTTAAAAATATTAAAAAATTATGAAAAGTTTTTGGTAAATCATTTTTATTTTTATTTTATTAAACCAATCCTATTTTTGAGATTTTGGCTTAACTACACAGAAAAAAATATGCCTGCAGTGAGCAACTTTACTTGAAAATAAAACCAAAAATCAATTAAAAATTTATTTAAGCCCTTGTTTGTGTAAGACGTTTGAGTTAGAATAGATTAAAGAAAAGTCAGGAAAGTTGTACAAGTTTCCTTTAATCTATTACAAAAATGCCATGATTTCTAACTCAAACGTCTTACACAAACAAGGGGTAAAACTTTTGTTTAAAAATTTCAACTTTTGTTTAAAAATTGTAACTTTTGCTTAAAAATTTAATTGATCATAAAGGTTAATTGACTGAATTGGTTTTTTAATTTATTTTTGGTTTTATTTTCACTCAAAGTTGTTTATTGCACAAAAATTGTATTCTGTGTAAAAAGCCATGTTTTTTCATTATTCATAGAAATAAATAGATTCAAAAAACTAAATCTCTTTTTTCAACAGAAAATCCTCTTTGGTGTGTATTAGCTAAAGTATGAAATACTTTTATACGTAATATAAATCACACACAACACAACTAAATAACTGCTTCATAAAGGGGAGCAGCTTCCCCCATTAGTTTTGTCACCAACTTGATTAAAGTTTTATGCATTAAAAATCTTTGTTTTACTTTTCTTGTGGCTGCTGTTTTAAATTCCTTGAATACATAGTTCATTTGAATATTAAAGAATTTTCACACCAAGTTGCTTTCCTTATTAAAATTTATAAACGACTGGTGCATAAATGAAAACAACTAAAAAATATACATAATTTAAATCCAAATAGAATTATTTTTCAAATGAACACTACTAACAGATGTGCAATTTTCAACGTTTCCCACACCTCTTCAGACCAAACCAAATGTAAACCAAAATAAGATTTTTTTTTTGCAGGAAACATATAATAATGAGCGCAAGGTATAAAACTGTATTTTTCAATAACCAACAATTCACTCCAACATGTTGGTGGGTTAAAGAAAATGTCGGATAGAATATGGCTTTGGCGAGCAGACGTTTGTTTGTATTTATGTATGTATGTATGACAGAGTGAGTGGAACGATAGTACCCCTGCAGAAAGTGCGAATAGTGAAATTGTAATGATTTACTAGTGACATTGTCAGTAGTACTACTGACCAGGTGTACCCCAGCCAATGTAATCATCTATTGGCATTTAACATTAGCTTGTCATTGAAAATCCACCATTAGACTGTAGCACTAATGATTAAGTATTTCTTTTGGCACCACATGGAGACATTGACACCAAAGATTCACTAGTAAATTTTAGGGGCTCTAGTCTACAATATCAATATTTCCTCGCTCGATGTCAATAGCAAAATTATAGTGATTTTCTAGTGACATTGTCAATAGTGCTACTGACTAGGTGCACCCCAGCCAATGTACATAATAGCCTATTGACATGTAACATACGGTTGTCACTAAAAATCTACCAGTAGACTTTAGTACTATTTAGAAGGTAGTTCTTTGCTACTCGCTCATAAAAGGAAAGTTATCGACATTTTAACTAGTGGAATTGCCGCTGGAGAAAGAGTATTGACATAGAGACATATGGTTCTAGGCTGACTAGAGGGACGTTAAGCATTCAGTCAGCAAGTACTTAAAACTAAAATGGCACGAATCATATTTCATGCAGTTCTTTATCTATTTAGTATGTTTGTATGCATGTGTGTGTGTGTGTATGTACGTTTTTTATTAAAATATTTTTCAAAAATTTTGAAAACAAGCATTTTAAAGGTGTTAATTTATCTATATAGGTCGTGTGTTTATGAAAGTATTAAGAGAAAAAAACTTTAAGTACTAAAATTTGCAATATCATATTTCAACAGATGATAGGTCATTATTAAAAGAAGCAGAGAAACCTTTATTTTGTTATACCAACTATTAAACTAGACAGTCAGTCCCTTATTTTATGTCATAATTTTTATTTTCATTTTCATGAAAATATATTTAAAAAGTCTATTATTTCTGTTAGTATGCAAATATATTTCATTTCCTTGATTGAATTCCTTTCATACACTGTTCAAGTGCATTCAACTATGCCCATTTCTACATTTATCTTGATAAAAAAAATAATAATAACAACTGCTCGCATCCAAATATTCATAACAACTGTTCTCACATACATGCATATTTATATATGTACACACATATTTATATGTATGTACATATGTATGTTTATACAAACTAGAAAAAAGCAATACAAAACTGAATAATGCCATGCCAAACTATTTCAATAGAAAAATAGGTAAAAGACTAGCATAGTCAAGTATGTATGCGGAACTTTATAAACCCTTCTTCTGTTTGTTTAAGGATCCACTAAAAATATTTTTTCACTTTTAAATTTTTTTTAAGTTTTGCAAAAATATAAATTTATCATATTTACTTTGAAAAAAAAAACTAAAAATGCTATCAAGCTTTCACTTGGAAATTAATACTTTTATCAGCATCAGTGCTATATAGCAGAGATTCCCACCAAATTCCTGTTCACGAACCTCTTATAAATTTCTTTTTAAGTGTGGTCCCCCTTTAAAGACTATACTGTATACATATCGTTACCTTAATACAGAAAGGCCCTAGCTAATTTTTTAAAAAATCTATATATTTTTTTGTATATTTCGATAGAAGAACATCTAACGTTCCGAAAAATGCAAAAATCTCTATTAAAAAAAAAATAAGTTTGGGACATTTTTATATTAAGGTAACGTATTTTTTTTTAGTTTGAATTAAAAATGCAAAAAAGTAAAAGACAAAAACATAGACAAGTTTTTTATTTATAATTGTTATTGCAATAAACAACAAAATATTCACATATATTTTCAAATAAAACTCGTTGCCTGTCACATCTAAATAAAGAACTTTTACACATTGACAATGTTATTTCAATGTCTACGGATGAAATGGAGGCAGGCAGAGTCCGTCACAACTACCAAGACTAAATTTTTATTAAAACTAACGTCCGTAATAACTGGGTAATTAATAAGAAAAATTTATACACTACATGGATAGAATATTGGAAAGTAGAGTTAGATGGCGAAAAATAAAAATAAAACTTTTGACCAACAGCATATTTGAAAAAAAAATCTATAAAGTATCAAAATATACCCTAAAATCGTCAAATCTGCTCTTAGATTTCGAAAAAAATATGCTAAAAATATGCGTGTAATATTAACATATACAAAAACATGCTTTAAAGGGTAAAATATGCAAAAATATGCACGAAGAAATCGATGCCAAAATTCATAAAAAGTTTTGAAACGGAAAAATATCTTATTTCCCCATTAATGCGTCACACAAGAAAAAAAAACATGCAATTGCATTTTTGCGGTTTCCCTGATTATGAACAATTTTGACATTTTGATATTTCTCAACTATGGGTAGGTCCATATAATTTTAATTTCAATAAAAATTTTATTTCTCTTACGATTAAATCGAAAATAGTGCTCGATATATTTGCATATTAAAAATTTTTTAACTGCACTTTAAGGGGTTAAGTAAATTCTCTTCTATGCAACGCTGCTTTAAACTTTCAAATCACAGCATTTTTTTTGAGGGTACACTCGAATTTGTAAAAATTATAAAATGATCTGCTCAAGACCTTTTTGAATTGCTCTTAAGTAGGTTTTAAGAAATTCTGCAGCATTGTTTTCGTTGTACTTAATTCAATGCTGCCAAGTTAAAATTACCGATGGCAGCTGATAATGTTTGAAACAGTTTATTTTTTAAAAATGTACGCAACCCCAAAAACAAGCCAAAAAACAGGAAACTTTTGAACGACACAAACAGTAAATGGCTCAAGTCAAAAGATGTTTTCAAGACTACCACACTCTCTAGAATGCTTATGCCCCCCGTGAAAAAACACTTGAAATTTGAAAAGTTAGTGTATTTTTATGCAGACTACAACAATTAAAACTAATATATATAAAATTTTAAATTAAAGGGTGTTCTATCAGATATTGTAATTTTGAGAACTTGGAAACCGTAAGAGAGCAAACTCTTGAAATTTTCAGAAACGGTAAAACTAGAAAATCCTAAAATTATAAAATCGCCCGACAGAAAAAAGTCGCCAAAAACTGAAAAAATCGCCAAAATGAAAAAAAAACACCAAAACCGGAAAAATAGCCAAAACAAGAATAAAGCGTCAAAACTAAATAAATTCAGTAAAGTGCGACTCTGACTCGCGCACGAAGGGTTCCGTACGAACACTAGATATGTAATTTAATACAAACTTCATCCTATATAATATAGAGTTTTGGCATTTTTTTCGATTTTGGGGTTTTTTCGGTTTTTTTGTTTTGGCGTTTCTTGCGTTTTTTCGGTTTTGGCGATTTTTTCAAGTTTTGGTTCTTTTTTTAGTTTTGACACTTTATTTTCTTGTTTTGGCGATTTTTTCGGTTTTTGGCGTTTTTTCATTTTGGCGGTTTTTTTATTTTTGGCAATTTTTTTAATTTTTGCGTTTTTTTTTATATAATTTTCATTTTGGCGATTTTTTTCGTTTTGGCGATTTTTTTTTTTTTTGGTTTTGCGATTTTATAATTTTCGGTTTTTTTAGTTTTACCGTTTTTGAAAATTTCAAGTGTTTGCCTCTTATGGTTTCCAAGATATAGCAAGTTGTCAAAATTACATAGTCAAAATTGCATTAACTGATGGACCACCCTTTAATTTAAATTTTTTTAAGTTTTAGTGTTAATTGTTGTAGTTTGTATAAAAATACACTAATTTTACAAAATTCAAGTTTCAATATAATACGTTCATACAATTGTATGTATATTACATGGGATTTTAACATTTTTCGTTGCTCGTTTTGGAACACCCTTTAATTTTTAATTCTCATGTATTTGTTGTTGTAGCGGCCAAGGTTCTACATACTCTGTCCAAATTTCAGGTCCGTAGCTCTTACGGTTCCCGAGAAAATACCGTGTGACGGACAGCGTAACGAAAACAATAGGGTTCCTTTTCACCTTTGGTGTACGGAACTCCAAAAAAGTCTCCAATAACGAAAAAAGGCAAAAAACGCCAAATTAAAAATAAAAAAAAAATGCTAAATAACTTGAATAACTTCTTGAAAAATCACATAAATTGATTGAGATTTTGACCAGCGGTACTTTCGAATATGCAGATTACAAAAGTACCATTAACTGAAAATTAGCTTAGCTCGACTTAACTTTTCCTTTTTACCACAGATACAATAATGAATAAATAATTTAGTTAAAAATATGTTTGTGTGTGCATATACATATATGCATATTTAACGTTATTTTAACAATAAGAAACTATTGCAAAGTGAAAGTCGAAAAAAGTCTAGCTCTATTTTCTGTCTTAGAATTTAACTTTTTAGCTTATTTTAGCTCTTTTTCAAACGTGATTTAGCTTAATGTTATTTTAAAATCTGGCCACACTGTTAATCATATAAATAAAAACAGATGTTGTAAAGTTTCTTAAATAAAGGCTCAGTTAGCCTACTGTAATGTAAAGTAACTGCAATAGTAGGAAACAGCTGATCGATATTGTTATGTGAAAAGTAATGAAAATGGTTATAGAGATGTAATGTAACGTAACCTATTTTTCATATAAAAATATCGATCAGCTGTTTTCTACGTTACTGTTACATTACATTACAGTCGGCAACTGAGCCTAAGTGTTGTATAAAGTAGAAATAAGTACAGCAACAAATACACTTATGTCTATAGGAGATTTATTTAGTTTTGTACAAATTTATTAGACAAGCCAGTGCGTTAAAACTTAAATTTATTTAACTTGTAATATGACCTCAAAATCAGCTGTTTATAGTTTTAATATTAAAACCAGGTTTTAAATGTAGGTGTGAAAACATTATAAGCATTAAATTTTACTGCTCTATCTCTCTCTATCGTACTACTTTAATATCAACTTAATGTACATATCTACATAAATAAATAGGTATTTTTTTAAAGGGTAGGGTTTTTGTTTACGATCGTTCATTGTACTCCCCTAATGAAGACATGAATAAAATATGTGATTTCCTTAGTTGTGAATGGCGCAAATGTCGAGCAATTGTAAAAGAAGTATGAAGCAAGAAAAAAATTATACATTTCTATTATACGCATTTAACTATGTTGACTTTAACTTGAATGCTGTTAAAACTCAGTTACGAGTATAAACTGTTGTACGGCAAAATACATACATATGTGGAGTGCAGCTTTCCTGTTGAAGTTTTACATTAGGTGGAAAGTAGAACAATTTGAAAAAGGAAAATTCAACTATTCAAGTGAAAGTTTTCCTTCTTTTCATGATTCTTGTATGTAAATACATATATACATACCTACATGCATATGCTACCCTGTCGGAGAATTTGTAGTTGACTATAAAAATTGTTAAATTATAGTTAACTTTTCTTTGACTGACTAAAAGCTAACTGCAATGTCATCCATAACAAACCCAAAATTAATTCTTAAGTTGAGTACCTAATCGAATTTGATGAGAGCTAACAAATTTATTCTCAGCTAATTTGAAACTAATTTCAGTTTTATATTAACATTTTGCTTTTGTTATTTTAGATGGTAACTTAGCTGAGTGGTACCGCGTTGAGTACACAACTTGTGATGATACATGTTCGAACCCCAGAATTATTTTTTTAATTTACTGACTACCAGGTGATTTTAGCTGAAAGTAATGCAGAGTGAGACAATTGACTACCGCCTAGGACATCGAAATGTTAAAATAGTCAGTTAATTACATTAAAAGTAAACCAAGTGTCAGTCAGTACTAGTTGTGAAATAGTTATCTTAAAGTTAGTTTAAAGTTAACGTATTTTCCAACATGGTATGTACTACACACACACCAGCACCATTAGGGGAACAAAAGCAGCCAACATATTTCATATTGTACTCCATGCAGTCACGCATTAGCGTAAATAAAAATTATATGTATGTTCTTGTACTATTTTTGAAAGTTATTATAAGTAGCTCCTACTTGTCCCTAATGTACCGCAAGGCATTAAGAAAAACATATAACATCAATAATTGCCAGTTCCTGTGCGAGTCGTGAAAAAAAATTGTGTCTCTTGCAATTTGCAAAAAAATTTACTTTTCAACATGCATGTGCCTGCTTTCGCACCAAGCTAATTCACATTTGTATGTATGTATGTATGTGTAAGGAAAGTAAATTTCCCCTGGCTGCATTCGCAATAGATGTTTCCTTTTCATAAGAAGGTTGCACTCTAAAATGCCATTCAATACTCTTTTATTATTTTGCATAATATAAAAAATTATTTTAAATTATTTAAAATTTTGTTTGCTTAAATGCATATTACGAGTTAGTCTCCTGCACAATATATCTTATAAGAACTTTTAGGACATGAGGGATTTTTCAAATGCTTTGCTACTGCGAAATCTTATAAAATAAAAGTTAACAACATTGTTTGCAAGAAATTTTTTTGAGTATTGTAGGTATAGGAGTAAAGAAGAAAACACTTCGTGACGGAAGAATTTGTGATACTAGCTTCTTTCTACGCATAAGCGCGTGTACAAACGTCATGCATGTATGTGTATATGATGTTTTATTCCCTGAAGGAAATGTCGATAATGAAAATGTATTGAGTCGCTTTTGAATTTGTCACCAGTACTACTCTACAATTATTCCCCATATAATACTTTGTGCTATAGACATTTAGCATGTGCTTGTCATTGAAATTCTACTAGTAATACTAAAGCAATTGACTAGATAGTGAATTCATAGTTCTTATGGGAACATGGAGACATACCAACCAGAAATTTACTGGTACATTTCTATACCTTAATTTATGTATATTGAAAAGTTGTTGCAAAATCCACCAGAAATACACCACATCTGTTCTCTCTCTTTATTTTATACTGACGAATAAAAGAGAAATTGTAGACAATGTAACTACTACTAGAGTTTTAGTGTTGACATAGAGACACTTGGCCCCAGTCTGACTGCAGAGTTTTTCTGCGCACATGCAAAGGCACACACATGCATTAACATTAGTTGTATGCGGTTAATCACATAATAGCTTGCCATCTACATAAATATTACACACACACTCAAACGTAAAATATGAAAAATAACAAGCATACACTAATCAACAGTACTTCTTTTGAGTGTTTGTTACAAACAAGCTGTCTTGGCGACATCGCTTGTTACAACTGATATATACATACACCAATACATCCATCGTGATTCGCTTACAGTACGACAGCATTTATTATTGGTTTAGTATAATACATGCGACGTGAATACATTTAAAAATCATGACGTTTTTACATTTCAAGACTGTTTACGCAGCTCTCTATTACGAGTAAAACAAACTGAAGGCTATTTAACTGACATTCATTCAGTGTATAATCTATTTGAAATGTTTGCTTGTTTTTTTTTTTTGGTTAGGCAACGTCTATATGCATTTCGTTCCTGCTTATGGAATTCGTAACTAACTGTTGGAAAAATAAAATAGATGCAAAATCTATTGTTTTGTAAATACTTTGTTTGAGACTTTCAAACTTTTTACGATAAGTATACGATCTTTTTTAGCTAATTTCAAAATCGTTTGAGTTGAAGTCTACTGACGATTTCCATAAGCAGGAAAGAAATGCATATAGACGTTGCTTAACCAAACAAAAAATAAATTCAGTAAAGTGCGACTCTGACTCGCGCACGAAGGGTTCCGTACGAACACTAGATATGTAATTTAATACAAACTTCATCCTATATAATATATAGTTTTGGCATTTTTTTCGTTTTTGGGATCTTTTCGGTTTTTGCGTGTTTTCGGTCTTGGCGATTTTTTTAAGTTTTGGCTCATTTTTTAGTTTTAACACTTTATTTTCTTGTTTTGGCGATTTTTTTTGGTTTTTGGCGTTTTTTCATTTTGGCGATTTTTTTATTTTTGGCGATTTTTTTCATTTTTGCGTTTTTTTTTTTTTATTTAAATTTTTTTTTTTTAGTTTTGGCGACATTCTCGCGTTTTGGCGATTTTTTTCGATTTTTGGTTTTTTTTTCATTTTGGCGTTTTTTTTTCATTTTGGCGATTTTTTTGAATTTGGCGATTTATTTTAGTGTTAGAATTTTTTTGAATTTTGGCGATTTTTTTCGTTTTGGCGATTTTTTTTAATTTTTGGCGTTTTTTTTTTGGTTTGGCGATTTTATAATTTTCGGTTTTTTTAGTTTTACAGTTTTTGAAAATTTCAAGTGTTTGCCTCTTACGGTTTCCAAGATATAGCAAATTGTCAAAATTACATAGTCAAAATTGCATTAACTGATGGACCACCCTTTAATTCAAATTTTTTTTTTCAAATTTTAGTGTTAATTGTTGTAGTTTGTATAAAAATACACTAATTTTACAAATTTCAAGTTTCTATATACAATTGTATGTATATTACATTGGATTTTAACATTTTTCGTTGCTCGTTTTGGAACACCCTTTAATTTTTAATTCTCATGTATTTGCTGTTGTAGCGGCCAAGGTTCTACATACTGTGTCTAAATTTCAGGTCCGTAGCTCCTACGGTTCCTGAGAAAATACCGGGTGACGGACAGACGGACAGCGTAGCGAAAACAATAGGGTTCCTTTTCGCCTTTGGTATACGGAACCCTAAAAACGAGCAAAAATTTTAAACGCATATATTTAATATTACAATGAACAAATATTAACCGAAAACCGACATGCAGTCAGAGTATTGTTAACTATGGTTTCACAGCTGAGAATCTCAAACTGTGTTGACATTTTTGTCCAGTATATTTCTAAATGATTCATGATGACTTCCAAAACTTTACTGAATAGAAACGTTAACACAGTTTAACATTCTCAGTTATCAAACCATAATTATCGTTGTCGATGCAGCTAAAAGAAAAGACCTGCACCTGGATTCAGTAACTTTTTTTGAACAAAAAATCGTAATATTTATGGATATAAAGGGTGTTTTTTATTGAGGTATAGAACTTTAAGTTGGCATCGCTTTTTTAACTGGCGGCCATTTTGTCAGCTGTCAAGTGATTAATATTTAGTTTGGTTTGCCATTTCATCATGAACAGGTTGACAAAAGAACAACGCTTGCAAATCGTGCAAATTTATTTCGAAAATAATGGTTCAGTTCGCGAAGTTTACCGCAAGCTCCGTCCATTTTATGGTCGACATAATCGTCCATCAGAGCAATTAATTCGGTTAACCATGGATCGTTTTCGCACTACGTTTACTCTATGTAATAATACGCATCCGCAGAGACGTCGAACAGTGCGCACCGAAGAAACAATTGCCGCTGTAGAGCAAAGTGTTGAAGAGGACCCGAATGAATCGATTCGCCACCGTGCACAGCAATTGGAGCTTTGTCCATCAACTTTATGGAAGATTTTGCGCAAAGATCTTGGCTTGCGACCTTACAAGATCCAGCTTGTGCAAGAATTAAAGCCGCGAGACCATGCAATGCGTCGTGATTTTGGTGTATGGGCCGAAAATGAGATTGATCTCGATGCTGATTTTCATCGCAAAATTTTGTTCAGTGATGAGGCTCATTTTTGCTTGAATGGCTACGTCAACAAGCAAAATTGCCGCATTTGGAGTGAAGAGAATCCACATGAGACCCTTGAGACGCCATTACATCCACAAAAACTGACTGTTTGGTGTGCTCTATGGGCTGGTGGAGTCATTGGGCCATACTTCTTCCGAAATAATGCTGGAGAGTCAGTTACCGTTAATGGAAACCGGTATAGAGCCATGATAACCGACTATTTTGTTCCCGAATTGGATGGCATGAATGTGGATGAGTTGTGGTTCCAACAAGACGGCGCTACATGCCACACAGCGCACGTCACAATCGATTTATTGAAGGAAACATTCGATGAGCGCATAATTTCGCGGAATGGACCTGTCAATTGGCCACCAAGATCGTGTGATTTGACACCATTGGATTATTTTCTTTGGGGATGTGTGAAGTCGCTCGTCTACGCCAACAAACCAGAAACGTAAGGGGACTTGGAAGCCAACATTCGTGGCGTTATTGCCAACATACGGCCCCATATGCTCGAAAAAGTGGTTGAAAATTGGACCTGTAGAATTGGCTTTATTCGAGCCAGCCGCGGAGGCCACATGCCCGAAATCATATTTAAACATTAATGGCATAAAATTATCCTTTTAATAAAGCCAAATTGATGGACATTAAAACGATTTTCTTGTGTTTTATTTCAATTCGAAGTTCTATACCTCTAAAAAAAACACCCTATATTTATTCGTTTGCGGTAACGATAATGTGATTCCGTCTGTGGTTAACTCATCATTTAATTATATATCATGTGACAAAATGTGAAAATACACGAAAAGCACAAAGAATATTTAAAGAAAAATAAAATGAATTTGAGCTTTTGATTTTACTTTTTGTACTTCAACCGATTGCGAATATTGTTACAATAAGTTACTGGATTGCATTGTCAATAAATTTTTGTTATATATCTTATAGCGATACGATTATCGTAATAAAAGTTACTGAATTCAGGTACTGATATACATATGCGCCCATAATTATGAAAGTAGAAGTGAAAGTCATAAAAAAGCGAAAGTGGAAGTCATAAAAAAAATATTTTTATATTATGCAAAAAACTTGGTTTCTAAACGTTTTAAATTTTTATTTAAAAAAAAAAACGAAATTTGTCCAAAAAAATATTTTTCCATACACATATCAAAACGAAAAAAATGTTTTGTATATACAAAATCTACCCTTTAATTCACAGTTGCACTAGTCTCTATTCATATAAATTTATTTGACATTTATTTATCAAGAAATTGCATTACAATGAATCAAAAGAATTCCCGTATTCCATTTACACTGAAGTTTCTATTATGTGACACCACACACAGGGGAATAAACACAAGAACTCTGAAGTTAAAAGTGTACGGTTATTCGAAAATAGCATGCTGTTCCGTTGTACTAGTGTTTGTTTAACTAATTACAATTGCTTGTGCTATAAGTTGTTCTTTAAATATGATTTTTATTAACCTAATCAAATAAAACAAATTAAAATAAATTTTCTTCTTTTTTTATTTAGGTAAATCTCTTAATATAGGTGAGAAGTTGTTAAAGCATTGTTGTAATTAACAAGTCCAACAATGTTGGTAATATTTGTATATTTCAATATGATCTCTATTTATATTCGTATTGTTGAATAAAATTTCCGACGGGCCTTCAATTGTTTCTTGTCCGATAAAGTAGCAGCCATAATAGAAAAATGCCAATAAAATTAAATTCTTGCCTTTCTTTTCCTTTAAGTTTTATTAAAAAAAAAAAGAAAAACAAAAACATATTCATTCTCAAATGTATTTTATTTGGGATAAGCTGAAGAGAAATTATGGGAAGAGCATTTCAAGCAAGTAAAAAAAACATCAATAAATAGAATTTATTTTTTACCTTCCATACACGAGTACGAGTATAAATATCTTTCTTTTATCGCAAACATAAACAAGTAAAGTTTAAACAACTTAAATGAATGCACATACACGTTCTAGTGAAATTATTATTTTTTTTTTTGCAAAAACAAAATAAAAAACTTTAGCATATGGTTATATTTTCTCTAGAAGATGCAAGCATAAATATTTCGTAATGAAATTCTATTCATTTGAGAGAGAAATAAATATAAGAACTGGTACATACATATAAACTTAAATGTCTATTGTAGAAACAAATATTGAAAAGCTGTCCAAAGTTAGTTATTGGTACATAAATAAAAGCCCAGTGACTGCTAATAAGCAATCAAGCAATTTAAAGGCACAATTAGATGGGGCAAATGTTTGATGAACTAAATGCTTGTATTGTCAGTAATAATTTTCTAGTATTGATAGCTACAAGCCATTTTTTTGGATACATTGTTTTCAATTTAATTAATTTTTCCAATATACATTGCTTTTTATGCAATTAACTGAGTGAATCCTTTACACAAATACTGTGTTAATTGATTGCTATACGAACTTAAGAGTATTCCGAGTGAAATGACGTCACGTGATATCAGAGCACTAAACTCCTGCATTTAATAAAACTTCTATGATAGTACTCTATCGATATTCTGAAATGTATATGCTCAACTTTTTTTACTAAGCAAACAATGCAGAATAATAATGTGCATTTAAATGCATACACTTTGTTGCATAAATTACCATGACACCTGTCAAATGTCTGCTAACATTAGCTGCATTCGTTTGCCCAAAAATTTGTGTAATATGGTACAAATTTGTACTGGATTATACTGAAATGTGTTCGATTGCACAAAAGAAAGTATCAATTGAGAAAATAATTTGACAGTTGTTGACTGTCTGTATATTTTTAGTGGACAAATTTTTGCCGGCTAACGGAACTAGTCCTTTTCTCTAGGAAGTATAAAATACCTGATTCCAACCTATCACTCTTAATAATACGGAGATCAAAGTGTCCAACACGGCAAAATATCTCGGTGTTATTCTTGATTCAAAGCTGAGTTTTAAAACCAATATCATAGAGAGAATGAAAAAAGCAACAATTTCACTCTATCTATGCAAAAAGTCCATAGGGAAAAATTTGGGTCTTACCCCTAAAATCGTTTATTGGATCTACACTGCAATAGTACGTCCGATTCTCATGTATGGCATCATTGTATGGTGGCCGTCCCTGGAGAAAAAGACGTATCTACATATCTTAAACAAGGTGCAAAGACTTGCATCCTTGTACATAACCAGTGCTCTTCGCACTACTCCTACGGATGCACTGGGAATGCTCCTTCATCTACTACCATTGGACCTAGTAGGGAAGGAGATGGCAACGTCCTCGGCAATCCGTCTTCGATGTACCTCTCTGTGGAACGGAAATGGAGCTGGCCACTGTAGAATACTCGATGACGAAGTTAGGGGATGGAGGATTGACCAAACCTCCCCTGCTCTACTACACGAACGTCTTTATAAAACCTGGATACCATCAACAGAAATGTGGATGAATGGAACTCCAGGTAGAAGAAAAGGTGTTGATTTTTATACGGACTGCTCCAAAACATACGAAGGTGTGGGTTATGGAGTCTTTTCGAGGGCTTTAGGTCTTCGCATTGCAAAGCGACTTCCGGATCACTGCAGCGTCTTTCAGGCAGAGATCCTTGCTATAAGAGAAGTTCGGATTGGTTGAGAGTGAATATCACTTCAACGACTTTGATTAACATATACACTGATAGTCGAGCAGCTATTATGGCCCTCGAATCCCCGCTTCTAAGAACAACAACAGCCCTCGACTGCCGATCATCTCTAAACGAGATGGCAGAGCAGTTTGATATTAGGATCATCTAGATCCCGGGGCATAGAAGCTTTCAGGGGAACTCCAGGGCTGATGAGCTTGCTAGAATTGGGACAACCTTACAGGATCCACCGGATTTGGAATGTGTGGGTTTACCCCTACCCTCTTGCAAACTCAGACTTAGGCGCAAGACAGTAGAGGAAACAAATAGAAGGTGGGTCACAAGAAATGATTGCGTGATCACAAGGCAGTTATGGACTCACCTAAATAAGGAAGGTTAATTTTGAAAAATAGGAAATAAATATCGATACTAATGTCCGTGTTAACCGGACACTGTCTCATAGGTAGGCTTGCACAATGGCTACGGGTTGAACACAATGATTACTGCCGTATCTGCCAGGACATTGATGAAGAGGAAAGCATAGTGCATTTTCTTTGTCACTGTCCTGGACTTACAAGAAAGAGATTGACCACAATGGGCGCTCTTGAGTTCAGGGAACTTTCCGACGTTACTAGTGTTGAACTTCAACGTATTAGTAGCTTTATATTGAGCTCTGGTTGGTTCGACGGTGGGGATTCCGCATAAGCAGAGTCTCCGTGGTATCACAATGGACCAAAAAGGTCTAAGTGAGTCCGGGTTTCTGACTGCCACCCCTACCTAACCTAACCTAACCTAACCCCAATAGAAAAAAAACATATAATTATTTTTAATAATTTAAAACAAAATAAATAAAATTTAATCAAATGAGAATAGAATGAGGGACTATTAGTGCACTAACAATTATTAAAAACTTAATTATTACAATTCTCAAAAAAAAATTCCAATTATTAACTTGACTGCACCCGGTCAAAAATAATTGTGTGGCAACACTCTATTCTTGCAAATGGAATGAATAGTCATGATATAAATATAGAAGGTACTTCCCAAGGTGTATCTAACTAGGTGGCAGCGCTACTTCAGCTGATAATTTTTTGCTCTATGTGCTTTGTAGCTGAAGAATGTCAAAAACTTCGATTTTGTTTTGGTTTTAGTACAATTATTTTTATGCTTTTGACTTTCTTCGGTTCTTTACACAGCTATGGTTGCCGTATTTTTGTATAACAAATCCTTACGCAGTCACCTGTATAATTACGCCATGGTACTTCCATTCTCTCTTTGTTTTTAAAAATAAGTATTTTTGAAGTTTGTTTTTTGAGAGAAATAAAGAAAAATGTTCCCATATAATAAAAAATTTAAGTCTTCCCCTAGAAATTTTTTTTACAAAAATGTGTAATTATCTTAACAAAAATTTGGAAATAAATAAAGTTATATACATAACTACATATCTGTGAAGTTTAAAAAGTGATTATGTAATAACTTATCTCATATTTTTAAGTTTTCTGCTTAATACAAATCTTTTAACTATACTTTCATCTAAGTTTGGCGTTGAAAAGCCAAATTTATTGATGATTTGGATTATTTGACAACGAATTTTCATTAAGTTTAACAAATATTAATTGATACTGCATTCTGTTTAATCTACATAATATATTTCTTGTTGATTGTAACATCACTTTCTAAAAAAATTGGTTTAATAATCGGTCAGATCTTTTGGCAAGTCTATTTTACAGATTTTATAGGCTCTTAGCCACTGTTGGTGAACACCAGGAAATAAAGGGAATTTAAAAAATGCTGCACTCTTATTTCTTTACTTATGCCCTAATTTAGTAAGAATATTTAGGACGTTTTTTTGTTTGAAAATAATTTTCTTGTTTTTGAATTCTCTAAATTATTTTCTTCAAAAATGGTTGTTGTCTTTCATAACGAAAAATTAAAATATTATTACCATGTTTTTAAAACATAAAAATAATATTAGATTATTATACAAAAGTTTGAAAAATATATGAAAAAATATGTGTTGGATATAATGTTTAGAATAAAATCATAAAGCAAAGAAGGTTCGTGCTTCTAGCATAGACAGTAAATAATGTTTTAAAGAATCATAACTGCGGCTTTTTTTCGTCCATAGACAAGACGATACGATCGTCGAACAGAATTTGGGCCTTATTGTTAAATTTATACATTCTGTATTTTATAAAAACAATTTTTAAATAACTTTTGAATACAATTTTTAAACAAACAGGAAACAGAGGGGGAAATATTAAATTAATACGGTAGCACGATTTTACCGGAAACTTCAAAATACTTATACTTGTCAGATGGTGAATGTCAAGAAAAAATGAGAGAATGGAAGTACCTTCTGTATTTATATCATGTGAATAGTTCTTGTTGTTGTTGTTTACATTTACTTTCATTACATACACTTCTTACAGCTACAACTCGAGCTGGAAAATAGTCAGCCAATGTAGCAATGGTAAAGTAAGAAAATAAAAAGAAATGTTGATTATTGAGTTCTTGTTTCAACTTTGATATTAGTTGAACTTCTCATTTGTTTCAATAGAAGTTTAACATAATATCTCTAGTAGTTCTAAAAAATTTTTGGCTAAAGGCTCTCCGATAATCTGCATTAGCCACATCATTTCAATGTATTTCTAAAAAATTTTTATACCCTTCATCAAAAACTGTAAAGGGTATTTATAGGTATGTCATTCCCTGTGTAATTTCCCTAATATTAACATGCGATCCATGAAATACATATAAATATTCTTATGAATAAGAAAGACGAATAAGCGATGTCCATCTGTCCGTCTGCCTGAACGTGAAATCGGTTTTCCGAAGCTCCCATAAAAGACATAGGCTTCGGTCTTAGATTGTGTGTCAGAAATGATCTAAAATAGATCGATATTGAAATCAGCAAAATAAAAATGTGATTTCAGAGCTTGTAGTTATTAACTTTTTTTGGCGTATAAAAGTAATTACCTAAAACTATTTTTTTTTTTTTTTGTTAAATAAATCTATTTTCTATTTCAGTAAGAATTATGGCCTGTTTCACAATAACGAAAGAAAATTGAAACGAAAGTTTCGAAAACAACAAAAAATATGAAAATTTGTTTTTGTTTTCAAAATAAGTTGTAAGTTGTATTAAAAATCAAAAAAAAATAAATAAATAAATAAATAAAAAGACGACTACAGGGTTGGGAAATACCATAGCTGTTCGATATGATTTTTTTTATTTGAATTTTTTCGTAAAATTAAATTAATTTTTAATTTTATTTCTGTTTAAGAAATAGAATTTCATTGAAATCATTGACATTTCTCATGAAATGAATTAAAATTTCTTGTTGTTTATTTGAAATAAAATTTTTCAAATGTAAATTTATTTTGTTGTCAGAAAATTTAAAAAAATCAAGCCTTCAGAAATTCAAATAAATATATAACAAATTAATGATTTATTTGAATTCAGCGACTGAAATATTTTTAAATTATATTTCTATAGCTTGAATTAAATTTCATTTTATTTCATTTGACTTTTTGAAATTCAAATAATTTTTTTTAATAAGTCAAATTTATATTATTCAACAAAAACTTTATTGATTATTTCAAATTCATGAAAAATAGTTTCAAATACTTTTAAATTGTAAAAAGATATACAAGTAACAAAAAATTTCTATATAAGATGATTTCTAGTAATGAAGATTTTTTCTGCGACGACCTCTAGAGGAACCCACCTATTGCCTCAATTATCTATCACCTTGGATAAGTGAGAAATACACACGCAAAGAAAAAATATGGTTGAGGTAACCATAATCAAACAGCAACATACTATGTTTGAATTATATGGTTGCAGTCAAATCATATTATTTTTAATAAAAAAAAAACTTTAACAATATTATTATCTTAGTTAATTATAATATTATCTGAGTTAATTATATTATAATTTTAGTATTGTAAATATGACAACACTATTGTTAGATGTGACTCAAATATAATTGAGACTCACCATACCATGTTCTAATATTATATTAATATTGCTAAATACGACCACAGTATTATTTAATATAATAATAGTATTTTGTTTTTTAATCATATATTTACTGTAGAAACAGCTGTGCGTTAAATTCGAAATAAAAATAAATTAATATTGTTAAAATAAATTGTATATATAGAAATGTAAACTTACACGACATACAGCCATGCCTGTATAAAAAGATACACAAATGTTTATATATTTTTATTGATCTACCCTTTTGTTTATACTTTATTTATTTATTCATTTATTTAACACTACCTATAGCTTACAAACGAAATACTGAACTGACAGATGTTTCTGAAAAAGATTTTTTTTTAACTTAACATAGTATGGTTTTGGAAAACATATTGTTATTTACATTATATTATTTTTAAATAATAATACAAATTATATTGTAGTCATAAATTTTTAACAAAACTATATTGTTAAACTCTAACCATATCACACTTTTATATGGATGTGAATGTAATTATTAAATTCAAACATTACTCTGTTTATCGTAACGAAGTAAATATTTAAAATAACAATAACTAGTTTTCGACGACCACACATTTGTTTCAGAGAACATAATGTGGTTTTCTCAACCATTCTACAACCATATCTTTTCTTTGCGTGCAGTTAGCACCATATCCGTGTTTTGTCTACTTTTAACGTTATTTTCATATAACAAAATATTTAGCTCACTAAAAATAACAAGGTATTGGGTTTTTGCAAAACTTTCGCGAAATCATTATGTGCTAACTCTAAATGAAATTCAAATTTTATTGCACACCTAAGGGAATTTCATAGTGTAAAATATAATGAATACCAGAGGCTCAGTAGTAGGAAAAGAGATAAGAAAAACGCGTTCGCACAAAAAGTGCTCTTTCTCATTGCTGAGTCCGTTTAAAAAAAAAAAAGTTCAACTATAGAACTCTCTGACCTAAATATATCATAAATGGTTGTTATATATTTTTACGTCTAATAAATATTTCTTTTTATTTTTCAGAAATATGTAGTTTCTGTTTAAGAAATAATAGCCTGATTTAGTTAATTTATTGTTTTTTTTTTCAAATTAAATTCTGAGAAAAACTATTTGCTTTTTTCGTAGTCAAATAATATTGAAATGAATTTTATTCAAATTGTGAGTATTTAAATTCAATAAATTTTCTTTTATTTTAAAAATACAAACAAAATTGTATTTCGAATATTGTAAATTGATTTAATACTCTAAAAAATTTGATTTGAGCAATGTATCAATTTAAAAAAAATTCAATCGTTTTAAAATAAATAAATTCAGGTATGTGATAGAAATCGTTTTCGATTTAAAATCGACTGAAGAACGTAAAACGTTGTGATGCACACATTTATTTCGATTTCATTCTGGTTATGTTTTAAATCGAAATCGATTTCATTTCCCATCTTGTTCTATGAAAATATTAGTAAAAAAAGATGTGATGGAAAACGAAATTTGTGTTGTTTTTGCGTTATTAAATCGAGCAAGCATGAGTTAACGATTTAGAAATTATTTTATATCTAAACAAAATTTTCCTGCAATAACTTGTGTGAAAATGTAGGTAAAATGCTTTCAAATAATTGAAGGCAGATGATATTACAATAAAAGGAATTTTTTATTTAAATTTATTTTTGTTTGAAACAATTTAATTGTATGTACATATGCTGAAGCCGATCAGCAAAAATCTGCCGTCGACATGTATTGAAAACACTTAGCCGCCGTCGATATAACCATTTTTTTCCAAGACTTTTCTATGGTTTTAAAATAAAAGTTGTTCATTATAAAACCCGGTGTTTGAAATGAAGAAAAAATATGCCATTGCTTACAACGATTGCTTCAGCAAATCACGATCCAACGATTTTCGTTTCGCCTCCGCCGAAAATATCTTTGGCAACCTGCAGCCGGCTACAATTTCAGTTAGCAGCAAAAAATATAAAGGAACAAATTGATTTTTTTGTAACCAACTGAAAATGAAACAAAGTTGAAATATGAAATCGATGCGTTTTCTGTCACACCAAAAACAATTTTCTACGTTTTGAGCTTGCGATTTCATTTCAAATCGAAGCGATTTCCATCACATACCTGATTGTATTGAATTTTTACATAACAAATAATTGTTTAAATTTTTATTATATCTTATTTAAAATAAAAACTATAACTGAAATAAAAATATTTTTATTTTTCATTCCATTCACTTATTAAAGCTATGGGAAATACGAACTTATTTTGCTATATAAAATTAACCTTTTAAGTAAAAAAATTGTGTATTCTAGAAAGAAATATATTGGTATAAGAAATCTGAAAAATATAAAAGTGTAATTCCAGGGTTGGAAAATTTTAAACTTTTTTGGTATATAAATGTAAGTGGTACCTAATTCACATTGAGCATTTTTTTAAGAAATTTCATGAATTTTGTTGCACGAAACCTTTTCTATTTGCCAATTGCAGCGCTGTAGAACAGAATTTTATATTCAAAAGGACGTAGAATGAATCTCTGATGTATTTTTTGGAATTTTTTTTTATATAAGTTGCTCCTCTAGGCCACCTATTGACAACTAAAAAATTTCCATACAATTTATTTCATGAAAAAATTGCCTAATGTATGTAAATTAGGTATAGGTCAAATAATTTTTTTCTTATTTTTTAATTAAATATATTTTATGTTTTAGAAAGAAATAGTTTGATATAAAAAGTTAATAAAAATAAAAACCACATGCAGAGCTGGGAAATTTTAACTCATTTTTGGTATATACAAGTAATTATAAAAATCCAATTTTTTTCTTTGTTAATTAAACACATTTTGTATTTTAGAAAAAGAATAAGTTAGTATTAAAAATCAGAAAAATCCAAATTATGGTGCCAGGGTTGGAAAATGGAATTTTTTTGGGATATAAAAGTAACTAAATAAAAATATATATTTTTTTTTTGCTTTTTAGTTAAACATATCTTATATTTTAAGCACATCTTAATTCAAGAGTTTTGTTTTTATATAACTTAAATTTGTAACTTTAAACACGGGCACTATTGGTGGGATACTATCGATATTTTCCACTATCGATAGTTCAGATTTCACTATCGATACTATCGATATTAATATCGACTGAACGTTTGTACATGAGAAAGAATAATACATACAACTATTTTTTTTTATCATGTTACAATTAGTTTTTTTTATCAATTTATTGAAATTATATAGTCTTATGTTTATTTTAATATGTATTTATGTATCTAGGAAAGTTATTTTAGGTGACAGTTTTTGAAAAATTGTGCTGTCAGTTAAAATAAAATTTATAACACCTCAGGTTTTCAAATCTATAGTACGATAGTACTATCGATTGTATGCCAGCACTAATGGGCACTCATTAGTCTTACCAAGCTTTGTGATATGTTGCTCATTATGCTATCAGCACATTTATGTTTCATATTGATGATCATATGTTCACAGCTTGTAACGAGTTGTTATTAATTGTTTGTAAATGAAGATAGCATAATTACAAAATAAATTAAGGGAGATGTTCCATTTTATTTCCCTGAAACTGTTCATTTCTGCCGAACAAAATTGAAAAATTCTTTAGGAATAAACAGTTTACATAATACCGCCTTATAAGCGAACATGCAATACTGGCAATGGGATGTTTGAATTGAGACACTAAACAGTTTTATAATATTAAGTTTTATTAAACACCGATATATGTATGTTTATATGAAATAAGTTAGCTAAATTGGTATGATTATTTTAGGATTATCAAACAATAGCACGTATTTCGAACATAAAAAAACACGATTGTGTCAACTTTTCCACCCTTGCCATAGTTTGTGTAGCCTTCCACAACCGCTCTCAGAACAAGATGGGCTTATTTTTTCATTATTTAAATTATTTCATGCGAAATTTGCGTAACCAAATTTTTATTCTCTTAAAAATTGGTATTTTTACAGGATTAAAATGCGCCGTTTTGCTCTTGCCACTAATTTTGCATGTACTTTTATGACACCCTTTACACAGCCTCGTCTACTCGTACCTTATTGTATTCATGCAATTACACTTGGTTTTACTGTCGTGCTAAAGAGCTCGAAATTCATTTGCTTTTCTTTACATTTTATTATGTTTTTATTTATGTTCAATATTAAATGTATGCTTATATTTTTTCTTTCTTCCAGGTTATCCGCAACCTCAATATCGCTGGTTAAAAAATGGTTTACCCATCGGCGATTTTTCGCCCAGTCAATATTTGCGAATATTAAATACACAAAGAGAGGATGCCGGCAGTTACAAATGTATTGCCAAAAATGATGCCGGCGCAATATTTAGTGAAAAAATTGACGTTGTTGTTGCCTGTAAGTAATCATGTTAATTTTTTTAAATAAACATATATATAAATAAATATTTTTTTTGTGTTTAAGTTCATGAACTATACTATATATAAAATATGTACGCATTTGTAAATATGTATGTGTGTGCGTGTGTGAAACATATTTGGAATAATTTGTAAAGATTTTGTACAGACCCAAGACAGATTTATAACTTTAAATAACTTTAAAAATTAAGTTAATTCCTAAAAAATTTTGTTGGGGAAACATTCATGTACTCATTTGATCTGATAAAAGGAGATGATTATGTGAGCATCGCAGAGTGGTTCCAATTAAAAAAAAGGGCTATAAATCTGTATCTTTGAAACTTGCGATCCGATAACAAAACGATGTACATATCAGAGAATGGCAATGAGTAATCAAAAAGAAATATACATAAGCAAATAGTCTTAAGGCCTGACCCACGATAGCGACAAAGTTCGACTTGTAGCACACTTACATTTGAAACAACAACAAAATATTAAAATTTGTTTTTGTTTTGAATGTAAGTGTGCGACAAGTCGAACATTGTCGACATCGTGGGTTTGGCCCTTAATTTTAGTAACTGCATATGAATATAGCCGATTCCAACATACAAGAGCATATTTATTTCGTTTATGTGAAAAACTAAAATACGCTACAACAAAAAAGGCACAGGCGTATCAAGCGCACTCATTCTCTCTCATACTTTTATACTGAGTATGCTTATACTCAGGCCATGGATATTTAATCGGATAAAAATAATTACGAATAATACTCAAGGATATTTATTCACCATTCTCCAAATACAATTATTTGTGTATACAAAATGGTATGGAAAATGTGTTTTAGCTTTGTGTGTGTCTAAACAAAATAGCCCTGTATACACGCATGTGTAGCCGATTAATAGTCAGAGTATTTTTATAATCATACGTATGATTGCAGCTCATACAGTCTAAACATTTTAGTTATAGTTTAGTTATATGTATAAACATAGTTGTTTTATCGCTATGGTTATATATATTCGTTTTAAAATAAATGCATGTGTTTGCATATGAGCGTAGTTTTTGTTTTCACCATTCATGGTTGTTTGACGACCATTATTCAAATAATATTTAAAACGATACTTTTGTCATGCTCTGGTATATACATATGTATTACAAAATTGAGAAGGCCCCAAGCTTTAAGACTGTTGAAGCTTGAATCACCCTGTTGCAACACAATTAGCTACAGGTTATTAAATTTGACTGCCGCGGGTATGAAAAACCTTGTTGGCCTCAGAACTTTTATAATTATCATACAATTTTAATAAATGTAAGTTGTTTGTAAAGTTTTTAAATAGATAAATACATTAGGATATATTAAATATTTTGAAAGATATTTGCCTTGGAATCTTAAAATTTTAGTTTTTCAAACCGACTTTTCTCCCGATTTTCTAAACATCTTTGGTAAAAGTATAATCAAAATATTCAAGAAAATATTTTATAATCTTTAATAAAATCCCTGATAATATGTAGGAGAAATATTTGAGTTGCCTCAATTCATATTACTGTGAAAAATATAAAATCAAGACTTTCAAGTAGAAGTGAAAAATTTGTTAAATTTTGACAAAAATGGAGCTTAATTGTGGGGCTTTTTTAAAAAAACAAAAAAAAAAAACAAAAAAAAATTCAGAACTAAAACGTTCTTTTTCAATATTTCAAAAGAATAAACTTCAGAAATTAATGCTGTTAAAATTTTAAATTGATTAAAGGTTCAGTTACCCGACTGTAATGTAATGTACCTCCAACAGTAGGAAACAGCTGATCGATTATGTTATGTGAAAAATAATGAAAGTGATTATAGAGATATAATGTTACGTGACCTACATTTCATATAAAAATATCGATCAGCTGTTTCCTACGTTGCAGTTATATTCCATTAAGGCTCAGTTAGCTAACTCTAATGTAATGTAACTGCTGATCTTTATTTTTTATATGAAAAGTAGATTACGTTATATTACAAGTCTATAACCATTTTCATTACTTTTCACATAACAATATCGATCAACTGTTTCCTACTGTTGTAGTTACATTACATTACAGTCGGCTAACTGAGCCTTTACAGTCTGCTAACTGAGCCTTAAGGCATGCACGCTACATCCAGTATTGGACGAATAAAGTGTAGAGAAAACGAAAACCGCCCTTATTTAAATAAAAAATTAATAATATTTGCAATTGGGAATTGTTATTATTATTTTACTTACTCAGTAAAAAATTGTTTCATTAAAAATACACTTTAATTGATTATTGAGTTGTTAACTGGATCGTATGCGTATTATAGGTCTGCACAGATATACCTGTTTGCACCAGTTTTACGAGTGTTTATTCTGGTATGTACAGATACATATGTTATTCAGCGTTTTGTTACTAGTCATAACTTAAACTCATACTTGATTCATGAAAAACAATCGAGTCATGTTTTAGACTAGTAACAGAAACGCTGAATACCATATGTATCTGTACATACCAGAATCAACACAACCATAACTGGTGCGAACAGGTATATCTGTGCAGACCTATAATGCGTATTTCACTGTTGCAGATCATCAGGGATCCTTTGCCCAAAAATTTCTTAGATCAACCAGAGATATTATTTTATGATGCTTCTTGAGTTCCTTAAAAATTGTGATATAAAAGCCTAGAATCCAAAAAAAAATGTGGTAAACGGCAATGCAGCTTAAACCCAAAGCGATCGAAAATTTATGAGCTCTCTAAGTAGACTTCCGCATAGGATCTGGAGCTGCCACACCACTTCCATATATATCACGACTAAGGTATTACTGTACATCTTCTGTAGCTAGGGCTTCGTCACTTAATTGCCGGGTACAACACATGAAGTTTAGCTTAACAAATGGGTAGAAGAGGCTATGTGCAGCGCATAGCTACCCCATTGATACGCCCCTGCTCTTAGAAAATAGAAAAAGTTTGCTGAAATTTCTTAAGCACAACTTAAAAATATCTTCAAATTAAGCTTCAATTAAACTTTGTGTAATGAAAATTAAATCGTGTGAAAAAAGTCACTTTAAAAGTAACTGACATATTGCCTTAATTGCGTGTTGGCCTTAATATGAATAAATGTGTACACTGTGCATACATATGTACATATATAATCTTGCGTGCATGTAATTAAGTTAATTTAAATAATATTTTAACTAATAAAATTCATTTCTGAGAATTTCATAAATTTATTTACACATGCATACATACATAAGTATGTGCGTATTTGTTTAATGCCTCGCCCCAAGAAAACATGCAACATAAAGCAATTTGTGACATTTATTAAGTGTTACTTAATTTTTCTTCTGGCAGTGCAACGCGACGACAGACAAAAAAAGTTAAATAAACATTGAGATGGCCAAACTGCCCAGGGTCTATATTTTTAATTGAATGTCATTTGTGTGCACATGTACACAAGAAATTATAACAAATTAAACTAGTGAAGGAACAAAAGAAGCCTAAAGTCGAAAATATCTTTAACGACTACAATTTCTACAAAAAAAAAGCAAACAATTAAGATAAAGTTGCTTGTAAATTAATCAGTGCACTTGTCCGTTCTTACTTCTCACATTCGTACCACATGAAGTTTAAACAGTGCAGTGAGCCTCAATAATACGCAACTTGTGTTTGTCTGCAGATAATGAGATTAAAAAGGATGTATTCATATCACAAAGTAACAAGGCTGTAAAGAATGGTTCTGGCCAGTGCCATCAGATTAGGGGATTTGTCCCCAAAATGGGGATTTCGCCACTAAATTGGGGACAGAATTTCGTGGGGAGGGATTTGGGGACTTTTCATTTTGAGCTCTAACAATGTCCATGTATCAGGAAAATAATGGTGGATGTTGACACCACATCCACCACAAGAAAATTTCAGTCGCTATAGCAGAATTCTAAGATAGTTGCTGCAACCGCCAAAATTCGATTTGGCAACAAATTCGGTTGCCACAACTAATCTGTTTTCTCTGTGTACATTTCTTCAACCACATATCTTGAAAAGCCACAAACCTGTTATGTTATGCACAGACTTTCAAAAACCATTTGAGAATTCACAAATAATAATATCTTTGAATGTCACAAAAGTTAATTTTTTAATTTGCTGCTATAAACTATGATAGTAAACTCAACCTCTAGTTAGTTGCAGCAAATTATTGAAAGTTTTTATTTTAATTTTAATAAAGAACGACAATTTTTTAGTTGCTAATACCAAAAGTTGGTAGTAAAATCCAATTCGTAATATTTTATTCGGTTGGGTTAACCAATCACTTAATTAGTCATGACAAAAGCATACGCTCGGTTGATGCAATCAATTTAAGTATTGTCACAATCATACGAGTATATTTGTCACAATTATGCCCTTATGGCAATGAAGATGGATTGTTTTTTGGATTAACAGAAAAATGATAACGTGAACTGAAATATAGTTAATGCAAATTATATTTTATTGGACTAACCGTTTTCCAACCAATCTTTTTTCTGGGTGTATGTTCTGCATTCCACGTGAAATTAAAACGTGTGGAATTGCCGTAGAATTGTTGTTGGAAATATGTATTTACAACAACAATGCTATGGCAATTCCGAACGATTTAATTTCACGTGAAATACAGAACATACCCGAATATAGTAGCATATACTCGCATACATACATACATACAATAGTAGATGAAGCTTAGGCTTAGATTAAGATATGTATGATATGTATGACTGAAAAATCATTTACACATAAAGAATGCATTAAAAGCATTACTCTTTTCTTAATTACTCTTAACTTAAAAGTTTTTATTTTTGCGATATTCACCCTTATTATAGTTGTCAACATTGACAGCACATCAATACGATATGAAAAAAAATGGGGGTTGGCTACGCGTTGTCTAAAACAACTGACTGCTATTGATAACCTCATGCTTTCAATCGAAATCGGCCCTTAAAATTTAACCACCCTATAGTGTGATTAAATATTTGTGTAAGCTTTAACAAATGTGTTATTCCATACTACTTTCAATCAATTATTATGCAGAGAATTATGTGGTACTTTCCAGTTACTTCCGTTTTTTATTATCCAAAAAAAAATTAAATTTTTTAATCCCAATTATGAAAAGTTTTCTAGATTGTTTTTAACATAGTTTCCGTTATTGTCATTAAAACCAATTTAATAAGCCTCAGTTAAAAGATGCTGATATTAGCGCTTAAAAGTATTTTAGTTTTGTAAATTAGTAATATTTTTATTTAACAAAAAAATCACCAAAAGCACTGTAAGAAATTGTTAAAAGCACTGTAAATACCCGCTTTTTAAAAAAGGGTATTAGCCAAAATTTCGCGTTTATGAAGAGGCTAAAGCACCAAAAAAATACCCGAAACGCACCAAAATACCATCACTGCATGGTATAATACCTCGAATATATATATATATATATATATATATATATATATATATACTTTATGTCAACAGCAGAAATGCTTTACGCACGTCCAAAGCAGCATACCTGGGTATGTACATACGTTTTGTATGGGGAATGGTACGTCGTTAGCATAAAAATGCTAATTACGTATCTACCTGGTTTGTTGGAATTTCCGAATTATTTTTTTAGTTTGTTAGAAATGGACAAAAGGCTAAAAAATTTTATGATAACCAATTTCATTCTCACAGTCATTGTTTGTTGAAAAAAGTGGTTGTATAGGTAGACGACATACGTATATAATAAATATATAATATAGGCAGGTAGAAACATTTATTGTTGCGGAAATTTCATTCTTTGTAGTATCGTCAGAAAATTTAGTTTACATTTGTGATTCGAAGTGAAAAGACGTTTCTGTTTATTTTGTGGAAATAAAAAAATATTAAAAGTGAAATGGCTGATGGTGAATGGCTTACTCCGCGACAACTAAGCGCACTTTCGTAGGAAGAACAACAAGCATATATTCGGCAAGCGCTTGAAGAGAGCCAAGAAGAAACAAGTGACCACGATTCAATAGTTGGTGACGAGGCTTTAGGTGATATTGGTGGAGATGATTCAGACGTTGAAGAACCCATGTTACCAGAATATGACCCAGAGGGCGACAGTGATTCTGATGAAGATCTTGAAGATGCACCAATTGGCAAAAAGGCGTACATTCGTGCCAGCAGCATTTGCCAACCCGAAACGACGTGAGGCTGAATCATCAATGTTTGGGTTCTGTAATCACGTTACGATGTGCTCGTACGTTTCCAAGAAAAACAAGGCAGTTGTAATGTTGTCCACTACTCATTATACAACAGAAACGACCGGTCCTAAGAAGAAGCCATTGCTTATATTGGACTACAACAAAACCAAAGGTGGCGTTGATAACATGGACAACTGCTTGTCCGAATTTAGTACGAAGCGGCGCACAAATAGATGGCCTCTGGCTTTCTTTTTTAATATTGTGGACGTTGCTGCGTTTGCTGCATACGTAATATACATTGACAACAACACTCACCTGAAGACATCTACAAGCCGCCGTAGGATGTTTCTCCATCAGCTTAGCGAGCAATTGTGCAAGCCAGAAATGGAAAGAAGGGCGAATAACAGCAGAATATCCAGAGTTTTTTCAACGCGCAACGCCATCGAAGCCATGAAAGGTGGGCCCATCGGAGTTGTGGATGCTGAGGCACATGCATCGGAGGAACGTGATAGTACGGGCCGGCTAAAAGTAAAGGGGAATTGCTACATCTGCTCGAAACGACGCCCTACTCGTAAAGCATGCACATTATGCAACAAACCAGTGTGCGCAGAGCATTCCAAAGACTTACCTCAATGCGATAGATGTATTTGAATTTCAATAATTTTAAGCAAAAATAATTAAAACTGACATTATATAATAATAATAAAAAAATAATTACAAAACTTAGCTCAAAATAAACTATACTTTTATATTTTATTATCATATTTGCATGCATGTTTTCCTATACATACCCAGGTATGTATTCTGTTGACTTAAGGGTGCAACTTTGTAAATGGGCTTTATCTTCCGAACGGATGATCTAATCCTAACCAACTATTGCGTAAAACAGTTTTGACTAGGATATCAAGAAATTTCAAGTCGATCCGGTTATCCAGTTTAGAGCTACAGCGTTTTCAAAACTAAAAATATACCCAGGTATGTTGCCGTTGACATAAAGGATATATATATATATATATATATATATATATATATATATATATATATATATATATGTACATAGGCAAAACCGTGCTCGCAGCTGCAGAACTAGCTCTTTGTCAATTAAAAACATTTTTTTTTTAAAGAAAAATTACTGTTGATAATTTTGATTGAGCAATTGTTCTAAGTATGGTTCTACCTTAGTTATTGTGTCACGCATAAAAAAACTATGTATATGTGACTCCCAGAAAATATGAAAAACGTTGAACTTTTTAAGAATTTGCAATTTAAGCACATTACAAAACATAGATTTGATTCGGTGTATTGAATTTTGAAAAATGTTATACATCCAAAAGTGGCATTGAGTATATATGTAAACCAATGGAATAAAATTGCTTATATCGACTGGCGGAAACAAACAAAACAAAGTTTTCCTAAAGACATATTTGGCTTTTGGGCAATAGCATATCAGTACGAAGATAATGCCGGAAATTACTTCTTCCGTGAAATTGCAGTTGTGTGTTCAACATGTTGATAGTGCCAATAAACCCCCTTTTAGACACCGAAAGTTCACTTTGCAAAGTCTTACTTCAGTTGGGAGAAAGACAGAAAAAGATAGTATTCCTCCCCCTGTCTGAATTAAGACTTTGCAAAGTAAACTTTGCGTGTCTAAAAGGGGTATAAGTAATGCGTTTGTCCTAGAATATTTTCATGCATGAAGACTACCAAAACCAAATTAGAAATAATCTGCAATATGAAATGTAAGAATCTTTAATAAGAATAAAATCACATTTAAATATTTATAAGATCTGGGCCCTATTCCACAAAACAACTTATCAACTTTTCACTTTGCACTTATCAAATTTTTCGACAATTTGCAGAACTTTTCGTTCCTCAGGACTGTAAAATTTGTTGAGTGAAAAGTTGAAATTGTTAAGTGTAATTTGCTAAGTTTTTGCAATTTTTAGCTCTCTTTGCGATTCCTGTTCCACGTAAGTTCCCTCTTGCAAAGTGCAAAGTTAATTTTGAAAAGTGTAACTTGCAAAGACTTTATGCTTTTACGTTTCACAATAACTATAAATTCTATTTTTGCAAAGCAAATTTTGATAAGTTTGTTAAAAATTTGCAAGGTAAACGATCTTTTTGCAAATTAACAAAACAAAATTCGTTGATAAATCTTCGATTATTTTCAAACATAATAATCATAACAATACAATCTCACATTGAGTTCGTATGTACATACATAGATATGGAAAAAAAGAAAAAAATATTTGAGCTTTAAATTACATATATTATTATATTATATTTGTATAAACTTGTTTTAAGCGTTATTATATATTCTATCAAAGATAGTAAAACCAATGTAGAATAACACACTGAAAACGTTACGTTCAAAATTTGTATTGAGCTTTTTTAAAACTTCCTCACAAGCAGCCTATTTATCTAATAATTAGATTCTAATTTATTAACCTTCAAATTGAAATGTAAACCTTAATATGTTCTAACCCCCCATTAGAGCTGGGTCCAACTCGTTCATTCGTTAATTTTTGCTACAAACCTATGGTCAAACCCATGTAATTTAAATGAGTTTGTGGGAAAAATTAACGATTGAACGAGTTGGACCCAGCTCTAACTCCCATATTCATAAAATTTAAAATAAATTTTAAATGTATTTTATTTTAAGTTTTTCATACAAAGTTTTCTAAAAATGGATTTCAAATAAATTTTATTTTTTATGAATATGGATGCATACATTTACAGTAATTTAAAAAAAAATTATTTTATTGATTTGAAAACTAACAAATAAATTACATATATTTTTAATCACATGAAACTCTCAAATTGTTTCATTTTTATTTTGCTGATAACTTTAACAAGTTTTATTTAGGAATGCAAAGTGAAAAGTTATAAGAAGACAGAAATGCTAAGATGCTTAAACATTTTCAGGAACACTTTGCACACTCACTTTGCAAGAGAACGCAAAGACTGACACAAACAGCGCAATTACTTTACAAAGAGTGCAAGAAATTTACAAAGAGAGCACAGTCTTTGCAAAAATATGCTTAGTGTAAAGTGAAATTTGCAAAGAATATTGTGGAACAGAAACACTTATCACTTTGCCAAAAAATGCAGTTTGATAAGTGCAAAGTGAAAAGTTGATAAGTTTTTTGTGGAATAGGTGCCATAAATTTGAGCTTCCTTCCTGAAGAATGGTAAAAAAAGTAGACACGATAGTGTAAAGTTGTGTTTTGAATTGTTTTAGTCGCCGTGCAAATTTTTTTTAGTATACCACAGCCATAAAATTTACAGCATGTAAACCAAAGAGATTCATTCATGTTCAATGAAAAAAGGTGTTAAAAGGTATTATTGTTATTAATCGTGGACATTATTTATTGATCTTGCCCTAAAAATGATTATTTATAAGTTTAAATATATAATTGCAAGTATCGTATTGAAATTACGCAGTGTATTAATTCAGTTCGCCTGCAAAAATAAAGTGAACAAAACGAAGGGAAAAGTGAAAAAATCCATTTGAAAAATTATATTATTCACGATAAGGGGAATCAAGAAAGGGAACACATTTCAGGGGAAAAATTATTCACGATTGCAATTTGGGGAACAGGGAAAATATTTCAAGGGAAAAACTGTTCACGTTAGGGGTGATTATCTTTTTTGCTATTATCTTCTTCAGATTGTTTACTTCGACTGACTCCAAACGAATCAAAACAATGGATGGAAAAGTAACCCTAAATTTTAACGGGTGTTTTTTATTGAGGTATAAAACTTTAAATTGGCATCACTTTTTTAACTGGCGGCCATTTTGTCAGCTGTCAAGTGATTAATATTTAGTTTGGTTTGCCATTTCATCATGAACAGGTTGACAAAAGAACAACGCTTGCAAATCGTGCAAATTTATTTCGAAAATAATGGTTCAGTTCGCGAAGTTTACCGCAAGCTCCGTCCATTTTAATGTCGACATAATCGTCCATCAGAGCAATTAATTCGGTTAACCATGGATCGTTTTCGCACTACGTTTACTCTATGTGATAATACGCATCCGCAGAGACGTCGAACAGTGCGCACCGAAGAAACAATTGCCGCTGTAGAGCAAAGTGTTGAAGAGGACCCGAATGAATCGATTCGCCACCGTGCACAGCAATTGGAGCTTTGTCCATCAAATTTTGTTCCCGAATTGGATGGCATGAATGTGGATGAGTTGTGGTTCCAACAAGACGGCGCTACATGCCACAAAGCGCACGTCACAATCGATTTATTGAAGGAAACATTCGATGAGCGCATAATTTCGCGGAATGGACCTGTCAATTGGCCACCAAGATCGTGTGATTTGACACCATTGGATTATTTTCTTTGGGGATATGTGAAGTCGCTCGTCTACGCCAACAAACCAGAAACGTTAGGGGACTTGGAAGCCAACATTCGTAGCGTTATTGCCAACATACGGCCCCATATGCTCGAAAAAGTGGTTGAAAATTGGACCTGTAGAATTGGCTTTATTCGAGCCAGCCGCGGCGGCCACATGCCCGAAATCATATTTAAACATTAATGGCATAAAATTATCCTTCCAATAAAGCCAAATTGATGGACATTAAAACGATTTTCTTGTGTTTTATTTCAATTCAAAGTTCTATACCTCTTAAAAAAACACCCGATATAAGTTTTTTTTAGTAACCCTGTGTAAAATAGAACAACCACTATAATTATTTAAATTTTCTCGATGCGAGAAATCCTCACAAGTTAAAGAAACGGGGCACTAATCTCAAAAACTAATACTCTTTTATGTATCTTTCTAAAATTAAACATTAATATTAGTTGATAGTATTAATTAATAATGTTGTAATAAATAAACTTGAAAGTGCCTCTTTGTTAATTGGTTAGTTTTTACACACATACATATGTAAATATATGCATGTACAATTGAATTTTATGTACGTTTTAAGTTATTAAAAACATTTAAATAAAATAAAAATAAAGAATTTAGTCAATCGTACTGAAAAAATAACAATTTTTCTTGTAACTTTGTGAAAATCTTATTTCGCATCCCTGCGCATAGGACTTAATCGTTTTTTATGAATGATATATTTTTGGGGACAAAAGTTGGGATTTTTCTGTTGAAATGGGGATTTTTGGGGACATGACGTTTTAAATTGGGGACAAGAGTCAAAATTTTTCTGGCAGCACTGGTTCTGGCACAAGAGACCAAATTATATAAAAAAAGTTTTTTGAAGTTCTAAGAAATATCTCATTTGAGATGTTTAACAAAACAAGTCAATGTATGATAAAACATCTCAAAATCGACGTGTTGAAGCTTTTAAAAACGCATGAAATGTTAAACGCTTAGGTGTAAACATAGTATATGTATGTCTCATAAAAGAAATGTGAAATTAACTTAAACATTTTTGTAATATAAAAAAATTTGTTTGTTGAAGAGGTAGTTAAAAAAATAAATCCTACCAAAACTTGAAGATTTTTCTTATATTAATTATAGTGAATTTGAATGAGAAAAATTTACAAAAAATAATTTTTGGCGATTTTATTTCTACTTTTGGTGATTTTCTGTTAAATTTTCATACGATTATTTTATAAAAAGTTATAGTAAAAAAGTGTTTTATATAATATATACATAATAAGAAAAACTACATAAAATTGATTTTGGCGATTTGTAAAAACAATTTGGGGAAATAGGTGGGAAAAATCTGACAACCCTACTTGGTGGTGATAAAAACAATAGCATATATACTCGTAATTAGTGCAAATTAAAAATGTTAAATTTTGTCAGAAAATAATAGAAACCTGTCTCAGTGGGTTTACCTTAAAAAAGCGCTTTGCGCATTTCTGTCTACCAGTGTTGCCAGTGTTTTTTTTTCTAGAGCTTGTCCCCAATTTTCGATTTGTCATCCCCGAAAATCCCCAAATTGAGTTTTTTTTTATTCAAATTTTTCTTTTGTGAACAAACAAAATTTTTTAATTTTATTTAAAAAATTATGACAAAAATAACATACGAGTATTTATTCAATAAAATTCATTTATATCGATAGCTATATTGACATTAATACTAATTTAATTTGTACTTATAAAAATTGTAAAGAAAAAATTACACATAGTTTAATATATACATACAAGTATGTATAAAAAAATTATTAACCAAAGTTTACCATTTCGAAAACTTCAGATTCGAAATATTCTGGTTCATCTGCCTCAGAAATTGTGTTTTATATAATAGAGATGGGCGCGTGTCGAGTCAACACGATACTGCACAACACGCACGAAATATTATTGGTATGGTATTGTAGATCAGAAATTTTAATTGCTTTTTTTTCAAGAGTAGCTTTTCAAAATATGGCACCGAGTTTGCACTGCCAGCTGATACTATCTGCAACCACAGCAGAACTTTTAGCTGCAGAGGCCCTTTCAATATCAACAAATATGCTGGTGTTGTGTGTTTGACTATACAAAATATTAAATTTTTTCCAGATTCATACATATTTTAAATCTAAAATCGTTTCGTGTTTTTCGTGTTAATTTTGCTCAACACGAAACGACCCGAACACGTACGAAATCAGATTTTTTGTCACGAATACTTCGTGTTGAGTCACTGGAAAAAAAACGATACGAGCCCATCTCTAGTACATAGTACTTGTATTAAAAATCTTTAGCATTTCAGCAGAAGTATGAAATTTCTCACATCAAATTGAATTATTTTTAAAGTGTGTGTTTATTCTAAGAAGTGCTTCCAACAAGTCATATTTCATTTTGTTACGTATTTTTATTTTGTTACTGTTTATTATTGATTAATCTGCCTTGATACTTCTTCTTTATTAGAAACCGCTCATTATGAATAATAACACATATTTTTAGATTTGCCAGACGCACATTTCTTAGCTCAAAAATCATTCTTGTTACCATCAGTTATAAAAAAATCCCCTCTAAAATATTGGGTTATCATCCCAACTTTGCCAGATCCCCAATACGAAATTTGTATCCCAAATCGCGAAAAAAAATCCCCGATTTGAGGTTGCCTAAACTGGCAACGCTGCTATCTACCTCATTGCGGTTGTATATTTTATGTTTGTTACTTCACAGCTCCGTTCTCTGTTAACCGATTTTAAATTTTTCCTTTCTGAGGAGATACATACATACATATATGTATATATCTGTCATTTGATTCCATTTAAAAACACTTTTCCATGGCGTTAAGCTTGAATGATTGTAAACCAACAACTGGGGCGACGCCCTTTCATTTGCTCTTCTATTACGTAAACAGACTGGTTGCGTGTATCACATACTGCTAAGAATCAACGTTGCCAGAGAAAACAATTTGTCTCAACTTCGAATATTAAAAAAAAAAAATCGTTTTAATATTTTACGAAAGGTCATACCACATTGTATTTTTTTTTTTAAATTTTAACCATGACTTTCATTGGACTCATTACATGTACGAGTATATTCCAATTATATTAAGCAAATTTCCTACAAAACAACCTTTTTTACCCACCATTACATTAACGTACGAGTAGCAACAACAAAAGATGCCTTTTTTTAAACAGACCTCCAGTGTTTCTTCTGACTCTATTAAAATTAAATTTGCCTCTGGAGATTTAAATTCAAAATTATGGAATTAGATTAAATTTTACTGGCAACACCGGTTCGTGGTGATAGTATAAGGCCGGGTTTACATCTATGTGCCATGTGCCAAAGAAAGCGTAACCACTAATTACTAATGAATAACTGATTAAAACAGTTTCCAATCATGTTGGATTCTATAAAATTGTCTATTAGTTATGTATGGAACTGTTTAACTTAATAAATACGTGTCTGAATCAAACAGTTTTTCATTAGTAATAATTAGTGGTTACGCTTTCTTTGGCATATGGCACACAATGCAAAAGTACAGTAAGCCAAATTTTGGTATTCAAAAGAAGATGGAACTGGAAAATCGTTTTTGCACAGAGCATAATTAATACCAAGTAATAGAGTAATTAAATCTGTGGCAAAAAGGAAAAAGTTCTTAAGTCGAGATAAACTCATTTTGAGTTAATGGCACCTCATTAATCTTCATACTCGAAAGTACCTCTGGTTAAAATCTCAATTAATTTGTGTGATTTTTTAGGAAGTTATAGAACTAAGACTTTCGACTTATCTTTTTTAAACTTCTAATCTCATTTGGAATAACAAATTAATGTAGGTTATATGTAGTTTGGTATATTTCAACTTAAATAAATTACTTATAGTATGTGGAACGATGTTTGCTTAAAAAAATAAAGGTTAATAGATAATTTCATATTTTAACTGTAAAAGAAATATATTTCGCAAAATCGACTTGCACGCTTAAAAGTGATCTCCTGCAAAACAGCAAAATATGGCTTTAGCATTTTTTCCTTATGGCCTCAGAAATAATTAAATAGTTTGGGGTTACACTACTTTTGCGCTGATAGCCTCATGTAAACTAAAGGGGAGCATGTTTGAGTCTTAAAGTTATGAATGAATTCTTTTAAGTACCATTCTTGGTACTTTGTATTGTGTTATTAAACCCATTACAAGAGAGTGAACATTTCGAAGAATGATCGAAAGCATTTGCACACAGCAGAAGCAGATGACTGACCTGTTGACTGGCGAGCTGTTGGTATGGTTAAAAAATGTCAAAGCAAAAGAAATATATACATACTTATATATATATATATATATATGTATTTATGTATCACAACGCCTATAAAGAAAATGTTTGTATGCAATAAAACATATACATTAATATGTAAATTTATTGGAAAAAAGTGTGGAGGGGGAGTAAATGAATAAATTTTGCGGAACAATTGTTGCAGTTTAATTTATGTAGAATATTTTTCACATGATGCGAAAGTGTGCATGTGCTTATGCTATTAACCTTTTTCATTTAATGTTATTTTTTGTTTGTTTTTACAGCCATGGGCACATTCAATAATATAACAGAAGGTCGATTAACAGTTGTTTCTGGCCATCCGGCCATATTTGATTTGCCTGTCATTGACTCAACGCCAGTACCTTCGGTTATGTGGCAAACCGTTGAGGGTCCCTTAAATTATGACATTAAATATGCCTTCACAAAAGCCAATCAATTGATAATACTCAGTGCAGATGAGGCCGATCGCCGGGCATATCGTGCACGTGCTATAAACACCCAATTGGGCAAGGAGGAAAACAGTGCCTTTATACACTTGAATGTGACCGGAGATCCATATGTTGAAGTGCCACCGGAAATTATTGTGCATCCGCAGGATATGAAATTGAAACGTGGCGAACAAGTTGCCGAAATGCAGTGCATAGCGAATGCACGACCACTGCATGAGTTGGAAACTTTATGGTTTAAGGACGGCATACCAATTGAAAATGCTGAAATCGCACACACACTCAACGATCCGTGGAATCGTTCGTTGGCTTTGTTGTCAGTGAACTTAACGCACTCGGGTGAATATTCATGTCAAGTGCGTCTACGTAGCGGCGGCTATAAGACTTTAATGGCAAAAGCAAAAGTTGAAATATTAGAACCGCCCACCTTTTTCACACAAATGAGGCAGGAAACTTTTGGTGATTTGGGTGCATTAATTACACTGCCCTGCGATGTAATAGGAGATCCACAACCAGCGGTGGTGTGGTTTAGAAATAGTGAACCTGTTGATTATCAGAATGACAAGTAAGTATAAATTGCTTATTTCATGATTTATTTTATGACTGAAACTAATCTAAACTAGACGTGATAAATGTATATTCCTTCCCAGCTAAAAAAAAATTGTATGGATCATACATAATATTCTATGTACATTCGGATCCAAAAGATTAGGGTACAGTAATACCTCGATTTACGATAACAATATAACATAAAGAAAGGTGCATTTTACTGGCAATAATAATTGCTTTTTTCCCATTATTATAAGGACGAATAATATCTTTTTCTAGTTTTTAACAAAATTATATTTCGTTTCTTTTCAATTTGATGTGAAAAAGCTTGATTAGTTCCATTTTCGCTGAGAACTTTAAATAAAACAATAGATATCCCTTTGTTTGTTTATACTCATATATAAGCAACTGAGATGAGGACTCAAATCGAAACGATGTAAATCGAGGTGACGTAAATCGCGGTATTACTGTATAAGGACATATCTATATGTATTCATTCATTTGCATATATGTATGTGTAAATATTTCATGTATGTACATGTGTTTGTGTTTTCCCATATATGTATTTCCAATAAACATATCGTCATATAAAATGCATAAAAGCCTAACACTAGAGCTAACCTAAAAAACGATTAGCACCACCGGATTTAGCGTACTCGAATTTTTTTTAATTACGTGGTTTTGTATTTCAGCCGACTTTATGTATTTTAATATTTTTAACCGTCATATAAAATGCAAAAAGGCCTATGTCACTGAACTCCTCCTAAACGGCTGGACCGATTTGAATCAATTCTTTTGTATGCATTTGTGTGGCGCACTGTATGGTTTAGATTCACAAAACTAGGACCAAAAAGGTGATAAGGGGGACATTTCTGCCCCTCCGAAACAATGAAACCGATTTTAATGAACCTTATAACATAAATGGATCTGCATCTAAAAAGTCACAAAGCCTTTAAAAAATTTTAAAACTAGGACCAGGAGGGCGATAGGGGAAAATTTTTGCCCCTCCGAAACGTTAGAACAGATTTTAATGAAATTTAGAACATATATAGATCTGCGTCCAGAAGGCGCATAGGCTATGTTTATTTTTAAAATTATGATCAGTAGGGTGACAAGGGGAAATTTCTGCCCCTCCGAAACAATCAAACCGATTTTAATGATATTTAGAACACAGATAGATCTGCGTCTAAAAAGTCAAAAAATGACCACAGCCATTTTAAGTCTAGTATATTTATATATTTACATACATATTAGTGTTGTCATTCGAACAAACATTGTTCGAATATTCGAACATCTTTTTATAATTTTTGTTCGAAGGAACAAAAATTTTCAATTTAGAATAAAAAAAAAACAATTTCCTTATCTACTATATACAAAAAGAATTTTTTGGTTTTCAAATTATTTTTTTTTAAAGAAATAAATACATATAATTTTTAACTAATTTCGTTTAAGTTTTTAACTGCCGACCAAAAAAAAGGGGTGTTATAAGTTTGTAGGTTGTGTCTGTGTATCTCTTTGTATGTACAAGTCGACGTACAGACCAAACGGTTGGACCGATTTTGATTTAGTTTTTCTGTCTGAGGGTGGCATTGGCTGAAGTAGTTAGCACGTTGACTACAAAACCGAAGGTCTTAGGATCGACCCCGGTATTCAAAATTAGTGTCCCTTTCTATCAGTTGTTGTAGAAAAGTTCAAGCGATGAAGGCATAGACACTGGTCACTGAATTATACAGACTTCAGCAGATACTAATGCTAATGTGACATCAGAGCACCCTCCTGCGTTGTGTAGCAGATCATAGGTTAATTAAAATAACCAATAAACTGATGATAAACACAGATTCAAAAAATTTAATACACTTCACTTAACGCCAGAGACGCTGCAACAGTGCATTATTAAAAAAAAAAACGAGCAAAAAGCAGAGTTGTAAAATAATGAAGCTTTCCTCTATCTCTTCCTTCACCACCACCAGTCTTCTCTATCACTATCCCTTTCCTAAAAAGAAGGTAAAAACTAATGTTGGTAGTAGTAGGCATTCATTGCCTGAGTGTTACTTCTCTTTAAAATATAATAAAAAAGGTGACTTGATGGAGAGTGTTCTTAGCTATGTTTGAAGAAAATCGGTCCAGCCGTTTAGAAGATATCACATTTTTTTAGATATATGTATTCTGTTGAATCTGTGTGTCAAACTGCTTGACTGATTTAAATTTTTTTTTGTGAAGTGATCTTATATCTTGTTATTTATACTTGAAGAAAATCGGTCCAGTCGATTGGAAGTTATCATAAATTTTCTATATATTAACTTACTATTTTCTTTTTTGCGGTTCTGTTACTTCAATAACACGAGTATTAGTGGACAGAGTTCTTAACTAACTTATGCTAGAGCGTCAACTGAGTCGGAGGTTTTTATTTATTAATATTTTTTTGCATTCATATGTTTTTTTTTTTAGCTGGCTAGAGAAAAATATTTATTTGCTCTTTTAACTTTTGCTTATAAAATTTAAATTTTTTTTTACATATTTTATTAGATTTTCACTGGCGGATGATAATTCCCTACATATAAAACGACTTGCCATCGATGATTCAGCTATGTTCCAGTGCTTGGCCATAAATGAGGCTGGGGAGAAATCAGCCTACACCTGGTTGAGAGTAAAAAGTAAGTGCCAACAAACAAAATTCATTTATTGCTTTTGTAATCCTCTTTAAAAAATGTTTGCCAACTTAATACATTTTAATCGCTTTAATAATGTATGATGAATTAACAAAATCATTTTCTACCTTCTATTCCATTTCTATATATACATACATATTAATATGAATGTTAAACACTAAAAACTCAAACAAACAAACAAACAAAAAAAAAATACCCGCTTAGCTTCCAACATATTGTATAAGTATAATACTGGTCTGGATTATAATACTAATATACTTCATGTACCCGCTAATAATTACAAACAAAAAAATGCAAAAACCCTCAAGCGTTACATTATTGTGGCGAAAATGCCAATAACGAAGTCTATTATGGCAGCAGCAAAATCTTATAAATCTTACAGACGCTATGCGGTGTTATTTAAAAAAATTAACACATCATTTATAATGCCAACGCCATCATTATTCGTATCATCATCTTCATCCGCATTCTCCACAGCCCCTGCTAGTGGCAAAATTAGGGATTTTGTTGTTGCTGATAATAGTTACAACAATAACAACAGCAACAGCAACAATAGTAATAATGAGAGTAATGTTGCATACGTTAGTAATTTATTAAAACGCATTAAACGCTTGGCCCAACCGCGCATATTACGTGTCAAGTCTTCGTCACATCCTGGCGGCATGGGCTCAGGATATAATAGACGCAACAAGGAATTTCGCTTTGGTAAATGTTTGATAATCATTAAGGATTATATTTGTTTTTTTTTATTCTGTTTAAATAGTTTTAGTTTGCACTTTAATTAGTTGAAATTAGTTTAAAAAAATTTTGCAACATATTAGAAACACATTTTTAGTTTTGCAATTTCAATTACACTTATCACTTAACATTTTCATGGCATTTGCAGAAACAAGTTTATGTAATTAACTGTTAAAAATAGAAATAAATAATTATATTTTTCGTGTACATACATAGACACACACAAAATGCAACCTTTAGTTTCCAGGACACCATTGAAATAAAGTCATCAATCACATATCGCCCATTTACTCAAAAAACGTCATAGTTCAAAAAAAAACGAAGATAGGTGTCTTAGGACACCCGGTTAGAGCTATGCTGCTTAGCTAAAGAAAACAAATTTCATGAGTTAAATAACAATGCAATAAAATTATAATATATGATGTCCAATTCGCCGCAAATATATCAAAACGTTTGCATTTATTTCCCATTATTTTTATTTTTTTCTATCTGCGTACGCTTAAATTAATGTATTTATTGTTTGTACTCATGTGCAAAAACAATACAACAATATGACAACAAATTGAGCAATCGTTCTCATTGTTTTTGTTTTCTTTTTGTTTCACTCACTTCAAAGAAAGAAACAAAACAAAATCAAAAATTTTGTTACGTTAATTTTTGTACTCTGCTTTTAAGAACAAAAAAATCAAAACAAAACAAATAAATTTATAAATGTGTCATGTCGATTATTTTTGTTGCGAAAATCACGTCCTAGCTTCTGTGTCATGACATAAATAGCATAGCTCTAAAATAGTAATTCTGAGTTAAGCTTAAATTAGACGTGACGTAGCCATAATGTCATAGCCATAACCAAACCAAAATTCAATTGGTTTCTATGGTAATAGATATAGCGTTATGGCGAGTCACGTATAATCGAATACAGTGTTGCCCATTAGTTTGGTTCGAACGGATGTTTTCTATGGCTATGGCTATGTCACGTCTGATTGCACCTTTAATGATGCAGAATTTATCCGCATATCGTTTTTTATATTGTGTAAAAATTTCATATAAATATCATGTTTTAAAGCAAATAAAATTTTCTTTTTCCATTAAATCCCATTATTACAACTTAAAGTTAGTTAAAAGTAGGATTTTATCGAACGTATAAAAAGCTTTCCATTACTTAAAATTGGATTTAACTTACCATGTAGGATAAACTTGTCTGTAGTTTATCGCTCACTTTAGGTTAAATTAAAATATTGCAAATGATAAAGTTTTTATACGTATGATAAAGTCCTTTTAAATAACTTTAAGTTGTAATAATGGCCCTAAGTTGTGTAAATTTAGAATTTTAAACTCGTTTTCTGGCAAATTAGTTCTCTTGAGTTATGACCTTGTTAGAGTGAATGAGCTATATGTAGAACAAAATTAAATTTATTTATTAATAAATTTCAAAATATATTTGAAGTGAAAAATATTCCTTGACAGACTGTATATGTATACTCATATGAAATAACATACTTCCAGTGTTGCCAGAAATAGGGGGAATCCTTACATGTGGGTATTTTCAATACTAACCCCCTGTTTGTGTAAGACGTTTGAGTTAGAAATCTTGGCGTTTTTGTAATAGATTAAAGGAAACTTGCACAACTTTTCTTTAATCTATTACAGAAATTAAAGAAAAGTTGTGCAAGTTTCCTTTAATCTATTACAAAAACGCCAAGATTTCTAACTCAAACGTGTTACACAAACAGGGGGTAAAATAGAAGCGTAGGGAAAATCGCACAAATTTTTTATATTCTAAAAAATGTAGGGATTTTTTCGTCATGTCGCATTATTTATGAAATAAATGTAAGCATGACGTTTTTGTTAGTAATATTTTCTTTTTCAAAACGGTTCAAAAATTTTATTTTTGTTAAAATCGCTTAGAAATATATTTCAAGAGTACATATGTATATGCCAAGGAGAATTCATATACCAAGTGGTGTCAAGCCTGCAACAACAAAATCTGCCTAGCACTTTATCGCAATGAAAATTGACAAATCGAACTTCCTACAAATTTTATTGCAATAAAATTTGACAAGCCAAAGTTCCTAAAAAAAGCAGCTGTTAACTTGGCCCACCTGCGACATGAATTCGACTTGATATATGCTTTTTATTTGTTGAAAGATGACTTGAATTTAATCTTTTAAAATTAATTTGAAACGAACTAACTATTCATATTAATTTTTAAAAATCGACAGCCTATATTCAAAATACGTCAACTCAAAAAATCTAACTTTTCAGTAGAGCGAAAAACCTAGTTAATTCGCTCATTATTGTCAAAATAAATGATGTGCCTTCCACAATATGGCTCAAATATGCTTACTAATTTATAGGTCTGCAAAAAATATTTTATTTTGCACTGGTTTGCGTATTTTTATGAGATAGCATATTTTAGTCGATCAAAGAAATTAATATTTTTGTAGAGTTAGCATATATGATTTTTTTTAATATATTTATTTTTTAATCAATTTGTGGAATCTTTTACTCAATACTAGATATAAGAATTGAAAAGCTATAAGAAAAAACTTAAAATATCATAAATAAAAAATAACTAAGCATGACTGAAAGCCTCTTCCATCTCGAGGTTGTCAGCTTTAGCACTCTCTAACTCAATCTCTAGTGTAACAGGGTCACTACAAATGATCAATTTTGAAAGCTTATGTCATTGCCTATAATCGGTCCATACATAATGTTTCTATTCGATTAACACTTTAAAAGTTATACATACATTACCAATTTTTTTTATCGGAACCCCTACGTACTAATATATTAAAAGTAATCATATCTCAAAAACTAGCCATAGGATATTAAAATTCTTACCAGATTCGTGTTCAGCATGCCAAATTCAATCAGATATGGGGTAGAATTGTTATAAATTACAAATTTTTAAAAATATTGGAAATTTACATGGGAGTTAGCATTTATGTTCACCAAAAAAAATTATAGTTTGCAAAGATAACAGAATAAGAAAAATTGATATAAAACGGGGAAAAATAATTTTCTTGATTCGAAATTTATACTACAGATTAATATTGCATGGGGGAGCTATTTGCCATCGGAAACTCATTTTGACCAAATTTGAGTTGACGTGTTTTGAATATAGGATCTCGTTAGGTTGTTTTAATTGAATTTAATGAAAATTACATGTGCATGTAATGGGTGTTTTTTATTGAGGTATAAAACTTTAAATTGGCATCACTTTTTTAACTGGCGGCCATTTTGTCAGCTGTCAAGTGATTAATATTTAGTTTGGTTTGCCATTTCATCATGAACAGGTTGACAAAAGAACAACGCTTGCAAATCGTGCAAATTTATTTCGAAAATAATGGTTCAGTTCGCGAAGTTTACCGCAAGCTCCGTCCATTTTAATGTCGACATAATCGTCCATCAGAGCAATTAATTCGGTTAACCATGGATCGTTTTCGCACTACGTTTACTCTATGTGATAATACGCATCCGCAGAGACGTCGAACAGTGCGCACCGAAGAAACAATTGCCGCTGTAGAGCAAAGTGTTGAAGAGGACCCGAATGAATCGATTCGCCACCGTGCACAGCAATTGGAGCTTTGTCCATCAACTTTATGGAAGATTTTGCGCAAAGATCTTGGCTTGCGACCTTACAAGATCCAGCTTGTGCAAGAATTAAAGCCGCGAGACCATGCAATGCGTCGTGATTTTGGTGTATGGGCCGAAAATGAGATTGATCTCGATGCTGATTTTCATCGCAAAATTTTGCTCAGTGATGAGGCTCATTTTTGGTTGAATGGCTACGTCAACAAGCAAAATTGCCGCATTTGGAGTGAAGAGAATCCACATGAGACCCTTGAGACGCCATTACATCCATAAAAACTGACTGTTTGGTGTGCTCTATGGGCTGGTGGAGTCATTGGGCCATACTTCTTCCGAAATAATGCTGGAGAGTCAGTTACCGTTAATGGAGACCGGTATAGAGCCATGATAACCGACTATTTTGTTCCCGAATTGGATGGCATGAATGTGGATGAGTTGTGGTTCCAACAAGACGGCGCTACATGCCACACAGCGCACGTCACAATCGATTTATTGAAGGAAACATTCGATGAGCGCATAATTTCGCGGAATGGACCTGTCAATTGGCCACCAAGATCGTGTGATTTGACACCATTGGATTATTTTCTTTGGGGATATGTGAAGTCGCTCGTCTACGCCAACAAACCAGAAACGTTAGGGGTCTTGGAAGCCAACATTCGTGGCGTTATTGCCAACATACGGCCCCATATGCTCGAAAAAGTGGTTGAAAATTGGACCTGTAGAATTGGCTTTATTCGAGCCAGCCGCGGCGGCCACATGCCCGAAATCATATTTAAACATTAATGGCATAAAATTATCCTTCCAATAAAGCCAAATTGATGGACATTAAAACGATTTTCTTGTGTTTTATTTCAATTCGAAGTTCTATACCTCCCGTTATTACTTTTTTTTTTAGTTTATTACTTTTTTTTGCCAAAGCTTTAATAAACACATATTTTTCATAGCTAATGGTTTTCTTCTGTTTTAATGACAAAAATGTGTAGGGATTTTCGTAGGGGAAATTTTTGCAACGTATAGGGAAAAATCGGATTTTTTTTAGCATGTGTAGGTATTTTTCGAAAAATCTACTGGCAACACTGCATACTTCCCTTTTCCCTTATGCCAAGTTTTGTATCAGAGCAAGACGTTAATGTGTAGGCCAAGGAAGCATTTAAAAGAAAATATTAAAAGCCCAAAGTGTTTTTCGTAGCAATCGGTTGGCGGAAATATATACTCGTAAAATAAAATATTAATTTTTTCAAAGGTATATTCCCGCTTACTTTTTCAAATACAAGAAGAATATTTTATAGGGAAATCCAAAATTGTTTGCAAAGTTTCCCAGCAAAGCATTTTTGGTGGAAGCTATTCCGTACTGGATTACCAACTATGTAAATGATTTTAACAAGGCGTGAGACTAAAGTGTAAAGGATAAATGGATCGCCATGTAATGTTTATAGGTGCAGGATATATTGTTTCAAGGATATCACGTAAATGTGGTCCTAGCGTGTGATAGTGTGTATGTGTGGTCCTATAGTCCCTTGGTTATTTTATACAGCTGTCAGGGTGCCAGCTCAAACAAAAGGCGCTGGAAATGGTACCAAAAGATTTTTGAGAAGTTAATAAGAAACAAGGCAAGTTGTTGCCAGTTTATGTTCACAAATTAAAGTCTGATTTATTGGAAATTTTGATCTGCTTATATACTGTTTTATATTTTACAACTTTTGTGTTTGTTTATGGCTTTAATTTTGCTATAACAACATAATTTAGTAATAAAATTAAAAGAGTGTCATTTAAATATTATAAAGTAAGCGTTCTGTTAATTATTACAATGAACTGTGTTGCAATGCAATTAAACTATGGTACAGTGTATTACAGTAAGTGAGGTACACTACAAAAGTAATCGATTCTTGAGTAGTACTTACTTTTTTATTTGGTAACATGTTCATGTCTATTAAATCTAAAAGAATCATTCTCCTCATTTATTAACTTGTAGATTTTTTTTTTTTTTTTTTTAATTTCATGTAATGTGATTTTTAAGCGAGTAATGAAATTTGGCAATCAGAAGAGTAAGTAAATTTTTTGCTGGGTTTTAGCAGAAGTTTATAAAATGAAATATTAAATGCTATTGATGTTATTCTTTTCCACTTTTAATATCAGTACAAAATATCGATGAGATAATGGAGAAGATATTTTTGCACATTTTTCGACCTCATCTTCTCAATTTGGCAGGCAAGAGCGTTTATGCTCGGGGAAGAATATGTGATTTAAATGAATCTTTTTGTAAACTTTATTTTCATATCAAAATGAATTATTAGTAATCTAAGTCTTAAAAAACTTATTTCCAATTGCTCACTGGGTGTGTGTATGTTAACCGCAAATAAAATAACGAATAGTTAGTTCATCTTAAAGTCATTTAAATGTACATATTAAACAAGTGAATATATACATAGTGTAATTAAATCTCAAATCTCAAGAGTGGATGTAAATTTGTTATAATGTATTTTGTTGTGGTTAATGATGATGAAAATAATCTTAGACGCTATTAAGTTGAGATATTAAGGTTACCTTGGAAAATATGTATGTATGTTATGTACCGAGTTTAAATAATAATGCGAAATAATAGTGCTAGTATATATACATATATATCTTTCTTCTCTTAATATGGGAAGGATAAAGATTTGCAGTTAATTATTATTTCCAGGGATTATTTCGAAAATTACTTAAGGAGAATGCTTAGGTGTATGAATGTGTGTATGTATGTACATATATCGTTGGTCTTAGTAGAAAGGCCCTAACTCAAATAATTGTAAGTTTACAGGAGACGGTAAAAACATATGTGGCGGATTTATGTTTGATGTCGTCCTAGGCCCCGTGAGATATGCCGCCCTTTTTGCTCTATAAAAAAAAAGTTTTTAATACTAAATATGAAATTTATAAATATTTAAATCACACTGTGCAACAGTAAAAAATCTGCACGGTCCTGACAGTATATGTTCGGTAGGCCATACTACCAAATGGAAGTGAAACCCTCTGAGTATCAGTTTGGCGATTTTGGTGTCCAATTAATTTTTATGAATCTTCAAAGATTTTTGGCCAACAACACTCGGCAACATAATCTTGAACGTGTTTAGGCACCGTAATAGGTCAAACAAACCACTTTTTAACTAAAAAGTTTTCGTTTTTCACAATTTTTTTCGCATATACTTTTTTTCGAAAATCATATAACTAATGCACACTTCTCTGTAGATTTTAGCTAACACTTTTTGCAGAAAAAGAAGTATATTCTAGTAAAAAACGAAAATTTAACATCCGAATTTATTTAAAAAGGAGCAGTCAGTCAAACCGAAAAATGTTCGAACTTGTCAACTGCTGAAACTCTCCGTTGTGTATAGGTTTTCGTTTTATGTGTTAGCTTAGACAGCTACTGTTTACATTTTCAGAAGCAGATGCAAAAGCAATTACACAAACCAGAAGTTTTTATACGTTGCTTCACAATACCTAGAGTGCGCAATGGTTTCGTAAATAAACAAGCAAAATACACTTAACCGAAATGTAGTTAAATCTTAAAAATATACAATGGTCTACTCAAGCGCTGTAGAATACTATTTAAAAAAATTTACATTGAACCGATAAATTAACGGGTAAGGTCAGAATTATATTCTTAATTTTTCATTATATTTATAAAGCAAAAGTAATTCCCAAAAATTCTCAATTTCAAACTATTTAAAATGTTTATTCTTAAAATATTGCCTCTCCTAAAAACATGCCGCCTTATGCCCGGGCCTCACGGACCTATACGTAAATACAGCACTGATAACAGAAACTATAATTTTCAACATATAAATTTTGTTGTACAACTTCTTGTAGAAGCGTTATTTTTTACAGTATAGCAATAAATTTTTTTTGACGAGGTGTATACATGCATATATGAAATGTACTGGAATCACTGAAAATCTCAATTTCTTAAAAAAAAATAGGAGTTAAGGCATTTCTACTTGGCAGCATCGATATACATGTGTGTATCGATATGAATATGAATAATACTAAAACGTTTCATGCATTTATCTTGTAATCTAATATTTATTCTATATTATTTTATATCGTTAGTTTAAAACGAAAAAGCTCCAAAGATCTTATTTAAATTTAACATGAAGAAGAAAAAAGTCTTGAATTTTTAAACGCCTTAAAAAAGGAGAAGGTTATCAATTAGTCTGTATTTTTTATGTTTGTAACTTCCTAAAACTCCTTAACTTTTAAACCGATCCTTAAAATCCTTTTTTTCGTCTGAGAGACCATAGCTTCCCATTATTAAAAAAAGTGGGCGGAAACATGGCCACTGAATTTTTTTATGTTATGATCTCTTATCTATCCCATTGCTGCGAAACCTAGCAAACACCTTGGCCTCTCGTAATGACACAATCGCAAAGTGGAAAATGGGCGCCACGCCCATTAAAATTTCATACATTTTAATATATATTTTACGTGCTTCTACTAACTATTTTCTTTTTATTATCGTTATCTTGGGACTTTTTTTTGCCTTATTTAAGAAAAGTTAGGCGGACCATAATATGAGTATTAACAAAATTGGTCGCGACCAGAGAACAGCAATGAGTAGTGAAAAAGTGAGTGGAGTTGAATCATGACTTATAATTTCTTGTTCTTATGCGCACTCATACTTATTGCAATGTTCTCTATGAATCTTATTCACTCGAAAGTTTGACGTTCGCATCGAACTCATACTTAGCAACATTTATGAAGTTGTTGATTTCGACTCTCCTTAACTCAATGCCTATGGATGATGCAAAATAAGTATGATTCACAATGCGAACTTCGCATACGAGCATTAAAGTTCTCATTATGAGGTTGTGCTGCTGCTTTGTTTTTGTGTTTTTGCAGGAATTGAAAACATATTTACTACTATTGTATACTACTTGATAACATTTTCATGACTAAACTTTTTAAATAAACATACATGCATGAGTTGATTGAGCTGAATCAATGTGAGTAGTATAAGTATTTTTGTGAAATTAGAAATCAAACTGAGGTGATTTATGAGTGTGAGTGTGGTATGACTAAGATGTCGACGTCACACTCATATTTATCAGAGTAGTTCAGTTTGAATGATGTCTTCTCACTTATATTTAAAATATCATGAGTCAGTATGCTTCTGAGAATATTTGGCACTAAAAATTAAGAAAAAATTTATAGAATTCAACCGTCTGCAAAAATCCAGTTAAATAAAACAATTGTGTGTGTATTGTCTGAATTAAATTTTTCACTTAGTCGCGTGTATATGTATGTTCGGTTTGAGGTCCGTTTTAACAAATAAATAAAATTGTTTCTTTTTTCGATATTTCGACCAACTTTGTTGGCCACCTTCGGGGTATGATTAAGGGCCTAATTTTGTAAAACGCAACGCTTAGCGGTGACAGATTTTAACATTTAAGAAATTTATTATTCGACATATTGTCAGAAGTTTATTTTAATTTGAAATTTATTTGCTGGTGGTTCAGCGTTGTCTATATATTTCATTGTTGCTGTAACAACACATTTTGAATAGTCACAAACCTCTTATCTTATGCACAGACTTTCAAAAACTATGTGAGAATTCACAAATATTAATATTTTTGAAAATCACGAAAGAAAAATAAAAACCCAGCAAATAATTTAGTAAAATAAAATAGATTTGTATCGAATATAAATTATTTGCTATGTTTTTTGTATTAGTTTCAAAGCCTACTACGCTTATTTTTCTTTTGTGATTTTCAAAAATAATAATATTTGTAAATTCTCAAATAGTTCTTGAAAGTCTGTGCATAAGATAAGAGGTTTGTGACTATTCAAAATGTGTGGTTGAAGTCTACTGATCATTTGTTACAGCAACAATGAAATATATAGACAACGCTGAACCACCAGCAAATAAATTTCAAATTAAAATTTGACAGATTTTGTGTATATCTATTTTGTTTTTGTAATCACAATTTTTTCCATATAAAATTTGTCAAAGCTTGGAGTCGTGTTTTACAAAATTGGGCCCTTTATTTTTATTTGATTGTTGATCTTAGCCTTAGATCTATTCCCTTTTCCATTCTGTAACCTACTCATGTCACACAATAGGTTAAAGCAGCTTATGTTTCTACTAAAGGGTGTCCCAACAGGAACGCAAGATTTAAATTTTGAATAAAACAGATATTAAAAAAAAATCGTGAAACTTTATTATATCGTAAAGTAGACAGAATGATGTTATGTATGGAACAACATATCGGGGAGATGGCCGCCGCGGCTTTGCTGGCACACACGCGATCTTTTAATGAAATTTTCAATGACCGTTTTGCATAAATGCTGCAGTATTTCATTAATGCAGCGTCCAATTTCCTCTTTTAAGACTTGAGACGTCGTCGACTTATTCGCGTAAACCATCGACTTCAAAAAACCCTAAAGAAAAAAGTCTAATGGTGTTAAATCGCACGATCTAGGCGGCCAATTCTGGTCTCCAAAACGCGAAATAACACGACCGGGAAATGACTGATGCAGCAATTGAATTGTTTCTCTGGCTGTATGACACGTGGCGCCGTCTTATTGAAACCAAATGCCCTCCATATTCATTTCTTCAATTCTAGGCACGAAAAAACTGGTTATCATTTCACGATACCGAACACCATTGACTTTGCCCTTGACCTGCCTCATTTTCATAAAAAAAGGTCCAATGATTCCTCCAGCCCACAATCCGCACCACACAGTGACACGTTGAGGAAGCATTTACTTCTCGTGAATCACTCGAGGATTTTCCTCACCCCAAATGCGACAATTCTGCCTATTGACGAAGCCATCAAATTGATCGCAATTTGCGAACTGTAGCCGCAAAACTTTCACCATTTTGGTAAAACAAATTCACAATGAGAATGCGTTGTTCATTCGTGTAGCGCTCCATTTTTACTAACCTCGTACCTTCTACTAGCAAACAATAACAGTTGTTCAAATGTCAAACAATGACACTTCGAATGGCGCCAAATTTAAATCTTGCGTTCTTGTTGGGACACCCTTTATAATCTTTGTCAAGATTTCTGAATCCATACAAACTGACCTGCCCTAATGTACATACATATAAAAATACGTGTGTATGTTACCTATATAGGTACATTGATGGTTCTCTTATAGGTTAAATTTTCTATTTTATTTTTTTATTATCATTATCTTGGGACCTTGTTTTTTTTCCTTTAAATATTCTATCATGGATTTTATTATGAAGAGAAACAAATTAATTTGCTTAGATGATGATGTCAGCACGTGTGCTTGTGGGAAATTTTGTAATATTATAAGTTATGCCCATGTTAGGTATTTAAATGAACGAACATTACCATATCTGTGTACATACACATATAAATATGCACGTATCAAAAATTTTAAAATTTGATATATATATGAATACTAATGAGTATACATTTATTTAATTCCATAAAAAAAATTTAGTAAATTTCAAATAATCACTGAGAAGTCAAATATAATTTAGATTCAGTTAAATAAAAAAAATTTATGTATTCATTCCAAGAGCAAAGAAAAATAAGATTCTGTTAAGTAAAATCAGTTGAAATATAGTACTAAAAATTAATGGGCGTGGCTCCCCCTACTTTTGTATAGAAGAACATGTATGAGATTGAATTTTAATGGGAGTTGTTCCGCCCATTTTTTTTAGTGTAGGGTTGTGTCGTAGAAGCACGTAAAATGCATGTGCCAGGTTTTATAATAATCAGTTAATTAGAATCATAAGAAATATAATATTAAATTTTAATGGGGTGTAAAAAATTTCTGAGAGAAAAAATATTTATAATTCAATTGAGAACTTCCTTATTACCCGATTGCGCAACGCAATAGTGTTGTAAAAAGCGGCTACTTTTGAATACTCAGTACTACTCGATACTTTTTCAATTGGGTACTCGATACTACTCAATACTTTATATATGTATGTATATATATGGGAAGTTAAAAATTATTATTTATATTATTTTATTGATAATGCAATATGGAAAAACAAAGATTAAATACAAGTATATTTAAATTAATTTATAACAAATGAAAATAAATAAGTTTGAAGATTAGTTTTTGTACATAAACATTTTTCAACGTACTCTTAACACTTCTAGTGCATTAATCTCTTAAATTATCTTCTAAATATTTTTAATAAACATTTTTTTCTCACAATTGATGTTATTACTTAGTCATTGCTGAAATGTAGAAATAAAATTTTACCGACATTGAAAGAATTTAAAATATTTTTCATGTTTGTGAGGACCTCACTTGTATCACTATTCTAAAGGGTCACTTTTTGTGTCCAATAGTATTTATTAATGACTGAAGTAGTTTAATAATGCATTTTGTAGTACTTTTTTTTAGCGGCTGTTTGTTACACTAGCTCCATGAGGTTCGGAGTCATATTTTTTTGTATCAAGCTCACAGAGTTGTATAATTCTGATGTATTTTAAAGGAAGACTTTCGCTTGAATACTACAAAATGCAACCCTGAAAGTATTGAGTAGTTACTTTTGTGTATTAAGTACCGGGAAAAACTCAAGGTATTGAGTACTCAGTACTCAAATACTCAATACTTTTACAACACTACAACGCAAAGAAGGGTATTGTGTTTATCAGTCTATGTCAAAACTGGCCATCGTGAGAAACACGAGAGAAATGTATTAGCGTATGTGCATTCATTTGCATAAAAAGCCGATTGATGTTCGGCACTCTGTTGCTACTTTGGGCAGGCTGGGTCTATGTATCTACGAGTATGTATGTATGTGTGTTCCTTTGCACTATATAAATCGAACGCTTGGGTCGATTTTAATGGTTATTACGTCAATCGGTTTGTCTTAATCCCGGGAGTGTCAAAATTCAATATGGCGGCCAAGAGACGCCATTTTATAAATACGAAAAAATAAAAAGTCGGCGCACTATATCAAAATGGGTATCATTCGTCAGGTATTTTAAAAACATCTTTAGGTTTCTCTTATGATTTTTCATTTTGAATGACCATTTAGTATATTTAACGGTTCAAAGTTGGTCGCAGTCGGCTTTTTTGATTTTTTCTTTTTTTTATAAATACTTGTTTTCTCTTAGGATTCGTTTAAAAATAATAGTCTTAATAACTAATAACAACCATTTGATTTCACTGAAAATCTATCATACCACCTGTTTGAAATATTCTATAAAAAAAAAACTATAATGGATGCTTAAGCTGCCCACAACAATTTTATAATTGCAAAAGTTAACTTTTCATTGAAATAGAAAGATTAAATAAAAATGTAGCTTATGCAAGTATTAAATTGAAATGTTTTACTGTGTTACTGTGGTGGGATAGTACGCCGGCACATGTTGCACGTATTACACATGCACACGTACATACATACATATATACAAATATATTTACATAGATTTAAAAAAAAATTTAAAGCTGAAGAGAACTTACTAATTGCCAGAATATTTTTGTATTTGCCCGCATTTTGTTTGGCTATTACATATTGTTTAAAACAAACAATTTTACTTATACGTGACTGGTTAGCATAAAATGTGAACTCCTTATAGAAATGCCAACAAAAAACATAAAAATCCGAAATACCTGCTGAAGTTTATGGCACAGTTTGGTGAGAGTAATTAAATAAAATAAGTGAATACTTGCATGCTATCAGCAAAACGTAATTCTTATTGTTCACATGCAAATAGCTAAACGGAATAAGAGATGCCGGGTTAATAACAAAATTAATTTATTAAATTAAAAACAGTTTATTTACGCTTTCCACATGTTGTTAATAAATATAAATACACAATTTAATTTAATTTTGAATCAATTATTGTTATTTATGTTAATTATTAGGTTTGTTCGTTTACTAAAAATTTTTACGGAATTTGTAACAATTGTTACTGGCAAGTAAAAATTAACATAAACAGTTTGCCAAGAAAGGACGTGAGAACAGAGAGTAAAAAATTGAGAATTACACAAATTCTTGCAAATTTTTAATGTTTAAACTTTTACTTGTACCAATTATGCAAGCAGCTGTGCTTTTGTTTACAGATTAATTCTTTTTAAATATCTGAAAAAATAGAACACATGTAAAAAACAAAGCATATTTTATTTATTATCAAAGAAATATAACTGTTGAAGACTTGATTATTTTATCTGATCAGGGATGGAAAGTCGCTTTTTATACATGTTAAAAAATTATAAAATTAAAAAAAAATTAAAGTTATTTTAATTTCAATTATAATTTCTAAAACATTACTAACTAAGAATGTCCTAAATACATCAGAAAAAGTAAAATGGTATGATAATGTCCAACATTGTTGCTGACATAAAAAAATCTTGCATATAAAGCCTTCATTTACTTCTTCATATCGAGGAGAGTAATTTTGTAAATCTCGGCCTTACTTACGAGAACTGCTACGAAAATTAAATGAACAGACCTATATGTAGATTAATATGTAGAAAAAATTTTGAAATGTATCAATTCATTTACCCTTGAAATAATGAAAGTCAAGACTTTGCAGTAAAATTATAATAAATTCAGCCAAGTGCGGCTCTGACTCGCACACGAAAGGTTTGGTAGGGACATTACATCTGTACTTTAGCCTATACAATCGAACATTTTAACTGATGTAGACATTTTTTAAACAATTTTAGCTATTCGGTATCGACCAATGTAATAAAATGGCTCGATATTGAATTCCATAATGCCAAACTGAAAAAAAACGTGATCGATTTAGCTCGATATCGAAAGCGACGATTAGACCCCAGTTGTATGATGATGTCCATCCTTGTTTCTGATATAAATAAATCTTCTTGCACGATCTTAGTAAAGCCTTCATTTACTTCTTCGTATCTTTGAGAGTAATTTTATAAACTTCGGCCTTGATCTCTCGTTGCTGGTTTCTGTAAGACGCAATTTACACTGTGCCTTTTCTGCTTGCCTGTGCAGGCAGACTTTTTTAGTTAATGGTGACAGGGGGTGAGAAGCTTGCGGTGTAGGACAGAAGGCACGAAATGAAAATTCGAGGGGTTTTATGACATTTCTCTTTGCCTCCTTTGGTATTCTCAGCATTAAACGTGTATATAAATGCCAAAAAGGCATGAATAAAAAAGGCTTAATGTAAATGTGTGTGACTTTTCGTAGGGGTTTCAAAAGAAAATTGTCAATAAAAGGCAGGCTAAAAAGGCATAGTGTGAATAGCGACTTATAGAGTAAATGAACAGAGCTATTATGTCAATATGATATATCTCTATATATAAAACCGCAGCGTGTGTTTATTCCTAACACATGATCTCTGGACCTATAAGAGCTGTGGAGCTGAAATTTTCAACACAGTTTGGGGTCAATATCCGGAAGGTTTTTGTTTTGTTTTTGACCCAATAAGTGACCACTGTGTGAAATGATTTGTGGTTAAAAATTAATAATATAATTGAGGGTAGGACAACGTTTGCCGGGCTCAGCTAGTTTTTCTATAAAAACAAATCCTGAATTTTATGAATTCACTATAGACATTGGCGGCGAGAACGAGGTAAAAATTTCCATTAACACAAAAAAAGTTTTATAAATTCTGTGGCAAAAAGGAAAAAGTGCTTAAGTCGAGATAAGCTGATTTTGAGTTGATGATGTAATCTGCAGTAATCTGCATAATCGAAAGTACCCCTGGTCAAAATCTTAATTCGTTGGTGTGATTTTGCAGGAAGTTATATTACTATGAACTTGCGACTTATGTTTTTTGGACTTCTAATCTCATTTGGAATAATAGCTTAATTTAGGTTATACTTTAATATATTTCAACTTATATGTATTTGGAACGATGTTTCCTTAAGAAAAAATAAAGGTTAAAAGAGAATTTCCCAATTTAACTGTAAAGGAAATGAATTTCTGAAAATCGACTTGAATGTTTAAAAGTGCCCTCCTGCAAAGCAGTCAAATATGACTCAAGCATTGTCTACCAAACATATGTATGTATATAAAATCAAACAAACGTGAGAATTTTAACGCGTGTTAAAAGAAACGTTAAATTTTGTATGATAAACAAAAACAAATTTGTTACATTTATGCAGTTTTGTTTTTGTTTGCCATGTAACTTTCACTAAGTCGACGCGTATTTGGGAATAGCCACTATTCTTTTATTTCGTTCGAAATCAAAATTAAAACAAAACTACTAACTATGTTTAGTATTTTTCTGTTTTTAAAGAGATGTAAGTATTTATTTAAAATTTGTTTTAACTGCAACAGTTAATAATATCGTTCCATAATCGCGGTAAAAAAGCTCAAGCGAGATAATTTCCAAGCTTACATTTTTTTATATAATTAATTTTCATCAAAAAATTAAGTTAAAGAAATACGTCGCCCAAGCTTTTGTGACAGTTATGACTCGATACAACATAAATTTTTAGAGCAGATTCAGAATGAAAAATTACTTAAAAATCTTCCAGTCTATGTAGCCCAAATTTTTCCACAAATATGTTATTACGAGTAGCAATATGACCGATTGTCCGTGGGATTTTAGAACTTGCTGGCTAAACTCAAAAGTTCACTTCTAAATAGGTGGAATTCGGAAGGGTATAACAATTTTAAACTTTAATTTCAATATATCACTATTATGAATTTGTGATATATTACATATTATAATCTGACTAGTTGTTTCTAAACTGTCGTTCAATTATACTGAAATCTCATTAGAAACGGCGGATTTATTTCCAAAATAGTATATGTGCGCCATAAACTATGATGGGCTTAGCGAAGCTTACTGCACTCAAAAAAAAAAGACATACATATACTATTATTAAGGAAAAAAGTTTCTAAATTTAAGTAAAAAAATGTCTAAGTTTAACTAATTTTTTCTAAGGTTAAGTAAATCTATACAAAAATCTAGTAAAAATTACTTAATATGAGTAAAAAATAATAAATTCATATCCTTAAAAATAGTCCATAAAAATACACACAAAAATTCTCAAATTCAAGGACAAGTTTACTGGCTTAAAGGAAATACTTACCAAAAAATTGAAAAGGGTTTAAAATTTTGGGGGAAATGTGAGACATTTTTAGATTTGTAGTGGCCTTATGTTACTTTTTTTTTTGCTTTCTACCGTTGATTTGGCTTGAAACTGAGATTGCCAAGTGAACAGTGATTGCCAAGTGAACATATTTTTGTCACGTGCCCATGATGAATTAAGTGAGAAATTTTTAGATTTTAATTGAACTATAGTGAATTTTTAATCAGAAATAATTTTTAGTCAAGCTCAAGCTCAGTACTTTCAATTCTTTATTGAATGAAATATTTTTATTAATTAATGTGAGTTTCTAAAGAAGAGAAAAAAAATTTAACTTAGACTTTATAGCTGGGAGAAATACCGATATTTTTCTGTGCAGCCACGCACTTCATCAGCACCCACGTCTATCTGCTGGGGTAGAGTTTTGTTATTAACATCAGCTATTTAACATTTTGGGGAAATCGTATCCTCAGAACTAGTCAATCTCGTTTTAAATCAAAAAATAAATCTTAGGAAATAACTTACTCCTGATTAGTTCATCAAATTTGACTTACTTGAAAGATATAAAAAGGTATTCTAAATTTTAGAAAAATATTTACCATTTGTAAGTATTTTTTCTTTAAATTATATAATATATTTTTTATTTGGGTTAAGCAAAAAATTTCAGTAAATGTTTCATATTTCCAAGGAATATTTGAACTTGAAATATATATTTTTTTAAATAAAATAAAATTTTAAAACTCAAAAATTTCAATGCTTATTCAGGCTGCCCTGTGAGGCAATTGGTGAGAGTACTTGCCTATCAGTCAGAAGGTTGTTGGTTCAATACTTGTCTCCTCTCAAGGAATTTATATGTATGTATGGTGAATTAATTAAAAATATAATATGAATTTGTTTTAAACAAGGGAAGTAGCACCCCAAGTGTACCAAGTTGCCTTATCATTACAACAACATACTTAGATTTTAAGTTAATTTTTAATTATTATTCGAACTCCATTTGTTTCTATATTTGTGATTTGAACGGGCTAAAGTTTAAATAAAAATTAAATAAAAATATACTTAATAGTAACAAACCAAAAAAGTTTGTCTTAAGTAGAACAAAAAATAAGCAAATTAAGTAACATGTGTATAATTAGTAAAAAGAACAAAAGCGACAATGGTAAGACTGTTGTAAATATAGTGATGGTAAAATTGAGCTTACAATACAAAAAAGCTTTCAGCAAATTGAAATACGATGAATCAAAACAATTCACACATTCCATTTGCAATAATGCTAAGTATATAAAGCAGAAATCTACATCTACTGACACCACACACAGTGGACCAAACACAAAAGAACGCTGATGATGAAGGTTTAGTGGCCTTCGAAAACGGCTGGCTGTTCCGTTCAACTATGTGTTGTTAGTCAGAATATTTACAACAGACTTTGGTGTTATTTGTTCATTAATAATTATCACATGTAATTTGGCTTAAAAAGCGATACGAACTTTAGCCCGTTCAAATCACAAACATACTTAGATATTTGTTGTAGTACTATTTTTATTTGTATGTTGACAGTTTTCTGCTATTTCATATGGAGTTTGACGGATGGGGTAAAGTGAGCTGACGATCAGCTACGCTGATAAGGCCACTTGGTATCAGCCTTATCATGAATTCCACATGTGAAAATTTCCGAATGAAATTTTTCGTTCACATGGATTTTAATTTCGTATCTTCAATTCGAATAAAATTAAAAGCTTACATACATATTTCCAATTTTCCCAACGTACAAATCTTTGTGAATGATTTCCTTCATAAATTGTCAAAATATTTCGCAATCTTATGAAGTTTTTTGACACCAATTGTTCACACGTTCGGAAATTTCCATGTGAAATTTTATTCATGATAAGCCTGATAATAAAAAACATACCATATGGTATAGAATTTAATTAAAAATAAAAATAAGTACCAGAATTAAAGACATAATTTTTTTTTTGAAAAATTTACTAAATTTTAGATCAAAGATGAAAAAAAAATTTTGCAAAGCTTCGACTTTTATGGGAAAATTTTACTTTTATTTTAGCAAAATTTTATTTAAATATAAAAATATAATTACTATAAACTAGTTCATTAATGAACTAGAAAGTTAGTAAATATTTTACTGGTTTTAAGTAAAAAACAGCTTTGGCGCCATACGATAACTTTTTTTACTCAAATTTATAAAATTTTCCAAAGTTTTAGTTATACCTAATTTACATTAAGCATTTCTTCCTGATGGATTTTGTTGCATGAAACTTTTTCTTTTTGCTAATTGCAGCGCTATCGAAGAAAATTTTATATAAAAATGCTTAATGTAAATCATGCATTAGTTTTTTTTTAGTGTGGGTTTGGCTAATGCTTTATATAATATTTTTTTCCTGTAAAGAGTTTATCCAATCAAACAGTTTGCAAAGATGGCAATCGAATAAATTGACTTATGCTCTTGTTCATAAAAACCGCGAATATTCACACTTCAGCTGCCCCAAAACAACATAGTTAATTACTTGATATTGCAATTAAAGTGCATCGTACATACACACATGCATATACATATGTATGTATATTTCTTTCTTATTTCCTGTTTTCTCGTTTCTCACCACATTCACTCACTCACTCACTTCAAAACTTTCAAGTGGGGCAAAAAAAAAAAAATAATGTTAAATTCAGATGGCAAAATGTTGCATATGTGTGTGTGTGTGTGTGTGTGTGTGTGTGTGTGTGTGTGTGTGTGTGTGTGTGTGTAGTTGTAGTATAAAAGTAAAAAGCGTTCTTGAGAACAATACATAAAGCTCGTAAAATGTATAATTCAAGACTCAAGGATAACTTTAGTTTGTTCTTTTAAACGCCACTTGTTGTGTTGGGTTAACTGCCTCCTGTAATCTTTTTAATAACCAGGCCAGTCATGCACACAATTGTTTTCTTTTTGTTCTCTTCGTTAGTTTTTATTGTTGTCAGAGGCCCAAAAGAAGCAAAAGTTTTGAAGCAATTAATACATAATAATAACTTACATGAAAAGGTTAGTAGTACATCGTTAGCTCAAAGGCAAATGCCCTATGTAACAAAAAATTTAAAATCGAGTTCTTTTATAAATTCCTTTGTGTTCAAATTGTGTTTGAACAGTAGAATCACAAATTTAAAGTTCTCACATAACATTAAATGCCATCACAATAATCGTTACAAAATAAAACAAAATCAGCATGAACAGAAATAGCGATTTTATATATATTTTATTGCATGGCCAAAATTCGCACTGAACATTTCAATAACATGTTTCTTCCTCCTTCTGTGAAATTATGAAAATGTAAGTTAGGGCTTTTTGCGTTTCAGGTAACAATGTATATATTTTGTTGGTGCTTATGACAACTTAGCAGTAAAAACTTTACGTACTAGTGGGACAGAAATTATATTACGAGTACTTAATTTTGTTTGAAAAGTTCAAAAAATAAGGGGTATCACATTAAAATTTACTAGTTGCTTTTTCTAAACAAAAAAATATGTACTTAAATAAATAAAAAATAAAAGTTGAAAAATTACTATTTTTTAAATCTCATGATGTGTCGGAGCTATGATCCCTACTCATTGAGACATTCATTGCAACCACTACTAAAATTCTTAAAGTTCATTCTGGGTCATCAGTAAACCTTTACCTGCAATTCACAAAAGCTTAAAAATCCCAATGTCTATAAAAAAACTAAGAATAAATAATTGAGAATTACGAAACTAAGAAACTTTTATGAAAAAATGCAAAAGCGGATCCATAAGACAGTAATTTTTTTACTATGCTGAAAATTCTCGTTTAGGTGAAAAATAATGCAATTAACACACAGAAAGTAAGAACAAATAGAATTTGCTTATGAGTTCTCAAAAAAAAAAAAAAAATCCCAAAAATGGGATTTTTCAGTATTTTTACTGTATTCTTGTTATTTTTCAAAATATTTAAAAACATGTCTTGTCTTAAGGTGGCATAACAAATTTTTTAGTTCCAGCCTTGAAATTTGAGGAAAAAAAGCCTTAAATTTGATATTTATAACAAAAATAGATGTACAGTTGAACTTCTATAGCTTGAACTTCTATAAGTTGAAGTTTCTCTAAGTTGAAGCAAATCGCATGGCAACAGCGGCAAGCAGTTAAATTACTTTAGATTTTTTCCTATTACTTGAACTTCTCTAACTTGAATTTCTCTCTAACTTGAAGAAAAATAATGATACAATGACTTGCAAAGTTTCTATAAATTGAACTTTTCCCTGCAAATATGACATCAAAATTACAACCACTTGTCCAGGCTGTAATTCGATGCTTGAAAGTTTATTATAGAAATAGAATATTAAAAGAAGCTATAACGTCTATACGCAAAAGCGATATTAACTTACTAGACTGCATTCACATATCAACCAGTTGTAGTCTTCAAGAATTAATTGAAGTCGCAGATTTTCCAATGGATGAGGATATTGTTGATAATGCAGTATCGCACACTAGAATCACAATATATGATATATGATGAGGAGGGCATAGTTGAAGAAACTGTTGTAATCCCACCAGGGAAACTATGAAGGATTCGTTGAACAATTTGAATTTATATTTACACACAAATGAAAATACGACTGACGACCACTACAAAGCACTGCACAAACTAGAAACACTTTTTATACGAGTACAAAACAAAAATAAATAAATTCAGTAAAGTGCGACTATGACTCGCGCACATAGGGTTTCGTGCGAACACTAGATATGTAATTTAATACAAACTTCATCCTATATAATATATAGTTTTGCCATTTTTTTCGTTTTTGGGGTCATTTCGGTTTTTTTGTTTTGTCGTTTTTTGCGTTTTTTTCGGTTTTGGCGATTTTTTTAAGTTTTGGCTCTTTTTTAGTTTAGACACTTTATTTTCTTGTTTTGGCGATTTTTTCGGTTTTTTGGAGTTTTTTCATTTTGGCGTTTTTTTTTATTTTTGGCGATTTTTTTTAATATTTGCGATTTTTTGTTTCTTTAAATTTTTTTTAGTTTTGGCGACATTTTCGCGTTTTGGCGATTTTTTTAAATTTTTTGCGCTTTTTTTTCATTTTTGCGTTTTTTTCATTTTGGCGATTTTTTCGTATTTGGCGATTTATTTTAGTGTTAGAATTTTTTTTTTAATTTTGGCGATTTTTTTCGTTTTGGCGATTTTTTTTTAATTTTTGGCGATTTTTTTTTTTTTTTTTTTTGGTTTGGCGATTTTATAATTTTCGGTTTTTTTAGTTTTACCGTTTTTGAAAATTTCAAGTGTTTGCCTCTTACGGTTTCCAAGATATAGCAAATTGTCAAAATTACATAGTCAAAATTGCATTAACTGATGGACCACCCTTTAATTTAATTTTTTTTTAATTTTAGTGTTAATTGTTATAGTTTGTATAAAAATACACTAATTTTACAAATTTCAAGTTTCAATATACATATGTTCGTACAATTGTATGTATATTACATGGGATTTTAACATACTTCATTGCTCGTTTTGGAACACCCTTTAATTTTTAATTCTCATGTATTTTTTGTTGTAGCGGCCAAGGTTCTACATACTGTGTCCAAATTTCAAGTCCGTAGCTCTTACGGTTCCTGAGAAAATACCGTGTGACGGACAGACGGACAGACGGACAGCGTAGCGAAAACAATAGGGTCCTTTTCACCTTTGGTGTACGGAACCCTAAAAAAGTCTAGCCAAAAATTACTCAGTACTTCAATATATAAATTAAATTATACATTACATTATCAATTCTTTTATTACAAGTAAAAAGGGTTAAGTTAGTAAAAATATATCTATTATGTGCAATAAACTTCTAACTTGAAGTTTTTTGTTTGGATAATGGTGATTTAAATTATGGAAGTTTAACTGTATTTCAAAATGATCTGTTTCCTTCAATAACGAAAACTTTGAACGAAAAATTTCATTTTAATATTTTTTATAATATTACCTTTAACATAATTAAAAATATTGGGCTGGTGTTTTTGCAAAAAAAATTTTTATAACCCAGATTTTCTGCAAAAAAACGGCGAAAAATCTACTTTTTTCAAAATTTTAATTAAAATTGCGTATAACTTTTGACTTAATTTTGTTCTTGATACCAATTTTCTTTAAGTTGCCATTTCTAAATCGAATAAGATTTGACTTCTCCATTAGCAGAACAGTGGACCAATGTTGGTAAAAAGGTCAAAATTTTAATTTTTTTTTCTTCATATATAGTAACACAAACTCACAAACACTTTAGAGCTTTGTGGCTCCACCCCTTTGAAGATATATAATCCAAAGTCCAGACTTAAGCTCTGTGACACCTCCTAAAATGCTGTATACACTTTCATAACAAGCCGACGGGCCGTTTAGAAACTGCAGAATTGTTCCCATTTTTGAACAAAATCGGCTAATTTAGGCTTCACTAGGCACCGTCTGTCTGATCGAGCTAAAAAATTAACGTAGCATTTATGACAGCAAACCTCATATTTTAGAGAGCTTTGTGAATTTAAAAAAATCCCATGCAAGCTACGACCAGTCTAGTGTACCCACTAGGGTGATCGATTATTCGACTTTTTCCAGAAACCGGTTTTCGAATAGTTCGAATATTTGAAACTATGAAATACCCGGTTTCGGTTTTTACAATTCAGGAAAAACCGGTCAACCGGTTTTTTTAAATAAGAAAATTATTATACCAAAGTTTTGATTTTAAATTGCTTTATTAAAAAAAAAAAGAGTTAACAGTTCATCTAAATACAATAAAACAATACAAAAATTAAAGGTAAAACATAAAAATTAACTACATATGTATACTTACATATGTATAGTATAAATATGAATGTATGGATAAGGTGGATATCTACCTCTATCAGTGTGACTTTTTTCAACTTCTTTCGCTTTACAATTTCACAAACAATTTTTTTTTATAATTTGAAATAAAATGATAAGCTGGCGAACAAAACCAGACACGTCCTCAGTAAATATTTTTTTTTCAATTTTTTCGGGCTCTACAAGTACAAATCTATGAAGTCATGAAATATTTTCATTCATAACCAGTTCGATCCTACATTAAAAAAGTAACGAAAACTGATTTTTCCTTGCTATTCTCTATCTAGTTAATTCAGTATTTTGCCTGTCGTGTAAAAATAGTTACCGGGACTAGTCTGGTTTTGTTCGCTAACTCCTCAAATATACATACATATTTAATCATTTTTTAATTAAATTATATATTCATTATTATATTTTAGTTAAAAAAAAAACAAAACAAAAAAGTCCCAAAATAAGCTTAACCAATTTTCAAAATTTAACAGCATTTATACTAAAATACGAAAACTTTTTTAGTGAATTAGTGTTATTTACAGTAAATCTATTTCAAAGATTTGTTTTAAGTAAATCCTTGCCGCTGATGCACGTTGAACTTAATATCAATAAGATAAGTCTTATGGGTAATAGTAATTTAACATTTGCCATTGTAACTCCAAAATTTCAATCAATGTCCTCTATTTTTAAATTTGCCATTTCTCTTATATATAAACAACTTAAACTTTGTATTGTTTAAACTATTTTTCAATGAAAAACATTTATATTTTTAAATGTTAAAAAATTACAATTCTTATAAATTTTTTATGAGTTTAAAAAAAATCTAAAAAATAAGCCAAGAGCTAAATGAAAATTTTCAAGCTAAATCAAAAAAAATAAGCTAAATTTAGTCCAAATTAAGGTAATATGGTCACGCTGAGTTCTATATAAAATATGAAGCAAAATGTTAACAAAACTAAAAAAAAACTTTTTGCAAATGGATTTTGACATCCATTGCACACCATTAGGCCAATTTAATTCGCCTCTGCTACCGCCTCATAAAATAATTTCGTTTAAATTTCATGCTTCAGTAAGTGTTGCCGTGCTCAAAAAACGTTTAGAACTTTTATACTGAAAAAAATAATTATTATTTATTGCAAAATATACAAATCGAAAAGTATTCGACTCAGCCGGTTTTTAAATTGTAAAAAAACGGTCTATTCGACATTCGAAAAATCAACATTTTGAAAAAACCGACAACCGTATTGTGAAAAAACCGGGTTTTAAAACCGGTTAAAAAACCGAGTCGATCACCCTAGTACCCACAGAAAAATTTCATATTAAAATCTGCCAAAACAAAGTTAATTTAACATTTTTAGGCAATGATTTTGCTACAAATGTGTTTCGCATGTTAATTCAACATGATTTACAGTAATCGTCGAAAAAATTTTTTCCTTTTGAAGTAACTTTATTTCATATTGATTTAATATTCCAGTACTGTGAAATCAAAGCGAAGTGCATCATGTTGAATCAAAGTTATTTCATGTTGTAAAAACGTGAACTTGATACTGAGATCAGATGAAGAACCATCTTGAATCAAAGTTATTTCAAGTAGAAACAACATGAATTTAATTTAATCCTATTTTACTAATTATTTAATTTACGAGATTGTGTATAGTGGCGGGCACAGGTATCAGGAAAATTGCTTGTTGTATGTTTAGTTGGTTTCCCCGGCGAAGATTTGAACTCGTACTCATACTCCCAACAATCTAAAATATTTTTAAGATACACACTATATAATTACCATCATGAATTAAATTTTAATTAAACCTGATTTAATTGATCATTTACAATAAAATTTGTTTGAAGCTTATTTGGCTTGTCTGCAGGATTCGAACGTCTTTCTTATAAATTTAATATGATTTCCCATCAAAATTTTTGCGTAGTGATTTAAAATTAATATTTTTTCTGTGTACATTCTTGTCATTATCATGGTGAAAAGAAACTTCCGTCAAACGAGGTATATTTGTTTTATCGACCCCAATAACTTTGAATAATATTCCGCTGGCAACTCTCGCCTGACAAACCCACTTAGACCTTCTTTGGAGCCGATAAGTATGTACATATGTATGTAAGATGAAACAGATTACAAAATAAGTTTCTAAAATTTAAATGTAGACTTAGTATCCGTCACCTTTCTTGAGGTCTCATTAAAAAGTATCACTCAAATTATTATAAAAGTTTAAATTCTTTTACAGCTCTTTAATACTCGTGCAACATACAGTGCTTTAAAGCAGTTTTTCTCTTATTTACTGTTTTAATTGTTTTTTCATGTTTTCATTTTATACCAGTTTTATTCACGCTAAGTATATACATGCCTACATATCGTTACCTTAATATAGAAAGCCCCTAACTCATTATTTTTTTTGAAATCGAAAGTTTCACATTTTTCGATACATTAAATGCTCTTCTATCGAAATATGTATACAAAAAATTCGATTAAAAAAAATAATGATTTAGGGCCTTTCTAAGGTAATGATATATACCTCTTTTATAAGTAAACATAATGTGAAATTATAAAAATTTTGTGGAAAAATGGGTTAAAAGTCGAGATAAGCTTATTTCGAGTTATTGGCGCCATTATAATCTTCATAATCAAAAAAGCTTAAGGACTTGCTGCTTATCTTTTTTCGAATTATCGATCCATAACCAAAAAAAAAACGCTTAAGCGACATATATTTAGAACTTTTTTTTTTACTAAAATCGACTACCTATGATCGTTAATAATCGATTGCGTAAAAAAATAAGATCGAAAATTATGTCGCTTAACTTATTTTTGCGGTTATGGCACGTTATAATCTCACGTAGAATAGATTTCAAATTTAAATTAAATAAAAGTGTACACCAAATATCCCAATTTAAAAAGAAATGAAAGTGAATTGCAAGTTAAAAGGTTCTTTGCTAGAAAATAGTAAAATATGACTTAAGCACTTTTTCCTTATCCACTTATTTTCTTATATGGTCTAACCAAAAAAAAGTAATTGAATAGCAAAAAAAATTACAAAAGCTTTCAGTAAAGTGTAATACGATGAATCAAAACAATTCATATATTCCATTTGCACTGAAAAGCTAAGTATATAAAGCAGAAATCTAGATAAACTGACACCAAACACGGTGGACCAAACACAAAGAACGCTGATGATGAAGTTGTTATGATCTTCGAAAACAGCTAGTTGTTCCGTTCTACTACGTGTTTGTCAGAATATTTATAATTAACTTTGATGTTATTTTGTTCATTAATAATTATCACATGTAATTTGGCTTAAAAAGCGATACGAACTTCAGCCTAGTTAATTCATAAATATAGAAAAAATTACTTTTGACCACAACTGAAATTCTAATTTTTATTTCTTCAATATTATAATTTTTTTTAAAGGACCCACCCAAGTCACTGGCAAATGATAATTATATGGAAAACAAAAATTAAATTTTAAAATCTTTTCATAAAAATTCTTCATCAAAGAAACGTAGAGAAATACAATTGCAACTTTCGCTTTTACTAAAATAATTTCTCATTAAATCAAAATAAAAAATATATAAAACTAAAAAGTTAAAATTAATTTAGATTTTGTTAAATAAAACAATTTTTTTTAAGTGTTAGCTATAGTGAAATTCGAATCAGTTCATCAAACTCAATTACATGCATATGTAAATAATATATTTCAATTCAATTCAGCACAACATAATCAAATATGTATTATAAATTTTAATTTTTTTTATTCGGTTTACATGATTGACGTTTTCTGCATATTTTTTTATTAATTTTTAAAGCGGTTTGGAAATAAATGGATTTATTATTGTTAAATTTATATTTTTAACCTCTGACTGTTGACCAATCAATTCAGTATATTTAATTTTCGTATTTAAAATAATATAAATTTTTTTTATTTAATAAATTGAAAAGGCGTAGCGAGATGAGAGTAATAAAGGGCTGTTTTATGGATTCTAGGACAGGTCTTTAAAAAACGTTTGTATATTTTTCTTGTTAATTATTGTGAAGTGTGCGGACGAACAAATATGCACTGATTGAAGTGTTTATTTGATGGTCTCCAGAGCACTTCAGATCAAGCAAAAAAAAAAACTAAAAAGCTATGACATATTTATTGGAAGTATTTGAATTTGAATTTTCATAAAAAATATTTTTCCTATTGAGTAAAAACTGTATAACGTATATATGGTCTTCTTATTTTGGCTGTATATCCTTTCTCCATGCTTTAATCAATGCAAATGCCGATGCACTAAAAAAATTTTAATAATAATAAAAAGTTATATAATTGCTGCCAAATAGAAGAAAACATTGCATTAATTTAGTATACAGTGGTAGTTTTGTATCTGAATATAACTAAAACCACAAAAGCTTTTTTTATTATTATTGCTGCTGGATAATTTCATTATGACAGGTGTGCCTATGCTACCCAAATTTTTTGTTATAATTAAAAAAAATATAAACTTTATAAATGAAAAATAAATTCAGTAAAGTGCGACTCTGACTCGCGCACGAAGGGTTCCGTACGAACACTAGATATGTAATTTAATACAAACTTCATCCTATATAATATATAGTTTTGGCATTTTTTTCGTTTTTGGGGTTTTTTTCGGTTTTTTTGTTTTTGCGTTTTTTTGGTTTTGGCGATTTTTTTAAGTGTTGGCTCTTTTTTTATTTTTGACACTTTATTTTCTTGTTTTGGCGATTTGTATCAGTTTTTAGCGTTTTTTCATTTTGGCGATTTTTTTTTATTTTTGGAAATTTTTTTAATTTTTACGATTTTTTTTTATATAAAATTTTTTTTTAGTCTTGGCGACATTTTTGCGTTTTGGCGATTTTTTTCGATTTTTGGCGTTTTTTTTTTATTTTGGCGTTTTTTTCATTTTGGCGATTTTTTCTAATTTGGCAATTTATTTTAGTGTTGGAATTTTTTTTAATATTGGCGATTTTTTCGTTTTGGCGATTTTTTTTAATATTTGGCGATTTTTTTTTTTTGGTTTGGCGATTTTATAATTTTCGGTTTTTTTAGTTTTACCGTTTTTTGAAAATTTCAAGTGTTTGCCTCTTACGGTTTCCAAGATATAGCAAGTTGTCAAAATTACATAGTCAAAATTGTATTAACTGATGGAACACCCTTTAATTTCTGTATAAAAATCTGTATAAAAATACACTAATTTTACAAATTTCAAGTTTCAATATACATATATGGAACACAATTTTAATTTAAATTTTTTTAAATTAGTGTTAATTGTTGTAGTCTGTATAAAAATACACTAACTTTACAAATTTCAAGTGTATACCTATATGTACATACAATTGTATGTATATTACATGGGATTTTAAATTTTTCGTTGCTCGCTTTGGAACACCCTTTAATTTCTAATTATCATGTATTTGTTGTTGCAGCGGCTTGGGTCTACATACTCTGTCCAAATTTCTGGTCCGTAGCTCTTACGGTTCCTGAGAAAATACCGTGTGACGGACAGACGGACAGCGTAGCGAAAACAATAGGGTTCCTTTTCACCTTTGGTGTACGGAACCCTAAAAAGTGTGCGGTTTGATAATAGATTGACACTGAAAGAACTTGACTTGATTGATGCATTAAACACATAGACCACAGCAGGCTATATGGCTACACGACTACAAGTGCCGCTGGCAACAAATGATGACTTATAGCCAGCTACTTAATCGTTTTGAAGACGGCAGCAGCACCATAAATATATGTTTCAGTGGTGCCGCTTTCAAATATTTCACATTTAAAAAATAAAAAAGTTTGTTTAAAAATATAAAAACAAATCAGTTTATTTCTTTATATTTTTTGCGAATTTTACTATTTATAGACTTAGTAATTTCTTCAATACATTTAGCAATTTTTCGCTAACTTGCGATTTTTTGGCATCCTGCTGTTAATACGGTTTTGCAAATTTTCGTAATTTTCGCAACAAACTGTCAAGGATAGAATACACATATTTATATAAAAGTGATTCTTTTGAAGACAGCAAGGCAGCAGGGCGGCAGGTTGTTATATATGCTGTTGTTGTCGTTGTAGTACAATTAAACTAATTTCTATTTCAGTTAATTTTAATTATTATTCGAACTCCATTTGTTTCTATATTTGTGATTTGAACGGGATAAGGATCGTATTGCTTTTTAAGCCAAATTACATGTGATAATTATTAATGAACAAATAACACCAAAGTCTGTTGTAAATATTCTGACTAACAACACATAGTTGAACGGAACAGCCAGCCTTTTTCGAAGGCCACTAAACCTTCATCATCAGCATTCTTTTGTGTTTCGTCCACTGTGTGTGGTGTCCGTAGATGTAGATTTCTGCTTATATACTTAGCATTATTGCAAATGGAATATGTGAATTGTTTTGATTCATCGTATTTCAATTTGATGAAAGCTTTTTTGTAATGAAAGCTCAATTTTACCAACTCTATTTGTTCATTACTAATTATCACATGTAATTTGGCTTAAAAAGCAATACGAACCTTAGCCCGTTCAAATCACAAATATAGAAACAAATGGAGTTCGAATAATAATTAAAATTAACTAAAATTAATAGCCATGGGCCTGTGGCAAAAATTAAAAATAAAAAATATACTTAATAGTAACAAACCAAAAAAGTTTGTCTTAAGTAGAACAAAAATAGGCAAATTAACTAACATCTGCATAATTAGTAAAGAACAAACGACAATGGTAAGACTGTTGTAAATATTGAACCTGAACACAATTTTGTTCGTTTACTTTTGTTCTCCATTAGTTCATCCATGGTTCAATAGGCTACTATTACGAATATTACGCGTGTATGTATTACGAATATTACGCGTGTTTTATGTATTACGAATATTTTTTTTTTATGTTTATATAAGAAAGACTCCGCTGCTTCAACGATTAATCGATATAAATAGACCGCCAAGTCACTCTGTAACCAGTCCAGTAACTATACTTAGATAGTAACTTAAGCTTACTGGTATTTATTTATACTTTTGAAATATAAGTGTCCCTAATGTGCAAGCCTCTCATGCCGGAGGTTGATAGTTCGAATATAAAAAAAGTTACACTGAAAAATTAAATGTAATTGCAATTATAACAATAAAAAAATCAAGTTTTCGTTGTTATAATTACATAAATGTGGGAATAACAATTATATATAATTTATTTTATGTCTCATGCAGATTTTAGCAGCGAAAACCTTCCAAGATGTAACAAAAAGTGAAATTGGCCAAGAAGAATATCGGTCATATTTTTACAATCAATTTTACCCTTAATGCTCTCATTTAAAAATAATCCGACATTAGGTATTGAGACCTGCGTCTGCTAAGCACTATAAAAATATTTTATCTTTGTGTATGTGAATTTCTTAACGATATCTTAAACAGATCACAAGTTACTAAATTATTTCCAGAATAGAAATTTTTTAATCAAGCAAGGGCTTTTAAAGACTTGATTGTAAAAAATTCACGTTTTTCTAACCTTCTACTGTAACAAACATATAAATGAATCCCATGAATGAATAATATTTTAACGAATTAAGATTAAATTAGACGTGCCAATTGCTTTATATAGTTATGGCGAGTCACTAGAGTTTCTACGCGGGAAAAAAAATCCCGGGAATTCCCGGGAATTATTTTTTTACAAATCCCGGGAAATTTTCAAGCGGAATTTTCGGGAATTTAATATTTACATTTTTGGAATTTGTTTTTTTTACATTGCTGTTCGTTGTTTTATTACTTAATAACAAAAATTAAAAATTTTAAAAACCCCCGACTTTTTTCAGAAAAGATGTTATATCTTCTAAACGGCTGGACCGATTTTTTTCAAACATAGCTAAGAACCCTCTCGATCAAGTCATCTTTCAAACAGAAAAAACTAAATGAAAATCGGTTCTGCCCTCTGGCCTGTACGTGGACACAGACAGACACACAGATACACAGACACACAGACACACACTACAAACTTATAACACCCCTTTTTTTAGTCGGGGGTTAAAAATACAATTTTAATAGAAGTTTGCCTAAAAATATTTTCAGCCTAAAAACTCTTTATAGGAAATAGTATCTAGATTGGCAGATGTAGATGAAATTTCCATCCATGCTATAACTCACAGCATATTAATGTATTTAGTTTTGTTTTTGAAATATTGTTGTTCTTGAAATGAACGAATGAAGTTGTTTTGTTTTTAATTTCAATGTATTTTAATTAAAATTTATTTGCTGGTGGTTAAGCATTGTCTATATATTTCATTGGTGCTTGGTGTTGTATATTTTTTTCATAAAATTATATTTTTTATTGGGACCATTTAATTAAATTCATATGTTTTTGAAATTCCCGGGAATAGAACATTTTTTTCTCGATTCCCGGGAATGGGAAAACTCCGGGAAATTAGAAACCCTGCGAGTCACCTATAATCAAATACAGTGTTGCCATTAGTTTGGTTCGATTAGGTGTTTTGTATGTTTATGGTTGTGGCACGTCTAATTTAGGCTTTAAAACACGATGGCCAACGTGCTTGCATGCCTTTTATGTTTATCATCTCCTTTCACATTAACAACTCGCTACGCTGCTTACAGGCAATAATTTTTCCCAAACTCTATAACCACATAATAGTAAATATATAGTTTATTGGTGGTAGATGCTATTCAAAAAAATAAAAAATAAATAAATAATAATAATAAAACTGATGCTTTTGAAAACAACTTTCATAATTCAAATTGCGTACACGAGGGAAGAATAAAAGCAATTCATCATAAAACCATAATTTTTAAACACATAATAAATAAATTAAAACACACACATTGTCTAACAATCGGCCGTATTGCGATATAAGAAGATTAATTCATACATGTAAATTCATTCATAAATTCATATCGATGGTCACTAGTAGAATGGCCATAACTCGTATTTTCATGAAATTGAGTTTTTCAATGATTCCGATACATTTCACAGAAATGCAAATCGCCACAAAAATTTATTGCAATAATGTAAAAAAGAACGCTTTTACAGGCAGTTGTAAAGGGTGGTTAAATTTTAAGGGCCGATGTTGATTTTGAATAAAATACAAATTATTTAGGAAATTATTGTCATTTCTTTTTATAATGATAATACGGTATGATTCATTTATGCATGGAGCAAAATATCGGCCAAATGGACGCCACAACCTTAGCGGCACACCTCTATCCGATGGTTCGAATTTTCGATGACGCTGAGGCATAATTGAGGTTCTATGCCGGTAATGTGCCGAATTATCTCATTCTTTAGCTCTTGAATTGTTGCTGGCTTGTCGACTCACACCTTTTCTTTCAAATAACCCCAAAGAAAGAAGTCCAAAGTTGTCAAATCACATGATCTTGGCGGCCAATTGACATCGCCACCACGTGAAATAACATGGCCATTGAATTTATCGCGTAAAAGAGCCATTGTTTCGTTAGGTGTGTGGCAAGTGGCACCGTCCTGTTGAAATCACATATCGTCCACATCCATATCTTCCTATTCGGGCCATAAAAAGTTCGTTATCATCTCACGATAGCGAATACCATTCACAGTAACTGCCTGACCGGCCTCATTTTGGAAAAAATACGGCCCGATGATGCCGCCAGCCCATAAAACGCATCAAACTGTCACTCTTTGTGGGTGCATTTGTTTTTCGACAATCACTCTTGGATTATAGTTCGCCCATCCACTGAGGTGAAAATGTGCCTCATCACTGAAGATTGATTTTCTTCAAAAATTGATCATCCACTGTTGTCATTTCTTGCCACCATTCTGACCATTGACGATATTTGGAATGGTCAAGAGGCTTTAGTTCTTGAGTCAATTGCACCTTGTAAGCGTGTAAATGCAAGTCCTCATGCATAATGTTCATCAACGACGAGCGTGAGAGGTGCAATTGTTGAGCACGACGACGAGTTGAGGTGGACGGCTCTTCAGCCACACTATGGCAAACAACAGAATATTTTCTGCAGTACGAACTGTACGAGCATGCACTGGTGTTTTCACATCTCCTACAGACCCGGTTTGCTCAAATTTTTGCACGATTTTTCCTATTGCACGCACATTTGGTGCTGACCGAAAAAATCACGAAGTGCACGATATGCATTTTGATTTGAACGCCCATTTTCATAATAAGCCTGAATAACTTTAACGCGTTGCTCGATTGTTTATCTTGCCATGGTTCAAATTGAGTTAGTCTGAAATTGAGAAATGTCAAATGAAATGCAGAAAAAACTTGACGTTTAGGTGTGGTTCACATTCAACATCGGTTCTTAAAATTTTTTATTTTTATGTTTTTACCTTCTCCTGTAAAGTTACAGTTATTTGAGTTAGAGCCTTTAAACTTGTGACCTACGATATGTGTATACTATGTACACTATGTACTGTAGCACTATGTACGCACAATATTTGTGATATTATTTTAATTTGAAACAACATGCATTAAACAGTATGGATGTATAACAATTCAGTTTATTTATATGATGATAAATATTATCCATAACAAATATTATAGTGAAATTTTTTCTCAACAACAATTTAATTAAAATATTTCTTTAATAATAATTATTGATAGACAACGTTACGTTTTTGTTAAATTTCTTACCAAATAACTTTGTTTAGTATTCAATGTTTTCTAAATAAAGTTTTAAGTACGAGTACACGTGATTGCTTTCGTTATAGTCAAACCCAGCTAAAAAAAAGGAGCTTTAAAAGAAGTTAATGAGATCCAAATAGTGTGTTCTAGAAGTAGTGCAAATGCTTAGTATATCCAATAAACTTAGCAAGGGCCTGCTCTTATAGGAAATTTTATTTTATTGAAGTTTTCTTTTTATAAAAAATATTAATGGCGATGTTGAATGATCCTTTTTTTAGAGAAAATACAATTTTTTTTATTGTACTCGTACATACGAAGACGTAAAATGGGAAGTTAAAAGGGACCTATGCTCATAAAAAATAAGTTTTGGAGAAAAACGACTTTGAAGTTAACAAGTTGATTTTGATGCGCCTTAAAGCTGTTATGGCTTGGAATTCGTTACCCGAGGATTCCGGGGTCGCTGATTACGAATCTGGTGTTAGATTTCGAAAGTTCAAAATGGCGGGCTGTTTTTTGTAATATTATTTGATGTGTATGAAACTCGCCTTTTAGTGGTTTTCGGGGTCGCTAATTACAAATCTGGTATTAGATTTTAAAAATCCAAAATGTTGAATTCAATATCAATTGCAGAAAAGTTTGTCACATCGGATTTTTTTATACTTCTATTTTATCAAAATTGTATTTTGAAGTTTATTTATGGCAAAAGTAATGCAGTTAGAAAGCTGCAGTTAAATATATGTAACGAAACAAACTGCTGAAATCTTAACCTTCAAGGAGCCTTGCTACCTTTTAATACCGGCCGTGCTCATAGAAATTGGATGGTTCTTACCCCCGTCGGCTATTATGCCAAATCGATCTAATCAAAATTAAACAAACAAATAAAACAACCAAATCGAATCAAAAGGAAAAAGTGATAAAGCTTTGTATAACATGTATAGATAGAAAATCCCCTTCTCAATGTCTATAAGAATCAACAAAAACGCAAAAACCGATTAATTCGACTCATAGGTTTCTTTTAACTTTCCCTTTCCCATATGTATATCTATCTATATATTTATATGTACATATATATAATAAATGCAGTAAAGTGTGACATTGACCCGCATGCGAGAGTTCTGTTAAGAAACTACATCTGTAATACAAACTATACGAACTTTAGCCTATATAATCGAACATGTTACTTGTTATATAACATTTTAAAAAGAAATTTTTTAAGTACACAGTATACTTTTTTCGGGGTTTTTCGAAAATTTTTTTAGTTTTGGCGGTTTTTCTTAGTTTTGGCTCTTTTTTGGATTTTGGAATTTTTTTCTGTTTTGACGAATTTTTTAGTTTTGGCGATTTTTTATTTTTGGCGTTTTTCTAAGTTTTGGCGTTCTTCGGTTTTCGACGATTTGTTTAAGTTTTAGCGATTTATTTTAGTTTAAGCGATTTATTTTACTTTTAAGCATTTATATAAGTTTTGAAGGATTTTTTTCGTTTTTGCCCCGATTATTATTATTGCGATTTTTTCGGTTGCTTTTTAGTTTGGGCGCTGTTTTTCATTAATTCAGTAAAGTGCGACATTGACTCACTTTTAAAGGCTTCTATACGGACACTACATCAGTAGTACATACTATACGCACTTTAGCCTATATAATCGAATATCTTACCTGTTGTAGAAATTTTTCAAAATTATTTTTTTAGTACCCTGGATACTTTTTTTCGGTTTTTAGCGACTTTTTCAGTTTTGGCTATTTTTCTTAGTTTTTGCGCCTTTTTCAATTTTAGAATTTTTTCGGTTTTTTTAGTTTTAGTTTTGGCGTTTATTTTTATTTTTGGCGATTTTTTTTGTGTTGGTGTTTTTTTATTTTTTTTATTTTTTAGCGTTCTTGTTTTGGCCACTTTTTCGGTTGTTTTGAAGACCTTTTAATTTTTAACACAACATCGAGCCATAACTGCCAAAAAAAAGCTTAACCGACACATTTTTGAACCTCGTTTTTTTACGAATATCGATTATTTACGATCTCAAAAAATTAATTTCGAAAATTTTGTCGCTCAAGCTTTTTTGGCGGTTATGGCTCGATGTTGTGGAAACCAAATCAGCAGCATTGGTACTATGGACGGACATACCTAGCGTCCATGCGCAAATTAAAAAATTGTTTTATCAAATGCATGTTCTACGGCCGCGAGTGCTATTGGTCGATAATTACCAACTTCTTTTAGCCAGAGTCGGATGATATGGACAACAACGGTATATTGATTCAATAGGACAGCAGTACGTGTTACACACCTAAATTAGACATACTACAGTAGCAATTTGAGGACTAAGTCATCTCACCTATAAGTGATGTGAGCTGTACATTTAAGAAGTCTTTCTGCAAACAATTGCATGATGTTATATTCCAAACATAATGGCCTCTCTGTGCTTTACAAACGAATTAGAAATTTTTAATGATATCTCACACACACATTTTGCTTTATTTAAGTTTAAAGATAAGAAAGGGTTACATAATCTAATATTCCTTACTAACTTTTAACATCTGCTTCCTATTTTGTTTAACCTTAATCCTCCATAATCGTATTTGAGAGAATTTTTTTAATAATTTCATCACTTTATTAATTTATTTCTGATTTCGAAACCTCTTGCACTATATTTTGTGTTGTGGTCTATGGTTTTATATTTAAAAACCCACATTCATACATATCGTGCATTAAACACATTCACGATAGCAGGCTACCAACTACAACTGGTCAAAAATAAAATACAGGGTTACACGACTGCACAACCACGATTGTACTAATAAGAAAAATTTATATTTTTGTAAGCTACAATGAGTAAATATAGTGCTGCCAATATAATACAAAAAAAAAATTATGACAGCTTAAAATTATTGGATTTTTTTTTTAACAGAAAGAACATCTAAAAATTCATGTATAGAAATATTGATTCTTTTTTATATTGTTTACATGATATAAGTACATTTTAAATAAGTGATTTTGTTTTTATAAACGTGCTGCCACTTGCAAATGTACTCTTACCTCAATATCAGTTGCTTATGAGTCGCTGCTGGTTTCATAATATTAAGTGGCTGGCTACAGCGTGACAATTGCAGCCAGCGGCATTTAAAGTCACATAGTCGTGTAGCCTGCCGTATTCAATGTGTTTAATGCATACGTATGTTGTATTTTGTACATATTTAATTTTTATTTTTATTTTATTTACTTTTTATTTAGCTTCACCGCCTGTATTGGAACAGCCACCACAAAATGTGACTGCCTTAGATGGCAAAGATGCTACAATTTTATGTCGTGCTGTTGGCGCTCCAAATCCAAATATCACTTGGATATATAACGGTAAATGTTTTGTATTTAAAAATGTCAGATTTACTTTTTATACAATAATTGTCCATGTTATGCAACAATTTACTTTGTTTTGTTAAGATTAGGGTCGAAGAGATCTTTTAAAATGCTACGGAAATTTTGTAATATTTTTGAGTTCCCCTAATGTGTAGGATCACATGATTGAAGCAATGCAAAAATTTGTGCTGAGTTGGCGCACAATAAATAAATTGTAGAAATCAAATTTTACTGTCTAATACACAAAAAATAACAATGTTCTGACAACTGAGTCTTGTAGAGGAGACTAAAAATGGTTTACGTATGTCGGCGTTTTAAAAGCTTACATCTGAAACTCATTCTACGGCCTGTTTAAATTTGCACCCTTGTGTAGTAAAAAAAAGGTCGTGTTACGACTTCGACTACAACTATTTTGTACTAGATTAAAGAAACAATGTTGAAATGTTCTTTAGTTTATTTCAAAATCGTCGTAGTCGAAGTCGAAATGCGACACTCCTAATTAGGGCCAATGTCTCCAGAACATTTATTTAGGACATTACAAGCAACATTTCGTTTTTATGCAGTAACCCTCTAACTCTTCTGAAAATGGGTACTCGTATTTTTTGCAATTGTTTTGAAAATAAGAAAAAATAATTTTTAAAAGAGGTATGTATGTAGTTAAAATGTTCTGCGAAAATATTTGTTATAAAAATCTACTATAGATCCCAGAACACTTTTAAGTAGAAAATTTAACTATAATATTATAAATAACCAAAAACTTAAAAGGTGGTTTAATGCTTAATGTAAAGTGTGGTTAGGAAGTAAATTGGCTTAAAAACACAATTTTTTTGATACTAATGTAAGGTAGAAATATGAGAATTAATAATGAGATATGATATCGGTCAAATGTCCACCTCTAGCACGTCGACAGACGTGCGCTCTTTTCACAAAAGTTTTAACCATATTTTGTAACAAAACTTAGCTTATCTCGTCAATGCAGCGCCCAATTTCATCTTTCAGAGCGTCAGTTGTTTCTGGTTTATTCACGTAAACCCTGTCTTTCAAATTAAAATTCACAAATTTCACAATTAAAATTCTTTATTCAAGAGTGTAGCGCTACATGGTTAAAATTTCTTAACTTTTTACTTAAAAAAAACGTCAAGTGATGACAGCTCAATTCTTGACATTTCATCATTTGACAGACAATTCACTTCCTAACCTCAAATTTGCTCCCCGAAAAAAAATTCGAACAGTTATGTAATTGTTTTTTTTTTATTTTTGCTTATTTCTGGTAAAAGTTGAATTTTCGACTTACGTTTGTTCTGAGATCTATAGTAGATTTTTATGTAAAATATTTTCTAGAATATTTCAACTACATTTATCCCTGTTTTAAAGGAAATGTTTGCTTATATTCAAAATTGCAATAGATACCTATTTCCAGAAGACTTAGAGGGTTACTGTTTACAAACAAGATGTTGCTTTTAATGTTGTGAATAAATGTTCTGAAGACATTAGATACCAAAAACTTAAGTACCACACGATTTTCTAAGAAAAAATACTACAGAGGGGTGCAACTTTAAATAGGTCGTAAAATTAGTTATAGATGTAAACTTTTAAAACGCTGATATACGTCTAGCTCTTTTTAGTCCCCTCTAAAAGAATCAGTTGACAGAACATGGTTATTTTGAAATAAATTTAATTTTTTTATACAGTGTAATATATATCGAGGCTTGACTGCAAGAGAGTCATAGGGTAAAAAAATAAGAGAGGTGTCTTAGAAAACCTGTTTAAAGCTATGCTGCTTAGTTATATATAGCAATACAATAAAATTATATTATATGATGATATCAAATTCTGCGCAAATATTTCAAAACGTTTCGATTTATTTTCCATTGTTTTCTTTTCTAGCGGTGTACGATTAATATAATGTATTGTTTGTGGCCGATGGTGGCTGTTTGCCGGCTTACAGCCGATCGGATGTGTTCTCTGGCTTGTGCTCATGTGCAAAAACAATACAAAAACAAATTGAGCAATCGTTCTCATTGTTTTTGTTTCACTCACTTCAAAGAACAAAACATAACAAAAGCAAACAATTTGTTTGGTTTATTTTCGTACTCTGCTTTTAAGTACAAAAAATCAAAACAAAAATAAATTTGTAACTGTAATAGTGTCGATTATCACATGCATAGCTATAAAAAAATGTTTTCTCTCAAAAAAGGAATTTTAATTTTTAAATATACCAACAGCTTAATGGTAAAATATAATGCAATTGTTCATCATATGTATGATTTTTTAACCACAATATGTAAAACGATATAACGATTAACTCTACAATATTGTCAAAAAAAATTATTTCTTGAGTTATGACTTTCTTGCAGCAAAAGCCTTGATATGTAGTTGATATGAATTTAAGAAACTATTAAATATGTAGAATATTTTTAACATGCAACTATTGGACTAAATAAAAATAATTTTGAATTGAAAGCTTATTCCATTCAAATATTGTTAACTTTGCCAAAGCTTTAAAGCTGTTTATACATAGTTTATGTAATTATTTTTTAGATGTTTTTTACTAATATAACTATAACATTATAATTTTTTTTTTATTATTATTTTATTTCCTTGCTTGCTTGCCTGTGTGTTGCAACCACTGCTTACTACTACTACAACACTAACAAAACTCAACAATTTAAAATTGCGATTTAAATAAATTGCAAAACCATAAAAAATAATGAAAATAACTTCGAAATTGTTCATAAACGGATAAAATACTATGAACGTGATGTGATTATGACTGTGAATGTTTATTGTGTTCTTTAATGTTGGTTGGTCACTAACCAATTATGTGGATTGCGGAATGGATTTGCATTATTTTTTGGTGTTAATATAATGGGTTATGAAAATATATATATATATATATACACATAACGCGTTCACAAAACCAAAACTCTAATTTAATGCTCAACATAAATGCTACAATAACAAAAATGACAAATGTGCAATGAATATCTTTGTGCATGCCTAAATTATGACCATGAATGGTCGGTCAATGTCGCATAATATCAAACACAAATTGCAATGGCAACATCTTTAACAACAACAACAACAACAACATCGCTCGCCATTAAAACAACAATAAACCATCGAACACCCTCTCATGTTTGTTGAATTATCCTTATCCTGCGTTACGTGTTCATATGGGCCTTGCATAAACTTTTTTTCGTTCATTCCATGCACAAACACACACACACACACACATACACTTTAACGATATTTTGCTAACGCTGGAAACCTACAAACTAATAAACAAAATTGAAATTAAAATTACAATGTTTGGCTCATGTTTCTATAACGAATACAACAACTTTTGTCAATTACAAAAACATGGGGAAAAAACTTCTCACATTTACGACGATGACTACGACGACAACAACATTAACCGTCATTGCAATCATTATCACCAATGCTTGGTTGGGTTTTATATCGCCAACATTAACATAACAATGAATGTTATTGACACTACGTTCATACATACATACACACATACGTATGTATAAACAATGCTAACAAATATATCAACAACAATAAAATTGACTATATGTATATGCAAAATATTGCCAACTTTACGCATATTAATAATGTACGATTCCTACATTTTCATGCGGCAACGCATTTTATAAAATTTTTTAACAATAAAATCCGATGTTGCCACAAATGCGCTGCCAAAACCAAAACTACTTTTACCACCATCACCGTGATCATCCATCCAACAATTACAATTTAAACAGAAACACAACTTGTTGAGATTTCGAGTCGTGTGCAAATACTGGAATCAGGAGATTTATTATTATCAAACGTTCGCGAATCCGATGCGGGTCTTTACACTTGTGTGCGTTCAAACGAAGCCGGCACTGTTAATGGTGAAGCGTATTTGCTTGTTTTGGGTAAGCACAAATTTTTAATTATTCATACATATGTACATACGTATATGCATATGCGTACAGGTATGTATTTGCACATGTACCAAAATCTGCAAATATAAGATTATACATACATGTGCACATGCATATGAATGCATTTATGCCAATAAGGTGGTTCTATTTACTACATACATATGTACATAAATAAACTCAAATAATTTTTTTTTTTCATTTTAAATATTTTTTAACGCACTAATAATCCCAAATTATTGTTTTACTTATTCAGTAAAATATTTTTTCTTTATTAAAAATATTTACATTGAAATTGATTACTAAGGGGTTAGCTGGATACTATGCACATTTCGCTGTTGCTAATGCAGATCATGAGGGAACCTTTACCCAAAAATTTCTTACTACAACTAGAAATATTATGTTAAACTTTCATTTCAACAAATTCAGCTCGAATTGTAGTTATAAGAAGTATGTAAAGAAAATAACTGCAAAAAGTAACAACAGCTGTTCAAGGCCATGAATCAAGAAAACAAGATTGCGCATTGGACAGGTCCGTTGTTTTATTTTCTGTCTGTAACGTAGATGTGGAATTTTGTTGTAAACAAAATATGTACATACATTTGTTTGTGGATTGTACTCTCTCTCTCTCTCTCTCTCTCTCTCTCTCTCTCTCTGTTTACAACAAAATTCTACATCTACGTTATAGGCAGAAAATAAAATAACGGATCTTGTTTTCATGATTCATGATTTAAGGTTTTAGCAAGAATAGGATTTTGCCACACAAGAATTTTTTTGAGCGGATGCAGTCAAGTTAAGTTTATGTTAAATTTTTCTTTTTGGAATTGTTACAATTAGGTTTAACAGTTGTTAACGTACTAATTCCAAATTATTATTTTAGTCAATAATCAATTTCAATGTATTTTTAATAAAAAAAAATATTTTACTGAATAATTTTTTATGAATTGCTATCTAGCATATTTCCGCGTTTTCATCCACATCCAAAAAGAAATTGAAATTATGTTAAAAAACTGTATTGCTACCGAGTTTAACTAAAAAAAAACAATAAAAGTAAAAAATTTTATCCATTTAACCCCTATGCTATCCGTCTACCAAGTTTTCTCTAAATCCATGACTCCGTTTTTCCGTTAAAGTGAAAAAACGTACAAACATCCGAAGTCACAAGAAAATAAACTTTCATATTTATAATATTAGTAGGATTATTGGCCATATCTGGCAGGTTAACTCGTGTCAAAAATCTTAAAATGTTTTTCTCAAGAATCATTTTCATTCTGTTAAGAAAATAGTGGATATTAAAAAAAACAAAATAAAACTATTTCGAAATTTAGTCGATTATGACGACCATAAAATGAACATATTTTACGAAACACATTTCTCACAAGAACGAATTTTCATAATGAAATTCAATGATATTTGCCAGTGTTGTTCGTTTATTAGTGTATTCATGGTGAAATGAAACATTTTACTGATCATTTTTGTAATTGCCACAAGTCACCAATCTTTTACACTGAAAAAAAAAATAGGAAAAAATCACTCGATATATAATCTTAAATAAAAGCCATTTCTTAGGTCCTTATGGGCAACTTTCGCTCTTCGACTGTAGTCAAAAGTGCTGATCCAACGAATTTTCATCTGTTAGTATTATGATAAGCATTCGACAAAGAATGTCGTTATTGTGAATATCACTCACTGTAATTTTTTTAATTTGCAACCTCTTTAAGACTTTAAGCTTAAGAATCGTACACAGTAATGGAAATTAAAATATACTTGGTTCGGCACAGCAAATTTAAGATTTTCCTCCATAAATAAAACTTTTAGAATTGTTTGGTCCTTAGGACCTTAGCTTAGAATTTGTGTTTGGGTACCTAAGAGTAAAAAACAATATTTTACAAAGGAAATTTTCGATGCTCATAATATAAATTTATCATTCGATTTTCGATATTCAATAGCCAGCGAAGATCGCGAAGTGCCTTTTATCAAGCACAAAATGTATAAAATATTGGATAGTGTTAGAGGTTCGTCTGTGTAAAATTGAATTTGGATTTCAGCAACACTGGTACGAAATTATTTAAATATGTAATAAAAAAATATTCTCAAATATTTTCGTATTGTAAAAATTCATTTACACCTACATATTTACCCTTTTGCATATTAGTGCGTATGAGTAATACATTATTTGTTCATAAATATTACTCATGCGTACTCGTATGGAAAGCGTGAATAGCTGTAAATAAATTTTACAATACGAACATATTTGAGAATATTTTTCTTATTGTTCAAAATAATATATGTATATGGACATGTGGCAAAAAGAAAAAGTGCTTAAGTCGAGATAAGCTAATTTTGAGTTACTGGCTAGTAAACCTTCATATAATAAAGTACCAATGACTTGCGGCTTATCTTCATTTCCATTTCATATGGAATAAAAGCTTAATTTAGCTAGCACTGTGGGTATATTTTTACAGCTGAAATGCAAAAACTTATAACTAACAAAAAATTTCAAATCGCATTTTAATTTAATTATTGTGTAGTATGTATATTTAAATACGTGTCCCTATGATTTATCAAACCTTTATCATAACAATCAGCCGAATTACAAGTGAAAATAAAGAAACTTGACTGAGTCTCTTGAATAATTTTTTTTTCTCTCTCCCATAAAATTAAAAAAAAAGTGTAGTTTTTTGATTTTTCATTTCAACTAACTATATATTAGTTATATTTTGTAAAACGATGTTTTCGTAAATAAAGTGCAAGAGAAATAAATTTCTAAAAATCGACTTGAAAGTTTAAGGGCCATTTTCATAACTTACCTTTAGCTAAAGAAGGTAGGATTTTGTTTGCACGATAAATATTTTTGCATTATTATAACTTAAATTTTTTATTGGTATTATTATCAATAATAATAATATTTAATGGATAAAAAAATAATAAATGAAGGTATTACAATGCAAAGCCATTTATCGGGCAGACAAAATCATGCATTTAGCTAAAGGAAAGTTTTGAAAAAGGCCCTAAAAGTGTTATTTAGCACTTTTTCCCCAAAAAGGGATGTTATAAGTTTATAGTGTGTCTGTGTGTCTGTCCGTGTGCACGTACAGACCAAACAGCAGGGCCGATTTTGATTTGGTTTTTTCTGTTTGAAAGGGACTTGAGAGGGTTCTTAGAAAAAATATCGAGACGTTTAGAAGATATCACATATTTTCTAGATATATTCGGGTCTTTTTAACATTTTTAATTTTTATTATTTAATGGGTAATTGAGCGCATTTTAAATTGTTTACAAAACTTAAAAATAAACTAAATTTTGGTACTAAAATATTCAAAATGGTTATTCATGTCAGCTCCATTTTTATTTTAATTTTTAAATATTCTTAAAAATTTGCATTGGCAGCTAGTGTTATGGTTTTTTAAATAATTAAAATGATACCATTTCTGAGCAAATTAATATAAATATGCCTATACATTTTTCGAACGGCAGGTGCACTTCTTGAGCTGAATTGTATAAACGTATTACTTTATATATCTGTGGCAATAAGGAAAAAGTGCTTAAGTCAGATTTTACTGTTTTGCAGGAGAGCACTTTTAAGCGTTTAAGTCGATTTTCATGAATTTATTTCTTTTCCAATTTAATTGTGAAATTCTGTGTTAACTTAAATTTTTTAATCAAACATCGTTCTACACACTATAAGTAATACATTTAAGTTGAAATATACCAAAGTATAACCTCAATTAAGCTATTATTCCAAATGAGATTAGAAGTCTAAAAAAGATAAGTCGCAAGTCATAGTGTTATAACTTCCTGAAAAATCACACAAATTAATTGAGAATTTGACCAGAGGTACTTTCAAATATGAAGATTGCGGAGGTACCACTAACTCAAAATCAGCTTATCTCGACTTAAGCACTTTTTCCCTTTTGCCACAGATATATTTGTGCACAGATGTGGAAAAATCGGTGGAGAAATTTTTTCCCTTTGCCCTAAAATTACACGACCAAGATTTTCTTTCAAGTTTTTCACACACACACTGGTTGCCAAAAGTCACTTAAATTGAAAGCTGTGACGTAGGCTGCACACAATTTCAAAGCAATGTTGTTTCCAAGATGCCGTCGCCACTCAACACTGTACTCATTATTTTATTCCCAAATATGTTTAATTTAATTCAATTACTATTTTTGGACATAATTTAACATTGTTTGTAATAAGAGAGCATAAAAACCTATAGCGCGCAGAATATTTGTAAACAAAATCGAAAAATGTGCTCATTGGAATTACTGTCTGCTGTTTCTTTGCCTCTAAATTTGAAATTTGAAAGCAAATTCGCAGAAAATTTTAAAAAAGTATGAATGTATTAGTGAAAAAGTGTGAGTATATTAAAATTTGAAAGGCAAAGGTTCATCGTGTAACCATCAAGTTATCTATAACTTCAAAATAAAAATAAAAATAATATATTCGACCAATGCTATATAGTTGCAAAGTTCCCTTTTACAATTGAGAAATTGAGAGGCAGACAGACGAAATTTGAAGGGGAGAACTTGAAGAGGTAGAGTGTGTAGTACACGAACCTCTGTACCGGACATTTTTTGTTTCTCTTTTCTACTTTTCGCAATTTATTTTTGTTGCTTCAAAAGGCTTGGGTAAGTTCAAAAGAGAATTATAAAAATGTCTGCCTTTCAATTTCCCAATTGTAAAAGCGGACAAAGCAGAATAAATAAGTTGAACACCCTAAATATCATTTAACTTGTTTGAAAAAAAAAAATGTTTCCCAATTTTTAACAAGTCATCTCGTTAACGAGACATCGCAAATAAAGTTTTGGAACCACCTTAAAATTGATACATACATACATATTCAGTTTTATATATGTTGCTGAGCATGCAAATTCACAAGTTTATGCTAATATTTATGTATCATCTCATGCTTGTTTTGACTTTTATGGTATAAAAAACTAAAACAACAGAAATATGAATAATTATGTAGTTTAACTGTTAAATGCACACTTTTTACTAACCCACAATTTTTTACAAAAATATGAGAATAATAAACTGATGCAAATGTAAAGTATTTTTTTTTCAATGTTCTCATATGATAAAATGCTTATAAAAAATTTTGTTTATTAAGCATTGAATTAATTATAATTAAATAAAAAAAAGTGATAAATTGTAAAACAATCTCAAAGAAAAAACCTCTTAAAAAGTCCAAAACATCTAAATTTGTGAGTTAACATAAGCATGTATTTGAAGGAATTTGCTTTATTCCATAGAGTCAGTTAAGATGTCAAAATTTTTCTTACAGAAAGTCTTATTTTGTTGTCGAGAGATGAAAGAGATATATAAAAGGGTGGGGTGCACTTTTTGGATGACTTCCAAAACTTCAATTGACTTGTACCTAATTTACATTAAGCATTTTTTCATGAAATTTCATGAATTTTGTTGCACGAAACTTTTTCTTTTTGCTAATTGCAGCGCTATAGAAGAGAATTTTATATAAAAAAGGACGTAGAATAAATCTCCGATGCACTTTCGGCAGCTTTTTCTATATGAGTTGCTCCCCCAGGCCTCCTATTGACAAATAAAAAATTTTCATGCAACTAATTTCATGAAAAAAATGCTTAATGTAAATCAGGTATTGTATAGTCTAACGGCCATATGTATAATCAAAAATTGGTATGAAGTTAGCATAAGTGACAAAATTGAACTAAGTGTTGACGAGTTCCGCTATACAATTTGACATTAAAAATCCCCGCATAATGTAGTTTTAACACAGGATTACATCCTAGCATGATTTTTAATGTAAAATTATATGGCAAAACACGTTAAGATCATGTTAAATTTTGCCACTTATGCTAACTTCATGCCAATTTTTGATTATACATATGGCCGTAAGTGTATTGTTTCGTAATGCCGCAGTACAAAACATTAACATACTTTCAAAACGTCTCGTACAAGTATTAATAATGCCGCAAACAAGCAATCAGGCGAATCGCTTTCAATGTTGACACTCATGGTCAAAATGTTTCGCAACTTTGTGTCTGTACACGATATAATGGGTGGTTAAATTTTAAGACCCGATGTTGATTTTGAATAAAACAAAAATTATTTAGGAAATAATTGTCATTTATTTTTATTATGATAATACGGTATGATTCATTTATGTATGGGGCAAAATATCGGCCAAATGGACGCCGCGACCTCGGCGGCACACCTCTATCCGATATTCCAAATTTTCGATGACGCTGAGGCATAATTGAGGTTCTATGTCGTCAATGTGCAGAATTATCTCATCCTTTAGCTCTTGAATTATTGCTGGCTTATAGACTCACAACTTTTTTTTTTCAAATAGCCCCAAAGAAAGAAGTCCAAACAAAGGTGTCAAATCACATGATCTTGGCGGCCAATTAACATCGCCACAACGTGAAATAACATGGCCATTGAATTTATCGCGCAAAAGAGTCATTGTTTCGTTAGCTGTATGGCAAGTGGCACCGTCCTGTTGAAAGCACATATCGTCCACATCCATATGTTTCAATTCGGGCCATAAAAATTTCGTTATCATCTCACGATAGCGAACACCATTCACAGTAACTGCCTGACCGGCCTCATTTTGGAAAAAATGCGGCCCGATGATGCCGCCAGTCCATAAACCGCACCAAACAGCCACTCTTTGTTGGTGCATTTGCTTTTCGACAATCACTCTTGGATTATCATTCGCCCAAATGCGTCAATTGTGCTTATTGATGAATCCACTGAAATGTGGAAAATGTGCCTTATCACTGAAGATGATTTTCATCGATATGCATTTTGATCTAAACGCCCATTTTCATAATAAGCCTGAATAACTTTAACGCGTTGCTCGATTGTGTATCTTTCCATGGTTCAAATTGAGTTAGTCTGAAATTGAGAAATGTCAAATGAAATGCAGAAAAAAACTTGACGTTTAGGTGTAGTTCACATTCAACATCGGCCCTTAAAATTTAATCACCCTTTAAATTGTTCATCCGAAAAGTGTAAAAACTTTGTAATGATATATTTTCAAAGTCAGCCCCTCGTGAATGTAAAACTCGTTTTGTTCGCTTGTTCAACAAATCTAAACTTTTTCCAAAATAATAAGGTTTCAATTACTTTTTCTGGTAGAGGAAATAAAAATCAAACAATTGAAATCAATTAGAGTTGAAGACGATCAGCTGTTGATTTTCATCAACCATTGCCTACAAGGCGTACACAACTATATGATTGATGAGTTTATTTGATCGTTTCCAGGAAACTTTCAAAACGTCCCTCTGCCGGAATCAGTGATTACAACATGCAAATTTTTTCCTTTTGCTGTCCACTATGTATTAAAATAAATAAATAAATTTTATTAAACAAAACTAAGCACAAATCATATTTATTACTAAATTAGAACATTTTGTCTTACATTTTCGTATACATACATATACAATGTACATATACATTCATATACATGCATATAATTCTCCTTTACACTTTAAATTTTATTTAGCAAACAATTGATATCAAATATCCATAGAAATATCTTTGATTATATTGAAAGGCATTCATATTTACACATATCCATATATACATTTAGATTTAAATATTTATATGAAAATTTAATATTTTTATTTCTTAAATTTATATTTTAATGGCAAAATTTTGATCTCTTTTTTAATAAAAAACAAACAAATGAAAACAGTTCGCACACAAATTATACAGCCGCCAGTTGACACAACTGTCCTCTTGGGTCTAACGGCATCGTTGCAGTGTAAAGTCTCCAGTGATCCAACAGTGCCATATAATATTGATTGGTATCGCGAAGGTCATCCAACAGCCATTAGTAATTCACAACGCATTGGTGTACAATCCGATGGCACCTTAGAAATACAAGCTGTACGAGCTTCCGATGTTGGCACCTATTCCTGCGTGGTCACTTCACCGGGTGGTAATGAAACGCGTTCAGCACATTTAAGTGTTATTGAACTACCGTTTCCGCCATCAAATGTGAAAGCTGCACGTTTGGAGACGCCAGAACAGCGTGCCATAAATGTCTCTTGGACACCGGGTTTCGATGGCAATAGTCCAATATCAAAGTTTATCATACAGAGGCGGGAGGTTTCAGAGCTGGGTAAGTTACCTTTTATATTCTGTTTATTTTTTTGTTCTCATTTTGCATTAGATGTAATTATGTAGTCATAAAAAAATATAAATAATATTTCGTGCCATAACCGCAAAAAAAACTTAAGCGACATAATTTTTGAGCTTAATTTTTTTTTTTTGCCGAAAATCAATTATTTACTATTGTAGATAATCGATTTTGGTCCCAAAACTAATTTAAAAAATAATTTCGCTTAAGCTTTTTTGGCTGTTATGGCGCGATATGAAGAACGTGTATATTAAAAGGCTTTTGAAAGGAAATTTTCAATATAGATATGAATATATATCGCTCATATACTGAAAGGACGTCATAACTCAAAGAACGGAATCCTAATATGGTTCTTCATATTGTGTAAAAATTTCATACAAATATCTTGTTTTTTCAACTCTTGAGAGAAAAATAACATTTCCCCTTATTGCGAATGGCGTCGTCGACGTCACATCAAGACGACACTAAAAATTGTCACTTGTCTACTCTTTGTCGACAAAAATTGACTACTATTAACCTGCTCCATTAATTTACAAAGCCTTCGAGATTAGTGAGAGATTGTCAATAAGATCCAATTTTTCCTGGTAAAGAGTATACAAGTGACAAAATTTGCTGTCGTCTTGATGTGACGTCGACGACGCCATTCACAATAAGGGGGATTTTCTTTTTCCATTAAGTTGTGTGTAAATTGAAAACTTTAAACTCGTTTTCTTTGAGTAAATGAGGGATAGGTATATTTTACAAAATCAATTTCTTTTGATTGCGCTTAAATGGAATTGTTTTTAAGTTTTTTATAAAAAGATCAAATGAATACATATTTAAAAGACTATTAATTACTGCGGATCTTGTAATATATTAAAAAATTAAAAGAAATTAAGGCCATAAAGTTGGTTGCCAAGACTCTCAAACTACTATGCTGTGCATTACAAAGCTTGCATTCCCCCGCGAAGGTTTTGCTTACTATTTGTTCTGAGCATTTATCATGGTAGCATGACCATAATTTCATTGGGACCTGTCCCATTTTTTTCTGCTTTCTGAAGATAGTGTTTCAGGATATTATTTTTAATGTTTTCAACCGCTGCGCGACTCACAATGCATTAGAGGCGCTCATAGCAGATCCAGGTCTGGCTAGTTCGTCATCCTGCTCATTGCCGATGAAGTTGCTATGTTCATAAACAGAGATAAGATTGGTGTAGGTACGATGACAAAGTTTGTATAGCTCAGCCTTACATTGTTGATTAACTAAAATTGAGAAGGTTGCAAGTGATCTTAGCGCACGAAGTGCTGCCTGGCTGTTGACAAAAACTCCAATTGTTACCCGAGCATTTCTCATGGCCAGTTTTTCAGCCTGAAATATACTTGCACCATCGGCAAAACAGTACGATATCTGTATACCCAGACACTTGAGAAAATTCCCGACCCAATATGCCAGATAATTTTCGATCCTTCTGTATAGACTTTGGTGTCAGAATCATGTACCATTTCTTCCTTTTTCCACTGCTTTTTAGATAGGAGGAGGACTTTAAAAGTTCTACCAAACACCGTTTTGAATACCGTATAATCCGAGGTTTTTCTTTTTTTTTTGAAAGTACACGGCTTGAGATTTTTGCATGTCCGTATGCTCTTGACCTCTACCAAGCGGGATGTCGTCAATCCTCCAGCACTACTTCAGGCTGTGGCCATTATTTGCAGGTCTATAGCAGAGAATGACAATAAGTACTTAAAGAAAAATTTACTTCAGTCTCTTTCACAAAAACATATTTAACTATAATCCAATTAAAATTATTTATTTGTCTTCTTTACCCGACTGCCAAGAAGGGTTATAAAATAATTTTATTTTCACCAACTTAAATAACCAAACACAAAAAAGTCTGGTAACGCTTTACTATAATATGATTGTGGCAACTTTCAACTGTTTATCTAAAAAGAATAACAAAAAAATATATAAACAGTATTTAAATAGTCAATGACTAAGGGCCAATTTCATCAACTCTATTTAAATATCAGTTCATATTTCAATGTCGATTTTCATTAATTTGAAATGAATTTTAAATATGAATTGATATTTCAATAAGTTGGTGAAATTGGCTCTAACTCCGGTATTCAGAAAAAATAATTTTGCTTTACTAAAGGTTTACAAAACAAATTTTGTATGAAAGTTTAAACGTTTTGCAAACCTAAATTATTTTTTTCTTAGTAAGGCCTCATCATGGATCCACTGTCCACAAAAAAAAAAGAATTGTAAATACAACTAATTTATTTGTGAATACAAATAAAATATTATTTAAAAAGGCACCTACAACGATTTTTGTAAATACAAACACACATTTGTAACATAAGAAAACAAAATCAGTTATTTCCAATTAAAATTATTGTGTTATTCACAATTGAGTTGTTAACAGAAAACAAAAATTTTTAATGAATTTGTTTTTCGTTGTTTGTTTAATTTTTTTTTACAAATTGGTTTTATTATTAGATTTTAATTTAAAGACGTTTGGGATGAGTCGAACGGGCAACTTCTTGACTAAAGCCTGGTACTCTGTTAACAATTTCGTGCGAAATGCTATCAAATTACATATAAAAGTATTTGGTATGAAATATTTGCGAAATAAATTCGCAAAAGTAGTACTCTGTTCTTGTTGTGAAAAACACGTAAAATCATGTTTTTACCTGCAAAATTAGTCTGGCATCATTTTAGTTTAGCTGCGAAACAACATGAGCAGTGCTTTTTCGCACGGAATTTTAACAATGTTGCATACTTTCAAGCAATAATAGCGAGAAATTTATAAAAAAAACGCGAGTTGGGCTACATTTAGTACATGTCAAATTTTTCACGCGAGATAATCAATGGTGCTGAAAATTTTTCACAACTTTGAACAGAGTACCAGGCTTAATAGACTAACGTACTTACCACTCAGCTAAAGAGCAAATCGTTATTAGGTACGCAAATAATGAATAGACGCAAAACATGATTTCTTATGTTTCTTCTGCATGGCGCATTTCGTTAATATAATCTAAAAATAACTTTGTAACTTTGTTGATTAAAAAAAACAAGCTATGACGTTTTTCGGCTTGTCGGAATTTACACGTATACAACACCAACAATCAAAATAAACAACAACATCAGCACATGACCACGTTGAGTCAATCAACAAGCAAGATAAAAACTAACACAACCAAAGAGATTTAAATGATATTTTAAAATACGGAGTATTGATAAATACAATATTTAAGTTAATGCCAAATATTATTGAAATTAAAAATTTTATTCAACAACATGGTTATGTTGATCATAAATCTTGTATATTTTTTTCTGTGATCGGCACAATGAACTGATTTTCGTTGGCTGACTGAAATAAACTCATAAACAATAAGCTAAATTGGCCTTATTTCTCAACTAATTGAAATATAAGGACATAATTGCTCGACACTGCATTAAGCCGAGATCACACTATCGGCGCAATGTACCGATTTTCGTCGGCTCACTGAAGTCAAGTCATAAGTAATAAACAAAAACGGATTTATTTCTCAATTAATTCTTAAATAAGGCTATATGGCCTTATTACCACTGAAGTGGAGCGCAGTCGGGTAATTGTTTTTCAATTAATTGAAAAGTAAAGCCATTTTACTGCTTTATTTACGACTTTATTTCAGTAAGCCGACGAAAATCGGTACATTGCGCCGATAGTGTGATCTTTATGTTATGGCTTTAGTAATAAAGCCATAATAATAATTGAGTAATAATACAATTATGGTTTGTTACTTATGACTTAATTGCAGTGAGCAGACCAAAATCGGTACTATATGTTTATGAAAATGAAAACCGACTTTTAAATATGATTCGAAATTGAAATAGAAAGTGCGTATACTTATAATTGTAATACAAACAATTTCTACGCTCACATATTTGCTTTCAAACAACTATGACTTTAGCGGTTTTAAGCATACAAGAATATCTCTGTGAACTGATATTTTGTAGTTCTTAAAGTGGTAAATGTACTTCTAGTAAATACTTGGCTAGAAATATTACAGTCGTGAATTATTAAATCGCATTTTCCATCCTTGTCATGCAATCTGTTAAAGAATGTTGCCATTTTAGGGTTTTACCATTTAACTTTTCGAGTCAAATACTCTTGTGTATACTCATGTGTAGTCGAATAAATACTCAGATTAATTTTTTACTTATGTATATGATTATAGCTGACGTAATTTAAGAAATGTGTCTGAACATAGTCGTTGTCGATATGCATTCAGTTATACATATGCATTTAGTTTAAACTTGATCAGTATGTATGCGTACGGGTATTGTTTTTATTTTGAACTATATGCACGTATTTATAGTGGTTTAACGGCCAATACTCAAAGAGTACTTAATACGATACTTTTGTCATTCTCAGGTATATACCATTACATTCAAGTGTGGGCCAATGTTCTTTTGAAATGTCGTCGTCAGTTTGATTTTTCTTTGATAAATATTTTCGCAGTTATTTTTTAGAATATAATGTAATAACTCAAAACAACTAGTTTAACAAAAAAACTAGTTGTGCATTCGGCTTAAAAATTGTCGATTTGAACATACAAGAGCATTGACTCTTGCTCATACTTATTCTGAGTGTGCTCATACTCTGGCTATGGTTATTTAATCGGGCAAATATACGCATAATACTCGGGATATTTATCCATCATTCTCCACCGTATACATTCATTTGTATATATAAAATGAAATGGAAAATGTGTATTGTGCGTTTCTGGCTGTTGGAAAACATGCTTTTGTAAAACACACATAAAATAGCCCTGTATATAAGCACCTATAGCCGATTAATAGTCAGATATTTTTTATACTCAAGCGTATGATTAAAACTCATGCAGTCTATTAATTTTAGTTATTGCTGTTTGTGCTGCGTAATTGAAAAAAAAATATGTATAAACGTTGTTGTTAGATGTTTATAGCTATACGTATTCGTTTTCAAATTTATGCTTGTGTTTGCATATGAGCATGTTTTTTTATTTTTAGCTGTACGCATTCATAGTTGTTTGACAAAAACGATACTTTTGTGATTCTCTGTTCCCGATATCGGCATTATTTCGTCGCTCTTAAATGTCTAAGCCGATTTTTATTTTAAGTTTAACTTGATTTTTTATTTTAATTTTATTAAAGGCGAATTGGGCGGTATTCGCCATAGTTAGAGAATGTCAGTTCAACCGTTTAAAAACTTCGAACACATAAAAAGTTTCAATTTGTGTATTTAATTTTGAAAAACAACACAAATCATCATACAACTGTAACATTTCTCACCAAGTTTATTTTTTCTTTCTTTTTTTCTCTCGTTTTATTATATTTTGTTAAAAAAAATAAACAAAAACCAAAATGAAAATTGCACAACACTTTCACATTGTCAACACGAAACAATCAAACGACAACTGGAAACGGCTTCTTCAACTCAATTCAAATCTTAACAAACTGACCCACAAATAAAAAATAAAATAAAACATCACTGCATCCACTACCTCCATTATAACTCTCAAATAACACTTTAACTATCTGCAACCTTTTCAAAAAAAAAATAATAATAATTCTACAATATTAAATTAAATTCCTTGTTTATATTTTTTAACTACATTTATAAATTATATTATCAATTGAACTACACTTTTATTCTAAATTATATATTTGCACTATTGCATTAAATTTAACAAATCAAACGAAATCGCTATTCTTTATTCCTTTTTTGTACCTGCTGTATCCCATATTCCTTTAATTGTGAGTACCTTAATTATTAAAATCATTAACATCATCAGAAAAATTCGTAGGTCCTGTACCAGATCCTTTATTGAATTGGATTACTGAACTTAGCAATGTTTCGTCGGAACATCGCTGGATATTATTACGCAATTTAAAAGCTGCCACAGTTTATCAGTTTCGTGTCAGTGCTGTTAATCAAGTTGGTGAAGGTTCTCCCTCGGAACCCAGCAATATCGTCGAACTACCACAAGAAGGTAAGTTAAATTATATAATATTTTTTCTAATTTTGTATGCAATATTTTTTTTGATTTAGCTTTTCTGTAATATATAATTTGTGTATATTTATTTATTGAGTGCAATTTTTTTTTGTTGTATAAATGTTTTACTAGCATATGGCTCGACTATGGATGGCAACGGAACTTCAAGAGTGTTGTTAATTAACAACGCATCTGAACTTATAGTAATTGTTATGTATGGCAACTTTCTTCAATTGCCTAAATTGTGGTACTCACTATCCTACATAATCGTTCGGCTTTTGAGAAAATGCAACCCTATTCTAATGAGTTACTATTTTAAATTTTTATAAACTCCATTAGACCATTGTTACGTTTTCTGAAAAGTCGTTTGACTATGTAGGATAGTGAGTGTCAGCCTTAAAAATTATCGAAAATGTGATTATGACAGTTTGGCAACTGAAAATAATGTAAACAAGGCTTCAAAAAAAAAAAAAAAATAAAAAAAATTATTTAAGGAAGTACAAAATATGGCATCTGTTAGATGTTACTCAGGGCCTGTCATACACATGTTTTTTACATCTTACATATCAAATTTCCCACTGCGAAATACGTACATGTCGTGTATTACATTTAAAGCATTGTTTCTGCAAATGTCAGATGCAATGTCGTTTGTCAAAATTTGAATTAAATGGTGCTTTACTTTCCTCTGGCAAACCTTCTGGCACCACCTGTTTATTATGAAAAATATGTCTTCAGAAATCGATGCCATAAGGAAACAGGCAGCGGCGTTCTGCTATTGACAGAAGCATTAGCCGGCTGAAGTTGATATACTAAAACACCGATATGTTCTTTAACTATTTAATAGTAATTATGTATTATATATAAATATATGTATGTATATCTTTATATATAGATAGCGTTGCATTACTATACCCTAACTTGGCATTTTCGAATTTAAAATTAAAATCTTAAAAAATAGCTTAACTCTTTTACGGCGCAAACAATCATTTTTGTAGTGGCAGCACGCCATTTTGAAACCGAGAACGACCTTGTTTTATGCAAAAGCTATGCGAAATAAATACAAATTAACCGTTGAAAAGAACAGAGACTATAGGCCCAACTATAATATGAATAAGCTGGCTTAAGCTAATGTCAGAATTGAACGATAAGTCTGTCAAATGCTTAAACAATTCAGATGTGACTTTTAGGTGGCCACAATGTACTTACATGCACTTAAGTATTTTTTAGCCACAGCTGCACATCTAGGTATTGTCAATAATTTTGTATTAATTTTGTTTCTTCTCATAACTCATAAATGAATGCAATTCAATCAAACTAACTTGAAAGAATGTCCTAATCTATTAAAAATTCACATATAAATATATCCATCACCTTATTACTTGTTTTATTTGTTTTGCCTACTAAAAAGTACAACAGTGAATATACATAAGTAAATACATGTGCATGTGTGTTGTATATGTGTATTGTAAGACAAACAATGTAAATAAAAATGTTGCTTTATTTTCCGAGTTTAAAATAGGAAACAATAAAAAAATATTTAAAATCAATGAATATTTTCTGCTGCTGCTTGTTTGAGTTTAAAAAATGCACAAACAGTTGTTCCCTTACGGAATGTGCGTTCAGTTTGGCACTTTACTTAAGCAAATGACATTTGACGAAACTTGACGAAAAGTTTCTTAAGTACAATATAGTTTGCCACATACGTTTTATATGTAACCGCACAGTTACTTAAGCTAGCTTATTCATATTATAGTTGGGCCTTATGTCAGATGCAATCATCGTTACCATATGTGAAGATTTATCTTATTTTTGAAGTTTTTAGACATGTTAAAACGAAAAAAAAGATTTCTTATCTTAAAATAAGTTTTTTTAAATGGTACTTTGGTACTTTCAATATATTATTGAGAGATTTTTTGACTAAAGTACTTACAAATTTTCTGATTTGCTACATAATGATCTTACACATATTCTATACGGTGAATATTTTGTGGTTTTTTTTTACTTTACTTTTAATAGTTCACAAGAAAAAAAATAAATTTTAACGCATTTTCATTCAATAAAATATCAAAAAAGATTTTTGGTAACAAAAAAACATTTTTTTGCTCGACTTGAAGATTTTTGAAAAATAAATATGGCAACACTGGATGCAATCAACATGTACGCTTATAACCGAATATTATAAGGTTTCTGTAAAACAAGAATTCTGACAGACATGCAGCATTAAATATGAATAGGAAAGTTGACATGTCAGATGTAAAAGACATGTCGTGCATGCAGTATTAAGGGACAATTCAAATCCTTTCGAAATACCGCCTCTACCGTGAGTAATTGTTATTGCTTAAAATACTTTTGAAATGACAATATTTTTGCCTTCAAAAAAATATGGAGCAGTTTGTTTAAGTTATTTTTAATTTTTATAATTTTACCACCTTTTTGCTCTAAAAGCTTTGCAGCAACTAAAAATTTGTGGTTGCCAATATTATTGCAATATTGGAAAATTAGCAGCTGTTAATTGTTAGTTCCCATTCGAAATAAGTTATTGGCAAATGGTAATGCAACTAAAGTTTGGTTGCCATCCATAATCGAGCCATAAAAGTCTTGGTTCAAGTGTCCTTTAGTATTATTGTTTTATTGCTCAACGAACTTTACTGTATCTTAAATTTCTATTTTTTTTTTTTTTTGTTTGTTTTTTATGTTTTGTTTTTGTAATTAAGCTAAAATGAAAATTGTCTTATCGTAAATAAATAAATAAATAAAACATAAATTTTAGTTTTACATCGCCTACTGGGGGATTGTGGAAAAAAATTTACACATATTGTTTCTAAACGGGCCTGGCTGCCTGATTAATATAAAACTTAATACATTTTATCTTGAAAAATTTGTTAGTATTTTTTTCAATTCAGCATTTGCTTGAAAAAGGATGCATGCCGGGATCTATATTTAACAGACTTTTGCCACTTGAATACTTTCATCTACGAAATAGGAAAATTTTGCTACGGACTTAATAGAACCAGATACAAGTTTGGATTTTCTAAATGGGTTGGCCAAATTTGCAAAAGAGCAGGAAAAAACTATATATCGGACCTGTTCTCTAAATCTCAAAAGCTAAATGATTGCTTTTGTAAATTGCACGATTTATGGCATTGGAAGTTGGAACAAAATATTCTATTATAAATGACAATAATAAAAAGTCCGCTATTAACAGTTTGTTTTTGAAATTATGCGATTTGAAATCACCGTGATTTTGATAACAGACCCGTATATTTGAAGAGCTGGCGAACAAAACCAGACTAGTTACGTTAACTGTTTTTTACAGGATAGAAAAATTACTGAACTACCTAGATAAGATCGAACTGGTTTTGATTGAAAATATTTCGTGACTGCATAGATGTGTACTTGGAGCGTCCGAAAAAAACTTGAAAAAAATCATTTACTGAGGACATGTCTGGTTTTGTTCCTCATTTATTCAAAGTATCCTTCCTACCATGAGTGCAAGTTGCAGCAAATATATGTGACGCGCAAAATAGAAAGGGACCTAAGGGTAAAAACTGGTTTTGTTCAGGAGAGCCATTTTAAAGATTTAAATACGTGTATCTTTGGTGTACCATCACATCATAAAACGTGCACATCTCTGGGAGGGAACACTTTTGGGGCATTGGATCGGTCTCATTCGATGCTCAGATGTTGTCCACATCAAAAAAAAAAAAAAGTGAAAATTGATTTTTTTTTTTGCCCTTAGGTCCCTTTCTCTATGCGCTGTCACATATTAAAATCATTTTCACAACTTTTGGCAAAATTAGCAACAAATGTAAGCAGTCCATTATTTCTATGCCAACAGAAAATAAACTTGTTCGGTTCATAAAGAACTCAACGAATGGCCTACAGTGATGATAACGTTCACAATTTTATTGCAAGTTATTAGCGTGCGCTTAACTTGTAGATTATATTTTTTAAGCCCGATAGAACTTTAAGTTGTAAAAACTAACACAAAAAAATTAAAATTTAAACCAAAAATGTGTTAGGGTTTTTTTTACTGAATAACTAAAATAATAATTAGGGATTAGTCATTAAAATTTTAGGAAGATTTCGGGCATATGGCCGCCACGGCAAATGCTGGACGTCAAATTTCCTGCCACTTTTTCGAGCATTGCTATAACGATCTCTATTGTCCGTAACGCGAGCTCCAGCTTAATTTTTTTAAGATATAAAGTCCAATGATGCCAACAGCATGTTTTCTAGTTAGCACGAAATATACTGATATACTAGTACATAGTGAAAATATAGACACGCCCATAAAAAAACAAAACACACTATTTATTCAAACGGATAATTAAAGTTGTAGTTCTATTCAAAAAGTAATTTCGCTGTCGGTCTGTGTGAAAATTGAAGCGAAAAAAATATATGCAAAAATTAAATTTTTTTTATTTTCCATGAATTGGGTTTTCGTATGAATTCGCCTGGTATTATATGTACTCACGTTACGTTTTTGTTTTTTTTTTTATTTTATATTATTCCACAATTTAAAAAAAGAAGCAGTAGTAGGCGCAATACAATTTTTGTTACTTCATTTTTAATAATTATGATCTTATTTTTGTTTTGAGTTCATTATAGAAATCAAAATTTAATCAAAACATTATTTAAGCCTTAATTTTTAACACGAACATTGTTTTATTGTAAAAATTGATTTAACACACACTTTTTACTAACAACTAATTACATGCATGCAGATTACAAATACGAATGTCTTCGACTGACTAACTTGGAGTAGTTTTTTTTTTTTTTAATAAGTAATAATAATATGACACCCTTTTTTAATCAAATAGTTTTTAATCATGAGTCTAAAAGGGTTTACTTGACTTTTTTTTTTTATATATATAGAGCGGTTTGCATATTCGGTGACGATATATGCATAGATACTTATTATCTACTAAAAAATTAAACAATTTCTATTCACAAAGTAACTAAATTTTTAAAAGCTGGTTTAGTGGATCTAAACTTTAATTTATTAAACTAAATAGCGGTATTATGTATTATGTGTAGTTTGCATAAATAATAATATTGTGCCAGCACTAGAATAGATGCCAAACAATAGCTGCTTTGCAGCAGGTTATCATTTCTTTGCACAAGCAAAAAGTAAAAGTAAATAAAATAAATAAATAAAAGGGCCGCCTACTTAAAAGTATAGCCCGAAAATACATTGATGAAAGTGCACACCATACTGTGACTCTAGTTGGATTGAATTCTCTATCTGAAGAATTTGTGGTTACTCCACATCCGATAAGATAATTTTTTCTATTAGCTTGCCCGTTTAGATCGGGTCTGACATAAAGATATGGCTGAGTATGGTTTCGTCCTCTGCCATCATTCGTTTAATCCTCTAAATAACTACCAAGGGAAACAAATTGAAATCTTAATGGAGAATTGTGTGCAGGGACTATCGACAGCAGTGATGCCAGAATTCCTTCGCCAAAAATGGCTAAATGTAGACAAAAAAATGGCTAAAAACTAGCTAAAAAATGGCTAACCGAAATCTAATGCAAAAATCATGAATTTTAGCAAAAACAAGAAGGTATTTCATATATTATTTTTTTAAATAAATTGAAGTAATAAATAAAATTATTTTTCTTCAGGTAATCAAAAAACTGAGCATATAGTGCAAACTTACTATTCAGTCTTTAAATTTTTGGGATACTAATACATTCCTTGCGAAATTTTGTTTCATACCTTTTATTTATTTTCTATTTTTGAAACTTTCATTTAAACTTTAATTAATTTTTTATTTTCACTCGTGTAAAACAAAAACTACCCTTGTTTGATTGATATCATGAACCACCAATTAGACCCGACATCTTATAACAACATTGCAAGGATTATAAGGATGCAGTAGCACATCTTATTGTTACCAATTGAGCCATCTCTTTCATATAAGCGCTTTTAGACTGCTACAACAAAAATGACAAGTTTGAACCGGAATTTATAGATTTTAATGCGAAAACAATAACATATTACTCTGTTGTGTTTTTTTTTTTTTTGTAGTTAATTAATGTTCCTTTGTTGCGAGTTTAAATAAAAATGGCTAAAAAAAATAGCTAATAGCTAAACTCACTTTTCTTCCGGCTAAATGGGATAAAAAATGGCTAAATACAGCCAGAAAATGGCTAAGTTGGCATCACTGATCGACAGACACCCATCTGGGCATCTAAATGTCCTGTTGAAACGCTTGGGGTGTCCTGTATAGCAGCAGCAATATTTTGTTGTATCCCAATTATTGCGTTTCTGCTATAAGCAACTGTGCCATGCTCGTTATCGTCCACCTGCTAAAATTATGGACTGGCGTAATCGTGCACATCTGCCTTATCCTGCATTTTTGATAAATTTAAATAACGATCTAAAACTAAAAAAAAATTGCTTACATAAAATAACTTATTTCATTTTGTTAATGCACTAATAATCCCAAATTATTCAATAAAATATCTTTTTATTAAAAATACATTGAAATTTATTAAAAATACCTTGCTGAATAAGTAAAACAATAATTTGGGATTATTAGTGTTATTAACAAATCTTAAATATCAATTCTAACAATTCCCAAAAAAACTAGTTATTACATTTTGTTTTGGTAGCGCGTTTCAACAGCCACCCTCTGCACATAACCAGTGTTACCAGATTTTTCTTTTAGCTATTTTAACAAATTCAGCAAAAATTTAACGACAATAAAATTCTGGCGTGAACTGAACATCGAAAAACTAATTCTATTCAACTGATTTTAATGACAAAGAATCGTTTTTTAATTATTTCAATATCTTTAAGTATTATGAATTGATTTATGTAAAAAATTTTCAATTCCGGACATTTTTGCGTTATTTAATAAGTTGAACCTTTACAGAATCCTTTCAAGTAGTTTAGTTTTCCTTAGTTGCTGTAGTTTTATTTATTTTTAATTTTTGTTTTAATTTGCTATTGAAATTTATTTATATTTGTAATTGTAAAATGGAATCATGTTACTAATGCTAAATTACAAATTCCTTTTATCTGTATTCCGTGCACTGGCTCTGTGGTATTGTAAAATATGTAGAATTACCGCTACACCGAGGTATATACAAAAAATAATTAAATGCCTTATATACATATATTTATAGTTGTACATATGTATGAATATGTGCAAATATTGAAATACTCGTACAGAATTGATATACAAAAAATAAAAAACGAGTTAATAAATACAAACTTTGTTTTAACAGCTCCATCTGGACCACCGGTGGGATTTGTGGGATCTGCTCGTTCCCAATCGGAAATAATTACGCAGTGGCAGCCACCTCTGGAAGAACATCGTAATGGACAAATATTGGGCTATATAATACGATATCGTTTGTATGGTTATAATAATGTGCCGTGGATGTATCAAAATATCACCAATGAAGCGCAGAGAAATTATTTGATACAAGAACTAATAACCTGGAAAGATTATGTTGTACAAATTGCCGCCTACAATAATATGGGTGTTGGAGTTTATACGGAAGGTGCAAAGATTAAAACGAAAGAGGGTGTACCGGAAGCACCACCCACTAATGTTAGAGTACAAGCAGTCAATTCGACTGCTGTAAAAGTTTCCTGGACTCCGCCTAATCCACAGCAAATTAATGGAATTAATCAAGGTTATAAAATACAAGCTTGGCGCTTTCAATTAATCGATGGTGAAGAACGTGAAATAGAGGAGCGAATAATAACGGTACCTCCCAGCTTATTAGATCCCTTGGCAGAACAAAACGCCATATTGAATGGTTTAGATAAATATCAAGACTATAACATAACAGTATTGTGTTTTACGGATCCAGGTGATGGTGTAAGAAGTTTTCGAGTAGCCGTTAAAACAAAAGAAGATGTTCCCGATGAGATAACCGCCTTGCATTTTGATGAAGTTTCCGATCGCTCTGTAAAAGTACTTTGGGCGCCTCCGAAAAATGTAAATGGTATTTTAACAGGCTACACAGTGCGGTATCAGGTTAAAGATCGCTCCGAAACCATGAAATCTGTTAATCTCACTGCCGAAGATACTCAGTTGGTTGTCAACCAATTACAAGCTACAACGCATTATTGGTTTGAGATAAGAGCTTGGACACGGATAGGTGGAGGGCCGCCGAAAACAGCTACTATTCAGTCTGGCGTTGAACCGGTTCTACCAGAGCCTCCTACCAATTTGGCTTTGTCTAATATTGAAGCCTTTTCGGTAGTTCTACAATTTACTCCGGGCTTTGATGGCAACTCGTCGATTACAAAATGGAAAGTAGAGGCTCAGACTGCTCGAAATTTAACCTGGTTTACGGTTTGTGAGATATCTGATCCTGACGCTGAAACCTTAACTGTAACCGGACTTACGCCATTTACCCAATATCGCTTGAGATTAAGTGCCACAAATGTAGTGGGTACATCTAAAACTTCAGAGCCTACAAAAGATTTCCAAACTATTCAGGCGCGGCCTATGCATCCGCCCTTCAATGTGACCGTGAGAGCAATGTCGGCCACACAGTTGCGTGTGCGCTGGATACCCTTGCAGCAAACAGAATGGTTCGGGAATCCGCGAGGTTACAACATCACCTATAGACAAATTGAAAGTGAAAATAGAATTATACCGAAAAGTGTTCTAATTGAAGATCACACTGCCAACTCTCATGTGCTGGAGGGTCTTGAAGAATGGACGGTTTATGAAGTTGTAATGAATGCATGTAACGATGTTGGTTGCTCTCGAAATAGTGCGACAGCTATAGAAAGAACAAGGGAAGCCGTTCCTTCATATGGTCCTTTAGATGTACAAGCCAATGCGACCTCATCTACTACTATTGTGGTAAAATGGGGTGAAGTGCCAAAGCAACATCGCAATGGCCAGATTGATGGTTTCAAAGTATTTTATGCAGCTACAAATCGCGGAGGTCATGTTTTACACAAAACGATATCAAATAACAATTCGTTCACCACAACCTTAACAGAACTGAATAAATTTGTTATTTATCACATACAAGTGCTGGCATTTACACGCCTTGGCGATGGTGCCTTAAGTACTCCACCAGTGAGAGTTCAAACATTTGAAGATACTCCAGGATCACCTTCAAATGTCAGTTTTCCAGATGTATCCTTTTCAACCGCTCGCATTATCTGGGATGTCCCCGAAGATCCTAATGGTGAAATATTAGCCTATCAAGTCACTTACTCTCTCAACGGTAGCTCTAACTTAAATTACAGTCGAGAGTTTTCACCGTCCGATCGCACATTTCGTGCTACCCAACTGTTGGCCGAGCGTTACTACATTTTCAGTGTCACTGCTCAAACAAGATTGGGCTGGGGCAAAACCGCTTCAGTATTAGTTTATACTACAAATAATAGGGAGAGGCCGCAGCCACCCTCAATGCCGCAAATATCTAGATCTCAAATACAAGCACACCAGATAACATTCAGTTGGACTCCAGGCCGAGATGGTTTCGCTCCTTTAAGGTATTACACAGTACAAATGCGGGAAAATGATGGCCCCTGGAGTTTACTACCAGAAAGAGTAGATCCAACTCTTACTTCATATACCGCAACGAATCTTAAACCTCATACAACCTATCAATTTCGCATACAAGCAACAAATGACTTGGGACCATCAGCATTTAGTAGAGAAAGCATTGTGGTACGTACTCTGCCTGCAGCTCCTGCGATATCAGTTACCAATCTCAAAGTAGTTCCGATAACAACCACTTCCGTGCGTGTGCAATGGAATGCTTTGGAAACATCTATGTGGAATGGCGATGCCGCAACCGGAGGATATCGCATACTCTATCAGCAGCTATCCGATTTTCCCACCGCCTTGCAATCAACACCTAAAACCGATGTTATGGGCATTAATGTTAATTCCGTAGTTCTATCCGATCTTCAGCAAGATCGAAATTATGAAATTGTTGTATTACCATTCAATTCACAAGGCCCAGGGCCTGCAACACCGCCAGCTGCCGTGTATGTGGGTGAAGCTGTTCCCACGGGCGAGCCAAGAGCTGTGGATGCAGCACCTATTTCTAGCACGGAGGTTCGCTTACGATGGAAACCACCAAAACAAAGTATGCAAAATGGTGATCTTTTGGGTTATAAAATATTCTATTTGGTGACGGACTCACCGCAAGAGCTGGAGGATGGCAAGTCTTGGGAGGAGGAAATAGAGGTTGTTTCAGCCACCGCTACTGCACATAGTCTAGTGTTCTTAGACAAATTTACTGAATATCGCATACAAATATTAGCATTTAATCCGGCGGGCGATGGACCTCGCTCATCGCCAATTACAGTGAAAACGTTGCAAGGCCTGCCTAGTGCCCCACAGAATTTGCGTTTTGAAGATATAACTATGCAGTCGTTGAAAGTGTCTTGGGATGCACCTAAATTTAAAAATGGAGAGATTTTAGGTTATCTGGTTACATACGAAACTACAGAAGAAAATGAAAGTAAGTTCTTTAAGCATTTTTTTCTTCAATATTTTCCTTTTAAACTGTTCTGTTTGTTTTGTAGAATTCAGTAAGCAGGTTAAACAAAAGGTTTCGGGCACCAGTTTAATGGTTCAGAACCTGGAAGAAGAAGTCACTTATACATTTACAGTACGGGCTCAGACCATTGATTATGGTCCAGCAGTTAGTGAGAATGTTACTACCGGTCCTCAGGAAGGCTCGCCGATTGCACCTAGAGACTTAATACTTTCGAAAACTTTGTCCAGTGTCGAAATGCACTGGTTAAACGGTCCTTCAGGCCGTGGGCCCATATTGGGCTTTTACATTGAAGCCAAAAAACGAGGTATGTATCTATAATATTTGATTTATGTACGTAGATATTTTTGGATTTATCACAGAAAAAATTATTACCCAAATGGTCAAAATTAAAATAGATACCTGTTGTCTAAATCACGTCACCAAGGTCTTATTTAACTGAAAACAAAAGCAACATTTTGAAAATTATGTTTATGTTTTTCATACAAATTCTAACAATTTTGAAAGTTCAAGCAAATCCTGAATCCGTTTGCTTGTATTCGGTGAATAAATTGTATGAAAAACAAAAATAACCCAAGAAGCAATTTTACTTGAAATCAAGTGTAAAACAATTGCAGGAGAGCACTTTTAAGCGTTCAAGTCGATTTTTAGAAATTTTTTTTCTTTTACAGTTAAATTTCGAAATTATCTGTTTAACTTTATTTTTTTAAGCAAACATCGTTCTACACACTATAAGTAATACATTTAAGTTGAAATATATCAAAGTATAACCTCAATTAAGCTATTATTCCAAATTAGATTAGAATTCTAAAAAGGATAAGTCGCAAGTCCTAGTGCTATAACTTCCTGAAAAATCACAGAAATTAATTGAGATTTTGACCAGATGTATTTTCGAATATGCATATTACAGAGGTATCGTTAACTCAAAATCAGCTTATCTTGACTTAAGCAATTTTTCCTTTTTGCCACAGAATTATTATTCAAGTTACACATTCAATTGTCAAGAGTTGAATTATGCTTCATTTATACTCTATTTCACTAGAATTATCCAGTGAAAAGGGAACTTGAAATTCAATTCGAACAATTCAGTTGTAGTACAGTGTCATAAATGATTATGATAATACCAGAGTCTACATTGATGGATCAAGAATGATCTGCGGTGTTAGATCTGGTGTATTCTCAAGTGATCTGGGCCTAAACCTGTCGTACCATCTTCCCGACTCCCAGTAGGTAATTTTATCCGAAATCTTAGGCCAAACATAATTTTTTGCACTAACAATAATAATTTTTTTGTTAATAAATTTTGGTTATAAATATATCAAAGCAAATAACTGCATATTTGGTTTTTGTTAAAAAAAAAACATCAGCTGAAGTTGACACTTGCAGGCAACGTGCTCATTGCAGCATAAAAAGTGTAATTTTCATATAAACTAAAACGTCTTTTAGCAGTTATTAAACAAAAACAATGAAATCGTGCCTAATATGGAGTAGAGAAGGGATAGTAATAATTAAAAAACCAAAATATTTTGGTGGACGTTATTGCTTTTGTTAACAAAACGTGTAATTTTAACTTAACCTCAAATAAATTACTTCTTCCATAAATATAGACATCGCATAAGCTTTTGATAATGTTGACTGCCGTGTTTTTCTTTGATGAAAGGTGTTTGGAAAAAAGTTCTGAATTCTTTTTTCGGTTGTTTTCGGTTTTTGATTTATATCATTTTCTTTCAGACAGCCTCTGCTTGAAATATAGTGAACTTTTTAATGAATAAAACAGACAGAAACAACTGAGGCTGTTTATAATATCATTATCAGTAAAGTTGATTAAAATAATCTTTCAAAACAAGATTTGTCTTCCTTGAAGCAAAAGGTATAAACTTTTCATAAAAATGAATCGGTAAGGTGGCATAAGGCCCGCACAAAAATTAACGACTTTTCCAAGCTAGTTTTGCCTCCATTTGTCAGCCTCTTTGCGTATTTTCATCGTGCCGAATTTAAAAAAAAAATTTGGTTGTTTACTTTCAAGATGTTTAGTTTTTTAACTACTTTTCATAAATTTGCACTATTACAAAAGTCAAAAACCGCAGCTGTGTGTGCTCATGAAAAACTTTTATACATATTCTAAATAAATAAACTTTGGCGAAAACTAATTTTGGTCTAAAAAGTGGCTCAAATTTCCCAATGTGCGATGGTGCAAGTGTATTTAAAGATGAAATACTGGCCATAAACGATTGCCTTTTTGTTGCACATATTGTATTCAGAACATTTTTGACTATAATTTTTTCTGTTATGATTAGTTTTTTTTAAAGGCTGGTACTCACTACCGTACACAATCCTGCGAATTTTGAGAAAATACAACTCTGGTATGGTGGAGTTTATAAAAGTTTTCAAAAGACAAAAATAATTCATAGTATCAGAGTTGTATTTTTTTTTTTGCAAATCGCTGGATTGTGTAGGAAAGTGAGTACCAGCATTTTAATGAAGCAAAATCCAATTAAATAACTGTTTGAATTAATTAATATTTACATTGAACTATAATTTGAAATTACAGTCAAATCCCGATAATTCGTAATCGCAAGGGACTGGCCATTTCTTACGAATTATAGGAGTTTCGATTTAACGGGGTTTAAATAAAATAAATACGAATTAACGGGGTTTTTCAATTTATTTACTAAAACGATAAAAAAAACGTAAAAAAATTTCTAACACCGACAGAGTTTTATTCGTGCGCTTTGGCAGTTTTCTTTATTATTCATTACATAGCGTCTACAACTGCGACTAACTCTGATATAATATTTGAGAGAACGTCGGCAGAATTACAAAAATAAAATGCCGATATATCTCTTCATGTCATACAACAGGACAACGTAATTTTACTTTTCTTATAACATTTCATTTTATGCAAATTCTCATCGAGTTAACATGTATTAATTTTATATAACTATTCATTTTGTTTTTACTTTTTTCCACAAACTTTAATTTATAAATCAATTAAACATATAAAATCCCAGAAACTTTGTCCAAAACATTGTTTTTCATTTATTTTAATAAACACTCACACATGCATACTAATTTATTTTCATGTACGTGTAGTTTTTTGACAGTTCATATCATAAGATTGTTGTTATAGGATTTCTTATAACAACGCTCTTATAATAAATCTCATAAAATTGACATAACACTAATTTGAAGTCTAGACGTAACATAATTCTCTCTGCGATTGAATTTGACGCTCTTATCTTACATATTATGTTAGGTGGAGACCCTATGTTAACAAACTTATCTTAAGAAAATAAACACACACAAAAGCAAAAGCAAAAACCCACGCAAAAAAATAGCGGTAAACAAAAAATCAATTCATCATGGTAGTTAGCAAACAATTACTATTTATAAGAGGTAAAGAAGATTTTATTTAAAAAAAAAATTACGAATTAGCGAGGGGACCAAAATGTATGGAAATTTTACGAATTAACGAGATTTTCCAAGGGACCGACAGGTTATTACGAATTATCGTGAATTACGATTAATCGGGGTACACATTATCGGGATTTGACTGTAATTAAAAATTTATTGGAAAATGTAAACAACGGCTTTAATTAAAAACTGATGACAAGTTTTTCTGTGATATATTACTTAATCGCTTACTATTAACATATTACATTTAAAAGCAAATGTACATAAATATATACATACATACATACATGCATGTAAATAACTAATTATAATTATAAATATTATGGCTTTTGATTTAAGTATTTGCTATAAACTTAACCAAAATTTAAATATTCAGTGACAACTGCTGGTCTTTTTTTATTTATTTTCTTAAAATTTCTTATTTCTTCCTATATTTTATTAAAAATTTTGTATGCTGAACTAAAAATTAAACCTGCTTTCGTAGAAAGGGGAGAGCCATCATTTATTTGTAAGTATTGGTTAAGGGAATACATACTATATAAATATTAAATAATACTGGTACATATCTATCTATTTTATTTAGTTAAAGCGAATAATAGTTAATTAAATTCGTTTGTAGAGTTGCAACATTTTAGAAATTTGTGTGCTATTCGGATTCTTCTTAAAATAATATAAATTTTTCATTTTTCCTTAGACGACTCCCGCTGGGAGACAATAACTAAAACAACCACTGGCACCATACAAGATTTTACAGTTAGTTATCAAAGCTTGTTGCCCTCCACCGCTTACACATTCCGAGTTATTGCATATAATCGCTATGGTATATCGTTCCCAGTCTACTCTAAGGATTCCATATTAACGCCATCCAAATTGCATCTGGAGTATGGATACCTGCAACATAAGCCATTTTATCGGCAAACTTGGTTCATGGTTGCTCTGGCTGCCACATCTATTGTAATAATCATAATGGTCATATCGGTTTTGTGCGTTAAAAGCAAAAGTTACAAATATAAACGTAAGTAACATGTAGAATTATCAAATATACGACATATACAAAAATCGGGTTTCAAATAGTTCGAAGAGCAATAAATTTCAAAAGCAGTTTTTAATTTTGAAACCCAGTTTGCAAGTCATATTTATACTAGTTGTATTCGCCGCAGTTCGCCTTGACCGGCAGTGAATATCAGTAAAATATGTTATTGGACAGCACCTATTACCTAGGGTCCTATAGAACCTATTCCTGTCAGCTCATCGGCTATTTCATTTCCCTGAACATTGCAGTAACCATAACCCCAAGATAGTCTGACGCTATATTTGTCCTACAACCACTAACTAGTTTCGATTTGAATTTGCGTCCCTGTAAAGCTTTTAGTGGTGCCTGACTATCGACGTAGAAAATTACCTCCTCGCCTTCAGTCACATAGCTGACCACCAGCTTGGAAAACGCTACATTCATTTGATAGTCTAAAATAACTACGAATGTTCGTCCCGAAAATATAGATACCAGCACTCGTGCATATTCCCATTTATGACCCGTGGTTTTCGTTGGGATTAAATAAAATTTGATTTCGGCCGAAATAAAAAATAGTTAATTCCGGAGCCACCTGAACATGTGATTATGTCAGGGGAAACCCCCCACACCTGTCTAGTGACACAAATTGGAATCGAAACCACACAAATTTAAATGACGCAAATGGGATAAATGCAAAATTAATCTCTGGTCGATACGGTATTTCTCGAATAATTCGAGAGAAATAGGCGATTTTTGAAAGAGTTTGAAAATCTTAGGCATACAAAAACTAGTTTCGAAACCCCAACTAATTGTAGAAAATTTCAGTTTTTCGATTAATTTGAAACCTGGTTGGATAACTCTAGTCATACAACTTTAGGAAAAACACTTAGTCCCGGTCCAGACTTGCAATTTTTGTTGCAGCAACTTTTTATTTTTTAGTGAGAAAGAGCGAGAGAGGAATACAAAATGTATATATTTCTCCCACATATTCAAGAATTGCTGCCACAAAAATTGCAAGTCTGGACCGAGACTTACAAGTATGAACATATTTTTATATGTGTGTACATATCTATGTATTTATATATATCAGAGGAAGCTCAAAAAACATTAGAAGAATCTATGGCCATGTCAATTGATGAACGACAAGAACTTGCCTTAGAGTTATATAGATCAAGACATGGCGTAGGTACTGGTACCCTAAACAGTGTGGGTACATTGAGCCGAGGAACTTTGGGAACAATGGGGCGCAAAGCAAATAATAGACCGCCACCAAATATTCAACTGGGTAAAAGTCCACCGAGGCCATCACCTGCGTCAGTAGCTTATCATAGCGATGAGGAGAGTTTAAAATGCTATGATGAGAACCCTGATGACAGCAGTGTCACTGAGAAGCCATCAGAAGTTAGTTCATCAGAAGCATCACAGGTATGTACTCAAAAATAATATTTTCTTTTATCTATGAACTAATATTAATCCTTTTAAATTTCCAGCATTCCGAAAGTGAGAATGAAAGTGTGCGCTCTGATCCACATTCTTTTGTAAATCATTACGCTAATGTAAATGATTCCTTGCGGCAGTCGTGGAAAAAACAAAAACCTGTGCGCAACTATTCAAGCTACACAGATTCGGAACCTGAGGGTAGTGCTGTGATGAGTCTCAATGGTGGTCAAATTATTGTTAATAATATGGCCAGATCGAGAGCACCACTGCCCGGTTTCTCATCTTTTGTTTGACAATCTACAGAGTTTTAAATGAAATAGGTACGTTCTATTTCATCTCATTTAGTTATGGATAATACTTTATTTTAAATAATAACACACCTACACAACCATTCATAAATTAATTACACATCATAGACTTTACACGTAAGACTATCTTTATAAACAGAAATTTTACTTTCGCAAACTTTTCTTGAACTCTCTTTAAAACTTCCTTGGGTGTTTAGACATTCAAAGTTTGCTTTGCCAAATTTACACAATAACTATACACAACGATGCAAAAACACAAAACAAACGAACAAAGAACAAAGCAACTTTCCGAATAAAGCAAAATCTGTACTCCCCCGCCATTCTAGTTTTCCTTATCTCCTATAAACTCAAGACTTTGCAAAGTAAAATTTCTGTGTGTAAATCTACACTAAGTTAATTAATGAAAAATAAATAGTTCGATCTGCCTATTTATTTCTAGAATTTAATTGTTCATATAATGACCTCTAACGAAATTACTTGTTTTACCTACTAACATATGTAAATGTATGTTTGTTTATAAGTGATAAAACGATTAACTGATTAATTAAGTAATATACAATTAAATTATTTATATACATAAGTTCTTATAGTACCAGATTAAAGCATTAATTTACAATCATACAGTGTGCAGCAAAACTCAAGACTACTACAAGATGTACATTTTCCATTTTTGTTAACTTTTAATTCAGTTGGTAGAAAAAAATTGTATTGCCTTCTCCACCTTTCTTACAGCTAAATTAGGAGTTGATCAACAAAAGTTGGCGTGTGTGAGCCGGGACTTAGTTCTAACGCACACTGTATATAATTTTCATTTTCTGAATGTTAAATTCACATTAATTTCCTTTCGAAATAACGAGCATGGTATATCGTTAGCTTAGACAAAAAAAGTAACAAGAAAAACCTTATAAAATTGTTAAAGTGATAGCAGTGATGGTGTTCTGCTTATAATATAGTTACAAGTTTTTTTATTTAAGCTAACGACATATAATTTTACTTTTTAAAGCTTAAGTAGAAACGAAAATAAAGGGCAATGTTATAGAAAAATTAGAAATGTTTAAACGGTATCCTGGAGTGAAAAAGGCAACAAAAGAACCACGCATACTTAATTCAAAATATGCCAAAATGTTTTCACTAAAAATAAAACGTTCCTCCTGGAATAGAATACAAAATAAACAAAAAATGGGAGGAACATAAAAAATGTATGTTTCTTTTTTAAAAATTTCCATTATTAAGTATTTGTTACTTGTTTGCCCTATTAATATTTTATTTTTATATTTCATTGTCGTTTATTTATTATTTTTTTTTAATAATATTTTGTCAATTAAACGTGTGATAGTGAAAAAGTGCTTTTAAAAAATCTAACATACATATATTGTAGACCTATGTACTTGAGTAGAAAATCAGAAGTTAACGATAGAATATGATATTTTAGGTCTTTTTGGACAAAAGTTAATTTGTTTACCAAGTAATTTTGTTTACCAAGTAATTTCGTAATGTTTGCACTTATTTGAAATATTTTAATTTGTATGGTCTAGAAGAGAAGTTAGCCCGTCCTCTTATTTGAGTATATTTAGACAGTTTTGTATCGGCAAGTCATCGCTGAAACTTCCCGCCAAGCTACAGATTTTGGTTAATCTAAATCCTAATTTACACTATGCAAGTCTTAATGCTAAGTTGATGAGTTTGTTAGGAGAGAGAGACGAGCGGAACAGAAACGTTTCTTTTCCCCTAATTTAAGCTGATTAGTTTGTTAGGGGAGAGAGACGAGCGGAACAGAAACGTTTCTTTTTCCCTCGTCTCTCTCTTCTAACAAACTAATCAGCTTAGCAATAAGAATTGCATAGTGTAAACTAGTACTAAGAGTCCAATCTAAATTAGAGCGTCAAGCGTTGCATTAGCAGCAGGTTGCGCATTTTCAGTACATTTATACGTATAAAATATTATTTGATTGTACTGAAAATACGTACCCTGCTGGTAAAGCAACGCTTGACATTCTAAATTTTTTTTATTATTATTTTATTTATTAATGTCATTTTCATACAATTCTTACTAGAATAAGTTCCGCAAAGCTTAAAATCTTGTCTGAGGTCCAAGCCGCTTGAAACTTTCAACTGAGTGCAAAAATTATATTTAAAAAAATATTATTTGTACTTTATTGTTTTTTATAATACTATATTAAACCTTAAAATATTTTTGTCTACAAAGTCCTAAGAAATCCTATATATAGATAACTTTCGATATTGAGGTTCAAAAATAGACAAAATAATTCAATCAAGTAGACCTACAACCTATAACCAAAAGATATAATTTTTGAAAAGTATCTAGAATTTTTTTTTTATTTTGTTATATAGTGTTATTAATAATAATGGGCCTAATTACGACTGTCGTATTTCGATTGCGAAGATTTTATAGTGAATTAAAGAAAAATTGTTGCAATGCTTTCGAGTCTACTAGAAAATCGTTATAGTTAAAATACGACACTCGTAATTGGGCTCAATACATATTTACATACGTATATTTATGTATAAGTTTTATATTGGGGTGGTTGGTATTCAGTTTAATCGAATTTTCAATTTTGATCGTTTTTTTTTAATTGACTGAAGTTTTTAAATTTAGTTTTAACTCAAGGTAGTTTCACCATCACAAAAATGCATGTAAATTTTAAAAGAATTTTTAAAGAATGAGAAAAATACATTTAAATAACTTCCCGTTTTTGTGAATAAAATAAAAATTTTGTTTAGTCTCGTCTATATGATGAAACGTTCGCTGCCAAACATTTTTAAATCAATATTATATTGTTTTTCTCATATATGTATGTAGTATATCTCATGAGAATGAGATAACTGGAACTACATGTACACAAGACGTATTGGCACCAGGTGATCTCGATTTAGCATATGGTTCGGAAATTTTCTGGCAGCAGGAAATTTTACACTGACAAATATACAAAGCAAATCAATTATAATTATAATTTTTTTTAATCAAGTCAATAGGTCTAGTTCATTTCGAATAACTTAGTTTAATCAGATGATACCTTTGTATAAATAAAGGTTAAAAATGAAACTTTCGTTAGCAATATCGTTTATAACAGAATTTAAAAACAATATACAATCTAAACGATTTTATATATCCAGGGGGTCTACTCTGTAATTTGAAATGAACAAATATTCTTTCGAATTTTTATGTTCAATAATATGCTAATTCGAAAGGATTTTCTTTCATTTCGAATTACAGAGTAGACCCCACAGATTTTAAAAATACACTTTCACTAGTCGTACATGTTGGCGAAAGTTAAAGAATCTAATTAAAAAGCATATATTTTTTGGAACTTTTGTTATAGGTATTTACATTAAATCACCTTCTACATAAGTCAAGTTTTAGACTTGGCAGTTTTTCTTGAAGCAATTATCTTCAATTCTCTTTTAAAACTGCTCGATTGTTTACACACAGACGGTTTCTTGTTCAATTTTCCTATTGTTTTAATGCAGCGAATGAAATAACAAAAGAGAATTGAAGTAACTTTTCTGTACAAGCAAGTGAGTACCCCTCTTCTTTCTTCTTTCATCTCTCTCCCATAAACTCAGACTAGCTTCAAGAAAAACTGCCGAGTCTAAAACATGGGTTACGAAAGTTTTCTTTCTTCTTTGTACTTTTTTAAATATCTTATTTAATTCTGTCAATATATTATTTTTCACGGTTTCAAGAGTTTCTTCAAAAACAATATCATACCTGCATTTTTTTATCGGTTGCTTTTTATTAACTGCCTTATTCATAAAAAATAAACCTGTAATAAACCTTAAATATTTTTTATGAATTAGGCCGTAAATATATAAAAATGTATTTTTATTCGATGCATAAATTACTTTTGGACATTTTTCCTGATGAAATATAATTTGCCTTAAATTTGTCGATTAATCGATCAAATATTATTCGAGTGAATACCCCAGTTTTTCTAATACATACATATAATGTAAATTAAGATTAATTCTGCACTTTTAACTCAAAAATCTCAATTGTTGAGTTGTCACGTTGCTCAAGTAAATGAGCGATGTGACTTTCTGACTTCATACATTGTTTACATTTAAGAGATTAATTTATTAGTTATTTTCTTAATGAACTCATAAATTTTTATACACACATAAACGAAACAAATTAATTAAGAATTTTAGCAAGTAGTAAATTTGAACTAAATCAATCGAAATCCTGTAATTATGTCTACTAATTTTAAATATAAAAAAGTAATAAGATATAGAAAGAGTGTGATCAATTAATCTGAAAATTCACTCCATACAAGATAACAAATATGTAGCAAATATATTTGAACTACATTTTCAAACTTGTGATAATTGTACTTTTTTAAAACCGCTGATTAAAACTAAGATATATTACATATTGAAAAAATTTTGCATATAGTACATACATATGTACATATACTAAATATTTTTTGGTAATGTCTTTTTTTTATTTTATTTTTTTATTAAATAGTGCTCTTTTGTTTATTTAAACGTGTGAATTTTAGTTTTAGATATAAGAAGAAAAAGATTACTATAAGAATCTCAAATTTTGTTTCTTTTTTTACTTAAGTATTTTTTTATAAAAATGTAAATATTCCAATGTGTATTATTAATTAAATTTTTTTACGGAAAATCCCACACAAAGTGCAGCTAAATTAAGTTATTAATTCTAGTTAAATATTAAAATATTTTATTTAAAACAAAATTACATAATTCAAGTGCTTTACGATGATAAACTTTGCCTTTTTTAGTTCATTTTTTTTTTAATATTTTTAAGTAAAAAGGCCATAATTTAATTTGCAATGTAGTCTCATTATATTCATTTAAATTTTTTCATTTTTGTAAAAATAGCATTTCAATGAGTCTACAGACTGATTATTGTATTAATTTTAAATAACAATAATATTCATTAATATTTGTTAAGATCCAGGTTTTAAGATAGTCTAAATACTTGTCTTGCGCTGATGATTATGCCAACTATGAAATTTTGAAAAAGTTAATTTTTTCTGTTTGTACAAAAAAAAACACAACTCCAAAGTGAATGAGAATTATTATTAACTTAAGACACTAGAAACTTTAATAAATCAACACAAAAAACTAAGAGGTAACCAAATGCATAAGAGTAGAAAGTAATATTTTTTTTTTTTTGTTGATTTATAACTTTTTATGGAGTAAATCGAGCCATAACAGCAAAAAAGCTTACGCGTTTTACTTTTTGAACTTCGTTTTTGACGAAAATCAATTATTGACGATCAAAAAATAAAGTTCGAAAATGATGTCGCTTAAGCTTTTTTCGATAATATCAATTCTAATATCAATTCTATATTTATGCGGTGCATGCGTTCCACCATAATTCCACCACTATTCTACTTCTTATTTATTTATTATAAAAATTTTACATACTTACGTTTTCGTTATATGAAAAACTGCATAACCCCAAATAAAAGAACTGTATAACTTCAAATAGAAGAAAAACGCGTTAGAAATAAGGAACAAAATATTTTATTGAGAAACTCAATTATTTGTATTTAAATAACATTATTATATTCGTAGTTCACTTCACAATATTGTAAAAATGGTCTTGCATCCTAGCATTTGCAAAGCAGTCTATTATATTTTTGCTCTACACCAACAATATATAACAACATATGTAGCAATATGGAATAAGCTTTATTAACTAGCGGTCTCCACTAGCCATGTACTTGGTGTGGGCATCATTTCGGATATCGCAAGTGGCTAATGGAGATGAATTTTTCACAGTTGCTCTGCCGGCGTCATGTCCATGTCATGTCCAAGTTGATGGTTAGTGGAGACGTAGGGTAAGCTGTGTTATCTCCGAGGTGAAAGTTGCAATGCTCAGATGCAAAGAAATGATCATACGACAGTATAATTGTGCGTTAGAGCACTTTTATCTCTTAGCACTAGAGTCAAAACTTCCGATAAAAACTACTTTGCTTCGCTGAAGTCAACTTAAGCTATTGTTCCCCGCATAACTGATTTACCCGGTTAATTGCTCTAAAACAACATTGAATAAAAATGTTCCATGTAATACACATAGATAAATTCTTGTTTAAATGAGTTCAGTTTAAATGCGTTACACTTTTAATTGACTCGAAAATAAAATCCTTTTTCAGAAATTCCCAACAGAAATGCTGGTTAAATATTACTTTTCAGAAACGGTAATTGGTAAAACTAAAAAATGGATGTGGCAACTCTTAAAATCAAGTGTTTATTTACTCTTTTCATTGCATAGTCCTAGTTTAGATGGGCGAACATTTGGAAGGAAAACATTTGGAATTCTCTTTTGTTGTTTCCTTCGCGTCCACACAGACGAAAATGTTGCCGGCGACTTTCCAATATTACTGCATAAAAGCAAGCATATTTGTACATGTAAGCGTGTATATGTAGCAAAGAATATGAAAACAAAGCGTGTCGGAAATTACTCATGTTTTAGACTCGGCAGTTTTTCTTGAAGCAAGTCTGAGTTTATGGGAGAGAGAGGAAAGAGAGGGGTACTGACTTGCTTGTACAGAAAAGTTACTTCAATTCTCTTTTGTTATTTCATTCGCAGCATATAGGAAAATTGAACAAGAAACTGTCTGAGTGTAAACAAGCGAGCAGTTTTAAAAGAGAATTGAAGATAACTGCTTCAAGAAAAATTGCCAAGTCTAAAACATGACTTACCGAACACAAAAATTATTCTCTCTTCCCCACCCGTAAATTGCTACCAATCTAAATGTTTCCCTTCCAAATGTTTTCGTGTCTAAATTCGGTCATATGTACATTTGCACATACATACATATTATGTACATAATCGTTGCATCCTGTTGTAACATGTTTCGCATTATTGCGCTGATTTACACGGGCATAATTGTGCTGGCATAACATGCCAGTTTGTAGGTGAGAGAGGCAAAGAGAGTGGTTTTGCGGTTGGCATAACTTTTCAACCAGCTTCAACCCCGCATTAGCAGCATAAAACCAATACACACACAACTTAAAAAACAGCAAATGTTAAATGAATACTAAAAACACTAACACACACACAGCTGTGTGTACGAATACATTTTGTGCCAGATTAATTAGTCTGGTGTAATTTGGAAAAGAACAAAAATTGTGTGGCTTAAAAATTGTTCTCGTCTAAACTACTTCATTGATCTCAATGCTTTATTAAAATAGATTCTTTAATTGCATTAATGGATTAATTAACATAGTATGTATCGGGTAAATGAATTTTCCGTTCAATTACATCAAAACCCGCGCTTTAGAAAATCAAATAAGCGGAAATTACTATACAACACTCTACATGTGCAACACTCGTAAATACAAACTGACAGCTCTGAAAATAAATAAAAAGTTACCGCCTTGTGAAAGTTACAAAATTGAAAATAGAACAATTAAAAAGTGAATAAAAAAGCATTGAGAAGGTCCTAACTAAAATATTAAATTATCTTGAAGAAGCTGATGAAATTGCAGAGGTAAGAAAAATTGTAAACGGTCTAGACAACTATGAATTTTGTATACTAAAAATCACTATAGAAATCTAAATACATAAAAAAAACACAGGAAACGCGCGAATAACAACCCTTCTTGGCACTCGGGATAAAACAATTATGGAAATTATTGCAATTGCATAAACTTTTTTCCTTCTATTATGTTACTCCCGCTGAAGCCAGGAGAATTATTTGGCCAGTTCGTAGAACTATTACGCCATCACCAATTCGCACGATTTGTAGTGCTACAATATAGGAGCCTCCACTCTCGGAGACCAGTAAACGAACAGTGGCCTGGTTGCATTTACGAAGTAATTGCCAACGGGGAGTGATGTTAACTCGCCCAGAGCTGCTTTACGAATGATTGCATAAACTTTTAATCTTAAATGCACATGTTTGTGAATTAGTCTTATGTGTTTAGGGAAATAAGACAGATTAGAAATCAAAAGCAGTGAGGGAGACTCCGGTAAAAACTTCAATTTTTCAGTGAACTCAATAAATGCGTTTCAAGTGGAAGAAATAGTTTTTTGGTAGGGGAGGATTGTAGGTATGAAACGATTTTCAGGGTTCAAATAGGAGTCTTGGGAGGCTGGCTTCCTGAAATACTGAAACATGCATATCGCATACTAAATCGTAAACAATCACAAGTCGAAATTATTATTCATAAACGCGTGTACTGAACAAATCTCTAACGACCACTAAAACTTCTTTTGCAATACGGTCTTCTTGAAGAATATAAAATACCGTTGTGCTTGTTTTCATGTAACATACTTACGTCATTTTACAGTATCAACAGTTTCTTGACAATTCTAAGCAGCTGTGCTTTTTTGAGTTATGAGTGGTTATGATTTAGTGTGCGATATGTGTCACTGTTCCACTCTGAAACGTCACAAACTTAGATGGCTGAGTACTAATTGCACGAAGAACTAAACCTGAATCATGGCATTCAGATAGCTTATTAAACGGTTATATTTAACTGGATTCTGATTGATTGTTTAAGAGAGGGGTAAAGTTTTTGTCAAAAGGAATGCATAAAGGAATTAAGCATTTGGATTGTGGTGTGTATAATGTTTGCAATATAATTTTTTTTTTTTTTTTTTTTGGTATTAAATTCTCTATGTCAATAATGAGTGCTCGTTCCATCTTCGTTTTAACGGTATGACTGACTTCCAAACCGTCAATTGCTTTGTTTGCGAACAAAGTGTAGTGTTATCGTTCAAGTGATAGTAGTTAGGCAATTCCGTTTACAATATCGCTATATTTTAGGATATTTTAAGTTTAAAATTTTATGCGATAACGGAGGTCTACTCTGTATCTCAAAATGATAGAACATGCTTTCAAATTTGTATGTTATTAACATTACATGTTCTGAAAATAACATTTTGTGAAAGTGATTTGAAATTAATAAAAAAATGTTGTGGAATTTGTGTATGTATGTTTTCTAAAAGTTAAAATTAAAACCACACCGAAACAAAAGCGTGGTGCGACACAGAACGGCAAAAATTACGCATGTAATTTTAAAACCTCCAGTGATTTAAAAGCTTGTGATTCTCATACAATACATAAAATTATACGCAAACCTCGATCGTGATAAACAGACATGCAAAATTTACACTTCTTCAAAATTTGGTTCAGGTCCATTGACGAAGCAGGCACAAATATCGGCAAAAAGCAGTCATAAGGGCTAACTTAAAACTTATGATAAATAGCAAAAATTAATAATAGATAATGATAATAACATTTAAATGTAAAGTGCAACTACTTGATAGTGTAATTTTATGTTTAAATAATTTGTATAGCTAAGTTGCTCAAATGAATATAAATTAAGTTTTTTTATCTTACAGTATTTTAAGAATTATTTATATGTAAGTCCATTTTCATCCCGATAAGTTCTCTTAGCAAATTAATTTAACAATTTACAGTGTTAAGAATGGGTATTATAAAACTGTACTTGAGAAAATAAAAAGAAAGAATAAAAAGAAATAGTATATTAAAAAAGAAAAATCTATAAATCCATCTTACTTAAACCTAGAAGTACTATTCGTTCATTATCACTTTATAATGATGGTGATTACTATTTTTAATTTAAAATTAGCTTAAAACTGTAAACACAATTTAATGCCTACAATACTGAATATTTTTAATTCACGCATCGTGTAGTTTTACATACGATTTCCAAAGATTTTGATTATGTGGGCACAAATTACCTCCAAATCACCAAATAAGTTCGTTGTTTTTATAAATTACAAAATCAATGCATAGTTTATGGCTTTAAATTTATTAGGCCATGTAAAAAGCCTCATGCGTATGTGACTATGACGAGTCAAATACAGGTGACTGCGTAAGGATTTGGTATACAATAATACGGCAACCATAGCTGTGTAAAGAACCGAAGAATGTCAAAAGCATAAAAATAATTGTACTAAAACCAAAACAAAATCGAAGTTTTTGACATTATTCAGTTAAGGCCGTGATACACTATCATACAAAGTCGTGCGATCTACGAAAATATACAATCCTGGTGTGATGAATTGCTATTGTCTTTTGAAAATTTTCATAATTTTCATTTTCAGCGTTGTACACAAGCACATAGAGCAAAAAATTATCAGCTGAAGTAGCGCTGCCACCTAGTTAGATGCAATTGTTTTAACCGTTTTTTAGTTTTTTTAAACAATAACACAAACTACTTTTTTAAATAAGCTTCAAAAAGGATGTTTATTTGGCTCTACTGAAAAATTAGATTTTTGAACATGCTCTGTTGTTTATGAAAACAACAGAATTATTTAAAGAGTGCCAAGACTATATTGGCGGACAGCGACGGCTAACTGATTACGAAAATGTCGGCGGTGGTTGTGAGTCGATCGACGTCGCTCTCTTATTATAAATATATTTTATAAACACATTTACAAACGAACAACTTTCTTGATGTACACAAATTGTCAAGTTAGCAAAATTTTGTGTTAAATATACATAAAAGAAATATAAATAATGAAGAAATAAAAACGATAAAAATTTCTGAACTCTTAAGTGAAAAATCAATAAAGTTATGGGGCAGGGCCAAAGTTTAAAAGAATCCCTACCGGATGTGGACAGTGTTCATATGCAAATAGTTCGTCACACTAAAGTATTATCTGAAATAAATTCCTTAACATATGAAGAATTTAAGACATGTTTGGATGATTTAAATATACTGTAAGAGTTCTTATCTAATTTTGAGAACTGTATAATATTGATTTTACTACCCAATATTTAGTTCTCGCAAATGCATTGATCCGAATGGCAAACAACTAGTGTTTTTAGTTAAACATGGAAGCGACACTTCATTACTGTGGAAAGCTACAGTAAAAATAGCTTGCATAAAAGTCGATCCTCAGACACGGCACATACATTCTTATAAATTTTTGAATCTTAAACAATTTTTATGTGTATTTAAGACCTTTCAATCCCATTTAGAGAACTTAGTAAGCAGTGAGAATCAGCGGGTAAGTACGTCTAGAACTTTTAGAATACACTACAAATAATACATACAAATTACACTTAAAGGAAATAAGGCGGGGCTCTCAGTCAACACCGGAGGATGAAGATCCTGTCGGGACAAACTTCACATCACACTTTTCGGCCTCCATGATTATGGGTGCTTTGGGCAGTAGTACGGAAAGCAGCAGCGGCCTAAGTAGCCCAACATCCTTATGCTCCCACAATGATCATTTTGATGAATGTTCTATTTGTTTGGATCGCTCAACAGAAGTAATACTACCTTGTACTCATAGTTTTTGCACACCTTGCATAGAGCAATGGTAAGCAGCCGTTTTAATAACTAATTAATTCATTCCGTCACAAAATAAATGTTTTTCCATTATTTAGGAATGTCAATAACAAAACTTGCCCGATATGCTGCGAAACTTTGGAGAGTACGGACGATACTTGGGTAATGTCAGATATGCCTGGCGTTGAAGAAATAAATGAAAAAATATGTGCAGAGTTTATGAATTTGGCTAAACATCAATGAGGACCCAAGATAAATCCATCGGGATTTTAACTGGTTTATAGCAATAATTCCATTCTACAAATCTACAAATGATACAATCCCTCTTAAATAATTTTATATTTTCACGTCAAATATATTATATATTATTGTTTCTCATATACAACTTCAAATGTTGAATTTTTATTATATTAAAATTAGTTTCTATGTTATAATATATTATGTATTGATACTTTAACAATATATATACAAAATATTTCTATATAAAAACTTTAACCAAAGCAATGTTTTAGTATTAAATTTAAACAGCCTTATTTATAAAAATTATAAGGATTTTAAAGAAAATCCATTATTTGACATATTGTCAGAAGTGTACATAAAATAATTGAAATTTATTTGCCGGTAGTTTAGCATTGTGACTGTTTAAAATTTGTGGTTAAAGTCTACTGATGATTTGGTTCAAGCGCCAAGGAAATACGTATATAGACATGCTAAACTACCGGCAAATAAATTTCAATTAATTATAAAGGATTTTTAAGGAAAATTTTGTGTGAAAATTTGTTTTAAAAACTCTTTATAAAGCCTTAATAATTAATAAGTTTTATAAATAAGACTGAAAATTTATAGCACAAAGTATAAAATGTTATAATTTTTTTTATATTTCAAGCAGTTATTTTAAGGTTTTATACCTTAGAAATAGTTTTCTATTTTAAACCTTTAAAATATTAACAGCAATGGAAACTGCATTCTAAAGAAAAATATACAAATTTTTGCTGCAGATGTTTAATTCTTTTAACTTTGGAATAAAATACATCTAAGGACAAGTCAAAGCGGAAATAATAGCTAACTCCGCCACCGCTTTTCATCAATTGGCGCGTCTTTTTATGGCCACTTTACCCTTAGCTAAATGAGACATGTTAATCTTAACTTTACTGCTGTTGCTGTCATTAACTTTCTTCACCCAAACCTTTTAAAATAAACATGGTATTAATTTTTTTGCTTTCAAATAAACATTTCTTTACTTACCACCTCGTTGCCAATTGCTGTAATTGTTGCAGCAAATTTTGGCAAATCTTTTCCTTCTACGTAAATTTGTTGTCCTCGATGAAACCAACGTTTTTCGTACAACAATTTTCCATCTTCTATGCGAGTTTCAACGAATTGACATCCATTATCAGATATTATTGGAGGCTGCGGATGAGTGTTGGAGGAATAGGAATTACCAGTACCATTTTGTTGCAAAGCTATTAAAAATATAAAAAGGAGGACGTCAGAAAGCATCCATGTCAAGTTACAGTATTTGTTAGCATACTTGGAGTAAGTGGTTTTCCTCTTTGTATTGTTTTTAAATCGTTCTCTATATCCTTTTCATCCAACATATATACCAACAATTGTCCAGTTGTAGGTTTCCGACGCTTTTCCACAACAGGAACTGGATCATTTGGTCGTCTTCTTAGTTTCCTTGTAACTGTAGGTTTTATCTACGCGTTATATTAAAATAGTTTATACATTTTTTACTAGAATCGCGTACAGCCGAATTATGCATAAATACCTATTAAGGTATTAATTTCTCACTAAACAAAATTATAGATAGTATAAATAAGTGCTTAAAGAATAGCGAAAACAATTTTAATAATACGGGTGAATTGCTAAATTTCATTGAAGGCATTTATTCATAATTTGGCTGAAAATAATTTTTGCACACCTCCATGGAATCATTTGTTAATTCCAGACTATATCTTTCATTCTCTATAACCTTACGTCGTTCTTCAAAATCAGTTAGTATATTATCCTTAAGGTCGACCTAAAATTAAAGAAATGAAGAGATGGGGCAAGTAATCACTTTTTTTATATATGTACCTTCTTTTCGTCGTACTCCTTTTGAGCAGATTTCTTTTCTAATACATAATCACGCTCCACACATTCTTGAAGATAATCGCGATATATTTCATTAAGTCTTAACCGTTCTTTGTATTGATTTTCCAATTTTTTTAATCTCTTCATGTATTCAGGATGTGACAAATTTTTAAGTTCTTCCAATTGCTTGTTTAAACTTGCCAACTTGTGCTGATACATTCTAAGCATAAACATACGTATAAAATTGAAACTTGAGGTCAATCAAACATACATTCCGTATAAATGTACTTACTGTTCCTTTAATTCGTGATTTGTACCATTGGTATGTGTAGAACTGTTATATGCAGGATTACGTCCGTTATTCCGAAATTCTGTTTCACTAGCATCATCCGTATCTGAGTTTAATAAATATATAATTTAAATAAAAAATTGATTTTATTGTAAGTAATTGAACCTTCTTCACTGTCGTATGCATTTAGCTCATAGTAATTGGAACGCGAATCGTCGTTGTAATCTGCAAAACGTTCCTCATCACTCGCCATGTTATAAGTATGACAAGACATTTTGATTATATTGTTTCTTTTAATAAAACTTGTTTTTTACAATTTTTAAAATTTACTTGTTCACAAATTTTCACTTGGAAAAAATATAATGATATACATACATTTGTGATACATATATGCATTAATGCAGACGTCAAAATTTGACATTTGTGTGTACACTGAAAAAAATATACATGTAGGAAAATCAAACTTTCAGACTTGTGTTAAGAGGAAGTACTGCTAATCATAAGCGTTTGACAAATATCTTTTATATTTATCTTTTTGTATTTTATATAGTAGATTTTCGATACAAAACAAAATTTGTTTCTATGCTAGAATTGGAACAAATAAATAAAAACTATCCTATCCGGTAGAAAATTAAAAAATAGAAAGAAAAAATTTAATCTTCTATCGGATAGGATAATTTTTATTTACATCTGCGAGGAGGACCTAAACCCTATTTAAGTCCTAGATTTTGTCTAATCTACTTTAAATCTACTAGATTGTTCAAAAATGTACTAAAAAGTAAGGCTCTGTACTTAAAAAGGTGTATGAATTAGCTACATTGCTGTTATTTGGCAGTATTTTGGAAAACTCAATTAATGGTTCTTAAATTGGATAATAAACCGTGATAAATGTCAAAAACCTTGGTGTCAACCTAATAGATTTTGATAAAGATTTTAATAAAAAACTGCTTAATTCCGTGCAGGTTTAAATGCCCTATATTCCGTAAAGCCAGCCAACTCGTTCAGAAAGTTTCTATAAATAGCAAGTTAAAGTGTTTGAATGTGGAAACTGTAGTTTATGAATTATTGTGTGGTGGAAACTACACAATTTGCTGCAGATTGTAGCCCGCATGAAAAAAAGTACATTTAATTTGTATGTAAAGTGAGCTTAAGTCAAAATTTGTATTGAAATTTTTTAGGTTTAAAATTTTTAAATGCACTAATAATCCCAAATTATTATTTTACTTATTAAGTAAAATATTTTTTTACTAAAAATACATTGGAATTGATTATTGAGGAGTTTAGCTGGATCCAGATAAGAAAAATTTAAAACGTAAATTGTAACAATTCCCATAAAAAACACTAATTAATCACGAAATTATTATTTTTGAATAGTCCAGTAGAGCTCTAAACATAGCTGTAGGGCAAATAGAAATGAAATGCGTTAATGTCACTTTACTGCGATAATAATTTTACTATATACATTTACTTCTATATACATTTATTTAAATTTGTTACCAAAAATTGTGATGCTGGATATATTATAACATGCTTGAACACAAACTTTGAGTAACTTTTTAATTCTTTTTTTAAAAACAGTTTTTTTGTAATCGATCTTACGTCTGCGATTTTATACTGAAATCGATTATTGGGCTATAAAAATCGATTTTTTATTATTATCAAAATTTTGGCAATTTTTTAAGTATTACTGAGTGAAGAAGATTGGTTTGATAACTAATATTATTAATCTTTATTACGTAACTTTTTATCGACATCAATGCCAAGACAATATCGAAAAAAGGACACTTACTTTCTCTAAGGGCTAGAAAATAGCAAGAGTCAGTTCAAAATAAACAATTACTGAGAAAAATAGTACTTAAGTGCGCCATTTTGACATTGCCTGACGTTGATGTTAAGAAGAGCAAGTAAAGGTGATTAGTTTAAAACATTTAAACTAATAATCCTTAGAAGTAATTTCTTAAATTTATTTTATATAATATAAAAAATTGCTAAACTAAAGCAAGTTTACGTATAATTTTAATTTAAAAATTCAGCTTTAATATCTAATATGCATATACATACATATGTATGTACCTTAGTCCCAATTTTCACGAGGCAATTTTACTTGCGCAAGTCATAAAATTTTTTATTAAACTTGCTGTAGCGTTTAGATAGAGCAAGTTTACTTGACCATATTATTTCTTTTTATTTGAAGCAAATTAACAATTGTTATTAAAATTCTCACAAAACAAACACTTCGAGCCACAATGAATTTTACAGACGATAAAACAAACACAAATGAAAAGGAATGTCAAATTTTATATAGAGCGAATGATAGCAAAAACAGAATTGCCATGTACAGGCAAGTCTGTACGGCAATTCTGCTGGTTTTTACACTCCTCACTTCTTTGTTCGTCAAATTCAAGACTTGCGCAAGTAAAGTTGCATCGTGAAAATTGGGACTTACTGAGTTTAAAGTGTTTCGCTAAAATAACTTTGTGTGTGTTTTTAATGTACATAAATATGTTAACTTTTGTTTTTGTTTGTTATTTGAATTTTTATAAATAAATATTATTTTGTTTATAAACTAGCCGATTTGTCTTAAACGATTTTAAAATCGATTTTCACGTACGATTAATCGATTTCAAAAATCGAAATTAAAAAAGTTGATCGAAAAATCGAAAATCGATTTTTGAAGATATTTACCAATCTCTAGTTCAATTTGAGTTGCTGGCCAAAGCAGCACAGGTGCCGTTTTGAGTTATTTTTTCATCAGAGGCATTTATAAAATAAAATTAATTATCGATTTGTGTCACAGTTATCAATTTCAAGGAATATCTACACGCAGTATGTGTGATGTAATTGAAAGCGATTTATTGAACGTGTGGCTGCAGCGCAAGTTTAATCTAAATCCGAAGTAGCAAGTTAGCATCACTAATTTATCACTACAGCCAATTCTTTCTTATTCATTGGCCGATAGCAATGCATTCACACAAATATTTATATAGAGTTTTCTCTTTTCTTCCTTTGCCATTTTGGTTAACAATTCCAGACTAAACTTTTTAATTTCTTTATGTTGTTGTTTTAGTTTTCTTTTATGCGTCTACTTTATCGTTTCGTTTTATATTTTCTTCTACTACTTTTCTGTTGTCCATATAACTTGTCAGGCTTTGTGTGTGTTAAGAAAAAAGTAATACTGGAGAAAGGATTTAATGTTTTTATTTAACAGGCAGATTTTTTTTTTACATGTTCTGTTCATAAAAAAGCGGAATTTGCTCTATTACATAAATCTGCTAAATAAATATTAATCTTTATTATGAAAATAACGTATTAAATGCGTCAATTGATATGCGAATATGACCAAAATGAAAAAATAAAAAAGGTGAATCGTCTGGGGCTTGTTGGTTTCATCGCCGCTGTATCCACGTCCAAGTTGAAAATAGAAAATTTTGCTAGAGACCGTAAGAAGTGGCATGAAGAAATTAAATACACAAATCAAAAAGAAATAAAATTAAATTTAAGGTGTAAAAATAATACACACTGCAATACACAACAACAGTGAAGTGTAATAAAAATCCCCAATCAATTGCTCCACTCCGCTTCGACAAAAGTGTGGAAATTCTTGAGCTAAATCGGTTCGTAAAAAATGTCTAAATGTAGCAGCATTATAGTCGCAAAATAGTGAAAAATAAAACTAAAAAAATTCAATAGCTAAAAGCGGAAATTCTAAAAAAGAAACACAAGCAATTGACTTTTAATGGAAGAAATTAAGCAAATAAAAAAATAATACATAGTTTCAATTCCAAATTAAAAGCATGAGCAAAGAATAGAGTAAATTCAAGTGGTTAAATAAGTAAGTGATTGTATGAAGTGAATGACTAAGTGGCCCAAACGATTTATTAAATAAAGTCAATCAAAATAACATAATAATAATAACTAGTTACATTATTAGATATAAAAGTGGTAGTTGGAAGGCATCAGCCACTTCATTTTTCCATTTATCTATTGTTTTCTAAAAAAAGTGAATTAAACAATATTGAACGAATTCAAAAATAACTACCCAGAAGCAAAAATTAAAAAAGTGGCTAAGATAAAGTGATGGCATTAGCGCGTAAATTCACTGAACGAATATGTAAGTAGTTACAGTTTGTTTTTTGTACAGATATCTGAGTTTATTGTAAATTTTAACTTATGTATTCAATAATGTGTAGAAGATTTGTTGTCGAGTTTGTGCATCAACAATTTGCATAATGAAAAATCAAACATTTAAAAAAATATGCAAGGTTATGTATATTTCAATTTTGCTGAATAATCCCTGTAGGAAGTGCCAGTAGTAAAACAGTACTCTTGACTTTGCCATCAGTACCTGACCTATTATACCCCAGGCAATGCTTTTTGCCACAGAAATTGAACATGTGCGAGTCATTGAAAATGGATTGCTGACGCGTCATGACGTTTGAACCATCAACTGGGTAGTTTTTTTGACCTTTTTATTAGATGATCCTATTTTCCTTGTAGGATTTAAAAGAAATAAATGTATGTACTTATATACATGTTGGAAACGGATATTCACTAGTACATTTTAGTAATTCCAATCTACACGTTTGGTACTTCTTTGGATCAAATGTTATTAATAAAACTGCATATTTTTGTTAAAATTTCGTTTTATTAATAAGAATTACGAGGATTAAATAGAACTTATGCATAACAAAAGCGAATGTTAATATTAGACGCTCTCCGTTGACAGTATTGCCAATATTACCAAAAATATGTAGTCGAAAAATGGTAAATTGTAGACACAACCCCTTGCTTCCTACAGGTATTTTATTCATCTTTGGCAGTGTAATGTTTGTGTTTTAATTTACCTAAGTATCTAGGTATGCACGAAAGCATACCATATTGTTTTTGTTGTATTCGCTTTTATTTTAAAAATTGTGTCACACTGCCTGGTTGATGTTTTCTATTCGCAACTGTAAATTATAAATAAGGAAAATTCTATTGTTTTCAGCTCTATTGTGTTGAGAATATACTCGTATCTATTTCTATGTACATACATATGCACATACATACAGTGCTTGACAATTCAATGGAAACTTTTCTCAAAAATTTATTTATTAATTTTTATAAGTCGAAAAACAAAAATATTTCTTGAATAAAACTTAGAATTACTTTAAAATTTCATTTTGCAGATTGTGTTTGATATATTAAAAAAGAAAATATAAAGTAAATAACATATTTCGAAAATTATAAAGAAAAAGTTAAAGTATTAAATTTTGGGGTAATGACAAAACAATGAAAACTTAAATTTTACTCCACTAAAAATCGTTATCCTGTTAACAAAACTCAATACTTTGTTGGGTATCCTTTATTTCTTATTACTGCATCACAGCGACGATGCATTGACCCAATTAATTTGTCAACTGTATCCTTTGAAACTTTTTGCCATTCACTCAAAACAGCATTGGATAAATCTTCCTTCCGTGTGTAATTACGGGTTCTTATTTTGCGATCTACAATTTCCCATTGGGCCGGCCATTTCAAAACACTCACATCATTAGATTGTAACCAGTCAGTTACAATCCTAGAGGTGTGTTTTGGATCATTGTCATGCTGAAATAGCCATATTAGTGGCATGTTCTCCTCTGCATATGGATACATTATGTCGTTTAAAATCGATCTGTAGCCAACACCAGTCAATGTATCCCTTATAATATGAATAGGACCCATTCATTGTCCAGAAAAAGACCCCCAGACCATAATATTGCCACCTCCAAACTTGACTGTCTTGCATGTATACTTTGGGTCAAGTCTCTTTCCCTTATTCCGCCTTACGAAGCATCTTCCATCGTTGCCCCTTAAATTATATTTTGACTCGTCTGAAAAAAGGACAGTATTCCATTTTTCTCTAGGCCAATTTATGTGCTCTTTAGCAAATTTTAAACGAGCGGCGCGGTTTTTCTCAGATATGAGAGGTTTTTTCGCAGGGCGAAAGCATCCAAGACCAGCCTCGCGAGCTCGTCGACTAGCTGTTCGTGAGCTAATATCCAATCCCAGAATATTTTTAACCTCTCCTGATGACATTTGCGGGTCTTTTTTAAACTCTCTTGCTATTAACTTATCCTGTCTTGCAGTAGTTTTGCGTGGTCTTCCTCCTGAATGCAGAGTTTTAACAGTACCCATTTCACTAAATTTCTTAATTATCTTCGAAACTGCTGATTTATTCATTGAATATTTATCACAGATAGTTTTTTGTTTTAACCCAGCATTAAAATCATTTATTATTTTTGTTTTTAAATCTTCGCTTATTGTGACTCTAGCCATTTTAACTAATTAGCTATTCAAGATTCTTGTGTTTAAAATATTTAGTAAAGAAGAAGTGAAATAAATAATTTTTAATATAACGGTTAATTATTTTGCATATTGCTTCGTTTGTTTATCAATGCACTTTGCTTTATTTATCTTTCTTGCAGAAGTGTAAAAGTTTCCATTGTTTTGCCAATACCCCAAAATTGAATACTTCCAGTTTTTCTTTAAAATTTTAGAATTGCTTGCTATGTTACGTTATTAATTTCTTAAAATATCAAAAAAAATCTATAAAACGATATTCAGAAATTTTTGTTAGTTTTATTTAAAAAATATTTTATATTTTCGACTTCTAATAATAAAAAAATTATTTTTAAGAAAAGTTTCCATTGATTTGTCAAGCACTGTATGTATATAGAATATAGGCTGTGTTCGTAAATGCATCACTGCTCTGTATCATACGTTCAAACTTTTATTCAAAATGCAATACAAGTTCGCTGCTAATCTGTTTTAGTAGTAATCATGTTTTTATTTATTTATTTATTTATTTATTTAATTGTTCCAGTCAATGGACAAAAAGGTCCTTTCAGACTACGACATACAATTTAATCTTTAAATACCTACATAACAATTTTTCTTAGTAGCTGTGATTAATAACTTATATCGAGCCATTACCGCCAAAGAAGCTTAACCAACATGATTTTCCAAATGCGTTTTTTTATAAAAATCATAACTTGTTGACATGGTACTTAAGCTAAAATTTTCTTTTGAAAATAAAGAAAGTAAGATATAATATTCGGATTATCCGAATATTATATACCCTTCACCGACATCGGACGACGTATATGAATACATACAATGTTAAATACAAACATATTTGTTTTGTAAAAAAAAAATAGTTTACTTATTTTTTGGTCTATTGCAATTTTTCGACTAACCAACTTGATTCAAATATTTTATTTTCGATATTAGCAATAGTTGAATAATTTACTTTGCATTTTTTGCATTGTTAATATTTATCTATTTTTAAAATAATTAACTAGAGACGACTTCAACATAGAACAGCCTATTCTGATAGCACACACACACACATCTAAAAAACTTGAATACACATTAGACCACCAAAATTGCCCAAAGTATTTATATTATTCGCTCCACCGACAGTTTCTGATAGACTGGCCATAAAAAATCACATGTGTCTAAAAATTGCACTGATACCTCGCGTACCTACCGGCCATGCGCATTGCACTTTTCACCTAAAAAATAACCTATCCTGGCTATAAACACTTTTGGCACCATAACTTTTAAGTGCGGCGATTTTCGGAAAATTTTTCATAACCACTTTTGTTTAGAATAAACACCGCAACATCTTTCTTCTACATAATTTTCCCCTAAATATGGCCTATCATAGTCCTTTAATGGGATGAAACTAAGTTTTTTCGGACAGACTTTTTTCAACGGCTCTCGCTAAAAATTGGATAGCGATAATTATAATTCGTTTTCATTATTTTATAAGGTAAGATGTGTATATATAGACGATAGAGGAAAACATATTTTCGTGCAAAAAAATCTGCATATATAATTGTATACAAATATTATGTAAATCCACGAACATATCATTAGAATTCTTTCTACAAAAAAAATAAAAGCAAATAAATAAAGTATTTTTTAATCTAAAACCAAATTTTTTTAGTCGAAGTCGAAATGCGGGAATCACGATAAAACCCATTATTCAACTCTAGACCTAATCCAAAAAATATGATTGTATTGAAGTGAGTTACCATTGTTTTAAAGGCTATGTTTCCCAACTTGAAAAGAAAAATCATCCATAAGTCTTAAATATGGTTATTTTGATAACTCTGAGACAGTTTATAATGATTTAAATTTGATTACGCGATCCAGGCAACAAAATTAAGATAGTCGCCAGTTCAGTTTAGGTACATAGCAATTTATTAAAAATTTATTCACAGAGTATATGGACTTGAAAATTCTTTCCATCAGTAAAACTATACACAAGAAACTTAATAGCTAACTCTTTAATTTGAAAAGTCATAAGTCTGTAGAAGATTCACTACATGGAACCGATCAAGAAGCCAATAATTAAGCAATTTGGAGACAAGTTTACGTAAAAAACTGATATTTACTTCTTCTTAAAAAATGTTTTTTTAGCTTAACCAACACAAAAATATACACATTAGGTTGTCAGGGAGACAGCCAAAAAAGCTTAAGGGACAAAAAACACCGTTATCATAGTAATATTTGGTTAAAATTCGTTGCGTTACTTATATTTAGCATAATAACACCTAAAGGCCGTGATACACTATCATACAAAGTCGTGCGATCTACGAAAAGTACAACGCTGGTATGATGGAGTTTATGAAAATTTTCAAAAGACAATAACTATTCATCACACCAGGGTTGTATATTTTCGTAGATCGCACGACTTTGTATGATAGTGTATCAGGGCCTTAAATACCAAAATTCAATGAATTAACTTAAATAACAGCGAAGATAATTAAAAAAACCTTCTCCTATAAAGTTTTGTTTATGTTACTTAAGCATTTTGTGCGGTTATGCCTCGATATGTGATAACTTATATTTGCCTGTATAGGCTAAACATTTTAAAAGACTATTTCATTTTTTTTTTTTTTTATTTATTTATTTATTTATTTAGTAGTAGTATTTAAAATACTTTAGGTTCTCTTAATTCTAGTTACATAATATTAAAGTTTAAATCTAAACAAAGCTCTATGTTGAATTATTTCTCACAAATGTTATAATTATTCTATTAAATGTATTAAAATTCTCCTAATTTTTTGCTTCGTTTGGTAGCATATTATACAGGTTCAATCCTTTGTAAAATAATGATCGCTGCATTGCGGTTGTTGAAACTCTCTGAAGTCTAAAGTTTTCTGAATTTCTAAGGCAGTAGGGTTGTACTTCTCCAACATATTCTATTTGGTCACACAAGTATTGTGGTGCTTCGCCTATTTTTATTTTTCTAATAAATTTGAGTGTGTTCAATTGTAACCGTTGCTTTATATTTAACCATTTCAGTGTGTTGAGCATAAATTGTGTTGGCGTATATCTATTGTATTTTAAAATTGATCTCATTGCTTTATTCTGTAATTTTTGTAGTCTTTCTATTTGTGTATTTGTGCAGCATGTATATAAAATAGTGGAACCGAATTCGAAATGTGGTTTTATTATTATGTTATATATGTTAATTGCAGTCATTATTGAGACTTTACTTCTTAAGCGTTTAAAAAAATAAAAGGCTAATTTTTGAATGGATGTATAGATATACATACATATATACTTAAAACAATTTTAAATAACAACATTATTTTATTACACTTAGAAGACATTTATTTGTGCGTTATCTACTTCTGTGAACCAGTTTATAACATTTAAATTTTTATTTGCAATGCAGTGATGCATTTACGAACAGACCCATACTTACATAGATGTACTGCATGTATGTAAATATGTATGTATATTTACCGGCTTTTATCTATTGTACAGATTTGTCCTGTTTTTATATCATAAAAGTTTCATTTAAAACAAAAAACAATGTGATGTTGCTTATAGACTGGTCATTTTAATCAGCAAAAAGCGATTTTCGAGGTGTAAAACTGAATTATTTTCAAATTCTGATTTCACTTCGAGTAATGAAAAACTTTTTATATGTCTGATAAAATCTTACATTTAACTAACATGTAAGTTGTAATAATGGCTTTAAAACAGGGACAGAAAATAATAATTATTCTTGAATTTTTAAAGAAAAAAATCAAGCACAAGAAAACATCGGACAACTTGATAAATCACACCATTTTAGTTGTTTTCAACTAGATTTTTCGATACTCGAATGATTTACAAATTTTTTATTTTAATTTTTTTAAGCAGAAATAACTTTTATTTTTGATTTTTATATGTTTATCCCACGACCAAAAAAATTGGTGTTATAAGTTTGTATTTTGTAGTTTGTGTCTGTGTGTGTGCCTGTGTCCACGTGCAGACCAATCGAGTGGACCGATTTTAATTTAGGTTTTTCTGTTTGAAAGGTGACTTCATCGAGAGGCTTCTTAGCTATGTTCTAAGAAAATCGGTCCAGCCCTTTAGAAAATATCACATCTTCTCCAGATATAATCGGATGTTTTTAAAATTTTTAATTTTTGTTATGTTTATTGTTATTTTCTGATTTCTATTTTTTCGAGCAGAAATAATTGTTATATTCTGATATTTATTTTTTCGATTACAAATAAAAAATCAATTTCTGATTCCTGATTTCTCTGAAAGAAATGGAAGATACATTATAGTAAAAAATATCCTCACAAAAACATAATTGTGAAAAAAGGCCAAGCTCTTATCCAAAATTTCGGCCATCAAAAGTATTGAAATAAAAATGTTGACCAAGTTCTTGTTTGACACAATACCTATCACTGTAATCTGCTTTGCATTATATAAATTTGCAATCGCCAGGATGTCATATCATTTCTAGGAAAACACTTCTTCATATCGAGAAGTAAATATACGTTCATATATCCTTTATTATAATCTGTATTCTGTATGACCACAGCTTATGTTTCATGTACATTTTAATTTGAAACGGCTTATTAGAAATACATAAGTAATAGATTAAAATCTGCTAAGCAGAAGTAGAGAAAAGAGAATGTTAAAATTTTATGTGTGTTGTCATGGCCACTTTTCAAAACTCGAATGGTTTCTTAATATAAAATCAATGTCTATGAAAAGTTTCAAAAAAATCAATTGAGTCTGAACGTCTTAATTTAAACTCTTAGTTTTGCGTTTAAGGGCGTGTCTCCGCCCCCGATTAAAATTTCCGGGTTATAAAATTTTTCTAAATATATTTTTGTATCAAATTTCAGCTCTCTAGTACGAATTTCGGTTTTAAGATTTTCCATTGGCTCATTCATCTACACCTATTTGAGTATAAAATTTCAGTACCCTAGCGCAAATTCTAGCTTCAAATTTTATGGGCGTTACCCAATTTTTTGAGCTTACAGATTTTTCTAGTTGGTTTCTCATTTAGACCTACTTCTGTATTAAATTTCAGCTCATTAACAATAATTTTGATTTTAAATATATATGGGCGTAGCCCCGACCCCTGCCTAACATTTTCAGATTTTTCTAATTGGTTTCTCACTTAGACCTACTTATGTATCAAGTTTCAGTTCATTTGCTCATATTTTAAATTTTATGTGCGTAATCCCGCCCACTTTTTCAAATTAAATTTTTTTTTGGCCAGTGCTAATCGTTTGTGTTAAGTTTCGTTGGAAACGGTTAATATTAACTACATAAATAGTATAATTAAATGTGCTGAGCAGAAGTACATTAAATAGGAGAATTAAATTTTATGGGCGTGTTAACGCCCACTTTTTTTAATGAAAATTTATGGCCTTGCATTATTGCAACATGTTCCCGAATTTCAATAAAATCGCTTTTGTTAAACGTCCTCCTAGCTAAATTTTCCGGGTTTTAAGATTTTTATGGTTAGGTACTCACCTATACCTATTTGTACATCAAATCTCAGCTCACTAGCTCAAATTTGTATGGCCGTAGCCCCTACTCGTGTACCAAATTTTAGCTTTAAAGCTATAGCGGAAGTGCTTCATCAATGAGTGTGTCAGTTAGTATGTATTAAAATATGCACTTTTTGCACCTCCATATTTCAGGAAGCTTTCATTGTAAAATATTAATTATGAGTTAAATTTTAGAATTTTACGATTACGTTTAAAAAAGTTATGAGGTGCTAAAAACAGGTCGAATGTCTTCGTGTAAATATACACACTGTGGGCATACGCCGGAACTTGGTCTGTTATATATGTTACAGCAAAATTCAGTTATTCTAGAAAACACTAGTAGAGCAAAACAAAAAGATTGTTTTCATTATTAGAATAATCTAACAACTACCACAATTTTTCGAATATTAATTTTGTGTGTGTTTCTTTTTTTTATTTAAGATGAGATAAAAGCGCATAATGGCAATGTTACTTGTCTGGATGTTGGTGAAACTGGTCGTGTTTTAGTTACAGGTGGTCAAGATCGTAACGTAAACTTATGGGCAATTGGACAAACAGAATGTTTTATGGTAAGATTTTGATGATAATGTTTTTCTTTTCGTTTTCAGAAAAAAAACATATGATAACCAATAAATTTTTTTAAAGCGTTGCTGTTTTCTAACCAAAAAAATAACCAGCTTTTACAATTCTATGGATACAATTTTTTAAATTTTTTTCCACAAATTTTATAATAATTTTAAAACATTTTATCCGATTTTGCAACTACCACATGTTAAATAAAGCATGATACAGTGAGTGAATGCTGGAGACTCAATTTCCCGGTTAGGTTAGGTTAGCGGGCTGCTGGTGAAAAGTGAAAAATCTAAGGATTCAGCTAACTTGGGTCCAATACGATGATCCCTTTGTGCTACCTATAAGTTGAAAACAGTAGAAGAATGGGGGATAGGGAATAAGGGGAAGATATAAATGAAAAGTTTCTTGAGAATAAGAGAGAATAAAAGAGAAGTGGATCAGAAAAGGATCTAGTGTATACACATGCCATAGAAGATGGTTAACGACCATACTCAGGTTTCTAAGTCCTATATTGTGCCAAGGAAGCGCAGACGGAGATCCTCCAAAGCGGGTCAGAAGCAGAAGAGATGTGAAATGCTTTCCTCCTCTTCTCCATCATTGCAACTGTAGCACTAATCATTGTACAGAAGACCCATAAATTTAGCATGGGTTCCGAAAGTTTGGCCGAGAGATTCCTCAAGTGTTTCCTGGAGAAGATAATGAGGTTTTTAGTTCTGTTGATATTTAGGCGAGGCCAAAGGGTTCTCAATATAACGCAGGTGTGCTCATTGCGCCATCTGTCTTGAGCTGAATTGACAAAGGCAGCATCGAAGCGTCTCCAGCAGGGCTAGAGAGGGAGTCCACAGAGATTATCAATATCGACTAGTCTGAGTAGGATTCCCCTCTTTTGCAGGTCATCCGCATTTATGCTGCCACAGTACGATAGATGAGCGCTGCACAAACTTATCTAGGACTGTGGGACATTCTTGAATGAAGAATGATGTGGAGTACACACCTGCGAGGGACTTGATTGCATTATGCGATTAAAACCTAGCCAATGCTACATTCGTCCGGGAGTGTGGAGGACATTTCAATTCCGAATTCTGGAATATATACATCCCCCGGATAGAGCGGTCCTTGAAAATGTGCACGGCTCTTCTCCATGGTCTGTAGTCCCATGCGCTTATTGCGTTTAGTATAACGGCTGTATTTATTGCTAGTTTTCTAGCTGTTACGAGTAAATCCACCGGAGGCCAACATAGCAAAGCGAAGAGTGCCTTTATCGGCGTAGATATAAGAGCATCTGTTATCATAAGTACCATTTTGCGGAGAATATCTTCTATACGAGACTGATTGGCCGCTGATTCTAGTGCGTTTCATCAGACTGAGATTCCGTAAAATAGGATAGGTTTTATGACCAACTCTAGTATCCAACCGAATGCTTTGGGATCAATTCCGCAAGTAGAGCTAATTACCTTCCTACAGATGTAAATTCCTATAGCTTTTGCTACCTTCGCCTGAAGATTTTCTCTCCAGGAAAGTTTACTGTCAAGAACAACGCGTAGATATTTGGCACTATCCGACAGGGTTAGGGTAATGCCATTCAAGCTTGGGTGATTGTAATGGTGGACTTTGTATCTCCTGGTAAAAAGTACTATTTCTGTTTTGGTTGGGTTGAAACTGAGGCCGCTCCTAGAGCATCAAGCACTAACCTCATTTAGTGCAGTTTCTAGTCTTTGTGATAGCTTATGTAGGTGAAATCATGATATTGTTATCGCTACATCATATGCGTATGCAGCGATTTCTAATATTGAAGGATTCCAATTTCCTGCGCAGATTGTTGACTGTTACATTCCACAATAGTGGTGAAAGCACACCACCCTGAGGCGTACCTCTACGGTCTTGTCTGATGATGGTAGCTAGCCATTCCTATGGTATAAGTGATAGTCCTGCGCAGTAGCAAATTTGCTATGAGTTGACAAATATCTCGGTCAACCCCCAGCTCTCTAAGAGACTGAATGATTGCCGTTGGATCAATATTATTAAAGGCTCCTTCAATGTCCACAAAGGCTGCCATGGTGTAGTTTTTATGCTCGAGTGACTTCGCTATGTATCCTACAGGCGAATGTAAATCGGTTTCAACCGATTCGCCCTTTATGTGAGCGTGTTGAGAGACTGAGAGTAGAGATCTATCTATGGTTGCTCTAATATGAACATCCATCACTCTCTCAAGGTTTTTTTTAAGAGCCTAATTTTGTAAGACGCAACGCCAAGCGTTGACAAATTTTATATGAAAAAATTTAAATTAAAAAAACAAAATACATAAAAAAATTTTCAACGCTAAGCGTTGCAAAATGAGGCCCTAAGAAAGAACGATGGTAAGCTTATTGGTTTAAAATCCTTCGCTTGGTGTGCGATGCATTCCCTCATTTGGGGATACAAATCACATTAGTGTTAGTCCATGCAATTGGAATATATGACCATACAATGGAGTCCTTATATATAGCAAGTAACCATGGAATTACTAGGTCTACGTTATCTTGTAGATCCGCAGGAATAATACCATCCGGTCCTGAAGATTTGAACGGGTGAAAGCTTCTAGGGGCCCATTTCGCTTTCTCCACATTAATGTCGATGGATGCATGTGTCTGAGCATGAAAGGTATATGCTTGTGGGTGCCCATTAGGACCTTTAGAGAATCTGTTACTGTTTGTGGTCCAGCTTCCATCAACATTGGATGTAGCTGGGCATCGACGACTTTTTCACTATGATTTCACGCAGTCTGGTAGTCTCGGAGTAAGATTCTACATTACTGCGTTTTGCGTTCCTGACTTCGTCTTTGAATTTATTTAATGAAGCTGTGTAAAGTGACCAGTTTCCTGCTCTGTCTCCTGTTCTCTCTATATTCGATGGACGTACAATTAACTTGGTTAGGATTTGGTTTTGAATCCCCCAGTCGGCTCTTTGTCTATCAACATATAATGTTTAATGGCTTTTTGATGTGAATATCAAATAGCGATGGTCAGAGAATGAACAGTCTGAAGAGACCCTCCATTCACGAATCAAAAAAGCGTGCGTCGCACTGACCAGCGTTATGCCTAACACCGCCTGCGTATTGAAGAGAACCCACGAAAGTGGGTTCTGAACCCTGATTTGATACTACTAAGTTTTTATCCATAATAAAATATAAAATATACTCACCTTTCATTATAACCTGAGCTTCCCCAGATTCGGTGATGTGCGTTGGAGTTTTTGTACGCTTTTGCACCAAGTCCATAAATTTTGCAGTTGGCAATCTATGGCTCATATACACTCCTCCTTCGACAAGTCGGTTGGTTAATGCCGCTGAGGCTGCCTTCGAGTGATAAAGATTAATTTGGATTATCTTCGTCATTCTCAGATGCATGGGTCATAGCTGACAACGATGTCTGGCCTTCGCTTTGGCATTGGCTTTTTTTTGCCAATCTCTCCCCCTTGTGACTCCTCTGCTGCAACGGGGTTTTCAGGATCGGGTTTGTCATCACCCCGGTAGATGCGCAGTCTGATGCCCATAAACCCATAGTACACCAGTCCTTGCCTCTCCCGGAGTAGAGACAACGTCTCCTTATTAAGGACCACGATCACCTTCCTTTGTGCACCAACCGGTTTGAAAACCTTTACTACCTTCCAGTCATTGGTTGTTAGATCCGAGTTTTCCTTCCGGAAGATGTCCAGGATCTTCGCTGGGTGATGTGGTTCTGCCGGAATGACAGCAATTGCTCTCGGCCTATGAGGTATCTCACTGGCGGGCACCAATTCTAGTCTCGCGCCGAACCGCACTTCCTCTAGGGATAGGAGGATATCCCTTAACTTAGATAGCTGATAGCTCGTCCATGCAGGATACCAGTTTCACATGTCCTTGAAACCAGCCTGAGACCATGAATTGCGGCGAATGACCTTGGCTCACGTCGGTGTCCTGCAGGTAAATATACAATAACTTTTGACAGATCAAACCCCATTTTTCATGATTGATTGCTTCGTCGCAGTTACTGCGGTCAATAACAGCCCTTACCAGTGGGTTTCTAGCAACCTCACTGTAAGGTTTGTTATAACCTTGGAATCTGCCTGCCTTTGACGCTTGGCTGATGGCTGTGCCCTTAGTGGGGTGATGGTTCCTTTTGTTGTCTTTGCAGCTGCTTCAGGGTTGGAGCAGTCGTGTGCGGCCAAGTGAGCCTTTGCCCATGCCAGCGAGGATTTCTCTCTGCTAGTTAGATCCTTAGATGGCTTATTGACCAACTGGTCGACATAGCGTCGAGCAGTCGGCTTTACGCTGACTGACGCATCCTTATCGAGCACGCTGGCACCTGCATGTGACACATCTGTTTTAGAGACAGTCGGTAATTGGCATTGGGTGCTGTTGGCGCTGCCAAGGATTCCCCGCTTGGCACACCCGAAGAGAGGTCGATCGTGTTATATTGCATCTCTCCATTACGATCACATACATGGGTGGAATGTTTCTCATGATCGGGATTCTCCTCATGTGGGTATCTCCCCCATGGTACTCCCAACCCTGGCGCCTCTTACTCAGGGTACGCCATTGTCAGTGAGTCACCAGCGGTGCATTGTCACCAGCACGCAGCTTGATCATAACAACGATACTGCGAGTTTCAAAATTGAAATCTCGCCGGGACATGACAGCGACTCAAATGACCACTTGCGCAGTGTATCAGGAGAGTCGCCGATGATGTCTTTCCCCTATCCGCCGCCTTGGGAGCGCCCGAAAGGATAATTTTTAATATAACTGGAATCTAGTTTTAATTTAAATCCTTTTTGTGACAAAGCTTGAGTTATACCAACAATAATTGCATAGTCTTTATTGTACCGCTGATGAGAATACGAGTACTATTGTAAAAAAAACTTCGGGTCCGTAATTATTCATCGTACGAAAACGAGTGAATTCCCCTTTTATCATGGTTTAACAGTTATCATGGCTAATCGATGCAAACAAATTTAAATTGATGTTGCCAGTTAAAAGAGTCGCGGAAAATCAACAAATCATTTACATCATATATTTGGTTGCCCTGTTAAGATTTTCCTTATTTTTCATTAGATGGTAACGATGCTTCACTTATTTAGTAATCGCCTCTTCAATGAAAAGGCAACACTTCTGTCAACATCTTTGACAATTGACTCCTATTAAGATTTTAACATGCTGAATCTACCGCGTTATTTGAGAAAAAAATCGTAAAGCTAAACCTGACAAACAATATGGGGATCCTTTGACATTAATTGCAACGCCAGGTTGAGGTCTATACCCAAAGCCATTGAAAAATTCACAATTTGAGATATAAAGTGAGAGAAAGAATAATTTGGGTTTGAAACAGCTTTCTGCAAGATTGGTGCCGCGTTTACACGCAATCGTGTGACAACCAGAGAATGACAATGAGTACTAAAAAAATATATATGTGCATATGTACATAAGTAAATAGTTTTAATTTTGTATATATATATATATATATATATATATATATATATATATATATATGTATATATATAAATGTGTATAATCATAATTGTTGCGCAAACAATTCGTTCAAGCAACTATTACTATAGCCGATTCAAACATAAAAGAGCATCTCTACTTTGGTTTTGCAAAAAATTAAAATACGCTATAACTAAAAATAAAAATGCACATGCGTTACAAGCGCATTGACTCTCTCTCTCTCTCTCATACATATCGTCGCTGTTTTAACTAACTGACCTAGCTAACATTTTAAAAATTTAACAGGAGAGCAGCTTTTATGGTTGTTTTATACATTCATTCTTATGGCTGCGTCAGAAATTTTTTACTTATATAGGCACAAAAGTAATGCTTAGTCCTGATTCACACACATCAGGTTTAATTGATCAGTTTTTGTTCAATTTTCTTTTGAACCTGCATTTGCGTTAATACACACCGTCAAGTTTGTTTCATCAAGTCTCATCGATTTGTGTTGTAGTAGAGTATTACGAATGACAAAGCAAAAGGAAAAAGCAAACTTGACTGGTACGGTCAAGTATGTACCCCTCTCCATTCTCTTTTCCTCTCTCTCCTAAAAACTCAAGACTTGACGACTGAGACCTGACGTGTGTGAATCAAGACTTACAGTCATGAAAATTGTAGCACAAAACATACAGAACTGTTTGTTTGGTTTTCCCTGAAATTTTGTCGTCATTTTATGTTTTGATACGTCTTTCTAGTGCATATAGCTGTGTTAATTGGTAAGTAGTAATACACTACAGTATCAAATACACTATACTTTTCTATTTTTTCCTCGAATTTAAAAAAAACCTGATTGGAGCTTTTTTTACCTGTCACTTTCTTCACTTCTGTGTATTCTGTGATTGTAGACAATGTGTATTATGACTTATAAAGTCTAGTAAAGGACTTAACTCAATTTTCAAAAAAATGTCAGTTAGGTCGGTTAGTTAAAACAGCGACGAAGTAGTCGGAGTATGTTTATACTCAGGCTATGGACATTTAACCCTTAACTGGTATCGTGGGGTCAAAATGGACCACAACATTTATATATTTTGTTATAATATAACAAAGGGTTACTATTTATGTAAGAAAAAAGTTATGTTTTATACAAAATGAATTAATAAAACTTTTATTTTTATATAAGAAAATGTCGTTTAGTTAAAAATATATATATAAAAAAAACTAAAATTATGTTTAGAACAGTAAATATTTCATTTCTTCAATGGGGTCAATTTGGACCCCCGATACCAATTACGTAACTGGAAATAGCGACACCAGTTAAGAGTTAATCGGATATTTATTCATCATTCGCCACCGGATACATACATTTGTGTATATAAAATGGAATAGAGAATGTTTGTGTGTGGCTGCTTGAAAACATGCTTTATGTGTGTGCGTAGATAAAATAGCCCTGTGTAGCCGATTAATAGCCAGAGTTTTTTATACTCATGCGTATGATTGTTGTTCATACAGGCTATTAATTTAAGTTGCATGTACATAGGTGTTTGTGCTACGTAGTTAAAAAAAATGTGTATAAATATATTTGTTGGATGTATATATTTATAATTATACGTACTCAGTTCAACTTAATGCGTGTGTTTGCATATGAGCGTGTTTTTATTTTTAGTAGTAGGCATTAATTCAAAAAGTACTTAAAACTGTACTTTGTCATTCTCTGGTGACATCTTCGCAGGAATGTTTGACGTTGTTCAACCGAAATGTGAGCGAGTTTTTGCTCGATTTCGTAACTGTGAATGCACAACAGAATTTTCAGCAGGCAGTGGATTTTTCGCACTGAATCCGCGTCAAAAAAGCCCAAGATGGCTTTGTCAGCTAATAAAGTCATGGCGAATTTATTCAAAAATCTTATAAATAAATAGAAATTAAAAAAAATCCCTCTATAATCTTAATTATTGATGATTTTTGTAATTGCCAACGCGTAAAAAAATTTTTTGGTTATTAAATGTCAGAAAACTTTATTAAATTTGCTCATTGTGTATTAGAAGTCTATTTAATATTTATATATTACTCTCATTGCTTTTTTTGTATTCGCATTTCTTTTCTAGTCACTTACCGGTCACAATCGGCCCATAGATTGTGTTCGCTTTGCATACAATGATGACTTTGTATATTCTGCAGATGATATTGGCATTATAAGGCGCTGGGACTTAAATGCCCAAACAATATGTTCCACATTAAATGGTCACATGAAAAGTGTGCGAACATTGGACTTTAATCCTTCCGGAGAATATGTAGTATCAGGCAGTAATGATACAACCGTGCGGTAAGTCGAGAACAATATTTAAATATAAATACAAGTGAAACGAACTTTAAAAGAATACTTTACGAAATCGCCAATTAGTCATGTGAACAGAAATTGTAATATCGTTTTTATAGTATAAAAAAAACGCATGGTGTCATGGGACACCGTGCCACTTACACCCTAGTGGGCTTATTTTTGATAAAATATACATATAGCGTTTGTCTCCTTGCAGACTAAAATATATCCATGTTTTGAATTTCTTCAAAATCGATTGGATAGTTTCAAAGAGGCAGAAATCATTCCCTGCCCGTCCTCGGGCTCCTAATTTTAAAAAACATACAGCCTATGTGTCCTGCTAGATTTAGATCTATCTATATTCTAAATTTCATCAAAATCGGTTCGGTGCTTTGGCCGTTAAAGCTCAACAAACAAACAATAAATTCACTTTCGCATTTATAATATTAGTTAGCAAATACACCTTCAGCTATCACTGCCACGAACCACTTAAGCATAATCACAAACCATGTTGGAGATTCCCAAAAACTAGGATAAAACTACCAAAAATCCAAGGAGCTCCCCGGCACTTCCCTGGAAAACCTGGAAAATTACGACAGCACTGAAAATCTCATGTTGCTCGTATGTAGTTGTTACCATTATTTGTAACCAGTATTCGCCAGTATTTTTTCATTTCCAAACATTGATGTGTATGGCGCTCCATAAGGAATTTACGTTCCAAAAACTGGAATGATGAATAAGTTCCTAAAAATAATTCAAATTTATTAAAAATATTTATTCAATTATGGGTCGATTTGCCAGTTGCCAAAATTTTATTACGTATGGCAACTGACTAACAGCTGTTAATTACAGTTGCCAAATTGCAATAGTATTGGCGAATACATATTTTTAGTTTTTGCATAATTTTTAAGTTAAATTCAAGTGAACGAAAATTCAGTTAACTGAATTAAAATTTAAAAAAAAATTAAAATTTCAGTCCGAAATAATCAACTTAAAGTTTTATAACAACTAGATATACCAAACGGACGACACACTCGTCCGTATTCTAGAATCAAAATGTAAATAATTTAAGATTCAAAGAAAATGTATCTAAACGTCATAAAAAATTCATTAAAACACAGCCACACACAAACTTACATACATATGCAAGCATATGTATGTAAATAATACATGAAATTAAAAAAAAAACATAAACAAAATCCCTTCAACCAAGCTAATTCACTTTATTCAATTATCTTCCTTTAAGTATTATGGCTTTCATACAACAACAAATAAGAGAAAAAAAATTGTTAGATCAAGAGAAATACTACAAACACACACTCATGTCTTGTTTCTTTTTTACATGTAAGCTAATAAATGCGTGTGTAATATGTGTGCATGTAGTAGTAGCAATTTTAAACTCTTATAGCTCCCAAAATACTAAACCGATTTCAATAAAATATAGATTCTGCACATCTGTACAGAAAATCCTTTAAAACCATATAAATCTTTTTAAAATCGGTGTAGTGGTACCAGCGTAAAAGGGATTACAAAAAACATGTTCGCCTATTAATTATATAGATAGATAGCTAATTAAATGTCGTCAAATCTAAACTACGTTGTATTAATTTTATTATTAATCAGATGAGAATTATTTGGCCATTCGGAAGTTATTAATGTGTATGATAAAAGAAACATAAATATGCATGTCTCCATACTTTTTAAGTAATTAAAATTCCATTCCTTAAAAAGGACTTCCATTATTTTTTTGTTGCGTGTGCATATTATTTATTGTACATGTGCATATTATTGTTAATTAATTAACATAACTTAACAAAAGTAAGATTTGCTTTTATTGTGAATTTTTATTTTTATGTGTGCTAAATAATAAATATTGAAATTTTATTTCAATTTAACCGCCGTTTCCTTAAAAGAGAGTTTGTTTGCTATTTGTTTGCAACTTTATACTCGTATGTAAAGGGTGTTTTTTTATAGAGTGACACAAGTTTAAATCATAATAAAACAAGGACATATATTTTTAATATCAGTGAAATATTGGAAAGAAAATTTTATGAAATTAAATTAATTTAAAGTAGAAAACACAATCTTTAAAACCAATTTTCAACAACTTATAGACCAATGACTCCCCCAGAACATAGAAACTCAAACAATTATTTTAACTTAAAATTTCAACAATTTGCACGCGTTACTTTACTCTGGTGTAAGTCGATTGATAATGAAATTTCAAAACAAACTAAACAAAAATCAACCATCAGCTGTTAAATAGGTGCTCAAATAAAGCAGTGATGCCAACTCAAAGTTGTGACACTCTAAAAAAAACACCCTTTATATGGATGTATGTGGACACATTTATTTTGACGTAAACTCTATAGATTCATTACTTTATATCACATAAGTTAAATTAACAATTAATACAAATATGGAATATAAAGTTAAAAAACGCCCATTCATATTCCCTATGTAAAAAAAAACTTAAATACAAAACTCTTGCACACTCAATAGTTATAAGGCGATGTGCATATTTGTGCTTATGTATATCTTCATTCGTATAAACAATATGCCACTGCAAACATTCTGCATTAAAATTCTCGACTCTAAGGGCCTATTTCACCAACTAATTTAAATATCAATTCATATTTAAAATTCATTTTCCCATACAAAAATTAATGAAAATAGACATTTAAATATGAATTGACATTTAAATATAGTTGGTGAAGTTGGCCCTAAAGGTACCAACAGACGACATGTTTTTTACATGTGTTTTTTAAGTTTTCGACTCGTATGTTTTTCTTTATGCTTGTCAATATTGGTTAATTTACATAAGGTTTATAATTTTTGGTCACAAACGTACATGTAGTATCACTTCTTCTTTTTCAGTACATAAATATCCACGTAGTTTGTTTTATAAATGGCTTGCATCCGTCGAAATATTTTTGGTTCCGTCGCTGTAGTACTGGCGACGCAAATTTGCTTTTTTAATTTGTTCTTTTTTAAACAAGACGTTGAGGTTGTATCTAAAAATCTATACATTTTTGGACTTATTTTAATAAAACGACAATGTTAAATTAAAAAAAAAATATATAATTAATTTGTCTTGCAAAATACTTCATTCAGACGGCTAATGATAGTGCACATAATCAACCGCCGACGAATTTGTTTGCATGACATAGACATTTGGAGCTGTATGTTTAACATAAGAAAATAGAGCACGCTCTATTTCAAATAATGTCTTATGTTTTTTGTTGTGTTTTTTACACAAGCAATGTTTTAAAGGTAACACACGACATGTTTTCGTTTACATATGTAAATTCTGGCACATACAATGTGAAAAACATGTCGTCTGTTGGTACCTTAACTGACATCCTTATGATCAGGGACAAGGACTTCATGCACTTAAGAAAGGTATTTTAGGCGCTTAAAATATGACATTAAAAACGCAAAATATGCACTAAAAACAATAAAATATGCACATATTTTAAAAATTTTTTGTCCAAAAGAAAAGTTTTAAGTTCACATACAACTAATTAAAGACACAAAAATATTTTATTTTCTTAAGAGGTGCGTGTACAAGCCTTTTATATTAAGTTTGTACACCATATTATAAATGATATAACGATTATTTCTATCAAGTTTTTTTAGAAAGCTTTTGTGCATTGAATAAAGGCTCAAATTTAAATAATTTTTTTCATATAATGTTACATATTTAGTTAACTCAACCATTACAACGGATTGAATTCTAGCTATTAGATTTGTTTAAATCTGTCATTAAAAAAAATATCAAGTTTCCGCAGAATTGTTTAACTACTTTCGGCTTTAATAGCAGAGGATTTCCTCTTGAAATCATCAAAATGACAATGTTTATTATATTTGGTAGGCGTGTGTGGTTGTGCATTCCTTTTACAATTCTAAAACAATGCAAGCGAATGAAGTTGCCAATTGTCTTGCATTAATAATGTCAATAATATTTTTTTTTTTTTTGAAATTTTAACTTTTGAGCAAATATGACACAAAAACCATGAAATTATACCAAAGTATGAGACAAAAATATGCATATATGACCAAATTATGCAAAAATATGCATTTTCAATAAAATATGCAAAAATATGCACTAACAAATCGATGCCATTTTCACGCAAATTCAATGTTTCGTAAAGATATTTCGTTCTTGCCACAATCAGGCTTAAGGGGAAAAACATGCATTTGCATGAAACCCCTGTCCTTGCTTATGATTATATCCTGACAAAAACATAAATGTGGAAAAATTCAAGTTCCATAAATTTCGGCCATTAAAAGTTCTTGTTTGGTACAATATACATCACTGCAATCTTCTATGGGAATTTGATACATGACAAAAATTGTCCTTATATTAGGGAGTGAAGAAATATACTAAAATTGGAGGCTTGTGTATGTCCAGTTTCAACAAAATAGCTTGTGCTGAAAAGATTTAGTTTTAATTTCTGATTCTGAGCTTTTAAGGCGTGGCACCTCAGCCCCTGGAGAAAAAAATTAATGTGGTTCGAGGGTAGATAGTGGGTTAGGTTAGGGAGAAGAAAATACTTCGCGACGGAAGAATTTGTGATGCTTGCTTTTTCAAACGTCATACATGTAAATACATACATACACACATAAGTTGTGTGTATGCTCCTTGATTTTTCTACGCATATACAAACGCAAACATGCATTGACATTAGTTGCATGCGCTTGCTTTAGAAAAACCTCCCTTAAATACATAATAGTTTACCATCTGCATCTTACACACACAGTAAAACGTGCAATACGAAAAATAAGAAGCATACACGCATCAACACTACTTCGTTTGAGTGTTTGTTACAGACAAGAAGTCTTCGCGACATCGCTTGATAACACTCATATACACGTACACGGAGACCCAGTTGGGTCCATTGTGATTAAATAGGTGGTTAGTATATTATGAAATAACGTTGGGGAGAACGTCTGGGAACGGGCCAGTTATGAGACTTCGTGGATTTTGAGCCATCCCTTTATCCCCGAATTTTTTGCACAATACTTTTTTGCTAAAAGCTACAATTTAAGAGGTTCTTGCATTAAATATTGTGACTTTTCGAAATAAGGACCAGTCTAATGTACATATCTACATATGTATGTATGTATAAATATAAATATGTACATACATATGTATATGTATGTGTGTATAAGTACATCGCTTGTTACTGCATTTTGCTTTTAGCCATTTTTTTAACTCATGAACTTATTACCATGCGTAGGTGAGTTTTTGAAAAGTAGTTTGAATTTCAGTTTTAAGATTTACTCATGTTACAAGTAAAAAAAAAAATTGGATTTAAAACTTCTTTAAGAAAGACTTTTCGCAAAATTAATCACTTTTGGTAGGTATACTATGATTTTTGTTCAATGAGTATACAGACCTTTAAAAGCATTGATTAAACACATAAAAAATAAATACCAATAATGCAGATATTAACTGCAAAATTGCACAATAGTATCAATAACTGGTTCCCTAAAGAAAGCTACAGAATATGCAATATTATTGAGTACTTTATTGCTACTATTATTGTCGTTTTGCTCCACACTATTCAATAGATTGCAAAGTATCAAAAAAAATATATGGAGCAATTTTTCTTACAGTATATGTCAAAGTAAACAAAAGCTAAGCACATATGTATGTTTAAGAAATTTTAAAATTGATTTTTCGGGATACATACTACATATGCACATACATACATACAAAATATAAACAAATGAATGTGTAGTTTCCACAATGCAAGCAAGCCACTTGTCTATAAAATTATTATTATTATATAAATCACTCAAAAATTTTATTTATTTTAATACAATCACTCAGATAATGACAATGAGTACTCAAAATAAAATATACATGACGTCGCCGCAGAATAGTTTTGCTCCACCGACTATTCTTAAATAAAAATGAGTTAGGTATGGAATATATATACATATTTTGAATACCCTCTTTCTGAATCAAAAACGCGTTTCACGAAATTTATTGTAGTTTCTAAGATATTAAGCATTGATTTTGCTCCATATTCACTATTTTTAGGTTTAATAAGTATTGTTTTGCTGTACACGCCACTGTTTGGCGATTGCGTGAAATTCTTCATACAAAAACAAACGAAGTAAAGTTAACTTCCCTGCAGAAAATGCGAATAGTGAAATTGTAGTGATTTACTACTGACATTTTCAGTAGTACTACTCACCAAGTGTACCCCAGCCAATGTAATCATCTATTGACATTTAACATTAGCTTGTCATTAAAAATCCACTACTAGACTGTAGCACTACTGACTAAATAGTTCTTTTGGGACCACATGGAGACATTGACACCAAAGATTCAGTAGTAAATTTTAGGAGCTCTAGTCTACAATATCGATATTTCCCCGCTCGTTGACAATAGTAAGATTATCGTGATTTTCTAGTGACATTGTCGATAGTGCTACTGACTAGGTGTACCATAGCCAATATAATCGCCATTTGATATATAACATAGGCTTGTCATTGAAAATCTACCAGTAGACTTTAGCACTATTGAGAAGGTAGTTCTTTTACGACCATATGGAAATATTCGAACCAAGGATTCACTAGTAGATTTTTTGAACCTCGTCTGCACATATTTATTTAATATTATTGCAGAGCATAATAAAAAAGAAAAACAAACTTCATTGACAATATTACCAGAAATACACTAGAACTGTTGTCTCTAACGAATCTTTACTCGCGCATAAAAGGAAAGTTGTCGACATTTTAACTAGTGCAATTGTCGCTGGAGAAAGAGTATTGACATAGAGACATATGGTTCTAGGCTGACTAGAGGGTTTTGTTTTGCTTCATTTCTATAAGAAATGAAAAATAAAAAAAGGTGCCGTAAGAAAAATTCAACGGCGATTGTTAACCAAAAACATCATCACCCAGATGCAAGCGCCGATTACATGTTTTAATATAAACTTATATAAAATAAGAGAAACATTATTTAATTAATGTTTGAGTATCGCAGAAACGATTTAATTTTATTTAAATACACTTCAATTACTCGTACTTGTTTTTCTTGTGTAATTGTGTAACCGGTAGCTTCTTGGTCGGCGTTAAACTATATACTTATTTCTCTGGACAGCAAGAAAAATAAACAAAACAACAAAATGCTCAATTGACAGCAGTAAAGTATACATTTGGAGCACAAAAAGCTTCTTTTTGAAAATAAATGAAGAAAAGTGGTGTATGTGGCACAAAACGTATTTTTACTTTTAAAATAAAGTAATATTAACTTCTAAATTTATTTATGAAAGTTGATAAAAATTTACACATTTCTTCGGAAGCAGTTATGCAAATACAAAAAGAATCTATCGGGTATATTTTGAGAAAACTTCATGTAAACCTACTTTGTCGTTTTTCTGCACTCCAACTTTGTGGCGTATGGGCTAAACCAATTCTGAGACGACGATAAGCAAATAGTTTAATTTTAGCAACTGCGCATAATCCTAAAGCCATGTACATACATCAGATCTTACAATATTGTTAGTAAAATGTGCTAAAAATTTCTTACAACAGTGTGAAATGGCAATTTTTGTCTGACATCGTTGTCAGAAAAAGCATTGTCAGTCCATTGCAAGACTAGCAGCTGACAACAAACTGTCGGACATCTTACAATCGTGTGAACACATTGTAAAATTATTGTCAGACATTTTAATATTGCCAGATGTGCAAAGTTTATGCATCTGATAATGTCGTCATTGTAACAGAATTTTGCTATGGGCAATACTACACACGCTTGATTTAAAAAAAAAAAATATTTAATTAAACATATGCAGACAAAATCATTGCAATTGCTTTTTTATAATAATTTGTATTTTCACTTTCTACATCTAACACAACCACAAACGATTGATATTTAACCATATCTAACAAATGCTTGGAGTCTGGTAACGCATAACAACAACAGATCTGACAAAATTTTGAATATGACAACCGTGTGAACTGACAATTTTTCGACAGACGATTTTGTCAGATGAATTTATTGCCTTGCAACCGTCTGGCAATAAATTGTAAGATTTTCGAACAAATTTGATACATCCGTGTGAACTGACAATCTAACTTATGCTGGCAATTTTTGATTGCCAGTATTGTAAGATCTGACAATCGTCGGTACATAGCTTAATTGTAGCGCAAACATTTGTACGCTCACATATTTTCTCTCAAACAACTATGACTAAATTATGAAACAGAATAAAGTCTGCAGCTTCAGGAAAATTGAGTATATATGTATTTCCTATTTTCAAGAATACTTTATTTTCGATCCGTGCGTAAATGAATGGGAGAACGTAATCGAAATGTCATATAATTTTCTTCGATCATAAGTCTCATTTTTGAATATCGAAATCTTTACATGTTGTCTAATAAAATGCATTTGATAGGGAACTATAAAATTGATATTCTCAAATTCGAAACTGCGTTAGAAATTTTATGTGTATGGATGTATATATATTTGTATAAAAACTTGAATTTATTTAGATTAGGTTAGGTTATAAAGGGTGAATCTAAGCAGTTTCACTCGGTCCATTGTCCATCTATGCTACATTACATATGTTTTCACATTGAAAGTTAAACCTGGTTTTGACGTTAAAATCACAAACAGGTGATTTTGCATTCACACTGCAAGTTTATTAAATTCAGGTTTTAACTCACAGACTGACTAATAACTTTGCTCAAAAACAAAATAAATCTCCTGCAGAAATGCCTGTATTTGTTGTTGTATTTTTTCTGTTTTTAGCTAACACTTATTTGACAAACTGTACAACAACTGCTTTTGTTTGTATGAAAAATCCAGATAATTCACAATGCGCTCTAAAATGGAAATTATTTTATATTTTGTAAATAACTATTTAAAAATTATGGAACTAGTAATAAAAAGTGAAGAAGTGCTTGGAAATCAAGTTATTGTATATAAATAAAATGCACAAATACATCACAAAATAAACTTTTTTATTGGCGAATCGATGTCAATCATATCGTCTATTTTCACTTCCCAGAGGTCAATGAAAATATTTTCGTTCTTTTCCTTCCAAAAAACTCTTCCTTTCCAATAACTTTTTTGACATTGTTGCTGCTTCATCCATTTTTAAGTTGAAACATTTTCAAGCGACGTCTATTGTTATTCACTGGCATAAACATTATCAACTGTTTCCGTACATTTTAATTTGGCGGAAATTTAGCACAGCGAAAACAAGGTTGCATTTCATAAAACCAACTTAAAACCAATTCTAAAATGGTTTTAAGCTGGTTTTAACAAAAACAATCTGTACCTGGATTCAGTAACTTTTATTACGATAATCGTATCGTGATAATAAATATAACGAAAATTTATCGTCTTTGCTATTCAGTAACATATTTTAACGATATTCGGTGTCGGTTGGAGAAAAAAAAATTAAGTCACAAGATCTAATCTGTTGAGTTTTTCTTTATTATTCTTTTTGCTTTTCCCTTATTTTCACATTTTCTATACACAGATGCCACATAATATTGAATTAAATTGTGAATAAAATAAAGCTGGAGACTATCGTAAAAAAGAAATTACAGAATCACATTATCGTTATGGCAAGCGAATAAATATGTCGATAAATATTACGATTTTCGGTTCGCAAAAAGTTACTGAATCCAGGTACAGGTTTTAACAGTTGGTTTTAACGTTAAAACGAACTTTTATTAAAACCATCTCAGTGTGAAAACACTAAAAAACTCCTATTTTAGTGTCTTTATTACTGATATATGTATATTGACAGAAAATTTTAAATAAAGTATAATTATTTTCTGCTTCATGTTTATTTTTACAAATGAGTCAGATGTTTTTGACATTGAAATTACCGTAGAAGTTGTTTAATAAGAAGTTGCTTAACAACAATAATTATTTATTCGTGACAAATTGAGTCAAATTTGAAATATTTTCAGGTTTATTGAAAATATTTTATTAAAGATACAAAAGTTTTTTTTTTGTAGTTTCCACATAACAAACAATCAAATTGTTTATAATAATATTTATTTCACATACATAAGCACCCGATTTCTTGAGTGCTTTTTATACCAAATTTGTAATGTGGAAACTAAAATAGTTTTATGTAATTGATATAGTAATTAATATTAGTATCAGAGATGGACGCGTGTTGTGCTTTTTTCAGGAACCGAAAATAATAATTATTCTTGAATAAAAAAAAATTAAGTACAAGAAAACATCTGACAACCGGGCCAATTACACAATTTTAGTTGTATTCAATTAAATTTTTCGTAACTCGAATGATTTTAAAATTTTTGATTTTTAAGTTTTTGTGCAAATTGTTATTTTCTGATTTTTATATTTTTGACTGAAATAATTGTTATGTTCTAATTTTTATATTTTTAACAGAAATTAAGCTTATTTTCTGATTTTTATTTTTTCGAGCAGATACCAAAAATCATAAAAGTGATAAAAATAGTGTCACCGTGGTTGATATTTATTTCTGCTCGAAAAAATACAAACCACGGGAATAAGTTATATTTCTGGCGGCAAAAATAAAAATCCGAAAATAACAGTTAGTTTAGCTCGAAAAAATAAAAATCAGAAAATAATAATTAGTTCTGCTCGAAAAAATAAAAATCCGTTTCTCAAAAATATAAAAATCAAAACATAATTCTTATTGTTTTGACATTTATTACAAAATTCATAACAGTTACGGTCACTGGTTCCTAGAGAGGAACATACGTGTTCGTCACAGAAAATCTGATTTCATGCGTTGTGGGGTTGTGTCGTGTTGACGAAAATTTACAGGAAAAAACACGAAACGATTTTTGGCGTAAAATATGTGTGCATGTGTTTCCAGTGAAGGAAATAAATTCAGTAGAGTGCGAGTCCGACTCGTCAAGATGGGTTCCGTGCGGACACGAATTTTAGCCCATATACTCAAATATCTTACTTGATTTAGAAATTCTTTAAAAAAAATAAGGTTCCCGGTGAACTTTTTTTCCTTTTTTTTTTTGGGTGACTTTTTTATTTTTGGAGCTTTTTTTAGTTTTGGCTCTTTTCTTTCGTTATGAGATTTTTCGGTTTTGTCGATTTTTGTAGTTTTGGCGTTTTTTTCGTTCTGGCGATTTTTTTTCGATTATTGGTGATTTATTTTAGTTTTAGCGCTTTTTTTTATTTTATAGTTTTGGCGCTTTGTTTTTGCGATTTTTTAAAATTAGAATTTTTTAATTGTAGCGTTTTTGAAAATTTCAAGAGTTTGCCTGTTACGGTTTCCAATATGTAGCAAGTTGTCAAAATTACATTATTACATTACATGATAGAATGCCCTTTAATTTTATTTTAAATTTCAGTGTTAATTGGTGTGGTTAGGGGCTGTCCATATATTACGTAACGCAGTTTTTCCCTATTTTTGACCCCCCCCCACCCTCCCCCCTAGTAACAGATCGTAACAAAACTGTGAACCCCCCTCCCCCCAGGAATAACGTAACAATGAGATAAAAAATAAATTAAATAGTTTAAAGTTTTTATTTAAAGCTTAAAGATGACTCCGTTTGGCCCTCTTCAAATCAATCTAAAATGTGCGTGAAACAAAAAAAAATTATATCTTGGATCAATAAAGGTTGCCATGGTGAATTATATTTCATTTTCTAAAAGAGAACATTTTTAACCCGCTTTAAGCATGCAGATTGTTAGGATATCAAATGAGTCAAAATGATGTCAATAACGAAAGATATGCAATTTTTCTTTTCTTAATTATTTCCCTTCTGCAACATTTTCAATAGATATTTGCACATTAAAAAAAATATACCTTAAAAATACCTTAAAATTAGAGGGGGACACAATCTAGTTCCTGGACGCTTTTCACTGTCGTTTTCATAATATTTTTTTAAGTTCTGTTGAATAAAAAATTAAAATAATATCTTTATGAAAATACGTCTATGTATGCAAGTCTCCATTAACACATCTCTCAAAAATAAATAATTTGATAATGTCATGTACATATATGGAAGAATATATTTTTTGAAAGGACACTTTTGTCCAAGAAACCTTTTCCTAAACTTCTGCAAATACCATTTCCTTCTATGTATTTGGTGGATTTAATGTTAATATATGTTGCAGTTTAATGTAAAAAGAAGTTTTTATGTACAGCTGTTGACAACTAATTAGAAACGATTTGAAATTTTCATTAAAAGCTATGGTTTTTATTATTTTCTCGTAGAATTTACTATATTTTTCATTCAATACATTAAATATTTAGCAATCTGACAAAAACAAATTAAAACCCTCTTCTATATGAATATATTTTAGAAATAAACAAAATTTTCTTTAAAACGCTGTGGCACATAATTAGAAACGAACATCTCTCAACACAAATTTTTTATGCAAAGTATTTTTTGATCAAGATTATTGTGTTATCGTTAAATGCATTTTTCTAAATGAGCTTAAATTATAATTTAAAACTATATTTTTAATGTTGTAAAGTCAAGAGCTTCACTTTTGCACAACGTTTGTGCGTTTTACAAATCTGGAAAGTCTTTTAGAGAAATAGCAGACATCTCAAGTGTAGCAACAAAATAGTTTTTAATGCTATAAAACATATAAAAAATATGACACCATCCTTAACGTTACGCTAAGAAAAAATAACAAGAAAATGTCGGAGTATACCGACCGAAGAATAAGTTTTGTATCTAAAACAAAGACATATACTAATATTCAACGGGATATTCAGTCTAATTTAACATTCTAATATCCAGTCGAACCATTACGCGTCGTTTGGTAGAAGCTGGAATACATGGCAGAGCAGCATGCAAGAAGCCACTTCTAAGTAGGATCCAAAGGAAACACTGTGTAGACTTTGCTAAGTCTCATTGAAATTGGACCACAAATCAGTCCTTTGGCGTGATGAAACAAAGATAAATCGCCTTGTTTCTGACGGCCGAAAATATGTTAGACGGCCCATTATCAAGGAATTTAATCCTCGCTCCATTTCATCCGTAGTGAAACATGGTGGAGGATCAATTATGGTATGGGGATGATTTTTCTGGAATTCTATTGGTCCAATCCATAAAATTGGTAGAATTTTGAACAAGGAAAAACAAGTTTTAATATTAAATGACTCAATGATGCCATGGGTTGAGGAGAATTTGCGCATTGTATGGCAAATCCAGCAGGATAACGATCTGTACCGCAAGGCAAAAGTAAAGAAATTCTCTCAATGTTTTGGATTAACTTTCATCTACTCCGGATTAAATCCCAATCGAGCATATGTTGGGTGATGTAGAAAACGCCGTAAGGCTTAATAGTATTAAAAATATGAAACAACTTTTTGAGGAAGTAAAGCGAGCGTGGTATGCAATACCAGTGGACCGATGTCAGAATCTCATCACATGAATGCGTAGTTGGTGTAAGGCAGTGATGAAATAAAAATGTTTTGCAACATAGTACTAAAAATTAGAAAGCCTAGTAATTTTTTATTTGCAACGTTAATATCGTTTCTAATTATGTGCCACAGCGTTTTAAAGAAAATTTTGTTTATTTCTAAAATATATTCATATAGAAGAGGTTTTTAATTTGTTTTTGTTAGTTCGCTAAACATTTACGTTCTAATTCATAAAAAATATTTTAGGTTTATTACAGGTTCATTTGAAAAATTTCCCATAGAAATATGTCAAATAAGCGCTTAATAAACCTGAAATATTTTTTATGAACAAGGCAGTTAATGTATTGAATAAAAAATATAGTAAATTCTACTAGAAAATAATAAAAATCATAGCTTTTTATGAAAATTTCAAATCGTTTCTAATTAGTTGTCAACAGCTGAACATACATATGTGAAGAATATTTAAGAATGTAAATGGATAAAGAAAGATGAGGATTTCAGAACCAGTTCAATTCAGTTTGACTACAATTTATTTAATTTATTATAAAAACTTTGTATAATTTTCAAATGTTATTTAACAACTATTAAATTTTTGGATAGTTTTCATAAACTTTAATGTATGTTTTAAATATTCGTATTGGCGGATATCGTTTTAAATATTCGAATTCGAATTCGCGAATATCAAAAGTTGACATTCGGCAGATGTATGTAGTATACATACTCGTACATAATATAATATATTATGTAGGCAACACGTATGATCAATTAAATAAATAAATGAGAAAAACATACGTATTTTTGTACAAAATTAGTAATTTTTTCTGTTACGTAACATTTTCAAAGACCCCCTCCCCCCACCATAACAAATCGTAATAAAACTCGAACCCCCCTAGAGCGTTACGTAATATATGGACAGCCCCTTAGCATAAAAATACACTCACTGTGAACATTTCAAATGTCTATAAAACAAGAGACAAGGCCCGATTTTTTTTGGTATTATATTGAAGTGCCTTTGATGTTGACAACTGAATGTTTGCTTTTGAGTTTGGTTTCGTGCGTGTTGTGTCGTATCGTGTTGGGAATATTTTTGGCGTAAGTGTTTCGCACGTGTTGGACATCATGGTATTCGTGCCGTGGTGTTGAAAAATTCAACACGCGTCCATCTCTAATATTTACATATGTATATCGAGCCATAACCGCTAAAATAGCTTAAGCGACACATATTTTGGACTTTGTTTTTTTGACGAAAATCTACTATTTACCATCGCAAATTATCGATTCTGATCAAGGATTGAAGTTCGAAAACTATATCGCTTAAGATATTTTTGCGTTTATGGCACGATTATGACCATTAAATTTTATCGACATTTAAATATGACACTGAATTGTCACATTTTAATTTAACAGGTTTAAATAATAGTAGAACTCTATTAATTAGAAATTATTTGTAAACTTCTCGCTCTCTACCAGGGGGTAAGAACTGATAAAATATATCTTTGTTTGTTTGAAGTTTTTGTATAGTTTTCAGTTATCAACCGAATAGCCTTGCGTAGTTTAAAAACTCGACTCAAATAAATAATGAACCAACATTTATGCAAAGCAATAAAGATCGTATTGAATTTAATAAGCCGTAAACAAAAGCAATACAATGAATTTGAAAAAAAAATAAATAAAGAAAAAACGTTCATATGAATCATTATATCAATATGCGCGAATATATTTAGTTTGTGTTTCAAAAACAAAAGATAAAAAGTTTAAACAAATTTAAAATTTTGCAAAACCACAATGAAAAAAGAAGAATTTTGAGGTAATAGAAATTTCGCGCAAAAATAATAAGTAAAATAATGAATGGAAATAACGTAATCGTTACGATTTCAAAGAAAATTTGAGACCAGCTGTTAAGAAAACAAAATAAATTAATCCAACTTTATAATAAACTCCGTAAAAGTAAAACAAAAACCTGACGCTTTAAACGAAGCCAAAGACAAGATGTGAAGCAAAAGCAAAACAGATTCTGCTGACTATCTCGTAGATGCCCATATAATTAATTTTTTTTATAACAGATGATCGTGGGTTGCATCACCGACTACGTGCATACATACATACATATATACATACATACATACTATATGTACGCTGACAGATAGATAGATATTCGCTCAAGTGTGTGTTTGTGATACAAAATTCTTTAAATTTTGATTTAATATATGCTTGATGTTAAATATCCGATTGTAGCAGCAACAAATCACAAATATTTTTCCAGTAGTTATAATAAGTTATTTCGTTTATTTGTTAAGATTTGAATTGATAAAATTAGTCTAAATTAAATTTATATACGACAAGAAACCCCAAGAAGTTTGGGTTTATATTATTTTTTATTCTCAACATAATCGGCTTTTAGCTCCATACACTTTTCCCAGCAAATATTCAATAGCTTCGATACCCTGTTTATAAAGGTTGTTTTTTATTCAGGTATAAATATTTATGTTGGCAACACTTTTTTAACTGGCGGCAATTTTGTCAGCTGTCAAGTGATTTACGCCTTAACAAATCTTCTAAATTGTGCAAATTTATTTTGCAAATCATGGTTCTGTTCGAAATACATGTCGCGCACTGTGCCCATTTTACGCTCAACATAATCGTTCTTCAGAGCAATTAATTCGATTAACTATGGAACGTTTTCGCACCATGTATACTCTAAATGATAATACGCATACATAAGAAGTAATTTTTTCTGTAGAGCGTTGAGTAGAAGAAACCCCGAGTCAGTCTATCCACCATCTTCATTCATCAATTGAACAACCATGATGTGCAGGAACTGTGGTTTCAAAAAGACAACGCAATATTTCACACGGCTCGTGCCACTATTGATTTATAGAAGGAAGCGTGTGGTCACCGCATAGTTTCTGACCCGTGAATTGACCTCCAAAATCTGCGATTTAATGCCGCTAGACTATTTTCAGTAGGGATATGTGAAGTCGCTAGTCTACGCTAATAAGCTCGAAACGATTGACTACTTGAATGACAACATTCGCCGCATTATTGCCAATGTGCGTCCACAAATGTTGGAAAAAGTCATCGTAAATTGGACCTCCAGATTAGACTACGTCCAAACCAGCCCTGGCCGTCATATGCCAGAAGTCATATTTAAATTATATGGCCAGAAGATTATCTTTCGAATAAAGTAAATTTCATGTCTATTTAAAAAATTCACCCTTTAGTAAGAACTATCTAACTCATTAAAAGAGCCATCCACCGCACTCTCCATATCTTCTTTGTTGGCAAATCTTTTACCAACGACCTATTTTATCAAGTTTAGGAATAGAAAATAGTACGAGCAGGCTAAATCGGATGAATAAGGTGCGTGATGAAGCAATTCGAACTTTAATTAATGGTTTTTTCCATCATTATATTGGATGTGTTAACTGCCTCCTTATTTTGTATCTCGCTAAAGCTAAATCACTATTTTTAAAAAATATATGAAACCGGAGTTTAATCGTCGCTTTAGATAACGAGCTGATTTGATCACGTATATATTATTACATTGTTCGATATTGAATGGCATAATCTCAAACTGAAAATCGTGATCGAATCAGGTCGTTATCGAAAGCGACGATTAGACTTCCGATATATAAATTTTCGTCTACGAATGCAATTTTCAAACATGCATTGCTATATCAGGCAATGGGATGGTGCATTGTATTGATGAAATAACACTTTTTCGAAAAATGTTGACTTTTTTGCTATATTTCATCACATGAATGCTGCAAGAGCGATATTTTGATACAAACACAATTAAAATTTTATAAAAATTTTGACGATATCGAAAGCCCCCAGACGCATGGTTTTGCCTGCATGTAGCGCGGTCTTCGGCTTCTTTGGACACGGTGCTCCCATTCCAGTCCACTTCTTTGACTGTTGCTTTATTCTTTATCTAAGTGATGGGCCCATGTCTCATCTAACATTACGAATAGATGCAAAAACTCGGATTTATTGTCATGAAATTTCGCCAAAAACTCTGAAACATCTTTATTATACTATTTTTGAACTCCGCAAGCCAATATTTTATAGTCCTAACCGAAGCAGCAGACTCCCCGATCTTTAATATTGGTTGGAGTGTGACCTTTCAAATAAAACTATTGAATTAAATAACTGTGGCTAATTTTTTCCATGGTTACAAATGTCACTGAGTTCGCTTGTTTTCGATGTATCCAACTTAACACTTGTTTTATTATTTTGTCACTTTTCAGTATTTTTTTTTTCAAACTATTTACTGCCTCCATCATGCCAGCTCCGCCTAGTGTTGGGACCGCCCTCATAGTACATTCTACGTAAAGGGTGTTTTTTTTATAGAATGACACAAGTTTAAATCATAATAAAACAAGTAAACATATTTTTCATATCAATGAAATAGGCTTTATTGGAAAGAAAATTTTATGAAATTAATCTTTAAATATGATTTCTGCAAAATGGCTGGCGAGTAGAAGGCGCAAGCTGGAACACCAATTTTCAACAACTTTTCGAATTCTGCCATCATCGTTTTTGAAGACATATGGGCCAATGGCTCCGCCATCTCATAAAGAGCACCAAACAGTAATTTTTGTGGATGTAATGGTGTTTCGACAAAACCTTGTGGATTCTCCTCACTCCAAATGGGACAATTCTGCGTATTTATGTACCCATTCAACCAGAAATGGGCTTCATCGGGAAATAAAATTTTGAATGGAAATTCAAAATTAAAAAAAAATATTCTAACAATTATTTTGATTATAAATTTCAACAATTTGCACACGTTGCTCTGGTGCAAGTCGATTCATAATAAAATTTCAAACCAAACTAAACAAAAAGCAACTATCAACTGTGAAATGGATGCTGAAATAAAGCAGTGATGCCAACTCAAAGTTGTGACACTCTATAAAAAACACCCTATATATAAAGCAAATAGAACTTGTATCCCAAATATGTAATTTACTTATTCACCCGTATTGCGTATGTCGAGTCTTATATTCGTCCACGAGAATTTTGTTCTAGATCAAAGAAAGCTTGCACACGTTTCCTTTAATCTAATTCACAATTCTCGTAGACGATTATTCACTCTTTTTTTTAATACATGTACATATGTATTTATTTATTGTATCTTCAAATATGAACTAACAATAGACATTAGGATTAGGATGTGACTCGAGTTTTGTTAAATATTTGCCTGCGTATTTTGCAGTTTCCTCAATCACTAGTAGCATATTTAAATCACGATGTATATTTGAATATTTTTATGTACCATGGAGCCGATATTATTAACCATAAAATTTTGTTTTGCCTTCGTTGGATTCTCTCGACATTGGAAGCTGAAGCAGTGCCCCATAGCTGTATTCCGTAGCACCATATTGGTTTCAAAATCGACTTGTATATTAACCGCCATATTCATAAAAAACAAAATGAATTTAAAATTCATTTTAGGAAAATTTTGCATGAAAAATTTGAAATAAAATACATTTCAAATTCATTTAAAATTTTATGAATATCGGGGTAAAAGATTACAATCTTGACTGAGTGTTGAATTTCTACAAATCAGCCAACGTATCTGAGTTATTTTAAGTTTCATATGTGTTGGCTTTGAGTCAATATGGTGTTTCCATGTAAGCCGACTTGACTGTTGATTCTAATGGGGGAACAAGTATATTTTTGTGGGGTAAATGTTATCTGTACGCACTTCTGTTCGTTTACTTTTATTCTACATAAGTTTAACCATAGCTAAAGCTGTGTTATATGTTCCTGAAGATATCGAGGTGCCTCATGAGGGTTTTTGTGCATACTAAGGCAGGCTGTATCTTCGGCAAATGTAGAAGTGTGGATATTACTGCTCGCAGGCATATATATATATATATATATATATATATATATATATATATATATATATATATATATATATTATATATATATTATTCGACCCGACATACATTCTCGTACACTGCGATCCAAATTAACACAGGGCAATATTTCTTGTACACTGAACTTGTGGCCAGAAATGTGGCTGAAGGCGCGGAGGCAACCCTCAGTCAGCAGCGCTAAAAGCTTTGAATTTACACAATGTCAAATCGAAAAAACTAAGTAACTGTAGGAGGGCTTATGGAGAAAAATAGTATTAGGCTATGTTGGGTTCCTGGCGACAGGGAAGGACCTACCGTTCTTAAGAAGTAGGGATACTTGTAGATTGTCGAGGGCTATGTGGTCAAAACTTGATACAAGAAGATCCAAATTGTTACTGGATATGAAGAGGAAGGTGATGCGAATCTTGTTAGGAGCGTTGCCTGGTCATTGCTACGTCAGAGCATGGAAACAGTGCGTTTTGTCTATGATGAAAATTTTGGCTTGGGGCTTACTTATTTGCATAAATTCGAATGCACATTTACATTCGTTAATTAATATCATTCAAAAATTTATACTAAAAAGAAATGATTCCTTTGGACTCTGGCTTTAATCAAGATTTTAAATATTTAGAATTGAAGGCGTATGAATTTTTGAAGCATGATGAGGGTTGTTGTAATTTTTTTTTTAATTGATTTTCATAATAATTTTGTCAACATTTCAGTATAACTTGATTTATTTTTTTATTCACAAACACAAAGAAAATATATTTGGCCCAGCTGTTACTTGAACTCCGCAGCCGGTTGAATCAAACTGCATTTTGAAAAGTAACTTTAATATAAAAATATTGTTATAAATAACTTGCATTATATTTACTTAAATAACACAAATTTATTATAAAATTTGTAACGATATATGTGTGCATATGTATGTATGTATATGGAAAGGACAAGATATTAAAAAATACTAAGGTGCTTAATATATATTAGTAAAAAAAACTTGCAAAAAAAATCAGTATGAATAAACCTTTCAAGTTTTTTTAAGGATAATAAATTCTATATGAAGGGTGTTTTAGAGGCATATAACTTTTTTTATAGTAAAACACCAAAATTCAATGGAATGACCAAAATGTTGGCTTTATTAGCTCACAAATTTCATGGCATTTAGGGTAAATTTTTCACTTGGTAATTAGGTTAGGTTAGGAAGGGTGGTGCTATGCCGCTAGGGTTGCCAGACGGTCTGGATATTTCGATTTTTTGGAGCCTTGTTCAGTTACTAGTTAAAATAAAATTTGTCCATTTAAAAATGAATATCTTTAATTTTGAAAAATAGTTCTTTTGTCTATTGTATATTTTTAGTTAATTAATATAGTGTCTTCTACAATAAAAATTTCATACCCAATTCATACGAGCATTTAAAAAGTTTGTTTTATTTTCAATTCGTACGAACACCAAAAATCGTGTTTCAAAAAAATTGAAAAAATCAACGTGTGAACTATGTGAAATAAAAAATGTGTTGCTTGCAAATGTACAATCAGTTGTATTTTTTCCCCAACTCTGATTAGTAAAGGGTGTTTTTTATTGAGGTATAGAACTTTAAGTTGGCATCACTTTTTTAACTGGCGGCCATTTTGTCAGCTGTCAAGTGATTAATATTTAGTTTGGTTTGCCATTTCATCATGAACAGGTTGACAAAAGAACAACGCTTGCAAATCGTGCAAATTTATTTCGAAAATAATGGTTCAGTTCGCGAAGTTTACCGCAAGCTCCGTCCATTTTATGGTCGACATAATCGTCCATCAGAGCAATTAATTCGGTTAACCATGGATCGTTTTCGCACTACGTTTACTCTATGTGATAATACGCATCCGCAGAGACGTCGAACAGTGCGCACCGAAGAAACAATTGCCGCTGTAGAGCAAAGTGTTGAAGAGGACCCCAATGAATCGATTCGCCACCGTGCACAGCAATTGGAGCCGACTAACCGACTATTTTGTTCCCGAATTGGATCGCATGAATGTGGATGAGTTGTGGTTCCAACAAGACGGCGCTACATGCCACACAGCGCACGTCACAATCGATTTATTGAAGGAAACATTCGATGAGCGCATAATTTCACGGAATGGACCTGTCAATTGGCCACCAAGATCGTGTGATTTGACACCATTGGATTATTTTCTTTGGGGATATGTGAAGTCGCTCGTCTACGCCAACAAACCAGAAACGTTAGGGGAGTTGGAAGCCAACATTCGTGGCGTTATTGCCAACATACGGCCCCATATGCTCGAAAAAGTGGTTGAAAATTGGACCTGTAGAATTGGCTTTATTCGAGCCAGCCGCGGCGGCCACATGCCCGAAATCATATTTAAACAATAATGGCATAAAATTATCCTTCCAATAAAGCCAAATTGATGGACATTAAAACGATTTTCTTGTGTTTTATTTCAATTCGAAGTTCTATACCTCTTAAAAAAACACCCGATACATCTATTTTGTACAGCATTAACAACTTACAACCAAAAAAATATTTTTTTTAACGCTACGTTTATTTGAACTAAATATAAGTGCATTTTTAAATTGTCCAGTTATTTTTTAAAAATCCAGGTGAATTTTTCCAATGTTCAGTTATTTGGCTTTTGGTATCTGGCAACCCTATATACCGCATCTCCACTCGTAGACCCATTTGGGTCCGTTGTGATCCCCTTCTATTGTCTACTAAAGTAATATTTACCACCCTTTGTACCCGGAAGTGAAACTATTATCCTTCATTAAGCCACTGAATTCCTATGATGAAGCCCCTAATATCCTCCAGCTTACACTTCCCGGTATCAGTAATGCTCTCATAAAAACGTCTGCTCAGCCATCTAGCCTATGAAGTTGCAGCTTCGTGCAGTGGCAGATAATATGTCCAATGGTTCCTCTTCATCCCCGAAGATGCTACTGAAATCTGGAGTACCGGTTTTCCAAATGCTGGCTCTTGCTCTGACCGAGCAGTGACCACTCAACGCGCCTATCACGATTCGCATCGTCTTCCTATTCATGCCCAGTAGCAGTTTGTCAAGTTTTGGCCATATAGCCCTCGAGAATCTACAATCCTCCTTATTTCGCCATGAACTGTTGGCCCTGATTTTTACCCAATTACTGAGTTCCTATAGTAATGACCTATCGGTAATTTCACCGATCTACCACACTTGGTAATTGAGTCGCATGTGTGTGGCAAATCGCTAAACTTGTTTCTTTGATTAAAATCATAAGAAAACATATTTATTTGATATATTTCATTCATTAATTATTTTAGTGTTTCTTTAAAGTTTGGTTTACTTCAGTTCACTTCAGTATACTCTTGGGATTTGAACTCGCCAAGAGTCTTGCGATTGCAATTTACAGAACACATGTCTATGCGATATGCGAGGGTCAGAACATGCCCCGAAGTTTTAATTATTTTGAAGTTTTATTTATGTAAGTACGAAATTATGTTTTTGAGTGCATACACGCAGAAAAATGTCAACTTAAAATCTACGTAAACAAGGTTAATTTAACTAATGCTAATCTAACATGAACTTTATTTCATGTTGATTTAATATTTACGTACTATTAAAATGAAGAATCATGTTGAATCAAAGTTGTTTCAAGTTAGAATGAGGTAAATTCGTTACTGAAATAGCACAAAGAACAATGTTAAATCAAAGTTATTTCAAGTTGAAACATCATGAATTTAATTTAATGTAGTCATCGTATTTTAGTAATTAGTTCACTTCCGTGCGTTTGGCACCAGCATCAGAAAAAAGTTTGCGATAATGTTGGCACATGTTTCGGATATAATGACAAATGTGTCGATGACGCCTTCGGCATGTAAGCCGAACCATACCGTGGATTTTTTTTGCAAATGGAATATGTGAATTGTTTTGATTCATCGTATTTCAATTCGCTGAAAGATTTTTTGTAATGAAAGCTCACTTTACCATCTCTAAATTTACAACAGTCTTGCCATTGTCGTTTGTTCTTTACTAATTATGCACATGTTAGTTAATTTGCTTATTTTTGTTCTAGTTAAGACAAACTTTTTTGGTTTGTTACTATTAAGTACATTTTTTATTTTAATTTTTGCCACAAGGCCATGACTATTAATTTTAGTTAATTTATTTAATTTTTATTTATTTATTTAATATTTATTTGCGAATTTGCGAGTTCCTAAGTGGAATATAGGGCCTCAAATATGAATAGTAAAAAATATCAATACTTCCCCAAATTATTTTTACTTAATGTTTTGCTTTGTATTTGCATTTATATTCTATGAAAGCGGAAATGTGTAAAATTCTTGTTATAAATAACTTGACCATAAACGGAACATAATAAATATGATTTTTTTTTTCTAAGAACAGCAAAGAAAGTTATAATCACTCGTACAACATTTATAAAACCTGTTTATATTTCGGTTCTAATATTAAATTAAATCTTTTTTGTTAATATCTTTTTATCTATCATTGTGCAAGTATATTTCGGTATACATAATTATATACATCTAGGTACATACATGTGTATGAACATATATATTTTTGGTAAAAAATACAATATACATACATTTGTACACGCTTACATACGTACATATAACGACTCGAGCTAAGTATACGAGTATATGGTATAAATTAACCTAGTTTGTTGTTAAACAAAAACAAAAAAAAAAACTGAATTTATGCAAATTTTGTTTTAAATTTATATACGCATTTGCCCATAATTATCAAACTGATCTAAGTTAAAATTTAAGGAACTTAGTTTGTCGGTTATTTCACACTACATAATTTTAAACTAAATTAATTCAATTTAATTTTCGATACAAAAAAAAACATGACTTGGACCACTTTAGTAGTTATGGGCACATACATTTGAATGTTTGTAAATATAAAAAAATAACAACAACAATTCTAAAAATCTGAATAAAAGCACACATACTTAATGAATGAAATAATTCTATCGAGAAAGCAACAAAATACATACATATATAAAGAGAAAAGATAAAATACTTAATACATACTCGTACTAACAAATAACAAAACGGCCGTATACATATTTATTAATTAAATTTTTATTGTAAAAATACAAATTATTTGTGAGAGTATTAAATTACGCTATAAGATGATTGAATCAATAAAATTAGCAGGCAAACTTAAGAATTAAATTTTGAAGTTACCAATATTAAAAGTAGGTAACTTTGAAATTAATTTTTATAAGTTTTTTCGAGACTTTATTACATCTTGAAGTTAGTTGAAATTAGGATTTTATCGGACGTATAAAAACGTGTCCACTGTTACAAATAGAATTTAACTTATCATTTACTCGCATCGATTTGGTTTTGGCACAGCTGATCTTCAGACCAGTTTTTGCCGCAAATGTCTCCAGTAATGCGAATTTTTGTTATATGTCATGTCATATTTATGGCTTAACAGACATATGTCATCGGTATACTCCAAATCGCCAAGATGTCCTTGCAAACCCCATGTTATTCCGTTATTTGCGTTTGTGGCATTTTTCATCACAATATCTAGAACAATATTAAATAAAAGCGATGACATTGCACATTATTGTCGCACGCAAAGTCTATGAAAGGCATGTACCTTGGAGATCTCCATTAAACAGACTGCAATTTGTTGTGTCTTAACACAAGCGATAACGTCGGCAGAATGATGACGTCACATTGCTTGTGTTCAACAATGTATCTAGAGGTGGCGAACATGTAGAGCCAAATATATTTGATTTTTATGTATTCATACAGACCGTGTAGCGTGTAGACCACACGCTAATATCTTGTGTCGGCAATCGAATTTGTCAGTTGCCACGGCAAATATTATTGTGGTCGGTATGTAAACAATTTTAATTGAAAATAAAACCAGAAATTAATTAAAAATGCATTTAAGTCAATTAAACTTTTGTTTAAAAATGTAATTAAATACAAAGTTTAATATCTATATATATAAAATCGTAGTGTGTGTTTGTTCCTAACGCATGATCTCTGGAACTAAAAGAGCTGTGGGGCTGAAATTTTCAACACAGGTTCGGATTAATACCCAGAAGGTTTTTGTTTTATTTCTAACCCAACAAGTGACCACTGTGTGGAGTAATTTGTAGTTAAAAAAATATTACATAATTGAGGGTAATACAACGTTTGCCGGGCTCAGCTAGTACTCAATAAAATTTTTAATTTGGTTTTTGTTTTATTTTCAATTGAAGTTGCTGGTTGCAGGAGTATGTTTTTATGTGTAGTGTTCCCTCCAGACTACCAATTGATCTTGTTTCGAAGCCACCATATCACCATCACAATATTATTTTTAGAGGTCGAGAGGATAAAATCGTTTTGTTAACAAGCTTTGTTATGCAATATAATCACCCCCATCGTGAGTATTTTTCCCTCGAAATATTTCCACTTTTCACCAAATTGCAATCGTGAATAATTTTTTCCCTAAAATTTTTTTTTCTTGTTTTGATTCTCCTTATCGTGGATAATATTTTTCACGTCAATTTTTTCAGTTTTCCCTTAGTTTTTTTCACTTAATTTTTGCAGGCGAACTAAATTATTACATTGAATAATTTTGATATTTCCTTTGAATTATATATTAAGGGCCATTATTACAACTTAAAAATAGTTAAAATTAGGATTTTATCGGACGTATAAAAAGCTTTCGATTATTGCAAATTGGATTTAACTTACCAGGTAGGATAAACTTGCCTGTAATTTATCGCTCACTTATGTAAGGTTAAAGTAAAATTTTGCACATGATAAAGTTTTTATACTTCCGATAAAATCCTACTTTTAACTATTTTTAAGTTGTAATAATGGGCCTAAAAGTTATAAATATTTACTCTTAGGACAAGATTAGTAAATAAAGTTCATGACTCTTAACTATAATTCCCTGCAACACCTTTTTTCGTGGAGTATGAATATCTCTGGTTCTCACACAATAAATTTTATAATGGTGTACCGCGGTGGTATACTAAAAATTTTTTCTGCACTGCACCTAGAATATTTAAAAACACAATTTTAAAGTTGAATATTTGTATTAAAAATCAAAATAGTTATTTCAATTGAAACGTTAGTTCGAATGAAAATAAAACTTTTTTTCTACTACTTGCTTCTAAAAAATATTTATTTCCTAATCAATGTGAAATGTATGAAAACAATTTTTTTATTGTGACTTCTTCATGAATTTTTAGTTAAATCTGACGTTTTAAGCAGAAATTCATATGTTCAGCAGTTCTAAAGAAATAAGTATTACTAAGGGCGGGTTTACATCTGTGTGTCATATGCCGAAGAAAGCGTAACCACTAATTACTAATGAAAAACTGTTTGATTCAGACATGTATTTATTGATTTAAACAGTTTTCAATTATGTCGGATTCTATAAAATTTTCTCTTAGTTATGTATGAGAAACTGTTTAACTTAATAAATACGTGTCTGAATCCACCAGTTTTTTATTACGTCTTTTTGGGCACATGGCACACATGAAACGCCAGATGTAATTTCAGCCTAAGATAAGATGCGTTAAAAAGATTGATAAGCCTGTCAGTGAAAAAATACTTATCGTAGACTGTAGGCCTAGTTAAGTAGATTATTTTTTTTAACATTTTTGAAAATTCGATTAAACAAACAAAAATATTTTTGAACAAATAATTTTTAGAGTAGTTTGAAAGATTCCAATATGTAGTTTGGAATAAAATGGAATTTAGAGCTTTTAACTACATTTAAACACCTTGAATCGACCAACCTTTTTTTCCTGCAATGCTCTGTTTGAAATTGTTTTTGCTTTTTAATTTATTTTAAAAGCATGTGTTATTACAATTAAAACAACATTTGAGTCATTCAAATCGATTGCTTACTTATAAAGTTAATTTATTTTAAAAGAAAATTTCAATGTAAAATAGTACATGTGCAAAGGTAATGTCGATGTTTTTTTTGGTAAATGTTTCCCAAGCGTGACCTTCTTTACTTTTAGCCAATTAACCAACCTATTTATTGCTGATATTTCAGCCTGTATTACAGTAAACTGATTGTTTAACTTGAAAGTAATTTTTACCGAAACGGGGAGTAAAAACTCCCCCACCTACACCCTTGTGGGATTTCAAACATTTCAAGTTGTCTGACAGCTAAGTTCCATTCCATTTAATTTTGTAAGTGTGAATGATGGTATCCTGTACTTATTCGTGAAGAGCGCCAGATCCATTTTCATCGGGTCCAAGAGGGAGCCCTCGTCCGCTGCATCGTCAACCCTCTCGAATAATTCCCCCACCAACTCAGGTTGAATGGAGTACTCTCCTAAAAGGAAGTGTTCACATCCTACTACACTGATCCGGTGTTGGTGAAAAATCCATCAGAATCATGATGCCTTATGTTCGATGCAGGTTATGCAAAAAAATTTTTAGGAGGCAGCGGCGTTTTGGGAAATGTCGTGGGGAAAAAATTCTTAAGCGCGGCCGAGGACCTGTTATGCAGGAACAGAGAAAGGCCGCTGAGAACTTTTAAACAAAAAAAATTAAATAAATCCGAACAGATTTTTCTTTGGGAGTTATTAAAAAAAGAAATGAAATAATATCCAATTAATATTGAAATAAGTCCCACTTTATGTGGAATATCGTTATTTATTACCCGACTGCGCGACGCAAAGAAGGGTATTGCGTTTATCAGCATATGTATGTATGTATATATGTGTTCCTTTGCGGCACTATATAAACCGAACGCGTGGATTAATGATTCTTAATCCTGGGAGTGTCACTAAAGATATGACAGTAGTCAAAACTAATATGGCGGCCAACAGACGCAATTTTTAAATACGAAAAAAATAAAAGGCCGGCGAACTATGTCAAAATGGGTATCATTCCACAGGTATTTTAAAATCATCTTAAGGTTTCTCTTATGATTTTTTATTTCGAATGGTCGCAGTCGGGTTTTTTTTAGTTTTTTTTAATTACTACTTGTTTATGTTTCACTTTTTTGTTGAAAGTTATTTCATTTCGAACTTACTTCATGGTAACGACGGGACCACAGCTATTTTAATGCCAAAACATCCCACATAAATAGACTCTTCTTTACGTCTTGCAACAACTTAAATAACTAATATTTTTCATATCTGATGCAAAAGCAAGAAATTAAATTTAAAAAACAATCTGTTATAATTTTTTTCCTAATTTTACTTTCACTCTAGTAACATACATACATATTTTTGTACCTTAAATGAATAGAATTGTTACAGCTGAAAACATTTTATTTTAATTAAAAAACCTGCCTGCTCTTCATGTAATAATTGCTTTTACTTTCTTCTTTCAAAGGGGCAAAGAGTGGAAAATAGAAAAAAAAATTAACAAATTCGTGAATTGGCTGTTACGACTAAAATGTCAGCTTTATTTTTAAGTGATATGCAACCAATTGCGCTGAATTGTTAACAGCGGTTAAAAACAACAATAAAATCTCAAACCGAAATTAGTGCTTTGCTGTTGTTTTTTTCTTTTTTTAAATGACAACTTTTCGTGGTCGCATACATTTTTTATTTCAACTATAAATGGAAATTTATTATGTGAATATATTTTTTTGGGGAAAAAAAGAAAGGCAAAATCTATGACACGATCAGTTAAATTAATAATTGTTGTCTGTCATGTTACAAGAAAAACAGTTAATGATACGAGTATTATGGGTCGTTGCACAAAAGTGTGAAGAGTACTTATTTTTTATTATTTTAGTTAATATTGAATGTGCGTTTGTTTCTGGTGCTATTTGTAATTATGTATTATAAAAAGACACCATATCCAAAAAAAAAAACGAAAATGAAAAAAGTAATGATTGTTCATATTTCTACCCGACTGCGCGAAGCAAAGAAGAGTATTGTGTTTATCAGCCTATGTGTGTACATGAGAGGGTGTATCATTAACTCGAGTGTCTTTTTGAATTGCCCGCCTCTTGGTTGAAATGGCAAGACTTGCTCGTCAAAAGGCAACTGTCAGTTAACTTCTGCCTAAATTTGAACATGCTGTGTCATTTAGTTTGTGTTTGGCAGCTTTTGATAACAGACTATCTTGCCTTTTGAGAAGAAAATGGAAAAAAGTGAATTTCGTGTGCTCGTTAAACATCTTTTGCAAAAAAAACCGTCAATCAAACCAAGGAAAAGCTCGATAAATGCTATACGGACTCTGCACCATCGATTTCCATGGTAAAAAAGTGGTTTACTGACTTTCGCTGTGGTCGCACAAGTACAAATGACGCTGAACGTTCTGGACGGCCAATTGAGGTCAGTACGCCCGAAAATGTTGAAAAAATCCACGCGGGATAATCCACATCAAAAGTGAAAAACAATAAACGGCGAATATTATGCCAACTTATTAGACCGATTTAATGATGATTTAAAAAGAAAACGACCCCATATTGCCAAGAAAAAAAGTTATTTTTCATCAACATAATGCACGAGTGTACACGTGTGCAGTCTCAATGGCAAAACTCTATGAATTGGGCTACGAATTGATATCCCATCTGCCATATTCTCCGGACTTAGTCCCTAGTGAATACTTCCTATTTCCAAACCAAAAGAAATGGCTCGGTGGAAAGAGATTCAGCTCCAACGATGAAATTATTGCCTATTTTAAGGAACTCGAAAAATTCTATTTTTTGGAAGGGATACAAAAACTGGAGAAACGTTGGACTAAGTGTATTGAGTTAAAAAGAGATTATGCTGAAAAATAAATTTTTGTTTTGCAAAAAAAACCGTGTTTCGAGTAAAGCAGAATTTTACAAAATTACTCTCCCAGTTACGAAAAAGTAAGTGAACGTTTTACTTGTAAAAACTTGAAAGATAATTTTATTAATATCAGAACCATGGATGGAAATCATGATACAATTGTACTTTTTCTGATGTATTTTGTGTGATAATATTTTAAATTAATATTTTTTTTTTTTTAATTTACATTCAATATGAAACACTACACAGTTTCATGCATTATTTAATATTTTTATTACGGGACTTACACTATGACTTTTTACCGTGACTTTCCTAGAGTTTATTGACAAAAGGGGTACAAAGGTGATCAAAGGGGTAGCAACATAAAAGAGAATTCAAGAAAAATGCAGGGGAAAAAGTCATCGTGTAAATCCCGTATATGCATTTTTCATATTTTTTTAATTTTATTCCATTAACAAATACAAAAATGCGACTTTCCATCTCTGATCAGATATGAGAAACAAACATAATTATTTGACAATAAAATTGAATTTATGTGGCTTAATGAAAGAAAAACAATTCATTAAGAAAATATGCTTTCTTTTTCCATACGTACAATATGTATGTACATATTTTTTAAATAAAGAAATGCACATTCATCAGTTTTCCTTTTTCAGATATTTTTCAAATAATTAATTTGAAAGCAAACCATAAAACAGCTGTCTGGATAATTCCTGCAAGTAAAAATTGTACTACTAATAACAAGGCGAATTCACATATATATCAATTCGCCTTGAGTAATAATTTGAAAGAATTTTTTAGTCTCAATTTTTTCCCTCTTTTGACGCTCTCGCGTTGCAAACTTTTTGAGTTAATGTAATAATGTCCGACTTTCGCCGCAAAACCGCCAATCAAATTAAGGGGGAATAATTCAGTTCGCCTGCAAAAAAAAAGTGAACAAAACCAATGGTAAAAAATTTCCGTGAAAATGTTATTCACGATGAGGGAAATCGAAAAGGGAAACATTAATTACAATAACAAAAAAATATTCACGATTGCAACTTTGAAAAAAAGGGAAAATATTTCGGGAACAAAAATTTCCACGACCAGGGGTGATTCACCAATAGAAAGTTATACTACCAGCGTCAAAAATACATAGGGTATTTGTTATCCGGCTCGGATCCGGTTTTTTATATTTGGTACGGACTTTTTCCGAAGAAATCATTATGGGCTATTAGATCCTCTTCTTAAAAAGCGTTCAAACAATTGCCTTTAAATTAAAGGTTGACATAAAAGGTCGATATGCTTAACAAAAATATTCGACATTAAATTCGTAGAAACATTCCTTCATTATACATACTTATAATAGAGAAAAGGAATTTATTTACAAGTTTTTTATTCACCTACATTTGTTGAGGATTAAACATAGTTTATTCCATTTAACTACTTGTCAGTTTATTTTGACTCAGAAATGTGAACAAATTTACAAGAGTCCCCCTTATTTGGTTCACAATTCATGAATAAATCCAGACGTTATCTGTAAAGCGAATTCAGCTTGATTGCTATTATTAATACATTTGACTTAAGGCTCAGTTAGCCGACTGTAATGTAATGTAACTGTAACGTAGAAAACAGCTGGTTGATATTTTTATATGAAAAGTAGGTTACGTTACATTACATCTCTATAACCATTTTCATTACTTTTCACATAACAAAATCGATCAGCTGTTTCTTACTGCTGCAGTTACTTTACATTACAGTCGGCTAACTGAGCCTTAAAGGCTCTGTAACGTAGAAAACAGCTGATCGACATTTTTATATGAAAAGTAGGTTACGTTACATTACATCTCTATAATCATTTTCATTACTTTTCACATAACAAAATCGATCAGCTGTTTCTTACTGTTTCAGTTACTTTACATTACAGTCGGCTAACTGAGCCTTTAGGCTGAGTTTACATCTTGCATTTCTTGTGTGTCATTTGCCCTAGAGCTGAGTCCAACTCGTTCATTCGTTCAATTTTGCCACAAACCTATGATCAAACCAATGTAATTTAAATGGGTATGATCATAGGTTTGTGGCAAAAATGAACGAATGAACGAGTTAGACCCAGCTCTAATTTGCCCAAAAAATCGTAACCAACTAATTACTAATGAAAACAGTTTCCAATCATGTTGGATTCTATAAAATTGTCTATTAGCTATGTATGGAACTATTTAACTTAATAAATACATGTCTGAATCAAACAGTTTTTCATTAGTAATTAGTGGTTACGCTTTTTTTACGCTTGTGTGGCACATGGCACACAGATGTAAACCCATATACATATATACTTATATACAAACATCGTTCTCATGTTTCGTTTTCTAAATTTTTTTGATTTTTTTATGTCGTTTTTATTGCGTTTTCACATTTTTAGTATTTTAAATTTTTACTGCTCCAGTATAAAAGCCCCATATACATATTTCACTTTAGTTTAAATTATTTAGACACCATGAAATAGAAAATGTTTTAAAAATTTTAGAGTTTTCTTTCAATTAAGCAATTGTTTCTTTTTTAAGATTTCGTTTAATTTTTATACACTAGTGGAGTTTTGAATAAGAAAAATTACTTTTACTTTTTATTATTTCATTTAAGAAAGGTGTTTTCTTGGCTTTTATTTTATGATATAATAATTACGTTAAATAACCGTTTCATTCTTTCTATGTTAGGAAGTTGGTTATATTTTATTTTTATTTTATGCGTATGCACTAGTTTTTGGTTTTTATAAAATTTTCAGTACTTTCCGAGAGTGCATATTTCTAATTTTTTTTAGAAACCGTAAATTTAGATTTTGCAAACTAGAAATAGAGTTATATTTTTTATAATACAAAATTATGCCGTAAGAGATTATTAATATTTAAAATTGATATTTATAAAATTTAAAAGACAAAACAGTTGAATTTGAATTCGTGGTAAAATGAACAAAAAATTAATTTTTTTCTACAAAAATTGATCTTAATATGATTTTTTCTTAAAAAATTATCTATCCCAATTACATTATTCTGTTTGATTACAAAATTATAAGAAATATCTCGTTTCACGTTTGTTTGCAGTTTTCCCCAAGCGTGAAGAAAAATTATTTATCTTTTTAAATGTTTTTTTGAACAAATATTTTATTGGAACTTAATTTCGAATTTCACTAAATTGAGTAATTTTACTTGTTTTTTTTAAATGTCTCGTTTTAAAAACGATTCGGTTTGCAGAACAGATGTTTCCTAGGTGAAGGGAGAGATACCTCTATCTCCTCATTCTTTTTTTTTACAACTCTGCTTTTTTGCACTTTTCTAATAAAGCAGTGTTGCAGAGACTCTGGTGTTAAATGAGGCGTATTAAATTTTTTTGAAACTGTGCTTAATAGCCATTTTATTGGTTATTTTACTTCGTCTTTTACGTCTTTACGCTCTGATGTTACATTAGGATTGGATTAGTATCTGCTGAAGTCGGTGACTATGCCTTCATCAGTTGAACTTTGCTACAAGAACCGATATAAAAGGACACTAATTAATGACTGTTGGATACCGGGCTCGAACCCAGGACCTTCGGTTTTGTAGTCAACGTGCTAAGTACTTCAGCCAACGCCACCCTCAACTTTCTCACTTACAATATAAAAATTTACTTATGTTGTTCTGTGCACTTTGTGATACGTTAGTAATTATTTAAGCTGAATGAGTCTTTATTTTATAATGAGCAAGCATAAACCGAAAGCATAAAATAATATCTAGAAATGTGTATGTAGTATATTTGTATGAATTTTATTTCTTATTGTAAAAAATAACATGTTACTCATCAACCAGGCTAATCCTATTTACATTAACAAATTCAATTCCCCTTTCAAACGTAGTACAGGTATGATAACCACTGGAAAACCATTTACAATTTCGAATCTGCATTTTTAATGTCGACATAAGCTCCGGTTATTACATCTTTACCAGTCTCAACAATGCTGGTCTTGAAGTGAATACGTCGATCTTGTTTCCACATATCAATTCTTAAAGTTTGTCCAGGTAAAACAGGAGCTGCGAAACGTGCTTTGACGGCCTTGAAAAGAGCCGAGTTGTTATTGGCGTATTTAGCTAAAACTGCACGAACCGAAAAACCCAAAGAGCAGAGACCATGTAAAATCGGAATTTTATAACCAGCAATTGCAGCAAAGTTGGGATCAATGTGCAGCGGATTGAGGTCGCCAGATAAACGGTACAAAGCTGCTTGATCTTCAGAGGTTTTATATTGAATGGACGCGTCAGGAGCACGAGAAGGATTTGGAGCAGTGGGCACAACGCCATCCTTGGGATTCTTTTTGCCGCCGAATTTACCCGCACCAACAACAAATATAGAGCTTTGATTTTTAACCAACAAATGACCACTTTCATCATAAGAATTACAGTTCGTAACAACGACGGCGCCGGAACCCTTGTCCATTAGATCAAAAACTTCACCATTGGTGTTCAATTTCCCACTGGTGGGAATATCGTCACAAATTTCCAAATATTGCTCACCATGCAAAATATTTGTTAAGTCAGCTTTGCCATCGGGCAAAGCACTTGAAACCAAGTTAGACGTCATGCTAAGCATAAGACCAGGCATGACAAAAAATGAGGGAATGGCTGAGAACTCTGGATCATTTTCGTACAAGAATTTCAAGTCATTCGGATTCTTGACGGTAGCACCAACACCCAAAGCGTATAAAATTAGATCCTTAGAAGAGAAAATAAATTGATCTTCAATATCGCCAATTTGACCGTCCTTAAGATTTTCCAAAACTTCAAGCAATGTGCCAGATGCTTCTCCAATAGCATTTAAATGTTTGGCATCTCTCATATCAGTGACTTTTGACCATACGCTCTTAACATATTCAGGTGTAATTGTATCCTGTTCAATAGAAGTGCGAAGAACACAGCCTTTACCTCTAACCATATGGACCTTCGTAGCCCACCCGGCAGCGCTTTCAATGTAAGCACCTGAAAAAGTTAACACAACACTAAAACGTTTTAAACAATTTAAATCATGCATGTTACTGACCATTATCTTCACAAGATTCATGACACAAATATGCCACAACGGGAGCAATTAATTGTGGTTTCAATTCATTGAATAAGAAATCTGGTAATATACCCTCAGTCATACGGCTTGCAGCAGTGGGTACAATGACATTACAGTGAATATTATTCTTTGTTCCTTCAATAGCTACCGTATTGGCCAAGCCCACCAAACCCATCTTGGCAGCCGAATAATTGGCTTGACCAAAATTGCCATAAATACCCGAGTTGGATGAGGTCATAATAATGCGACCATAGTTTTGTTTCTTCATATGAGCAAAAGCTGCCTGTGTAACTTTAAAACTTCCTTTCAAGTGGACATCATTAACCAGATTCCAGTCTTGTTCGGTAGTCTTCAATAGACTTCGATCTCGTAAGATGCCAGCATTATTGATAACAATGTCCACACGTCCATATGTTTTAATTGCCGTTTCGACAACTTTATCACCATCCACAACAGAATTGTAATTGGCCACGGCTTCACCTCCCTTTGCTTTAATTTCATTGACCACCAAGTCGGCTGCACGTGTCGATGCGCCTTCACCATTATGAGCTCCTCCTAAATCGTTTACAACAACTTTAGCTCCACGTGATGCCAAAAGTAAAGCGTATTCACGACCTAGACCAGCACCGGCACCAGTTACAATGGCAACACGTCCGTCATAACGTAATTTTTCAGTGGTCATTTTTATCGTTTATTTTTTTCTTCTGTGATTTGATTCAGTCAAAACGATAATGAGAACAGTTCACGCTGAAAAATAATTAAAATAAACTGTTGTACTTAAAACTATATAACGTATTCAAAGATTAACGAAAAGAAATACAACCGTCAAAGTTCACTCTATCTATCCACACACAACACACATACATACATATGTATGTATGTACATATCGTTGCCTTAATATAGAAAGGCCATATCTCATTATTTTTTTGAAATACAATTAGAAGTTCTAGACAAGATTTACACTAGCAGACAAAAAAATTTTATACTTGTAGACGACAGCTACATAGAACTAAAATTAGCTGCAGTATGCAAGTCAGAGCAAAATCGTCAATGTAGGTATAAATGGATGTGAAAAAATTGCTTCAAACATAGGCGGAGAAGTAGTTCCAAACAGAGCTACCCTAGTAAATATGAACTTTTCTTAATGTTGCAAACGAAATTGCTGTAAATCAAATGTATTTGTCATTCTTCCTCTCAACTTGTATGTGTGTACTCCGAAATTGAACTTTGTTCCACCTTTATCTGCTTCAAATTTTTGCTTTAAAATCAACTTAAAAATATTATGTTTGAAATTATGAACAGGGCTTGCTTGGTCTCTTAAAAACTTACGAAATTTTTCACTTTGTATGCAGGTGAAAGTAATATTATCTTTTGTTATATAGTAGATTTTATTTTTTATGTTTGTTAAATTATGGTGATAAGCAAAAACACGAAACAGCGACAAACAACTGGAATAAATAATCCACAACAACTTGATTTTGATGAATAAAAAAAGTAAACAAGACGGCAAATAAAATGTTCTTTGACATTCTTTTTTGTTGTCGTTTTCTTTGAACTTCTTTGCTCTAAATGGCAACTCTTTTTAGGTTTGTGTCTGGGAAATTTGTTATTCTACTATAGACAGAATTACCAGATAAACTACTATAAAATCGCCAAAGCGCCTTCCTTGATAAATAAATAGTTCATTATTTATACAGAAACCAAGGCGAATTTTTTTTAATTGAACGTTATAAAAACTATTTTATAAATTCAAGCAGGGACTGAAAATAATTATTAAACATCTTACAAACATGTAATTTGAAACTTTTTCGTGGTCTCGCGTAAATACAAAAAAAATAATGTAGTTAAATAAAAATTAAACTCGTACGTTAAATTATAAGAAAAAAATTTTTTTTTTCATATTAATAAATCTTTGCTTGTTCTTTTTTTCCAGACTTTGGGATGTCCGCAATCAAAATAGTTGCATGAAAATCTATCGCGGTCATATATCTCATGTAAACTCTGTAAAATTTTCACCCGATGGCCTTTGGATTGCTTCGGCCGGCACAGAAGGTTCAATCATCATTTGGGACATACGCAAGAGTAAACAAATTATGGAATTTTGTGATCAACCAGCTGGCGCTGCTATAACATGCATACAATTTCATCCATTTGAATTTCTTTTGGCTGTGGGTCGTGTAGATGGCACAGTTTGTATATATGATTTGGAAACTAAATGTCGTATAACACAAACAGATTCGACAAGTTTATTTTATCGCCATCCTATTAAATGCATAACATTTAGGTATGTGTATATAATTTAACTTTAATGGGAACCAAATTTCATTATTCATAATTATATTGTATTTAGTGAAAATGGAGAGTGTTTATTTGTGGGAACGGCGGCAGCCATTTCAATAATAGGTTGGGAACCCGATCGAGAATTTGACCATATAAAGGCCGCCTGGACAGCTTTAGGTGATATGAAAATTGTTAACAGAAGATTGGTAAGTAGTTGCATTGTATAAAAATTCAATTACAATAGCCCAATTCACAATCTTGTGCAAATGGTCTTGCATCGTTGCATGTGCAATGTGCATGGTATCCATACTCACCACTTAACAATTCTTAGTGGTGAGTATCAATATATTATACTACTTTGCACATGCAACGATGCAAGACCATTTGCACAAGATTGTGAATTGGGCTAATATGTTTAAAAAAAAGTCTTATTTGTGCCAAAGCGAACATTTTTTGCTCTCTATAAGGAAAAAAACTAAGATAATTTGCTTAATTCCATTTTTTTATTAGAAAAGAGAAAATTAATGAATAATCAAACAGCCTTTGGGGTATACTTCTAGGAGCAGCCAAATGTGTAGCTGCTTTTTTTATTTTGTGTATAAAAACTGTTTAAATTGGCGCTTTAAGGCATGTGATCTTTTTGTGACAGAAACTTTGTGATAAGAAAGGTTCAATTTTTATGCTTCCAATTTGGTACAGTAATTTTGACTTAGCTGCACAATCAACTTTGCACGCCTTTTTGTGCAGATAAGTCAAAAATGCTGTTATCTTCAATGCACTTACCTGCCTAAATATGCAGGTATACAATTTTTGACTTCATGAAGTCTGCAGTGCAGTGTTATACACATACATGGTTGCATATTTATGTAGCCACATTTGTTTTAATGTGTGCAGCTAAATTAACTTTTTTATATGAGAATAGTGTAAAACTGCAAAAAAAATATGTTAAATGCGCAAGTATACAAAGTGCTCTTAAAAAGCATTTCGAACAATAATGACAGAAAAAATATATTTTGTGATGTTAAGTGTGCAGCTAATATTGATTTTTTGTATGAAAATATTTTAAAATTACTAAAATTTTAGGGCACTTATCTTAAATTTGCAGGTATAGAAAGTGCACTTAAAAAACGAATTTTTATGGGATTTTAAAAAATAGTGACAGAAATTTATCATTTTAGGCAGTTAAGTCCAAAATGCACTTAAACAAAAGGCAGCTAAATCAAAACTTCTGTACCCATTCTGTGACAGAATTGTGTATACATTAGGGTTTTTCTTTCCCCGGACTTATTCATTTCCCGGGAAAGCGGACAGATTTTTCGGTTTCCCGGGAATTCCCGCCCAGTACAAAACAATACAAAATATTTTTTAATTTAATTTATTTAAACAAAAAACAAATTGTAATTCATGAGATCGATTAAATAATAACGTTTTATAAACATATTAAGGCTTCATTAGGTGACTTTATGTTGCTGTTCTGTGCTCTGATGTTCTGCTTCTAAATTTGATTTATCAGCTATTTCTGGCCACAAGGGTTGCAGTTTTCCTCTAAAGTGATTAGTTTTGCATCGTCTATTGTTAAGTTTCAATATAATTTTATGTTTTTCTTTTAAAAATTAAATTTTTTAAATTCTAAAAGCACAATCAAATTTTCTTTAAAACAGAGCGAAACAGAAAAACTAGCGACTTGTATTAGATTTCTATAAACAAAAATGATTCAGCTGTTTCGAAACAGAACAGAAAGTAAAAACGAATTTTGCCTTTAGTAAAAAAATAATATTATTTCAGTTCTTTATGTAATAGTAATGCATAAATATCAATATTAGTTATACCTAAATCCAAAGCCAAATGCATTGACATAACGCAAAAAGAAACAAATTATGTTATTAAAGAAATATTCCAAAATATTTTTTTGGGAAAATGACTAGTAGAGAATAAGCATTAATAGAATCGTTCTTTTTACAAAAGAGAACCTGTAATTGTTTTGTAATTTTTCTTTTATTATTTTATTATCTTGCGAATTTCTGTTTTTACTTTAATGAATTGTTCTAGAATTAAATTTGGAACGTCGCGTGCCGCTTTTGGCAAATAAAGGCCTGTAAGACTCCGAGCACATGTCTGCCAGATGTAAACTCTGCCTTAATTGTTGTAAAGTTTTAGCTATTGCACTAGTGCCATCTCCTTATTATTGCACCATCGCATTCATAAAGTGAATAACGACACTAATCAAGGAATGTGTACATGTAAACTAAAATTGCCATAAAAAATCAAAAAAATCCCGGGAATTCCCGCACAAATTTCCCGGGATTCCTTTCCCGGAAAATATGCGGGATCCCGGGAAATCCCGTATGAAAAACACTAGTACTCAGCGAAAAAAAGTAGAAAAAGCACCACAATTACTAATACGAAGCACTTCAAACTCCGAGCAAAAAGTAGTGAATTTTACATTAGCTTGTCATTGGAGCGAAGTGGTTTGTTTTTGCCAACTTTTGAGTGAATAAGATTTACTTTTTATTTGCTATAAAAACTCGAAAATAAGGTGTGATTTTTTATTGGTGAAGTAAATCCAATATATTTTACATTTAGGATGTGGTTCTTAACCACTTTTCCAAAGCTCTTAAATTTATGATTTAGGAAGTGGTGCTTTGCTTATTCACTTATTTATTAACCCAATTGGAAGCTATTTAATTCCTGAAAGTATTCTACTCATTAAAATAATTGTCTCAGAAGAAAAAAGAAGGGAAATCTGTTCTAGTTTTCGTTCATTTCTGAAGTTGAAGAATTGGTACTTTTAAGCATTTAAATCAATCAGTCAATTTATTAGCTTACGGGCTTGCTCGGAGTTTGAAGTGGTTCGTATCAGTAGTTGTGGTGCTTTTTCTACTTTTTTTCATCACTTTTTTACTGGGGTTTTATTTTAGAGGATAATAATAATAAAATAATTTTTCGTAATTTTTCCATAAATTTTGTAAATAAAAATTGAAAAAAAAACTAATGATGTAGTTTGAAAGGTCAATTAATTCCAAATAATTTAGAAAAAATAATTTTTGAATTGGCTCTTTCCGTTCCTGAGTTATAACCGTTTTTCAGGCTTGTACTCGATTAATATATATTAAATTTTCAAATGTCAAATTTTTTACTTTGTAATCAGCTGGCTGATGAATCAAATATAAAAAAAATCGATTTGTGTATATAAAAGTTTTCGTAAGCGAAACACATCGCTAAATTATTTGAAAATATCTTGTCAGATTGGATGTGTTCGTAAATGCGTCACTGCTCAGCATCATGCGTGCAAACATTTATTTAAAATGCAATACAAATTCGCTGATAATCTGTTTTATTAGTAATCATGTTTGTACACCATATTCGACATTTATTTGTGCGTTTTCTACTTCAGTGAACCAGTTTAGAACATTTAAATTTCCATTTGCAGCGAAGTGATGCGTTTACGAATATACCCACTTATAATTTTAATTTTTTTTTATTATTTTAGATATGTGGCTCCTTCGAACAAGACTATGTTAGTATTGATGCTCTTAGTGTTAATCGCGTGTTTCCTTTTTACAATCCATCAAATAATACCGTGACTGCTTTTAATCCCAACTCAACCACAAGAAAAAGCTTTTCGCGGGGCAATCAAAAGTTACGACTCTCGATTGGTGGCCCGAAGCAGTCCAGATTAGTGGAAGAAAACGAAGATAATCGCAGCCCGAGCTTAGATGGTCATTCATCACCCAATCTTAGTTTGGAATTGGTTGATGAATCTACCATAGATCCAGAAAATGAAATACCAACATTACCGTCCGTTTCTACGCATCCTCTTAATGGCCATAGTGCAAATTCAATTAGCGTAACTTTAACAGATTTTGATACAAACTACACGTCAATTGGCAGCAGCAGTAATGTCCCCCAGAAAAAGTTATCAGCTACCCCATATCACTTCCCTAATATAGCTTCAAGCACGTCATATTCAACGTTTGGTGGCAGTAGTTTAGGGGCATTAAATTTTGATGGTCCCAGTTCACTGAAAATGCCTGGTGAGCGTGGTGACATCTATCAATATGAACATTTTGGAGATCCTTTTAATCAGGATACCGAAATAAATTTCAATGAAAGTTTCGCGCCCATTATATCAAATTATGAAAACAGCGAAATGGTTGAAGATTTTCCAGTCAATACAAATTTGCACCAACCGGGTACAACAAATGGCGGTAGTAGTTCGGTGAGTTGTACAACCAGTTCGGCCAACTTTGCTCACCCGCCTCCGAAGACAGCTAAACCAAAAACATCATCGCACATAACAAAACGCACTGCCCAGGTAACTAGTGGTGGTGTTAAAACAAGTGTTTCCTCCTCCACCTTTCAACAGCGCAATAAATTATCGCAAGTATCATCTGTTAGCACAACTGAATTGCACAAGCTGGATGATAATATGCTTATCAAGAAATCCGCTTCATCACATATTGTTGTAAATAAAAATAAGGCACATGTGAATAAAGAAAATGCACGCAATAAAAATATAACCGTGCAAATAATAACAAAACCTCCTACACGTTCACGTACTTCGTTGGAATTGAGATCACCGCAAAAGCAAACACAGCACTCGGCGGCACAAAAGCAAACTCAAGTAAGTGAACTGTGTAATTCAGTCACATTGTTTTTGCATTGGTTTCCATTTGTTTAAAAAGGAAGTGCATATCTATAGTTTTTGCTTTGCATTGGTAATAATTAAAAATTAATTAATTAATTAATTTAATTAATTAAATAATCTAAATACATAAGAAATATGTACATATGTATTTATGGTGCATATACCTGTCGGAAATTACGTTAACTTTAAACTAACTTTAAGCTAACTACATATTTCGCAACTAGTACTGACTGGCACTTGTATTACTTTTCAATGTAGTCAATTGTCTCAGTCTGCATTACTTTCAGCTAATTTAAAGTTAATTTTTTTTAAATCACCTGGTAGTAAATTAAAAAAAAATTTCTGGTATTTGAACATGTATCATCTCACGTGTACTCAAGGCGCTACCACCCAGCTAAGGTACCATCTAAAATAGCACCAGCAAAATGTTAATATAAAACTGATATGAGTCTCAAAACAGCTGAGAATAAATTTGTTGGCTCTCATCAAATTCGATTACGTACTCAACTTAAGAATTAATTTTGTGGTTGTTCTGGATGACATTCCAGTTAGCTTTTAGTCAGTCTAAGAAAAGTTAACTATAAGTTAACTATTTTTGTAGTCAACCACACATTCTCCGACAGGGGTTGTGCAAAATACATACGTTGGGAGTACTGTTCAATTAGAAACAACGTTTCTAATTTTTGAGAAAAAAAATGTTTTATTAATTTTTGCACCATTTTTGTACTAATAATGAGTTCGTTAATTAATGTAAAAAAGTCTGACTAAACAAAATCATCTAAAAAAATTTTTTGATGGGTTTTCCCGCCACCCATCTTAAATCGAGCTGCATTAATAATCTACATTCGACGGCATATTTTTTGCCACATAAATATATTTTAACGTCTATCCATAATTTCTAGCCCACGACATAACCTCAAACCTATTGACCTTAAAACATTCATTTGTCAATTAACTAGTGTATTTCGGGTCGTTATCTTGTTGAAAGACTCAATTGATTGGCTTGTTTCACTTTGAATATGGCAACATCAAATAAATCTCTCCCATAATATTCACGTACACAAGCTTATCGATTATTATTTTAATATAATATATTGGACCAAATCCATCATATTCCAAATATCATATTTTATGCACCATATCGTTTCTTCACGTTTTTTTTTCGAATATGTACTTTGCGGATTTAGAACATACTGTCTGGAGCCAGTTTCGCCAAATAAAATGATTTTGCTTTCGTCTGTCCATAGTATACACGTCTCCATTTTTGTTTTGGTCGATTGAAGATCTTTGGAGAAAATTAACCCTGCAACTGCCTTAGACTTCTTGCAAATAGTTTGTTCTTTAACAGTCGTCTACGAAAAGCTTCTGTTTAATATTTTCTGACTACTCCGAAGGATACATATTTAATATTTTTTATGAGATTTAGCTTTGGAAAAATAAAAACTAAAAGTACTTGAGTGGTTTAATAACATTCCAGTTTATGGAATAAAATCGACCACAGTCGAAGACCATAAAAATAATAGAATGTACTTCCTTTTTTATAACTCTATATAGTAAACCCTTTATATTGAAAAAGCAGTTATTGGTGTTGGCTTAGACGGTGTTGTTATTGTGTCAATTGTATGCTACAAAATTGTATTTACTTTGCTTTTTTTCTTCTTTTTTCAAAATATAGCGCATTTCTAGTTACAACATGGACACTAGTAATGGCTCCGCAAATGTGTGTATTTTTTAATTCATTATATTCATTTTATATGCATAATTTATTATATATAAATACTCATATGTATATACATACATAAATATTGTTTCTCTGTTTAACCCAATTTGAATATTGTTATGGTATTATGCATGTATTATTTGTTGTATTTTGTTCAATTTCGTTGTTGTATCTCACAATTTTTGTTTCTTTATTTGTATTAATTTGATTAATTTTTCTAATTTACTGTAGATTCCTATAAGTTATCGTCCAGATCCGTCTTTACTCAGCCAATCGGGGCTGAATCAAAAAAGCTTTAATAATAGTCGTCATGGTATTGATGATAATATACCAGAAATTGAAATGTTATCAGCAACACATGAACAAGTTTATCAGGAATTAAGTAATCGTAATGCATCTTTACAAATTATACGAAATTCTACGAGGTAAGTGTTTCATTTATTCTAAGATTAAAAACAGGTATTTTATATTGTTCAAGAAGACTGACTTGCAAAAGACATTTTTGTCTTCTTAGAGATTTGTTCAATAAATGGCTTTATGAAAAAACCAAATCATTTTGATAATTTTGAGTTGTGACTGTTTATGATTTGGTGTTATGATATGTGCGACTTTTGAATATGACAAGCTGGGAAAGTTAAATGTATTTAACAAATTATCGCGTCTGAAGGTCTACTCAGTAATTCGAAACACAAAAGATATGTTTTCGAATTTACTTGTTATTAACGCTTCGAATTACAGAGTTGACTGTTCTGTAAACAGATAGTTTTTAAAAACGAGAAATTTTCAAAAACGAGTAAATACATATATGTGTTTCTATACTTTTGCAATAAAATGCAGTAAATAAGAAATTACAGTGAAAAATTTCTGCAGTATAATTTTGCAAAATACTTAGTCAATAACTGTCACTTTACTCTCGCAATTTAGTAAAATGCAAAAAAACTCACTACAAATTTTTAATAATTTTTGGAAAAAGTTACAAGTACTCAGTTAGCCGACTGTAATGGAATGTAACTGCAACGGTACGAAATAGCTGATCGATATTCCCAGCAAAAAATTTCAGAAAAGGTAATCGAGTTTGGAATTAAGTATTTTTGGTGGAAGCACTTCCCTAGTCCCAAATCACACTATGCAAGTCTTATTGCTAAGCTGATTCGTTTCAATGAGAGAGAGACTAGGGGAACAGCAACGTTTCTTTTCCCCCCCCGTCTCTCTAGCCTAACAAACTAATCAGCATTTTTTTAATTTTAGGTAATGTGATTTGTAAGCGAGTAATGAAATTTGGCAATCAGAAAAGTAAGTCATTATATGGCAAGTAGTTCTAATGGTAATGTGTAATTTTTTGCTGGGTTGTTATGTGAAAAGTAATGAAAATGGTTATAGAGATGTAATGTAACATAACCTACTTTTCACATAAAAATATCTATCAGTTGTTTCCTACCGTTGCGGTTACAGTCCATTACAGTCGGCTAACTGAGCCTTAAGAACTGTATCTTTACTCTCCCAATTTGTGTTCTCATTTACTGTCAGCCCAATAATGAGCGAAAATTCCGCGCGCGTTTTCTCCCTTTTCTCCTATTATGAATTTGTTTCTTCCCTTTTCTTAGCAAATGCGGGAATAAAAAAACTCCCCGGGAAAAAAGTAGGTATTATGAACGCAGTTGAACTTGTTTTTTTTAACAAAAAAGCTTTCCCTTGCAAAACAAAAAACGAGTTTACATAAAAATACACTTAATACTCCATTGAACCAAAATTTATATAAATAAAGTAATATTTTTTAGTTCTTGTATTTCGAAAAACATAAATGCTGAAATACTTCATTTGTAAACTTGTTTTAATTTATTTTTTCAAGCTGTTGAATTTCAATAATTTTTTTTATGCCTACACGCAAAAAAGGAAGAAAACAAAATATCAACATGTGCCCAAAAATGCGTAACCACTAATTACTAATGTAAAACTGTTTGATTCAGACATGTATTTATTGATTTAAACTGTTTCCAATCATCTTAGATTCTATAAAATTGTCTATTAGTTAGTTATGTATGGAACTGTTTAACTTAATAAATACGTGTCTGAATCAAACTGTTTTTAATTAGTAAATAGTGGTTAAGCTTTTTTAACGATTATGTGGCACATGCCACATGATGATTATGATTGGAGAAATTTTTCCTCGAGAAAATGATTTCCCGTGAGAAATAAAATCCCGAGGCAATATTCATGATTGGGCTATGTATTGTGGGTAAACGAACGTAATCTAGTGAAATGCAGTTCAGTAAAAATTTGTAACTTGCGTACTCGAACACAGCTAATGTGTATTTGGTGTTCTACAAATTACTTGATTTGGTGACGTTAGAAATTAAGTTCGAATAAAATATTTCAACGTCAAAGTCAGCTGTTAATAAAAGAAAATCACATTTTAAATAAAAATTAACATTTAAAATCATACAAATAATTTCTCTTCATACTTGAAGCAAAACTGTAAACAAACAAAAAACAAATTTTTACACTTAAATGTATCAAAGTGCATGTAATATGGTTATAATTTGTAAATTGTAAATGCTAATTGTTTTTCTATGTTTCTTCAGTGATTTATTGGAATAATAACATATGAGAATTAGGTTTAGAGAACACCAAAATTTTTTACTTCGTTTTGAAATCGAGATATTTACTCGGATTCGTTTAACAGAATGGGCCATATAATCCTATTAGAATTTAGAATGACGTTTTTATAAGTTGTTGGTTTATTTAACGAAAAAAGGTGTAGAGACAACTTACGCTACAAAAATTTAACAATATAATGAAAAAAATATTTTTGTTATAAATACATATATCATAAAACATAAAATATAATTCTATTATTTCTTTTAGACGGCTTTTCCACACTCGATGTTTACTTTGGAAAGTCTTGATTTTGTAGGAGAAAAGGGAAGAGAGAATGGAAGCTCTTTTACCTTTTCTCGTACAAAAGCCACAAGCTGCCAGAAAATTTGCCTCTTGTCCCCAATTTAAAACGTCATGTTCCCAAAAAATCAAATGAAAAATACAAATTTTTATCCCCAGAATGGCCTTTATACGCCTATGAATTAGTATAAGATATTCTCTACAAATCAAGAAAAAAGAAAAGAAAATATAAATTTTAGCATTTTTAGTAACAAAGAGCAGAGCTGCGAAGACAATAAAAAAAAACTATAAAACTTAAATATTGTATTAAGATAAAATATAAGAAAAAGTGATGTTAGAGCTCAAAATGAAAAGTTCCAAAATTCTTGCCCGTGAAATTCTGTTCCCAAATAAGAATTCAAATCCCTATTTTGGGGACAAATCCCCTTATGTGACAGCCCTGCCCACAAGCCGTCTTAGTCCCGGTTCACACACTTCAACTTTGTTGATCAAGTCGTAATTCAGCTACAATATAAATATCTCTTTTTTTTCTTAGTCCCGGTTCACACACTTCAACTTTTGTTGATCAACTCGCAATTCAGATGTAAGAAAAAATAGATATGTATTTGTATTTTCTTCCCCGTCTTTCTTACAGATGAATAACGAGTTGATAAACAAAAGTTGAAGTGTGTGAATCGGGACTTACCCTGCAGTCAGACTGGGACCAAGTGTCTCTATGTCAACTCTAAAATTATAGTAGTAGTTACATTGTCTACAATTTCTCTTCTATTCGTCAGTATAAAAGAGAGAGAGAGAGAAAACAGATGTGGTGTATTTCTGGTGGATTTTGCAACAACTTGTCAATATACATAAATTTGTATGTACGTAAGGTATATAAATGTACCAGTAAATGTCTGGTTGGTATGTCTCCATGTTCCCATAGGAACTATGAATTCACTACCTAGTCAATTGTTTTAGTGTTACTAGTAGATTTTCAATGACAAGCACATGCTAAATGTCTATAGCACAAAGTATTGTATGGGGAATAATTGTAGAGTAGTATTGGTGACAAAGTCAAAAGCGACTCAGTACATTTTCACCATCGACATTTCCTTCAGGGTATATAACAGATGTTAACAATACATTCAAACTAATAAAAAACGTGAAAACACACAATTTAATTTTGAATTTATGCCGAGTATACATCTGGAATTTCTTGCGTTGTCATTTTGTGGTGTCATTTTCAAAATGTGTGCAACGCCGTTCACATTGAGGGCAATCATGAATAAAATTCCGCGAGCAATTTCTCCATATTTCAATTGGAATTTTTTATTTTTTTTATTGCCATTGTTTCAAATTGTTCTTCGGGAAAAATTTGTCGCGGAATTTTATTCATGATTGCCCTCATTAGGTTTTTTGATGACAAACATTGCCACTAGGGCACACTAATGCGATGTCACAAAACGTCATAGAGTGTAGAGATGTGTAGCTAGTTATTTTTAGTATTGTAAAGTGTATTTAAAAAATAAAAATTTAAATATAACACTTTCCACTTATTTATTAATTTTCACAATGAATCATCTTTTTAGATCTCACGATGTTCTTGCTGCCTTAAGGCAGGCAGTTAAAATGGGTCGCACAGTATTTGTGGATCTTTTAGGAGCAATATTAGAAAAAACGTAAGTTATTTTTTTTAATTAAAAAAACAAATAATAACTAAAAAGTAAAGGCAATGCAAATTTCGTACTTTTAGATCATCCTGGAACTTAGACTTGTGTATATTAATACTACCAGAAATTTATGAATTGCTTCAAAGCCAACATAAATTGTAAGTTTAAAATGCAAAAAATTACAGCTTGAAAATTCTATTTCGTTTATAAAAAAAAAATACCTTTTGTTTCAGTCATTATACGCGTGCTTGTGATACACTACGTGTTATACTCTCAAATTTCTTGCCAATTATTCAAGATAATCTAGATCCTTGGGTTAATGGTTTAGGTGTGGACGTTACACGTGAGGAACGTCATCGCAAATGTTTAGAATGTCAGCGATGGCTTCTGCAAATACGAAATTTACCCGAAAGCAATCATTTTGGTACCACCCTAACACAGCTACAAAATATGATTGTTAATATTTAGGAAATAAGTTCACAGATCTTATACAACTGTTATAATTAATAATTGCTTTATACTATTATTTTTTATATTAATTTATTTGTTAATATGTTTTTTCTCTATTTTTTTTATTTTAACTTTTTATAGTTATAATTTTTTTTCTTTTCATCTTCTTTAGCTGTCTTTTTTTAAATTATTTGTCGTTGTAACATAAAAATTCATTATTTATAAAAAGTCTTACTTAAAAAAAACAACACAAATTTTCGCATTGCTTTTTTTAAATTTCCGTTTGCATTTTTTGAATTGGTTTTAGTGGCTGCAGGCAGCAATTTTAATATATACTTATATTCTAAAAGAAATTAGTTTATAAATTTTATAAATAACCTTAGAAATTCCCCATGATTTTAGCCCGTATTAATTTTAATTATTTGAGTTCAAAAACATTATTGTTAGAGGTGTTCACAAGCTGTACTTTCAATTGTATTTGCTTGGATGTATTGTGTGCAGATATTTAAACTTTTGTAAAACTTTACAGGCAATACGACAGTATCCTTGTGACTCCTTTATTATTTCATTTTATTAGTTAAGTTTGGTTTTTATTTAATTGTCGGTTTGATGTGCATGTGTTGTGTATTAATAACAAAAGTTTTGTTTATTTGTAAAATCTAACTTTTTTCTTTATTTTTTTGCGCAACAAATATTTCACTTGCTTTTACTGGGTTTCTTATTACGGTTGTAAAGATATATTTTGGAAACTTAAATTAAGTGGCATGACTAGTGTGGCCTATTATAAAATGAGATTCTCTAGAAAATAACGCAGTATGTATATTAATTTATTTTAGATTTATTCACAAAACGGAAAAATTATTATTTTCTTAGGTGACACAATAGTATAACCCGTAAAAATATCGTAAACCTTATTAATATAATGCTTTATAATGATTATTTTTTTTGTTGCAAATTCAATGTATTTACAATTATCTAAAAAAAATCATAAATATTGAGATTCGTTCCTCATTTGCACTACTTTTTTATAACAAAAAATATAAGGCCAACAATCAATCATCTACACAATTGATCTTCCACTAATAACAAATTAAAATAAGAAAATTTTACTAAAATATCTTTGGGTGGAAAAAAGTATTTTTGTAATATAAATTAAAAATAAAATCTAGTCTAACATTTACCTAATGTTTGCACATGCAATTGAAAGTCCAAAAACTCAATACACTCAAATACTTTTTCTTGTTTCAGAAAGAGCAACTCAACTTTCAGGAGATTCCCAGCAAAAAATTACACATTACCATCAGAACTACTTGCCATATAATGACTTACTTTTCTTATTACCAAATTTCATTACTAGCTTACGAATCACATTACATAAAACTTAAAAAATGCTGTACAAATGATTATTTTAGATTTAATCGATTATTTTAGTTTCACGCCCTGTTAAAATTATTTAGTTGGTAATACAGTAGAGAAGTGCTTCCACCAAAAATGCTTAATTCAAAACCCGATTACCTTTTTTGAAATTTTTTGCTGGCTTGTTGAAGACACTTGCTTCAAGAAAAAAAGCGAAAAAAATTTTTAAGAATAAAATAAACTCGGAATTAACGCTGATAAATCGAACGCTAAAATCCCAGAAATTGTCCAGTAAAATTTGTTGTTTAATTTTGATGTCGCAATATAACCACATCACTACATACAATGGGCATTTTTTGACCACGTAAGAAATAGAAAGAAACCTATCGCAAGTTCGTTACGCACAGCAACTTTCGTCCAACGTATTGATTGTGTGTGTGTTTTCATATACATAAATGTGTTTTATTCCCAATAAAAAATTCGTTTTTCATTCCAGTTGTGTTTATAGCATAAACTTGTAAAAATCAAATTTTTTAAATTCTAAAAGCACAATCACAGTTTATTTCAAGATGTCTTCATGTGTTTTGCTGTCACTTATAACTGCTTATTTTAATTTTGATTGTGAAAGGTTTAACCGGAACAGAACAGGAGTCCAATCGTCACCTCCGTGAACGTACAACTCGTCACGTAAAAACACAATTTTTGGATTATGACGTACGTGAACGAACTGAAATTCCATTCAGCTTATACGGTTGACGTATAGCTTGCCATCTACATCTTACACACACACACTCAAACGTACGATATGCAAATTAATAAGCATACACGCATCAACACTACTTCTTTTGAGTGTTTGTTACTGACAAGAAGTCTTCGCGACATCGCTTGTTAACACTCATATACACGTACATCAATACATCCATAGTGCTTCCCTTATTAAACGACATCATTTATTATTGGTTTAGTATAATACATGCTACAACAATACATTTAAAAACAAGACGTATTTACATTTCAAAACAGTTTACGCGTGTCTCTAATGTGTATAGACGTTTTGAAAGTTTGCGTGTGACTCTAAGATAAAAAAGATACATACGAAGAAGATCCTCCAAGATCTTGCACAAAACGGCTGAACACATGATTTACCTAAAATGCAAGGTTTCCTATGCCGATTAACATTTATAGATACAAAACCGAATTGAAAACGACAGAAAAAAGGTATGAAGTGTTTGCTATAGTTGTTTGGTCAATAATCTTAAAATTAATTTTTATTAGTTTTTTTTTCAATAATTTTTCATAAATTTCGTTTCACAGCTTTATTATATTCCACCTTATTGTGTTGGAGTATTTCGAAATCGACTACGAAGATTGAAGAATATTTCAAAATTTCTTCTTTAATTTAAGACCAAAATGTAGTCGAATGCCAATCACTATAAAGCTCATTATTTATATTTTAGCTTCTAGTGTGTTTTTTCTAAGTCAGTAGTTTGAAATTGGTTTAAAAATTATTCTCAAAATTGACCGGAATTCATCACACTTTTTAAAAACTATCGTTTTCCATACCATACCTGAATATCGTTACCTTAATATAGAAACGTTCTAACTCATATTTTCCAAATTGTTTTTTTTTTGCATATTTCGATAAATGAACTTCTAATATTGTATATATGTATATCGAAATATGCAAAAAACCCGATTTAAGAACAATTTTGAAAACAATAATAAGTTAAGGCCTTTCTATATTAGGGTAACGATATGTATGTATGTATATTTATATACTAATTGCAATCAAGCACATGCATGTGTAAATGCAGGATTAATAACTAAAACTAATAAGTCATTCCCATAACATCCTTTACTTTTATCTTTAAAATTAATTTAATAATTTTTGCATAAAGTGCCTTTTTAAAATATGCAAACCTTAAATCTATAGAAATACAACTGCTACTGTTTTTATGCCACAAATCATAAGCAATTTTCAGTTATCTTTATGAATTTGCTATTCTAAATCCACTTACAAAAAAAAAAAAAAAAAAAAAAATTGTATGTATTAATAAGAAAGAAAAAATATAGACTGCAATTATATTATAAAAGTTTTAAACAAAATTTGAGAGTAAATTAGATTTATGACAATTATTGAATATGAATGAAATTGGTTGTAAAAGGTACTTTTAGCAAAACGTAATACAAAAAAAGAAATGTAAGAAATTTTAAACCGTCTTGATGTTTATCATATTTTACACTGAAAGAATAATATATACACAAATATGTTATGATATTGAAAAAGATGAAATATTTTTGCACTTAATATATCTAAATACAAGTATATAAAATTAATTATAGCTATTATAATACAGAGATAACATGAAGAATATCATATTACTTCCAACGAAAATTTAACAAATGTTTGTTTTAAATTCTCTTCGGAATAAAATGCAAATAAAACGCAAACTACCACCACCAGCAAATAAACCAATATTATTATTTTTAAAGTACATATTTTGTCTTTATTTAATAATATATATATGTATATAACCATATATCACTATATGTATGTATTAAATTAATTTTGATATTACAAAGTGAACAAAAAAACTCAATAAAAATAAAAGAACATATTTTGATTTGCATCAATTACCACATAACAAACTCGAAGCAATATTTGTATTAACTGACTTAAAATTATTAATAACAACAAACTTTAAAGCAATAATTTTTTTTCTTAAATAACACTAACGAATCGCCAGAAATATTTAGTCAACACATACAACTTTCTGTAAATTTTTCCTTGTTTTATTTACAATATATAAAAATAATTTAAATAATAAGCTTATATTTATGCATTTCAATTTAATTACACAAAAAATACAACTAAAAAACTATATTGTATTCATTCATCTCTCTCACTCTCTTTAAAACTTACTTCCTGTTATTCATATTTGATAACTTACACTATTTGTACTCGTATTGAGAGCGACAATTTAAAATTGTACTTAATCATATTAACTCCCATAAGTATGCAATTTATTTAAATATATCTTATAAGTTTAATTAAGATATTAAGTTCTGTTGAAGGCATAGTTTTAATTATAAGTTTTAAATAAAAAATCTAGTTTTTAGTTTCTTTGTAATTTTGTTTAAAATCTTAAACAATTTTAATTTAGTATTTTAGTTATTTTAACAATAATTTTATCAATATGCCAAAATGATTTCTGTATATCATTTTATAATAAACATGTATTGTCATAACAAATACTAAATAGTTTTTAATAAAAATAAAATAATAAAAATTTTTCAAAATTCTTGCAAATTCTGGAACCAGTTTTTATACCGAATTTCTAAATTTGGCGTCAAAGAAGTAAAGTTAACAACTTTAAACTATGGATATACAGAATGCCAGCTTAGGGAATGCGAACATACTAACAAGTTGATCGGTTCATTGCTGGCGGGCGAGCCGCGTGGGCCTTGCGGCCAGCTTTGGCTCAAAATTTCAGCCGACAACTAGCGCAAAAATGGCTAAAATTGCACTTTTCAATGTTGAACTTTTTTATTACAAAATTATATTATATTTTCTTTTTATATACTTTTTAAAAACATTTGTTAAAGCAAACCTAAGAACACTCTCAATCTCGACCTTTCACAAAAAAAAAAAAAAAAAAAAAAAAATACGACTGTACGTGGACTCGTACATCCATACATATGTATACACAGATACACAGGCACACAAAACTTATAACAACCCTTTTTTGTGGCCTTTGGACCTCATAAAAACACATTGTCTGTACAAAAAAAACGGCTGTTAACCGGCTATGAGCCGCCGCGAAGTACTTTCTTAAGCCGCCACCGCCGCCGCACAGTGTTCGATAAAATTTAAAAAATGGACGATGTATAGCCCATTAAATTTTGTATGTAAAGCACATTTAATTTTTTGCATGAAAAATAGACGATGTATAGTCTTTTTAATTTTATGCATACGAAAGGGACGATTTATAGGCCATTAAATTTTTCCATAGAACTTTTTCCATTAAACTTTTTCATAAAAAAGTTTAAAAAATGGACGATGTATAGCCCATTAAATTTTGTATGTAAAGCACATTTAATTTTTTGCATGAAAAATAGACGATGTATAGTCTTTTTAATTTTATGCATACGAAAGGGACGATTTATAGGCCATTAAATTTTTCCATAGAAAATTGAAAAATGGACAATGTATATAGCCCATTAAAATTTTTTCATAAAACTATTTTTTAATGAGAAATGGATAATGTATAATCCATTTAATATTTTGTACGAAAAATAGGCGATGTATATAGTCCATTTAATTTTTTGTGTACGAAATGGACAATTTATTGTCTATTAAAATTTTTCATAAAAATATTAAAAAATGGACGATGTATAGCCCATTAAATTTTTTATGTATAGTTCATTTAATTTTTGCTGTGAAAAATAGACGATATATAGCCTTTTTATTTTTTTGCATACGAAAGGGACGATTTATAGACCATTAAATTTTTTCATAGAAAGTTGAAAAATGGACGGTGTATAGCCCATTAAAATTTAAAAAAAAAATTTTTTTTTCATGAGAAATGGATGATGTATAATCCATAAAATTTTTTGTACGAAAAATAAGCGATGTATATAGTCCATTTAATTTTTTGCGTACGAAATGGACAGTTTATGGTCCACTAAATTTTTTCACAAAAAATTTAAAAAAAGGGACCATGAATAGCCCATCAAATTTTGTGTGTATAGCCCATTTAATTTTTTACATGAAAAATAGACGATGTATAGTCTTTTTAATTTTTTGCATACGAAAGGGACGATTTATAGGCCATTAAATTTTTCCATAGAAAATTGAAAAATGGACGATGTATATATAGCCCATTAAAATTTTTTCATAAAAATTTTTTTTCATGAGAAATGGATGATGTATAATCTATTTAATTTTTCGTACGAAAAATAGACGACGTATATAGTCCACTTAGTTTCTGCGTACGAAATGGACAATTTATGGTCCATTAAATTTTTTCATAAAAAAATTTAAAAAATGGACGATGTATATATAGCCCATTAAATTTTGTATGTATAGTCCATTTATTTTTTTCCATGAAAAATAGACGATGCAGTCTTCTTAATTTTATGCATACGAAAGGGTCGATTTATAGGCCATTAAAGTTTTCCATAGAAAATTGAAAAATGGACGATGTATTATAGCCCATTAAAATTTTTTCAAAAAAATTTTTTCTCATGAGAAATGGATGATGTATAATCCATTTAATATTTTGTACGAAAAATTTTTTGCGTACGAAATGGACAATTTATGGTCTATTAAAATTTTTCATAAAAAAATTAAAAAATGGATGATGTATAATCCATTTCAGTTTTCGTATGAAAAATAGACGACGTATAGAGTCCATTTAGTTTTTTGCCTACGAAATGGACAATTTATGGTCCATTAAATTTTTTCATAAAAAAATTTAAAAATAGCCCATTAAATTTTGTATGTAAAGCCCATTTAATTTTTTGATGAAAAATAGACGATGCAGTCTTTTTAATTTTTTGCATACGAAAGGGACGATTTATAGGCCATTAAATTTTTCCATAGAAAATTGAAAAATGGACAATGTATAGCCCATTACAATTTTTTCATAAAATTTTTTTCATGAGAAATGGATGATGTATAATCCATTTAATATTTTGTACGAAAAATTTTTTGCGTACGAAATGGACAATTTATGGTCTATTAAAATTTTTCATAAAAAAATTAAAAAATGGATGATGTATAATCCATTTAATTTTTCGTATGAAAAATAGACGACGTATATAGTCCATTTAGTTTTTTGCGTATGAAATGGACAATTTATGGTCCATTAAATTTTTTCGTAAATTTTTTACGAAAAAATTAAAAAATAGCCCATTAAATTTTGTATGTATAGTCCATTTAATTTTTTCCATGAAAAATAGACGATGCAGTCTTTTTAATTTTTTCCATACGAAAGGGATGATTTATAGGCCATTAAATTTTTTCATAGAAAGTTGAAAAATTAAAAAAAAAAATTTTTTTTCATGAGAAATGGATGACGTGTAATCCATTTAATATTTTGTACGAAAAATAGGCGATGTATATAGTCCATTTAATTTTTTGTGTACGAAATGGACAAATTATGGTCTATTAAAATTTTTCATAAAAAAATTAAAAAATGGACGATGTATAGCCCATTAAATTTTTTATGTATAGTTCATTTAATTTTTGGCGTGAAAAATAGACGATGCAGTCTTTTTAATTTTTTGCATACGAAAGCGACGATTTATATATAGGCCATTAAATTTTTCCATAGAAAATTGAAAAATGGACAATGTATAGCCCATTACAATTTTTTCATAAAATTTTTTTCATGAGAAATGGATGATGTATAATCCATTTAATATTTTGTACGAAAAATTTTTGGCGTACGAAATGGACAATTTATGGTCTATTAAAATTTTTCATAAAAAAATTAAAAAATGGATGATGTATAATCCATTTAATTTTTCGTATGAAAAATAGACGACGTATAGAGTCCATTTAGTTTTTTGCCTACGAAATGGACAATTTATGGTCCATTAAATTTTTTCATAAAAAAATTTAAAAAATGGACGATGTATTATAGCCCATTAAATTTTGTATGTAAAGCCCATTTAATTTTTTGATGAAAAATAGACGATGCAGTCTTTTTAATTTTTTGCATACGAAAGGGACGATTTATAGGCCATTAAATTTTTCCATAGAAAATTGAAAAATTGACGATGACGAGCCCATTAAAATTTTTTCAAAAAATTTTTTTTCATGAGAAATGGATGATGTATAATCCATTTAATATTTTGTACCAAGAATAGTCGATGTATATAGTCCACTTAGTTTTTTGCGTACGAAATGGACAATTTATGGTCCATTAAATTTTTTTATAAAAAAAATTTAAAAAATGGACGATGTATAGCCCATTAAATTTTGTAATTAAAGCCCATTTAATTTTTTGCATGAAAAATAGACGATGCAGTCTTTTTAATTTGTTGCATACGAAAGGGACGATTTATAGGCCATTAAATTTTTCCATAGAACTTTTTCCATTAAACTTTTTCATTAAAATTTTTTCAAAAAAAATTTTTTTCATGAGAAATGGATGATGTATAATCCATTTAATATTTTGTACGAAGAATAGTCGATGTATATAACCCATTTAATTTTTTGCGTACGAAATGGACAATTTATGGTCTATTAAAATTTTTCATAAAAAAATTAAAAAATGGACGATGTATAGCCCATTAAATTTTTTATGTATAGTTCATTTAATTTTTTCCATGAAAAATAGACGATGCAGTCTTTTTAATTTTTTGCATACGAAAGCGACGATTTATAGGCCATTAAAGTTTTCCATAGAAAATTGAAAAATTGACGATGTATAGCCCATTAAAATTTTTTCATAAAATTTTTTTTTCATGAGAAATGGATAATGTATAATCCATTTAATTTTTCGTACGAAAAATAGACGACGTATATAGTCCATTTAGTTTTTTGCGTACGAAATGGACAATTTATGGTTCATTAATTTTTTTCATAAAAAAATTTAAAAAATTGGACGATGTATAGCCCATAAGTTTTGTATATAAAGGCTATTTAATTTTTTGCATGAAAAATAGACGATGCAGTCTTTTTAATTTTTTGCATACGAAAGGGACGATTTAGAGGCCATTGAATTTTTACATAGAAAATTGAAAAAATTAAAATATTTTCAAAAAAAATTTTTTTTCATGAGAAATGGATGATGTATAATCCATTTAATATTTTGTACGAAAAATAGGCGATGTATATAGTCCATTTAGTTTTTTGCGTATGAAATGGACAATTTATGGTCGATTAAATTTTTTCATAAAATAAATTTAAAAAATGGACGATGTATAGCCCATTAAATTTTGTATGTAAAGCCCATTTAATTATTTCAATGAAAAATAGACGATGCAGTCTTTTTAATTTTTTGCATACGAAAGGGACGATTTATAGGCCATTAAATTTTTCCATAGAAAATTGAAAAATTGACGATGACGAGCCCATTAAAATTTTTTCAAAAAATTTTTTTTCATGAGAAATGGATGATGTATAATCCATTTAATATTTTGTACCAAGAATAGTCGATGTATATAGTCCACTTAGTTTTTTGCGTACGAAATGGACAATTTATGGTCCATTAAATTTTTTTATAAAAAAAATTTAAAAAATGGACGATGTATAGCCCATTAAATTTTGTAATTAAAGCCCATTTAATTTTTTGCATGAAAAATAGACGATGCAGTCTTTTTAATTTGTTGCATACGAAAGGGACGATTTATAGGCCATTAAATTTTTCCATAGAACTTTTTCCATTAAACTTTTTCATTAAAATTTTTTCAAAAAAATTTTTTTTCATGAGAAATGGATGATGTATAATCCATTTAATATTTTGTACGAAGAATAGTCGATGTATATAACCCATTTAATTTTTTGCGTACGAAATGGACAATTTATGGTCTATTAAAATTTTTCATAAAAAAATTAAAAAATGGACGATGTATAGCCCATTAAATTTTTTATGTATAGTTCATTTAATTTTTTCCATGAAAAATAGACGATGCAGTCTTTTTAATTTTTTGCATACGAAAGCGACGATTTATAGGCCATTAAAGTTTTCCATAGAAAATTGAAAAATTGACGATGTATAGCCCATTAAAATTTTTTCATAAAATTTTTTTTTCATGAGAAATGGATAATGTATAATCCATTTAATTTTTCGTACGAAAAATAGACGACGTATATAGTCCATTTAGTTTTTTGCGTACGAAATGGACAATTTATGGTTCATTAATTTTTTTCATAAAAAAATTTAAAAAATTGGACGATGTATAGCCCATTAAGTTTTGTATATAAAGGCTATTTAATTTTTTGCATGAAAAATAGACGATGCAGTCTTTTTAATTTTTTGCATACGAAAGGGACGATTTAGAGGCCATTGAATTTTTACATAGAAAATTGAAAAAATTAAAATATTTTCAAAAAAAATTTTTTTTCATGAGAAATGGATGATGTATAATCCATTTAATATTTTGTACGAAAAATAGGCGATGTATATAGTCCATTTAGTTTTTTGCGTATGAAATGGACAATTTATGGTCGATTAAATTTTTTCATAAAATAAATTTAAAAAATGGACGATGTATAGCCCATTAAATTTTGTATGTAAAGCCCATTTAATTATTTCAATGAAAAATAGACGATGCAGTCTTTTTAATTTTTTGCATACGAAAGGGACGATTTATAGGCCATTAAATTTTTTCATAGAAAGTTGAAAAATGGACGATGTAGCCCATTAAAATTTTTTCAAAAAATTTTTTTTTCATGAGAAATGGATGATGTATAATCCATTTAATATTTTGTAGGAAGAATAGTCGATGTATATAGTCCATTTAATGTTTTGTGTACGAAATGGACAATTTATGGTCTATTAAAATTTTTCATAAAAAAATTAAAAAATGGACGACGTATAGCCCATTAAATTTTTTATGTATAGTTCATTTAATTTTTGGCGTGAAAAATAGAAGATATATAGCCTTTTTAATTTTTTGCATAAGAAAGGGACGATTTATAGGCCATTGAATTTTTACATAGAAAATTGAAAAATGGACGATGTATAGCTCATTAAAATTTTTTCATAAAAACTTTTTTTTTTTTTTTTGAGAAATGGTTGAAGTATAATTTTAATTTAATTTTAATTTTTCGTACGAAAATAGACGACGTATTTATATAGTCTATGTAGTTTTTTGCTTACGAAATGGACAATTTATGGTCCATTAAATTTTTTCATAAAAAAATTTTAAAAATGGACGATGTATAGCCCATTAAATTTTAGATTTAAAGCCCATTTAATTTTATGCATGAAAAATAGACGATGCAGTCTTTTCAATTTGTTGCATACGAAAGGGACGATTTATAGCCCATTAAATTTTTTCATAGAACTTTTTCCATTAAACTTTTTCATAAAAAAATTTAAAAAATGGACGATTTATAGCCCATTAAATTTTGTATGTAAAGCCCATTTAATTTTTTGCATGAAAAATAGACGATGTATAGTCTTTTTAATTTTTTGCATACGAAACGGACGATTTATTAGCCATTAAATTTTTCCATAGAAAATAGAAAAATTGACGATGTATAATAGCCCATTAAAATTTTTTCAAAAAATTTTTTTTTATGAGAAATGGATGACGTGTAATCCATTTAATATTTTGTATGAAAAATAGGCGATGTATATAGTCCATTTAGTTTTTTGCGTATGAAATGGACAATTTATGGTCGATTAAATTTTTTCATAAAATAAATTTAAAAAATGGACGATGTATAGCTTATTAAATTTTGTATGTAAAGCCCATTTAATTTTTTCCATGAAAAATAGACGATGCAGTCTTTTTAATTTTTTGCATACGAAAGGGACGATTTAGAGGCCATTGAATTTTTACATAGAAAATTGAAAAAATTAAAATTTTTTCAAAAAAATTTTTTTTTCATGAGAAATGGATGATGTATAATCCATTTAATATTTTGTACGAAAAATAGGCGATGTATATAGTCCATTTAGTTTTTTGTGTATGAAATGGACAATTTATGGTCGATTAAATTTTTTCATAAAATAAATTTAAAAAATGGACGATGTATAGCCCATTAAATTTTGTATGTAAAGCCCATTTAATTATTTCCATGAAAAATAGACGATGCAGTCTTTTTAATTTTTTGCATACGAAAGGGACGATTTATAGGCCATTAAATTTTTTCATAGAAAGTTGAAAAATGGACGATGTATAGCCCAATAAAATTTTTTCAAAAAATTTTTTTTTCATGAGAAATGGATGATGTATAATCCATTTAATATTTTGTACGAAGAATAGTCGATGTATATAGTCCATTTAATTTTTTGCGTACGAAATGGACAATTTATGGTCTATTAAAATTTTTCATAAAAAATTTAAAAAATGGACGATTTATAGCCCATTAAATTTTGTATGTAAAGCCCATTTAATTTTTGCATGAAAAATAGACGATGTATAGTCTTTTTAATTTTTTGCATACGAAACGGACGATTTATTACCAATAAAATTTTTTCATAGAAAATTGAAAAATGGACGAAGTATAGCCCATTAAAATTTTTTCAAAAAATTTTTTTTCATGAGAAATGGATGATGTATAATCCATTTAATATTTTGTACGAAAAATAGGCGATGTATATAGTCCATTTAATGTTTTGTGTACGAAATGGACAAATTATGGTCTATTAAAATTTTTCATAAAAATATTAAAAAATGGACGATGTATAGCCCATTAAATTTTTTATGTATAGTTCATTTAATTTTTGGTGTGAAAAATAGATGATGTATAGTCTTTTTAATTTTTTGCATACGAAACGGACGATTTATTAGTTATTAAATTTTTCCATAGAAAATAGAAAAATGGACGATGTATATATAGCCCATTAAAATTTTTTCAAAAAAAAATTTTTTCATGAGAAATGGATGACGTGTAATCCATTTAATATTTTGTATGAAAAATAGGCGATGTATGTAGGTCTATGTAGTTTTTTGCTTACGAAATGGACAATTTATGGTCCATTAAAGTTTTTCATAAAAAAAATTTAAAAAATGGACGATGTATAGCCCATTAAATTTTAGATTTAAAGCCCATTTAATTTTTTGCATGAAAAATAGACGATGCAGTCTTTTCAATTTGTTGCATACGAAAGGGACGATTTATAGCCCATTAAATTTTTCCATAGAACTTTTTCCATTAAACTTTTTCATAAAAAAATTTAAAAAATGGACGATTTATAGCCCATTAAATTTTGTATGTAAAGCCCATTTAATTTTTTGCATGAAAAATAGACGATGTATAGTCTTTTTAATTTTTTGCATACGAAACGGACGATTTATTAGCCATTAAATTTTTCCATAGAAAATAGAAAAATTGATGATGTATAATAGCTTATTAAAATTTTTTCAAAAAAATTTTTTTTATGAGAAATGGATGACGTGTAATCCATTTAATATTTTGTATGAAAAATAGGCGATGTATATAGTCCATTTAGTTTTTTGCGTATGAAATGGACAATCTATGGTCGATTAAATTTTTTCATAAAATAAATTTAAAAAATTGGACGATGTATAGCCCATTAAGTTTTGTATATAAAGCCCATTTAATTTTTTGCATGAAAAATAGACGATGCAGTCTTTTTAATTTTTTGCATACGAAAGGGACGATTTATAGGCCATTAAATTTTTCCATAGAAAATTGAAAAATGGACGATGTATAATAAATAGCCCATTAAAATTTTTTCATAAAATTTTTTTTTCATGAGAAATGGATAATGTATAATCCATTTAATTTTTCGTACGAAAAATAGACGACGTAAATAGTCCATTTAGTTTTTTGCGTACGAAATGGACAATTTATGGGTCATTAATTTTTTTCATAAAAAAATTTAAAAAATGGACGATGTATAGCCCATTAAGTTTTGTATATAAAGCCCATTTAATTTTTTGCATGAAAAATAGACGATGTATAGTCTTTTTAATTTTTTGCATACGAAAGGGACGATTTATAGGCCATTAAATTTTTTCATAGAAAATTGAAAAATGGACGAAGTATCGCCCATTAAAATTTTTTCAAAAAAAATTTTTTTTATGAGAAATGGATGACGTGTAATCCATTTAATATTTTGTATGAAAAATTGGCGCTGTATATAGTCCATTTAGTTTTTTGCGTATGAAATGGACAATTTATGGTCGATTAAATTTTTTCATAAAATAAATTTAAAAAATGGACGATGTATAGCTTATTAAATTTTGTATGTAAAGCCCATTTAATTTTTTCCATGAAAAATAGACGATGCAGTCTTTTTAATTTTTTGCATACGAAAGGGACGATTTATAGGCCATTAAATTTTTCCATAGAAAATTGAAAAATGGACAATGTATAATAGCCCATTAAAATTTTTTCATAAAATTTTTTTTTCATGAGAAATGGATAATGTATAATCCATTTAATTTTTCGTACGAAAAATAGACGACGTATATAGTCCATTTAGTTTTTTGCGTACGTAATGGACAATTTATGGTTCATTAATTTTTTTCATAAAAAAATTTAAAAAATTGGACGATGTATAGCCCATTAAGTTTTGTATATAAAGCCCATTTAATTTTTTGCATGAAAAATAGACGATGCAGTCTTTTTAATTTTTTGCATACGAAAGGGACGATTTATAGGCCATTAAATTTTTCCATAGAAAATAGAAAAATTGACGATGTATAGCCCATTAAAATTTTTTCAAAAAAAATTTTTTTTATGAGAAATGGATGACGTGTAATCCATTTAATATTTTGTACGAAAAATAGACGACGTATATAGTCCATTTAGTTTTTTGCGTAGGTAATGGACAATTTATGGTTCATTAATTTTTTTCATAAAAAAATTTAAAAAATTGGACGATGTATAGCCCATTAAGTTTTGTATATAAAGCCCATTTAATTTTTTGCATGAAAAATAGACGATGCAGTCTTTTTAATTTTTTGCATACGAAAGGGACGATTTATAGGCCATTAAATTTTTCCATAGAAAATTGAAAAATGGACAATGTATAGCCCATTAAAATTTTTTCAAAAAAATTTTTTTTCATGAGAAATGGATGATGTATAATCCATTTAATATTTTGTACGAAAAATAGGCGATGTATATAGTCCATTTAATGTTTTGTGTACGAAATGGACAAATTATGGTCTATTAAAATTTTTCATAAAAAAATTAAAAAATGGACGATGTATAGCCCATTAAATTTTTTATGTATACTTCATTTAATTTTTGGTGTGAAAAATAGATGATGTATAGTCTTTTTAATTTTTTGCATACGAAACGGACGATTTATTAGCCATTAAATTTTTCCATAGAAAATAGAAAAATGGACGATGTATAGCCCATTAAAATTTTTTCAAAAAAAATTTTTTCATGAGAAATGGATGACGTATAATCCATTTAATATTTTGTATGAAAAATAGGCGATGTATATAGTCCATTTAGTTTTTTGCGTATGAAATGGACAATTTATGGTCGATTAAATTTTTTCATAAAAAAATTAAAAAATGGACGATGTATAGCCCATTAAATTTTGTATGTAAAGCCCATTTAATTTTTTCCATGAAAAATAGACGATGCAGTCTTTTTAATTTTTTGCATACGAAAGGGACGATTTATAGGCCATTAAATTTTTCCATAGAACTTTTTTCATTAAACTTTTTCATAAAAAAGTTTAAAAAATGGACGATGTATAGCCCATTAAATTTTGTATGTAAAGCCCATTTAATTTTTTGCATGAAAAATAGACGATGTATAGTCTCTTTAATTTTATGGATACGATAGGGACGATTTATAGGCCATTAAATTTTTTCATAGAAAATTGAAAAATGGACGAAGTATAGCCCATTAAAATTTTTTCAAAAAAATTTTTTTTCGTGAGAAATGGATGATGTATAATCCATTTAATATTTTGTACGAAAAATAGGCGATGTATATAGTCCATTTTTTGTGTACGAAATGGACAAATTATGGTCTATTAAATTTTTTCATAAAAAAATTAAAAAATGGACGATGTATAGCCCATTAAATTTTTTATGTATAGTTCATTTAATTTTTGGCGTGAAAAATAGACGATATATAGCCTTTTTAATTTTTTGCATACGAAAGGGACGATTTATAGACCATTAAATTTTTTCATAGAAAGTTGAAAAATGGACGGTGTATAGCCCATTAAAATTTAAAAAAAAAATTTTTTTTCATGAGAAATGGATGATGTATAATCCATAAAATTTTTTGTACGAAAAATAAGCGATGTATATAGTCCATTTAATTTTTTGCGTACGAAATGGACAGTTTATGGTCCACTAAATTTTTTCACAAAAAATTTAAAAAAAGGGACCATGAATAGCCCATAAAATTTTGTGTGTATAGCCCATTTAATTTTTTACATGAAAAATAGACGATGTATAGTCTTTTTAATTTTTTGCATACGAAAGGGACGATTTATAGGCCATTAAAGTTTTCCATAGAAAATTGAAAAATGGACAATGTATAATAGCCCATTAAAATTTTTTCATAAAATTTTTTTTCATGAGAAATGGATAATGTATAATCCATTTAATTTTTCGTACGAAAAATAGACGACGCAAATAGTCCATTTAGTTTTTGCGTACGAAATGGACAATTTATGGGTCATTAATTTTTTTCATAAAAAAATTCAAAAAATGGACGATGTATAGCCCATTAAGTTTTGTATATAAAGCCCATTTAATTTTTTGCATGAAAAATAGACGATGTATAGTCTTTTTAATTTTTTGCATACGAAAGGGACGATTTATAGGCCATTAAATTTTTTTATAGAAAATTGAAAAATGCACGAAGTATAGCCCATTAAAATTTTTTCAAAAAAAATTTTTTTCATGAGAAATGGATGACGTGTAATCCATTTAATATTTTGTACGAAAAATAGGCGATGTATATAGTCCATTTAATTTTTTGTGTACGAAATGGACAAATTATGGTCTATTAAAATTTTTCATAAAAAAATTAAAAAATGGACGATGTATAGCCCATTAAATTTTTAATGTATTGTTCATTTAATTTTTGCTGTGAAAAATAGACGATATATAGCCTTTTTAATTTTTTGCATACGAAAGGGACGATTTATAGGCCATTAAATTTTTTCATAGAAAGTTGAAAAATGGACGATGTATAGCCCATTAAAATTTTTTCAAAAAATTTTTTTTTCATGAGAAATGGATGATGTATAATCCATTTAATATTTTGTGCGAAAAATAGGCGATGTATATAGTCCATTTAATGTTTTGTGTACGAAATGGACAAATTATGGTCTATTAAAATTTTTCATAAAAAAATTAAAAAATGGACGATGTATAGCCCATTAAATTTTTTATGTATACTTCATTTAATTTTTGGTGTGAAAAATAGATGATGTATAGTCTTTTTAATTTTTTGCATACGAAACGGACGATTTATTAGCCATTAAATTTTTCCATAGAAAATAGAAAAATGGACGATGTATAGCCCATTAAAATTTTTTCAAAAAAAAATTTTTTCATGAGAAATGGATGACGTATAATCCATTTAATATTTTGTATGAAAAATAGGCGATGTATATAGTCCATTTCGTTTTTTGCGTATGAAATGGACAATTTATGGTCGATTAAATTTTTTCATAAAATAAATTTAAAAAATGGACGATGTATAGCCCATTAAATTTTGTATGTAAAGCCCATTTAATTTTTTCCATGAAAAATAGACGATGCAGTCTTTTTAATTTTTTGCATACGAAAGGGACGATTTATAGGCCATTAAATTTTTCCATAGAACTTTTTTCATTAAACTTTTTCATAAAAAAGTTTAAAAAATGGACGATGTATAGCCCATTAAATTTTGTATGTAAAGCCCATTTAATTTTTTGCATGAAAAATAGACGATGTATAGTCTCTTTAATTTTTTGGATACGATAGGGACGATTTATAGGCCATTAAATTTTTTCATAGAAAATTGAAAAATGGACGAAGTATAGCCCATTAAAATTTTTTCAAAAAAATTTTTTTTCATGAGAAATGGATGATGTATAATCCATTTAATATTTTGTACGAAAAATAGGCGATGTATATAGTCCATTTTTTGTGTACGAAATGGACAAATTATGGTCTATTAAATTTTTTCATAAAAAAATTAAAAAATGGACGATGTATAGCCCATTAAATTTTTTATGTATAGTTCATTTAATTTTTGGCGTGAAAAATAGACGATATATAGCCTTTTTAATTTTTTGCATACGAAAGGGACGATTTATAGGCCATTAAATTTTTTCAAAGAAAGTTGCAAAATGGACGGTGTATATATAGCCCATTAAAATTTAAAAAAAAAAAATTTTCCGTGAGAAATGGATGATGTATAATCCATAAAATTTTTTGTACGAAAAATAAGCGATGTATATAGTCCATTTAATTTTTTGCGTACGAAATGGACAGTTTATGGTCCACTAAATTTTTTCACAAAAAATTTAAAAAAAGGGACGATGAATAGCCCATCAAATTTTGTATGTATAGCCCATTTAATTTTTTACATGAAAAATAGACGATGTATAGTCTTTTAAATTTTTTGCATACGAAAGGGACGATTTATAGGCCATTAAATTTTTCCATAGAAAATTGAAAAATGGACAATGTATAATAGCCCATTAAAATTTTTTCATAAAATTTTTTTTTCATGAGAAATGGATAATGTATAATCCATTTAATTTTTCGTACGAAAAATAGACGACGTATATAGTCCATTTAGTTTTTTGCGTACGTAATGGACAATTTATGGTTCATTAATTTTTTTCATAAAAAAATTTAAAAAATTGGACGATGTATAGCCCATTAAGTTTTGTATATAAAGCCCATTTAATTTTTTGCATGAAAAATAGACGATGCAGTCTTTTTAATTTTTTGCATACGAAAGGGACGATTTATAGGCCATTAAATTTTTCCATAGAAAATAGAAAAATTGACGATGTATAGCCCATTAAAATTTTTTAAAAAAAAAATTTTTTTATGAGAAATGGATGACGTGTAATCCATTTAATATTTTGTATGAAAAATTGGCGATGTATATAGTCCATTTAGTTTTTTGCGTATGAAATGGACAATTTATGGTCGATTAAATTTTTTCATAAAATAAATTTAAAAAATGGACGATGTATAGCTTATTAAATTTTGTATGTAAAGCCCATTTAATTTTTTCCATGAAAAATAGACGATGCAGTCTTTTTAATTTTTTGCATACGAAAGGGACGATTTATAGGCCATTAAATTTTTCCATAGAAAATTTAAAAATGGACAATGTATAATAGCCCATTAAAATTTTTTCATAAAATTTTTTTTTCATGAGAAATGGATAATGTATAATCCATTTAATTTTTCGTACGAAAAATAGACGACGTATATAGTCCATTTAGTTTTTTGCGTACGAAATGGACAATTTATGGCTCATTAATTTTTTTCATAAAAAAATTTAAAAAATTGGACGATGTATAGCCCATTAAGTTTTGTATATAAAGGCCATTTAATTTTTTGCATGAAAAATAGACGATGCAGTCTTTTTAATTTTTTGCATACGAAAGGGACGATTTAGAAGCCATTGAATTTTTACATAGAAAATTGAAAAAATTAAAATTTTTTCAAAAAAAAATTTTTTTCATGAGAAATGGATGATGTATAATCCATTTAATATTTTGTACGAAAAATAGGCGATGTATATAGTCCATTTAATTTTTTGTGTACGAAATGGACAAATTATGGTCTATTAAAATTTTTCATAAAAAAATTAAAAAATGGACGATGTATAGCCCATTAAATTTTTTATGTATAGTTCATTTAATTTTTGGTGTGAAAAATAGATGATGTATAGCCTTTTTAATTTTTTGCATACGAAACGGACGATTTATTAGCCATTAAATTTTTCCATAGAAAATAGAAAAATTGACGATGTATATATAGCCCATTAAAATTTTTTCAAAAAAAATTTTTTTTATGAGAAATGGATGACGTGTAATCCATTTAATATTTTGTATGAAAAATTGGCGATGTATATAGTCCATTTAGTTTTGGACAATTGGAAATGGACAATTTATGGTCGATTAAATTTTTTCATAAAATAAATTTAAAAAATGGACGATGTATAGCTTATTAAATTTTGTATGTAAAGCCCATTTAATTTTTTCCATGAAAAATAGACGATGCAGTCTTTTTAATTTTTTGCATACGAAAGGGACAATTTATAGGCCATTAAATTTTTCCATAGAAAATTGAAAAATGGACAATGTATAATAGCCCATTAAAATTTTTTCATAAAATTTTTTTTTCATGAGAAATGGATAATATATAATCCATTTAATTTTTCGTACGAAAAATAGACGACGTATATAGTCCATTTAGTTTTTTGCTTAGGTAATGGACAATTTATGGTTCATTAATTTTTTTCATAAAAAAATTTAAAAAATTGGACGATGTATAGCCCATTAAGTTTTGTATATAAAGCCCATTTAAATTTTTGCATGAAAAATAGACGATGTATAGTCTTTTTAATTTTTTGCATACGAAAGGGACGATTTATAGGCCATTAAATTTTTTCATAGAAAGTTGAAAAATGGACGATGTATAGTTCATTAAAATTTTTTCAAAAAATTTTTTTTTCATGAGAAATGGATGATGTATAATCCATTTAATATTTTGTGCGAAAAATAGGCGATGTATATAGTCCATTTAATGTTTTGTGTACGAAATGGACAAATTATGGTCTATTAAAATTTTTCATAAAAAAATTAAAAAATGGACGATGTATAGCCCATTAAATTTTTTATGTATACTTCATTTAATTTTTGGTGTGAAAAATAGATGATGTATAGTCTTTTTAATTTTTTGCATACGAAACGGACGATTTATTAGCCATTAAATTTTTCCATAGAAAATAGAAAAATGGACGATGTATAGCCCATTAAAATTTTTTCAAAAAAAAATTTTTTCATGAGAAATGGATGACGTATAATCCATTTAATATTTTGTATGAAAAATAGGCGATGTATATAGTCCATTTAGTTTTTTGCGTATGAAATGGACAATTTATGGTCGATTAAATTTTTTCATAAAATAAATTTAAAAAATGGACGATGTATAGCCCATTAAATTTTGTATGTAAAGCCCATTTAATTTTTTCCATGAAAAATAGACGATGCAGTCTTTTTAATTTTTTGCATACGAAAGGGACGATTTATAGGCCATTAAATTTTTCCATAGAACTTTTTTCATTAAACTTTTTCATAAAAAAGTTTAAAAAATGGACGATGTATAGCCCATTAAATTTTGTATGTAAAGCCCATTTAATTTTTTGCATGAAAAATAGACGATGTATAGTCTCTTTAATTTTTTGGATACGATAGGGACGATTTATAGGCCATTAAATTTTTTCATAGAAAATTGAAAAATGGACGAAGTATAGCCCATTAAAATTTTTTCAAAAAAATTTTTTTTCATGAGAAATGGATGATGTATAATCCATTTAATATTTTGTACGAAAAATAGGCGATGTATACAGTCCATTTTTTGTGTACGAAATGGACAAATTATGGTCTATTAAATTTTTTCATAAAAAAATTAAAAAATGGACGATGTATAGCCCATTAAATTTTTTATGTATAGTTCATTTAATTTTTGGCGTGAAAAATAGACGATATATAGCCTTTTTAATTTTTTGCATACGAAAGGGACGATTTATAGGCCATTAAATTTTTTCAAAGAAAGTTGCAAAATGGACGGTGTATATATAGCCCATTAAAATTTAAAAAAAAAAAATTTTCCGTGAGAAATGGATGATGTATAATCCATAAAATTTTTTGTACGAAAAATAAGCGATGTATATAGTCCATTTAATTTTTTGCGTACGAAATGGACAGTTTATGGTCCACTAAATTTTTTCACAAAAAATTTAAAAAAAGGGACGATGAATAGCCCATCAAATTTTGTATGTATAGCCCATTTAATTTTTTACATGAAAAATAGACGATGTATAGTCTTTTAAATTTTTTGCATACGAAAGGGACGATTTATAGGCCATTAAATTTTTCCATAGAAAATTGAAAAATGGACAATGTATAATAGCCCATTAAAATTTTTTCATAAAATTTTTTTTTCATGAGAAATGGATAATGTATAATCCATTTAATTTTTCGTACGAAAAATAGACGACGTATATAGTCCATTTAGTTTTTTGCGTACGTAATGGACAATTTATGGTTCATTAATTTTTTTCATAAAAAAATTTAAAAAATTGGACGATGTATAGCCCATTAAGTTTTGTATATAAAGCCCATTTAATTTTTTGCATGAAAAATAGACGATGCAGTCTTTTTAATTTTTTGCATACGAAAGGGACGATTTATAGGCCATTAAATTTTTCCATAGAAAATAGAAAAATTGACGATGTATAGCCCATTAAAATTTTTTAAAAAAAAAATTTTTTTATGAGAAATGGATGACGTGTAATCCATTTAATATTTTGTATGAAAAATTGGCGATGTATATAGTCCATTTAGTTTTTTGCGTATGAAATGGACAATTTATGGTCGATTAAATTTTTTCATAAAATAAATTTAAAAAATGGACGATGTATAGCTTATTAAATTTTGTATGTAAAGCCCATTTAATTTTTTCCATGAAAAATAGACGATGCAGTCTTTTTAATTTTTTGCATACGAAAGGGACGATTTATAGGCCATTAAATTTTTCCATAGAAAATTTAAAAATGGACAATGTATAATAGCCAATTAAAATTTTTTCATAAAATTTTTTTTTCATGAGAAATGGATAATGTATAATCCATTTAATTTTTCGTACGAAAAATAGACGACGTATATAGTCCATTTAGTTTTTTGCGTACGAAATGGACAATTTATGGCTCATTAATTTTTTTCATAAAAAAATTTAAAAAATTGGACGATGTATAGCCCATTAAGTTTTGTATATAAAGGCCATTTAATTTTTTGCATGAAAAATAGACGATGCAGTCTTTTTAATTTTTTGCATACGAAAGGGACGATTTAGAGGCCATTGAATTTTTACATAGAAAATTGAAAAAATTAAAATTTTTTAAAAAAAAAATTTTTTTCATGAGAAATGGATGATGTATAATCCATTTAATATTTTGTACGAAAAATAGGCGATGTATATAGTCCATTTAATTTTTTGTGTACGAAATGGACAAATTATGGTCTATTAAAATTTTTCATAAAAAAATTAAAAAATGGACGATGTATAGCCCATTAAATTTTTTATGTATAGTTCATTTAATTTTTGGTGTGAAAAATAGATGATGTATAGCCTTTTTAATTTTTTGCATACGAAACGGACGATTTATTAGCCATTAAATTTTTCCATAGAAAATAGAAAAATTGACGATGTATATATAGCCCATTAAAATTTTTTCAAAAAAAATTTTTTTTATGAGAAATGGATGACGTGTAATCCATTTAATATTTTGTATGAAAAATTGGCGATGTATATAGTCCATTTAGTTTTGGACAATTGGAAATGGACAATTTATGGTCGATTAAATTTTTTCATAAAATAAATTTAAAAAATGGACGATGTATAGCTTATTAAATTTTGTATGTAAAGCCCATTTAATTTTTTCCATGAAAAATAGACGATGCAGTCTTTTTAATTTTTTGCATACGAAAGGGACGATTTATAGGCCATTAAATTTTTCCATAGAAAATTGAAAAATGGACAATGTATAATAGCCCATTAAAATTTTTTCATAAAATTTTTTTTTCATGAGAAATGGATAATATATAATCCATTTAATTTTTCGTACGAAAAATAGACGACGTATATAGTCCATTTAGTTTTTTGCGTAGGTAATGGACAATTTATGGTTCATTAATTTTTTTCATAAAAAAATTTAAAAAATGGACGATGTATAGCCCATTAAATTTTAGATTTAAAGCCCATTTAATTTTTTGCATGAAAAATAGACGATGCAGTCTTTTCAATTTGTTGCATACGAAAGGGCCGATTTATAGCTTATTAAATTTTTCCATAGAACTTTTTCCATTAAACTTTTTCATAAAAAAATTTAAAAAATGGACGATTTATAGCCCATTAAATTTTGTATGTAAAGCCCATTTAATTTTTTGCATGAAAAATAGACGATGTATAGTCTTTTTAATTTTTTGCATACGAAACGGACGATTTATTAGCCATTAAATTTTTCCATAGAAAATAGAAAAATTGACGATGTATATATAGCCCATTAAAATTTTTTCAAAAAAAATTTTTTTTATGAGAAATGGATGACGTGTAATCCATTTAATATTTTGTATGAAAAATTGGCGATGTATATAGTCCATTTAGTTTTGGACAATTGGAAATGGACAATTTATGGTCGATTAAATTTTTTCATAAAATAAATTTAAAAAATGGACGATGTATAGCTTATTAAATTTTGTATGTAAAGCCCATTTAATTTTTTCCATGAAAAATAGACGATGCAGTCTTTTTAATTTTTTGCATACGAAAGGGACGATTTATAGGCCATTAAATTTTTCCATAGAAAATTGAAAAATGGACAATGTATAATAGCCCATTAAAATTTTTTCATAAAATTTTTTTTTCATGAGAAATGGATAATATATAATCCATTTAATTTTTCGTACGAAAAATAGACGACGTATATAGTCCATTTAGTTTTTTGCGTAGGTAATGGACAATTTATGGTTCATTAATTTTTTTCATAAAAAAATTTAAAAAATTGGACGATGTATAGCCCATTAAGTTTTGTATATAAAGCCCATTTAAATTTTTGCATGAAAAATAGACGATGTATAGTCTTTTTAATTTTTTGCATACGAAAGGGACGATTTATAGGCCATTAAATTTTTTCATAGAAAGTTGAAAAATGGACGATGTATAGTTCATTAAAATTTTTTCAAAAAATTTTTTTTTCATGAGAAATGGATGATGTATAATCCATTTAATATTTTGTGCGAAAAATAGGCGATGTATATAGTCCATTTAATGTTTTGTGTACGAAATGGACAAATTATGGTCTATTAAAATTTTTCATAAAAAAATTAAAAAATGGACGATGTATAGCCCATTAAATTTTTTATGTATACTTCATTTAATTTTTGGTGTGAAAAATAGATGATGTATAGTCTTTTTAATTTTTTGCATACGAAACGGACGATTTATTAGCCATTAAATTTTTCCATAGAAAATAGAAAAATGGACGATGTATAGCCCATTAAAATTTTTTCAAAAAAAAATTTTTTCATGAGAAATGGATGACGTATAATCCATTTAATATTTTGTATGAAAAATAGGCGATGTATATAGTCCATTTAGTTTTTTGCGTATGAAATGGACAATTTATGGTCGATTAAATTTTTTCATAAAATAAATTTAAAAAATGGACGATGTATAGCCCATTAAATTTTGTATGTAAAGCCCATTTAATTTTTTCCATGAAAAATAGACGATGCAGTCTTTTTAATTTTTTGCATACGAAAGGGACGATTTATAGGCCATTAAATTTTTCCATAGAACTTTTTTCATTAAACTTTTTCATAAAAAAGTTTAAAAAATGGACGATGTATAGCCCATTAAATTTTGTATGTAAAGCCCATTTAATTTTTTGCATGAAAAATAGACGATGTATAGTCTCTTTAATTTTTTGGATACGATAGGGACGATTTATAGGCCATTAAATTTTTTCATAGAAAATTGAAAAATGGACGAAGTATAGCCCATTAAAATTTTTTCAAAAAAATTTTTTTTCATGAGAAATGGATGATGTATAATCCATTTAATATTTTGTACGAAAAATAGGCGATGTATACAGTCCATTTTTTGTGTACGAAATGGACAAATTATGGTCTATTAAATTTTTTCATAAAAAAATTAAAAAATGGACGATGTATAGCCCATTAAATTTTTTATGTATAGTTCATTTAATTTTTGGCGTGAAAAATAGACGATATATAGCCTTTTTAATTTTTTGCATACGAAAGGGACGATTTATAGGCCATTAAATTTTTTCAAAGAAAGTTGCAAAATGGACGGTGTATATATAGCCCATTAAAATTTAAAAAAAAAAAATTTTCCGTGAGAAATGGATGATGTATAATCCATAAAATTTTTTGTACGAAAAATAAGCGATGTATATAGTCCATTTAATTTTTTGCGTACGAAATGGACAGTTTATGGTCCACTAAATTTTTTCACAAAAAATTTAAAAAAAGGGACGATGAATAGCCCATCAAATTTTGTATGTATAGCCCATTTAATTTTTTACATGAAAAATAGACGATGTATAGTCTTTTAAATTTTTTGCATACGAAAGGGACGATTTATAGGCCATTAAATTTTTCCATAGAAAATTGAAAAATGGACAATGTATAATAGCCCATTAAAATTTTTTCATAAAATTTTTTTTTCATGAGAAATGGATAATGTATAATCCATTTAATTTTTCGTACGAAAAATAGACGACGTATATAGTCCATTTAGTTTTTTGCGTACGTAATGGACAATTTATGGTTCATTAATTTTTTTCATAAAAAAATTTAAAAAATTGGACGATGTATAGCCCATTAAGTTTTGTATATAAAGCCCATTTAATTTTTTGCATGAAAAATAGACGATGCAGTCTTTTTAATTTTTTGCATACGAAAGGGACGATTTATAGGCCATTAAATTTTTCCATAGAAAATAGAAAAATTGACGATGTATAGCCCATTAAAATTTTTTAAAAAAAAAATTTTTTTATGAGAAATGGATGACGTGTAATCCATTTAATATTTTGTATGAAAAATTGGCGATGTATATAGTCCATTTAGTTTTTTGCGTATGAAATGGACAATTTATGGTCGATTAAATTTTTTCATAAAATAAATTTAAAAAATGGACGATGTATAGCTTATTAAATTTTGTATGTAAAGCCCATTTAATTTTTTCCATGAAAAATAGACGATGCAGTCTTTTTAATTTTTTGCATACGAAAGGGACGATTTATAGGCCATTAAATTTTTCCATAGAAAATTTAAAAATGGACAATGTATAATAGCCAATTAAAATTTTTTCATAAAATTTTTTTTTCATGAGAAATGGATAATGTATAATCCATTTAATTTTTCGTACGAAAAATAGACGACGTATATAGTCCATTTAGTTTTTTGCGTACGAAATGGACAATTTATGGCTCATTAATTTTTTTCATAAAAAAATTTAAAAAATTGGACGATGTATAGCCCATTAAGTTTTGTATATAAAGGCCATTTAATTTTTTGCATGAAAAATAGACGATGCAGTCTTTTTAATTTTTTGCATACGAAAGGGACGATTTAGAGGCCATTGAATTTTTACATAGAAAATTGAAAAAATTAAAATTTTTTCAAAAAAAAATTTTTTTCATGAGAAATGGATGATGTATAATCCATTTAATATTTTGTACGAAAAATAGGCGATGTATATAGTCCATTTAATTTTTTGTGTACGAAATGGACAAATTATGGTCTATTAAAATTTTTCATAAAAAAATTAAAAAATGGACGATGTATAGCCCATTAAATTTTTTATGTATAGTTCATTTAATTTTTGGTGTGAAAAATAGATGATGTATAGCCTTTTTAATTTTTTGCATACGAAACGGACGATTTATTAGCCATTAAATTTTTCCATAGAAAATAGAAAAATTGACGATGTATATATAGCCCATTAAAATTTTTTCAAAAAAAATTTTTTTTATGAGAAATGGATGACGTGTAATCCATTTAATATTTTGTATGAAAAATTGGCGATGTATATAGTCCATTTAGTTTTGGACAATTGGAAATGGACAATTTATGGTCGATTAAATTTTTTCATAAAATAAATTTAAAAAATGGACGATGTATAGCTTATTAAATTTTGTATGTAAAGCCCATTTAATTTTTTCCATGAAAAATAGACGATGCAGTCTTTTTAATTTTTTGCATACGAAAGGGACGATTTATAGGCCATTAAATTTTTCCATAGAAAATTGAAAAATGGACAATGTATAGCCCATTAAAATTTTTTCATAAAATTTTTTTTTCATGAGAAATGGATAATATATAATCCATTTAATTTTTCGTACGAAAAATAGACGACGTATATAGTCCATTTAGTTTTTTGCGTAGGTAATGGACAATTTATGGTTCATTAATTTTTTTCATAAAAAAATTTAAAAAATTGGACGATGTATAGCCCATTAAGTTTTGTATATAAAGCCCATTTAAATTTTTGCATGAAAAATAGACGATGTATAGTCTTTTTAATTTTTTGCATACGAAAGGGACGATTTATAGGCCATTAAATTTTTTTATAGAAAATTGAAAAATGGACGAAGTATAGCCCATTAAAATTTTTTCAAAAAAAATTTTTTTCATGAGAAATGGATGACGTGTAATCCATTTAATATTTTGTACGAAAAATAGGCGATGTATATAGTCCATTTAATTTTTTGTGTACGAAATGGACAAATTATGGTCTATTAAAATTTTTCATAAAAAAATTAAAAAATGGACGATGTATAGCCCATTAAATTTTTAATGTATTGTTCATTTAATTTTTGCTGTGAAAAATAGACGATATATAGCCTTTTTAATTTTTTGCATACGAAAGGGACGATTTATAGGCCATTAAATTTTTTCATAGAAAGTTGAAAAATGGACGATGTATATATAGCCCATTAAAATTTTTTAAAAAAAATTTTTTTTCATGAGAAATGGATGATGTATAATCCATTTAATATTTTGTACGAAAAATAGGCGATGTATATAGTCCATTTAATGTTTTGTGTACGAAATGGACAAATTATGGTCTATTAAAATTTTTCATAAAAAAATTAAAAAATGGACGATGTATAGCCCATTAAATTTTTTATGTATACTTCATTTAATTTTTGGTGTGAAAAATAGATGATGTATAGTCTTTTTAATTTTTTGCATACGAAACGGACGATTTATTAGCCATTAAATTTTTCCATAGAAAATAGAAAAATGGACGATGTATAGCCCATTAAAATTTTTTCAAAAAAAAATTTTTTCATGAGAAATGGATGACGTATAATCCATTTAATATTTTGTATGAAAAATAGGCGATGTATATAGTCCATTTAGTTTTTTGCGTATGAAATGGACAATTTATGGTCGATTAAATTTTTTCATAAAATAAATTTAAAAAATGGACGATGTATAGCCCATTAAATTTTGTATGTAAAGCCCATTTAATTTTTTCCATGAAAAATAGACGATGCAGTCTTTTTAATTTTTTGCATACGAAAGGGACGATTTATAGGCCATTAAATTTTTCCATAGAACTTTTTTCATTAAACTTTTTCATAAAAAAGTTTAAAAAATGGACGATGTATATATAGCCCATTAAATTTTGTATGTAAAGCCCATTTAATTTTTTGCATGAAAAATAGACGATGTATAGTCTCTTTAATTTTTTGGATACGATAGGGACGATTTATAGGCCATTAAATTTTTTCATAGAAAATTGAAAAATGGACGAAGTATATATAGCCCATTAAAATTTTTTCAAAAAAATTTTTTTTCATGAGAAATGGATGATGTATAATCCATTTAATATTTTGTACGAAAAATAGGCGATGTATATAGTCCATTTTTTGTGTACGAAATGGACAAATTATGGTCTATTAAATTTTTTCATAAAAAAATTAAAAAATGGACGATGTATAGCCCATTAAATTTTTTATGTATAGTTCATTTAATTTTTGGCGTGAAAAATAGACGATGTATAGTCTTTTAAATTTTTTGCATACGAAAGGGACGATTTATAGGCCATTAAATTTTTCCATAGAAAATTGAAAAATGGACGATGTATTAAAATTTTTTCATAAAATTTTTTTTTTTTCATGAGAAATGGATGATGTATAATCTATTTAATTTTTCGTACGAAAAATAGACGACGTATATAGTCCACTCAGTTTTCTGCGTACGAAATGGACAATTTATGGTCCATTAAATTTTTTCATAAAAAAATTTAAAAAATGGACGATGTATATATAGCCCATTAAATTTTGTATGTATAGCCTAATTATTTTTTTCCATGAAAAATAGACGATGCAGTCTTTTTAATTTTATGCATACGAAAGGGTCGATTTATAGGCCATTAAAGTTTTCCATAGAAAATTGAAAAATGGACGATGTATAGCCCATTAAAATTTTTTCAAAAAAATTTTTTTTCATGAGAAATGGATGATGTATAATCCATTTAATATTTTGTACGAAAAATAGGCGATGTATATAGTCCATTTATTTTTTTGTGTACGAAATGGACAATTTATGGTCTATTAAAATTTTTCATAAAAAAATTAAAAAATGGACGATGTATATATAGCCCATTAAATTTTGTATGTATAGCCTATTTATTTTTTTCCATGAAAAATAGACGATGCAGTCTTTTTAATTTTTTGCATACGAAAGCGACGATTTATAGGCCATTAAATTTTTCCATAGAAAATTGAAAAATGGACAATGTATAGCCCATTACAATTTTTTCATAAAATTTTTTTCATGAGAAATGGATGATGTATAATCCATTTAATATTTTGTACGAAAAATTTTTTGCGTACGAAATGGACAATTTATGGTCTATTAAAATTTTTCATAAAAAAATTAAAAAATGGATGATGTATAATCCATTTAATTTTTCGTATGAAAAATAGACGACGTATAGAGTCCATTTAGTTTTTTGCCTACGAAATGGACAATTTATGGTCCATTAAATTTTTTCATAAAAAAATTTAAAAAATGGACGATGTATAGCCCATTAAATTTTGTATGTAAAGCCCATTTAATTTTTTGATGAAAAATAGACGATGCAGTCTTTTTAATTTTTTGCATACGAAAGGGACGATTTATAGGCCATTAAATTTTTCCATAGAAAATTGAAAAATTGACGATGACGAGCCCATTAAAATTTTTTCATAAATTTTTTTTTTCATGAGAAATGGATAATGTATAATCCATTTAATTTTTCATACGAAAAATAGACGACGTATATAGTCCATTTAGTTTTTTGCGTACGAAATGGACAATTTATGGTTCATTAATTTTTTTCATAAAAAAATTAAAAAAATTGGACGATGTATAGCCCATTAAGTTTTGTATATAAAGGCCATTTAATTTTTTGCATGAAAAATAGACGATGCAGTCTTTTTAATTTTTTGCATACGAAAGGGACGATTTAGAGGTCATTGAATTTTTACATAGAAAATTTAAAAAATTAAAATTTTTTCAAAAAAATTTTTTTTCATGAGAAATGGATGATGTATAATCCATTTAATATTTTGTACGAAAAATAGGCGATGTATATAGTCCATTTAATTTTTTGTGTACGAAATGGACAAATTATGGTCTATTAAAATTTTTCATAAAAAAATTAAAAAATGGACGATGTATAGCCCATTAAATTTTTTATGTATAGTTCATTTAATTTTTGCTGTGAAAAATAGACGATATATAGACTTTTTAATTTTTTGCATACGAAAGGGACGATTTATAGGCCATTAAATTTTTTCATAGAAAGTTGAAAATTGGACGATGTATAATAGCCCATTAAAATTTTTTCAAAAAAATTTTTTTTCATGAGAAATGGATGATGTATAATCCATTTAATATTTTGCACGAAGAATAGTCGATGTATATAGTCCATTTAGTTTTTTGCGTACGAAATGGACAATTTATGGTCCATTAAATTTTTTCATAAAAAAATTTAAAAAATGGACGATTTATAGCCCATTAAATTTTGTATGTAAAGCCCATTTAATTTTTTGCATGAAAAATAGACGATGTATAGTCTTTTTAATTTTTTGCATACGAAACGGACGATTTATTACCCATTAAATTTTTTCATAGAAAATTGAAAAATGGACGATGTATAGCCCATTAAAATTTTTTCAAAAAAAATTTTTTTCATGAGAAATGGATGACGTGTAATCCATTTAATATTTTGTACGAAAAATAGGCGATGTATATAGTCCATTTAATGTTTTGTGTACGAAATGGACAAATTATGGTCTATTAAAATTTTTCATAAAAAAATTAAAAAATGGACGATGTATAGCCCATTAAATTTTTTATGTATAGTTCATTTAATTTTTGGTGTGAAAAATAGATAATGTATAGTCTTTTTAATTTTTTGCATACGAAACGGACGATATAGCCCATTAAAATTTTTTCAAAAAAAATTTTTTTCATGAGAAATGGATGACGTGTAATCCATTTAATATTTTGTATGAAAAATTGGCGATGTATATAGTCCATTTAGTTTTTTGCGTATGAAATGGACAATTTATGGTCGATTAAATTTTTTCATAAAATAAATTTAAAAAATGGACGATGTATAGCCCATTAAATTTTGTATGTAAAGCCCATTTAATTTTTTTCCATGAAAAATAGACGATGCAGTCTTTTTAATTTTTTGCATACGAAAGGGACGATTTATAGGCCATTAAATTTTTTCATAGAAAGTTGAAAAATGGACGATGTATAGCCCATTAAAATTTTTTCAAAAAATTTTTTTTTCATGAGAAATGGATGATGTATAATCAATCCATTTAATATTTTGTATGAAGAATAGTCGATGTATATAGTCCATTTAATTTTTTGCGTACGAAATAGACAATTTATGGTCTATTAAAATTTTTCATAAAAAAATTAAAAAATGGACGATGTATAGCCCATTAAATTTTTTATGTATAGTTCATTTAATTTTTGGCGTGAAAAATAGAAGATATATAGCCTTTTTAATTTTTTGCATAAGAAAGGGACGATTTATAGGCCATTGAATTTTTACATAGAAAATTGAAAAATGGACGATGTATAGCTCATTAAAATTTTTTCATAAAAACTTTTTTTTTTGAGAAATGGTTGAAGTATAATTTTAATTTAATTTTAATTTTTCGTACGAAAATAGACGACGTATTTATATAGTCTATGTAGTTTTTTGCTCACGAAATGGACAATTTATGGTCCATTAAATTTTTTAATAAAAAAAATTTAAAAAATGGACGATGTCTAGCCCATTAAATTTTAGATTTAAAGCCCATTTAATTTTTTGCATGAAAAATAGACGATGCAGTCTTTTCAATTTGTTGCATACGAAAGGGACGATTTATAGCCCACTAAATTTTTCCATAGAACTTTTTCCATTAAACTTTTTCATAAAAAAAATTTAAAAAATGGACGATTTATAGCCCATTAAATTTTGTATGTAAAGCCCATTTAATTTTTTGCATGAAAAATAGACGATGTATAGTCTTTTTAATTTTTTGCATACGAAACGGACGATTTATTAGCCATTAAATTTTTCCATAGAAAATAGAAAAATTGACGATGTATAGCCCATTAAAATTTTTTCAAAAAAAAATTTTTTTATGAGAAATGGATGACGTGTAATCCATTTAATATTTTGTATGAAAAATAGGCGATGTATATAGTCCATTTAGTTTTTTGCGTATGAAATGGACAATTTATGGTCGATTAAATTTTTTCATAAAATAAATTTAAAAAATGGACGATGTATAGCTTATTAAATTTTGTATGTAAAGCCCATTTAATTTTTTCCATGAAAAATAGACGATGCAGTCTTTTTAATTTTTTGCATACGAAAGGGACGATTTAGAGGCCATTGAATTTTTACATAGAAAGTTGAAAAATGGACGATGTATAGCCCATTAAAATTTTTTCAAAAAAATTTTTTTTCATGAGAAATGGATGATGTATAATCCATTTAATATTTTGTACGAAAAATAGGCGATGTATATAGTCCATTTAATGTTTTGTGTACGAAATGGACAAATTATGGTCTATTAAAATTTTTCATAAAAAAATTAAAAAATGGACGATGTATAGCCCATTAAATTTTTTATGTATACTTCATTTAATTTTTGGTGTGAAAAATAGATGATGTATAGTCTTTTTAATTTTTTGCATACGAAACGGACGATTTATTAGCCATTAAATTTTTCCATAGAATATAGAAAAATGGACGATGTATAGCCCATTAAAATTTTTTAAAAAAAAAATTTTTTCATGAGAAATGGATGACGTATAATCCATTTAATATTTTGTATGAAAAATAGGCGATGTATATAGTCCATTTAGTTTTTTGCGTATGAAATGGACAATTTATGGTCGATTAAATTTTTTCATAAAATAAATTTAAAAAATGGACGATGTATAGCCCATTAAATTTTGTATGTAAAGCCCATTTAATTTTTTCCATGAAAAATAGACGATGCAGTCTTTTTAATTTTTTGCATACGAAAGGGACGATTTATAGGCCATTAAATTTTTCCATAGAACTTTTTTCATTAAACTTTTTCATAAAAAAGTTTAAAAAATGGACGATGTATAGCCCATTAAATTTTGTATGTAAAGCCCATTTAATTTTTTGCATGCAAAATAGACGATGTATAGTCTCTTTAATTTTTTGGATACGATAGGGACGATTTATAGGCCATTAAATTTTTTCATAGAAAATTGAAAAATGGACGAAGTATAGCCCATTAAAATTTTTTCAAAAAAATTTTTTTTCATGAGAAATGGATGATGTATAATCCATTTAATATTTTGTACGAAAAATAGGCGGTGTATATAGTCCATTTTTTGTGTACGAAATGGACAAATTATGGTCTATTAAATTTTTTCATAAAAAAATTAAAAAATGGACGATGTATAGCCCATTAAATTTTTTATGTATAGTTCATTTAATTTTTGGCGTGAAAAATAGACGATATATAGCCTTTTTAATTTTTTGCATACGAAAGGGACGATTTATAGGCCATTAAATTTTTTCAAAGAAAGTTGCAAAATGGACGGTGTATATATAGCCCATTAAAATTTAAAAAAAAAAATTTTCCGTGAGAAATGGATGATGTATAATCCATAAAATTTTTTGTACGAAAAATAAGCGATGTATATAGTCCATTTAATTTTTTGCGTACGAAATGGACAGTTTATGGTCCACTAAATTTTTTCACAAAAAATTTAAAAAAAGGGACGATGAATAGCCCATCAAATTTTGTATGTATAGCCCATTTAATTTTTTACATGAAAAATAGACGATGTATAGTCTTTTAAATTTTTTGCATACGAAAGGGACGATTTATAGGCCATTAAATTTTTCCATAGAAAATTGAAAAATGGACGATGTATTAAAATTTTTTCATAAAATTTTTTTTTTCATGAGAAATGGATGATGTATAATCTATTTAATTTTTCGTACGAAAAATAGACGACGTATATAGTCCACTCAGTTTTCTGCGTACGAAATGGACAATTTATGGTCCATTAAATTTTTTCATAAAAAAATTTAAAAAATGGACGATGTATATATAGCCCATTAAATTTTGTATGTATAGCCTAATTATTTTTTTCCATGAAAAATAGACGATGCAGTCTTTTTAATTTTATTCATACGAAAGGGTCGATTTATAGGCCATTAAAGTTTTCCATAGAAAATTGAAAAATGGACGATGTATAGCCCATTAAAATTTTTTCAAAAAAATTTTTTTTCATGAGAAATGGATGATGTATAATCCATTTAATATTTTGTACGAAAAATAGGCGATGTATATAGTCCATTTATTTTTTTGTGTACGAAATGGACAATTTATGGTCTATTAAAATTTTTCATAAAAAAAATTAAAAAATGGACGATGTATATATAGCCCATTAAATTTTGTATGTATAGCCTATTTATTTTTTTCCATGAAAAATAGACGATGCAGTCTTTTTAATTTTTTGCATACGAAAGCGACGATTTATAGGCCATTAAATTTTTCCATAGAAAATTGAAAAATGGACAATGTATAGCCCATTACAATTTTTTCATAAAATTTTTTTCATGAGAAATGGATGATGTATAATCCATTTAATATTTTGTACGAAAAATTTTTTGCGTACGAAATGGACAATTTATGGTCTATTAAAATTTTTCATAAAAAAATTAAAAAATGGATGATGTATAATCCATTTAATTTTTCGTATGAAAAATAGACGACGTATATAGTCCATTTAGTTTTTTGCCTACGAAATGGACAATTTATGGTCCATTAAATTTTTTCATAAAAAAATTTAAAAAATGGACGATGTATAGCCCATTAAATTTTGTATGTAAAGCCCATTTAATTTTTTGATGAAAAATAGAGGATGCAGTCTTTTTAATTTTTTGCATACGAAAGGGACGATTTATAGGCCATTAAATTTTTCCATAGAAAATTGAAAAATTGACGATGACGAGCCCATTAAAATTTTTTCATAAATTTTTTTTTTCATGAGAAATGGATAATGTATAATCCATTTAATTTTTCATACGAAAAATAGACGACGTATATAGTCCATTTAGTTTTTTGCGTACGAAATGGACAATTTATGGTTCATTAATTTTTTTCATAAAAAAATTAAAAAAATTGGACGATGTATAGCCCATTAAGTTTTGTATATAAAGGCCATTTAATTTTTTGCATGAAAAATAGACGATGCAGTCTTTTTAATTTTTTGCATACGAAAGGGACGATTTAGAGGTCATTGAATTTTTACATAGAAAATTGAAAAAATTAAAATTTTCTCAAAAAAATTTTTTTTCATGAGAAATGGATGATGTATAATCCATTTAATATTTTGTACGAAAAATAGGCGATGTATATAGTCCATTTAATTTTTTGTGTACGAAATGGACAAATTATGGTCTATTAAAATTTTTCATAAAAAAATTAAAAAATGGACGATGTATATATAGCCCATTAAATTTTTTATGTATAGTTCATTTAATTTTTGCTGTGAAAAATAGACGATATATAGCCTTTTTAATTTTTTGCATACGAAAGGGACGATTTATAGGCCATTAAATTTTTTCATAGAAAGTTGAAAATTGGACGATGTATAATAGCCCATTAAAATTTTTTCAAAAAATTTTTTTTTCATGAGAAATGGATGATGTATAATCCATTTAATATTTTGCACGAAGAATAGTCGATGTATATAGTCCATTTAGTTTTTTGCGTACGAAATGGACAATTTATGGTCCATTAAATTTTTTCATAAAAAAATTTAAAAAATGGACGATTTATAGCCCATTAAATTTTGTATGTAAAGCCCATTTAATTTTTTGCATGAAAAATAGACGATGTATAGTCTTTTTAATTTTTTGCATACGAAACGGACGATTTATTACCCATTAAATTTTTTCATAGAAAATTGAAAAATGGACGATGTATAGCCCATTAAAATTTTTTCACAAAAAATTTTTTTCATGAGAAATGGATGACGTGTAATCCATTTAATATTTTGTATGAAAAATAGGCGATGTATATTGTCCATTTAGTTTTTTGCGTATGAAATGGACAATTTATGGTCGATTAAATTTTTTCATAAAATAAATTTAAAAAATGGACGATGTATAGCCCATTAAATTTTGTATGTAAAGCCCATTTAATTTTTTCCATGAAAAATAGACGATGCAGTCTTTTTAATTTTTTGCATACGAAAGGGACGATTTATAGGCCATTAAATTTTTTCATAGAAAGTTGAAAAATGGACGATGTATAGCCCATTAAAATTTTTTCAAAAAAAATTTTTTTCATGAGAAATGGATGACGTGTAATCCATTTAATATTTTGTACGAAAAATAGGCGATGTATATAGTCCATTTAATGTTTTGTGTACGAAATGGACAAATTATGGTCTATTAAAATTTTTCATAAAAAAATTAAAAAATGGACGATGTATAGCCCATTAAATTTTTTATGTATAGTTCATTTAATTTTTGGTGTGAAAAATAGATAATGTATAGTCTTTTTAATTTTTTGCATACGAAACGGACGATATAGCCCATTAAAATTTTTTCAAAAAAAATTTTTTTCATGAGAAATGGATGACGTGTAATCCATTTAATATTTTGTATGAAAAATTGGCGATGTATATAGTCCATTTAGTTTTTTGCGTATGAAATGGACAATTTATGGTCGATTAAATTTTTTCATAAAATAAATTTAAAAAATGGACGATGTATAGCCCATTAAATTTTGTATGTAAAGCCCATTTAATTTTTTTCCATGAAAAATAGACGATGCAGTCTTTTTAATTTTTTGCATACGAAAGGGACGATTTATAGGCCATTAAATTTTTTCATAGAAAGTTGAAAAATGGACGATGTATAGCCCATTAAAATTTTTTCAAAAAATTTTTTTTTCATGAGAAATGGATGATGTATAATCAATCCATTTAATATTTTGTATGAAGAATAGTCGATGTATATAGTCCATTTAATTTTTTGCGTACGAAATAGACAATTTATGGTCTATTAAAATTTTTCATAAAAAAATTAAAAAATGGACGATGTATAGCCCATTAAATTTTTTATGTATAGTTCATTTAATTTTTGGCGTGAAAAATAGAAGATATATAGCCTTTTTAATTTTTTGCATAAGAAAGGGACGATTTATAGGCCATTGAATTTTTACATAGAAAATTGAAAAATGGACGATGTATAGCTCATTAAAATTTTTTCATAAAAACTTTTTTTTTTGAGAAATGGTTGAAGTATAATTTTAATTTAATTTTAATTTTTCGTACGAAAATAGACGACGTATTTATATAGTCTATGTAGTTTTTTGCTCACGAAATGGACAATTTATGGTCCATTAAATTTTTTAATAAAAAAAATTTAAAAAATGGACGATGTCTAGCCCATTAAATTTTAGATTTAAAGCCCATTTAATTTTTTGCATGAAAAATAGACGATGCAGTCTTTTCAATTTGTTGCATACGAAAGGGACGATTTATAGCCCACTAAATTTTTCCATAGAACTTTTTCCATTAAACTTTTTCATAAAAAAAATTTAAAAAATGGACGATTTATAGCCCATTAAATTTTGTATGTAAAGCCCATTTAATTTTTTGCATGAAAAATAGACGATGTATAGTCTTTTTAATTTTTTGCATACGAAACGGACGATTTATTAGCCATTAAATTTTTCCATAGAAAATAGAAAAATTGACGATTAAAATTTTTTCAAAAAAAAATTTTTTTATGAGAAATGGATGACGTGTAATCCATTTAATATTTTGTATGAAAAATAGGCGATGTATATAGTCCATTTAGTTTTTTGCGTATGAAATGGACAATTTATGGTCGATTAAATTTTTTCATAAAATAAATTTAAAAAATGGACGATGTATAGCTTATTAAATTTTGTATGTAAAGCCCATTTAATTTTTTCCATGAAAAATAGACGATGCAGTCTTTTTAATTTTTTGCATACGAAAGGGACGATTTAGAGGCCATTGAATTTTTACATAGAAAATTGAAAAAATTAAAATTTTTTCAAAAAAATTTTTTTTTCATGAGAAATGGATGATGTATAATCCATTTAATCTTTTGTACGAAAAATAGGCGATGTATATAGTCCATTTAGTTTTGGACAATTGGAAATGGACAATTTATGGTCGATTAAATTTTTTCATAAAATAAATTTAAAAAATGGACGATGTATAGCTTATTAAATTTTGTATGTAAAGCCCATTTAATTTTTTCCATGAAAAATAGACGATGCAGTCTTTTTAATTTTTTGCATACGAAAGGGACGATTTATAGGCCATTAAATTTTTCCATAGAAAATTGAAAAATGGACAATGTATAATAGCCCATTAAAATTTTTTCATAAAATTTTTTTTTTCATGAGAAATGGATAATATATAATCCATTTAATTTTTCGTACGAAAAATAGACGACGTATATAGTCCATTTAGTTTTTTGCGTAGGTAATGGACAATTTATGGTTCATTAATTTTTTTCATAAAAAAATTTAAAAAATTGGACGATGTATAGCCCATTAAGTTTTGTATATAAAGCCCATTTAATTTTTTGCATGAAAAATAGACGATGCAGTCTTTTTAATTTTTTGCATACGAAAGGGACGATTTATAGGCCATTAAATTTTTCCATAGAAAATTGAAAAATGGACAATGTATAATAGCCCATTAAAATTTTTTCATAAAATTTTTTTTCATGAGAAATGGATAATGTATAATCCATTTAATTTTTCGTACGAAAAATAGACGACGCAAATAGTCCATTTAGTTTTTGCGTACGAAATGGACAATTTATGGGTCATTAATTTTTTTCATAAAAAAATTTAAAAAATGGACGATGTATAGCCCATTAAGTTTTGTATATAAAGCCCATTTAAATTTTTGCATGAAAAATAGACGATGTATAGTCTTTTTAATTTTTTGCATACGAAAGGGACGATTTATAGGCCTTTAAATTTTTTTATAGAAAATTGAAAAATGGACGAAGTATAGCCCATTAAAATTTTTTCAAAAAAAATTTTTTTCATGAGAAATGGATGACGTGTAATCCATTTAATATTTTGTACGAAAAATAGGCGATGTATATAGTCCATTTAATTTTTTGTGTACGAAATGGACAAATTATGGTCTATTAAAATTTTTCATAAAAAAATTAAAAAATGGACGATGTATAGCCCATTAAATTTTTAATGTATTGTTCATTTAATTTTTGCTGTGAAAAATAGACGATATATAGCCTTTTTAATTTTTTGCATACGAAAGGGACAATTTATAGGCCATTAAATTTTTTCATAGAAAGTTGAAAAATAGACGATGTATAGCCCATTAAAATTTTTTCAAAAAAATTTTTTTTCATGAGAAATGGATGATGTATAATCCATTTAATATTTTGTACGAAAAATAGGCGATGTATATAGTCCATTTAATGTTTTGTGTACGAAATGGACAAATTATGGTCTATTAAAATTTTTCATAAAAAAATTAAAAAATGGACGATGTATAGCCCATTAAATTTTTTATGTATACTTCATTTAATTTTTGGTGTGAAAAATAGATGATGTATAGTCTTTTTAATTTTTTGCATACGAAACGGACGATTTATTAGCCATTAAATTTTTCCATAGAATATAGAAAAATGGACGATGTATAGCCCATTAAAATTTTTTCAAAAAAAAATTTTTTCATGAGAAATGGATGACGTATAATCCATTTAATATTTTGTATGAAAAATAGGCGATGTATATAGTCCATTTAGTTTTTTGCGTATGAAATGGACAATTTATGGTCGATTAAATTTTTTCATAAAATAAATTTAAAAAATGGACGATGTATAGCCCATTAAATTTTGTATGTAAAGCCCATTTAATTTTTTCCATGAAAAATAGACGATGCAGTCTTTTTAATTTTTTGCATACGAAAGGGACGATTTATAGGCCATTAAATTTTTCCATAGAACTTTTTTCATTAAACTTTTTCACAAAAAAGTTTAAAAAACGGACGATGTATAGCCCATTAAATTTTGTATGTAAAGCCCATTTAATTTTTTGCATGCAAAATAGACGATGTATAGTCTCTTTAATTTTTTGGATACGATAGGGACGATTTATAGGCCATTAAATTTTTTCATAGAAAATTGAAAAATGGACGAAGTATAGCCCATTAAAATTTTTTCAAAAAAATTTTTTTTCATGAGAAATGGATGATGTATAATCCATTTAATATTTTGTACGAAAAATAGGCGGTGTATAGAGTCCATTTTTTGTGTACGAAATGGACAAATTATGGTCTATTAAATTTTTTCATAAAAAAATTAAAAAATGGACGATGTATAGCCCATTAAATTTTTTATGTATAGTTCATTTAATTTTTGGCGTGAAAAATAGACGATATATAGCCTTTTTAATTTTTTGCATACGAAAGGGACGATTTATAGGCCATTAAATTTTTTCAAAGAAAGTTGCAAAATGGACGGTGTATATATAGCCCATTAAAATTTAAAAAAAAAAATTTTCCGTGAGAAATGGATGATGTATAATCCATAAAATTTTTTGTACGAAAAATAAGCGATGTATATAGTCCATTTAATTTTTTGCGTACGAAATGGACAGTTTATGGTCCACTAAATTTTTTCACAAAAAATTTAAAAAAAGGGACGATGAATAGCCCATCAAATTTTGTATGTATAGCCCATTTAATTTTTTACATGAAAAATAGACGATGTATAGTCTTTTAAATTTTTTGCATACGAAAGGGACGATTTATAGGCCATTAAATTTTTCCATAGAAAATTGAAAAATGGACGATGTATTAAAATTTTTTCATAAAATTTTTTTTTTCATGAGAAATGGATGATGTATAATCTATTTAATTTTTCGTACGAAAAATAGACGACGTATATAGTCCACTCAGTTTTCTGCGTACGAAATGGACAATTTATGGTCCATTAAATTTTTTCATAAAAAAATTTAAAAAATGGACGATGTATATATAGCCCATTAAATTTTGTATGTATAGCCTAATTATTTTTTTCCATGAAAAATAGACGATGCAGTCTTTTTAATTTTATGCATACGAAAGGGTCGATTTATAGGCCATTAAAGTTTTCCATAGAAAATTGAAAAATGGACGATGTATAGCCCATTAAAATTTTTTAAAAAAAATTTTTTTTCATGAGAAATGGATGATGTATAATCCATTTAATATTTTGTACGAAAAATAGGCGATGTATATAGTCCATTTATTTTTTTGTGTACGAAATGGACAATTTATGGTCTATTAAAATTTTTCATAAAAAAATTAAAAAATGGACGATGTATATATAGCCCATTAAATTTTGTATGTATAGCCTATTTATTTTTTTCCATGAAAAATAGACGATGCAGTCTTTTTAATTTTTTGCATACGAAAGCGACGATTTATAGGCCATTAAATTTTTCCATAGAAAATTGAAAAATGGACAATGTATAGCCCATTACAATTTTTTCATAAAATTTTTTTCATGAGAAATGGATGATGTATAATCCATTTAATATTTTGTACGAAAAATTTTTTGCGTACGAAATGGACAATTTATGGTCTATTAAAATTTTTCATAAAAAAATTAAAAAATGGATGATGTATAATCCATTTAATTTTTCGTATGAAAAATAGACGACGTATATAGTCCATTTAGTTTTTTGCCTACGAAATGGACAATTTATGGTCCATTAAATTTTATCATAAAAAAATTTAAAAAATGGACGATGTATAGCCCATTAAATTTTGTATGTAAAGCCCATTTAATTTTTTGATGAAAAATAGAGGATGCAGTCTTTTTAATTTTTTGCATACGAAAGGGACGATTTATAGGCCATTAAATTTTTCCATAGAAAATTGAAAAATTGACGATGACGAGCCCATTAAAATTTTTTCATAAATTTTTTTTTTTCATGAGAAATGGATAATGTATAATCCATTTAATTTTTCATACGAAAAATAGACGACGTATATAGTCCATTTAGTTTTTTGCGTACGAAATGGACAATTTATGGTTCATTAATTTTTTTCATAAAAAAATTAAAAAAATTGGACGATGTATAGCCCATTAAGTTTTGTATATAAAGGCCATTTAATTTTTTGCATGAAAAATAGACGATGCAGTCTTTTTAATTTTTTGCATACGAAAGGGACGATTTAGAGGTCATTGAATTTTTACATAGAAAATTGAAAAAATTAAAATTTTCTCAAAAAAATTTTTTTTCATGAGAAATGGATGATGTATAATCCATTTAATATTTTGTACGAAAAATAGGCGATGTATATAGTCCATTTAATTTTTTGTGTACGAAATGGACAAATTATGGTCTATTAAAATTTTTCATAAAAAAATTAAAAAATGGACGATGTATAGCCCATTAAATTTTTTATGTATAGTTCATTTAATTTTTGCTGTGAAAAATAGACGATATATAGCCTTTTTAATTTTTTGCATACGAAAGGGACGATTTATAGGCCATTAAATTTTTTCATAGAAAGTTGAAAATTGGACGATGTATAATAGCCCATTAAAATTTTTTCAAAAAATTTTTTTTTCATGAGAAATGGATGATGTATAATCCATTTAATATTTTGCACGAAGAATAGTCGATGTATATAGTCCATTTAGTTTTTTGCGTACGAAATGGACAATTTATGGTCCATTAAATTTTTTCATAAAAAAATTTAAAAAATGGACGATTTATAGCCCATTAAATTTTGTATGTAAAGCCCATTTAATTTTTTGCATGAAAAATAGACGATGTATAGTCTTTTTAATTTTTTGCATACGAAACGGACGATTTATTACCCATTAAATTTTTTCATAGAAAATTGAAAAATGGACGATGTATAGCCCATTAAAATTTTTTCACAAAAAATTTTTTTCATGAGAAATGGATGACGTGTAATCCATTTAATATTTTGTATGAAAAATAGGCGATGTATATTGTCCATTTAGTTTTTTGCGTATGAAATGGACAATTTATGGTCGATTAAATTTTTTCATAAAATAAATTTAAAAAATGGACGATGTATAGCCCATTAAATTTTGTATGTAAAGCCCATTTAATTTTTTCCATGAAAAATAGACGATGCAGTCTTTTTAATTTTTTGCATACGAAAGGGACGATTTATAGGCCATTAAATTTTTTCATAGAAAGTTGAAAAATGGACGATGTATAGCCCATTAAAATTTTTTCAAAAAATTTTTTTTTCATGAGAAATGGATGATGTATAATCCATTTAATATTTTGTACGAAAAATAGGCGATGTATATAGTCCATTTAATGTTTTGTGTACGAAATGGACAAATTATGGTCTATTAAAATTTTTCATAAAAAAATTAAAAAATGGACGATGTATAGCCCATTAAATTTTTTATGTATAGTTCATTTAATTTTTGGTGTGAAAAATAGATAATGTATAGTCTTTTTAATTTTTTGCATACGAAACGGACGATTTATTAGCCATTAAATTTTTCCATAGAAAATAGAAAAATGGACGATGTATAGCCCATTAAAATTTTTTCAAAAAAAATTTTTTTCATGAGAAATGGATGACGTGTAATCCATTTATTATTTTGTATGAAAAATAGGCGATGTATATAGTCCATTTAGTTTTTTGCGTATGAAATGGACAATTTATGGTCGATTAAATTTTTTCATAAAATAAATTTAAAAAATGAACGATGTATAGCCCATTAAATTTTGTATGTAAAGCCCATTTAATTTTTTTCCATGAAAAATAGACGATGCAGTCTTTTTAATTTTTTGCATACGAAAGGGACGATTTATAGGCCATTAAATTTTTTCATAGAAAGTTGAAAAATGGACGATGTATAGCCCATTAAAATTTTTTCAAAAAATTTTTTTTTCATGAGAAATGGATGATGTATAATCAAGCCATTTAATATTTTGTATGAAGAATAGTCGATGTATATAGTCCATTTAATTTTTTGCGTACGAAATGGACAATTTATGGTCTATTAAAATTTTTCATAAAAAAATTAAAAAATGGACGACGTATAGCCCATTAAATTTTTTATGTATAGTTCATTTAATTTTTGGCGTGAAAAATAGAAGATATATAGCCTTTTTAATTTTTTGCATAAGAAAGGGACGATTTATAGGCCATTGAATTTTTACATAGAAAATTGAAAAATGGACGATGTATAGCTCATTAAAATTTTTTCATAAAAACTTTTTTTTTTTTTTTTGAGAAATGGTTGAAGTATAATTTTAATTTAATTTTAATTTTTCGTACGAAAATAGACGACGTATTTATATAGTCTATGTAGTTTTTTGCTTACGAAATGGACAATTTATGGTCCATTAAATTTTTTCATAAAAAAAATTTAAAAAATGGACGATGTATAGCCCATTAAATTTTAGATTTAAAGCCCATTTAATTTTTTGCATGAAAAATAGACGATGCAGTCTTTTCAATTTGTTGCATACGAAAGGGACGATTTATAGCCCATTAAATTTTTCCATAGAACTTTTTCCATTAAACTTTTTCATAAAAAAATTTAAAAAATGGACGATTTATAGCCCATTAAATTTTGTATGTAAAGCCCATTTAATTTTTTGCATGAAAAATAGACGATGTATAGTCTTTTTAATTTTTTGCATACGAAACGGACGATTTATTAGCCATTAAATTTTTCCATAGAAAATAGAAAAATTGACGATGTATAATAGCCCATTAAAATTTTTTCAAAAAAATTTTTTTTATGAGAAATGGATGACGTGTAATCCATTTAATATTTTGTATGAAAAATAGGCGATGTATATAGTCCATTTAGTTTTTTGCGTATGAAATGGACAATTTATGGTCGATTAAATTTTTTCATAAAATAAATTTAAAAAATGGACGATGTATAGCTTATTAAATTTTGTATGTAAAGCCCATTTAATTTTTTCCATGAAAAATAGACGATGCAGTCTTTTTAATTTTTTGCATACGAAAGGGACGATTTATAGGCCATTAAATTTTTCCATAGAAAATTGAAAAATGGACGATGTATAATAGCCCATTAAAATTTTTTCATAAAATTTTTTTTTCATGAGAAATGGATAATGTATAATCCATTTAATTTTTCGTACGAAAAATAGATGACGTATATAGTCCATTTAGTTTTTTGCGTACGTAATGGACAATTTATGGTTCATTAATTTTTTTCATAAAAAAATTTAAAAAATTGGACGATGTATAGCCCATTAAGTTTTGTATATAAAGCCCATTTAATTTTTTGCATGAAAAATAGACGATGCAGTCTTTTTAATTTTTTGCATACGAAAGGGACGATTTATAGGCCATTAAATTTTTCCATAGAAAATTGAAAAATGGACGATGTATAATAGCCCATTAAAATTTTTTCATAAAATTTTTTTTTCATGAGAAATGGATAATGTATAATCCATTTAATTTTTCGTACGAAAAATAGACGACGTAAATAGTCCATTTAATATTTTGCGTACGAAATGGACAATTTATGGGTCATTAATTTTTTTCATAAAAAAATTTAAAAAATGGACGATGTATAGCCCATTAAGTTTTGTATATAAAGCCCATTTAATTTTTTGCATGAAAAATAGACGATGTATAGTCTTTTTAATTTTTTGCATACGAAAGGGACGATTTATAGGCCATTAAATTTTTTTATAGAAAATTGAAAAATGGACGAAGTATAGCCCATTAAAATTTTTTCAAAAAAAATTTTTTTCATGAGAAATGGATGACGTGTAATCCATTTAATATTTTGTACGAAAAATAGGCGATGTATATAGTCCATTTAATTTTTTGTGTACGAAATGGACAAATTATGGTCTATTAAAATTTTTCATAAAAAAATTAAAAAATGGACGATGTATAGCCCATTAAATTTTTAATGTATAGTTCATTTAATTTTTGCTGTGAAAAATAGACGATATATAGCCTTTTTAATTTTTTGCATACGAAAGGGACGATTTATAGGCCATTAAATTTTTTCATAGAAAGTTGAAAAATGGACGATGTATAGCCCATTAAAATTTTTTCAAAAAAATTTTTTTTCATGAGAAATGGATGATGTATAATCCATTTAATATTTTGTACGAAAAATAGGCGATGTATATAGTCCATTTAATTTTTTGTGTACGAAATGGACAAATTATGGTCTATTAAAATTTTTCATAAAAAAATTAAAAAATGGACGATGTATAGCCCATTAAATTTTTAATGTATAGTTCATTTAATTTTTGGCGTGAAAAATAGAAGATATATAGCCTTTTTAATTTTTTGCATAAGAAAGGGACGATTTATAGGCCATTGAATTTTTACATAGAAAATTGAAAAATGGACGATGTATAGCTCATTAAAATTTTTTCATAAAAACTTTTTTTTTTTTGAGAAATGGTTGAAGTATAATTTTAATTTAATTTCAATTTTTCGTACGAAAATAGACGACGTATTTATATAGTCTATGTAGTTTTTTGCTTACGAAATGGACAATTTATGGTCCATTAAATTTTTTCATAAAAAAAATTTAAAAAATGGACGATGTATAGCCCATTAAATTTTAGATTTAAACCCCATTTAATTTTTTGCATGAAAAATAGACGATGCAGTCTTTTCAATTTGTTGCATACGAAAGGGACGATTTATAGCCCATTAAATTTTTCCATAGAACTTTTTCCATTAAACTTTTTCATAAAAAAATTTAAAAAATGGACGATTTATAGCTCATTAAATTTTGTATGTAAAGCCCATTTAATTTTTTGCATGAAAAATAGACGATGTATAGTCTTTTTAATTTTTTGCATACGAAACGGACGATTTATTAGCCATTAAATTTTTCCATAGAAAATAGAAAAATTGACGATGTATAGCCCATTAAAATTTTTCAAAAAAAATTTTTTTTATGAGAAATGGATGACGTGTAATCCATTTAATATTTTGTATGAAAAATTGGCGATGTATATAGTCCATTTAGTTTTTTGCGTATGAAATGGACAATTTATGGTCGATTAAATTTTTTCATAAAATAAATTTAAAAAATGGACGATGTATAGCTTATTAAATTTTGTATGTAAAGCCCATTTAATTTTTTCCATGAAAAATAGACGATGCAGTCTTTTTAATTTTTTGCATACGAAAGGGACGATTTATAGGCCATTAAATTTTTCCATAGAAAATTGAAAAATGGACAATGTATAATAGCCCATTAAAATTTTTTCATAAATTTTTTTTTTCATGAGAAATGGATAATGTATAATCCATTTAATTTTTCGTACGAAAAATAGACGACGTATATAGTCCATTTAGTTTTTTGCGTACGTAATGGACAATTTATGGTTCATTAATTTTTTTCATAAAAAAATTTAAAAAATTGGACGATGTATAGCCCATTAAGTTTTGTATATAAAGCCCATTTAATTTTTTGCATGAAAAATAGACGATGCAGTCTTTTTAATTTTTTGCATACGAAAGGGACGATTTATAGGCCATTAAATTTTTCCATAGAAAATAGAAAAATTGACGATGTATAGCCCATTAAAATTTTTTCAAAAAAAATTTTTTTTAGAAATGGATGACGTGTAATCCATTTAATATTTTGTATGAAAAATTGGCGATGTATATAGTCCATTTAGTTTTTTGCGTATGAAATGGACAATTTATGGTCGATTAAATTTTTTCATAAAATAAATTTAAAAAATGGACGATGTATAGCTTATTAAATTTTGTATGTAAAGCCCATTTAATTTTTTCCATGAAAAATAGACGATGCAGTCTTTTTAATTTTTTGCATACGAAAGGGACGATTTATAGGCCATTAAATTTTTCCATAGAAAATTTAAAAATGGACAATGTATAATAGCCCATTAAAATTTTTTCATAAAATTTTTTTTTCATGAGAAATGGATAATGTATAATCCATTTAATTTTTCGTACGAAAAATAGACGACGTATATAGTCCATTTAGTTTTTTGCGTACGAAATGGACAATTTATGGTTCATTAATTTTTTTCATAAAAAAATTTAAAAAATTGGACGATGTATAGCCCATTAAGTTTTGTATATAAAGGCCATTTAATTTTTTGCATGAAAAATAGACGATGCAGTCTTTTTAATTTTTTGCATACGAAAGGGACGATTTAGAGGCCATTGAATTTTTACATAGAAAATTGAAAAAATTAAAATTTTTTCAAAAAAAATTTTTTTTCATGAGAAATGGATGATGTATAATCCATTTAATATTTTGTACGAAAAATAGGCGATGTATATAGTCCATTTAATTTTTTGTGTACGAAATGGACAAATTATGGTCTATTAAAATTTTTCATAAAAAAATTAAAAAATGGACGATGTATAGCCCATTAAATTTTTTATGTATACTTCATTTAATTTTTGGTGTGAAAAATAGATGATGTATAGTCTTTTTAATTTTTTGCATACGAAACGGACGATTTATTAGCCATTAAATTTTTCCATAGAAAATAGAAAAATTGACGATGTATATATAGCCCATTAAAATTTTTTCAAAAAAAATTTTTTTATGAGAAATGGATGACGTGTAATCCATTTAATATTTTGTATGAAAAATAGGCGATGTATATAGTCCATTTAGTTTTGGACAATTGGAAATGGACAATTTATGGTCGATTAAATTTTTTCATAAAATAAATTTAAAAAATGGACGATGTATAGCTTATTAAATTTTGTATGTAAAGCCCATTTAATTTTTTCCATGAAAAATAGACGATGCAGTCTTTTTAATTTTTTGCATACGAAAGGGACGATTTATAGGCCATTAAATTTTTCCATAGAAAATTGAAAAATGGACAATGTATAATAGCCCATTAAAATTTTTTCATAAAATTTTTTTTTCATGAGAAATGGATAATGTATAATCCATTTAATTTTTCGTACGAAAAATAGACGACGTATATAGTCCATTTAGTTTTTTGCGTAGGTAATGGACAATTTATGGTTCATTAATTTTTTTCATAAAAAAATTTAAAAAATTGGACGATGTATAGCCCATTAAGTTTTGTATATAAAGCCCATTTAATTTTTTGCATGAAAAATAGACGATGCAGTCTTTTTAATTTTTTGCATACGAAAGGGACGATTTATAGGCCATTAAATTTTTTTATAGAAAATTGAAAAATGGACGAAGTATAGCCCATTAAAATTTTTTCAAAAAAAATTTTTTTCATGAGAAATGGATGACGTGTAATCCATTTAATATTTTGTACGAAAAATAGGCGATGTATATAGTCCATTTAATTTTTTGTGTACGAAATGGACAAATTATGGTCTATTAAAATTTTTCATAAAAAAATTAAAAAATGGACGATGTATAGCCCATTAAATTTTTAATGTATTGTTCATTTAATTTTTGCTGTGAAAAATAGACGATATATAGCCTTTTTAATTTTTTGCATACGAAAGGGACGATTTATAGGCCATTAAATTTTTTCATAGAAAGTTGAAAAATGGGCGATGTATAGCCCATTAAAATTTTTTCAAAAAATTTTTTTTTCATGAGAAATGGATGATGTATAATCCATTTAATATTTTGTACGCAAAATAGGCGATGTATATAGTCCATTTAATGTTTTGTGTACGAAATGGACAAATTATGGTCTATTAAAATTTTTCATAAAAAAATTAAAAAATGGACGATGTATAGACCATTAAATTTTTTATGTATACTTCATTTAATTTTTGGTGTGAAAAATAGATGATGTATAGTCTTTTTAATTTTTTGCATACGAAACGGACGATTTATTAGCCATTAAATTTTTCCATAGAAAATAGAAAAATGGACGATGTATAGCCCATTAAAATTTTTTCAAAAAAAAATTTTTTCATGAGAAATGGATGACGTATAATCCATTTAATATTTTGTATGAAAAATAGGCGATGTATATAGTCCATTTAGTTTTTTGCGTATGAAATGGACAATTTATGGTCGATTAAATTTTTTCATAAAATAAATTTAAAAAATGGACGATGTATAGCCCATTAAATTTTGTATGTAAAGCCCATTTAATTTTTTCCATGAAAAATAGACGATGCAGTCTTTTTAATTTTTTGCATACGAAAGGGACGATTTATAGGCCATTAAATTTTTCCATAGAACTTTTTTCATTAAACTTTTTCATAAAAAAGTTTAAAAAATGGACGATGTATAGCCCATTAAATTTTGTATGTAAAGCCCATTTAATTTTTTGCATGAAAAATAGACGATGTATAGTCTCTTTAATTTTTTGGATACGATAGGGACGATTTATAGGCCATTAAATTTTTTCATAGAAAATTGAAAAATGGACGAAGTATAGCCCAATAAAATTTTTTCAAAAAAATTTTTTTTCATGAGAAATGGATGATGTATAATCCATTTAATATTTTGTACGAAAAATAGGCGATGTATATAGTCCATTTTTTGTGTACGAAATGGACAAATTATGGTCTATTAAATTTTTTCATAAAAAAATTAAAAAATGGACGATGTATAGCCCATTAAATTTTTTATGTATAGTTCATTTAATTTTTGGCGTGAAAAATAGACGATGTATAGTCTTTTAAATTTTTTGCATACGAAAGGGACGATTTATAGGCCATTAAATTTTTCCATAGAAAATTGAAAAATGGACAATGTATAATAGCCCATTAAAATTTTTTCATAAAATTTTTTTTTCATGAGAAATGGATAATGTATAATCCATTTAATTTTTCGTACGAAAAATAGACGACGTATATAGTCCATTTAGTTTTTTGCGTACGTAATGGACAATTTATGGTTCATTAATTTTTTTCATAAAAAAATTTAAAAAATTGGACGATGTATAGCCCATTAAGTTTTGTATATAAAGCCCATTTAATTTTTTGCATGAAAAATAGACGATGCAGTCTTTTTAATTTTTTGCATACGAAAGGGACGATTTATAGGCCATTAAATTTTTCCATAGAAAATAGAAAAATTGACGATGTATAGCCCATTAAAATTTTTTCAAAAAAAAATTTTTTTATGAGAAATGGATGACGTGTAATCCATTTAATATTTTGTATGAAAAATTGGCGATGTATATAGTCCATTTAGTTTTTTGCGTATGAAATGGACAATTTATGGTCGATTAAATTTTTTCATAAAATAAATTTAAAAAATGGACGATGTATAGCTTATTAAATTTTGTATGTAAAGCCCATTTAATTTTTTCCATGAAAAATAGACGATGCAGTCTTTTTAATTTTTTGCATACGAAAGGGACGATTTATAGGCCATTAAATTTTTCCATAGAAAATTTAAAAATGGACAATGTATAATAGCCCATTAAAATTTTTTCATAAAATTTTTTTTTCATGAGAAATGGCTAATGTATAATCCATTTAATTTTTCGTACGAAAAATAGACGACGTATATAGTCCATTTAGTTTTTTGCGTACGAAATGGACAATTTATGGCTCATTAATTTTTTTCATAAAAAAAATTTAAAAAATTGGACGATGTATAGCCCATTAAGTTTTGTATATAAAGGCCATTTAATTTTTTGCATGAAAAATAGACGATGCAGTCTTTTTAATTTTTTGCATACGAAAGGGACGATTTAGAGGCCATTGAATTTTTACATAGAAAATTGAAAAAATTAAAATTTTTTCAAAAAAAATTTTTTTTCATGAGAAATGGATGATGTATAATCCATTTAATATTTTGTACGAAAAATAGGCGATGTATATAGTCCATTTAATTTTTTGTGTACGAAATGGACAAATTATGGTCTATTAAAATTTTTCATAAAAAAATTAAAAAATGGACGATGTATAGCCCATTAAATTTTTTATGTATAGTTCATTTAATTTTTGGTGTGAAAAATAGATGATGTATAGTCTTTTTAATTTTTTGCATACGAAACGGACGATTTATTAGCCATTAAATTTTTCCATAGAAAATAGAAAAATTGACGATGTATAGCCCATTAAAATTTTTTCAAAAAAAATTTTTTTTATGAGAAATGGATGACGTGTAATCCATTTAATATTTTGTATGAAAAATAGGCGATGTATATAGTCCATTTAGTTTTGGACAATTGGAAATGGACAATTTATGGTCGATTAAATTTTTTCATAAAATAAATTTAAAAAATGGACGATGTATGTATAGCTTATTAAATTTTGTATGTAAAGCCCATTTAATTTTTTCCATGAAAAATAGACGATGCAGTCTTTTTAATTTTTTGCATACGAAAGGGACGATTTATAGGCCATTAAATTTTTCCATAGAACTTTTTTCATTAAACTTTTTCATAAAAAAGTTTAAAAAATGGACGATGTATAGCCCATTAAATTTTGTATGTAAAGCCCATTTAATTTTTTGCATGAAAAATAGACGATGTATAGTCTCTTTAATTTTTTGGATACGATAGGGACGATTTATAGGCCATTAAATTTTTTCATAGAAAATTGAAAAATGGACGAAGTATAGCCCATTAAAATTTTTTCAAAAAAATTTTTTTTCATGAGAAATGGATGATGTATAATCCATTTAATATTTTGTACGAAAAATAGGCGATGTATATAGTCCATTTTTTGTGTACGAAATGGACAAATTATGGTCTATTAAATTTTTTCATAAAAAAATTAAAAAATGGACGATGTATAGCCCATTAAATTTTTTATGTATAGTTCATTTAATTTTTGGCGTGAAAAATAGACGATATATAGCCTTTTTAATTTTTTGCATACGAAAGGGACGATTTATAGGCCATTAAATTTTTTCAAAGAAAGTTGCAAAATGGACGGTGTATATATAGCCCATTAAAATTTAAAAAAAAATTTTCCGTGAGAAATGGATGATGTATAATCCATAAAATTTTTTGTACGAAAAATAAGCGATGTATATAGTCCATTTAATTTTTTGCGTACGAAATGGACAGTTTATGGTCCACTAAATTTTTTCACAAAAAATTTAAAAAAAGGGACGATGAATAGCCCATCAAATTTTGTATGTATAGCCCATTTAATTTTTTACATGAAAAATAGACGATGTATAGTCTTTTAAATTTTTTGCATACGAAAGGGACGATTTATAGGCCATTAAATTTTTCCATAGAAAATTGAAAAATGGACAATGTATAATAGCCCATTAAAATTTTTTCATAAAATTTTTTTTTCATGAGAAATGGATAATGTATAATCCATTTAATTTTTCGTACGAAAAATAGACGACGTATATAGTCCATTTAGTTTTTTGCGTACGTAATGGACAATTTATGGTTCATTAATTTTTTTCATAAAAAAATTTAAAAAATTGGACGATGTATAGCCCATTAAGTTTTGTATATAAAGCCCATTTAATTTTTTGCATGAAAAATAGACGATGCAGTCTTTTTAATTTTTTGCATACGAAAGGGACGATTTATAGGCCATTAAATTTTTCCATAGAAAATAGAAAAATTGACGATGTATAGCCCATTAAAATTTTTTCAAAAAAAAAATTTTTTTATGAGAAATGGATGACGTGTAATCCATTTAATATTTTGTATGAAAAATTGGCGATGTATATAGTCCATTTAGTTTTTTGCGTATGAAATGGACAATTTATGGTCGATTAAATTTTTTCATAAAATAAATTTAAAAAATGGACGATGTATAGCTTATTAAATTTTGTATGTAAAGCCCATTTAATTTTTTCCATGAAAAATAGACGATGCAGTCTTTTTAATTTTTTGCATACGAAAGGGACGATTTATAGGCCATTAAATTTTTCCATAGAAAATTTAAAAATGGACAATGTATAATAGCCCATTAAAATTTTTTCATAAAATTTTTTTTTCATGAGAAATGGCTAATGTATAATCCATTTAATTTTTCGTACGAAAAATAGACGACGTATATAGTCCATTTAGTTTTTTGCGTACGAAATGGACAATTTATGGCTCATTAATTTTTTTCATAAAAAAAATTTAAAAAATTGGACGATGTATAGCCCATTAAGTTTTGTATATAAAGGCCATTTAATTTTTTGCATGAAAAATAGACGATGCAGTCTTTTTAAATTTTTGCATACGAAAGGGACGATTTAGAGGCCATTGAATTTTTACATAGAAAATTGAAAAAATTAAAATTTTTTCAAAAAAAATTTTTTTTCATGAGAAATGGATGATGTATAATCCATTTAATATTTTGTACGAAAAATAGGCGATGTATATAGTCCATTTAATTTTTTGTGTACGAAATGGACAAATTATGGTCTATTAAAATTTTTCATAAAAAAATTAAAAAATGGACGATGTATAGCCCATTAAATTTTTTATGTATAGTTCATTTAATTTTTGGTGTGAAAAATAGATGATGTATAGTCTTTTTAATTTTTTGCATACGAAACGGACGATTTATTAGCCATTAAATTTTTCCATAGAAAATAGAAAAATTGACGATGTATAGCCCATTAAAATTTTTTCAAAAAAAATTTTTTTTATGAGAAATGGATGACGTGTAATCCATTTAATATTTTGTATGAAAAATAGGCGATGTATATAGTCCATTTAGTTTTGGACAATTGGAAATGGACAATTTATGGTCGATTAAATTTTTTCATAAAATAAATTTAAAAAATGGACGATGTATAGCTTATTAAATTTTGTATGTAAAGCCCATTTAATTTTTTCCATGAAAAATAGACGATGCAGTCTTTTTAATTTTTTGCATACGAAAGGGACGATTTATAGGCCATTAAATTTTTCCATAGAAAATTGAAAAATGGACAATGTATAATAGCCCATTAAAATTTTTTCATAAAATTTTTTTTTTCATGAGAATTGGATAATATATAATCCATTTAATTTTTCGTACGAAAAATAGACGACGTATATAGTCCATTTAGTTCTTTGCGTAGGTAATGGACAATTTATGGTTCATTAATTTTTTTCATAAAAAAATTTAAAAAATTGGACGATGTATAGCCCATTAAGTTTTGTATATAAAGCCCATTTAATTTTTTGCATGAAAAATAGACGATGCAGTCTTTTTAATTTTTTGCATACGAAAGGGACGATTTATAGGCCATTAAATTTTTCCATAGAAAATTGAAAAATGGACAATGTATAATAGCCCATTAAAATTTTTTCATAAAATTTTTTTTCATGAGAAATGGATAATGTATAATCCATTTAATTTTTCGTACGAAAAATAGACGACGCAAATAGTCCATTTAGTTTTTGCGTACGAAATGGACAATTTATGGGTCATTAATTTTTTTCATAAAAAAATTTAAAAAATGGACGATGTATAGCCCATTAAGTTTTGTATATAAAGCCCATTTAATTTTTTGCATGAAAAATAGACGATGTATAGTCTTTTTAATTTTTTGCATACGAAAGGGACGATTTATAGGCCATTAAATTTTTTTATAGAAAATTGAAAAATGGACGAAGTATAGCCCATTAAAATTTTTTCAAAAAAAATTTTTTTCATGAGAAATGGATGACGTGTAATACATTTAATATTTTGTACGAAAAATAGGCGATGTATATAGTCCATTTAATTTTTTGTGTACGAAATGGACAAATTATGGTCTATTAAAATTTTTCATAAAAAAATTAAAAAATGGACGATGTATAGCCCATTAAATTTTTAATGTATTGTTCATTTAATTTTTGCTGTGAAAAATAGACGATATATAGCCTTTTTAATTTTTTGCATACGAAAGGGACGATTTATAGGCCATTAAATTTTTTCATAGAAAGTTGAAAAATGGACGATGTATAGCCCATTAAAATTTTTTCAAAAAATTGTTTTTTCATGAGAAATGGATGATGTATAATCCATTTAATATTTTGTACGAAAAATAGGCGATGTATATAGTCCATTTAATGTTTTGTGTACGAAATGGACAAATTATGGTCTATTAAAATTTTTCATAAAAAAATTAAAAAATGGACGATGTATAGCCCATTAAATTTTTTATGTATACTTCATTTAATTTTTGGTGTGAAAAATAGATGATGTATAGTCTTTTTAATTTTTTGCATACGAAACGGACGATTTATTAGCCATTAAATTTTTCCATAGAAAATAGAAAAATTGACGATGTATAATAGCCCATTAAAATTTTTTCAAAAAAATTTTTTTTATGAGAAATGGATGACGTGTAATCCATTTAATATTTTGTATGAAAAATAGGCGATGTATATAGTCCATTTAGTTTTTTGCGTATGAAATGGACAATTTATGGTCGATTAAATTTTTTCATAAAATAAATTTAAAAAATGGACGATGTATAGCCCATTAAATTTTGTATGTAAAGCCCATTTAATTTTTTCCATGAAAAATAGACGATGCAGTCTTTTTAATTTTTTGCATACGAAAGGGACGATTTATAGGCCATTAAATTTTTCCATAGAACTTTTTTCATTAAACTTTTTCATAAAAAAGTTTAAAAAATGGACGATGTATAGCCCATTAAATTTTGTATGTAAAGCCCATTTAATTTTTTGCATGAAAAATAGACGATGTATAGTCTCTTTAATTTTTTGGATACGATAGGGACGATTTATAGGCCATTAAATTTTTTCATAGAAAATTGAAAAATGGACGAAGTATAGCCCATTAAAATTTTTTCAAAAAAATTTTTTTTCATGAGAAATGGATGATGTATAATCCATTTAATATTTTGTACGAAAAATAGGCGATGTATATAGTCCATTTTTTGTGTACGAAATGGACAAATTATGGTCTATTAAATTTTTTCATAAAAAAATTAAAAAATGGACGATGTATAGCCCATTAAATTTTTTATGTATAGTTCATTTAATTTTTGGCGTGAAAAATAGACGATATATAGCCTTTTTGATTTTTTGCATACGAAAGGGACGATTTATAGGCCATTAAATTTTTTCAAAGAAAGTTGCAAAATGGACGGTGTATATATAGCCCATTAAAATTTAAAAAAAAAATTTTCCGTGAGAAATGGATGATGTATAATCCATAAAATTTTTTGTACGAAAAATAAGCGATGTATATAGTCCATTTAATTTTTTGCGTACGAAATGGACAGTTTATGGTCCACTAAATTTTTTCACAAAAAATTTAAAAAAAGGGACGATGAATAGCCCATCAAATTTTGTATGTATAGCCCATTTAATTTTTTACATGAAAAATAGACGATGTATAGTCTTTTAAATTTTTTGCATACGAAAGGGACGATTTATAGGCCATTAAATTTTTTCATAGAAAATAGAAAAATGGACGATGTATAGCCCATTAAAATTTTTTCAAAAAAAATTTTTTTCATGAGAAATGGATGACGTGTAATCCATTTAATATTTTGTACGAAAAATAGGCGATGTATATAGTCCATTTAATTTTTTGTGTACGAAATGGACAAATTATGGTCTATTAAAATTTTTCATAAAAAAATTAAAAAATGGACGATGTATAGCCCATTAAATTTTTAATGTATTGTTCATTTAATTTTTGCTGTGAAAAATAGACGATATATAGCCTTTTTAATTTTTTGCATACGAAAGGGACGATTTATAGGCCATTAAATTTTTTCATAGAAAGTTGAAAAATGGACGATGTATAGCCCATTAAAATTTTTTCAAAAAAATTTTTTTTTATGAGAAATGGATGATGTATAATCCATTTAATATTTTGTACGCAAAATAGGCGATGTATATAGTCCATTTAATGTTTTGTGTACGAAATGGACAAATTATGGTCTATTAAAATTTTTCATAAAAAAATTAAAAAATGGACGATGTATAGACCATTAAATTTTTTATGTATACTTCATTTAATTTTTGGTGTGAAAAATAGATGATGTATAGTCTTTTTAATTTTTTGCATACGAAACGGACGATTTATTAGCCATTAAATTTTTCCATAGAAAATAGAAAAATGGACGATGTATAGCCCATTAAAATTTTTTCAAAAAAAAATTTTTTCATGAGAAATGGATGACGTATAATCCATTTAATATTTTGTATGAAAAATAGGCGATGTATATAGTCCATTTAGTTTTTTGCGTATGAAATGGACAATTTATGGTCGATTAAATTTTTTCATAAAATAAATTTAAAAAATGGACGATGTATAGCCCATTAAATTTTGTATGTAAAGCCCATTTAATTTTTTCCATGAAAAATAGACGATGCAGTCTTTTTAATTTTTTGCATACGAAAGGGACGATTTATAGGCCATTAAATTTTTCCATAGAACTTTTTTCATTAAACTTTTTCATAAAAAAGTTTAAAAAATGGACGATGTATAGCCCATTAAATTTTGTATGTAAAGCCCATTTAATTTTTTGCATGAAAAATAGACGATGTATAGTCTCTTTAATTTTTTGGATACGATAGGGACGATTTATAGGCCATTAAATTTTTTCATAGAAAATTGAAAAATGGACGAAGTATAGCCCATTAAAATTTTTTCAAAAAAATTTTTTTTCATGAGAAATGGATGATGTATAATCCATTTAATATTTTGTACGAAAAATAGGCGATGTATATAGTCCATTTTTTGTGTACGAAATGGACAAATTATGGTCTATTAAATTTTTTCATAAAAAAATTAAAAAATGGACGATGTATAGCCCATTAAATTTTTTATGTATAGTTCATTTAATTTTTGGCGTGAAAAATAGACGATATATAGCCTTTTTGATTTTTTGCATACGAAAGGGACGATTTATAGGCCATTAAATTTTTTCAAAGAAAGTTGCAAAATGGACGGTGTATATATAGCCCATTAAAATTTAAAAAAAAAATTTTCCGTGAGAAATGGATGATGTATAATCCATAAAATTTTTTGTACGAAAAATAAGCGATGTATATAGTCCATTTAATTTTTTGCGTACGAAATGGACAGTTTATGGTCCACTAAATTTTTTCACAAAAAATTTAAAAAAAGGGACGATGAATAGCCCATCAAATTTTGTATGTATAGCCCATTTAATTTTTTACATGAAAAATAGACGATGTATAGTCTTTTAAATTTTTTGCATACGAAAGGGACGATTTATAGGCCATTAAATTTTTCCATAGAAAATTGAAAAATGGACGATGTATTAAAATTTTTTCATAAAATTTTTTTTTTTTTCATGAGAAATGGATGATGTATAATTTATTTAATTTTTCGTACGAAAAATAGACGACGTATATAGTCCACTCAGTTTTCTGCGTACGAAATGGACAATTTATGGTCCATTAAATTTTTTCATAAAAAAATTTAAAAAATGGACGATGTATATATAGCCCATTAAATTTTGTATGTATAGCCTAATTATTTTTTTCCATGAAAAATAGACGATGCAGTCTTTTTAATTTTATGCATACGAAAGGGTCGATTTATAGGCCATTAAAGTTTTCCATAGAAAATTGAAAAATGGACGATGTATAGCCCATTAAAATTTTTTCAAAAAAATTTTTTTTCATGAGAAATGGATGATGTATAATCCATTTAATATTTTGTACGAAAAATAGGCGATGTATATAGTCCATTTATTTTTTTGTGTACGAAATGGACAATTTATGGTCTATTAAAATTTTTCATAAAAAAATTAAAAAATGGACGATGTATATATAGCCCATTAAATTTTGTATGTATAGCCTATTTATTTTTTTCCATGAAAAATAGACGATGCAGTCTTTTTAATTTTTTGCATACGAAAGCGACGATTTATAGGCCATTAAATTTTTCCATAGAAAATTGAAAAATGGACAATGTATAGCCCATTACAATTTTTTCATAAAATTTTTTTCATGAGAAATGGATGATGTATAATCCATTTAATATTTTGTACGAAAAATTTTTTGCGTACGAAATGGACAATTTATGGTCTATTAAAATTTTTCATAAAAAAATTAAAAAATGGATGATGTATAATCCATTTAATTTTTCGTATGAAAAATAGACGACGTATAGAGTCCATTTAGTTTTTTGCCTACGAAATGGACAATTTATGGTCCATTAAATTTTTTCATAAAAAAATTTAAAAAATGGACGATGTATAGCTCATTAAATTTTGTATGTAAAGCCCATTTAATTTTTTGATGAAAAATAGACGATGCAGTCTTTTTAATTTTTTGCATACGAAAGGGACGATTTATAGGCCATTAAATTTTTCCATAGAAAATTGAAAAATTGACGATGACGAGCCCATTAAAATTTTTTCATAAATTTTTTTTTTCATGAGAAATGGATAATGTATAATCCATTTAATTTTTCATACGAAAAATAGACGACGTATATAGTCCATTTAGTTTTTTGCGTACGAAATGGACAATTTATGGTTCATTAATTTTTTTCATAAAAAAATTAAAAAAATTGGACGATGTATAGCCCATTAAGTTTTGTATATAAAGGCCATTTAATTTTTTGCATGAAAAATAGACGATGCAGTCTTTTTAATTTTTTGCATACGAAAGGGACGATTTAGAGGTCATTGAATTTTTACATAGAAAATTGAGAAAATTAAAATTTTTTCAAAAAAATTTTTTTTTCATGAGAAATGGATGATGTATAATCCATTTAATATTTTGTACGAAAAATAGGCGATGTATATAGTCCATTTAATTTTTTGTGTACGAAATGGACAAATTATGGTCTATTAAAATTTTTCATAAAAAAATTAAAAAATGGACGATGTATAGCCCATTAAATTTTTTATGTATAGTTCATTTAATTTTTGCTGTGAAAAATAGACGATATATAGCCTTTTTAATTTTTTGCATACGAAAGGGACGATTTATAGGCCATTAAATTTTTTCATAGAAAGTTGAAAATTGGACGATGTATAGCCCATTAAAATTTTTTCAAAAAAATTTTTTTTCATGAGAAATGGATGATGTATAATCCATTTAATATTTTGCACGAAGAATAGTCGATGTATATAGTCCATTTAGTTTTTTGCGTACGAAATGGACAATTTATGGTCCATTAATTTTTTTCATAAAAAAATTTAAAAAATGGACGATTTATAGCCCATTAAATTTTGTATGTAAAGCCCATTTAATTTTTTGCATGAAAAATAGACGATGTATAGTCTTTTTAATTTTTTGCATACGAAACGGACGATTTATTACCCATTAAATTTTTTCATAGAAAATTGAAAAATGGACGATGTATAGCCCATTAAAATTTTTTCAAAAAAAATTTTTTTCATGAGAAATGGATGACGTGTAATCCATTTAATATTTTGTATGAAAAATAGGCGATGTATATAGTCCATTTAGTTTTTTGCGTATGAAATGGACAATTTATGGTCGATTAAATTTTTTCATAAAATAAATTTAAAAAATGGACGATGTATAGCCCATTAAATTTTAGATTTAAAGCCCATTTAATTTTTTGCATGAAAAATAGACGATACAGTCTTTTTAATTTGTTGCATACGAAAGGGACGATTTATAGGCCATTAAATTTTTTCATAGAAAGTTGAAAATTGGACGATGTATAGCCCATTAAAATTTTTTCAAAAAAATTTTTTTTCATGAGAAATGGATGATGTATAATCCATTTAATATTTTGCACGAAGAATAGTCGATGTATATAGTCCATTTAGTTTTTTGCGTACGAAATGGACAATTTATGGTCCATTAATTTTTTTCATAAAAAAATTTAAAAAATGGACGATTTATAGCCCATTAAATTTTGTATGTAAAGCCCATTTAATTTTTTGCATGAAAAATAGACGATGTATAGTCTTTTTAATTTTTTGCATACGAAACGGACGATTTATTACCCATTAAATTTTTTCATAGAAAATTGAAAAATGGACGATGTATAGCCCATTAAAATTTTTTCAAAAAAATTTTTTTTCATGAGAAATGGATGATGTATAATCCATTTAATATTTTGTACGAAAAATAGGCGATGTATATAGTCCATTTAATGTTTTGTGTACGAAATGGACAAATTATGGTCTATTAAAATTTTTCATAAAAAAATTAAAAAATGGACGATGTATAGCCCATTAAATTTTTTATGTATACTTTATTTAATTTTTGGTGTGAAAAATAGATGATGTATAGTCTTTTTAATTTTTTGCATACGAAACGGACGATTTATTAGCCATTAAATTTTTCCATAGAAAATAGAAAAATGGACGATGTATAGCCCATTAAAATTTTTTCAAAAAAAAATTTTTTCATGAGAAATGGATGACGTATAATCCATTTAATATTTTGTATGAAAAATAGGCGATGTATATAGTCCATTTAGTTTTTTGCGTATGAAATGGACAATTTATGGTCGATTAAATTTTTTCATAAAATAAATTTAAAAAATGGACGATGTATAGCCCATTAAATTTTAGATTTAAGGCCCATTTAATTTTTTGCATGAAAAATAGACGATACAGTCTTTTTAATTTGTTGCATACGAAAGGGACGATCTATAGGCCATTAAATTTTTCCATAGAACTTTTTTCATTAAACTTTTTCATAAAAAAGTTTAAAAAATGGACGATGTATAGCCCATTAAATTTTGTATGTAAAGCCCTTTTAATTTTTTGCATGAAAAATAGACGATGTATAGTCTCTTTAATTTTTTGGATACGAAAGGGACGATTTATAGGCCATTAAATTTTTTCATAGAAAATTGAAAAATGGACGAAGTATAGCCCATTAAAATTTTTTCAAAAAAATTTTTTTTCATGAGAAATAAATGATGTATAATCCATTTAATATTTTGTACGAAAAATAGGCGATGTATATAATCCATTTAGTTTTTTGCGTACGAAATGGACAATTTATGGTCCATTAAATTTTTTCATAAAAAAATTTAAAAAATTGACGATGTATAGCCCATTAAATTTTGTATGTAAAGCCCATTTAATTTTTTGCATGAAAAATAGACGATGTATAGTCTCTTTATTTTTTTGCATACGAAAGGGACGATTTATAGGCCATTAAATTTTTTCATAGAAAATTGAAAAATGGACGAAGTATAGCCCATTAAAATTTTTTCAAAAAAAATTTTTTTTAATGAGAAATGGTTGAAGTATAATTTTAATTTAATTTTAATTTTTCGTACGAAAAATAGACGACGTACTTATATAGTCCATTTAGTTTTTTGCTTACGAAATGGACAATTTATGGTCCATTAAATTTTTTTATAAAAAAAATTTAAAAAATGGACGATGTATAGCCCATTAAATTTTGTATTTAAAGCCCATTTAATTTTTTGCATGCAAAATAGACGATGCAGTCTTTTTAATTTGTTGCATACGAAAGGGACGATTTATAGGCCATTAAATTTTTTCATAGAAAATTGAAAAATGGACGAAGTATAGCCCATTAAAATTTAAAAAAAAAAAAATTTTTTTCATGAGAAATGGATGGTGTATAATCCATTTAATTTTTTGTACGAAAAATAGACGACGTATATAGTCTATTTAGTTTTTTGCGTACGAAATGGACAATTTATGGTTCATTAATTTTTTTCATAAAAAAATTTAAAAAATGGACGATGTATAGCCCATTAAATTTTGTATATAAAGCCCATTTAATTTTTTGCATGAAAAATAGACGATGCAGTCCTTTTAAATTTCTGCATACGAAAGGGACGATTTATAGGCCATTAAATTTTTTCATAGAAAATTGAAAAATGGACAATGTATAGCCCATTAAAATTTTTTCATAAAATTTTTTTTTTTTTCATGAGAAATGGATGATGTATAATCCATTTAATATTTTGTACGAAAAATAGGCGATGTATATAGTCCATTTAATTTTTTGTGTACGAAATGGACAAATTATGGTCTATTAAAATTTTTCATAAAAAAATTAAAAAAATTGACGATGTATAGCCCATTAAATTTTGTATGTAAAGCCCATTTAATTTTTTGCATGAAAAATAGACGATGTATAGTCTCTTTAATTTTTTGCATACGAAAGGGACGATTTATAGGCCATTAAATTTTTTCATAGAAAATTGAAAAATGGACGAAGTATCGCCCATTAAAATTTTTTCAAAAAAATTTTTTTTCATGAGAAATGGATGATGTATAATCCATTTAATATTTTGTACGAAAAATAGGCGATGTATATAGTCCATTTTTTGTGTACGAAATGGACAAATTATGGTCTATTAAATTTTTTCATAAAAAAATTAAAAAATGGACGATGTATAGCCCATTAAATTTTTTATGTATAGTTCATTTAATTTTTGGCGTGAAAAGTAGACGATATATAGCCTTTTTAATTTTTTTCATACGAAAGGGACGATTTATAGGCCATTAAATTTTTTCAAAGAAAGTTGCAAAATGGACGGTGTATATATAGCCCATTAAAATTTAAAAAAAAAAAATTTTCGTGAGAAATGGATGATATAATCCATAAAATTTTTTGTACGAAAAAAAAGCGATGTATATAGTCCATTTAATTTTTTGCGTACGAAATGGACAGTTTATGGTCCACTAAATTTTTTCACAAAAAATTTAAAAAAAGGGACGATGAATAGCCCATCAAATTTTGTATGTATAGCCCATTTAATTTTTTACATGAAAAATAGACGATGTATAGTCTTTTAAATTTTTTGCATACGAAAGGGACGATTTATAGGCCATTAAATTTTTCCATAGAAAATTGAAAAATGGACGATGTATTAAAATTTTTTCATAAAAATTTTTTTTCATGAGAAATGGATGATGTATAATCTATTAAATTTTTCGTACGAAAAATAGACGACGTATATAGTCCACTTAGTTTTCTGCGTACGAAATGGACAATTTATGGTCCATTAAATTTTTTCATAAAAAAATTTAAAAAATGGACGATGTATATATAGCCCATTAAATTTTGTATGTATAGCCTAATTATTTTTTTCCATGAAAAATAGACGATGCAGTCTTTTTAATTTTATGCATACGAAAGGGTCGATTTATAGGCCATTAAAGTTTTCCATAGAAAATTGAAAAATGGACGATGTATAGCCCATTAAAATTTTTTCAAAAAAATTTTTTTTCATGAGAAATGGATGATGTATAATCCATTTAATATTTTGTACGAAAAATAGGCGATGTATATAGTCCATTTAATTTTTTGTGTACGAAATGGACAATTTATGGTCTATTAAAATTTTTCATAAAAAAATTAAAAAATGGACGATGTATATATAGCCCATTAAATTTTGTATGTATAGCCTATTTATTTTTTTCCATGAAAAATAGACGATGCAGTCTTTTTAATTTTTTGCATACGAAAGCGACGATTTATAGGCCATTAAATTTTTCCATAGAAAATTTAAAAATGGACAATGTATAGCCCATTACAATTTTTTCATAAAATTTTTTTCATGAGAAATGGATGATGTATAATCCATTTAATATTTTGTACGAAAAATTTTTTGCGTACGAAATGGACAATTTATGGTCTATTAAAATTTTTCATAAAAAAATTAAAAAATGGATGTTGTATAATCCATTTAATTTTTCGTATGAAAAATAGACGACGTATAGAGTCCATTTAGTTTTTTGCTTACGAAATGGACAATTTATGGTCCATTAAATTTTTTCATAAAAAAATTTAAAAAATGGACGATGTATAGCCCATTAAATTTTGTATGTAAAGCCCATTTAATTTTTTGATGAAAAATAGACGATGCAGTCTTTTTAATTTTTTGCATACGAAAGGGACGATTTAGAGGTCATTGAATTTTTACATAGAAAATTGAAAAAATTAAAATTTTTTCAAAAAAAATTTTTTTTCATGAGAAATGGATGATGTATAATCCATTTAATATTTTGTACGAAAAATAGGCGATGTATATAGTCCATTTAATTTTTTGTGTACGAAATGGACAAATTATGGTCTATTAAAATTTTTCATAAAAAAATTAAAAAATGGACGATGTATAGCCCATTAAATTTTTTATGTATAGTTCATTTAATTTTTGCTGTGAAAAATAGACGATATATAGCCTTTTTAATTTTTTGCATACGAAAGGGACGATTTATAGGCCATTAAATTTTTTCATAGAAAGTTGAAAATTGGACGATGTATAGAACATTAAAATTTTTTCAAAAAAATTTTTTTTCATGAGAAATGGATGATGTATAATCCATTTAATATTTTGCACGAAGAATAGTCGATGTATATAGTCCATTTAGTTTTTTGCGTACGAAATGGACAATTTATGGTCCATTAAATTTTTTCATAAAAAAATTTAAAAAATGGACGATTTATAGCCCGTTAAATTTTGTATGTAAAGCCCATTTAATTTTTTGCATGAAAAATAGACGATGTATAGTCTTTTTAATTTTTTGCATACGAAACGGACGATTTATTAGCCATTAAATTTTTCCATAGAAAATTGAAAAATGGACGATGTATAGCTCATTAAAATTTTTTCATAAAAACTTTTTTTTTTTTTTTGAGAAATGGTTGAAGTATAATTTTAATTTAATTTTAATTTTTCGTACGAAAATAGACGACGTATTTATATAGTCTATGTAGTTTTTTGCTCACGAAATGGACAATTTATGGTCCATTAAATTTTTTAATAAAAAAAATTTAAAAAATGGACGATGTCTAGCCCATTAAATTTTAGATTTAAAGCCCATTTAATTTTTTGCATGAAAAATAGACGATGCAGTCTTTTCAATTTGTTGTATACGAAAGGGACGATTTATTAGCCATTAAATTTTTCCATAGAAAATAGAAAAATTGACGATGTATAGCCCATTAAAATTTTTTCAAAAAAAATTTTTTTTATGAGAAATGGATGACGTGTAATCCATTTAATATTTTGTATGAAAAATAGGCGATGTATATAGTCCATTTAGTTTTTTGCGTATGAAATGGACAATTTATGGTCGATTAAATTTTTTCATAAAATAAATTTAAAAAATGGACGATGTCTAGCCCATTAAATTTTAGATTTAAAGCCCATTTAATTTTTTGCATGAAAAATAGACGATGCAGTCTTTTCAATTTGTTGCATACGAAAGGGACGATTTATAGCCCACTAAATTTTTCCATAGAACTTTTTCCATTAAACTTTTTCATAAAAAAAATTTAAAAAATGGACGATTTATAGCCCATTAAATTTTGTATGTAAAGCCCATTTAATTTTTTGCATGAAAAATAGACGATGTATATATAGTCTTTTTAATTTTTTGCATACGAAACGGACGATTTATTAGCCATTAAATTTTTCCATAGAAAATAGAAAAATTGACGATGTATAGCCCATTAAAATTTTTTCGAAAAAATTTTTTTTCATGAGAAATGGATGACGTGTAATCCATTTAATATTTTGTATGAAAAATAGGCGATGTATATAGTCCATTTAGTTTTTTGCGTATGAAATGGACAATTTATGGTCGATTAAATTTTTTCATAAAATAAATTTAAAAAATGGACGATGTATAGCTTCTTAAATTTTGTATGTAAAGCCCATTTAATTTTTCCATGAAAAATAGACGATGCAGTCTTTTTAATTTTTTGCATACGAAAGGGACGATTTATAGGCCATTAAATTTTTCCATAGAAAATTGAAAAATGGACAATGTATAATAGCCCATTAAAATTTTTTCATAAAATTTTTTTTTCATGAGAAATGGATAATGTATAATCCATTTAATTTTTCGTACGAAAAATAGACGACGTATATAGTCCATTTAGTTTTTTGCGTACGTAATGGACAATTTATGGTTCATTAATTTTTTTTCATAAGAAAATTTAAAAAATTGTATATTAAGTTTTGTATATAAAGCCCATTTAATTTTTTGCATGAAAAATAGACGATGCAGTCTTTTTAATTTTTTGCATACGAAAGGGACGATTTATAGGCCATTAAATTTTTCCATAGAAAATTGAAAAATGGACGATGTATAGCCCATTAAAATTTTTTCGAAAAAATTTTTTTTCATGAGAAATGGATGATGTATAATCCATTTAATATTTTGTACGAAAAATAGGCGATGTATATAGTTCATTTAATGTTTTGTGTACGAAATGGACAAATTATGGTCTATTAAAATTTTTCATAAAAAAATTAAAAAATGGACGATGTATAGCCCATTAAATTTTTTATGTATAGTTCATTTAATTTTTGGTGTGAAAAATAGATGATGTATAGTCTTTTTAATTTTTTGCATACGAAACGGACGATTTATTAGCCATTTAATTTTTCCATAGAAAATAGAAAAATGGACGATAGCCCATTAAAATTTTTTCAAAAAAAAATTTTTTCATGAGAAATGGATGACGTGTAATCCATTTAATATTTTGTATGAAAAATAGGCGATGTATATAGTCCATTTAGTTTTTTGCGTATGAAATGGACAATTTATGGTCGATTAAATTTTTTCATAAAAAAATTTAAAAAATTGGACGATGTATAGCCCATTAAGTTTTGTATATAAAGCCCATTTAATTTTTTGCATGAAAAATAGACGATGTATAGTCTCTTTATTTTTTTGCATACGAAAGGGACGATTTATAGGCCATTAAATTTTTTCATAGAAAATTGAAAAATGGACGAAGTATAGCCCATTAAAATTTTTTCAAAAAAAATATTTTTCATGAGAAATGGATGACGTGTAATCCATTTAATATTTTGTACGAAAAATAGGCGATGTATATAGTCCATTTAATGTTTTGTGTACAAAATGGACAAATTATGGTCTATTAAAATTTTTCATAAAAAAATTAAAAAAAAATGGACGATGTATATAGCCCATTAAATTTTTTATGTATAGTTCATTTAATTTTTGGTGTGAAAAATAGATGATGGATAGTGTTTTTAATTTTTTGCATACGAAACGGACGATTTATTAGCCATTAAATTTTTCCATAGAAAATAGAAAAATGGACGATGTATAGCCCATTAAAATTTTTTCAAAAAAAAATTTTTTCATGAGAAATGGATGACGTGTAATCCATTTAATATTTTGTATGAAAAATAGGCGATGTATATAGTCCATTTAGTTTTTTGCGTATGAAATGGACAATTTATGGTCGATTAAATTTTTTCATAAAATAAATTTAAAAAATGGACGATGTATAGCCCATTAAATTTTAGATTTAAAGCCCATTTAATTTTTTGCATGAAAAATAGACGATGTATAGTCTTTTTAATTTTTTGCATACGAAAGGGACGATTTATAGGCCGTTAAATTTTTTTATAGAAAATTGAAAAATGGACGAAGTATAGCCCATTAAAATTTTTTCAAAAAAAATATTTTTCATGAGAAATGGATGACGTGTAATCCATTTAATATTTTGTACGAAAAATAGGCGATGTATATAGTCCATTTAATGTTTTGTGTACGAAATGGACAAACTATGGTATATTAAAATTTTTCATAAAAAAATTAAAAAATGGACGATGTATATATAGCCCATTAAATTTTTTATGTATAGTTCATTTAATTTTTGGTGTGAAAAATAGATGATGTATAGTCTTTTTAATTTTTTGCATACGAAACGGACGATTTATTAGCCATTTAATTTTTCCATAGAAAATAGAAAAATGGACGATGTATAGCCCATTAAAATTTTTTCAAAAAAAATTTTTTCATGAGAAATGGATGACGTGTAATCCATTTAATATTTTGTATGAAAAATAGGCGATGTATATAGTCCATTTAGTTTTTTGCGTATGAAATTGACAATTTATGGTCGATTAAATTTTTTCATAAAATAAATTTAAAAAATGGACGATGTATAGCCCATTAAATTTTAGATTGAAAGCCCATTTAATTTTTTGCATGAAAAATAGACGATACAGTCTTTTTAATTTGTTGCATACGAAAGGGACGATTTATAGGCCATTAAATTTTTTCATAGAAAGTTGAGAAATGGACGATGTATAGCCCATTAAAATGTTTTCATAAAAATTTGTTTTCATGAGAAATGGATGGTGTATAATCCATTTAATTTTTTGTACGAAAAATAGACGACGTATATAGTCTATTTAGTTTTTTGCGTACGAAATGGACAATTTATGGTTCATTAATTTTTTTCATAAAAAAATTTAAAAAATGGACGATGTATAGCCCATTAAATTTTGTATATAAAGCCCATTTAATTTTTTGCATGAAAAATAGACGATGCAGTCCTTTTAATTTTCTGCATACGAAAGGGACGATTTATAGGCCATTAAATTTTTCTATAGAACTTTTTTCATTAAAATTTTTCATAAAAAAATTAAAAAATGGACGATGTATATATAGCCCATTAAATTTTGTATGTATAGCCTATTTATTTTTTTCCATGAAAAATAGACGATGCAGTCTTTTTAATTTTTTGCATACGAAAGCGACGATTTATAGGCCATTAAATTTTTCCATAGAAAATTGAAAAATGGACAATTTATAGCCCATTACAATTTTTTCATAAAATTTTTTTCATAAGAAATAGATGATAGATGAATAGATGATAATATTTTGTACGAAAAATTTTTTGCGTACGAAATGGACAATTTATGGTCTATTAAAATTTTTCATAAAAAAATTAAAAAATGGATGATGTATAATCCATTTAATTTTTCGTATGAAAAATAGACGACGTATAGAGTCCATTTAGTTTTTTGCCTACGAAATGGGCAATTTATGGTCCATTAAATTTTTTCATAAAAAAATTTAAAAAATGGACGATTTATAGCCCATTAAATTTTGTATGTAAAGCCCATTTAATTTTTTGCATACGAAACGGACGATTTATTACCCATTAAATTTTTTCATAGAAAATTGAAAAATGGACGAAGTATAGCCCATTAAAATTTTTTCAAAAAAAATTTTTTTCATGAGAAATGGATGACGTGTAATCCATTTAATATTTTGTACTAAAAATAGGCGATGTATATAGTCCATTTAATTTTTTGTGTACGAAATGGACAAATTATGGTCTATTAAAATTTTTCATAAAAAAATTAAAAAATGGACGATGTATAGCCCATTAAATTTTTAATGTATAGTTCATTTAATTTTTGCTGTGAAAAATAGACGATATATAGCCTTTTTAATTCTTTGCATACGAAAGGGACGATTTATAGGCCATTAAATTTTTTCATAGAAAGTTGAAAAATGGACGATGTATAGCCCATTAAAATTTTTTCAAAAAAATTTTTTTCATGAGAAATGGATGATGTATAATCCAAATTTTGTATGAAAAATAGGCGATGTATATAGTCCATTTAGTTTTTTGCGTATGAAATGGACAATTTATGGTCGATTAAATTTTTTCATAAAATAAATTTAAAAAATGGACGATGTATAGCCCATTAAATTTTAGATTTAAAGCCCATTTAATTTTTTGCATGAAAAATAGACGATACAGTCTTTTTAATTTGTTGCATACGAAAGGGACGATTTATAGGCCATTAAATTTTTCCATAGAACTTTTTTCATTAAACTTTTTCATAAAAAAGTTTAAAAAATAGACGATGTATAGCCCATTAAATTTTGTATGTAAAGCCCATTTAATTTTTTGCATGAAAAATAGACGATGTATAGTCTCTTTAATTTTTTGCTTACGAAAGGGACGATTTATAGGCCATTAAATTTTTTCATAGAAAATTGAAAAATGGACGAAGTATAGCCCATTAAAATCTTTTCAAAAAATTTTTTTCATGAGAAATAAATGATGTATAATCCATTTAATATTTTGTACGAAAAATAGGCGATGTATATAATCCATTTAGTTTTTTGCGTACGAAATGGACAATTTATGGTCCATTAAATTTTTTCATAAAAAAATTTAAAAAATTGACGATGTATAGCCCATTAAATTTTGTATGTAAAGCCCATTTAATTTTTTGCATGAAAAATAGATGATGTATAGTCTCTTTATTTTTTTGCATACGAAAGGGACGATTTATAGGCCATTAAATTTTTTCATAGAAAATTGAAAAATGGACGAAGTATAGCCCATTAAAATTTTTTCAAAAAAAAATTTTTTTTAATGAGAAATGGTTGAAGTATAATTTTAATTTAATTTTAATTTTTCGTACGAAAAATAGACGACGTACTTATATAGTCCATTTAGTTTTTTGCTTACGAAATGGACAATTTATGGTCCATTAAATTTTTTTATAAAAAAAATTTAAAAAATGGACGATGTATAGCCCATTAAATTTTGTATTTAAAGCCCATTTAATTTTTTGCATGAAAAATAGACGATGCAGTCTTTTTAATTTGTTGCATACGAAAGGGACGATTTATAGGCCATTAATTTTTTTCATAGAAAATTGAAAAATGGACGAAGTATAGCCCATTAAAATTTAAAAAAAAAAAAATTTTTTCATGAGAAATGGATGATGTATAATCCATTTAATATTTTGTACGAAAAATAGGCGATGTATATAGTCCATTTAATTTTTTGTGTACGAAATGGACAAATTATGGTCTATTAAAATTTTTCATAAAAAAATTAAAAAATGGACGATGTATAGCCCATTAAATTTTTTATGTATAGTTCATTTAATTTTTGGTGTGAAAAATAGACGATATATAGCCTTTTTAATTTTTTGCATACGAAAGGGACGATTTATAGGCCATTAAATTTTTTCATAGAAAGTTGAGAAATGGACGATGTATAGCCCATTAAAATGTTTTCATAAAAATTTGTTTTCATGAGAAATGGATGGTGTATAATCCATTTAATTTTTTGTACGAAAAATAGACGACGTATATAGTCTATTTAGTTTTTTGCGTACGAAATGGACAATTTATGGTTCATTAATTTTTTTCATAAAAAAATTTAAAAAATGGACGATGTATAGCCCATTAAATTTTGTATATAAAGCCCATTTAATTTTTTGCATGAAAAATAGACGATGCAGTCCTTTTAATTTTCTGCATACGAAAGGGACGATTTATAGGCCATTAAAATTTTCCATAGAAAATTGAAAAATGGACAATGTATAGCCCATTAAAATTTTTTCATAAAATTTTTTTTTCATGAGAAATGGATGATGTATAATCCATTTAATATTTTGTACGAAAAATAGGCGATGTATATAGTCCATTTAATTTTTTGTGTACGAAATGGACAAATTATGGTCTATTAAAATTTTTCATAAAAAAATTTAAAAAATTGACGATGTATAGCCCATTAAATTTTATATGTAAAGCCCATTTAATTTTTTGCATGAAAAATAGACGATGTATTGTCTCTTTAATTTTTTGCATACGAAAGGGACGATTTATAGGCCATTAAATTTTTTCATAGAAAATTGAAAAATGGACGAAGTATAGCCCATTAAAATTTTTTCAAAAAAATTTTTTTTCATGAGAAATGGATGATGTATAATCCATTTAATATTTTGTACGAAAAATAGGCGATGTATATAGTCCATTTAATTTTTTGTGTACGAAATGGACAAATTATGGTCTATTAAAATTTTTCATAAAAAAATTAAAAAATGGACGATGTATAGCCCATTAAATTTTTTATGTATAGTTCATTTAATTTTTGGTGTGAAAAATAGACGATATATAGCCTTTTTAATTTTTTGCATACGAAAGGGACGATTTGATGATGTATAATCCATTTAATATTTTGTACGAAGAATAGGCGATGTATATAGTCCATTTAATTTTTTGCGTACGAAATGGACAATTTATGGTCTATTCAAATTTTTCATAAAAAAATTAAAAAATGGACGATGTATAGCCCATTAAATTTTTTATGTATAGTTCATTTAATTTTTGGTGTGAAAAATGGATGATATATAGCCTTTTTAATTTTTTGCATAAGAAAGGGACGATTTATAGGCCATTGAATTTTTACATAGAAAATTGAAAAATGGACGAAGTATAGCCCATTAAAATTTTTTCAAAAAAATTTTTTTCATGAGAAATGGATGATGTATAATCCATTTGATATTTTGTACGAAAAATAGGCGATGTATATAGTCCATTTAATTTTTTGTGTACGAAATGGACAAATTATGGTCTATTAAAATTTTTCATAAGAAAATTAAAAAATGAACGATGTATAGCCCATTAAATTTTTTATGTATAGTTCATTTAATTTTTGGTTTGAAAAATAGACGATATATAGCCTTTTTAATTTTTTGCATACGAAAGGGACGATTTATAGGCCATTAAATTTTTTCATAGAAAGTCGAAAAATGGACGAAGTATAGCCCATTAAAATTTTTTAAAAAAAAATTTTTTTCATGAGAAATGGATGATGTATAATCCATTTAATATTTTGTACGAAAAATAGGCGATGTATATAGTCCATTTAATTTTTTGTGTACGAAATGGACAAATTATGGTCTATTAAATTTTTTCATAAAAAAATTAAAAAATGGACGATGTATAGCCCATTAAATTTTGTATATAAAGCCCATTTAATTTTTTGCATGAAAAATAGACGATGCAGTCTTTTTAATTTTCTGCATACGAAAGGGACGATTTATAGGCCATTAAATTTTTTCATAGAAAGTTGAGAAATGGACGATGTATAGCCCATTAAAATTTTTTCATAAAATTTTGTTTTCATGAGAAATGGATGGTGTATAATCCATTTAATTTTTTGTACGAAAAATAGACGACGTATATAGTCTATTTAGTTTTTTGCGTACGAAATGGACAATTTATGGTTCATTAATTTTTTTCATAAAAAAATTTTAAAAAATGGACGATGTATAGCCCATTAAATTTTGTATATAAAGCCCATTTAATTTTTTGCATGAAAAATAGACGATGCAGTCTTTTTAATTTTCTGCATACGAAAGGGACGATTTATAGGCCATTAAATTTTTTCATAGAAAGTTGAGAAATGGACGATGTATAGCCCATTAAAATTTTTTCAAAAAAAATATTTTTCATGAGAAATGGATGACGTGTAATCCATTTAATATTTTGTACGAAAAATAGGCGATGTATATAGTCCATTTAATGTTTTGTGTACAAAATGGACAAATTATGGTCTATTAAAATTTTTCATAAAAAAATTAAAAAAAAATGGACGATGTATATAGCCCATTAAATTTTTTATGTATAGTTCATTTAATTTTTGGTGTGAAAAATAGATGATGGATAGTGTTTTTAATTTTTTGCATACGAAACGGACGATTTATTAGCCATTAAATTTTTCCATAGAAAATAGAAAAATGGACGATGTATAGCCCATTAAAATTTTTTCAAAAAAAAATTTTTTCATGAGAAATGGATGACGTGTAATCCATTTAATATTTTGTATGAAAAATAGGCGATGTATATAGTCCATTTAGTTTTTTGCGTATGAAATGGACAATTTATGGTCGATTAAATTTTTTCATAAAATAAATTTAAAAAATGGACGATGTATAGCCCATTAAATTTTAGATTTAAAGCCCATTTAATTTTTTGCATGAAAAATAGACGATGTATAGTCTTTTTAATTTTTTGCATACGAAAGGGACGATTTATAGGCCGTTAAATTTTTTTATAGAAAATTGAAAAATGGACGAAGTATAGCCCATTAAAATTTTTTCAAAAAAAATATTTTTCATGAGAAATGGATGACGTGTAATCCATTTAATATTTTGTACGAAAAATAGGCGATGTATATAGTCCATTTAATGTTTTGTGTACGAAATGGACAAACTATGGTATATTAAAATTTTTCATAAAAAAATTAAAAAATGGACGATGTATATATAGCCCATTAAATTTTTTATGTATAGTTCATTTAATTTTTGGTGTGAAAAATAGATGATGTATAGTCTTTTTAATTTTTTGCATACGAAACGGACGATTTATTAGCCATTTAATTTTTCCATAGAAAATAGAAAAATGGACGATGTATAGCCCATTAAAATTTTTTCAAAAAAATTTTTTTCATGAGAAATGGATGACGTGTAATCCATTTAATATTTTGTATGAAAAATAGGCGATGTATATAGTCCATTTAGTTTTTTGCGTATGAAATTGACAATTTATGGTCGATTAAATTTTTTCATAAAATAAATTTAAAAAATGGACGATGTATAGCCCATTAAATTTTAGATTTAAAGCCCATTTAATTTTTTGCATGAAAAATAGACGATACAGTCTTTTTAATTTGTTGCATACGAAAGGGACGATTTATAGGCCATTAAATTTTTTCATAGAAAGTTGAGAAATGGACGATGTATAGCCCATTAAAATGTTTTCATAAAAATTTGTTTTCATGAGAAATGGATGGTGTATAATCCATTTAATTTTTTGTACGAAAAATAGACGACGTATATAGTCTATTTAGTTTTTTGCGTACGAAATGGACAATTTATGGTTCATTAATTTTTTTCATAAAAAAATTTAAAAAATGGACGATGTATAGCCCATTAAATTTTGTATATAAAGCCCATTTAATTTTTTGCATGAAAAATAGACGATGCAGTCCTTTTAATTTTCTGCATACGAAAGGGACGATTTATAGGCCATTAAATTTTTCTATAGAACTTTTTTCATTAAAATTTTTCATAAAAAAATTAAAAAATGGACGATGTATATATAGCCCATTAAATTTTGTATGTATAGCCTATTTATTTTTTTCCATGAAAAATAGACGATGCAGTCTTTTTAATTTTTTGCATACGAAAGCGACGATTTATAGGCCATTAAATTTTTCCATAGAAAATTGAAAAATGGACAATTTATAGCCCATTACAATTTTTTCATAAAATTTTTTTCATAAGAAATAGATGATAGATGAATAGATGATAATATTTTGTACGAAAAATTTTTTGCGTACGAAATGGACAATTTATGGTCTATTAAAATTTTTCATTTAAAAATTAAAAAAATGGATGATGTATAATCCATTTAATTTTTCGTATGAAAAATAGACGACGTATAGAGTCCATTTAGTTTTTTGCCTACGAAATGGACAATTTATGGTCCATTAAATTTTTTCATAAAAAAATTTAAAAAATGGACGATTTATAGCCCATTAAATTTTGTATGTAAAGCCCATTTAATTTTTTGCATACGAAACGGACGATTTATTACCCATTAAATTTTTTCATAGAAAATTGAAAAATGGACGAAGTATAGCCCATTAAAATTTTTTCAAAAAAAATTTTTTTCATGAGAAATGGATGACGTGTAATCCATTTAATATTTTGTACTAAAAATAGGCGATGTATATAGTCCATTTAATTTTTTGTGTACGAAATGGACAAATTATGGTCTATTAAAATTTTTCATAAAAAAATTAAAAAATGGACGATGTATAGCCCATTAAATTTTTAATGTATAGTTCATTTAATTTTTGCTGTGAAAAATAGACGATATATAGCCTTTTTAATTTTTTGCATACGAAAGGGACGATTTATAGGCCATTAAATTTTTTCATAGAAAGTTGAAAAATGGACGATGTATAGCCCATTAAAATTTTTTCAAAAAAATTTTTTTCATGAGAAATGGATGATGTATAATCCAAATTTTGTATGAAAAATAGGCGATGTATATAGTCCATTTAGTTTTTTGCGTATGAAATGGACAATTTATGGTCGATTAAATTTTTTCATAAAATAAATTTAAAAAATGGACGATGTATAGCCCATTAAATTTTAGATTTAAAGCCCATTTAATTTTTTGCATGAAAAATAGACGATACAGTCTTTTTAATTTGTTGCATACGAAAGGGACGATTTATAGGCCATTAAATTTTTCCATAGAACTTTTTTCATTAAACTTTTTCATAAAAAAATTTAAAAAATGGACGATGTATAGCCCATTAAATTTTGTATGTAAAGCCCATTTAATTTTTTGCATGAAAAATAGATGATGTATAGTCTCTTTATTTTTTTGCATACGAAAGGGACGATTTATAGGCCATTAAATTTTTTCATAGAAAATTGAAAAATGGACGAAGTATAGCCCATTAAAATTTTTTCAAAAAAAAATTTTTTTTAATGAGAAATGGTTGAAGTATAATTTTAATTTAATTTTAATTTTTCGTACGAAAAATAGACGACGTACTTATATAGTCCATTTAGTTTTTTGCTTACGAAATGGACAATTTATGGTCCATTAAATTTTTTTATAAAAAAAATTTAAAAAATGGACGATGTATATATAGCCCATTAAATTTTGTATTTAAAGCCCATTTAATTTTTTGCATGAAAAATAGACGATGCAGTCTTTTTAATTTGTTGCATACGAAAGGGACGATTTATAGGCCATTAATTTTTTTCATAGAAAATTGAAAAATGGACGAAGTATAGCCCATTAAAATTTAAAAAAAAAAAAAATTTTTTCATGAGAAATGGATGATGTATAATCCATTTAATATTTTGTACGAAAAATAGGCGATGTATATAGTCCATTTAATTTTTTGTGTACGAAATGGACAAATTATGGTCTATTAAAATTTTTCATAAAAAAATTAAAAAATGGACGATGTATAGCCCATTAAATTTTTTATGTATAGTTCATTTAATTTTTGGTGTGAAAAATAGACGATATATAGCCTTTTTAATTTTTTGCATACGAAAGGGACGATTTATAGGCCATTAAATTTTTTCATAGAAAGTTGAGAAATGGACGATGTATAGCCCATTAAAATGTTTTCATAAAAATTTGTTTTCATGAGAAATGGATGGTGTATAATCCATTTAATTTTTTGTACGAAAAATAGACGACGTATATAGTCTATTTAGTTTTTTGCGTACGAAATGGACAATTTATGGTTCATTAATTTTTTTCATAAAAAAATTTAAAAAATGGACGATGTATAGCCCATTAAATTTTGTATATAAAGCCCATTTAATTTTTTGCATGAAAAATAGACGATGCAGTCCTTTTAATTTTCTGCATACGAAAGGGACGATTTATAGGCCATTAAAATTTTCCATAGAAAATTGAAAAATGGACAATGTATAGCCCATTAAAATTTTTTCATAAAATTTTTTTTTCATGAGAAATGGATGATGTATAATCCATTTAATATTTTGTACGAAAAATAGGCGATGTATATAGTCCATTTAATTTTTTGTGTACGAAATGGACAAATTATGGTCTATTAAAATTTTTCATAAAAAAATTTAAAAAATTGACGATGTATAGCCCATTAAATTTTATATGTAAAGCCCATTTAATTTTTTGCATGAAAAATAGACGATGTATTGTCTCTTTAATTTTTTGCATACGAAAGGGACGATTTATAGGCCATTAAATTTTTTCATAGAAAATTGAAAAATGGACGAAGTATAGCCCATTAAAATTTTTTCAAAAAAATTTTTTTTCATGAGAAATGGATGATGTATAATCCATTTAATATTTTGTACGAAAAATAGGCGATGTATATAGTCCATTTAATTTTTTGTGTACGAAATGGACAAATTATGGTCTATTAAAATTTTTCATAAAAAAATTAAAAAATGGACGATGTATAGCCCATTAAATTTTTTATGTATAGTTCATTTAATTTTTGGTGTGAAAAATAGACGATATATAGCCTTTTTAATTTTTTGCATACGAAAGGGACGTATGTATAGTCCATTTATTAGTAATCTAAGCGAATGAATAAAGCTTTGATGCGATTTTCAAAATATCTCAACTTAAAATCTTGGTACGAAAATAGCAATTTCTCAAATTGCTGGGATGAAAATTTAAATACAAAGTTGTTTACATTTGCTTCATATGTATGTACATGTATATTTAGTTAGCTGTATAATAGTACTCCCGCTAAACGGTTCTTTTTCTAAATTTGGATCATTTGAAAATAAATTAGCTAACGGGCTGAAAGTTGAAACTTTTCATTCCGTGATATCTGCTTTAAGTTTGTAGTAAAGTGAATTGGAAGATTGCACACAGAGCATTTCAGAGTTGAAGAAAGTGACTTATAAAAAAAGCTAGAATCATCTGTGATGCAGGTTCTGCGAGAAAGGGACTAATATGTTAACAAAATAATCAAAACAAACAAGAGAAAATGTGTATTTTGTGAAATGAAAACGTGTACATATATACACATTTACAAAATTAAATGAAAGAATTTGTTGCATTCAATTAAAAAAAATAAAGGAGGTTTAAGGAAGACGCAGTGACTGAGTGAGCGAGACCTCCGAAAACACTGGCTTGCGTTATTGTATTGTGCCTGTATCTTCAGAATTCAATACTCAGATATTTATCAAAAGTTAAATAATTTTTTCTAAAGTAAATAAGCTGAGTTAGTTTTTTTTTATAAATAAGTGATAATGCCAAAAAAATTATTAAAAACATATATGTATGTATCTTCAGAAAATTCAAGCAATTTATTATTATAAGCACAGATTATCGGCCCGGTTCTGTAAACCGAATCCTAGTAAATTTCTCTCTTTTCCAAAAAATGTATAATGATACTGCAGAAATCTTTAAGTTCATACAAGTTTGTAGCTTTATTTTATTATAAAAAAATGGTATTTTTTACTCTTTATATATGCAAACCATTCTTGATATTTTTAAAAATAAGCAGATCTGTTTTAATTTTTCTTGTTTTTAAGGGATGATGACAAATTCCATAATTTTTTAAAAATCGGCAAAATTTTTTAGAGGCTGAAAGCATCCAAAAATTCGCTTTTATCTCAAACTTTGCAAAAAGTCGCGAAAAGTTGCAAAATTTGAAACAAACCATAATGTTGATTAAAAATCGCCAAAACTGTAAAGCTGGGATCACACGATTGACACAATGTACCAAGTTTCGTCGGCTCACTGAAATAAATTTATAAGTAACCAGGTAAATTTGCATTATTTCTCAACTAATTGAAATATAATTACATAACTGCACCACACTGCATTGGTAATAAAGCCATATAGACTTATTCAAGAATTAATTAAGTAATAATGTCATTTTGGTTTACTACCTATGACTTTATTTGCGGTGCCGATCGTGTGATCCAGGCTTAAGGAATGCAAAAAATTCAATAAAAGTCGCAAAAATGGCGAAAATTCGCAAAAAGTTACTGACAGCGGGATGATGACAAATTCCATTATTTCTTAAAAATCGGCAAAACTTTTAGGAGGCTGAAAGGCAAAAAGTCACTTTTATTGCGAAGTTTGCAAAAATTCGCGAGAAGTTGCAAAATCGGAAGGAAGCTGGAATAAGATTGATTGTCTTCTTCAGAATCACTTGAATTTTTTTTATGAAATTGTAATTTCCCTTATTTTTTAGTCACCCGAGTCCACCATTAACATTTTTGCAGTATATTTTTCGCATAATACAGAATTTTATGTGTGTTTTTTTTTTACTTTTATTAAACTATTTTCGTTATTTTAATATTTACGTTATTTTTATTTTAAAAATGGCAAATTAGGCAACACTGCTCATACATACAGAGTTAAAATATCAATTCTATCTGCTATCAAATTTGCCGTATGCTGAAAAGCTTACATAGGCTTTTCAACAAATAACATATCTGACAGCATACATAGGAAATTTGTTACAAAGGAAAAATATGGTGTCTACACGATATGCTAAAATCTTGAAAATACGTTGGCAACGTTAACAAATACCCTTCATATCGTCGCTGTTTTAACTAACCGACCTGACATTTTTTTTGAAAAATGAGTTAAGTCCTCTACTAGACTTTATAAGTCATAATACACATTGTCTACAATTTTCATGACTGTGAGCATTACTTTTGTGCCTATATATGTAAAAAGATTTCTGACGCAGCCATAAGAATGAATGTATAAAACAACCATAAAAGCTGCTCTTCTGTTAAATTTTTAAGTTGTTAGTTAGGTCAGTTAGTTAAAACAGCGACGATATGTGGTTAAGCATACGTGTGTTTAAAAAATTTAGAGTCTACACGATATGTTGGCATTGGTAACAAATTTTAAATATGCTGATTCAACATATCGTCTAGACTTAGCTTTAAATTTAACAGACAAAGATATAGAATACTGGATTCCAAAAAAGTAATATTTATGTATGTTTTAGTATAAATACATTCACCCAAAAAGTCGGATATATCGCACCAAGATCAAACGAATAGAATTGAAGTAAAAAGCTCACGAAGTTTTGGTTCGAAATGTTAGAATTTTATATTTAACTTTTTTTAGCTTGTTTTTTTAAGTCCTGCTTCTTTGACCTCGGCAGCATACGACAGCCAAATTTATTAAAGTATTATTAAACCGGCCACACACAATACATTAATTTAATCGTGCGCCGCTAGAAAAAATATTAATAGGAAATAAAATGGAAACGTTTTGAAATATTTGCGGCGAATTTGACATCATCATATAATATAACCGGGTGTCCTAAGACACCTCTTTTTTTGCATGAAAAAATTTTTGAATGAAATATTGACAATCTGTAGTCTATTTAATCTGTTGCATGAAAAATAGACGATGTGTAGTCAATTTAACTTTTTGCATGAAAATCGACAAAGTAATATAGTCAAATTAAAATTTTGAAAAAATATTTAAAACTATTCAGAATGCTTACTTGTAAGTATGTTTGTCTGAATACAAATAGTAAAAATAAAAAAAGCGTATCACTGGCGAACGCGAATGCGAATATTCCTTATATTCCTAGTTGTTGCCCTATAAATATTGAAAAAAATTCAATTTAATTTTTAATTATAAATATTATTTTTTACTTAAAGCTAACTGACAGTTCATTTTACAAATTATGTAACCGTGTTATTTCTACAGCTCTAATATAGACCAGATTAAACACGTGACAACTATAAATGGCCACTTACTAATTCCATCCACCTGATACAGGAAGTGGTGGCAAGTAACCATCATGGGCAGCATGTCCGCCTTCTTGATGAATTATTTTAACAGTTTTTACTTCTTGATGACCACCGGCACCGCCTTCAAATCCCCCATAATCACTGCCGTGACCATGTCCAAAATTTCTGCCGGGGAAACCACTGTGAAAATGATCACCATGACCATGTTCTACTTGACCGGCCAAAATACCTCCGTGGAGATGGTTATCATCTTCGTGAATTACTTTAATGGTTTTCACTTCGTTATGGCCACCATAGCCATTTTGAAGGTTCCCTCCAGATAAACCATCCTGAACGTGACCAGCATTTTGATGTATTACTTTAACAGTTTTAACTTCTGGATGATCACCAAATCCATGAGCAACAGAACCACCGTGCAAATGGCCACCACCATCTTCGTGGAGGACTTTTATAACTTTTACGTCCTGATTAACTCCATGACTACCAGAAAATTCGCCATGAGAGTGACCAGCATTTTGGTGTATAACTTTAATTGTGTTGAATTGTTGATGGCCATTAAGGCCAGAAAAATCTCCATGGGAATGACCACCATCTCCGTGAAAAACTTCAATAGTCTTAACATTTTGGTGACCTACATGGTCATGTCCAAGATGACCACCAGAGAAACTGTCATGACCACGACCTTCACGATGAATAACCTTTACAATTTTTATTTCTTCACGACCACCATGATGTAAATGGGCACTGTGACCACTATTAAAATGATCACCATAACCACCTCCTTCATGTTTAACAACAACTGTTTGAACTTCGCTACCACCATGTCCTCCGTTTCGACCATAATGATAACCGCCACCGTTGCCACTGCTGCCACCCAAAAAACCAGCCGTGCAAGTAGTTGCCATAACGGCTAAAACACATACAAATACCTGCAAAATTTGATAAAAAAAAATTATTTATCTTTCCGAGGGCATAACATAATATATTTGAACTTTTAATAATATTTACCTTCATGTTGGAAATTTCGTTCTTAATTTTTATTTAATTTCCAACAAAATTTGAACTTAAACCACACTAGGGAATGGAAGTAATGAACTGGTACATTCTGCTAGTTCATCCATGATTTTTATACTAAAACCAAACTCATCAAAACTATTATCATGTTTTTGTAAAAGAATTATATAATCATGCAGTCTCTTTCAAACTAAAATACACAAATTCATTTAAAAAAATTGCACAACTTTTAATATAAACACAATTTGTACGAGTATTTTGAAATGCCATCCATTTCTCTCAAACCTCTTAAAACACTTTTACCATCGTAGTAAATACTATTTTCTTCAAATAAAAATGCAGATTATATGATTAATTAAAACAAATTTGTGAAAAATAAAACAAAACCGACATCAATAGCATGCGAATAAATTATCGTTATTATGTCTGGTTTCCCTTCAAAGTGTAAAAATTTGTTTGTTGCAAAAAAAAAAAAAATTATGCTAATTTTGCATAAATTTCTCGACAACAAAAACTTTACTTTCATTTATATCTATTAATATTTCAAAGTATCTTTTTGTAATTTTAAATCTCAGCTCTGAATAAAATGTAAGGAGATGGACGTAATTAAATATTTATTTATTTTGTCGAAAAAAAGCTTAAACTTTTGAATTTCTAACAATCTCATCTCAAGAGTAAGTATACAAGATATGTAAATATATGCTTAAACGTTTTACACTATAATGCAAAGAATGGCATGATGAAAATCACTTTATAGTTAAGTGATTTGAAATCACTGAAAAGGTATTCTACTGACAAAAATGTTTGAAATCTCGTGATTTGAAACCGCCTGACGATATCAAATTACTTGACGGTTTTTAAAGAATTGTGCTTGAAACTCCGTAATAAAACGATTAAATTCATAAATTTGTTCGTAATAAAATAATTATTTAATGCAGAAGAACGATTTGAATTGAGGAAAACGTGCACGTGGGGACACTTTTGATCACATTTTTCGTGATTTAATTTTTTTAGTTGTCAGTTGTTTGTCGAAAAAGATGTCTGAACAACGAATGTAATTTTCAAACGTGTATTGTCAAATCAGGCAATGTATTAAATATTTCATCCTCTTAAGTTTTAGGGCGACTTTTTAAGTTTGAGATTAAGATTAGTTTATGTCTCTAAGGGCGACTTTTTTAGTTCAAGATTAGAGATTAAATTAACCTTAATCTTCATTTGTGATTTTTGGGTAGTCGAAATATATAACGTTTTGTAAAAATTAAATGATAAAATAATTTAAAAACACATAAATAAATATATATATTTTATATTATTTATCGATTTTCTTTAACACGGGCAATATTTTACTTGTAAATAATAAAACATGGCAGTTTCTTCTTCTTCCCACAAAAAATCAAAGTGTGTCGATAACATGTATTACTTTTACACAGAAAATATTGCCACTATTTTGTTCTCAGTATGGTAATGCTACACATAATAAGAAGTTTAAACTACCACTCAAAAATATCAAACTAAATTATTATGAGATTAATGGCTCGATTATGGATGGCAACCGAACTTCAGCTGCCCAGTTAAGTAGCAACACAACTGAACTTAAAATTTGTATTATGTATGGCAACTTCCTACAGTTGCCAAAAAGTTATCGAAAATACGATTATGACAAATTGGCAACTGAAAATAATATAAATAAATATTTAAAATATAAGAAATACAAGTGCTAAAAAGAAAATTATTGAATAAAAAGTGTTTAAAAACATTACTGATCATAAAAATTATTAATTAAGTGGAATTAATTATTGGTGAAGAGAAGGAAATACAAAAGTTGAATCTATTAAACGAATCTTTAGAATTACCGCCTCTACTGTGAGTAAATGTTGTTGCCTTAAATAAGTTTGAACAATCTCTTTTTTATCTGTATCTAAAGAAGAGATTCAAAAATAAAAATAGTATTGCAATTACTGTTTAATTTTTCCATTTTTTTTTTTTGCTTTTAAACTACGCAGCAACTACAAATTTGTGGTTGCCAATATGGCAACTGCAATTACCAGCTGTTAGTTGCCAGTTGCCATCCGTAATACCATTTCGGCAACTAGCAACGCAACCAAAGTTCGGTTGCCATCCATAATCGAGCCATAAGTTAATTTTCGGATTAGCTAATTAGAGAAATAAACTAATCTTGATCTCGAACCCAAAAAGTCGCCCTAATTAGCTAATCCGAAAATTAACTTTAAACTTCTTATGATGTGTAGTATTAACATACTGAGGAACAAAATAGTGGCAACATTTTCTGTGCAAAAGTCATACATGTTATTAAAAGAAATTTTGATTTTTTTGTGGGAAGAAGAAACTGCTATATTATATGTATGTTGTCAATATTAATGTAAGATCAAACCACCACAACTGGCCGCTTAATCTAGCAAGTAAACCATATAATGGACTACCCAAAAATCACAAATGAAGTTTAAGGTTAATTTAATCTCTAATCTTTAACCCTCATACTTAAATAAGCAAGCGTTACGTTAGCAGCATGGTACGTTTTTTCAGTACAATCAAATTATATTTTCACATTCAAAGTACTGAAATTGCGTACCCTGCTGCCGCTTGCCGCTCTTATTTAGGTATGAGGGTAACTCAAAAAGTCGACCTTAGTGTTTTACTTGGGGGCCACACGTTCAATTTTTGACTTTCAATTCCATTCAATTTGCAATACACTCACACTTTTTACACTAACACAATCAAACTTTTTAAATTGAAAACTAGATTGATTTCAAATTCACCTAGCCATTTAAACGGCTGGTCACAGCACACATTGATTGAAGCTATATATTTGAGTTGTTTCTTCGCCGGTGGAATTTATAAAATGAAATTGATTATCAAGTTGTGTCACAGCTATCAATTTCAAGCAATTTTGACACAATATGTGTAATGAAATTGAAAGCCATGAAATTGAACGTGTGGCTGCAGAGTTATGTCAAATCAAAAGAGTTACCCAAAATGCATCAGTGATTCATTCTACGCCATCTTTTTAATATAACTTTTCTACAGCACTATATATAATTTAAAAATCTCTCGATTTCCAAAACACCAAAATATCAACTCGTGTGATTTCAGAACATGCCTGATTAACTAAAAAATTAAATTTTTTGAGCTACAATATTTTTGCAAAAAAGGCTCGATATAAACAACTATATCGTCGTCTAAAATCAAAAAGTCCGTCACTGCACTTCATATTTTTTTACAGCAGAAGCCAAAACTATATAAATTTAATGCTATTTACATCCCTAAAAGAATAGTATCAGTCAAGTGATCGATCATTTGATCGGTAGTCATGCAGGATATGTTCATCATTGCGTAGAACAAAGTTTCTATCACATTATTACAGGCAAAATTAAAAATGTGATGGAAACTTTTGTGTACGTGTGATGTTGCATCTCTCTAACTTATAAATTTCGTCGACTATATATTCGAACTGCTCACTCTATTGCTTTTACTAATCAATTATAGCATAAATATTAGCCAAGTTTGACTAATTACAAACAATTCAGCAATCATACATCATTGATATACTATATTATTTTAATTGTTTTTTTATTATAAAAAGTAACCTATATATATACAAGAAATAAAATATTTATGGCCCGTTTTACAATAAAGAAAGAAAACTTTCGACTGAAAATTTATATTGAAAGCAACAATAAAATACGAAAATTTGTTTTTGTTTTCAATATAAATTTTAAGTCGAAAATTTTCTTTCGTTATTGTGAAACAGGTCATTAATACAAAATATATAATTAAGCAAAAACACAAAATAACCCAGGCTATATCTAGTCCTCCTCACTTATTTTCACCACCAACGCACCATAACTTTTACAAATATCTCAAATGTTGAAAAGAAATATATGTACATACATATTGAACTTTGTAAATTTCTTTTATTCACTATTGTTTTTCCTTATCTTTTTTAACACTTTTACAAAGTTTTAGTTCACCGACCAAACATATTGTATATTTTACAATAAAAAAATATTTACAGTTTAAGGGTTTTATTTTATAAAACGTGACGCTTAACGTTGACAGATTTTGTATGTGTTTTGTTTTTGTAATTTAATTTTTTCCACATAAAATTTTTCAACGCTTGGCGTTACGTTTTACAAAATTAGTCCCCAAAAGTTTTGGCATATATTAGATGCTCAACTATAGCATATATGTTAGAGTAGAGCAACTAGTTATAATTGATAAATTTATCCCTCATACTTGTCATTCCCCTGTCGGAGAATGTGTGGTTGACTACAAAAATAGTAACTTGTAGTTAACTTTTCTTAGATTGACTAAAAGCTAACTGCAATGTCATCCGGAAAAAATTAATTCTTAAGTTGAGTACGTAATCGAATTTCATGAGAACCAACAAATTTATTCTCAGCTACTTTGAAACTCATTCCAGTTTTATATTAACATTTTGCTGTTGTTATTTTAGATGGTACCTTAGCTGAGTGGTAGCGCGTTGAATATACAACGTGTGATGATACATGTTCGAAACCCAGAAATTTTTTTTAATTTACTGATTACCAGGTGATTTAAAAAAATCAACTTTAAGTTAGCTGAAAGTAATGCAGAGTGCGATAATTGACTACCGCCTAGGACACCGCAATGTTAAAATAGTCCATAAAGTAATCCAAGTGTCAGTCAGTGCTAGTTGCGAAATAGTTAGCCTAAAGTTAGTTTAAAGTTAACGTAATTTCCGACAGGGTCACTTCTTGTAGGGATATTTCTAAATAAATAATTTTTTTAATTAAAATCAGAAACCCCATGCGCATATCGTTTTTTGAATTTTTTTTCTGAAACCACAAAACCGTAAGTGTATAGATTGTTTTTAATAAAGATTTAGTTAAACTATGTACATATCTTACTTTTTATTCCTTTTATTAACCACCGACTAAAAAAAGGGGTGTTATAAGTTTGTAGTGTGTGTCTGTGTGTCTGTGTATCTGTCTGTGTCCACGTACAGGCCAAACGGCTGGACCGATTTTCATTTAGTTTTTTCTGTTTGAAAGATGATGATCGAGAGGGTTCTTAGCTATGTTTGAAAAAAATCGGTCCAGCCGTTTAGAAGATATAACATCTTTTCTGAAAAAAGTCGGGGGTTTTTAAAATTTTTAATTTTTGTTATTTTGAATATAAAATATCAAACAATTCATTATACATAACTATTATTTAAAAAAAATCAGAAACAAAAAATCACGTAAAAGAAAACAAAATTTATTTGAAAATATCACAAATGCCACGCCACCTTTGTTCTATTTGTTTTTATATAACTCACGCAATTTAGATACGGTCTTTTAAATTTCGTTTATAAAATCTTTTTTAACATATCCGTCTAAAAGTTTAAGGAAAGATGTATTTTTATATTCATGATTTGATTAGGCTAAAATTCGTATCTTTCTGTAAGGCAAATTACATGTGATAATTTTTAAGGAACAAATAACACCAAAGTTAATTGTAAATATTCTGACAAACACAAGCAGAACGAAGGTCGCAACACCTTCATCATCAGCGTTCTTTATGTTTGGTCCACTGTTTGTGGTGTCAGTTGATGATTTATATACTCAGCATTCAGTGGAAGTGGAATATGTGAATTGTTTTGATTCATCGTATTACTATTTGCTGAAAGTTGTTTTTGTAATGAAAGCTAAATATAACTATCTCTAAATTTACAACAGTTTTGACATTGTCGTTTGTTATTTACTAATTATGTATACATCTGTTAGTTAATTTGCTTATTTTTGTTATTACGGCCTTTTGCATTCTACTATGCCTATTTTATGACATTCGTATTTATCCAATTCAGCCGAATATTCGTTGATTATTTTCTTCACCAAAAATGCACAATTTGCCAACTTTATTGCGGTAACTATCGGCCACTGACACTCTAAATGCTTCAACCATCTAAGGATTTTTGTAGAAGTTGTCTAAACGAAGAACAACAAGAAACCGAACATATCTATTTTTACACAGTTCCCGTTTCATAGATTTAGGACGTAAAATGTTCGGCAAAGAATAATCACAGATAAAACCTGTAGCGGTCATATTGATTTAAACACGATTCATAATTTTGTGAATAAAGAAAGCACACACATATGTGCATATAGTAAAAATTGGTAATTTGTATACCTGTGATTTATGTTGAAGGGTGCTGCCAATTAATCCTAACATTTAATGGGAAACACTTTTTAAACGTCATATGTAGACTTTTGTAGCTAAAAGAAAATACTTTAGACATACAAAAAAAATACAAAAACAATCAAGATAAATTAAAATCTTATTTCACTAAAAAAACATAATAGCCCAATTCATAATCTTGTGCAAATGGTCTTGCATCTTTGCATGTGCGAAATGGTATAGTATATTAATACTCACCACTTAACAATTCTTAATGGTGAGTATCAATATACTATACCATTTTGCAAATGCAACGATGCAAGACCATTTGCACAAGACTGTGAATTGGGCTAATATTTTAATCGTATGTAGTAGCTTTTCGTAACATGGTGAATTTATGCAATTTCAATATTCAATACTTAAATTCTATTCTGACCAAGCTCCAGTCTGGCCAACTTTCATTTCTTTTAAGTGAAATATTTTCAAGATTTTTATAGATTTTCCAACACCACCACCACCCCCACCACTGGCGCTATATTTCGGTATTTGTATGATTTTAAAAGTTGCCTCTTGTTTTTTTGGCTGCTTTGGCATGGCTTGATTTTCTATTATAACTTTGTATACCTCTGGCTTGGCTTTTGGAGGACCCGATGGTTTTTTGTTGCGAGGATGTAAAGGTTTGGCATAGTAAGTTGTTGTAGTTTTGGGCTTAGGTGCCATCTGTTTAACGGGATATATATAGCCATCACCAATGCCCCGCTTGGGTGGACTTGCAAACAGTTTTGTGTGAAGAAGCAAAATTACAAGCAGCATGAAAAAGGAAATCTAATAAAAAGAAATACATATAATACATAACAATTTTATGACAATTATTTTTACTTCACTACTGACCTTCATATCTATCGGCCTTTGTGTTTGTTTACTGAAGATTAAGGTGATGAGAGTAACTGACTTTGCTTTCACAATTTTCCATTGATTTTATAGTAATGGTGCTGTAATTTTTATACTGACTTAGCATTATTTCATTTTTTTTTGTAAGTCTTATTATTACTTTTAACATACATATATGTGCATGTACATAACTTTATAACGATACACTGGAAAATATTTTGTTAAGAGATACACATAGATCTTGAATTGAAGTTCGATAAATTTGTTTGTACGTTTTAAGCTGCCCAAAAAAATTCATAGAGAATATCTCTATATTTGCTCCTGAAGCACTTTTGTAGTTGGTAAATGTTTCAATTATTTTCTTAAAATGTCTCCAAGACTTATTAATTCAAAAGCAAGTATATACGGCTGTACATATTTTCAAGCTTAAACGTTTTTACACAAACTTAAGAAAATATTATTCTTATACAAAATAAATTAATTTCAAAAATTTTAATTAATTTAAATTTTTTCCACATAAATAAATTTTCAACTGCATTAACCGATTCGAATCGGTTTTAGAAAAGCAATTTCTGTGCAATATTTGATTGATTTTATTTTTTTTAACTGTTTTTAACCAACTTCAAACCGGAAAGATGCCCATTTCTCTTGATTTCATGTACTTTTACTTAAGCAACCGGCTACGAAACTACGAACTTGGGCTCTGTGGCAAAAAGGAAAAAGTGCGTAAGTCGAGATATGCACATTTTGAGTTAGTGGTACCTGTGCCACTGTGTGGTACTGCTATTTTTTCAAATTAATAATCTCATACGGAATATCAGCTTAATTTTTCGAGTGAACGTAAATGCAAGTTAAAAGTATATAGGCCGGATTACCACTTTTGTGGTAATTTATTATTTTTTTCTAACAAAATATTTTAATAATTTACAGTTAATACTTCCTATTTTAATTTTAACGTAACATTTGAATAATCGAATAAAAATAAACATTTATACGATTATTTTTATTTGTACAGATTTTGAGCTTAATCCGACCGAGAAATTCATTTTACTTATCTATGATGCCGGATGGATTTATTTTAAACTTTAATAAAAAAAGGTCTAAAATCATTGCAGCGAGCAAAAGACAACCATTAAATATTTTTTAACGTGTAAATAAAATTGTACCTGAGTGAATGTTTTAATAGTATTTATTATGTCACACTTAAAGATTCACCAGCAATTAAGATTGAAAAGAAGCATCTTGTGTGTACGTATGTAGGTTTGTATAGATTTTTATTTTTATTTTATCCAAATCAATTAAGGAAGTTGATGTCTAGTTTTATACTGAATCATTTGATGTAGCATTAAATTAAATGAAATAATAGGAAGAAAGTGTGGTTAAGACCTAGGAAAAATATTTTAGACCTGCAAAGAAGAGCATCTTTACAAAGTGAAGCCACCATTCGACATACTTAATATGAGTAAAAAATAAATAGTTCATATCTTTAAAAATAATTCACAAAAAATGTATTCCATTTAAGAAAATGTTTACTGATCTAAATAAATATTTACTAAAAAAAGAAAATGTTTTATACTCGTAAGCTCAGAGAAATTGTATGATAAAAACTTAACGATTTCATTTTAATTCAAAAAATTAATATTAGGAAATGACTCACTCCTGATTAGTTCATAAAATTTGATTTACTTAAAAGATGTAAGAATCTATTTTAAATTTTAGAAACTCTTAGCAGGCTTATTCTGCGAAAGTCAATGCGATGCGCAAATGAAATGCAATGTGGAAGAAACTTGGTATTCTATAAGACTTTCGAATTCGCATTCGAAAGTTTTATTTCAAATCGGTGCAGCACTGGTCAAAAAATGACAATCAAACGTCAAATTTAGAGCTAAAAATTTTTTGTTGTGGCCTTGATCATAAAATATATCTACTTTAATTTATAAAATAGTTGCGTAATTTGCATAAAAACTGATTCTTTGGACCTATGTTTTGCTAAAAAATTTAACGTAGAACAGTAAATGGAGGAAATTTTGGACGCCGAAGATTGCTACAATCTGTTAAAATTACTATTGCAAGAGCGTGCATTTGTTACCACCTCCGAATCAGCCATTACTTCGGTAATTTGAGCTGATAGTCTAGAAGCTAGTGAACTATATTAATAATTGAATAATTTTTATTTATTTTGTAATTTTAGGAATTATAAGATGAATAAATATATACTGCCTTAGAGTCTAAACACAATGTTTGCGGTGCGGTGCGATTTCTCGTTGCAGGAGAGAAAAATAAACATAATACAACGGAAGACGGCGACGGCAATACTTGTCATTGTTTGTTTTTTATTAATTTTTTTGTGCATACATTTTTATGAAAAATTTACTCTTTCTGTTAAATATTTTGTAATGGCAGTAACTAAAAACAAAAAATTATTAAAATTTTATACATTCGCAGATATATTTAATAAATTTTTTAAGCTTTTATATTTTATGACAAACATTTTTTAACTCCAAAATCATGTTTTCTGTTGTGAACACCGCCAATTATTCAAAAACTATGGCAACATCAGAAAGAGAAAGAGAGTCAAAAATTGAGAGAATAAGAAAGTCCGCAATGAAAATAAAATAGATTTTAAATTTATGCCGTTCCGCACTGCGGGTTTTGACTTCAAAATCGTATGAAAAACCGCATTGCAATGAATTCTCGTTACATTGTGTTCAGACTCTTATTCATAAAGAATATTTCAGGTTTATTAAGCGCTTATTTGACATATTTCTATAGGAAATTTGTCAAATAAACCTGTAATAAACCTAAAATATTTTTTATGAATTATACCTATGAAATATAAATTTTCACTTACATTTTTGTGCTTTGCGAATGCTATTTTGCATTCGAATAAATTTTGCGATTTTGATATGTGATTTGAAATTACAGAATACCGATTTTTTCGAATTTTAAATGCGAATAAAAAAGTAATTTGTGAACATCGTAACACAGAATAGCAATTGTTCGCATTTATATATTTTCGAGTAGCACTGACTTTCCCATCGCAAAACAGAATAAGCCTTCTGTCTTAAATATTTTTTATTTAAATTATAGGATATATTATTTTTTTGCATATAGCTAAAGTTTTACTAATATTTAAGCAAATTTTTACAGCCTTATTTATAAAACTTATTAAGGCTTTGTCAAGGCTTTTTAAAACAAATTTGCATACAAAATTTTTCTTAAAAATCCTTTATAAAGCCTTAATAATTTTTATAAATAAGGCTGTTAATATTTTCAAGGAATTTTTGAACTTAACATATGTTTTGTTAGTAAAATAATAAACTATAATATAATAATAATTCAGGCTGCCTGTTGGGAACATAATTGGAGGATTCAAACGGAGGTCCTAAGTATCTTAGTGTCATAATGTTTCAAATTATTTATATGTAATTGTTTTTGCTTTTAATATGTTTTGCTTTCTTTCAAACAAAGATTTTAAGACATTATGCAATTTTCAAGACTACCTTTTGAATTCCCCAAACATCTATTTCTTAATGTTGAATTTGAAAAGATAATTTAAAAAAAAAAATTCTTAAAACAATATGTTTTAGTTTTGAGAAATTTTATTTGAAATTGTCTTTTCAAATATAATTTGAAACTATACAACAAGGTTTGTGAATTGAGCATATATCGCTCACTTACTCGAAAACGTCATAATTAAAAAAAACTAGTTTGCCAGAAAACGAGTTTAAAATTTTCAATTTACACACAACTTAATGGAAAGAGAAAATTTAATTTTTCTCTCAAGAGTTGAGTGAACAAGATATTTGTATGAAATTTTTACATAATATGAAAAACGATATGAGGATTAATCCTGCATCATTAACTCAAAAAATGAATTTTATGAGTTAATGACGTTCTTTGAGTAGATGAGCGATATGTATGTAAATATATCATATATGGTATAGAATTGATATAAAAATAAATAATAAAATTAAGGACATACACATTAAAAAAAATTTTGATAAAAATACGGAACGTGAATTCCGCTTATGTAAAAAAATTTAAAATTTACTCAATTTGGGATCCAAGATGAAAAAGATTTTTTCTCAAAGCTCTACATTTTTTTAATTTTGCTTAATTTTATTAAAGTTTTAGTTCAACACTAAAATATAAAAAATAAAAAACGGCATTGGCGACATACAACTTTTTTAAATTAAAATTAAGTAAAGTTTTAGTTATTATTTTTTTTTGTTGTAAATTACCTACCATTTACACATGAAACTAATTTCATGAAAATCGTAATACATTCAAATTTTTTCACTACCACACTCACATTGTTTTTAATTTCCAGTCAGATTTCAATGATTTTTTCAAGAAAGTAAATTTTTGATATTTTCAGAAAGTAAAATGAAAAATTTTGTACAAATGTACAGGATTGTGGTAAATAGTAATTATAAATTATCCTTATTTTGTATGAATATTTAAAGAATTATAATATCTTACGTTCAAATCTACATGAAGAAAACAATGCATGCCTTTTGAAAACAATAATATTATTAAAATATTAACAATAATATTTATTCCTAATTTATTGCCTTATGTATTTGTGTAAGTGAGATTCTTGGTAACTCTAATTAAGAAGTGAACAAAACAATTTTTTTCAACTTTACTTTTCGACGACATTTTTAAAATGAACTTTCACTTTCCTATGAAAATTAACAAGAAATTTTCATGAAAGTAATTTATTTCATTAAAATTTTTATTCACAATACGTATACAGAAATTTCAAGAAAGTACTTTCAAGATAGCCCGTATCTTAAAAAAAATTTTAAAATTTTATCGTAAGCGAAAATTTACATACAAAAACATGTTTCAATATTTTAAAAAACCTTCTCCAGAAAAATTTAATTTTTGTCGCTTACGATATATTCGAAAATAAGGCTCTATTTAAATATACATACAAAATCGTACTTTTATCGATAACTGCCGATCTTGAGAGTGTAATCGAACTGTTGGGAATGACAAAATGATCTACTCATATTGGTATGCAATATAAGATAGGGATTTTCCAAAGTATCCTGCCACTTTCACATATTGTTATTTGAATTTCAATTATTTATTTGCACGTTCTCCCTAGTCGTTTGACTCCAATCACAGTGATTACTTTATAACAAACCTTTAGCGGATTGCAATTGATGCTTCTAGGCCATGAATATTTTTTACATAATTATTTTTATTATGTATGCTTCCATTTGTTTTTGTGTTGAGTACATAATTACTTATTGTTATATATGAATGTATATATATATATATATAATTTTAAATTTTTATATATAATAAACTCTAAGCAATATCAATAATTTATTTCTTTTTTGTTAAATATATAATTTATATCTCTGATTTTTTTATATATATATGTATATCTAATTAATACATTTTGTAACTAAGTTTTATTTATTTATTCATTATAATTATTATTATTTTTCATTTTAGTTCACGTTTTGACATGAAACATGATCATTAATTTGCAGCAAAATTCTTTTTGAAGATATAAATTTGAAATTTTAAACAGTTCGTTTGAGACATTCATATCGGTTTGCAGTTTCTTTTCACATGCCCAAACATTTTGATGGCCAGCTATTATAATGAAACATACGCACATATATATGTTTATATGAATAAGTATTTCTATAGAATTTTAGTTACAGTTTGAAAATATCGGTGTGAAATTGAAGTTAAAGAATGTTTTTCCGTATAGGCCGGTTATTTAAACGTTTAATTAGAATAGAGATATTTCCATTAATTTGCTTTGTAGTTAGTTTGTGGTAAAAGTTGTAAAAATTTCAGTGTCTAGTAAAAAGCTAGCTGACTTGTGTACCTAAGTACTTAGTATATAATGCAATTAGAAATGCCGTGCATTGTGTACAAAGCATTATTAAATATTTATACTCGTATAATACATACACTGGTTGGCAACCGTAAAGATCAACAAATTGGCAAAGTTTTTAAATTTGCTAGTTTTATGCTCTTTACTGTTGCGTTCCTTATGCGTAAATGGGGATGATTTCAAATAGTTTTGAATATGATTTAAATCAATTGATTGATTTTCTTTTAGTTCACTTTGTATATTAAATAACAATATTGATTTTTGCTTTGTATTTTTTTTTTGGTTTTTTGTTGTTGTTTTAAATAAATTATAGAAAAAGCTTTTAAAAAATAGTTTCTTATTTATTCAATGCATTTGTTTGTATGTATGCTTGAATTTGTTTATGCGTAAATATTATTTTATAAATAATAATAAATTTATTATATATTATTATATGTAGTATGTATAAATGAATTTTTTTATTTTATTTTTAAAGTAAATATTCAACTTTAAATACTTAAACAACAATAAATTGTCATTATAAAAGAATTAAATTTGTTTTGAGTTGGTTTCTTAACTTGTAAATATTGTTGTTGCATTATTCTTTGAAATGTCTTTTCAAGTTATTTTAAACAAATATAATATTATTTCTCAAATTTATTAATTAATTACAACATTCAAACTAAGCCTTGGTTTTTTTTTAATTTTTAATTCATCTAATTGTATGTGAGTGTGAGTGTGTATTTTTATAGCGGGAAAAAGAAGGAGTACGGATGGCTCCTAGATGCCCTCAACAAACTTTATTTACCCATATTGTCATTGCTCGGTAGTATTTCCGTTCCCGCTCCTTCGCCAGAAAGCATCAAAATAAATGGCTTTTGCTTTTACAAAAAAAAAAATTACTCTTCTATGTTTTCATAAAAGGAAATGTGGAATTTGTGTCTTATCTTTTATACAAAAGATAGCTGTTAGATTGGAATAGCATTTGAATAAAAAAAAGTAAGCAGGCCTTTAATAAGGCCTTAAGTAAGAAGACCTTACGAGTTTTTCCGCTGGGTTTAACGAGTAAGACTTAACACTGTTGTGTTGTGCAAATGCATGCATTTTTACAGTCATTTGCATCTTTTGCACACTCTTCACTACCAATCGTGAATACCCTTAATAAACTTTACAAACATTAAAAATTAATCATGCGATTTCAAATAAATTAAAAATTCTTTTAAATATTAGTTGTATTCATTTACTTTCCTAGCAGAAACTAGCACGAGATAGTGAGGTAGAAATTTTTTAAAATTATTCTCCAAGATATGGGAAAAATTAAATTAACTCCTCACTAGCAAAAATTTGCAAGAGAATTTTATTTATATCAGAAATCATGATACAATTGTACTCTTTCCAATGTATTTTGGACATTCTTGTTTGATAATACTATTTTAAATTATAATATTTTTAAAAGTCGACATTTAATATGTCAGAATTTTGGGCTTATGACTTTATAGATATAGAAAATAACTCGGTGATTTTTCATCAATTTCGTTTTAACGGTTTTCACACACGCAAACTTTACTTTCCAAAGTCTTGAGTTGTAGAAGAGATGGAAAAAATAGCTCCCATTTTTCCATTATTTACGTAAGACGCAAGTTTAATTTTATTAAAAAAATTGCAAAAAAATTTCATTTGTGTAAAAATTGCTTTAAAATAGCTGGACTAAAATAAAATTAGCTAATAGGCTAATAGCTAAGTTAACTTTTTTCTGGCTAAAGGGATGAAAATGGTTAAATCGGCATCACTAGTTACCAGAAATTTTTGAACGTTTTTTTCGTTTGTTAAAAAATATTGCAAACTTGTTCTTTAAAAGTTTTTGGACATGGACCATGTTTTGACAATCTAAATTCTCTTAAATTATTTTCTAAGAAAAAAGGACTAGATTTTTTATTTTTATTATGACAACAGATTCTACACTGACGGGTTACGAATGATCTGCGGTGTTGGGTCTGGAGTTTTCTCCAATAGATCACAGATATTGTACCGTCTGCCCGATTGTACAATTATATTTTACGCTTAAATACTGGCTAGGAGAGGCAGGTAGTATACTGTGAGGACAAAATGCTGGGGAAAATCGAAATTTTTGTCGACAGCCACAGCACTTATTCTTCTATCCAGACTTTTACGTTAGAACAACACCACTATTATCTGTGTTCCTGCTCATAGTAGCTTCATCGGTAGGACCTAGGGGTCTACTCTGCAATTCGAAACGAAAGAAAATGATTTAGACTTTACATGCTATTAAGATACACGTTCAAAAGTGTTTTCTTCCCTTTCGAATTACTGATTAGACCCCCTCTATCCGCTATGGATACCTATAATGCATTGTCAGTGCTAGCCACTTTTTAAACTGAGAACGTAACCTAAAAATCTATTGTTTTACACAATTTTACATTTTTTCGAGGAACCCAACACCCGTGTTGAACGAAGTCTACCTGTACTTACGTTGAGTTTGTCGTCGAACTTAAAGCTTAAATTAAACATGCCATAACCACAACCATAACCATAATGGGCAACACTACATTTGATTATGGTGTGCAGGGGGCCTACTCTGTATTTCGAAACGAAATAAAATGCTTTCGAATTTGTAGGTTATTAACATTACAATTCGAAAGCATTTGCTACCGTTTCGACATACAGAGTACACCCCCAGGTCTGATTGAACATATAGAGCGAACGGTGTAAAGTATTAAATTCCATTACATTTGGGGCTTTTTTGTTCAAAATATAAGGCTAGTTAAGTATTCGCTTCTTTTTAAAAGTTAAATTTCCAATAGAAGTAAGAAATGTTTTATCTTATACTTAAAGCTTAAATTAGACGTGACATAACCATAACCATACAAAACAGCTGTTCTAACCAAACTTAGGGGCAACACTGTATTTGATTATAAGTGACTCGCCATAATGCCATAGCTATTGTCATAGAAACCAATTGAGTTTTGGTTTGGTTATAGTTATGACATTATGGCTATGACACGTCTAATTTAAGCTTAAGTCAAAAAATAGGCTAGAAAAAAAATTCCGCTGAAATTTTCAATTAAACATTACTTTCCAATGACAAAGAATTTTATTTTAAATTAAAATTTTTTATCATTAGGAACGTAAGTTTTTGCTAAACGATTTTAAAACGAATAATGAAAGAAGGAGTGGCGCATTTCATTACTATTTAATTCTAGGCTTTCAGTAAGTCATTTAAGTTCAAAAAAAAAAGGGTTGTTATAGATTTGAAGTGTGTATCTTCTGTCTGTTCCCTCGCTGAACAAAACAGGCTGCACCGAATTTTTTGTTTGAGAGGTGATTTCATCAAGCGTGTTATTGATAAAACATGTTTGAAGAAAATCGAACTACCCGTTTACAACTTTTCTAGCTGTATCCTCTTGAGCGCAGCACAGGCACGTTCCATTTTAGTTTACATTTTTTTATTTGAAAGGTGACTTGATCTAAGAAGACAATCGGTCCAGCCGTTTTGAATTTATCACCCATTCGGAGATTTTTAAAATTTTTAATTTAATATTATTTTAATTTGTGTCACCGTAATGAAAAAAAAAATCAATTTATTTTTAAATATTTACGCAAATTAAGGAAATTCAAGGGACATATGGTATATGTATGTATGTGTGTATATGTATGTGTATGTTTGATTTTCTTTTACTTGCTTTAAACTTTTTTAAAACAATATTTAAGCTACACATTCAATATGTTATTAGTATCTATTTTTTTATGTTAGAGGACGCTAAAATTTTCCATTCAAAAAGGTCATTATTGTTGTAATTTTCATGTTTTGAATTCAATAATTTTTTGTTTCCATTATTATATTTTGTTTTCTTATAAAAATTAAGAAGAGAAATAAAGCGAGTGTTTGTTTGTCAATTTTAGTAAATGGAGCGTTTTTAAATATTTTGTTTTTTATTTTTCATAATTACAAAGTGGAACTAGTGTCATAATAAATATGTTTTTTTTTTTGTAATACTTCTGAAGCATTTTTGTTTTTTTATTTTTATTTTAAATTTTAGCTCTATTGTTGGACGTCTATATTTAAAAAAAAGAAAATTTTGTTAACATAATTGTTTTTTTTAGTATTTAATTTGTTTAGAAGGTTTAATACTTATCAATATTTGAATCAATTTCTTAGCTCAATTATTTAGTTAACAATTTATATAGCTTGTTAGTAGTTAATGTATGTGTATATATATAAATATATGTATGTATATGTTAGTTTTAGATGTATGTATGTATGTATATGTTAGTACATGACCAAGATTTAGATTTTACGAGTATATATTTATAAGGGAGATTTATTTTTTACCTTATATATTCTAGAGTCTGCACTATTTTTCTCCTCCATTTGCTTAATTTCTTTGTTGAACACATTTGACATTTAAGCAAATTTATTTATATATAAATTGGATTTTCCTGGCCAGTTAACAGCCGAAACATGGATGTAGGCATTGTTTTCATCAGTATCTGCGAAAATGAGTCGTAAAAAGTTTATTAATAAATTTGAAAATTTATCAGATCCGTTATTATAACAATTTTTTCTAAATCATAATGTTTTGGTTCCAAAATTAATTCCCTACCAACCCAGCAAAAAATGCATTTCAAAGAGTTTGTCATTCTTAATCATAACAAGAAGTAAGGGTCAATCCCACGATGTCGAAAACGTTCGACTTGTCGCACACTTAAATTTGAAAAAACAACAAAATATTAAAATTTGTTTTTGTTTTGAATGTAAGTGTGCGACAAGTCAAACGTTGTCGACATTGTGGGATTGGCCCTAAATTTAGACGCCAAGATAAATTCTGGCCTCTGCACACATTGTGTATATTTGCACAAAGCCATTCGTCCTGTTTTAACTCCGCTCATAAGTTTGTTCCCACCATCGCACTATAGGAATTTCCCTCTTTTTTTGCCATAACTAAAAAACTTAATATTGAAAATTCGCTATTATTTTTGCTTTAATACTCGTACATATGTATATCTAAAACATATAAAATTAATCGTCTCTGCTTAAGTGCTTCCACCGTTACTTCACCGTTGCTTCACCGTTGCGTTATAATATGTTTCCCATGCGCTCTCTAAATGAGTTAACGAGTAGGGACTGTGTGCAGTGAATACAGTGTAAGTTACAGATAAAGGTATCAGTAATAAGAGTTTAGAAATTCTAAAATTTAATGAGCTGAATATAATGTCGAAAGTCTTTTGATGAATAACAGAATTTTGGTGAATTTATGTATTGCATCGATTAAATCGAAATTGTTGAAGTGGCCTCAAGACAAACTAACAGAACTATAGTCTTTTATAATTTAGATTTTCAAAAATTTTTTAGCTAAACCACCATCACATACTTCGTTTATACGTCGCACTATACAAGTCTTATTGCTAAGCTGATTAGTTTGTTAGGAGAGAGAGAGGAGGGGAAAATAAACGTTTCTATTCCCCTCGTCTCTCTCTCTATCCATCAGCTTAGCTTAGGACTACGCACGGCTTATTTGCAAATAAAAGTATAAAGGCTCAGTTAGCCGACTGTAATGTAAAGTAACTGCAACAGTAGGAAACAGCTGATCGATATTGTTATGTTAAAAGTAATGAAAATGGTTATAGAGATGGAATGTAACATAGCCTACTTTTCATATAAAAATATCGATCAGATGTCTTCTACGTCGGCTAACTGAAGGCTCAGTTAAGGCTCAGTTAGCCGACTGTAATGTAATGTAACTGCAACAGTAAGAAACAGCTGATCGATTTTGTTATGTGAAAAGTAATGAAAATGGTTATAGAAATGTAATGTAACGTAACCTACTTTTCATATAAAAATATCAATCAGCTGTTTTCTACGTTACAGTTACTTTACATTACAGTCGGCTAACTGAGCCTTTAGCCGACTGTAATGTAATGTAACTGTAACGTAGAAAACAGCTGGTCGATATTTTTATATGAAAAGTAGGTTACGTTACATTACATTTCTATAACCATTTTCATTACTTTTCACATAACAATATCGATCAGCTGTTTCCTACTGTTGCAGTTACTTTACATTACAGTCGGCTAACTTAGCCTTTAAGGCTCAGTTATTAAACTGTAACTTTAAGTAGTTTTGCAAAATAAAACTTTTAAAAAAGAAGTTAAATCCTCACAAAATCATAAATTAGCAAAAAGGCCAAGTTCTTATCCAAAATTTTGGACATAAAAAGTGCTGAGATAAAAACTTCGACCAAACCAAGTTTTTGTTCAAAAAAATTTTATATGCATTATTATATTTTGCTATCATCTCATTTCTACATTATTTTTACTTACCTCTCCAACTGATGTGGCTAACAGGTTTACAATTTTCTCATGTGGCACAGCTACCACACTTTGATTGTTTATCTCAATAATGCGATGACCGACACGCACTCCGCCTCGTTCAGCAATACCACCACGAAGCAGACTACAAATCTGAAAAAAAATTACAATTAATTAATACATAAAAAAATAATTAATATGTTTATATTTATAAGAATATTTACCACTCCGTTTTGCACGCTAAAACCGAGTTGATATTTTGTTTCGGGTCTTTTTATTTTCACCTCTACAACTGGTGGACAAGGTACAACGGTGAATTTTACAACAGTTTGATTTTTTGTATTCTTTATATAATTCTGACACGTTGAAAGCGGCAAACCAACTAAACTTAGGCCATTTATAGCTATCAATTGATCACCAATATTCAGCTGGCCACATCTAGCCGCCGCACCAGTAGACATAAGATTTGCTATTACGACCGTGGGCAACATTGAGCCCCAACCAGATTCTACAATTACCACACCCAGTATTTCACCTTTTGCCTTGGGCACCACCACCTCTTTTTGCAGTTCTTTTTTAGCGAAAATTTCCAATTCATCACCAAATATTTCTTGACTATTCAACACTTCTTGATAGTCCATTTCCTTAACAAAACGATGATCTTCAATGCCATTCGCCTTAAGAAATTCCATGTATGCCACCTGAAAGGCCTGGCCAATAGATTGAGCAATAAATTGTGCTTCATCACTTTCAAAAACATGACAAATCATTTTGGGTGTTCGATTCGGTTTGGGGGCATCATCAATATCCTGAGGCACAAAGCGACGACGAGCCATCAACACCACTAAGTCGCCAATATCGGCTATATAGGAAATGGTACGTAGTGCATGATCCATCATTATTTCTTTTAAGTCCGTATTTAAAACCATAATTTTTTCTGTCGATATAAATAAATCTACCTCAGTGCTGGGCTGTACATCACCATCGGGAGCCTAAAAATATTTTCAGTTAAATAAAAATATTTTATTTAAATTGAATATATTAACGTATAATTAAACGCATTGATATGATACGACTACGTTTTAATGTACAAATAATAACAAATTTCAAGATACAAAAATAAAGAGTTTAAAAGCGAATGCCACGTGATTGAAGAACAAAGAACGTTTAATGACGATTTTTTTTATGAAAAGTTGTACTTACCAGTGCCTATTTGGAAGATGTTTGTAAAGAAGACCAAAGTTTTAGATCCACGATTTCAATATACATACACATAAAAGATATAAAATAGTTATAAAGTTGGTTATTATTAATTGATTATTCTTAAAAGCAATTCATTAAATTTGTAGAAATGTTTGAAAGATTCGAGTTAATTATTTACAGACGCTAATTTTAGAACTTCAATTTTTTTTAATAGCATTATACATATATAGCTATGTTTATCTAGTTTTGTATCTCCTTGTTCCCGTACTCTGCAGAGAGTTATAACATTACATATTATCATATACCGATAAAATTTGGTAAATACTCGTAGAAGTTTCAAGTTTTGAGAAATTCTCTAGTAAATTTCATTTTATTCAAATAAAAATATTCCTACATGTAATTACAAAAATCGAAGAACACTGAAAAAGAAACTGACTTCATCATATCCTCAAGATTTTTTTTTAAATTAATATTTTTCTTATAAACTAATAACATACAATCCTAGTAAAAAATAAAATTGTAAAATAATCTTTAATGAACTACATTTTCATTGCTTCCAAAGAATCTATGTATATTAAAAATATGTAGATAATTAGAATAAAAGCGAGTAAAATTTTATATATGTGATACAAAAATTTTTAATTCCGTTAAATTTTTTTTAAAGAAATTTTCATCTAAATTTTTTTTAGCTATTTACCGGAATTTACTTGAAAACAATGTTTTGCGCTTAAGTCCGCATTAAAATAAACGATTTGCGAAAAGGGACAATTTTTTTTACCATTTTTTTCAAAAGAAACTATCATTATAATATGCCAAAAATAAAATTTTTCTTAACATTGCTTCCAATTATTGAAATGAAAACTTCTTGCAATGATAATCTTATGTACAAATCATTAGAGATTATTTAAATTTGCACTACATCCGGATGGCAAATTCTACACTTATATGACTTCTTGGGAATCTCTTTTCTACTGGGTTGTAATGAAATTTTACTTATAAGTACTACAACAATTTAATCTAATAATCTACTAAAAAATCTATTAACACAGATTTGAGGGGAAAAAACAAAAACCTCTTACAAACTTTGAAAATGTGTACTATGAAAGCAAAGTTCTCTTTAACAAAATTTTTTCTCATTGTTTGTTTACTAAATTTCTTATTGTGCCAATGTTAGATCATTGTTAAATAAGTGGCACATATTTATAACACAGCTTTACAAATTTTTAATTTAGAAAAATACAAAGAACGTCACATGCCTAGATAAGTTAATTGGGACCTTCTGAACAGGAAAAACGCTGTAATTTTTTTTCTAAGTACCGTTTTTTAGATAACGGTACTTTTGTGTTTTTCGGTGTATGGTCCCACTCAAACCCTTGTGGAGCCCAACCGAAATGTCCGATTGAGATATATGGCAAATCGTTGGAAAGGTAATTGAATGCCTTTTTTTGTCGATATGCTGCAAATTTCTATCTAACAAAATTTTTCATTTTTATTTCGTTTTTTTTTCTACGTTATAGTAAAGATCTGGAATGTTTTATTTTTTTACCAAATAGTTTATTTAATTACCAACATTTTAAGCGTAATTAAAAAAAAATGGATGAAAAATAAAGTTTTTATTAAGGATTTTGTGGAACGACAATATTTTCATTTTCATTGCTCACACACTATATACGGCGTTGCCAAAACACAACTAACAGCTGTTAATTGCAATTTTCAAATTACGATAATAACAGAGAAACGTAGAATAAATTACCTCTATTCACGTCTCCAAGGCAGGTAATACAACGGCACCAACTAGGACCGAAGTAGGCTGGTTTCGACCATTGAGCTAGCCAAAGTAAAAATACATCACCTTGCAGAACTTCATAATAAAAATTCCTCGGAATAAACACGATTTTTTAAATTGAACATTGCAATAATCGAGAGCATTATCGATAATATTGAGAAAATTCCAAATGAAATGAGGAGTTTGAAGTTGTTTTTGGGGCAGTTTCTCTAACTATATAATCGATTAAATTACAAAAAACTTTAATTTTTTAATTCTATTGCCTTATTCATAATAGCTGGTATTCACTATCCTATATAGTAAAATGACTTTTGAGAAAATACAACCCTGGTATGATGAAATTTATGAAAATATTTAAAGTGGAATATCAATTCACTAGATCAGAGTTGTATTTTTTAAGACGTACGATTATGCAGGATAGTTAACACTAACTAGGCTTTAAATATATTTTTATGAATTACCGTAATTAATGTAGTTTTCTAAAAAACATCAAAAGGAAGTCTTAAGTATGAAGAAGTGTCATCAGTAATAAAACCCCAGCTTGTGACTGTCCATTTCAAAATTCAATTGAAACAGAGAATAACTGAAGCTCAACGGACAAATTGTGTCTGGGAAGATACATCGAAGCCACTTTTAGCGAACCAAAAAAAAAGGCTTAATGACTTGACAATAGGTTTGAATTTAGACCTTAATAACGCAGAGTTATTGTCTTTAAGATTTGCAGCAATATAATTTATGTGAATCGGATGTTAAGGTAACTTTTTTGTTTCGTATGTTATGTGTGAAGGAATAATAATCACATAATACAACCTCAAATAAAATAAAAAATCGAATTTTATTGAGTATTTTAATTTTTTGATGTATACTTTTTTGCAAAGCATTGTATTTTATATTCTTTCGTTAGTCCTAGTTTACAATATGCAAGTATTGTGCTAAGCTGATTAGTTTTAGTGTGAGAGAGACGGGGGGAACAGAAACGTTTATTTTCCCCTCGGCTCTCTCTCTCTCTCTCTCTCTAACAAACTAATCAGCTTAGCAATAAGACTTGCATAGTGTAAACTAGGACTTAACAACGAAAATTTTCTAATTTTAAGATCAGATCAAGGTTAGCAGAGCTTTTCTAAATTTATTTTGTAATAAATAGTCAGTTTTTTGTATGAATATAATTATGTATGTATGTATGTATGAATGCATGTATAACTAAAACAATTCAAAGGAACAACAGAAAATAGTTTATTTTCTATTTAATAATGATTAGCAGGTGTACAGCCAATTCATTTGGAACTACAAAAGAAATAATAAATAATATATAACACACATACAGAATTATGTTAATTTTATTTTGAAAGCGAAGATGTTATGAAAGTTTTAGAAAATAAAAATAAAACATATAAAACCTTCACATTGGCACTCACCTTAATCCTAGAGACAGCCTCTTCGGCTTGCATCATTCTGGTGGATTTCGTGGGCTGACCTTCGCACACCAGTTGGGTGGAACCCAAATATTTTGCACGAAATAGAACACCTTCAATTAACACTGCTCCACCTGTTCATTCCAATAAGGAATTCACAATACAAATATAATTTAAACAGAAATTAGTTAAAATTTGAGAAAATCTAGTTTTTTTTTTGCTTTTCACTAAAAAAATATAAAACACAAGAATGGAAAACAACTACAACTTAAAAATTTAAAATTATCTACTATTAAAAATATACTATATTAAAACAATTATTATCTTGTTATTGAAAAATTAAATTATAGCTTACAAAGTATAAACGTTAATCGGTAGACATCAAGATCGAGAGTTTAAGCAGTTACACAAATTGTTAAATATTTTATTTTAGATATTTTTATGTTAACGGAAATTGGAACGGAAAGCATGCAAAAGTAAACATTTCAAAAAAGTTATTTATTACAATTTCTCACAAAGTTATTATACGTAATATATGTAAAATGTAGTTATTACAAATTAAAATCAAAAACATCTAAAATGTTTTTGTTATTTAAATATACAAAATTCTCTATATAACAAAAAAATGTAAATGGATTAAATGGAAGCCAGGACAATTAATTTCCAGCTAATATAAGCTTACAAAAATATTACAATGAAAAAAAAAAACAACAGGGTTTTTTAATTGAGCCAAAATGTCAAAAATTAATGTGCCTTGAATGGAAGGCCTTTTTCAATATTTTTAAATAAGACAATTAACCGAATGAAAGAATTATTTTTTTAAGAGCGTATACATTTTTCGTGTTCCCTAAGCGGTTTACAACTAACAAATCGAAATGTTTCTTTAAAAATCAAGCAAGCCAAACCGTTCAAAAGTTAACCGAATGTCTATTTTTCTGGAAAATATTTATTACATGATACAATTTTAATTAATTTTTTGACTAAAAAGTGAATCGAATGCCGCAAGTTTTACCAAAATCAGTAGCTTAGCGGAAATTTCCAGAAGTCAACCGATTCCTATATTTTTTGATATTGGAACCAAACGGCACCCATACCTTCTCATATAAGAAAAGAAATGAAATGAAAATTTTTAAGTTAAAGAGTGATCTGTATGAACAATTAAAGCGCTTAGACACGTTTAGATTATATTGATTTGTTCAGCCTCAAAAAGTGCAAAAAATTTTACTCCTTTACTTTTGTAAATAAAAGTAAACGAAGAAATTATTTTTTGGCGTGAAATGTTAAGAAGATTTGTTTAGTGGACACTCGTATATTATTCGCATATATAGTTTAGCGCTATCACGAAATCTGAATTAGTTTTTTTCGAAAACTTGGAGGCTGTCAAATGAAATTGGTCACCAAATTAGCTAAACTGAGCACAGGGTTTTTATTACCCTTTGGTAATACTGTCAACCCTATACTGTCCAGTCCGTGCGTTTTCCCAAAAAATTATCATTTGTCGCATAGTGCAATCGAACGCATCCATTACCATTTACATTTTTTTAAATTCAATTGTTTACTTTAAGCTACAAATAATATTTCATGTTATTTTTTTTCACTAAAATTGGTTTTACGACTTTTTCAAACGACAACACTCTACAAATGTTGGTCGGGAAGATAAATCCAATATTTTACCTTCTTTGTTCTTACTCTTTTTAACTTTTTTCTCGCCTGTTGTACTACCGGAACCAGAACCGATGCTACTTCCGTTACCTCCAGTGTTGCCAGTTGCACTGTTCACACCATTACCACTGGCTGTACTGCTGTTCCCACTGTTGGGCCCGATTCCATTGTCGACTTCTTTCTTCAGGCAATTCGAGTCGGCCGAACCACCAGGCGAACCCAGAGTTAGGCCACAATCCTGTATGTCTATCGACTTAATGGGAGATTTATCACTCTGCTCCGATGACGATAAAGAACCACCAATATCCAGTAGTTTGTTGGATGAGTTCTTTGGCGGTATTGGCGGTGGGATTTCGGGTGTTGATGATAACAAGGCATTGTAACCGTTACGGGTTTTGGTGCTTGGTACCTGCTTTGGTGAAATTTTTGACAGCAAAGACCTCGCCGGTTTACGATCCCATGACTTATTTTCATCGTAATAACCCTGATCGTCAAGTCTCTGGTGCCCCAAGAGACGATCCGTTTCCAAGTCTGTATCAACATCATCCTCGTCGGCACTCAAGTTTTTGGAATGGTTTTCGGATGGCGATTCCAAGAGACCTTTAGTGCTGGCATTAATATCTAAGTGACGTGATAACCAGACTGGAGAGTTCATCACAGGCGATGGAGAACGTGGAACATTACGTTCTGGCAATGGTGGCGGCTGCTGTTGCGGTTGCGACTGTGGCTGTGGATGTGCTGTACGTTTAACAGTTTGAGCTTGTTTTGGCGAGGTATTCGATTGTGGGCCACTGCTACTGCTATTGCTAGTCGATGCTAAAGTGGTCGTAGTGGTGTTTACTTTTGTGGGCGAATTTGAATCATTCGTACCGGTACGTGTCATCTCTCTATAAGGAGCTGGTTGTAGAATATCCGGCTCAGCTGACAAAACATTGGGTTTGCGATGAGGCGCTGGAGCCGGAGGTGGCGGTGTCATTTGCACCATATCATTACGATGAAAAACGCCTGGATGTAAAACCAGAAGTATTAATTACATTTTCCTTTGTTCAAATCCAAATTGTACTTACTTATTGAATATAAGGAGTCCAAGTCCGGATCAATATTCTTAAAAACTTTGTTATTGCTTATCGCGCTTTGTGGGCTCTGTCCTATTAACTCTCTTTCTCTCGAGTCTCTCATTTCCGGTTTAGAGTCCCTTCTAGCATCTTCCATTAAACCATTAATTGGACTTTCATTTTTACGCAGATACGATGAAGTATCATGTAATATATTGTTTGTGGTGAGCTTTTCAACTCCGGCCATTTCTACTGGTGGTATGGGCACAATATTCATGCCATTAATACTATTATTAGTTGAAACACATTTCATGTCCATTAACATGGAAATGCCACCTCCGATGGGAGTATGTTGTATGGCGGAGTTTTGTTGATTTAATAAATTATTTTGGTTATTATTTTCGGTGTCTGATGTGTGACCCGATGAGAGTCCATCTTCTAGGACGGGCATAGCAGATGCGGCATAGAACTTTGCGGCATAATTTGAGCATGATGTAGAAACTCCACCATTTAATTCACCAGAAAGGCCTAAAGTAAAAATATAATCAAAGAGTACAATAAATGTTAGAGTTTAGTGCTTATTATGAATTGCATTCGATGGTCGGTCGATCTTTGCTGGCTATCGAACAACGAGCATTGAAAATTTCGCCGAGCAACGAATTTTCTATCAAACATAATTTCGCTTTCGATGCTGTATTTTAATGTGAAAATTATTAAAAATCCAAACATAAATTATTAGCTATTCTTCAATTTGCTGAGCAAGACCAAGTATATATTAACTAATTTACATTATTTTATATGGTTCTTGAAAGTGAAAACACAATAGCGGCATTCATTGTTATATGCACATCATAATACAAAATAAAAATTCGTTCGACCAGCACTTTCGAAGATCGAAAGTCGCTCATAATAATGGTATTAATCTCTTTTATAACATTTTATCATTTTAATAAATTTTGTATATTGCAAGAAAAAATATTTATATACATATTTATATTATTTTTTCAATACTCACTATCTAAGTCTCCGCAATTAGAATCATAGTCGGTTGTCTCCGGAGAATAACGATAATTTTGCCGGGAATTGGTGTTGATTTGATTATGATTCATGCCATCGATTTGCTGATCGATTTGCTCGCAGCTGCTGCGACTGGCAGAGTCCAGAAAGAAATCAAAATCACGCATAAGCGGACTGCCTGTGAAATGTCGTCTTGCATTGTGGTGACGAGCATTATGACGATTATTCATTAATGAAAAATTATGATGATTGTTTTCATCAATGCCAACAATACTGCCCACTTCGCCATCACCATCCTGCTGCTTGGAATCATCATGTTGATTGATACCAAAGCCATCATGATTTATATCAATATCATCAATGTCATCATCGCCGTCACCGTCACCGTCGCCATCACCATTTTCATCATATGGACGATATGAAAATTGTGTTGGCGACTGCAAGTGATTGCGATAATTAACATGGCGTTGATGATGATTGTTCTGTTGATAACTATGATGTTGATTATGAAGATTGTTAGTTAATGGAGGGGTATTATTTTGCTGTTGCTGCAATGGTTGCTGTTGTTGTTGTTGATGTTGATGTTGTTGTGGTTGCAAGTGCTGATGATGCTGTGATGTTTCATCATTGTTATCCTCAACATTTTCTTCCTCATCCTCTTCGTTTTCCACATCCAATTGTATATCATCCTCATCATCTTCAATTTCCACCTCGCCATCTGCTTCTTCGTCTTCCTCAATGTCACGTCCCAGATTTGTATGGAATTCGTATTGTATATCCTGATTGCAAAAGCAAACAGAATGCGGCGCAGGAAAGGTAAATTAACAATGCAAAATGAAAAATTATAATGATTTTCATTAAAAATATACAAAAGAACAAAACGGACAATGGAAAGAAAATAATAAAAGTAAAATACATACATATTTAAGAGCGAACATGCACTTAAAATACACTACACTACCAGAATCCTTTTATTAAATTTCAATACAAAATTTGTAGGCGTACAAATGTATGTATGTATTCTTTTAATTTCACATAATGGACGGAAATAAATTTATTGTAAACCAAAACGGAAATTTCTTAATATTGCCATTACATTCAAAATCTTTTTTTAACAAAAAAAAAAAAAAAAAAAAAAAAAAAAAATAAAATACAAGTAATTATAAAATTATATACACAAAAACGTTAGAAGATGACTTAAGTTTTTAGAAGCAGTTTTCGGGGCACTTTTTTTGCAATACAAGCTGAGGTACAAAGTGTCAAAGCCGACCATCACGATTAAAAATCTCATTTCCAAGCTAGCTCACAAACATTTTAACAGAAAGTTCATACAAAAATTAATAAAAAAATATTGTTACGAAAATGGCCGTCGACAAGGTTAAGCAGCATTACTCAAAAATATTCCAACAGGGTTAATGTAAGTGTTACGCGAGAATATTCCTACAGGGCCAATGTAACGAATAATCTGGAATAGTAGATAACAACTAAATAAGCATGCGTAACACGCAAACAAGCAAAAGCAACAACAAAAAAGCGTCTGCTTATTAAGAAGATTCACATATTTACCTACGTACATACATGCTAATTCAAACGAAAAGCAAAAGATAAACAACCATGATGTACACACGTATGCATATACACATGTATGTACATAGTTACCACATGAACTTAATTAGGCACTTTGTAAACAGCATATAAGATGATAATGATCGTCTAGATATTGCTTGAAACTTCTAGTAGTATTTGTGTGAAATATAAAAAGAGGTGACGCAGCCAATGAGTTAGTTAGTTGCAGTTGTGAGTTAGTTGCGAACAAGTCAGTTGTGAACAAGTCAGTTAGTTGCGTGTGAAAAAGTCAGTTGATAATTAAGTTGTGAATTAATAATAGCCTGCGATACAGTGGTGAGTTGATAGTTAAGAGTAGTCTGTGCTTTACACGTGAGTTGGGAAAAGGAGAAACTATAGGACAGTCTATAGTGACAGCAAAGTCTGTCGTGGAATTGAGATTATTGTGGAGTCTATCGTGTCGACTGGAGTAAAGGGAACAGCGCAGCGAATAGACGTGTGTAAGGGTGTAAGTAAAGCCAGTGAGTCTTTATTGGTGTATCAACCGTGAGTGTCGGCAGAGTGAGTGCCGTGTGTGACAAGCAGCAGATAAAGAGGTATTGGTGTATCAACTGTGAGTGTCGGCAGAGTGAGTGCCGTGTGTGACGAGCAGCAGACAAAGAGGTGTCATGTGATTACTTGCGCAGCCAGCTAAGAAACGTGCGTAAACTACAGCGAGGAAGGCGTAGTGGTAACCAGTTGTGAATATTTGTGTGTAATTCAGTAGTTTAAGCTGTATTAGTTAATATAAGCTCTTGATTAATTTAATTTAAGTGTATTTGTAAGTAAAACTTGTATCATTCTTAACCCTAATTACTACACTCGGCTTTTGTATTCATTTGCAAATCTTCGGGTCCACGGAAAAGCGTTTTTATAGAGAGAAAAACGTAGCAATATGATCACATTACTTTGCCTATCTCTTGTAGTTTGAATGATTTGAAATTAGAAATTTTTATTTTTGTTTTCCGCTAATATCTGCCGATTATCTAAAAGAAATCCGGTTAAAAATAATAAAACTCTTTATGGATTAATTAACACTTTCCACAATTTCTACTACTATTGATTATCAAGGCTACGCCGATTTTTTATTTTTCCAATACTGGGTCGATCTCTTCAAACTTCTTGATTCATTTGCGAATGACTGCACATTATTTAAGTGATGAAACCCTCTAATATTGTGAAATCTTGTACGCGCTGCAGTCACCGAATCACCGTTTTTTTAACTATAGCACGCCCAATGCGCAGTACGGCTCCGAGGAACGTTCAATTAAAATTAAGTTTTTTAGGGCCAACCTGCCGGCAGAGAATACTCCTCAGATTTTTCCTTCACTCAGATACAAAAATATACATATAATTCCATATATACCACATTGAGCCTCTTAAATGAATGTCGCAAATACGTCGAACTAATGGCGGATCATTCCCATATCATCCTACACTAGGTGCGAGGACATGGGACCACTGTAAGAAATTCAAGAGCAGGCAAACTCACAAAGAAAAAAAAACTGAGCTTCAGAATAGAGATATTGACAACTTAGGTGGCATCTCTCTAAAATCCTGCTGGGAGCATCTAAATAATGAACTTTTCACAAAGGAGCAAAAACAGGTGATAGAATGAGGCAACGTGTTCTATAACAAGAACACAAAAAGGCAAACAATTACCTCAATGCTACTTAACTCTTCCTGCAAACAAAGATACGGAACATGGGGGCAGTCACCACTATCCTTTCGACACCCACACTAAAAGATTGGGACTCCCATATAACGACTTCTGTTCAGCATATCTAAATGAGGAAGAGGAGGAGACAATAACTCATCACCTATGCATCTGCACTGCACTGGAAAAACACTTCATCGTGGTTTAGGAAGAGAGATTTTTGGTGGCTTTTGATCTTAAGGATCTGTATTCCTTTATTAGAATCAGATGTTTCATTCGCTGAATGCAGCTGCAGAAACTTTATCACGCCCACGATCGCACGACTTAACTTAAGCTGGGGTCACACGATTGGCACAATGTACCAATTTTCGTCGGCTCGCTCACTGAAATAAATTCATAAGTAACAAAGTAAATTTGCCTTATTTCTCAACTAATTGAAATATAAATACACAACTGCACCACACTGCATTAGTAATAAAGCCATATAGACTTATTCAAGACTTAATTAAGTAATAATGTCATTTTGGCTTATTACTTATTACTCTATCGCAGTGAGCCGACGAAAATTGGTACATTGTGCCAATCGTGTGACCCCAGCTTTAAAAATGATGAACTTTCATTGTTTTTTTTTTTAAATTTTCATAAACTCCATCATACCCGGGTTGTATTTTTTTTTCAAAAGTCGCATGATTGTGTAAGATAGTGAATCTCTGCCTTAAGTGGATCTTTCTATACGCTTCGACTTTCTTGAAGTTTTTCTCTTTCATTCTTCTATTTCTCTATTTTTCCTGCATGTAAGACAGATGGACCTAAATTAAATGAAGCAAATTGAGCCAAACACTTCCTGTTTGTATTGGGTTAAGTGAAGCAAGATTTGCGAAATTAATTTACGCAATTCTCAACCGTGATGATAACAGAGTTAAGGCCGAAGCACATAGAATGCATTGTATTTTTTATATCGCCTTTTTCAACTGACATTAACGTAACAACGAAGGAGTTAGTTAGACACAATGAGTATTTTGTTGATGGAAACATTTGAACCGATTAAATAAGTTTGTTGTCCATTTTGTTAAAATTTTATTTTAAATTTTTTTTGGAATTTTACTTTATTTTCATTGCCACAAAACACAGAAACCTAAAGCAAAGCAAAAAACCAACTGATAGTTGTCAAACTACTCAACGTACGTTGAAAGTTGAAAAAAGTCAACGTATACGTATGACAGATTCTATGTGCGTCGGACTTTAGTTCCTGGATTTGCCAACCATACGAAAGTTTATAAATTACTGATTATTTATTGAAGGTCTCTACTAGAAATGATGGTATGGGCATCATGTCGGACATCGCAAATTGCTTATGCCCATGTTTCGTGCATGCTTTGACACCGATGCTCTAACACATGACTGAGCAACAATGTTCGCCATGAGAATCGCCGTCCGCAGCCATTTGCGAAATAGAAAGTAAAGAGACAGAAGAAAATTGGTAAATATTCCATCTCTATTGAACATGGACATTGCACGTATTCACCATAACTAAGAAATTGATGAATTTTTCATAGTTTCTTTGCCGGCGTCATGTTCATGTCATGTCCAAGTCTAGGCATCGTGAAAATGTAATGTTAAAAGCCCTAAAGACCTAAATCCTCAAACAAAAATGGGCATAAATTTTTCATATTGCTTTTTGCGTGTTGGAAACCAGTCTTTGTGATTAACTGTACATGTAACGAAAGTAAATCTTGAGTATTTTTAAGTGCAACAATTGAACGTTTCCTGATTTATCATCCTTTGATTATTGTATGTGGGATTTGCCTCTTATATAAAATATTTGTTTTTTGTCTTCTTTCTGTTTTCTGTTTAAATGATATTTAACTTACAATGCTATCGACGTCGCTGCTATTTTCGATGATAGGCTTGTCATCGCTAGAGGGGCACTTAAAGAACTCTTCGAGTACCTTGCGAGTTTCCGAGAATTCATAAAGGTAATCAAAGGTTGATGACTTTGTTGGTATACTCAAGGGATTACTGCTGTTCATGAATGTGGCAGCTGCTGCTATTGGTGCACTGGCAATATTTAACGGTGTCACCGTTGTTGCTGTTGTTATTGTTGCTGATGAGGTTGCCTTCGCTTCGCTTACAACGACAGCAAGGGCAGCAGTTGTTGTTGGTGTCGTACAACTACTTGTCAAAGAAGAGGTTGTTGTGGCCGCTCCTCGCTCTACACCAATATCATCTATATGCTTGTCAATCGGTGGAGGTTCATTAACACCACTACCAATGCTTGCAATTGTAACATTATTTGCATTGCAAGCCCCACTACTGCCAACCAATAAATTGTTCGCTGTTGAAATTGCCTCTGGTGCTGTCAGATCTGATATTGTGCCAATTTCCGAAACATCATTGCTGGTATCTTCGGCATTATTATCGGTAGTTGGTGACTGTTGTGGCAACGTTTGAGAGTTCAAATGATGTTGTTTGCTATTATAATTTAGCATCGTAATCGGTGGTGTACTCTCATGTTGGGGCGATATGATACGCTAAAACAAAATGAACAGTTTAAAAGAAATAAATTAATAATAATGGAAATTGTGTTGGCTTTTCTTTTTTCTCATCCTTAAAATGTCATCGCAAATGAAATATTGATTTTATTTTCGCTATTGTTGCCAATTTTCTTTTCGTCTGGCTAAATCTACTCACCTGTGGAAAACCTGGCCTTGCTGTTGTGTAGTGCTGTTGTTTAGGAGAATTTGTAGTTGCAGTTGTTGTTGTTGATGTTGATGTCGCTGTTATTGACAAAGCAATAGTATTATGATGATTACTTTTTGCTGCTGTTACCGGTGTGGCTGCTCTTGTCGCCAGATTTTGTGATAATTTATTATTTTCCCTTCGAATATGCTCCTCCCCATTCGTGTTGCCCATTTGTCCAATGCGACGTGGTGAACCTTCATATTCTGCCAAAGATTAAAAAAAAAGATTTTAATGAAAATGTCAATTCCTTTGCTAAGAGACAGTGTCATGAAACTAATTTAATAAATAAACAAATAAGATCTGCATGATTTTATATGAACGAGTATGTATGTATGTGTTGATTAGTGGCCGTTTTAAAGAAAATTCATTGATGTTCATCCGTGAGTTAAAATGATTGTACATGTTTGATAGCGAAATTTTAAATAGTGTAAACAAGAAGCTTCTAGTAGTCGTCGGTATTTCCATGATGTCAAACGTGACCGTCGTGCACATTTAAAGTGAAAAACAAAATCAAAATAAAATTAATGGATATTTATTTTGACAATAATCGTAATTTATAGCTTTAAGTTAGCCCCATAGTTGGTGCTAAGTTTGATTTTGATTTGTAGATTTCGTTTTCAAAATAATTACAAAAAACGAAATCATTCGCAGGTGACAAGAACAGAAGTTATTTTTGTCGCCAACGATTAAAACACTGAATCAATATTTTACGAGTAATGTGACTAATTTTGGAATATTGCGCACTGACATCACTATAAAACGGGTTTGATTTTACCAAAAAAAAAAATTATTTATATATTTTTTTAATGTTGACCAGTCGCATGTGACATTTTTTCCAATATGATATTTATATTGTTTCTGTTAATCTTTTTACAAAATTATAAATATTAAATTCTCCTGCCGACTTTTGCTCTTCAATCATTTAATTTTTTCCGTCAGCCAACTCTTTCTACTTTTATCAGCATTCTGTATTCTTTCCTTGTGTTTGAATTTAAGGCTTTGTAATAATATTTCATCTTCCTTAAATTTTGTTTCTCCACCGTTTGCTACTCTCGTTATATTTTCCGCCGTTTTTGTTCTTCTAAATTTAAATCATTTAAAAATATATATTTGCCCTTAATTATGAAAGTGGTCTAAATCATATGTTTCTTTGATCGAGATATTTGGTAGATTACATATCAATAAATCAAAAAACATTTTTATATTATGCAACATTTGAATTTAGAGTTGTACTAGTCTCGATTAAAATAAATTTATTTAAAAATTATTAGGTGTTTTAAGATTTATTTAATATTTCGAAGCAAAAATGTATATGACTTATACCACTTTCATAAATAAGGGCAAATATGGCCTTATCGTGGGTGCCGTATTTCGACTTCGACAATTTGGTCATAGATTAAAGAAAACTTGTTGAAGTGCTCTTTAATCTATTATAAAAACGTTTTAGTTGAAGTCGAAATACTCCAACTACAATAAGGGGCAACATTTTTTATGTAATTTTTTTATATTACACTCACGATGTCGCACGTGACCAAGTTTATATAGCATCACCACTATTACAAATATTTAATTGTATTAAATATCTGTGTTTGTACTATACTTTCGACGCGCTAGTAACAAATGCTGTTTTTCAATATCGCACGTGACATTTTAATATGAGATTTTGCAAAGCGAAAATCTAATTTTTAATTTTTGTTAAGAAAAGTAACACTTAGGCAATGATTCCCTACTACAGCTCTGCTTTCAGCAAGTTTTTAATAAAGTATTGTACTGTATTGCGTACTAAATTTTAGAAGCCGATGATTCTGCTACACAATACCGACGAAGTAGGGCGATCTGATGTTAGGATTAGTATCCGCTGAAGCCGGTGTAGTTCAGAGACCAGTGACTTGACCAGTGACCAGTCACTTTCTTACAACAATTACAAAAATTGGCACTAATGCTTATCAGATCGCAGATTCTCTTCTGTAAATTTGGATCCGAAAATCTCGAAACGGATTATGTATAAACGTATGTATAAATGTAAAATGTATCTACAATACGATGTTTCTACAACGTTTCTCCAGTTTTTGTATCCCTTCCAAAAAATAGGATTTTTCGAGGTCCTTAAAATAGGCACTTGTTTGGTCGTTGGAGCTAAATCTCTTTCCACCGAGCCATTTCTTTAGGTTTGGAAATTCGAAGTAGTCATTAGGGACTAAATCCCAAGAATATGGCCCAATTCAATTCGTAGCCCAATTCATAGAGTTTTGCCATCGAGACTACACACGTATGCACTCGTGCATTATCTCGATGAAAAAAAAAACTTTTTTCTTAGTCATATGGGATCGTTTTCTTTTTAAATCCTCATTATATCGGTCTAATAAGTTGGCAAAATATTCACCGTTTATTGTTTCTCCCTTTTCAAGGTAATCGATGTGGATTATCCCTCGTGCATCCCAAAAATCTGTTGTCATCACCTTATTGGCCAACAAACTAATCTTTGCCTTCTTCAGAGCAGATTTAGACTGCCGATTAGTCTCCGGAGCACAGTAATAGATCCATGTTTCATCCATAGTTACAAAACGTCGCAAAAACTCTTTCGGATTGCGGTTAAACAACTCCAAACAATCCTTTGTAGTTGTCAAACGTTTACGTTTATGGTCAATTGAGAGCAAACGGGGCACCCATCTTGCAGACAACTTTCTTAAAAAGCTGATCATTTAAAATCAAAACCACACTGCTAATCTCACGCAATTTTACTCTTAGTTCGGCCAACACCATATCGTCGATTTTTTCGTAATTTTTGGGTGTACTGACCTCAATTGGCCGTCCAGAACGTTCAGCGTCATTGGTACTTGTGCGCCTAGAACGAAAGTCAGTAAACCACTTTTTTCCATTCAATGCTGCAGAGTCCCCACAGTATTTATCGAGCTTTTCCTTGGTTTGATTGACGGTTTTTTTTCGGAAAAAATAATGTTTAATGAGCTCTCTAAATTCACTTTTTTCCATTTTTAGAAAAAAAAAACACTAGGTTGTATGTTTTTAACAGCTGTTAAACGCAAAGTAACTGACGATACTTGCTCAAAATTTGACTTGGTGGGAACTACGAGGGAAGTTCCAAAAGTCACGGACTCATTGATCCGCCCTCGCAGCTAAATTTTATTGTTTCTCTATGAAAATATGATGAAACAAAGTGTTTTGAAGAACTTTAATTTTTTTTTGTGTCCCGTGGACTTTTCGATGGAAATGCCCATATTGATTATTGCAATATTTCCAGAATAATGTGTATTTTCGACAATGCAAGCATTGTGCATTTTGGAAACTACACGTAAGTATGTACGTAAGTTAAAAAAAAAAATATTTGTAATACTTGCCTATAATACCATGACGTGTTTCAATATTTATTGTTTGGTTTTTTCCCAAATATTTGTTGTGATGCCCCTTAAACGGTGAAATATTGACATCACAATTACCACCAACGGCAACAATATGTTTGTCGTCTTTAAAATCTGTTAAAATGTGAGATTTCTTGGAAACAGGATTCACAGCCGATGATGTCGATGATGAATCAATGGGTAAGTTTGTATCCGCCAACACAGAACGTGTATTATTGATTTGTGCAGATGAATCGGTAGTAACGCGTAAATCTAAAATTAAAAAATAAAATAAATACATAATGATGGAAGTTAAAATGTTATTTTCAATTGACTAAAGAACACAATAAAATAACAGAAATAATTATATATGCATGTACATACATACATAAAAAAGAAGTAGATCCATAGTTGAGGGGTGAAGAATAAACATGAAGTGGAGTGTAAAAAAAGAGGCCAATGTCAATTGATTATTTTGCATCATTGATTTGCTTGCCAACGAAGCATGACCTTACCTTTGCAACGCAGCTCAATACACGCAACTCGATTCATTTAAAAATTGTTAACATTTTGTCAATATTTTTAATTGACGTTGCGTTGTGGTTCTATTTTATTTAGCAGTGGAAATAGGCAAGATATACAAACACCTAGATTTTTGTATTTTTTTGTATAATGCAGATATATTTGTGGCACATGTATTTCCTAGCAAATAAAAATCTCCCTCAAAAAACTGCTGGGGGATTCAAACTATAGTCTTAATTGTCGTGTGGTGTCATAATGTTTATTTTATTTTTTTTTTTTTTTTTTGAAAAAAAGCAAAAACAATTAAAAAAAACTATTTGACGCGAAATAAAATATTTAAGACGATTTTTACGGATGTTAAATTTTCTGCACTTTTATATAAAGTAAGAATTCTTAATTTTTTTATTGGGCTGTTTAAGCATTTTTTTTTTGTTGCTTTTTATTGGGATAAACTAAAATGTTATGCATAATTTATTTCATGTTAGAGCAAATTTTTGCATATTTTGCCGTAAGAACAGCCACTGAGTTGGTGGAAAATTTTACCCTGCATTAAAATTGTATTGAACTATATACGTATGTAGTTCAAATGCGCTCTAGCAATTTAGCTTTTTAGTACCTTCCACTTTTTAGTCGTTCCATATATTCAGTTATACTTAAGCGAATGTAAGTATAGCCTGATTCAAGAAATCTATTCTCTGTGGTAGCACTTATCATCACATCTAAATTTAAGTTTTTTTTATAGAAAGAAAGTATTTTACCATTTTCTTTTTTGTAAAATTTTAAGGAAATATTTGACCATTCTTTATGTTTATATAATTTTATTTAAATAGACAAATCCTTTAAAAAGTGAACATTAAATTCACGAAACGTCGGTAAACGTTTCTATTTGAGAAAATCATCAGCAGACTTTAACGAAAAAAAAAAAATCTTGAAAAAAGTTAAACAAAACTAGAAGTGTATTTATAGAAAAACTCTCAAAATGTCATTGAGAATTACGTACATTAATATTATAAGATAAAAAACAATAATTTAAAACAAACAAAAATTTAAATTCACAACAAACTTTACGGCAACAACTGGCACACAGGCAGACTAATGCACATCTAAAAATGAAACGGTGCGAGTAAATACAAGTAACTACTCGATGATTTTTTTTAGAAACCAAAGACTTTTGGTATCCATACTTCAGTACCGAGTACCAAGCAGGCAACGGTAAGAAGTACTCGTGTCGGTCACAAATACTCAATTTTTATTGCCCACAACAATGTTGAACATGACACAAGTTCAACAAAATTTTATTTGTTCGTATGAAATGTAAATTTATATTTAGAAAATACGAGTATCGATCCTTATTTTCGATTTTTACGTTAAGCGACATGTAGTAAAAAATTCAAATTTTATGGACCCACACATAGTTTAGAATTATCAAAATGGCGAAATTGTTGATAAGTTTTGTAATACAGGCTGTAAAATTTTATCTTACTTGGGGGCCACACGTTAAATTTTTACCCTTCAATTCCATTCAATTTTCAATACACTCACACTGTTTTCACTAACACACTCAAACTTTTTAAATTGAAAACTAAATTGCTTTCAACTTCACCTATCGATTTATGCTAGGAACACAACTGGGACGAACGACGAATTTTTCGGTGCGAACTTTCGCCATAAAAAATAAAACACATTTTTTCATATGAAAATGAACACAACACCGCAGTAGAACGAAATTCGTCGTGCGTGACGAACTCTGAGATAGATTTATTTCTATTTTGTACACCGACGAACGACGAAAAACCCAATTTTCTCTCACTCTCTTTAGATACACAATAAACAGTGTGACCAGATTTTAAAATAAAATTAAGCTACATCACGTATGTCTTTAATATATTTTTAGAGAATACGCAATTTGGATTAAAAAAGGCTAAAAAGCTAAATCCGTTTTTAAAAAAGCTAAAAAAAAGCTAACAGCTTAATGAAAATTTTAAAGCTAAATCCAGAAGAAATAAGCTAAACTTAGCCCAAAATTAGCTAATATGCCCTCGTATTCTGTAACTTGCTAAAGCTAAATCTCTGTCGCTAAAATTGTATAAAGTCGATCTATCGATTTTCGGCTACGATTAAAATTTTCAAACGTAATTGCTACATCAGGCATTGGCTCAAAAATTTAATCCACTGAAATTTTAGTGTTTTGTGCAATCGCCAAAAATGTTTAATTTTCTATTTGTTCTGCATTTTAGCGATTGAATTTAGCTTTAGCTTTAGCGAGTTACAGAATACGGGGCATGGTCACACTGACAATAACCAACTCTATCAATTATAAGAGCTGAATTCGCTGAGTAAATTCGTCGTTATTGTGCTTCACACGACGAATTTACGCAGCGAATTCTTATCGACGAATTCGTCGAGGTGGTCGAAATTCGTCGTTCGTCCCAATTGTGTTCCTAGCATTATATGGCAATTTAATTTTCAATTTGAGCAGCTGGTCACAGCGCACATTGATTGAAGCTACAAATTTGAGTTGTTTCTTCGTCGGTGGCATTTAAAAAATGAAATTGACTATGAATTTGTGCCACAGCTATCAATTTCAAGGAATTTTGACACACTGTATGTGTGATGAAATTGAAAGCGATTTATTGAACGTGTGGCTGCAGCGTTAAGCGACAATTTACATATGTAAAACATATTTGAATATTATTTAAGAAAAAAACCTTCCACTGAAAACTTTAATTATTGTCGCTTACGAAAAGTAGGTTACGTTACATACATTTTCATTACTTTTCACATAATAATATCGATCAGCTGTTTCCTAATGTTGCAGTTACATTTCATTACAGTTGGCTAACTGAGCCTTTATTATACTCTTCATTCTTGCAAACTTATGAAACGTGTTTTTTATATTATTTTACATTTCAGTTGACGATATACAAATTGTGCATTGGTTTTCAATTAATTTGATTTGATTAAATTCCTCCCAGAGTTTTTATATTATATTGTCATCTGGCTGTTTTTCCACTCTCTTACATATTCCCCTGACAATCTGTACATACTCATCGTTAACAATGTGTATTGATTTCATGTCTTTAATGTTAAATAACAATGATTGCTATGTACATCCCATCTGTATCTATATATATTTTATAACATACATATATTGTATTATAAAAGTACATGCAATAACATTGGTATTCGTATACATTAGAGTGGGTCAGAAATAGTATTAAATGTTTTTTATATGGAAATATTTTAGAATTTCGACCCATATTGAATGCAGTAACTTTCCCCTTGGTATCTATACATCCACTGCGGAAAATTTGGTGACAATTGATCCAAACGTACTCGTCCTATGACTCCTATGTGGTTAAATATTCACCATTTTCGTGATGTATCGTCTTGATCTGGAGCCAATTTAATTGGAACTCGGTCTAATGTTGTAGTAAACGGCACTGAACATATTCGATGTGGTTGAATACATGGACCTATCAAATAGTGTAAATATAATGTTAATTGCTTCCTCCAATGTGACTCAGGAACCAGTCCCGTAACTATACTTAGGGCCTAATTTTGTAGAACGCAACGCTTGGCGTTGTCAAATTTTGTATGTATTTTGTTTTTGTAATTTAAATTTTTTTCATATAAAATTTGTCAACGCTTGGCGTTGCGTTTTACAAAATTAGGCCATTAGATATTAATCTAAGTTTTATTGGCATTTATATTTTTGAAATATGAGTGGCCCTGTGGTTGAGTGGGTAGTGTATAAGCCTATCATGCAGGAGATTGTCGGTTCGGATTTCAAAAAATTTTCAGATTCAAAATAAAATTTCATTGCAATAATAAAAAGTTAATAAGTCGTCAGCCCATTATTGGTTTGACCCACCGACCATTAAAAAAATGAGTTAGGTATGAGGTGTATGCATTTCGAGTATTGCCTTTCTGAATCCGAAACCTGTTTTGCGAAATTAATTATGGTTTCTGAGATATTTAGCATTAATTTTGCTCCATTTCAACTATTTTTAGGTTTAATAAGTATTGTTTTGCTGTAAACGCCACTGTTTGGCTATTGCGTCAAATTATTCATACAAAAACGTACAAAATAAATTTAACTCTTGTTTTGCTTCATTTCCGTAATGTTATAAATACAATTGGGACGACCGAAGTTCGTCGGTCGTCCCGTTTGTAGCACATGGATACCAAATTTTTATGTAATTGAAATGAAAATAAATGCAAAAATCGATAATAAGCCTTCAAATACAATTTTCTTAAAATCGAAAAAGGCATAAGTTTGGTATAAATTACACCTATTGCGAAAATCTTGAAAATTCGCAATATTAAAAACAAGCCCAAAACTAAAATTGAGTTATAAACTCGGGATAAAGGGCAAAACATTATGAAGATTAAAAAAAGGTTTCAAAAACTTTTAAATTTTAAGTCTCTAAAAAAAAAAAAATAAAGAAACCACCAAAATTTTGAAAAATTACATCTATCGAAAAAAACAGAAATTTGCAACAAAAAAAATTGCAAAATTTTAAACAAGCCATAATTTTTATTAAAAATCGTTAAAACTATAAGGAATGCTAAAAATTCGGGAAAAACGCGTAATGGCGAAAATTAGCAAACACTTCTTAACAGCAGCATAATAGCAAAGTCTAACATGTGTTATTTAAAATTCGCGAAAACTGTTGAGAAGTAGAATACTTGCAAAAATTCGAGAGAAATTGCAAGATCAGAAACAAGCTTTAAAATTTACAAATTGAAAATTCGCAATATTTAAAACAAGTCCTAAAATAAAATTGAGTAAACTCGCTAACTGTAAACCCGGGAGAAAGCGCAAAACATTATTCGCAAAAGCTTAAAAAAATTTTAAATTTGAGGTCCCTCAATAAAAATAAATAAAGCCAGCAGCTTAGGAAAAATTATATCTTTCGCAAAAATAACAAATCCGCGAAAAATTGCAAAACTTTAAACAATCTATAATTTATATTAAAAGTCGCCAAAACTCTAAGTATTGCTAAAAATTCCGTAAAAACGCGAAAATTCCCAGAAACTTGCTAACAGTTTCATAAAAGCAAAGTCTAATATTGTTAAAAATTCGCGAAAACTGTGAAGAAGCAGAATACTTTCAAAAACTCGCTCCTATCGTGAACATTGCAAAAGTTTGCGAAAAGTTGTTAAATCCTAAACAAACCCTATTATTTATTACAAATCGCCAAAACTGTTAAAAATGAAATAAACTCGAAAAGAACGCAAAAAAACCGCATATTCGCGAAAAATTTCTAAATGCATTGAAGAAATTACTTACTTTCACTGCGAGGAATAACAAAACCTCAGAAAATTAGATATATCGCGAAAAAATGCTAACATCGCGGAAATTACAATGTCTAGTTAGGTTTTTGTTTAATTTTGAGGTCATCGTTAAATCGATCGACTTATTTCTATGGACAGCAAGATAAATATATATATTTGAAGCATTAATTTTCTTCTCAACAATAAATTTCTCAATATACAGCAGTAAAGTTGTATACATATGAAGCACAAACAGCTACTTTTTCAAAATAAATTATGAAAAGTGGCTTATGTGACACAAAACAGTATTTTTTTCTTTCAATAAAGTAGTATTAACTTCTAACATCGTTCATGAAAATTCACAAAAATTTACACATTTCTTCCAAATATATCGGAAGCAACTTCATCTAAACGTTCTTTGTCGTTTTTCTCCATTCCGACTTTTTGGCATATGCTCCAAACCAATAATGGGCTGACGAAGTGTTAATTTTTTACAGTTAAATGTCGGAATGAAATTTATATTATTATTATATATTGAAACAAGGAAGTGTTAGAACTCGGACTGGTTCCTATCACTTGGGGACCGGTCACGTGATTAGTCTTGTGTCAGTTTGATTTCCTGCAGGGTCTTTATTATATATATTTTTTTTTAAATTAATTTTCGATAATTTCAGAATTTTTTTTTACTTACTTTGCCAACTTTCTGCCATATCGTCATATATCAGATCGTTGTTGCTGCTTAAACGTTCATCGTTCAATTGACGCTGAGATTGAGTTTGTTGTTGTTTTTGTTGTTGCTGCTGCTGATGTTGCTTGTATGATTTCGATTGATGGTGCTGATAATGGCCTGATTTAAGCTGTTGATGGTATTTTTGTGTTAAGTGGTGATGATGTTGTTGTTGTTGTTGTTGTTGCTCTTGTTGTTGTTGTTGTTGTTGCAGTGCTTGTTGCTGCTGCTGTTGTGATGCATATGTGTGACGTTCGCGCTCACGTCTATCGCGCACTTCCACTGAGTTGCTACTTGTTGTCTGTTCACTCACTGATTCCCTCACCATGGCAGCATTAATGTAGCGTTCACGTTCTCGTTCTCGTTCGGCATTAATTGTCTTACTACGTTGTTCTCTTAGTTCACGTTCTCGATCACGCTCTCTCGCCAAACAACGTTCAGAGCGTTCAGACCGTTCAGAGCTGTGATTATCATCTCTCTTTTCAGGCCGATCGTTGTGAGGATTCTGTTGAGATGATTCCTGTAGTGAAGTTTTACTGCCGTACAGATATTGAGCTGCAAGGGGAGTTAAACCTTCGGCATATGGATGGGATTTCTGTAGAGAATGTTGATGTTGTGAATTGTAGCTATTGCGTTTTTGTGTTGCAGAGTTGTTGGCAATATCTTGATGTATAGCGTCACTGTTAGGACTACGTCCTACTCTGATGTGATGTGATGATACTGCCTGCTGTTGCCTTCCCCTAAAGGCAGATTGTGGCTGTGTCTCCAGCTGCTGTTGCTGCTGTTGCTGAGCGGTGTATTGCAAGTGTTGTTCTGCCTGCTGCTGCTGTTGTTGCTGATATAAAGAACGTCTGTTATGAGAACGTGTCTCTATTTCAATTGATTCATTATTGCTACTATAATCGGGAGAGTTTAAGACCGTTGAGGTTGGTGTCGAACGGGCCCTCGTCTCCCAGTAATTATCTTTAACAAAAGGATTTTGATTAGAGGACTGGTGACCATTTTGTTGAGCATGATGATGCTGTTCAACATTGCGATTATGCTGCTGGACAGCATTCAAAATTTCGGCATGATTCAGTTGATTGTAAGGCTTTTCTTCTCTGCCACCATATTTTTGGCCATTAACAGCCTGTATGTGATGATAACGTTCATACTGTGAACGTTTACGTGGCATTTCGTCAATTGTTCGGTCGCGCAACTCCTCGTTGTGTTTGCGCTGCAGTTGTTTGGGCTGGACAGGGCTGTCTTCGTTACGTTTTCGCAAGTCTTTGCTTGGCGGACTAATTGTTGAAGTGTGATAATAAAATGGTGCGTAGCTAGGCACTGGTAACTCCTCTTCACTGCTGCGCTCCAAGAGTGTGGGGCTGTCGTCGAAAGTGTACTGTTGATGGTTGAGATTTTCAAAGTCTCGTTGTTTAGTTGATTCTTCAACTTCGACTGCGGTTAACAGGGTGGAACAGAGGAATGGATTTGTTGAAATTCTTGGTGTTACCGACGACAAAGACTCCGAAGATATTGAAGATGCCGAGTGTGGAGGAGGTGATTGTGTTATTATATTAACACTTCTATAATAATGATTATTTGTGTTAAGAATTTGTTGTTGTTGTTGTTGTTGTTGAATATCTTGATTTTCTATTTGGATGTTGTTGTGTTGATTGTGATTCAATTTGAAATCGCTATTTGAGATAATTGAATGATCTTCTGCCGCCTCGTTTGGATTTCCATCTGTGGATGACGATTCAGTGCTGGAATTATTGTTGGCGGTTTTTGGCCTACACTTGGGAAACAACAATGATATTTGATCTTTTATAGGCGGCGAGGGGGAGAGTAAGGCCTGCGGCAAATTTACAGCTGCAGTTGCGGTGCTTGTTGTTGGTATAGAAGAAGTCTCGAGTTTTGCGGTTTCGCCATTAGCCGTTTTGCCGTTAAAATAATTTTGTTGCTGCTGCTGTTGCTGCTCTTTTAGAAGTTGTTGCTGCTGAATTTGTTCTCTTTGATAGTATTTTACTGTGTTGTGGTTGAGCTCAGATAAATCGTTATGATTATCGCTACAATTTATGGCTGTGTTACGTTCATTGTGATGTGTACGATTGTAATAAAAGCTATTGCGTAGTGCTGCTGTTGTTATCACTGTGGGTGATGATAATGATGGTATATTTTGCTGTTGCGCCGATGATGATGTTGATGAGTTTAATGTCGGTTGGTAATGGGCACGATTTGTGGTTTCGATAGTGGTAAAATTCTCAGGTGATGTTGATGAGTCTGTAGCCGACGAATGTAAGTTATTAAAGCCACTAGTTTTGTTTCCAGCAGCAATAGTCGTCAATGTTGTGCTGACCATTATTGAAGTCAATTAACTAAAAAGACAAAAGCAAATAAAATTTATTAATAAAGCTTTGAATAGAAAAATGTTAACTATCAGTTGCTTTAATTTATCTTTAACTAGCAATGTACTGGCAATATTATTTCATATTTTTATTACATTTAACATTTGGTTTGGCTATTTGAAATAATTCTCACTCTACTTTAAAAAAAAAAAAGTGATGAGAATAAAAAAACGAGAAAAAACACAGTTTCGTTTTATTACAATGCATTAAATGTATTATCACAATGATAAAAATCTGTTTATTTTTCCCTGTATTCTTTATTTAATATATTTTATGGTTACAAAAAAAAAACTTTGGTTTCCCCTGATGCTTTAAATATTTTTATGGGCGAGTTTAGGCGAGAAAAATGAATATAATTTTTTCAACATTTGTTATAAATTATGTCATTACGACACAAACAAAACTCCGCGTCCTTAATTTGAGAAAAGGCAATCAACTTCTAAGCATTAAAAATAGAGATGTGCAAGTGTCGTGACTTTTTGAAGGCACGTTTGATTAGACTTTATATTAAGCTTACGTTAATATGATTAAGATAAAACAGGAAATTTTTTTTCATACATAAAAAATACTAAACAACATAAAAAATAAAGTAAAAACTAATTTCCGGATTTTTTTTTTTTGGAATTTCAATAACTACCCTACCGTTAATGCACATCTATTGAACCTTGAGCATACATACATGTATTTAATACTAGATATGCCAAACGGACGACACACTCGTCCGTATTCTAGAATCGAAATGTAAATAATTTAAGATTCAAAGAAAATGTATCTAAACTTCATAAAAAATTCATTAAAACACAGCCACACACAAACTTACATACATATGCAAGCATAATTAAATAATACATGAAATTAAAAAAACATAAACAAAATCCCTTCAACCAACCTAATTCACTTTATTCAATTCTCTTCCTTTAAGTATTATGGATTTGATACAACAACAAATAAGAGAAAAACAATTGTTAGATCAAGAGAAATACTACAAACCCACACACACACACTCATGTTTTGTTTCTTTTTTTACTTGTAAGCTAATAAATGCGTGTGTGATATGTTTGCATGTAGTAGTTGCAACTTTAAACGCTTATAGCTCCCAAAATACTAAACCGATTTCAATAAAATATAGATTCTGCACATCTGTATAAAAAATCCTTTAAAACCATATAAATCTTTTTAAAATCGGTGCAGTGGTACCAGCGTAAAAGGGATTACAAGAACCATGTTTGCCTATTAATTATATAGATAATGATAATACAGGGTGGGCCAAAAGAAACTAAGGGGTGTAAAAGTTTAATAACTTTTTTGTTTATTAACTTTTTTTTATTTTTTCTTTCAGATTATATAATATACAAAATGGAAATTTTTTTACACTAAGTATGAAAAATTATGTCTCTTAAATGACCACCGTTTTCAGCTTCGCACTGATGGGCTCTTTTTAGAGCATTTTCCATAACATCTTTCAAAACTTGTGGCTGTAGCGTTCGAATTTCTGCAACAATGTTTGCCTTGAGTTCAAGGATTATCTCTGGCTTGTTCACATACACTCGCTCCTTCAAAAAACCCCAAAGAAAATAGTCGGGTGCTGTCAAATCTGGCGATCGCGCTGGCCAAATAATTTCCGAAATTCGAGAAATTATTCGCTCTCCAAAAATTTGACTTAAAAGTGCCATTGTGTCTCGGGCAGTATGGGCAGTGGCTCCGTCCTGCTGAAACCACATACCAGGTCTGTTTTCAAGAGCAGGACGTAAAAAATTTTCTATCATAAACCGATACCGCTCTCCATTTACGGTTACAGCACTTCCATCTTCATTCTCGAGGAAGTAGGGCCCAATGACATTTTCAGATGTGATCCCACACCATACTGTACACCTGATGGGGTGCAATTGGCGTTGATGAATGGCTCTTGGATTTGGAGAACCCCAGAACCATCGCTTCAGAGGGCGAAATTCTGACGTTAAAATGTCGACGATATGCTCTTTGCGTTAAAATAATTGATCTCTGGTTTAAATAATAAAATTCTATTGTTCTGGTTCTCTGTTCAGTTGTGAACCTCTCCATTATAAATTCTCCAAGTGTTGTCTATATAATCTGAAAGAAAAAATAAAAAAAATTAATAAACAAAAAAGTTATTAAACTTTTACACCCCTTGGTTTCTTTTGGCCCACCCTGTATAAGGCCTATAATATGCTTATGCTGGCTTAGTCCCGAAACACACTGTGCAAGTCTTATTGCTAAGCTGATTAGTTTCAGAGAGAGAGAGAGAGAGACGAGGGGAACAGCAACGTTTCTTTTCCCCCCGTCTCTCTCCCCTAATAAACTAATCAGCTTAGCAATAAGACTTGCATAGTGTAAATAGGGACTTAACAAATGTTGCGAATACATGTAAATAAGTGTGTACAACTGTAAAGCTGCCCACAGACTTGGGCAGTTCATCACTTGAACTTTCCTACTGCACATCAGAAAAATGAGTGGTGTTGTTTTTTAATGACTACCTGGACCTTCGTTTTTATAGTCAACGTGTAACTATTTCAGCCAACGCCATCTTCATATCATTTCTAAATTTTTGACATTTTATGTTCCCAAACGCAATGTTCCTTCACCTGTATCAGTCTTTACTGTTGTTTGTGGTGATTTTGCAATGGAACCCTATTGTTTTAGCTATGATGTCTGTCTGTCATAGGCTATTTCTGGAGAACTGTGAGAGCTACGGGCGTGAAATTTTTACAGAACAAATACACGACAGTCAAAAATTAAAGGGTGTCGCAAACCGAGCATCATAAAATTTTGAAATCCTAGTGTAGTATACAGGTAATTAACAGACTACAACAATTAACACTGAAATTGGAAAAATCAAAATTAAAGGGTATTCTATCCGTTAATGTAATTTTGATAGATTGCTGTATCTTGGAAACCGTAAGAGGAGGAAAACTCTTGAAATTTTCAAAAACGCTAAAACTAAAAATTCTAATATTAACAAAAAAAAAAAAAAAATGAAAAATCATCAAAATTAAAAACCGCTTAAATGAAAAATATCACCAAAAATAAAATAAATCGCTAAAATTAAAAAATTAATCAGGAGTAAAAAGGTCGTCAAAAATTCTAAAAAAGTAGCAAAAAACCGGAAAAATCGCCGAAATGAAAAAAGCACCAAAACTAAAAAATAATCGTTAAAACTGAAAATATTGAAAAAAACAAAGAAAAAATCGGCAAAAACCAAAAAAAAGATTGCCAAAAACTAAATAAATTGCCGTACGGAACCCATAGTGTGCGAGTCAAAGTCGCACTTTACTGAATTTATATCTGTTTTAAACATACATACATACATATGTACATAAATATATACATAGCTAAAACTCAATAGTAAGAGTTAATTTGGATTCAGCTTTCCAAATATACAAAGAAGCAATTTTCAGTTCTTGGCAATGAAAAAATTTTCCAAATTTATAAAGTAGCGTTACCAAACAGAATTAAAATATGCATATACATATGTATGTATTTTGTATATTTTTTTATATATTCAAAATAAAAATTTGCATGAGTGAAGAATTTGCTTGTGTGTAAAAAGTACTCACACGGACATCTCTAGCCAAGTGTGTTCTAAAAAACACACACCCACAAACTTACTACTCATAGCCACTGTTGACTTTAGTCCTTTTTTATGTATTTGGTACCTTGATTTTAATTTACAGCAAAAATTAAACAAAAAATCCTCAATTTACATGCAAAGAACATTTTATGAATAAAATTTATAACATGAGAGTAATCAGAAAATGGCAGAATATGTAGAGAATTAGATTTAAATTAATGGAAGTCATTTAAATTGAATTCATTTCACGTACAAAAGTATGTAAATTTAAGATTTCTGTCTGCATATTTAAAGTTTTTCTCAAAGCTAATTTTGTAAATTGAAGTTGAAAAAATATGAGAATCAGAGTAGGCGAGCTGGTGAGTTAATATTGCTTATGGGCAAAATATTTTAGAAAATTTTTATGACCAGTTATCTAATTATTAAGAAAATTATATAATTTTAATTATTTATCAGATTTATTATTATGAGCGACAATATGAAATTGCAAAAAAGCATAAAAAGAACAAACACGACCAACGGTTTACCAAAAACAAAAAATTTATTATACAAAATATACAGCAGAGAATGACTAAATTATTGTTTTAAGTACTCTTTGAGTATTTGCTGTCAAACAACTATTGAATGCGTACAGGTAAAAATATAAAAAAAACACACTCATATCCAAACACACTAATTAATTTTAAACCGAATACGTATAAATATAAATACTAGTAACCAACAACTGTGTTTATGCACATTTCATAAATTAATCAGCACAAACGGCTACAGGTAAAATTTATAGATTGCATGAGCTACAATCATGCGCATGTATATAAAAACATTCTGAGTATTAAGCGTAAATACAGGGCTGTTTAAACAAATTTTCCATACCATTTTATATATATATATATAAATGTATGTATAAGGTGGCGAATGATGAATAAATATCCCAAGTATCATGCGTATATTTTTTTGTCCGACTAAATATCCATGCTTTGAGTATAAGCATGACAGAGTAACTGTCTGTCAATATGCTTGATACGCATGTGCCTTTTAATTTATAGTTGTAGCGTATGTTAGCTTTTCGCATAAACGAAGTAGATATGCTCACGTATGATGAAATCGGCCTTAGTCATAGTTGCTTGAGAGAATGAATTGTTTGCGCTGCATATATAAAATAATATACATAAATAACAGGAATTCAGTTTTTGTACATATGTATTAGTGTCCTGCACAAGAATATTTATAAGACCTTTCAAGACATGAGAGATTTTTTCAAATGCTTTGCTACAGCGAAATATTCTAAAAGAATCGCTAAGCAACACTGTTGGCAAGTATTTTTTTTTTCGGTGGTTTGTCTTGCCAACAGTGTTGTTTAGCTATTCTTTTAGAATATTTCGCTGTAGTAAAGCATTGGAAGAAATCTCTCATGTCTTGAAAAGTCTTATAAATACTCTTGTGCAGAACACTAATACATATGTAAAAAAACTGAATTCCTGTTATTTATGTATATTATTTTATATATGCATAGCATATCTATATAAAGCGTAAGGGCAAATAACTGTGGATTACACTTTTTTTATTGGAAATGCTTCATTGTTTATGGCAGTTTAATTTCCAATCACATGTGAAGTTTTAAATGCGCTTTTGGAACCTGTTTAGTTTGATACTCCTTGCACTTACCCTTTATATAGTTATAAGTACATATATTTTGTTATTTTTTATGTTTCATTGAATTGTTATTTTTTATGTTTCTCTGAATAAAAAAAATTTCTACCGAATTTCATTCAAATCTAACGATTCTTTTTGTCGATTCTACCGAATTAAAAAAAAATTAAGTGTGCACACTGCTTGCGGGTTACTGCCAGCGTTGTCAACTTTTAAATTTCAAAAAGCACTGAAACCAGGAAAAAAACGCGTAATTTAAGTAAAAAAGCACTAAATTAAAATTTTTTTGTTTAATAAAAAATATTTTTTTTATAAAAAATATAGAAATCGGTTGACCTTGCATTTTATTTATGAGAATCAGTGAATTCTAAAATCAATTTGACGAAACCTTTTTAAATTATTATAAAATATTTAATTTTTTTCGTCAACGAAGAAACAAATCACCTGTAATTAGCAGTAATTGGCAAGTCTTTTTGACTTTCTGATTAGATTTTGAACTCCATGGGAGTAGTAGTTAATTTTCTTAAAATCAAGACTTTCAAAATTTGATTTTTATTAAACAATGCTGTGGAAACATTCTTTCAGAGCAAACGCGATATTAATAACAAAGTTACAAAATTAAAAAAAATAATTTGCAAGTTAACCAAGTTATATAAACTTAAATTATTTGTACTATCATTTTAGAAAATAGGAACGAAGTAGGTTATAAATATGTAACCTAAAACGGCAGCTCTATTAGCAACACAATTTTCTTGTTTCAGACCGTTTTTATACAAAGCCAATTATAAGGACAACTTTTTACGTATTTTAGACTTAAAGAAAGTAATAAAGGTAAAAACGTGATCAACTTCTGTGTTTAAACATTAAAGTTTGATGGAAATGCAATTTCGATAATGCCCCAAACGAGTTTATATCAAATGAATCGTAATAACTTTATTTTTGCCCAAAACTCGATAGCGAACTCAAAGTTTATCCATTGCATTAAGTGAATTATTCTCTTTTTACCGTATATACTAGTAAATATTTCGCTATTAGACTATACTTGCATTATGTCTTCTTTGTCGTGTGGCAAAACACTGTTTCCAATGATTGTGCTTAAAATGTGAAAGCTTGAGAATAAAATGCACGTATTTCTTCAACCAAGTTTTGTACAATCTTATTAGAATATTTTAAAATGTTCCATTTAACTTCAGTGCTTATGTTTTTTAAATGTTAGGCTTCTACCAAAAAAGTATATATAAAGGGTGTTTTTTATTGAGGTATAGAACTTTAAGTTGGCATCACTTTTTTAACTGGCGGCCATTTTGTCAGCTGTCAAGTGATTAATATTTAGTTTGGTTTGCCATTTCATCATGAACAGGTTGACAAAAGAACAACGCTTGCAAATCGTGCAAATTTATTTCGAAAATAATGGTTCAGTTCGCGAAGTTTACCGCAAGCTCCGTCCATTTTATGGTCGACATAATCGTCCATCAGAGCAATTAATTCGGTTAACCATGGATCGTTTTCGCACTACGTTTACTCTATGTGATAATACGCATCCGCAGAGACGTCGAACAGTGCGCACCGAAGAAACAATTGCCGCTGTAGAGCAAAGTGTTGAAGAGGACCCGAATGAATCGATTCGCCACCGTGCACAGCAATTGGAGCCGACTAACCGACTATTTTGTTCCCGAATTGGATGGCATGAATGTGGATGAGTTGTGGTTCCAACAAGACGACGCTACATGCCACACAGCGCACGTCACAATCGATTTATTGAAGGAAACATTCGATGAGCGCATAATTTCGCGGAATGGACCTGTCAATTGGCCACCAAGATCGTGTGATTTGACACCATTGGATTATTTTCTTTGGGGATATGTGAAGTCGCTCGTCTACGCCAACAAACCAGAAACGTTAGGGGACTTGGAAGCCAACATTCGTGGCGTTATTGCCAACATACGGCCCCATATGCTCGAAAAAGTGGTTGAAAATTGGACCTGTAGAATTGGCTTTATTCGAGCCAGCCGCGGCGGCCACATGCCCGAAATCATATTTAAACATTAATGGCATAAAATTATCCTTCCAATAAAGCCAAATTGATGGACATTAAAACGATTTTCTTGTGTTTTATTTCAATTCGAAGTTCTATACCTCTGAAAAAAAACACCCTATATTATATTTATAAGGAAAATTCTTTTTGAATTTTGGGTTTAGTCACTAAACTTTAGTGCCACCGCCAAGAAATAAAAAGCACCAAAAATTAGTTTAAAAAAGCAACGAGCACTAACTTCAAAATTTTTCGCGTCGAAAATTTCAAAAAGCACTAAAAACGGTGCGAAAAGCACCGAGTTGACAACGCTGGTTACTGCTATAAAATCACTAATTTACGCTCTTTTTTGCAATTCTCTCTTTGTGGGCACCGCTAGCTTAGACACTCACAGTTTACTTTGATTTACACAACAAAGGTTAAAAAATAGAAGGAACGAGATTTGCCGCCATTATCTTTTTCCTTCTCTTCAACAAAATCAAGACTTAACAAAGTAAAATATAGGTGTGTTCCACAAGATTTCGTACAAGTTCGGACTAATCAGAGTAAAAAGAAAATTACTCTCTGAATATGCAAAAGTTATCAAAAATTGCTGGAACGCAAAAAACCATAATTGCCCATCTTAAAATACTAGTGCTGCTTACTTTTTAGATTAAATTTAATTTAAGTGATTTTAGTCGCTTAAAACGCATAACATTATAAAAACAAAAGTTTTGCATCATTGGCAACAGCTTTAAAAAGCAAATGAAAATGAGTTCTAAAAAGTAAATTATTTAAAAATAGCATTTTTTTATATTAAATAAATAGGGAAATGTGTACAAATGTACTTACAACTTCAACTTTGTCCAAAAAACCTTCCATTTTGATTTTTAATAAATTTGTATGCAAATACTTTTTTTCCTATATTTGCAAACTTTCTGGTTAGTTTTTCAGTTCGATATGTAAACAAAAAACAGCTGATTATTTAATTCTTGTCCGAACTTACCCAGAAGAAAAAGTTCGTACTAGTTTGTACAGGAAATGAAAAAAATTACTCTCTCATTCGCTCTCAAAACTGCACGAAATTTGCTATCTGGAACGCTTTTGGATAACTTTGTACAAGTTCGGACAGACCTTATATGGGCGTAAGTCCACTTTTTCCGAAAAGAATTATTACCTACTTTTTATATCTAATGTTCAGTATTTGATTTCGTAAGACATTACAATTTTCCATCCCTGTTAAATTTAACAGTACTATACATGTTGACATAGAAACGACGAGTCCTAAAGGATCACAATTTTAATTGCTCTTAATCGTAATGGATGCAAAATGTGTTTCAACTTTACTTACATCAAACTCATATGCATGCTGACAGTGACAATGGATTGTTTGGAGTTTTTGTAAGCTTTTGCGTGCACAAGATATTGGGGAAGAAAGTCAGTTTAATTTAGTTTTAATTTGCATTAAGTATTATTTAATTATTGTTAACGTTAATGACAATTATTTTTATATAAAATGAAAACATTGTTAAAAACCTTAAAACGTATCAGTTTTGACTTAAAGTGCGTATTTTGTAATTTATTATTCAGTAGGAGGTAACACACCATGACACCGTAGCCATGAGCGTAAACATTTTCTTTGTCATCGATTCGTAGCGCCATGACTTGTAATTCTGTGTAACTTTTTAATATGTATACATACATTTAATTTGATTTAATTTCTTAACAGGTTATTATTACATTAATTAAAACTGATCATTACTATATTTTCCTCTAATAAACTACATATAAACATCGTTTTCAGAAAAACTCTTGATATAATATTGTCACTTTTCGTTTATCTTAGCAGCGATGCAATTTAAATTATTCCTCTTGGGACAAGACAAAAAACATTTGAAAACAAAAATGTCAAACATCATTTAATGTTAGACCAATTTATTTTCTCGCCTTCCTTTTTTGGCTTTTGCCTGCAAGACGGAACGTCCAACATACAAAAACAGACTGACTGTCTTCTTTGACAACAACAGACTGGCTTTTACAAATTTCGGATCCTGTTGCTTTTAAGTATTCTTGTCGAGTACAATAGAATAAAAAGAAAAATATATGTATATGTATGAAGTGATGTAAAACTCAAGGAAATTTGCTCGACATTTTGCAGGAAGAGGTGAAAAAATTTAATAGAAGTCAACTGTTCGTAATAAGTGTTTTTATTTCATCTCCTTTAAAGGCACAAATTAAACAATTTACACAGATCTGCGTTTGCTGGTACAAATAAACAACATTTAATTAACGATGTGTTTTTTTTCTTTTTTTTTTTTTTGAAATCTAGAACGGTGCCTAACTATTTGGCATATTTAAGTTCAAAACGTGGGTTGAGTTCGAATTTAGGTATAATACGTTTTTCTTTTAAAACAAAAACACAAGTATTCAAAAACTTTGTCTTTTGCAGTCTAAAACCTGAAAGTATTTAATTAAAAACAAAAAAAAAAGTAAAAGCTTCAAACACTTTTTTCTCATGAAAGGGTTTATTCCTAATACGGGATTTACACGATGGCTTTTTCCCTGCCTTTTTCTTGAATTCTCTTTTGTGCTGCTACCCCTTTGATCGCCTTTGTACCCCGTTTGTCTATAAACTCTAGAAAAGTCACAGTAAAAAGTCATAGTGTAAATCCCGTATAAGTAGTCGTATTATGAGACTTTTAACATAAATAAAAATAAATAAACAAGTGAAAGCAGAACGTAAGCAATTTATGTTTGAGTAAATTGTTCAAAGAAAACTTACTTCTTGTTGAAAGAAATGAAAAAGAAGACTACAAAGGCATATTGAAATTAAAATTCAGGGAGGGAAATAAAGTTTATAATTAGTATAGTAAAACTACACAAGTATGTATGTAAGTATGTATGTCCATACCAAAATGGATTTATTTTCAATAACATCCCAGTTGATATTCATCTAAATTTTTTTAATTTTTTACTGAAATTTGTATTAAAATATTATTTTGCTTTTGAATTCTCATAAAAAAACGGGTTGCAAAAACGGCAAATTTTTTACACTTTTTTACAAAAGGAAGCAATCATTATAATTGAAATTTATTTGCTGGTGGTTAAGCATTGTCTATATACATTTCAGAAGAATAGTCACAACCCTCTTAAGCAGCCCATCCACGTTTCAATTCAATTGTCAATTGAGTCTTTCAATTGAATTGATTCTTGGCCACACACTTCGTAAACTAAATTGAACGATTTTCATTCAACTGTCAAGTTTATATTTTTCTCAAAATTACAAATTTAAAAACTTATGTTGCATTCATTCATTAATTTTTAGATTGTTTATTTAAAATTCAGTGAAATTAAATAAAATTTGAAAAATACTTAACTTTTTTTATCAAATAAAACTGTAAACATAAATTTTGACAGCTGACCAAGAGATACACTCGAACACACACAGCACAATCGAATTGAAAGATTTACAAGTCAACTTGAAAAATCAAAATCTTTAAATTTTTCTTCAACCAATAAAAACAACTGTCAAACTAATCAATTGACAGAGCCATACACCGACTTAGTTGCCAATTTAATTGAAAGGCCCTAACTCATTATCTATCGAAATATGCAAGAAATTCGATTTTTAAGAACTAGTGATTTAGGGCCTTTCTGTATTACGGCAACGATATATAACATGTTCGTATGTATTGTTTTCAATGATAAGAAAAAATGCCTCAAATATGTTTTGTATTGTGAAATTTATTCATCACTTACCATTTTGCATATCGAGCCATAACCGCCAAAAAAAGCTTAACCGACACATTTTTGAACTTCGTTTTTTTTTTAAAGAAAATCGATTACTTACAAACGTAAATAATCGATTTTGACCAAAAAAATAAAGTTAAAAAATTATGTCGTTTAAGCGGTTATGGCACGATATGAGTAAGTATGAGTAATATTGATGAAAAAATAATATATTACTCATACGTACTAATAAGCAAAAGGGCAAGTGGTACATAAATTTGACAATCGGGGTGTATATCGCGGCACTCGTTATCGAACGAAATTACGAAATATTTCCATATAAACTCTACTGAAATATTTCGTAATTTCGTTCGATAACGACTGTCGCAATTTGACCCCGTTCGGAATTGCCATAGTATTATTGTTATAAATGCATTTTTCCAACAACGATTCTATGGCAATTCCACATCTTTTAATTTCACGTGGAATACAGAACATGCCCGAATATGAACAAATTTGTAGTCATTTTTTTAATTATAAAAAATATATATGGACAAGTTATATATCATTTAATAGTAGGTAATTAAGTTTATTTTTTTCACGAGATACACATTTAAAAATTTAATTAAAATCGAATACATGAAGGTAATAAAGGGATATAAGTTTTTAACAATTTTTTAAAATATCAAAATTAGCATAGCAAAGTCCGATAGAGCATAAAAAGCTATAAGGAAACGTATATTTATTTTTTCGCTAATGTCAAAAAAGTTCACGCACCAACCGCAATGGAGTTCTTTTTTTTTCTTTTTGGTTAAGAAAAATTAATAATATGTTTATTTAAAACAAAAAATAAATAAAAACGAACGTATAAAATTATGAATATTCAATATTGCATTAAGAAGGCCTCGAAATAATTTTAGATTATATAAAATAATATTTTTGTTAGTTCAAGTACACCCTTTTAATTAATTTTATTACACAAACGCAATTTATTTCAGCATATAACAAAATACGCTTAAACAGTCATTAATAACGCCACCGCCATTGTTTATCGATTGCTTTAAAAATAAAGTTGAAAAAAAACAAACAAACTTTTAATAATCTAAAATCTCTTTTCTTTTATTTTTATTCATTACAACCAACACCCACTTTCAACTCCTACTCAACAGACTGACGACTGGTCCTCCAACAGGGAGGGGGTTTGGCATTAAACAAAAGTTTTTACAATCGATATAAACCATAAAAGTGATTACGTATCTGTTGAAACGGCAACATGACAATCACATCATGATTGTAAGTATGTAAGTATGTATATATGTATGTATGTATGTATGTATGTATGTATGTATGTATGTATTAAAACAAATATGTATTGTATCGGCAAGTGGTAGGTTCACTGAACCCATTAAAGGCTTCCCAGTAGTACAATATACTGCAACTTAATATCACTCATCTTGGTGAGGACATAAAAAACAATAAAAAGGAGTAGATGGAGGCATACATACATACATACATATGCACATAAACACATACTTACATAGATATACAAAGAATGACTTCTATTCGTGTTGTTCGAGATGAAAAACGAGATGACTGCGTTGAATAAGAGAAATGGAAACAATTTCTAAATGTCCGTCTGTATGACAAAAGTAAATGAAATAAAAGAAATGTGAACGTTTTCTCTTGAATAATACATTCATTCATAGATATTAATTAAAAGTCTAATAAAAAGGCAACAGCCGTAAATTGTATTTAAATTAAACAATATATACCAAAACTGCAAGATTATGAGCCAAACCCACGATGTCGACAACGTTCGACTTGTCGCACACTTACATTCAAAACAAAAACAAATTTTAATATTTTGTTGTTGTTTCAAATGTAAGTGTGCGACAAGTCGAACGTTGTCGATATCGTGGGTCAGGCCTTATGAACGAGTATGTAGACTTTACTTTCACATAACCCCAAAGAAAAAGAAGTCCAATTTTGTTAAATCACCAGTTCTACCAGTTCTCGGTGGCCAATTGTGATCGCCTCTTCGAGAAATTGCAGAGTTAGGAAACCGGTTGACCTGTTTTTCCTAAATTTTTTAATACTTGAACTATTCGAAAACCGGTTGCTGGAAAATGTCGAATAATCGATATGCATGTTATTGTTACTTTTACAAAACAAAAAAAAAAAAAAAAAAAAAAAAAAAAAATGCATTTTACGACTGTTTGTTTTCAGATAAAACAAAATTTGAAAAGGTCGTAAGTACCATTAGGAAAAATCGACTAAGGTTTCTTCACTTTTTTTGTGGTTGGATCATATCTGCATTGGTTTTCAATTTTCAATTCTAAAATTTGGTTACTAAAAATAGTCTTAAGTTTATAGTTTTTCGATTCTCTTAAAAAACGACTTCAATGCAAAGATCTGATAGAAGAAAAGAAGAAGAAGTACGTTAAGTATTAAATTAAATTTTAATGGGCGTGCCATGCCTATTTTTTTAACTTTCAAATTGTGTAATTACAAGAACCAAAGGAGTTTTATAGGTTTTCCAGCAATCAAATAAGTAGAATATCATAAAGTTAAAATAAAAAATATTGTGGGCGTGTCCCCGCCGTTTTTACAATGGGACCAATGGGAAGCTATACCCTCTCAATTAAAAAAAGAAATTTTACAATCGGTCTAAAATGTACCGAGTTATAAAGTAACAATAAAAATAAAAAAATAATTGTTAACCTTTAACCTTTAACCGAATTGTTAACCTTTTCCTTTTTTTTTTGAATTCGTTTAAAAATAAAAAGTACATTTGCGGCTTTTTGAATTTTAGGTGATGCCACGAGACGAATGCCGCTAACTGCAATTGGCGTCCTGTAGACAGCTACTTAATTATATTGACAACGACAGTAACATCATAAGCACCAGATATTGAGGCACTAGTAAACATTTTACTGGTGCCACTTTCAAATATTTCCCATTTGCAAAAATATAATTAATTATTTCAAATGTAGTTATATCACGTTAAAATATAAAAAAATATTTGTTTCTTTGTATGACTTTGGAGATGTTATTTCTATTAAATAATATCCATTAATAATACTGGCAGCACTAATTTGACGACACATACTGGGGGCTTTTGGCAAAAACAATGGAAATAATTCCGCAGTTTCTACACGGGCAGTCCGATTGTTATAATTATTCTATGTATTAATACATGTATATTAATTTACATGTATATGATTTTATACAGCATTTCCGAAGGTGTTACAGAGCTTAAGTGCGCAATTTGGGCTTTCTATCTTTAAAAGGGGCGGAGCCACAAAACCCCAGAGGGCCAACGCGGTTTAATGAAAAATTCAAATCTGTGTCAAGCTGATGTCTTTAATCTGATAAAAGGAGATTTTTTGCAAACAGATTTTCCTATCTAAAAGCTAAATATAATTCTACTTCAAAAAAAAAATATTCTTGCAACAAACAACTTTATTTGAAAATAAAACCAAAAATCAATTAAAAATGTATTTAAGTCAACTAAACTTTTGTTTAAAAATAAAACATTTCGTCAATAAATAACTTTGTTGAAAGTAAATCCAAAAATCAATTGAATATGTTATTGAGTCAATTAAACTTTGTATTTAATTAAATTTTTAAACAAAAGTTTAATTGACTTAAAAGCATTTTTAATAGATTTTTGCTTTTATTTTAATTTAAAGTTGTTTATTGTTTATATTTTATTTTTAAACAAAAATTTAATTGACTCAAATACATTTTTAATTGATTTTTGGTTTTGTTTTCAAATAAAGTTGTTTATTGCAGGAATATTTTTTTCTGTGTACATTTATGGGTTTTCGCTTACAGTTTAGGAAATTGGTACACTGTTCTGCTAATGTAGAAGCCAAATCTTGTCCGATTTTCAAAAAGAACGAAACTTTTTGTGGATTAAGAACAAATTTTTTAATATTTCAAAAATATTTGTTATCAAAAGCACAATTTAGTCAAAACTTAAATGCATTTTAAATCAACAGCTCGGTCCACGATGTCGGCAAGAAAGTTTCGATTGAGAAGTTGTATTGAAAACAATAATAAAAAAAGAATATTGTTTTTATTTTCAATAGAAGTAAGCTATAGAAAGTTTATTGTCAACATCGTGGGTCGCGCAGTAAAATTTTTAAAAAAGTAGATTTTTCACAAAAAAAAAGGTTTTAATTATTTGGCAATTATATATTTTTTTTTTGTTGCAAAAACACCAACCCCATATTGATACTTATTTAAATTATTTGTTAAAAATTTTCGTTATTGTAGGAACCAGTGCCTCGTTTCTGTAACTTACGAGAAGTTATCGCATCGAGAAAAATTAAATAATTATATTGGTTGTCCTATTTTACACAGGATTGTTCACACAGGGTAGCGCAGAATGAGCTATATGGTTTGAATTCTTAATAACTTGTTTTAATTAATATTCTTTATTTATTTTTTTTTCAGCATTTTGTGAAGAAGACTTGGGGAGTTAATTATGAATCATTACACGATCGAACAATGTACAAAAATAATTGAATTTTATTTTTCAAATTAACAGTCTATTGTGTTGACATAGCGTGCATATCGTCGTCATTTTAATGTGCGCATTGCACTCACAGTTTTCTTTGGCGATATTTGGAAGAAGAGATAGAACGTACACTACGTTAACAAAACAAGAACCATACTCCAGATAAAAACCAACATTCGAAATGAAATTATGGCCACTACAGCCAAAATTTTGCGAAAAGTTATGGAAAATATGAAATGTATACTCCCTATCACCAAAAAGTGCACGTATATGCGAAGCAGAAAATTGACATCACTTACAGGACATCATTTTTCAAAGCTAATAGCAAAAAAAAAAAAAAAATCCCCAATAATATACTGTATTTAAAAACAAAAATTTAATAATAGGATAAATAAAAAAGTTATAAACCATTTAAAACTATATATTTCATTCTGCGCCACCATGTATATCTTAAATTTATAATATTAAATTTTCGTTCCAATAATGTAACAAAATTATTTCAAAGGAATTCTAAATCTTCAATTTTTTTTGTTTGCAATAAGACCTTTTTTTTCTTTAATAAATATAAATTTAATATTTCCGCTCTATAGCGACTAAATTAACTCAGGCTATTCTCAAAAAAATCTGTATTTAAACAAACTGAAAACGCTTCAGGCCAAATGCAGACACAAGCATCAAGTCGAACAAGGAAATTAAAGAAATCTATACTTATGTAAATAATATACATCCATGCTTGGTATTTTCCTTGTTCCAGGAGGTGTTTGGTTTATATTGAAAATACATTTTGTTAAAATTCAACTTATTAATATTCATTAAGGATATAAAACCGCATATGTTAAGTTATTCTGAGAACACAACCAGAAGGAAGTGACCAACCACTTTGTGTGGCGCTACGCACTTTGCAAGCGTTCATGTGTTTTTTGCTTTATTAACACAAAAGCATTTAAGATCAATTATTTTGTTGGTTAGGGAGAGGGTAAATAGGTATAAAAGCATTTTCTTGTTCTTTTTGTATACATTGGAACATTAAAATATTTTACTAATTAATGGTTATCTATTCTCTTATTCCTTTACTTTTATGGAAGAAAAAAAAACACATATCGCACACTAAATCATAAAGAGGCAATTTAACATTATCAAAAAACGGGGACTAATGCTATACACAACTACATCAATTGGATATATATATATATATATATATATATATATATATATATATCTAGGGTTTGCCAGAAACCGTGGAAATTAGAAAACCGCGGTTTCCGGTTTTAAGCTACTAAAACCGGTCGGTTTCGGTTTTAAAAATATGCATGTATGTAAATAGGTATGTATGCTGGAAAGATAAATGATATTTTAAAAATAATCATCCCTATCGTAAAAAACAAATGGAATTTTTCTTCATGTGAAATTTTCATTCCCCTCGAAGAAAAAATGCTTTCTTGAATGTTATCTATTTCCCGCTATCATTTCATGTGAATGTAAAAAAGTAAGAATTTTTGTAAAGCTCGGAAAAATTTAAGTTTAATGAAAAAGTCACAAACATTTTAGGTTATAAATGAAGTTTATTTAATTTAAAGTTGTACTCATGGAGGCGCTTCTGTTGATTTAGCTATTTTTTCATTAAGTGTACCACCGTGGTGCACCACCATGCAATTTACTGTCTGTGAACCAAAGAGATTCATACTCTATGAAAACATTTATTGTAGGGAAATATTGCTAACAATTGTAAGCATTACATACTAATCTTGTCCCAAAAAAGTTTTAACTCTTAATATATAATTCGAAGAAAAATATCGAAATTATTACATGTAATAATTCAGTTCGCCTCCATAAATAAAGTGAACAAAACCAAGGGCGTGGTTGGCGTATTTCAAATATGAATACGAATGTTTGGTAATAGATTAAAGAAGACAGTTTTTCTTTAATCTATTGCCAAACAGTCGTAGTCGCATTTGCAATACGCCAACCACGATAAGGCAGATTATTCATGATAAGTGGAATCAAAAAATATATTTCTGGGAAAAATTTATCGAGCGAAACAATTTTTACTAAAGGCGTGATAGAGTTTCTCTGGTTTGTATTCAATTCAGGTACTTATATTAGAAAAGGAACATTTAGTAGTGAGTATGTGTATAAAAAGCTTAAGAATAAAAGATTAATTATCCAAGTAATAAAATTTCAGAAACGTTAAAGCGTTCAATGTAGAGTCATTTAAACGAAATCTTATTTTTGTGCAGAAGTTACCAACGACAGAAAACACTCTTTCGCTTTCAGCTGAAGAGGGCTTTATTTTGTTATTGCCTTGTGAAGCAATAATATGTTGGTTGATTTGTTGTTCGTTTTTTTTATAAAGTACAAATTCTTGTCGAAGAACGTTTAAATTATCGTCTTTTTGCTTTACATCTGCTAGAGATTTTTTGATAATAGATTACAATTCATCCTACAAAGAATTGTTATAATTTTCTTAAAATTTTAAAATTGTCTTTCCTTTCATTGTTACAGAATGCTTTAGTAATGTATAAAAGTCTTCAATCTAAAGTATTTGCTGTATTTTTAAACAACATAATAATGTTAAAGTAAAACTTAAAAACCGACGGTTTTTTTTTGTCGGTTTCGGTTTCGGTTTTTATGGGTTAAAAACCGCGGTTTCGGTTTCGGTTAAAACTGAATATATAAATGGTGCTCCTGATGTTTCTTTAAAAAGCAAATGAAGTCGCATTTCCCAAATCATTTTGGGATTTTGGAAAAATTAATTTGAAAAAAGTGATTTTTAAAATTTTTTCTGGAGATTAGTAGTCATTCTGGGAAAAAGAAGAATTCTACATATATCCCACTATATAGAAATGGTAATCCTGGTGGCACTTTAAAGATAAAATAAAGTCGCATTTCTGAAATCATTTTGGGAGTTTGGAAAAATTAATTTGTAAGTGATTTTTAAAAATGCAACTTCATTTGCTCTTTAAAGAACCATCAGGAGCACCATTTCTATATAGTGGGATATACATACATATTTTGTACATCCAATTAGCATAATTTCATTATTCAGATCTCGGACCATATTTTACATCAATTGTTGTGTATAGCATTAGTCCCTGTTTCTTGGATTTCGCCACCGAAATAAAATTCCTTTATTTTAATAGGACTGTTAAGTGCTTAACAGTCCGCTGTTAACTGTGAACTTTTTGGTTTTTATCTCTGCTAGTTATATTTAAATTTATCTTCACACACAACACACAGTTTGATAAATAAAAGAAATTCGCTGAAACCGTGCATTATAATTTAATATTTGATCAACAGGTTTTGATAGTTTTGGAATACTCGAAAACAATTTTGGAGCCCTCTTCATAAGTTTCAATTTCCAATATCGTGACTTTACTGTAATTAATAGATTGGTATGTGTGCTTTTTAGTTAAGAATAAAATAAGTGAATGATACGGAGTGGTTTAATTTTATGTTGTCTAGTTTCAGGCTGCTCTTTCCCAACATCAAATTCAACTACTATTGCCCATAAAAACACTTGTGTACACTCATCATTTTCATAGATAGACATTTTCACAAAAACACATACATACATTTAAAACAACTTTGATAATAACAACATTGTTTGTGGGATTGTATTTTCGCTTTGTGCCATAATAACAAATCAATAAATAAAATAGACAAAAACAAAATCGAAAATTTCTTGTTGTTGGAAACAAACGCGCGTACAGCAAAAGCATTTTAACTCCAGCAGCAACAACAAAATCAACAAAATCACAATCAGCTCCGTTTTACCAGTATTCTTGCAAGAATAAAAATTAAAAACAAATAAAAAAAACATAGGCAAAGACAAAATAAGAATGTGGAAAAAATCTAATCAACAAAAAGAAGAAAAATCGTGGCTGTTACCAAACATCTCCCAAGTGTGCAATGATATAAAATCATATTGTGTTGAATGTTTCATTTATTATACATATACCGCTGCTTTGTTGCAACATAGTCATATCTGCAAAAAAAAGTTGGTTTTGCAGAATTTTAGCATATTTAAAAATTTAATTCTTCAAGAGCTGAGTGTACATTATTAACTGAGTGCATTATTAACTCCAAAAATTAATTTTTTTGACATATGCCCATGTTGCAATAAAGGGGTGATATGTATTTATGTATGCATGTGTATGTGCATGTATTTCTATACATGCATAAATATTTTGTTGTTGTTTTTTTAACTTTGTCTTCTCATTTACTTTATTGTTGCTGTGTTACGCCTAAAACTATAAAATAAACACAATAATGCGTGGGGTTGGCTGCTCTAAGTTCGTTATTGTGGGAGGCATGCATACCACATCAGTGATGAGAAAGTTGGTACTATCGTACTTCTTTTGATACTATTTAACATGAAAAAGTACCGTAGTACTCCCCCAACACATTTGATACTCTCACGGTCAACTTAGAAATGCAGTCAAATGTCGCGCATATGCATATGTATATTTTTGCCAAGAATTAAATTTCTTTTTCGGCAAATGGCACGAAACTTTATTAGTAAAGCTGTTTTAGAAAAGTGTAATCTTTCAAAATTCAATATAAACGAAAACCAATGATATTTTCTGTGGCACAGAAGTTGATCTATATCAAAACACAAATCATGCTGAAATAACTGTTTGAAATCAGTTTAAAGAAAATTGTAAAAAGTTTTATATTAAATTCTGTCAAGTTCTAATGGCAAATGTGGACTTTGACAATGAAATTTATGTTTGGTTTAGTAATACGCCTTTTTGGACACGAGAAGTTTAGTCTTACTTCAGCTGTGTGACAGAAAGAAGAATACCCTGGAAATGTTTTATCTGGTAAAACCAACAGCATTATACCACTTTTAATTAAAATGTTTCCTAGCGGAAAGAAAAATTTTTAAGCTATTAACAACCAATACTTGTATAGAGCACTGGCTGATATGGAAGATCTGAAACCATTAACAACAGAAAACATATATGTGATCTTCTCCGAGAAAAGGGACCTAGTGTGTGAAAATGAAGTTTTGAAAAAAAACGCCTTTAAAGTTTCATAACGCATTATCACTTTGAACACACCTTCAGTTGGGAGATGCGATTTGGTATAAATAAATTTTTAGCAGAAATCTAACTAATTTCATCTTATTATACACCCTTTTAGGTACCAGAATCCACTCTTAAGTCCAAACCTGGGGGCAAATCGTCACATCCGTGAACGTACAACTCGTCACGTAAAAACACCATTTTCGGATTATGACATACGTGAACGTATTGAAATCCCATTCAGTTTATACGATTGACGTATTACTTAATTTGTTTTCGTACGATTGCCGATACGATCACGTATGTAACGATTTGAGCCCTGTTTTTTGACACACTAGGTCCCTTTTCTCGAAGAAGGTCACATATGTATCTACAGTGGCTTTAACTAAAAACGCATGTTTCATGATATACCGGCATTTTGTCCATACCTCACTCCTCTACAAATGTCGAAAGGATTTTCTCTTACCAAAATCTCATGAAAATAAAACAAAGGAACCCATTTTATGTTCCAACCGTATCAAGTCTTATTCAGGCCAAAGATTTATTGAAGTCTAAAAATTCATCTCGTTATAACTTTGGCATTTGTACCTGCATATGTACATATATACTTTGTGTAATTTTTTTATTTTTTTGTGAATGAATTTTTTATAATTTTTTGTTAATAAAATTTAAATAAAAAAATAATAATTTTGGGTATTCTTGGGATCAAAAAAGTACTCAAAAAAATTATTTTTTATACCGAAATGTAAATCTCATTTCCCATCACTGTACCACATATTTTATATTTATGTACCTGCGTTGCGGCGTATTTCTAAAATATTTGCAATCTCCAAAGCATTCGCCATGAAAAATACAAAGTTTTTGCAAAACTTTATTATGGGAAAAAATAAACTAGTTGCCTTAACACATACACAGACATTTGTTTACTTTGCCAAATTCATTGTTAGAAGATCATCGAATTGTCGATAATAAACTTTGCTTTGCTGAGTTCGACTAGATTGTATGGATGGATGAAGGATGGCTGTAGGGTATTAGAATATTAATTGCGAACGAGAAACATTATGAAATTTGCATACATTTGTATGCATGTATGTATGTATGTATGCACATGTAATAGGTTAGATTTTTTGACAAACAAGCTTTGTAATGGAAAAAGTCATATAGTCAATGACAGTTTATATTACTATTATTATTACATATTTTTTATTTTATTTTTGTAAATATTTACAGAAATTGTTATCTGTATTGATTTTTAGGAAAAACAAATGAAAACAATGATGTCAGATCATGTCTTGGTGCATTTGGAAGGGAAATGAAGTAAATTATTAAGTAAACAGAAAAATATATCGTTGACTTAGTAAAGAAAGGCCTCATTATTTTTTCTAAACCGAGTTTTTTGCATATGTCCAGGGTTACCGTTCATCCGACTAAAGTCGCAATTTGACACTTTTTTTAGCTGTGTGCGACTTTTTGTGAGACTTTTTTTGATCACCGACTTTTGCGACTTTTTTAATTTTGTTAGAACTTTTTACCCTTTTTTGTTAGGATTCTCACAGCAAACATTTAAATTGCAATATATTAAAAATTTCCTTATTATTTTTATCAAAAAACAATTCAGATTATTATTCATTTGGAAGCATTTATTAATTGAAACCCGTGTACAATGTATTTAAGAAATTTTTCGCAAATTTTCAATAGAAGTATCAAAGAATAGTTTAAGCAAATTTTTTTTTAAATAAATAAAATTTGTGTCAATGAAAGAAGTTATCGTAAAATATATACAGGTGTATACGAACATGTGAATATTTTGAAATTATCTTTGCTTAATAATAAATTAACTAATAAATTAAAAGTAAAAACATGCAACTCAATGCTGTTAGCCTTAAATTTAATAGACAAAGATATAGAAGACTGGATTTCTTTTGATGAACTTATTTTTAAATAAAGATATGAAATTTCAAAAAAGTAATATTGATGTTAAGAAAACATTGCTGAAGTACACATACATTCACCCAAAATATATGGCGCCAAGATCAAACGAATAGAATTAAAGTAAAAAGTACACGGGGATTTATTTAAAAATATTTGTCAAAAATATCTTAAGTTTAACTTTTTTAGCGGCAGCATACGACAGCCAAATTGGTTAAACTGCTTAAGTTCAGTATACATACATGAAAACATGTATAGAAGCACATATAATGGAACTTTTATGGAATATGCACTGTTTCAACTTATTTTTTTTTTGTATTACGCTTTTTATTAATGAAAAAAAAAACGTTAAAAAAAGATATGCAACTTTTATTTTCTCAAACGACTTTTTTGTGCGACTTTATTTTTATAAAACGACCTTTTGTGCGACTTTTCAAAAATTCCTAACGGTAACCCTGCATACGTCGATAGAAGAACATCTAATGTATCGAAAAACATCTAATGTATATAAAATTTTATATAAAATAAAAAACTTGAAAATTACAGTAATGTAATTTTTTTTTATACTTTAATGTATTGATGCTTAAAAAAATTATTCTTTCTACAAAAAAACCGACTTCAATGCAAATATCTGATAGAAGAAGACAAGAAGAAGTACGCGAAATATAAAATTAAATTTTAATGGGCGTGCCTCCGCCCATTTTTTTAATGAAAGATTGTGTGTTTTCAGAGCTCAGGGTGCATTTTAAGTCTTGTAAAAATCGGTAAAGTAGAACCACTTAAAATAAAATATAAAAAATATAAAATATATAAAAAATATAAAATATATGCCAATTTTTTTTAAATTAAGGATTGTGTCTACTTCCCAGTTCAAAGTGTGTGGTTAATTTCGTAAAAGTTGGTTAAGTAGAAGCACGTGAAATAGAAGAATAAATTTTAATTTTTTCAACTTTCAAATTGTGTAATTACAAGAATTAAAGGTGTTTGCTAAGTTTAGCAGCAATCAAATAAGTAAAACGTCATAAAATTAAATTAAAAAATTGTGGGCGTGTCCCCGCCAACTTTTTTACAATGGGACCAATGGGAAAGTACACCCTCTCAGACAAAAAAAAAATAATTTTTACAAAATGTACAGAGTTATGAAGTAACACCCCAAAAAATAATTAAAATAAAAATAGAGACGAATTTTTAACCTCGTTCTTTTTTGAAGTCAGTTAAAAATAAGTTTCTTTCATGGAACATAAAACAAAACACTAGTGTAATCTCAATCTCAATTATTTGTCGAAGTCCATACAATAGCAAAAATTTAGCGTTTGTCTACTCTCTTTCAGGCCCATTCACCGTTATTCTAGTTGTCAATATGAAAACAAAACGATATTGTTTTGCCTTGATTAATTCAAATTGTTATTCCAGTTGTCATTATCGAAAATTATCGATGACTGTCAACATAGAATTTGCATTCTTCAAGAAAATTTGACGCCGATATTGTTTTGAAACAACTTTGAATTTGTCGTCGTCATTTTTGATAACGACTAGAGTTTATTTGAAGCAGACATACAGTAATTAAAAGTGAAAAAAGAAGAAATTTAATAAATCAATTGCAAACCAATTTGAGATATTATAATTTACAGTGGAAGAGTTGCGTGAGTGGTTATAAAGAGCAATTGCCTTTGCCTCTTTGTATGCTTTGGGATATTCTACAACACATAGTTGGTATGTCCCTTGTGACAACAGTCTAAGCGTATGTATTTTTCGTTTCTAACAGATATTTAAAAAAAACCTTAAACCTTTAAAAAAATAATTATACAATCATTAAAGTACTATACTGAACTTGTCGCTCACTTGATGTCCGGTAGGATAAATATGTTGAATTTTTGTCTCTGAAGCTTCCATTCTGACATGAGTTTTTATTTTTTTGTTATTTTCATCATCACTCGAGTATGAATTTATTTCACAAGTTAAAAAACATATTTAATTGTTAATTAAATTTTTGTTCAAAAATAATAAACAAATCATACAGCTGTTTCAAATACATACATATGTAGAGATGTGTGTTTGATATGTTGACATAAACGATAAATAGTCAACGTCGTCGTCATGTTGTTATGGAATGCGAAATTTTTATTGAATTGATGATGTTGACACTAAAATGACGGCAACGTTGATGACGACAACTGGCATAAGGTTGGCTGTTTGCTTTTGAAATTTTATTCCTATTATCTAAGGTCTAGAAAATTGCATTAGTCTGGCAACTGACTGCTGTCAGGTATTTTCAGACAGACAATTAAATAATGAAGGTGTTAATGTATTTCTTTAGCAACATACTATTTTTATGGCTATTGAAGATTAAATATTTTTTGAATTTCTTTCAATCTTTTGTTATTCAACAAAGAATTTAATACAGTTTTATTTTAGTCTAAAGAAAGACGAAATTTGCCCCTAAAGTGACTTTTGAAATTTAATTACTTTTCAATAAAAAAATTACTACAAATCGATTTTTACTAAGCATAAAGTTTTGCTTTTAATTTTCTTCACAAACTGACTGAAGAAAAATAATCAATATATCCCCTATGCGCTCACACCAAAAACAGTACAAGAACACAAACATTAAACATGCACACATGGTGTATGGTGTTTATTAAGCGATTTAGTATTTGTAGCACAAATAATAAGATTGTAAGTGGCTTTTGGTAGAAAACTAATATTTATATTATATTTTCGCCCAGGTTCTACATTCCACTACAAAATGAAATTGAAAACGTTTTTAATTCCGCAAAGACGATATCACTGTGTTCTAGAAAAGTAATGAAACTTTTTTTCCATGACGATTTCATTCCCAGTTTATTTCAAATAAATATTTCAAGCAACATGAAAAAAACATTTTATTGGGACGAACGGCGAACTGGGCATAGTTCGATGAAATTGCATTCTAAAATTCGTCGCTTAAATTAGTCTTTTGACTACATAATGAAATTTGACTACATATCTGTCTTGCTATGGATATTTTTGTAGCCAATGGATGCCAAAATATGCAAATATTCACTGCGGAAAGAATTAATTGCATATAAGTATATTCACCAAAAAAATAATGGTTATGTACTTGTAATAAATATAAATGCAAAAATCTATATCAAATCTTGATAAAAAATATAATAAATCACGTATCGCGAAAATTTATAAAATTTGCAATATTGGAAACAAGCTCTAAACTAAAATTAATTAAACTCGCTAAAAATATAAGGTAAGTCATTAACTCGGGAGAAAGCGCAAAACATTATGAGAATTCGCCAAACCTTGCAAAAAAATTTAATTTTAAGTCTAAATAAAAATAAATAAATAAATAAAGCCACACGCAAAGAAAAAATATGGTTGAGGTAACCATAATCAAACAGCAACATACTATGATTGAATTATATGGTTGTAGTCAAATCATATTATTGTTAATATAAAAAAAATTTTACAATATTAGTATCGGAGTTAATTATAATATTATCTAAGTAAATTATAATATTATCTGAGTTAATTATAATACTATCTGAGTTAATTATATTATAATCTTAGTATTGTAAATATGACAACACTATTGTTAGATGTGGCTAAAATATAATTGAGAATCACCATACCATGTTCTAATATTATATTAATATTGTTAAATACGACCACAGTATTATTTAATATTATAATACTATTTTATTTTTTAATCATATATTTATTTTAGAAACAGCTGTGCGTCAAAATCTAAATAAAAATAACTTAATATGGTTGAAATAAAATGTATATATAGAAATGTATACTTACACGACATACTGACATGTCTGTATAAAGAGATACACAAATGTTTATATGTATATTTTTATTGGTCTACCCTTTTGTATATTCTTTATTTATTTATTCATTCACCCGTGCAATACCGATAGCTTACAAACGAAATACTGAACTGACAGATGTTTCTGAAAAATATTTTTTTAAAAACTTAACATAGTATGGTTTTGGATAACATTATATTGTTATTTACATCATATTATTTTTAAATAATAATACAAATTATGTTGTAGTCATAAATTTTTAACAAGACTAATTGTTAAATAAACTCTAACCATATCACACTTTTTTATGGATGAGATAATGTAATTATTAAATTCAAACATTACTCTGTTTATCGTAACAAAATAAATGTTTAAAATAACAATAACTAGTTTTCGACGACCACACATTTGTTTCACAGAACATAATATTGTTTTCTCAACCATTCTACAACCATATATTTTCTTTGCGTGCAAAAACTACGTTACAAAAATGACATCTTTCGCAAAAAATAGAAATTTTGCGAAAAATTGCAAAATTTTAAAGAAGCCATAATTTTTTATTAAAAATCGACAAACTCTAAGAAAACAAAAATTTAGGTAAAAAACTGCAAAAATGGCGAAAATATGCAAAAATTTAATAGCAAAGTTTAATAATTATTATTCAAAATTCGCAAAAAAAATGCTAAGAAGGAGAATTTTTGCAAAAATTCGCTTCAATTGCGAACAATGCAAAAATTCGAGAGAAGTTGCAATATCGGTAGCAGTCCTTAAAATTCATTAAAAATTGCCAAAACTGTTATAAATAAAATAAATTCGGGAAAAAACGCGAAAAAAGGCAAGTTCGCTAAAAGTTTATGAACGCCTTGAAGAAATCATTTACAAAACCCTTTAGCTAATCCCGGATTTGTTTCCCATATATTTTAGCAACGCCTCCTCTTATTCCATGTTTTTGTACTTATCCCTTTAACACACAAATAAAATTTTTTGAAAAAATAATTTATGTACAAATGTTATTTATATGCCTACATTTTTGTATTTTTGCAATAAAAAGTTACAAAAATTTTATTTTTACTAAAACGTATTTTCTTTCACAATGTTGTTTGCTGCCGAATTCAAATTACTTTTTTTGCAGTGAAATTGGATTCCAGAACATTTCAATTTCGTTTGAAACTAACTGAAAATGAAATTTTACTTTTTAAATCGCTTTTACGAAATTAAGAACACAAACCAAGAGAAAATTTCACTTTCATTTCATTTTACGAATGTAGAACCTAGGCGTTTAGCCTATGAAAGAATCGGCTTGTACTCAAATCATCAGTGACTCCATATGAAATATCAAAGCGAAAACAAATTTTATTAACTAATAAAACTATAACAATAAAATTAAGAAGTTATATTTATAGTAGTACATATGACTTTTTTCTCATGCCATTTTATTGCTTAATAGCGCATTTCCAGTGATAGAAAACTTGAAAAATTGAAGTGGTACCAAATATCTACCAAAAGAATACTTTTTAAATTTTTTTTTTGGTAGTTTTTATAAGAAATAGGCATGAAAACTATTTATGAATTTAAAACAACTAAAACAAAAAAGATTTTTGTTAGAAAAAAAATTTTGGTTAAGCACATTTAGATGCATTTCGTTGCTGCTGGAGCAATTCATCGTTAGGCTTCAACCATAATTGAAAAAAGCTTACAAAATTCCTAATGCTTATAGTAAGTGAAACTTCGGATAAATTATTGAAAATTAGAACAAGAAAATGTTCTTGCCTTACTATGTTTGTAGCTTTGTAATTCTCAATTATTTATTAACAGTTTTTCTGTAAGCATATGTGTAAATTTTCTTGGCTACTTAGAATGGGTCCATACACAGTAATTTTAGTTGCTAAATTTTTTTTAATTTTCTGCTGAAATTGCTTTTATGTTCACACACGTACAAAACATGAGTCATGGCTGCGTTAGTCAAATTATATCGTGATGTTGCCTATCAGTTGACAAAATCCGTATCATATAATAAACATGTTGATGCTTATTGAATATGTATTGGCATCGTTTGCTACGTAACAATTTAAAGAAAATATATTTCTACGTAGCAAACGTCAACTTCTGGCTTACACACATACGACAAACGTATACAGCAAAGAGTAAATACAATAACAGCTGACAAATTTTTTGACAGCCTCACGTTTTTGCTAACTAACATCCAAGCTTAAACAATAACACAACTTCAAAAGTAAGACGATATGATTTGACTAACGAAGCCATTACTCGCGTTTCTGTTCAAAGTCAATACCAAAGTAAAAAAAAAGCAATGAGAGTCCGATCACAGAGGAGATGTGTAAGCATCTAGTAATGAAAAAATTTTTTTTAAGTTGGAAGTACTTATGCTTTTAGTATCTTTTTTTAAATTAATTAATTAAAAGTATCAAAACTTTCAATATTGTAAATACATATGAATTTGTTGGTTTTTGTTTGTTTTATTAAACTTATTTGGTTTTTAAATGGGCACACTGCAGTATATGTACGTATATGTACTGCATTCAAAATTGCAGTAAGCAGTAAATTTACTGATTACTAAAAAAATTCCGTAAATTTTTACTGCTAATGAAATTTAATTTGCATTACCAGTAAAATCGTAGGGCCGTAATCATAATAAAATTGTAGCAAGTGGCAAAGTTTTTTCATTCAAATTTTGAAACTTTTGTATGAAAAACATTTAGCCACTTGGTAGAATTTCATTATGAATACGGGCATTACTGATTACTGAAAATTCAATGCACCTCATCATATAACAAATCATTTAGGCAATTTATAAAAATTGTAGAAAAAAATTTTAGTAATCAGTAAAAATTTACTTGTTAAACATTTTTTATTGTTTTTACTGAAACTTTAGTGGTACTGCAGTGCTCATCTATGGTAAATGCCTTTACTTTTACTTTTTAATTTTTAATTCCAGTTGTTCATCGTTTAGTTGTTGCTGTTCTTGTTGTTGTGTACGCATTGCAATTAAAATAAATACAGTAAAGTGTGACTTTGCCTCGCGCACATTCGGTTTTGATTTTTTATTTTTTTTAGTTAGCTTTCTTCCTTTTTTAAGTTATTTCAGTTTAAACGTTCTTTTTTCAGTTTTATCGCTTTTTTCTCGTTTTGGCGTTTTTTTCTCTTTTTGGGTTTTTTTATTTTTCGCATTTTTTTTTTATTTTGGCGATTTTTTCATTTTGGCGATTTTTTCTGTTTTTTGGGGTTTTTTTCATTTTGGCGATTTTTTCTGTTTTTGGGGTTTTTTTATTTAGGCGATTTTTTCATTTTGGCGATTTTTTCATATTGGCGATTTTTTTGTTGAAGGATTTTTTTCATTTTGGCGATTTTTCCGGTTTTTCGCGATTTATTTTAGTCCTAGAGATTTTTTTAATTTGGTGCTTTTTTTCGATTTGGCGATTTCTTTTTTGTTTTTGGCGATTTTTTTATATTTGGCGATTTTATATTTTTTTGATTTTTTAGTTTTACCGTTTATGAAAATTTCAAGAGTTTTGCTCTTACGGTCTCCAAGATACAGCAAGTTGTCAAAATTACAAAGTAATAATTGCATTAACTAATGGAACACCCTTTAATTTAAACTTTTTAAATTTAGTGTTAATTGTTGTAGTCTGTATAAAAATACACTAACATTACAAATTTCAAGTGTATATATGTACATACAATTGTATGTATATTACATGGGATTTTAACATTTTTCGTTGCTCGTTTTGGAACACCCTTTAGTTTTTAACTCTCACCGTCGGCTTCGAGCCGGTCGACTTGTTTCTCTGCTTGGTATTGCTTCTTTCAAACACTAATACACTCATACATAGCTCACACCGATTTGACAATGCAAAGCAAAAGTAAAAAGCAAAGAAATCTCAGCAAAGAAATCTCAGCAAAGAATCAAAGCCAAAAAATTTTTACCCAATAGCGTATAGATGTTTACACATCAAAAAATATTAAGGAGGATGGGTTTTTAAAAAGGGCACTGTGCTAGTTTTTTAATGAAAAAGTATTGAAAATATTATAATAGCACTGAATTTTCCATTACTGGTAATTTCTGTCTACATGTCTAATATTTCGTTGGCAAGTAAGATTTTGTTTCCTTTTATTTAACTGTTCTTTGTTTGAACTTAATCTCAGCTTAACACATATATTTATTGTAAATACAAATAAGGAAAACAATCATTTACAATAGTTTAGATTACGTTTTTTCTAAGTCTCAATTTTCCAACCCTGACCTAGACTCATCAGTAGATGATGATTGCTTTACATTGTTCGTGTTTTGTCTTTCATTTGATAGAACATTGTACTTTTGTGGTCAATAGACTTTTCTACAAAATAAAAAAGTGATTACTTTTTTTTAACAGCAGAAAAGAAAAGAAAAGGCGGAATATCAAATCAAATAAGAAAATTGAAATGAATTGCACATACTTACATATACAGATATATCTGTGGTATACCACTCATACATAAAGCTCTTTTACTACAACAACGTCATAACTAAAAAAAATTAGTTTCACAGAAAACAAGTTTAACACAAGTCACGCAGGCGGCTCGTGTAGAAAATATTTATGAAAATCACTTTAAAAAATAAAATAGTGCTTTTTATATAAATTTTCTACTCAAGTCGACCGTACGTGTTATGGAAAGAAGGGGTTATATTGAAAATAAAAACAAATTTGAGTTCTTTGTTTTTGATTTAAATATAAATGGGCAGACGAGAATTTTTATTAGTATCCTATAAACTGGCAGTTACATTTGCAAACTTCGTTTTTTAGATTCGTTACCTTGGTACTCTAATTTCTAGGATATGCCTGGTTTCAAAATGCTGAAATCCTCCTAGACGATAAATAACTCAATAAGAAATATTTTAAGCCTGGCATTTTTAGGAATACGCCGGCCTTAAATTCACAATTTACGACTTTTTGCGCTCTTCTGAAAAGTAAAAATTTGCATATTGGATAATTTGACGTGGTAGGGATGATATGGGTAAATATAGAAAAAGGTTAACCATAAAAGAATTATTTTTTTGCTCAAAAATTTTGTTATTGGTTTTGGTTTATACTTTATAAATGAAAATGAATTTTTAATTTTTGAAATTTTTACCGACTGTAAAAAAACAATTTTTTTTGCTAAACCTTTTTTTTTAGCGATTATTTAAAGTAATAGGTATTATTTTTTTTTTGTAATTTAGAAATTCTCTACTACCAATAACCTTACGCATTAGCACAAAAGAAGGAGAACGGAGTTCAAATAATGGAAGTTTTTTTGAGTTTGCTTTAACTTATACCTTAATGTCGCATCCGTCGCGTAAAATCAATATTTATTAATTTATTTCAGCAGTTAATAAGCATTTATTTCTTTTCAATTATAGTTCAATCAATACGAGTATTAGCAAAGCTACTGCGTTTAGTTCTCTTGGTAAGAGGTTGTCGCGTCCCCCTTGTCACGGCCCATTAAAAAAAACAATAAAACAAAATTTTTATGGTTCGTAAATTTGCACATAAACGATAGTTTTTCACCTTCATTTCCACATTCACAAAAAAAAAAAAAAATTCGCTGAATTATGTATATTTCTATAAGTGCACAAAAATAACTTCTATTTTTGTTGTGTCCGTTTCTCGCTGACATTTGCTTATAACTTTTTACTATTTATATTATTGATATTGCCTAACATTTTTCTTCATTGCTTTAAAACACTTAAGATATATATTCGATCCTTCGCATCCATCGCCTTTGAATTGCCCATATGTAGATATGCAATATTTTTTTTTGCAAGAAAAATAATGACAAAAATTTTAAATTTTAAAAATCCCCGAACATATCTATAGCATGTGTGATATCTTCTAAACGGCTGGACCGATTTTCTTAAAACAAAGCTAAGAAACCTCTCCATCACATTTCAAACAGAAAAAAAACTAAATCAAAATCGGTCCAGCCGTTTGGTCTGTACGTGGACACGGACAGCCACACACTAAAAACTTATGACACCCCTTTTTTTGGTCGGTTTGTTGTAATATTTTTCCAAATTTTTAGTAATTCTCAATAATATTTGGGTTTTTTTTGAATAAGTAGATGAAGTTCCTTAGCTTTTCATAGAATTTTTTTTATTAAAGTCTACTGATTAAGTTCCCTGAGCAGCAATGAAGTGCATCTAGACAATTTTAACCAACATCAAACTTTAGTTTTTTTTTTATTTCCTAAGTAAGTGGAAGCGCAGCAGCACAACGGATTGCTGTTGATATACTTAAGGTAGAATTAGTAAAATCGTATCATTCTACTTTACAGCTTGCCGTATCGTCCAACTTTGTGCACAAGTTATAGAAAATGTAACAGTTTGCATAGCACATTTTTTTTGTCTGGCATTAAATACGGCGTTTTTGACATTCGCTACAGAAAAATCTGTTTTCTGCAGATTCCTACGTCAGCAGTGCTACCACCACATTTTTTTGTCAGCTGACACGCAACATCACGATAAGATTTTACTAATTCTACCTTTACATACATGTATGTATGTAAATGCATGTATGTAAGTATATTATGTGTAAAGCCTATAGTACACGGCATGTAAAAAGCCACATGCATATGTGGCGATGACGTCACGGACATTTTCAGCATGTTCGTTGCATTTTTTAAAATGACTAGTAGTGGCTACATGCCGTAAAATTTTTATACAAAATTTTGTTCCAAAATACAAATGTGACATTTTTAACCGAATTGAACCCATTTTCTGAGGCAGCAAATCTGTAATCATGTGAATATTTGCATGTACATATGTTGCTAGTACACGGCATGTAGCAAATGTAGCCTTGCGATGACGTCAAAATTACGTCAGAATCACATGCGCATGTGGTTTTTTACATGCCGTGTACTATAGGCATAAGAAAAATAAAATAAAATGTAAAACTAAATTAAGTTCATGTTACTCCAAATTCTTTAGGGGTTTAACGAAACTTTTTTGTTTTGTTTCTATTCTTTAGTTTTTTTTTCTGTGCTGTATTTGAGTTATAAAAATAATTTACAGCTGACTCATTGGCATGTCGCTAAACACTATGGGGAGGTTTACAATTCGACACCGGCACAGAAGTAGATAAATGAAAAAAAATACTGCTAACCACAATTGAAAGGCACACAAATCACATTTAACCACACTCATGCATTGGCCTGCACAAGTACATAAATATATTTAAACAACATATTTATCATATAGTTACCACAATTATGTATGTATGTAAGCATGTATTTTATGTATAGGCTCTTCCAATAGGGACTTCAGAGTTTTGACAGTTCGTCATGTGAGAACTTAAGTGTCCAATATCCAATAGTTTATAATGGCGTATTGGACACTTACATAAGTTCTCACTTGACGAGTTGATAGCGGCCGTAATAATGACGCTTTATCTAGTGAATTGGCTGTCATTTCATCAGTCTCTTTTAGCAAATCACCATGAACACGAGCAAATGATGATTTTTTTTTCTATAGAAATTGGTGTTCTGTTCGGCAAACGTTCCACGTGCTTTACTTTGCAATTCGCTGATGAGGCCCATTTCTGTATGAATTGGGAAGTCCACAAACAAACATCTCATGCATCCAGAAAAAGTAACTATTTGGTATGGATTTTGATCTGGTGACGTCATTAGTCCATATTTTATGAAAAATTTTTACATTTTGGATGCGCACCAATCGACGAAACCGCGGCGGATATTTGCACGATGTTATTAATCCATACATTATGGCGTCGAACTCGTTGAAAAACACGTTATTATAAATAGATACTGTAAAGCACAAACATATATATACACACACACATACAAAAAATGCAGCACATGCACTCAAGACCTTTGTAGTCAATGTATGTATCCCTGTTTGTACTAGAGATGTAACAAAAGTTAATTTTTATATATTCATGAATACGAATATGGAGTTTGAAATTTAGAAATCTTTATGTCTTTAATGCTCCATTTATACAAAACATAAATTTCTATTATAAAGTGCAGGGATTATTCGATTTATTCTGGTTTGAGTACCGTTTTGAAGCGACACTATGTATGAAGGACAATTTTATATTGAAATGATAATACGGTACTACGATAACACGGTACCTGAGATATTTTCAATTTCTTCTTCACTCTATCGTTTTTGGAAAAAATAAATTAAAACTAAGAAAAGTAAGCAAAACAATTATAATTCATTAACACTAATGGCGTTTTCTTTTCTGGAAAAAAATACCATTTAGCGTTCATTTAAAGAAAAAAAATTAATGTCGCAAGGAATGACACAATAATTTACAATAAAATGTAAATTTCAGAAAATCATTTTAATGCGAATTTTCATTGAAAAGTGTAATAAGTGCAAAATTTTTTTCCAGAAAAGAAAATGCCATAAGATACCTTTTGTACCCATTAGGGAACACCATATTATTTTTCAGATAGATAATGAAAATTCTTAAACGTAATAGTATTTGGCGAACGTTCAATACTGATATATGATTTGATAGTATAGTGGACCGCTGCAGATCAAAGAATGACAATAAGTACTAAAAAATATATATACTTAAGTAAATAGTCTTAATATTAGTAACTGCGTAGTTGTAATGCAAACCATTCGTATGCTCACATATTTTCCTACAAGCAACTGTGACAATAGCCGCTTCCAACATACCAGATCATCTTTACTTCGTTTAAGCAAAAGACTAAAGTACCTTATAACTATAAATAAAAAGGCACATGTGTATCAAACGTAGTGACTGTCTCTCATAATTATAGTCGGAGTATGCTTATACTCTGACTAATGATATTTAGTCGGACAAAAAAAAAATTATGAGCATGATACTTGGGGTATTTATTTATTCATCATTTGCCACTGTATACATATATTTTAATATAGAACCCACGTCCTCTGGACTGAGAGGCTAACATCGCTACCACTCAGCCACAGGGACACCCTGCCTGCACTAGAATTACCCACTGTTTATTGAAAGCCTAGGATTATATAGTAGAAGGCCGAACAAAGGCGTTGGCTGAAGTACTGAAGGTCCTGGGTTCAAGACTAATCTCTGTCAGTCATTAAATAACAACACCATGCATTTTGCTGATGTGCATTAGTGTCCATTTGTATTTGTTGTTGTAGGAAAGTTCAAGTGATGAAGCAGAATCATCGGAGAAGTAAAATAATCAATAAAATGGCTACTAACCACAGCTTAAAATGTTTAATATGCCTCATTGACGCCAGAGCCACTGAAACACTAAATTACTAAAGAAACGTGCAAAAAGAAGAGTTGTGAAGGAATGGAAGCTTTCCTTCTATCTCTTCCTTCACCACCAGTCTTCTCTATCACTATACATTTCTTAAAGAAGGTAACACCTAGTAATAGTAGTAGCATTCATTGTTACTTGTCTTTAAAAAATAAAAAATAAAAAATAATTTAACACTAGAATCTACACTCACGGATTAAGAATGATCTGGGGTGTTGAGTGTATATTTTTCTCAAGTGATCTAGTTCAAGCTTATCTCAGCTTAAAATACTGGCCATGAGGCAGGCATGTAGTATACTCTGAGAAATAAATGCCCGACAGCCAGATAACACTTTTTGCGCCAAGATCACTAGAAACCTCCTTAATTTTGGTAAATCAATATCCAGACGGTCGTCAGATCGACACCACTCTTATGTGGGTTCCTGCTCAAATTAACTTCATCGGAAATGAGCAAGCGGACGAACTATTCAGGCCTGGAATACGCATTGTCAGACAAAGTGCTGTTTGTCACCATTAAAAATAATATCCTCAGCCACTATTTTAAGAAAGCTGTAATAGACTGAGTACTGAGTAGGATTCCAAAGGAAACGCTCAGTATAAATAGTTAGCAAAAATAATAACAACATCTCGCTATTAGTCAAGTGTTGGCGAGCCACGGAGCGATAGGGCAAGTATGCTAGTAGGGTAGGTCTTTCCTATAATACAGTTATATATTACGTGGTTGCAAGACCCCCTGTTATATGTATATCTGTCATCTGAAGTATCATTTATTTAGTAAAAATTTTGCTATTTACAAACATAGATCAAACAGAAGAACGCATAAAAATAGTTAAAACTTACTAGAAACATGGTGGTTCAAACATGGTCACTTTTCGGGGTGATTATGGTCGTAATAATAAACATACTATGCAAGGAATTATAAAGAAATTTTAATAGACATTTAAACGTTACATATGTGGTCAGGCCAGCACTTCATCGGAATTTGCGCACACATATGCTAAACATATGGCTGCTGTTAGTGAAAGTGTGGAAGAGTTAATACCGTGAATTGAGAGCGCTATGACCATATGATAACCAAAATGTTTTTTGGCATTTAATTGAAGATTATCAACCGGACGATATGTGGTTTCAGCTTGCTTATATAGGTAGCAAGTAGCCAAGTAAAGCAAACAACTAAGAATTTGGGCTATACGAGTACGAATGCCATAAGATAGGCCAATATTCGCAAATACGAATGAATATTTTTTATAGCACTAGCTAATAGAATATGCTTATAAATATGTATGAATGTTTGCATGTGTGTATGTACATATAAATGTATGTACCTCTGGACTATTTATACCCAGCAAAAAATTACACATTACCATTAGAACTAGTTGTCATATAATGACTTACTTTTCTGATTGCCAATTTTCATTACTCGCTTACAAATCACATTACCTAAAATTTAAAAAAAATTACCTGCAAGTTGCTAAATGAAGAGAATGATTTTTTTAGATGAAATAGATTACGTGAAATGTTGACAAATAAAAAAAAGTAAGTACTTCTCAAGAATCTATTATTTTAGTCTCACGCCTTGTTAAAATTATTAAGTTGGTAATCCAGTAAGGAATAGCTTCCACCAAAAATGCTTAATTCCAAACTCGATTACCTTTTTTGAAATTTTTTGCTGGGTATATATATATATATATATATATATATATATATATATATATATATTTTTTGTCTTTTGTGGTTGTAGACATTTCCATTTATTCCCTCGTTGTTTAGTTTATATCTTAGGAAGTGTTAATTACTTTCAGTGTTTTATTTTTTTTTACTTTTTGTGTTTGGCCCATATCAAATTCCTAGAAGTGACTATTAAATTCATTGATCATCGTCTACAGTAAAGAAAGCCTTCAGCAAAAGGAACTTCCACACGATTTTACTCATTTCAGCTGCTGGCAGGATTTAGTTGTTTTATGTATGTTTTTTTTCTTTCTTTGCACTTCATTAATTCGTTTCGTAAAACAGTCACATGTCTGTCCGTTATATATATGTCCATGTATGCTTTACCACCATTGCCTTTTATTGTCCTTTCCTTTTACATATTTATAAAATGGGCTAATACTGATTTCGTTCTTCTTAAGTTTCATAAATAATAAAATATGTAGAAAACACAAGCACCAAAGCTTTATTTTATGAGAGTTGTGACAGTTCAAATAAATAGTTGCTAAAAGTGGGGTTTAGTTAGTGCTTCATAAAACGAAAAGATATAAAACGAAAAAGCTATAAAAAACACTTGGTATGCTCTGTGGGTGAAATGAACTCGCAATTTTTTTCCTCATTTGAAGTTTTTACATTTATTGAGTTTATATAGACTAATTTTTCGCATTTTAATTTCTAGACTTCAAAATAAAGATTGTAAAAATTAATTTAAGTCTAGATGTTTTTTATGTTGTTCGGTATTTCAGAATATCGTGCTGATACTTTCTGTGTAATAAATAGAATAAACTTCATTTCGTCTTTATTCATACTTATAATACACGATAATAATGGAAATGGGGACTATCCATTTCATGTCACAATATGACGACTACAAGAATATCCATATTATTAATAGTCTCGTTGAAGTGGGATTTTTATTATATTTGGGGGGTGGAAACAGGTGGCGGGGGTGGTGCGAAAAGGAACGCTGAAATGCTTTTTTTTTGTCGCAAATTCTGGTTTAAACTATAAACGTGAATACATACAGTGAGGAACTAAATTATTGACACTCTTTCCATCTCACAATCGATATTATCGGCTTATAAAAAAGATTTTCCAATAAAAAAATATTTTTACTACCTAGTAATGATCAGCTCCGCTGAAACGCTACACGATACTGCGGATGATGCAGCGACTTCTGTTCATGATTTCTCCAATGTCGGCATAAGATCTGCTTCAATTGTGCAAATATAGAATAATTTTGCGCTGAGATTCGGGCACACTGTCTAACATTGACATTTTGACATGTGAAAACAGGACATTTTAAGAAGTATAAATAATGGTGATTTCTCAGAAGAAAGCTACCAGATCGACAAAATTTCAAGAAAGTGGGCGAGTGTGCCAATAATTCTGTTCAGAGGTATTTGGATTTTTTTTTTAAATAAATAATAATATAATAAAGGCTTTGAAATGAAATATTTACTAAAAAATCGATTTAATAAGGCGATTGAAGCAATTGTGAAGTTGAAATTGCTGACTGTGCCAATAATTTCATTTGCCACTGTACATTTATATATACATATATAAGTGCTGATATTTTTATGTTATTCTATTGTACAATATTTGGAACGGATAGAAACATTCGTTTTTTGTTATTGTCAATTATTAAAAACATTATTTTAATTTAACTTTTTGTTAATTGTGTTATTGGCAAAACAACATGCAATAGTTATATTTTATTATTTGTATTTGCTTTAATATTTTTTTTTTATTTGTAATTGTAAGGGTTTATACCATACAAGCATACATACTCGTGTGCTACTTTTCTAAATGTCGCTTTGTTACAATATTAAAATGACACCCCTAAACAAGACCGAATTTTGGTCATTGTATCGCATCAGCCAAATACTCGCTTGTTCAGGTGTGCCACTTTAACTTTATTTTTGTTCAATTTTTTTTTTTTGGTTTGTTTTGTTTTTGCCGATTTCATGTCATGATTTACAAAAGAACACTGCACTACGAAATTTAGAAAACAAAAGTATTTTTTTATTATTTAATTATACCAAACAAGTCTTTTACATGCACTATTCAGACATTTTTTAAGAGGGTGGTTTTTTTGGATTTAGAGGTGCAGTAACTACTAAAAAGGATAATAAAATATAAATACAAAAACAGGCTTCACGCAATTAAATTATTTAAAAATAGAATAAATTATTAGATAGGGGGTAGGTGGTTTTGAGGTGGGGAGCTTTAATCTGGTTTAACGCGAGCTACTTCTCGGCTATGCCAACCTTTGTCAAGTAACAGGCGCAAAACAGTAGTCCAAAAAGTGCTAAATTTCAAGTTAACAAAAGGAGCTAAACCTTAACTACATAAGTGGCGTCAATATGAAAAATTTTTTATTTTTTTTTAATGCATGTATTTATTTATTGTATCTTCATATATGAACTAACAATAAGTATTCAAATCTTAAATCTATAAAAAAATTATTAGGCCAGACCAGTGTCGGACATAAACTTAGTGGTAGTTATAAATAATACATTAGTAGTGATAATCAAAAAAGGGGGGGAAAAAGTATTTTCAAGTAGTCCCATCTGGAGTGTTAGGTATAAGAGCCCGTGTGTCCCTCTTTTTTAAGCGGATGTGTCCAGTAAAGTTCAAAATATTACGAGCAAGCGGATTAGGATGTGATTCGAGTTTTGTTAAATATTTGCCTGCGTATTTTGCAATTTCTTCAGTCACTAGTGGCATATTTAAATAACGATGTATAATAGAATTTTGGATGTACCATGGAGCTGATGTTATTAACCGTAGAATTTTGGTTTGCCTTCGTTGGATTCTCTCGACATTGGAAGGTGAAGCAGTGCCCCATAACTGAATTCCGTAGCGCCATATTGGCTTCAAAAGCGACTTGTATAATAAAAGTTTGCAGTCTAGGCTGAGTGTTGAGTTTCTGCCAATCAACCAATATATTTGAGTTAACTTAAGTTTCATCTGAGTTAACTTAGAGTCAATATGATGTTTCCATGTAAGTCTTCGATCAAGGTGTATACCAAGGTATTTCACTTGGGAATGTTGAGGAATATTTTGATTGTTGATTCGAATGGGGGAGCAAGTATCTCTTCTTAGGGTGAACGTTATATGGACACACTTTTGTTCATTGACTTTAATTCTCCATATTTCCAGCTGGGTAATATGTTCCTGGAGATTGCGGGATGCCTCATAAGGGTTTTCGTGCACACTCATACAGGCTGTGTCATCGACAAAAGTAGAAATATGGATATTATTGCTTACAGGCATATCACAAGTATATATTAAATACCAGACAGGACCCAGAATACTACCCTGTGGCACACCAAAATATATAGATTCGGGCACACTCGTGAACTCTCCTTCCACAACAGTGAACTTCCTATCAATAATATAACTTTTCAAAAGCTTTTGAATGTTTATTGGCAGATATGTCTTCAATTTTAAAACTAGGCCTTCGTGCCATACTTTATCAAACTCCTGAGAAACATCAATAAAGAGAGCAGAACAATACTTCCTTTCTTCAAATGTTCTTCTTACAACTTGGACCAGTCTATGCGTTTGTTCAATCATGCTGTGCTGACTTCTAAAGCCAAATTGATGGTCCGGGATGCACCCATTATCAGTTAAAATTCTGGACAATTTAGTCATGAGCAGCTTTTCGAAAAGCTTTGAGATTGTAGATAGTAAGCTTATAGGCCTATATGACTCAGTCTTGGTAAGATCTTTGCCCGCCTTTGGAATCATTTTGATCTTGGCCAGTTTCCAGTTATGTGGAAAATATTGCATTCTTAAAATAGCATTAAAAATAAATAGCAGGATTCTTATTGCAATATGAGGCAAGTTCATGAGCATTTTGTTACTAATGCCATCAATACCTGGAGCTTTCTTCGGGTTGAGTTCAGCAATTACTTTTTGTACTTCACGCATCTTAAACTTTAAGGGACGAGGGTGTAGAGAAACTACACTCGGTAAATCAGCAGCACCCGGACATGAATTGGGAGTGAATACAGATTTTAAATGCTCAGAAAATAAGTTACCTTTCTCAATATCGCTTCTTGCCCAGCCTCCGGTCGCAGTACGCAGTGGTGATTTAAGATCAACGGGTCGTTTAAGATTTCTAGTAGCGCGCCATAAAGAGTAATTAGATGCGGACGTTACATCAAGACCTTCTAAATAATTTTCCAGTAGTGCAGTTTTTTCCGACGATAGCAGCTCTTTGAGTCGTTTAGTACATTCTTTAAGTCTGATTTTATTTAGGGGTGATCTGTGTTGTTGCCATTCTCTTCTAGCTCTCCTTTTTTCACATACAAGACGTTCAATTTCCGTAGAATAAATTCTGTTAAAGCCGGTCTGCGGATAGGAGGTAGTGGCGTGTTCAGCAGCCTGTTTAATATTTTCGTTAAGATTGGCAATGTTAAATTCAATATCATCGCATGATCTAAGCTGAATGTTTTCTACGCAGTGACTACTAAGATATTTTTTGAATGCCAGCCAGTTGATTCCATTAATCAACTTCACATATGAGTTAGTTAAAGCACTCCTTAGTGGGTTGAAAATTGTAACTATTGTTGGAGAGTGATCGGAGGACAGATCTAGAGAGGCCTCTACATGAATTAAGTCCCTATGAATATTTTTCGTGACGGCAAAATCTATAACATCTGGAATTTTTCTTACGTCAGTAGGCCAGTAAGTAGGCTCCCCACTCGAAATGACATCTAAGCCCATTTTTGAAATTGTATTGAACAAGGCTCGACCTCTAGGTGTAACAAGACGCGATCCCCAGTACGTATGTTTTGCATTGTAGTCACCAGCTGCCACGAAACAAGATCCAAGCGATTTGTAGAACTTCTCATACTGATCTTCGGTAACTGAAAATCTGGGAGGTGAGTAAATTGATGATATCACGAAATTCGCACAAAAATTTTCTACGAAAATATTCGTTGCTTGCAAATATTCTTCACTAACGTTGTCAAGGACATAGTGCTTGAGTCTTGACTTAATCAGAATTGCTGATCCACCACATGCTCTCTCTCTCGGGTCCTTTGTATCATATAAAGTGTAACCATTTATTTTAAATAAGCTTCTTGAGGTCAAATGAGTCTCAGAAACCAACATTATATCAATATTTTTTTCCATGAGGAAGTGCTCAAGTTCATTTTTATGTTGGCGAATGCCGTTTGCGTTCCAGAAACATATTTTTAACGTGTTCATGGTTTATTAACTAATGCTTGAAGCAGTGTATTCTGCATTCGCAGCATTTCTTGCATCATACTTGTCATATTTGTAGTAAAGTTGTTTATAGTTAGCACCAGATTCTCAATAGTAGCTTCAAGGCGACTAAAGTTAAAGCTTGAGTTTGAATTCGTTGAATTATTTGGCGGTGGAACATTTTGCGTGGGAATTGAACTAGTCTTAGCAGCATCAGCATACGATACACGTGAAGTAACTGGTTGAACTGGAGTTAATTTGGGTTTTTGACCCATAGCCTGTTTAACGAAAGAATATACAGGGCACCCTCTATAGTTAGCTGTGTGATTACCTCCACAATTACTACATTTTTTTTCTGCTTGATCTTTTGGCTTAGTGCAGCTAGCAGTACCATGCAATTCACCGCAGATAACACACACTGTAGGTAACTTGCAGTAAGTTTTCGTATGGCCATATTCTTGGCAATTATGGCACTGTACGGGACCTGAACGCTTACGTGGCTCTTCAACTGTGATTTTTCGATGTAAGAGATACTTTACGTTATAAACTGGATGGGCTTCATTTTTTTTCAATTGTATGTCATTCGGCTCTAGTTCAACCCGAAATAGGGGTTGGGGGACCTTTTCTCTATTAAATATGTTGGTAACATTTTTTACCTTGAATCCTTGGTCGACAAGTGCACATTTTACTTCTTCGGGTTCAACATATGAATCTATGCCCTTTAATACTATCTGTAGGCCTTTAGCACTCTTAAGTTGGTATGTGTAAAAATTTGTTTTATTTTTTTCGAATTCACTAACAATTTTTCGGAAATATTTTTCATTATATATTTGGATTTTAGTTTCATCAATATTACCTCGTTTAATTGGAACGATGTGAAAACTATTTTCACCAATGGTCGACAGTACTTTTTTTATAAGCGCGTTAGAATTTTTTTCTCTCAGATAAATAGGTGGTGGCTTAAAAGACTTTTGCGATGATGTAGAGGGCTTTTCGTCGGTGTCTTGCAATGAAAAACGATTTTGACGATTGGTAGATGATGCGCTGTTATCCCTAGACATCTTTGGGGCAGATGAAATTTTTGAAGAATTTGGGCTTCGCCCACGCTTTACCACTGTTATATATCTGTCCATTCCCACTTGTACCTTGGGTTTTGAGCTACTGTTATCTGTAGTGATAACTTGGTTTAGTGATGAACGCGAGCCCGATGCGGATGATATCGCAGACTTAAATGAAGAAGTACTAGGCAATGTTAATGTTAACGATTCACCAGTTGGCATTGGACAAAGCGAAGTTGATCGCTGACGAAAAATTGGCTTTGCCGTTAAAAAAAGATTTCCATCAGATTTATTATTTATATTTTTTTCATTAAGAGTTTCAGAACTCACAGTAAAATAAGCATTTCTGCCGTTAGAACTCACTTCAAAATTTTTTTCCTTTGAGGTACTCATACAGAGTATTATTCCTCAAGGGAACTTTGTTTGTGTTTACGGTTTTTTTTTTGTTTTTGCTATTTCTTGCTATGTAAAAAATATTAGTAAAGTCAATAAGCTTATTTATCAAGGTGAATATGTATTACGAATATTTTTTGTATGATTTTTGATTTTGTTGTTTTTTATATTTGTTTCGTATGTATGTATGTATGTATGTAAAAAAAATCCGCATTAATGTCTCTTCACTATGAAGGTTCAACGAGAAATATGAAAAATAATTTTATTTTAATTTCTGTTTACATCAGGTTGCAGATTTGAGAACAATTAATTCCAACTAAATTTATTTGAGATTTTGTAAAGGGTAGTAAGTAGCATTTTAATGTCTTACAAAGTAATGAGTGGTACTTATATATCTCAGTATTTTACATGCATACATATACTAATGACTTCCCCATAATGAATACAATAATTACTTATTTATATTATTATGTGAAAGTACTTATATTATTACTTCCGGGTTATTAATGAAATATGTATAGACTAAAAATTGTTTGATCGTACTAATGAACTTTGAAAGCAAAGAAATTCGTAAGCACGGAAAAAATACCGATTTAAAATCCACATGAAAAAGTTTGATTTGAAGTCATATTAAATTTATGAGATATCATATATTACTTAAGTTGTTCCTGTTGATTTGCTTTGTCCTCATTTGTGTGACTTGTTCTTATTTTGTGGTTGTCTGTATTGATGTTCGTAAGCAGGAGACAAAATTCGCATTAACAGCGAATGCTGCATGAGGCCATATGTTCCCATTGTAAAAAAAAATTGGGCGAGGACACCCCCACAAAATTTTTTTATTTGATTTTATGATATTTCACTTGTTTGGTTGCTGAGAATGCTAGCAAACACCTTTGGTTCTTTTAATTACACAATTTTAGAGTTGAAATAATCGGTGGAGTCACGCCCATTAAAATTTAATATTTTATTTTTTTTTCTACTTTACCGATTTTTACAAAATTTAACACAAACCCTGAGCTTTGAAAACACACAAAATCTTGCATTTAAAAAATGGGCAGAGGCATACCCATTAAAATTTAGTTTTATATCCCACAAATTTGTTTCGAACATGCTCTGTCAGATCTTTGCATTGAAGTCGGTTTTTTGATTGGCAAAATTATTTTAACAACAATTTTAATTTCAAAAAATAAATTTTATGTCAAACTATGTATATATTAAATCATATTGGTAATTTTTTAGTGTGTGTCTAAAGAATATTTAAGGTTGTTGTGGATGAGTTCGAGTTCAAGTCTTGGCCAGGGAAGCCAATCTATTTATACAATACACAATTTTTCTGTGATTACTGTAAATCATGTTGAATTAACATGAAACATATGTATATAAAGCAAAGTCGTTGCCGATTTTTAATTGAAATTTTACTATGTGTACTTTAATTTCCAATACATTAACTTTGATTTTACGTAACTAATTGTAAGTATTTATTTCCGACTGAGGAGTACATACGCTTTTTTGCATTCTAGCAAGCGAAGTTTTTGCAGGGTTTTAACATCAATTTTTAATAAATGCAAATGAACTTATAGAATCATTTAAAGTTTTAGCTTATTGCCTGGAATCTTACAAATGTTTTAGTATTTGTGTATCAAGTGTAAATTTTTTCCAAAGGGGCGAAATTACTCTAACACCGAAGCGTTCTATAAAAATTGTCCTCATAATATTTTACATATGTAAGTCTGAATACCTAAAATTCAATGCTTTCACGATTTCAATGTAAAAATGTGAGGTTGAACTTCCAACACATCGGTGCATGTTAATCTTTTTTGTTCAGTCGTCAGAACCTTGTTTTTTTTTGTATTAATGTCTAACAGTAATTAATTTTGTATTTTGACTGCTTTAATAAAATTACGAGCATATGTTATTTATATAATGATATGCTTAAAAAATTGCTTATTTAAACTTAATATTACATTTAACGTGCTCCTACTTGACCAATTCTTATGAGCTCTAAAAACTTCGATATCTTGAATTTATGAAAGTGGTTAATATATGCAAAAGCGGGCGTGACCACTCACCTGAAATTGACACTAAAAAGTTAAAAAAAGCTTTTTAAAAAAATTTCAACCTACTTCAAAAACAATCACTAAAATTTTAAAATTAAACAAGCCCACGATATACAACTTTTTGTTTCCCCTTCAGAAGTTCATTTCATTTTTAGATATATCTAAATATATTAAAACAAACTAAAGGGTGTCCCAACAAGAACGCAAGATTTAAATTTGGCGCCATTCGAAGTGTCATTGTTTGACATTTGAACAACTGTTATTGTTTGCTAGTAGAAGGTACGAGGTTAGTAAAAATGGAGCGCTACACGAATGAACAACGCATTCTCATTGTGAAATTGTTTTACCAAAATGGTGAAAGTTTTGCGGCTACAGTTCGCAAATTTGCGATCAATTTGGGGTCACAATAATGCTCCAAAAGAGTAAAGAGATTAATGGATAAATTTGCCGAAGCTGGGTCTGTTAGTGATGTCAAGACAACAACGCGCCTTCGACCAGGTCGATCGACCGAAAATGTCGCAGCTGTACGTGATGATGTCGCTCAAACGCAGGTCAAGCGCAAACAGTCAATGGTGTTCGGTATCGTGAAATGATAACCAGTTTTTTCGTGCCTAGAATTGAAGAAATGAATGTGGAGGGCATGAGGTTTCAACAAGACGGCGCCACATGTCATACAGCCAGAGAAACAATTCAATTGCTACATCAGTCATTTCCCGGTCGTGTTATTTCGCGTTTTGGAGACCACAATTGGCCGCCTAGATCGTGCGATTTAACACCATTAGACTTTTTTCTTTGGGGTTTTTTGAAGTCGATGGTTTACGCGAATAAGCCGACGACGACTCAAGCCTTAAAAGAGGAAATTAGACGCTGCATTAATGAAATACCGCAGCATTTATGCAAAACGGCCATTGAAAATTTCATTAAAAGATCGCGTGTGTGCCAGCAAAGCCGCGGCGGCCATCTGCCCGATTTGTTGTTCCACACATAACCTCATTTTGTCTACTTTACGATATAATAAAGTTTCACGATTTTTTTTTAATTATCTGTATTTTATTTAAAATTTAAATCTTGCGTTCTTGTGGGGACACCGTTTACATCATCGGTTTTCCAAAAATTTTTTTATGAGCCTACCCAATATTTTCCCAGGATGTGCTGGTATAATTCACCATGAGTCGAAAGCAGTATGTCCGTATGTAGTTTTTATTATTAATTTAATTTTTCAAAATACCTACTCAAATATGAGTTCCTTGTTATGCCCTAATGCAGTAAGAAGATTTAGGACGTTTTTGTTTGAAAATACTTTTGAGTTTTTGTTTTTGAATTCCTCAAATTATTTTCTTCAAAAGTGATTGTTGTCTTTGATAATGAAAAATAAAAATATTATTACCATGTTTTTAAAATATAAAAATTAAATGTAAGTATTATACAATATTTTAAGAAATATATGAAAAAATATGTGTTGGATATAATGTTTGGAATAAAATCATAAAGCAAATACACGCACCTTCTAGCAGAGACTATTACTAATAATTGTTTTAAAGAATCACAACTGCGGCTGTTTTCCGTCCATAGACAAGACGACACAATCGTCAAACAGAATTAGGGCATTATTTATTAGTGAAAATTAGTTATTGCTTGTGTTCGTTGTAACCGAACTCCACTGTACGACATTCTAAGCAGCATGTTCTTCAATGTTAATGTTTTCGATGTTATAAATTAAATAATACATTAATAAAAGTTCTACTGACATTTGACACAATACAAATATTGCAAATAAATAAAATTTTGTTGATATTTAAATTTTTTTATGTTTTTGTAATGCAGAATTTTTATGAAAAACAAACCACTAGTTCACAGGAAATATTTTTTATAGATGTTTATAATTGTTATTTTTAAACTATACATTTTAAAAGCGCTTTTCATTTTCATTTAATTTAATTTAATTCTTAGTAGACGCTTGCACGCATTATTTTAACACAATTATAACAGAATTAATAATTTTCAAATAAATAGTCGGTAAAATACTCGAATCACCATTAAAAAAAATCAATAATCACATGAAAATTTCATTAATTTTGTTTTCCAATAATTTTACATTTTGTTTTATAATTTCTTTGCATTTTAACCCGCAGTTAACAACATTTTTTAGTTGCCTGCTTTTACACACACACACACACACATGCATACACAAAAACATACATAAGCGTTAAGTTAATTTATATTATTTTAATTAAATTTCAGACTTTTCGAAAATTCCACACAAATGTGTGGATTTTGATTTAAACTCACAAATTTACTTTTACATTTTTTCATTATGACACAAGAAAATTTCAAAATATTTATATACATATTTATTTATTTTTTTCATGCTGTTGCCACAACAACGAACGTTTACTTACTTCGAACTATAGCCGAAAGACTGATTGAGTTCAAGCTTTTGTAAATTAATGTTGAAAGTAACAAAGTTGCATTCCACCACCACCACCACCACTGCCGCCAACGCAGGCGCCCCCCCCCCCTTTCTTCCACCACTCACTCACACAACCACTCTGTAAATCATATGAAAATAGCATAACGCATTAACTTACACTGATAACTTTATATTATCCTTAAGTCCTTGTACAGTGGAAATCCAAGCGATTGCTTGCCCACATCAATACAATTTCCTATCAAAGGAATTCATTTATTCAGGATTCGACTTTAAACTAAACTCATGCTAATTCCTGTTAATGCAAAATCGAACAAAAATAAAGGAAGAAAAAATAAAGAATCGGCAAAATTGTCTATAATCTTGTTTTGAGGGTTACTCACGCATTAAAAAAAAAACAAAAGCACAAACAACATATAAAAAAAATAAAGCAGCAACAAAAAGTATGACAACTTTCAACCCTCATTTTGTCTGTCTGCGTGTCTGTTGTCGTTGTGCACGTATCTGTTCTGCATGTTAAATAAATTGTATTCCATTGTTGCGAACCTTAACAGTAATTGTATGAGGGTTGCTTAGTTAGTTGATCGTTGACAAATTGAGAATTGTTTGTTCGTTTGCAGCAGGGAACGAAGCCGATACTGATTTGTCGGCGGCGGCGGCTGACCAAAAATATCATCGGCGGCGGCTAAAAGTCGACTTGCGCCGAAGAAATCTCGGCGGCGGCGGTTAAAAAATAAAACCGTCGGCGGCTAGTAAAAATCGGCTGAGAGTCGGCTAATGTCAACAATTTGTATAAGCAAACCACTACCACAGAATAGTCTATGCCATCACCTCATATTGTAATTCAAAATAAAGGTATTTTTTTACAGAAAAAAGATATTTTAAGTGAAAATATATATATATAGCACTAACATGTTACTGTTATAATTAGGCAATTCATGATAGGTCTAGGGTTTTAAGAATTATTTTGACGTTTTTCGTGAAATTCAATGTAAAAAATCGTTAACAAAAAAATTTTTATGAATCTGTACGTGGAAGATAAGCTACACCAAGCCACATTTTTTTCAAAATACTTTTTTTTTATATTGTTGTTATCAGCATTTTTTCCTTTATCGATAGCTGAAATCCAGTAAGTCATGTGTTTCAAGGGACATTAGTACTGATCAAAACTATCTGGAAGGTAAAGAACACGAAGTCCATCTTTAAAAGTAACGGTAATATTATATTACGTAATTTTATTACAGAAATATTAGATATAAAACAATATTAGATTTATATAAAATATTTGGGGTAAGTCAAACTGTTAATCCTACCGAAATTGAACCATTAAGGGCCATTATTACAACTTAAAGATAGTTAAAAGTAGGATTTTATCGGACGTATAAAAACTTTATCATTTGCCAAATTTGCCTTTAGCCTAAAGTGAGCGATAAATTACTGGCAAGTTTATCCTACCTGGTAAATTAAATCCAATTTGCAATAATGGAAAGATTTTTATACGTCCGATAAAATCCTATTTTTAGCTAACCTTAGGTTGTAATAATGGCCCTAAGAGGTCCATCCACTTGCAATATAATTTAGCAATTTTTCGTATTGTACATTAATGTCGCCAAGGTGGCACAATATATTGGCAAATATCAAAAGACTTGATTTATAACATATGCATCAATATTGTATAATGAATGGGCTGCTTTAGCCATTTTCCAAATGTTGTAGCAGTCTCCTGCAAAATTTTCAAGATGTGACTTGGTGATCAAATAGAAATAATAAAAAGTAAATTTCATCCGAATCATTAAAATTTTCCAAAATATACATACATTTCATTTAATTTTTATTTAAATTAAACCGTAAATAATTGCTGAATAGAAAATGGCAAAATGTATTATCAAATATTTAATAGATTTTTATATACACATCTAGTTATCAGATGTGGCGTGATATCGCCACATCTGGCAGCCCTCCTACATTTTTCAATGGTGAAGCTACCAAATGCTTTATTTTTCAGTGATATCAAATTCTTTATGATAAAAATCACTATTTTTCAAAGCACAATTAGTTAGTTATCATTACTGACAGAAGCTAACACATAATTTGCAAACAAAAAAAAAATAAAAAATTCTGATTAACAGAACGGCTAAGTCGAAGCCGAAAATGAGCCGCATAAGTCGGCGGCGGCTGAGGGTCTTTGAAAATTGCCGGCGGCGGCTGTTAGCCGACTCACAGCCGATCGGCTTCGTTCCCTGGTTTGCAGCCAAACAATCATAACAGAAGAAATACATACACATACATACTCGTACATACGGCAGGAACATTTGTTTTTTCCATCAATTTTATGTACAAACGTTTTTTGTTAATGCAAAAAGGGCCCAATAAATTCAATAGCCAGCAAATTCACAATATTCCTCTGATATGCAGCCAGACACACAGACTCACACACAAATGCACTCATACGAATTTAAACAAACAGTTAGGAGCAAAATATTAGCACTTTATGCTACACAATTTTCGTTTTTTTTATATACTAGCTCAGCTCGGAACATGTTGTCTGAAGACGAGATCCCACTATTGGCACAATTGGCTTACTGATATTGCAGTGGTAATAAAGTCATATAACCTTATTTAAAAATTAATTGAGAAATAAATCCGTTTTGGTTTATTACTTATGACTTGATTACAGTGAGTCGACGAAAATCGGTACATGGAGCCTATAGTGGGATCCCGGCTTTACACTCTCTTATTTTTTTTAACTACAAATTACTCAACACAATGGTCACTTGTTGTGCCAAAAAAAAAATTAAAAATCTACCGGGTATTGAAGCGAACCGGTGTTGAAAATTTCAGCTCCACAGCTCTTATACGACGGCTACTATTTACATTTCGGGAATAGCAAACAATAATAATAATTTGTAAATGAAAATGGTTTTATTGTTTTTCGAAATACTCCCCTTGATGATCAATATATGTACTTTTGCATTCGTTCAAACCATTTGTCATAGCAGTTTTTCTATTCCTCTTGAGACACCTCCAAAATATGGTTTTTGAACGCATTGTCATGGTGGAGAATTATTTCACTAATTTCTTCGAAGACTTGCGGCAAACAAATGGTCGTGTACCACTCAGAATTGACAGTTCTAAGTTGCTCAAGCGGAACAGTGGCCATATGACCCATTCGGCCAAAGAAACAGGCGACCATTTGATTCTCTGTCCAACTCCTATTGCATTTAGCTTGTCTTGGCATACGGTTGATTGCTATTTTGTTTCCGGCTCATAAGCATATATCCATGATTCGTCACCTGTCACGATTTTATACACGTCTTTTAAATCACAGCGGTTGAACTTTTTCAACATTTCATTACAGCACTTGACGCGAGCATTTTTTTTTTTTTTTTTTTTTTTGAGCGATTGATATATTATGGGATATCCAACGAGAACCAATTTTTTTTACAACTAAGCGTTTATGCAAAATCGAATGTATTTAAGTGGAACTATTGTGTCACAATGACGATCTTGCATTATCAGTTCACGCACTGCATCGATATTTTGTGGCACAACAACCGATTTTGAACAACCTATACGGATATCGTGGGCGACGGAACTGCACCACGATTGAATTCACTATACCAGCGATATACTCTGTGTTTTGATGGTGTTTTTATCGCCATACAAAGTACTGAGTTCATCGACACATTCTTGTTGAGATAATCCACGTCAAGTTATGAAAAATAATCCAATGAAAACCTTCACTTGAAATTTACACTTTTTTTTTGTCAAATTGATTTTCTGAACTCGTTGTACACAAAACAAATAGTACTTGTACATCAAAACGTTGAGAGTACGTTAAAAAAATGTCAAATTTTATCATAGTGTTGCCAGATTTCAGCTATTGACATTAGTGTTGCCAATTTCCGAAATTGAAATAGTAGCACTCGTAGTTCCAGAGATCATACGCTACGAACAAACTACAATTTTATATAGATAAAAGGGTGATTTTTTTCAGCAACTTTCTTTTTGGCAACACTGTTTTTGGCAGCTCAGCTGTTTTTGTGTAACATGCTGCTGTTGAACATGTTCAGTTTGGTCTAAGATTTAACCATGAATCGAGTTACAAAGGAACAACGCTTGCAGGTTATTGAATTTTATTATCAAAATACAAGCGTCGTGAGCTTCTTCCATTTTATGTTCAGTTTGGGCGACTTTCTGAGGCGGATATTTGAAATCTTGTGACTAAATTTCGCATCAAATTTACATTATTGAACTAATTAGTGTTTTTTGATAATTGTTACAATTTAAGTTTAGCATTTGTTAACGCACTAATAATCCCAAAGAATTATTTTACTTATTAAGTAAAATATTTTTTATTAAATATACATTGAAATTGATTATTGAGGGGTTTAGATGGATCCTTTACGCATTTCACTGTTGCTAATGCAGATCATCAGGGAACTGTTACTCAAATTTTTTTTAGAACAACTAAAGTAATTATGTTAAACTTTCATTTAAACAAATGAGAAGCTCAACAATGAGTTGAAACCAGAACTCAATAATCAATATGTTTTTTATTTTCTTACTTTACCATTGCTACATTGGCTGATTTTTTTTTGGATTATTGGACATTAAACCACCAACACGCACACGTAGAGTTCGGATACAGGAAAATAACGCTGACCTTGAATTATCTATTCGGCGCTGTTCTCATCAATTGGGCCTCTGTTATTCCACTTTTTTTTGCCCAAAATGGAAGAGCCGGACTTGGCTGATTGCATGTGGTTTCAGCAAAACGGTGCCATATGCTACACATCACGCGAAACAATGGACCAAGTAAGAGGCGAGTTTGGTGAACATCTTATTTAACGTTTGGGGCCAGTAAATTGGCTGTGGGGCTATGTTGAGGCTTATGTCTATAGGGACAAGTCCACAACGTTTGACGCACCTGAAGCCAATATTGAAGAGTTTATTTGTGAGATACTGGCGGATATGTTGGAGAGATTATGCCGAAATTGGAACCAGCGTATGAACCATTTGAGGCGTAGCCGCGATCAATATTTACATGAAATCATATTTAAACATTGAATTACAATACATATATGTATATAGATCTATCGTGTGCTTTTTTAATCGAATCCGAAAGCTTTTAAAAAATCACTTATTACATATGCCCATATATTCTTTTTATGTATGTAAGACCGAAATTCTTTTCGATGCATAATACAAACATACGATATCTCAGTTGCTAATATTTTGCTCTCTACTTTAACACAAAACACTTGCAAACAGCAAACAACAAAAAAAGAGTACAACTATTTGTCACAAAACGCTTAAATCCTTTATTTATTGCTTTTGTGTTTTAAACACTTATTAAGGATATTATAAAACACTTTTTCAGATTTATTAGTGCTTAATAAACATGTTAATTTTAAAACTGAAGAGTGTGCGAGTTTTTTTTTACACAATTTCGAATTTATTTTTAATGATTGTTTTCAGAAAGTATTTAAAGTATTTGCATTTTTAATTAAGAGCTACTGAATTAAATTAAAGAGACCAAATAACAGCAGATAAAATTGTTAAAGTGTTCTATCAAGATGGATTTTTTAATGCAGCAATTTTGAGGGGTTGATTTCTTTTAACATATAGCTTCGTTTTGGCAGCAAATTTATTTTAGATTAAATATGAGTTATGGCAGAGTTTTTATATTTGAGCTAGGTATTGTATGATTTTTTTATTTTAAAACGTCTCACTCGTGCATAGGCAACACCGTACAAATCATTAAATTTTCTAAAACAAAATTGAACTGCGTTCAAAAGTAGACATTAACAGGCAAAGCAAATACAATAAAGTTAATTAATTTTTCATGAAATGCAACACTGCAGAAAACACATGTAATTAGTTTTAAAATTTAGTAATTATGCGGCACCTATTTGCAAAAAGCTTTCTCATACCCAAGTCATCATTCAAAATTGAAACTACGAAGCCATGTGAGCTGCCTATGGCGTCCACAATCTGTCTCACTTTCAGTCACTTTCTGGCCGGTACGAGCAACTGGTAACACTAATGTGGATTATTTCAACAAGAATGTGTCGCTGAACTCAGTTTTTTGTATGGCAATAAAGCACCATCCAAAAACCATCGCTGTTATAGTGAATTCAATCGTGGTCGTAGTTCTCTCGCCCACGAATTCCGCGAAGGTCGGCCAAAATTAGTTGTTGTGCGCCACAAAGCATCGATGCAGGGCGTGAACTGATAATGCAAGATCGTCATGTGAAATATTGTGATATAGAAGCACCCTAGCACATTAGTTCCACTTCAATACATTCGATTTTGCATGAACACTTACCTAGCAAACAATTACACATTACCATCAGAACTACTTGCCATAAAGTGACTTACTGTTCTGATTACCAAATTTCATTACTCGCTTACAAATCTCATTACCTAAAATGTAAAAAAAATTATGTACAAGTTGCTAAATGAAGAGAATGATTTTTTTAGATTAAATAGATTACGTGAACAAGTTTCCAAATAAAAAAGGTAAGTACTTCTCAAGAATCGATTATTTTAGTCTCACGCCTTGTTAAAATCATTAAGTTGGTAATCCAGTAAGTAACAGCTTCCACCAAAAATGCTTAATTCCAAACTCGATTACCTTTTTTGAAATTTTTTGCTGGGTAGTTGTAAAAAAAATTGGATCTCGTTGGATATCCCATAGTATATCAATCGCTCAACAAAAAAATGCTCGCGTCAAGTGGTGCAAAGATATGATTAAATAGCTCAACTGTGGTGCTTTTATAAGATCGTGGCAGGTGACGAATCATGGATAACAATCGATCGTGTGGGCATTCCAAAACGAACTAAATCCAAAAAAAGTTGTTCGTTGAAGAATCACAGCGAAGCAAGCGGTCGCCTGTTTCTTCGGCCGAATGGGTCCTCTGGCCACTGTTCCGCTTAAGCAACGTAGAACTGACAATTCTGACATTTGTTTGCCGCAAGTCTTCGAAGAAATTCGTGAAACTAACCCCCCAAAGACGAATCATTATTTATCATGACAATGCGAGCTCTCACACATCTAGTCAGGCAAGTGAATTTTTGAGCAGTCAAACATTGATTGATGATTCATCATCCGTATAGTCCGGACGTGGCACCCAATTACTTTTTCTTGTTCCCGAATATCAAAGGTAAACTGCGTGGTGAACGATTTATGAGCGCCGAAGAAGCAGTTGAAGCGTTCACAAACCATATTTTGGACGTGTCTCAAAAGGAATAGAATAAAAACTGCTATGACAAATGGTTTGATGGAACGCAAAAGGAGAATATTTCGAAAAACAATAAAGCCGTTTTCATTTAAAGATGTTTGTTATTGTAGCCCTCGTAGTAACAAACCAAAAAAGTTGTTTGTTTAACTAACATGTGCATAATTAGCAAAAAACAAACAACAATGGCAAGACTGTTGTAAATCTAGAGATGGTAAAATTAAGCTTTAATTACAAAAAAAAGCTTTCACAGCTTTCAAATTCACATATTCCATTTGCACTGAAAACTTGAGTATATAAAGCAGAAATCTACATCTACTGACACCACAAACAGTGGACCAAACATAAAAGAACGCTGATGATGAAAGTGTAGTGACCTTCGAAAACAGCTAGTTGTTCCGTTCTGCTAGAGTTTGTCAGAATATTTATAGTTAATTATAGTTAATTTAATGTAATTTGTCTTACAAAGCGATACGAACTTTAGCCTAATCAAATAATAAATATAGAAAATTATTCGCTTTAACTCATAATTTATTGCATATGAATTTTATATTTATCGGGTATGTTCTGCATTCCACGTGAAATTAAAACGAGTGGAATTGCCATACAATTGTTGTTGGAAATATGAAATTATAACAACAATGCTATGGCAATTCCAATCGTTTTAATTTCACGTGGAATGCAGAACATACCCGTATAAGATAAAATTAATTACTGTGTAATTCGAAGCGAAAGAAAAAGCTTTCAAATTTGCGTGTTATTTACATACAAATTCTAAAGAATTTTCTTTCATTCCGAATTACAGAGTAGACCCCTGTTTTCTCTTTAAAGGCGCTTTTAAGCTGCTTTTTGTGCTTTCACACCGACGAGAACATAAAAGCCAACCAGATCTCAGCGACAACAAATTAAAAAGCTTTTAAGGCTGTTTACCTCAAATGCAAATATCACAGTATGGGTGTGCTGCTTTAAATACAAGTGAACATCACATACTTTTGTTAACAACTGTCTCTATGGTAATAATTTCTACAAAATTTATACAATTTATTTTTTAATAAGCTTATTTATTAGTTGAAAATTTTCTTTTGAAATTTTAAAAGCAAGTCTTCTAGGTTTCATTCATTTAGTTTTTAAAGTGAATCATGAAACGTCTAAATAAAAAACTTCAAACTAACACTATATAAAAGATTTACCAAAATCATGTCATATCTCGAAATGTATTTTCCAGTAACAGATGTATAAAATGAAAATCGATTTATGTACTCGTATGTGTGTTTAAAAGTTCAGCTGAGTTTGTGTAACACTTCAATGATGCAACATTTCCGCTTATATTCCACATTCCTCATATTTCTGTTTACTGCTGTTACAACGACCATAAAGTTCAATACGAAATGTATCTATAAGAAAAATTAATCTTTCATTAAAGGTGTTTTTATTATTATGCTGTCTGTTAACTATTATGGGTGTGAACAGGAGAAACCGGAGGAGTATCCAAGTAAAGTTTGTATGTTCCAGCAAACAAGCGGGGTTGAATTCAAATTGACAATGTTTTGAAATTGAACAGTTGCAAATGTGTCAAACATATCAAAAATACAACTTTCAGAACATAAAAAGGAATACATTTATTTTCTATTCGTTTCATTGCATTGTCTTCAAATATTATTCAAATATGAGTTGCAAATAAATGTAAAGTAATAAGTGAATGTAGTAAATTTATTCCGTAGTGAATACTTTGTGTTTTATTAGAAAAATTATTTTAATGCTAATTTCGAAAAAGAAATAAATTGTTTGTTTTAAATTTTTTCACTTGCAAGAGACAGAAATTAATTCGAATTTTTCTCTCCCACAGGAAGTGGATGTAGTTCCCAAAATGTCCTGCTACAATTAAATATTTAACGGGGACATGCAAAGTGTGTTTTATGTTTTACATTAGTACTCCACCAGAGGCTAAATTGTTTGAAATGGCAAATTACACATATGCACGTGCATAAAACATTAAATTTATGTGCAAATGTCACGAAAAAAAAACTAATATTTTATTAGTCATCAAATTTCAACTCACAACTATGTTGCATTTTTTATTTATCAAATGTGTACAGAAATATAATTAAAAAAAAAACGATTGCATTTGCAACAACAATAAAAAAATATATAGTAACAACTTTAACTTTTTTCGATATTTGACCTGTAACATGTTGTAATTTTGTTTTAGAAAGAAAAACGGCATTAGGTCCCGAATTGACGAACAAATACATACAGACATACATATCGTTACCTTTATATAGAAAGGCCCTCACTCATTTTTTTCTCTCATATTCGAGTTTTTTTTGTTTATTTCGATAAAAGAACATCTAATGTTTCGAAAAATGCAAAAATCTCGAATTAAAAAAAAAAATATGAGTCTTATTGCTAAGCTGATTTGTTTGAGGGTGATAGAGACGCGACGAACAGAAACGTTTCTCTCTCTCTCTCTCTCTCTCTCCTAAAACTAATCAGCTTAGCAATAAGACTTGCATAGTGTAAACTGGGACATGAGTAGAAGGAAAATAAACACATACATACATATTGAAATTAATATGTACTTGATAAATACAATGTGGCATTTTTGAAACGCAGAGGGTGCCACTGTGGCTGAATGGTAGTGATGGTAGCCTCTCAGTCCAGAGGTCGTGGGTTCGATTCCCGCCATAGACCCTGGGTCTTTTCCGCAGGCAAGCTAATCGCTTTGCAAGTTGTGTTGTGTTAAAAAAAAAAAACTGATATCTAAAAATTAGCAGATTGATTAAAAGGTGTTTTAAGCATAAACTCTATGCTAAAAGGTTGCTAAGACAAGTTGAAATTTTTATTGTAGCACATAAACTGTTGTTTATTGTTTAGGTTTTCCACATAATTATGCTTTTAAGCCAGCTACGTCCAAGTCATATGCACAATGTGCAAACTTTTATAAAGAGCTTTTTGTGCTTTCACACCGACGAGAGTACAACAGGCGCAACAACAACACACCAGACAACAATGCTTGCTCTTACTTTGCAAAGAAACAAGAACAAATTTAAGAGCTTTCAAAGCTTTTTAACTCATATGCAAATATCAGTGTACGTATATATGTATATGCCTTTGGACGTAGCTGTTTTAAACCAATGACAATAAATTCAAATATTCACACTTGTGTTTGTTGGTATACATCCCATAGTTGAAGATTTTTCTATAGTTTCATTTTATCAGGGGCAAAATAAAGTAAAGTATGTTTTTTTTCACAACAAGCGTATCGAAAACATTTTTGAAAATTTAAATCAGACACGAACAGCTTTATAAACGTGCTTGGGCATTTAAACAAAAAAATTCTCGCACTCATATCCTGCCTTCATAAATCAACAAAAATATGCTCACAAATTGATGTATACAGGTACGTTTCAATACGAGTGCTTTTATTTATTTGTTTTCTGATAATGCCAAAGTATTTTTAATTACAGATGTTTTTTTGTTTTTTGTTTTCAATGAACATGCGAAAAGAATCAACAGAAAAAATCTTTAATCGCTTCTTTAAGCAGACGCACAGTGGGATGGCTTAATGGATTTTTGGGACCAAAACTATCAGTGGTGTTCCTAGATCATTGAAAGTTGGTGCCGAGCATCAGCCACGCTCAACGTTTAGGAAATCCAGCCGGGGAAGAATAAAAAATGAGTGCCGAGTTTCATCCAAATCCACCAACGCCCGCCCACCGCCCTTGTTAATCAAATAGATTTTTTTGCATAAAAAGTGTTTTAGCCTGCGTAAACAGTCTTGAAATGTAAATATGTCTTGTTTTTTAAATGTATTATCGTGCCATGTAGTACACTAAACCAATAATAAATACTGTCGTATAATAAGCGAGGCACTATGGATGCATTGGTATTCGTGTATATGAGTGTTACCGAGCGATGTAGCAAAGACTTCTTTTTCAAGTAGTATTGATGAGTGTATGCTTGATACTTTGCATATTGTACGTTTGAGTGTGTGTGTAAGTTGTAAGCTCCCTCTAGTCAGCCTATAACCATATGTCTCTATGTCAATACTCTTTCTAAAGCGACAATTGCACTAGTTAAAATGTCGACAAATTTCCTTTTATGCGCGAGTGGAGATACGTTAGAGAAAACAGTTCTAGTGTATTTCTGGTGATATTGTCAGTGAACGCTTCAATAGTTTGTTTTTTCTTTTTTATTATGCTATGCAATAATATTAAATAAATATATATGTATATAATAAATCTACTAGCGAATCTTTGGTTCAAATATCTCCATATCGTCATAAAAGAACTTCTTTTTCAATAGTGCTAAAGTCTACTGGTAGATTTTCAATGACAACCCTATGTTACATGTCAATAGGCTATCACATTGGCTGGGGTACATCTAATCAGTAGCACTATTGACTTTGTCACTAGAGCGAGGAAACATCGATATTGTATACTAGAGCCTCTAAAATTTACTAGTGAATCTTTGTTGCCAATGTCTCCATGTGGTCCCAAAAGAACTACTTAGTCAGTATTGCTACAGTCTAGTGGTGGATTTTTAATGACAAGCTAATGTTAAATGTCAATAGATGATACCATTGGCTGGGGTACACCTGGTCAGTAGTACTACTGACAACGTCAGTACTATATCACCACAATTTCACTATTCGCACTTTCTGCAGGGCTATTATGTGTTTAAGGGTGATTTTTTTAAAGCAAGCGCACACCAGAGAACGAAGTCGAGCACAAAATGAACCGGCGGCGGCTAAAAATCGGCTTGTCATATTGTAACAGATGCATCCAATGAATTTTTATTTAAAATATTAGAAAAAGGAATTTTTTATATTCTTTTAAGATGTGCTCCCGATTTATATCGATCCTTATTTTCGATTTTATCGTAAGCGAAATGATATCAAAAATAGATATTTTTATTGCAATCAAAATTTTATGGGCCTGTCCATAGTTTAGAATTATAAAAATGCCAAAATTGTTGATAACTTTTAAGATGCGGGCTGTAAAAATCTATCGTAAGCGACAATTTACGTACAAAAATGAATATTTTTTAAAAACGTTCTCCTGAAAAATTTAATTTTTGTCGCTTACGATAAAATAGTAAATAAGGCTCGATATTCACCTTAACTTATTTTTACACATTTAATATATTTGACACATCTTAGAATGACGCGTGTAATATATAAATTGATCTAGAAATGGTATGAAACACTGATACCAGCTTCGTCCATTAAGCACTAGTTTTTTGGCTTTTTTAATTTTAAAGTTGTATATCATAGCCGGCCAAAGTGGCCTCAGAGTATGGAACTTCAATCGGCTTCCTATAGTAGAATTTCATGAAGTCGGAAAATAGTCGGCTCAATTTTTAGCCGAAAGCAGCCGCCTGGACCAGCGGCGGCTGACATACCTGCAAATAAATCGGCGGCGGCTTAGCCGCGGCTGAAAACCGGTCGGCTTCGTTCTCTGGCGCACACAACTAATATCAATGCATATGTGTGTTTGCATGTGCGCAGAAAAATAAAAGATCATTCAGACAACGTGGGTGCGTATGTACATGGGTGACGTTTGTGTACGCGCCCGCCCATGCGTATGAAGTAGCAAGCATCACAAATTCTTTACTCCTATACCTGCAATAACTGAAACAAATTTCTTGCCAACAGTGTTTTTTTGTTTTTGTTTTTTTTTTTTTTTTTGTTAAGCGTTTGTTTTAGTAGATTTCTTAAAAGTTCTTGTAAGTGGTCTTTTGCAAAGTTATATTATCCAAGCAGAAGTCTCCAAATTTGGTACATGTACTTCCTAGGATAAAAAGGTGCATGCCGAATTTTATTAAAATAGGTCACGCCCACCGCAATATGAAATCCACACAAAATATATATGAAATTTTTTTTTATTTTGTTTATCAGTCGACAAAAAACTTCATAGACTGCATCGTCACATTCTAAATCCTACCCAGTAAAAAAAGACACTCCAAAGAAGTCATGACAATGTAGAGTTTGCAGTCCGGAAGTAGTTCAAATTACGATCCGATCTAGTGATTTTTACATAGGGTTGTCATTGCAAGCAGTTCTCTTCTTCGATGCCTAGTCACCGAATTAGAAGGGATTTTAAGAAAAATTTCCTTTTTTGTGTTCTATGGTAATATTTTCATCTAGAAAAAATTTTAAAAAGTTACATATTTTAACAAATCGTTTCTTTTTATACGAATTTAAACGCGAAACAGAGTTTTCATGTAAATTTAAGCAAATAACTTCTAAATATTAGGCCAAATTTAGTTCATAAATTTCTTTCAAAAAATCGATTTATTGAACATTTTGGTGAGTATTTACTAAAACTTTGGAAAAATTACAAGGTTTTGTGGGATTAAAATAAACTTCTACTTAGTTTTCTGCTAACTATCGACGAATTAAAAATATCGATTTTTTTTGGAAGCAATGAAAATGTGGTTCCTTCAGAATGACTTCCATTTTTTTTTTACTGGGTATTTGAGTAGTTCATGCCTCAAGCTTAAGGTTATAAAAGGGTTTGATGTCGAAATTGTATTGCATTTCCCAGAACATTTCCGGGAATTTCCGAGAGTAATTTTTTTAGTCGCATGAACACATTTTTCTACAAAACTAAATCATTTCAATTTTGAAATTGAGTGTTCGCAAAGTAAAGATTTTGTCATCAGAATCCACTGTGCGACGTACTCGTGGCTTTACACTTAAATGAACGAAACAGAAAAACTCGTGCACAACAGCACCGGGAACACACAAGCGTTTTCCCTAATGATAAAATTTCAAATTACTTTTCTTTTGGGTGGAAATTTGTGTGTATGTGTGAAGGGAGGGGGGGGGGGGGTGTAATGCATGTATTGTTAATTTTTATGGCTGTAAAATAAGTTTTATTTCAAACAATACGACCGCATGTTTAACACAAAACAAGTGCAAAAGTTTTGTTTCATGATTATTTCTCATTGTTGTTGTTGTAGTAGTTGTTTCAATTTTTTTTTTTTTTTTTTTTTTGTTAATAGAAGTTTAACTCGCAATTGTGCATTAGTTGCCAGCCTTTTACGTATGGCAGTAGTATTTTTTTTTAATTTTCTAATCTTCGCAATAAAATGGAAATTACTCTGGGAATGAGCAAGTGCGCTATACCGAGACTTTAAGTCGAACAATACTTATTTCCACTCTGATAATTTAGTACGAGTTACTATAAAAAAAAATTCAGCAACAGATTATACACTACATGCCACGAGCTTCCAATCAATCAATCTGGTAACTTCTTAAACATCAACTCTGAGTTTTAAGGATGCCACAATGTAATTATGGAATATGTATATAAGTATTATATGTGATTTTGACATATTAATTTAGATATGAATGTATAAAAATGAGTTTTTTCCTTCTATACACACACACACAAAAAAAATATTTAAGTGCCTATTTGAAACGTTAATTAAATTATTTTAAAAATATGCAAAATTGCATTATGTAATCGTAGTAAAGAAGAGAGAGGTAAAGAGGTTGTTTTTTATTTATTTGTAGATAAACTTTTTATATAACATAGGCCGGGTTTACATCTATGCGCATTGTGCCACACAAGCGTAAAAAAACATAACTACTAATTACTAATGAAAAAATGTTTGCTTCAGACGTGTATTTATTAAGTTAAATAGTTCCATACATAACTAATAGACAATTTTATAGAGTCCAACATGATTGGAAATTGTTTAAATCAATAAATATATGTCTGAATCAAACAGTTTTTCATACCGACATTTATTTATCAGCTGTTGTTTACAAGTTAACAAACGCCTGGCAGTTTATTAGTAAAACTGAAACAGCTGACTGGCAATTGTGTCGACAAAGCTTTATAAATTATCAATGTACTAACTTGATGTCAAATATTTGTTATACGACTGAATACCTAAGGCTGTAAGAGTATTTCATAGAGAAAAGTATTCACGAATTAATGTTTTCAAATCAGAATTTAATTGATTTAATAAAATTTTTAATTGTATTAATTAAATTGAGTGGAAAAACTTAATTAATATTATCAAATTGTTTATATATAGGTGAAAATTTAATTAATTTTTTAATTGATATTACAAAATTATTCATATTACTTTTTTGTGTGTATATACATATCCATCGAGCCATTAATGCACAAAAATTATTTTATAGAGAAAAAGTTTTAAATTAACTAACAACTCAAACATCAAATAATATATAATTTTCCTTTGCCAAGTCAAAAACCTCAATATAATATAAATGGGATTGAAGCAACTTTTGATCCGAATTTTTTAACGAACTAAGTAGTTCACAAAGAACTGATAGACACAAGTCTACATGATGTGAGTATACAAGATATTTTTATGCATTTTACACACCTTATAGAGAACAATGTTTTGATTTTTTTTTCGGGTATAACTACGGTGACCATATTTTTCAACATGAAATAAAGGACATTTAGAAATGTATGAAAAATTAAATTAATTAGGCAAAAAAAATTTATGGTTAATACCATCGGCTCCATGTTACATAAAAAACTCAAATTGACATCTTGATTTAAATATGCCAGCAGTGACTGAAGAAATTGCAAAATACGCAGGCAAATATATAAAAAAACTCGAGTCACATCCTAGGATACATCCGCCTAAAAAAGATGGATAAAGGGGCTCTAATACTCAATACTGCAACTTTGTGTAGCTACACAAAGTTGAAGCGAAATATCGATAAAAATAAATTAAATTGTAAATTAATTACAAAAGTCTAAAGATTAAATAAAATTTATAAACAAAATATAAAATACCATTATGCCTGTTTTTATGTTACATACTTGCGTTATTTGTACAGTATAAACAATTTTTTCCTCTCCTCAACATCTAGTATCTTTTGAATTTTGACTTGTGCCACGTAATTCCAATTTTGAATGATTATAATTTCTATTGTATTGATGTTGACATTTTCGGGTTTTGATAAAATAAAACTTATAATATTAAGGTTTAAAGAAAAAAAAATCAAAATAAAAGGAAAATAAAGGACAATTAATTTAAAAAGAGGACACTTTTTTTGAAAAAAATTTAAAAGGACATCGTGTTAAAATAAATTCAGTAAAGTGCGACTTGACTCGCGCACATAGGGTTCCGTACGAACACTAGATATGTAATTTAATACAAACTTCATCCTATATAATATATAGTTTTGGCATTTTTTTCGTTTTTGGGGTCTTTTCGGTTTTTTTGTTTTGTCGTTTTCTGCGTTTTTTCGGTTTTGGCGATTTTTTTAAGTTTTGGCTCTTTTTTAGTTTAGACACTTTATTTTCTTGTTTTGGCGATTTTTTCGGTTTTTTGGCGTTTTTTTCATTTTGGCGTTTTTTTTATTTTTGGCAATTTTTTTTTTAATTTTTGCGATTTTTTGTTTATTTAAATTTTTTTTTTTAGTTTTGGCGACATTTTCGCGTTTTGGCGATTTTTTCAATTTTTTGCGTTTTTTTTTCATTTTGGCGTTTTTATTCATTTTGGCGATTTTTTCGAATTTGGCGATTTATTTTAGTGTTAGAATTTTTTTTTTAATTTTGGCGATTTTTTTCGTTTTGGCGATTTTTTTTTAATTTTTGGCGATTTTTTTTTTTTTTTGGTTTGGCGATTTTATAATTTTCGGTTTTTTTAGTTTTACCGTTTTTGAAAATTTCAAGTGTTTGCGTCTTACGGTTTCCAAGATATAGCAAATTGTCAAAATTACATAGTCAAAATTACATTAACTGATGGACCACCCTTTAATTTAAATTTTTTAAATTTTAGTGTTAATTGTTGTAGTCTGTATAAAAATACACTAATTTTACAAATTTCAAGTTTCAATATACATATGTTCATACAATTGTATGTATATTACATGGGATTTTAACATATTTCATTGCTCGTTTTGGAACACCCTTTAATTTTTAATTCTCATGTATTTGTTGTTGTAGCGGCCAAGGTTCTACATACTGTGTCCAAATTTCAGGTCGGTAGCTCTTACGGTTCCTGAGAAAATACCGTGTGACGGACAGACGGACAGATGGACAGACGGACAGACGGACAGCGTAGCGAAAACAATAGGGTTCCTTTTCACCTTTGGTGTACGGAACCCTAAAAAGGACTGTCCTCTTAAAAAAAGGACGAATGGTCACCGGAGGTATAACTTTCTTGCAGCAAAGAATTGATGTATAAATTAGTCTTAAAAGCAAAGTAGAAACCAAATCTTTATCAGTCCAATTTAATTTTTTAATATTAATTTCTTCCTAGAATAAAATCCTCTTATTCTAAACAGCTGAAGACAGACAGAAGTAAAAAATGAGAGAGAATTTCAAATTTTCGAAGACAGCTCTTTTGTTTAAACGTGTTTTATTTTAAGGGTGAAAAGGAGTAGCAAAAAACTGCAGGGGAATTGTTATTCAGAATGAAGGAATAAGAAAAAATTATTTGACAATTGCTTATGATATATGAAAGGAGTTTTGTCCACGTGTAGAACAAAGGAATTTTTTCTAAATGTAAAATAATATTTAACGATTTAGATATATCGTCGCTGTTTTAACTAACTGACCTAACTCACATTTTAAAAATTTAACAGGAGAGCAGCTTTTATGGTTGTTTTATACATTCATTCTTATGGCTGCGTCAGAAATCTTTTAACTTATATAGGCACAAAAGTAATGCTTACAGTCATGAAAATTGTAGACAATGTGTATTATGACTTATAAAGTCTACTAAAGTACTTAACTCATTTTTCAAAAAAATGTCAGTTAGGTCGGTTAGTTAAAACAGAATCAGAATTTTAATCAAGAAATATTTTTATTAATTAATGTGATTTTCTTAGAGGAAAAATTAAATTATACTATTTAGCTGGGTGAAAATGCGCATTTTTCTGTGCAGCCACGCACTTCATCAGCCCCCATGTCCGATTAAGAAATTATTTCTGATTAAAATTCACTACAGTTCAATTAAATTTAATATGTATCAATAAATCAGAATTTTTAAATTCTTCTCACTGCTAAGCTTTTTATACAAATCGAAATTTTACCCGCTATTGATTTTATTTAAAATAAATAAATCTATCATGGATGGCAACCAAACTTTAGTGGCGTTGCCAGCTGAAAACATATTATTACGTATATGGCAACTGACAGAAAACAGCTGTTGATTTCAGTTTCCAAATGTAAAATTCTTAGTTGCTGCACAGTAAAATTAAAAGAATTAAAATTAAATTAAATAAGCAACTCCTTTTTCGGAAAGCTAAAAAAAAATTGTTGGTTGGAAAATATTTAAAGCCATAACATTTACCCAAACTAGAGGCGTTAACTTTAAAGGATTTTTTTTACTCTTAAGTGCCGTCTAAAGGCCGGGGCACAATGAATCCGTCATGCGTTAAACTTCGCCTTTTTCAACTGACATCTAAGTTGAAATACACGGTTTCTTATGAGGTCTGTTACATTCAGTACGTGTCCGTGAACGCAAAGTACAAAATTTGGTCAACTTTTAACTTTTTGCGTACGTTGAGTAGTTTGACAGATATTGGTGGTTTTTTTTGTATGTGTTGATTAAGATTTTTGTGGCAGCAAAAATAAAATTAAACAAAAGAAATAAACGAAATAAATAAAAAAGTTGAATTTAATAAATAAAATGGAGAATCAACCTATTGAAGATGTTTAAATGCTTCCGTCAATAAAGTGCTCATTGTAGCAACCTTCTCCGTCGTTACGTTAATATCAGTTAAAAAAGGCAAAGTTTAACGTATGACGGATTCATTGTACCCCGGTCTTAATAGATTTGACATTTTTGTATCTCTTTCTCTCCATCGAAAAATAATTTCACTTAACTCATAATTTTTATTATAAGTAATTTTTTAAGCACTCTTATTTAAAAATTTCTTTTAGGACTTTTATTTCTTATGTTTGAAAGCTTTGTTTACATTAAAAAGATGACTGGGGAGAAATTTGACATACATACATATAATACTAATTTTAATTTCAGTTGCGTAGCCACTTGACAAGGCAGCAGAAGTTCGGTTGCCATCCATAATCGAGTCATATGATTTTTTTTTAGATCACATGAAATTTTTAAAAACTTATTCATAAAACCTTTTAGATTTACAACATCCCTTTTCACAATATATGATTAAGAGTTGACGTGAACTTTAAATGCAAGTTATTCATACAATACTTGCGGTTAAAGTCCCTATTGGCCATTAAATGTACATTGTGAAAAGAATCGTAAAATCTTTATAAAAAATTTTCCCTACAAAATTTGTTACATAAAACCTTTATAAAACAAAATAATTTTTTTGTGATACGATAGATACGATTAGTAATTGATTTTAGAATTATTCCTAACTGTTATATTTTTAAATGAAATAAGTTTTTCCTATTGTGGGTGAAACATTTATTTCACTAGGTAACTCGTCAGTAGACTGCAACCACAATTTGAAAGAGCTTACAAAAGTGCAATATTTATATGTATCAACAATCACAATAAATAATTGAGCATTAAAAAATATGCAGACATAATAATTCTCCAATCACTCTAGGGTTACCAATTTCTTATTCAAATCAATTTAATATACTTATGTGTGCGTGCTTGCAAATTACTTTTAATCACACCCTGTTTTTATGTGTTTTAACTGTGTGTGTGTGTGTGTGTGTGTGTTCGGAAGTTTTATTTCTTTTTTATCTCTTCCTCTATTATTTATTTAGCACATAAATTTCCAAGTGATTAATAAATATAGAGCCATATGTACGTTTGCCATAAATCACTTTAATTAAAGCATATTTTGGGCCTATCACTATATAAAATAAATACATATGTACGAGTATGTATGTACGTATTACAGGGTTGCATGAACAATTTCATCCATGAAACTACTGAAATGTTTGTTTACTAAAGCCCAACTCCGAATAAATATGTTAATACACAACAAACTTTTGCTTTTATCATACTGTGAGTGAAAACGTTTCGTTTCATACTGTTAACACAAAGAGATTGTTCATTGAAACGACTTTTGTTCATGCTGCTTTCTCTCATCTCATCTTTTGTTATGAATTCGCAATAGCAATGATGCCAATATAGTGAAATCATGGATTTTTTTGTATGCGTCGCACATGTGTAATAGGTTTCACTTTTATATTAAAGTTTTAACTTTTACACATACATACATAACTAAGTACATATGTATATACCATACGTATTAGTAATACATATTTTAATTTGTCATTTGCATTTTTAAATAATATAAATCTTTAAACTATTTTAATATATTATATATTCTTGTAATGACCTGGGGGTCGATTCTGGTTCTGTGGTAATGTGAAGTGAAAAAAAACGTTTCATTTTCGTTTTCATAGCAACTTTTCACACCGTCTTTTCACAGTTTCACAGATTGCGATTCTGGTTCAAGTAATGAAAAAATGTTTCATTCCAGTGTAGCTGTGAAAAGTTTGTATTCATGTTATTTAACTTTAATTGTCAAAAGCAGAGATCTAAGTTTCGCAGTTATAATGCCGCGCTAAGCCGCATGTAATTTTTTGTTATTGCTTGAGCCGCTGCCGCTGCTTATATTTATGATTGAAGTATATAATCTGGCTTATGTTTTGAGTCTGATTTATTTATTAAAAAACAAATATATAAATAATAAGAAATAGTAATTGTTTTTGCAACTACACACATATGTACAATGTACATACATACATACGTAATTAAAATACATGAGGAAACGTTAAGTTCAAACAACACAGTTGCTTTGCTTTTTTTCATGCATACTCATGAATATGCATACATATATATGTTATGTACTTTATTCTAGTGTGCATGTTTCTGGCAGGTAGAGGAAAGTGTAAAATACCAGCATAAACCAGGATTTCAAAAAAAGGATAAACAAGCTAAACAAAATGCGTTTTTTACCTATTTTTTTAAGAATGTGCATACGAAGATTTAAACATACCTATGTACATATGAATGTACCAACACCCACAAATTAGCATACGTACATATGTACACATTTATGTAAATACACATATTTTTCATGTAGAAATCGACATATTGTTCTACAAAGTTCCTCATAGTGCTTCACAAATAAAAACTGTTTTTAAAGACTTTGGAATTGTTACATTGATTTCTTTTAATTTGAAATTTATTTGCTGGTGGTTCAGCGTTGTCTATATATTTCATTGTTGCTGTAACAAATCATCAGTAGACTTCAACCACAATTTTGAATAGTCACAAACCTCTTATCTTATGCACAGACTTTCAAGAACTATTTGAGAATTCACAAATAATAATATTTTTGAAAATCACAAAAGAAAAATAAGCGTAGTAGACTAATACAAAAAACCCAGCAAATAATTTATATTCGATTTGAATCTATTTTATTTTTCTACACCGAATAATAAATTTCTTAAATGTTACATTGATTTCTCTTTTCAGTACTAGAAAGCTACATATTTTCTTTCGCAATTGGAGTTTGAAACTTTTTTCAAGAAAACATATTAATTTTTGTGTGGTATGGCATTTTGATATATTAATTACTATAAAATTTCATAATAAAAACTATTATAAATAACATTTAAAGTTAACTTTCACTCGGCGCCAAATTATTTTTTTGCCGCCGATAATAACTTAACTTATGCCTCCCTCGGCTTCTGATCAATGGCCAAATTATGCAAATATGAACATGAATAAAAATAGAAAATGTCTGGATAAAATGTTTTAATGGACCTATCAGACGAAATTACGGATGAGGATAAGTGAATTAAATATTTTAAAAGTGTAGAAGTAGTATTTGTATGCGTTTTTCACTAATGAATTGTGTGTGTAAAAAAACTTTTCATATGAAAAGGTTTTGACACTTGTTTACACTTTTTCATAAAACGAGAATCAGTAATGATGTGTAACTGTGAAAACGCTTTGTTTCATTCCGATTGTTTTTTTCATATGAAATCATTTCAATTTGGTTTTTATTTTTTCACTGAACTAGAATCAGAAACACTATGATAAGATGAAAAAAGCTTTCATTTCACATTATCACAGAACCAGAATCGACCCCCTGCACACAACCTTGATATGAAATGCTATGGAAAGAAACACACACTTTTAGATGAAAAATGAAAAAAATCAATTGGTTTAAGAGAAATGAATATATTCTTAAGCAAATTTGATTATTAGTTGGGTAGGTGTCTAACGGTTTTGGTCACGTGCTTGTTTTTTTTATTTCATATGATATAAAAAAATTGAAATTGACAAAAATTAAACAAAACACAACAATAGTACTCGTTTCCAAGCGAAAATAACTATTTATATTTTTCCAAGCAAAAATATAACTAAAAATTATTTTTGAAATTAATATTTGTAATAAAACTCTAAAAATTTGATTATCATCACCCTATGTAAGAATACGAAATTTTAAGCAGCAATAATATTGCATTTAAAAAAAATATAATTATGTGTACATTTAACTTATGTTTATATGTAATCCATTTCGTAAAAGCGAAAGATAGTATAAAATTAAATACTTTTATCTAAATGAAATATTTCACCGAAGTTGCAGATTACTACTCCCACTAATAAAAACTGAATTTAATTTAGAGCTCATTAAATTTTTTAACTTCCTTTTCGGCGATTATTCTTATATTTTCCCTTTTCCTACAACTGTTAACACTGATCTTTAAAAGCTTATTGGTTTGCATGAACTTAATCGAGATTTACTCAACACATGTTCTGTTTCACATTTGTAATTATAAAATGCAATAGATCATTATACTAATGAAAAGTTTCATTAATATAATGCAGAACGTATAATGAAACCGTTTCATTCTCTGAATGAAAGATTTTTCCTTTCAGTGTAGCTGCACTCATTCATACATACATATTTTTATTTCTTTTTTTTTTTTGGTGAGAAAAATATTTCAATATTCATTATAAATGATGAAAATATGCGCATAAATATTTAGAACATAAAAGCCATAAATTTTTTTCTATCACCATTATGATCATAAATTTCAATAATTATAATTAAATTTATAACCTTTTAAAGTACATATAATTCATTTATCCGGTCAATACAAAATGCACTTGATATTGTGGTCAGTTATACGTAAGTAATTATGAATGCAGATAAATATACATATCGTTACCTTAATATAGAAAGGCCCTAACTCAAATAATTGTAAATTTACAAAAGAAGGTAACAACATAATAATAATAACTAGATATACCAAACGGACGACACACTCGTCCGTATTCTAGAATCAAAATGTAAATAATTTAAGATTCAAAGAAAATGTATCTAAACGTCATAAAAATTCATTAACACACAGCCACACACAAACTTACATACATATGCAAGCATCAGCGATGCCAACTATTTATCATCCAAACGCGCTACTACCCTTCTTAAAACGCGCTAGAACGCGCTAAGTTACAGCATAGCAAAAACGCGCTATTTTCTACGCGCTAAATTAAATATCACTAAAAGTCGATGTATGTATTTGTACTCGTATCACAATAAATTTTTCAGATTTTGCAATATTGCTTCCTCGACATTATGTTTTAATAAACTAAAATCATTTAATACAGAATCAGAATCGCCTTCCAAATAATCGAAATCCTTAGTTTGTACTTTTAATTTATTTGTAAAACTTTGTAACAACATATAAATAGTGGAATAGTTTTGCGATTCAAATGCTTTTTGTACTTCAGCTATAGTAGATGCTTTGTAATTTATGTAAATTTCTTGGGTCATTGTATGTAGAACATATTTTTAGTTGTAAAATTTCAAAATATTTGCCATTAGAGTATTAAAATGCGTTTTTAATTGTAACCAAGGTCAAGCGAATTTTGTTTGCGACAGCTGAATCATTAACTAATTTAAAAAATTTTATCAGAGTTTTTGATATTAGAAAATTTTTAAATTTATACAAAAAAAAAGTTAAAAAATATTAAATATTATTAAATATAACTGAAATGGTATTATTGTCTTTATTCAAAACGCGCCAATTTAGCGCTTTTTTTATTAAACGCGCTTGGGATAGTTAAAACGCGCTAAATTGGCATCGCTGGCAAGCATAATGAAATAATACATGAAATTAAAAAACCGTAAACAAAATCCTTTTAACCAAGCTAATTCAATTTATTTAAATTTCTTCCTTTAAGTATTATGGCTTTCATACAACAACAAATAAGAGAGAAAAAAATTGTTAGATCAAGAGAAATGCTACATACTCACACACATACACACACCATGTTTTGTTTCTTTTTTTACTTGTAAGCTAATAAATGCGTGTATAATATGTGTGCATGTAGTACTATCAACTGTAAACGCTTATAGCTCCTAAAGTACTGAACCGATTTCAATGAAATATAGATTCTGCACATCTGTATGAAAAATCCTTTAAAGCCATATAAATCTTTTTAAAAACGGGGCAGTGGTACCGGCGTAAAAGGGATTACAAAAAACATGTTCGCCAATTAATTATATAGATGAACAGTACAACTGCTTGTAAAAGCATTATTTTTTTTATAATATTGCAATAAAAGTTTGTGACGAAGTGTATTTGTGAGAAATTTATTGGAATCACTGAAGAACTCAATTTCGTGAAAATACGAGTTAGGACCTTTCTACTTTGGACCATCGGTATGTACATGTATGCACTATTATGTTATTTACAGTGATATATGAAAACGATTAAAATATTAAAAAATATAGTATAGTATAGCAATATAGTAACGGCAGCGAATATCTTTAAAACATGTTACTGGATGGCTAAGTCAATAATACGAGAGTGGATCATTAACTCAGTGTCGTTTTGAATTTCCCGCCTCTTGATTGAAATGATAACACTGTTCTGTCAAGAGGCAACTGTCATTTGATTCATATCTAAATTTGAAAAAACTGTTGCATTTACTTTGTGTTTAGCAGCCGTTGATAACAGATTACCTCGCCTTTTAAGAAGAAAATGGAAAAAGTGAAATTCTTGTGCTCATTAAACATTATTTTTTGGGAAAAAATAACCGTCAAGCAAACCAAGGAAAATCTCGGAACTCTGCACCATCGATTTCAATGGTAAAAAAGTGGTTTACTGACTTTCGTTGTAGGCGCACAAGTACAAATGACGCGGAACATTCTGGACGGCCAATTGAGGTCAGTACACCCGAAAATGTTGAAAAAATCCACGATATAGTGTTGGCTGAACAAAGAGTAAAAGTGCGTGTAGATTGTTGATGCCATAGGCATTTCATATGGCAGTGTCGTTTCGATTTTAAATGATCATCTGGGTTTAAGAAAGTTGTCTGCAAGATGGGTGCTGCTTTTGCTCTCCATTGACCATAAACGTAAACGTGTGACAACTTCAAAGGATTGTTTGGAGTTGTTGTTTAACCGCAATCCGAACGAACTTTTGCGACGTTTTGTAACTGTTGATGAAACATGGATCCATTACTGTATTACGGAGACCAAGCAGCAGTCTAAACCTGCTCCGAAGAAGGCCAAGTTGAGTTTGTCGGCCAATAAGGTAATGGCAAGTTTTTTTTTTGGAACGCACCGGGGATAATCCACATCGATTACCTTCAAAAAGGAAAAACAATAAGCGGCGAATATTATGCCAACTTATTAGACCGATTTAATGAGGATTTAAAAACAAAACGAACCCATATGGCCAAGAAAAAAGTTCTTTTTCATCGAGATAATACACGAGTGCAGACGTCTGCAGTCTCAATGACAAAACTCTATGAATTGGGCTACGAATTGGTACCCCATCCGCCATATTCTCCGAACTTAGCCCCTAGTGACTACTTCCTATTTCCAAACTGAAAGAAATGGCTTGGTGGAAAGAGATTTAGCTCCAACGATGAAATTATTGCATATTTTAAGGACCTCGAAAAATCCTATTTTTTGGAAGGGATACAAAAACTGGAGAAACGTTGGACTAAGTGTATTGAGTTAACCCTCTAACCTTCCACACGGCCTCCAGGCATAACTCACAAAAGTCACTTTTTAAACACATAGGAAAATTTTATGATATCAATATAAGTATAGTAATGTTGGTAGTACATTTCTCTCTCAGACAGCATATGCAAATGACGTTCAGTTTGGCATCTATAGCCATTAGTGTGGGAGCATCCGTTAAATAAACACCACATTTTGTAAAAAAAAGTAGTGATTTTCAAAACAATAAATCTTTCGAATCGGTCAAGTTTTTACTGTCGGAATTTTTTTTCATAAAGGTAATTTATTCACTTTCTTTTCATATATATTTTATGCCTCAAGGCATAATTGTCGGTTTACGTCATTTTTTCCCCATGCATTTATTTCCCTATTTTAGCGGTTTTATGTCATTCTTTTGTGTTTCTTATAATTTACCTACGTGTGTTCCATAATTTGTGAATAGATTACAAAATGTCTAGTAGACGAATTAAATTATCGAATTTATCTGACGAGGAAATCGTAGAATTGATGGATTCGGTGACATCTGGGTCGGAAGACGATGGCGATTTTTCTTCAGACGATGCGTTGAATGATCCGAATTACGAACTTGATACCATCTATGGCCATGATAGCACCATCAATCAAATACTCAGTGATCCAGAATTTTCAATAAACGTCGAACCATCACAATTCGGATCGATGATTGATGATGTCAGCCTCTCATTGAATCTGTCTTCTATCGGAACACAACCAGAGGTCGAAACAGGTAAAATTGGAGCAAATGAAACGGTGGTGATGGAGAGCGTCGTAGAGCCAATAGCATCAACATCAACTGCTGTACAGGCAATTCCACCAAGATCAACTTCAAAAAAACGTTTACGATCACCATTGCCAACTTTTGCTCCCACGCATCCATCTGTAGCACCGTCAAATGGTGGTTTTACCGGTGCAGGTTAGTTGTTCATTTTGAGCAATAACACTTCTACATTATGAACAAAAGACTAATCATTTTTCATTGTATTTATTTGTTTCAGACTTGAAAGACATCGACAAAGATTCAACCGAATTCAGTAAGATAGTCTGGCGTCAAAAGCACATGCAATTGTGTGTGAATGAAGTGGTATTTCATGGTAATTCAACACTACCTGAACAAATAAGGGAGCTCGATACACCTGCCCAGATATTCACTTATTTCTTTACCCCAGAGATCATGAGTATTGTAGCCGAAGAAACGAACCGGTGTGCTGTAAGTCAGGACATCAATACAAATTTCTCGATAAATGTTGATGGCATTTATAAATACATTGGCATTCATTTATAAATGTCAATTTACCGTTATCCGAATCTTGAAAGTTATTGGGGCAAACACGCATTTGAACCTATTCGAAGCACAATGATTTTCAAACGATTTGAATTGATCAAAAGATATTTATCTTCTCGCAATGAAGAAGACCGTATCAAAAAGGGCCAGCCTGGCTACGACCCATTGTTTCGAATGCGTAATATTTCCAATCAACTCAATGAAAGATTCGCGTCAGTTCCAAAGACTGCTCGACTTTTCGTGGATGAGCAAATGTGCAGTACGAAAATGAAGCACCACTTGCGCCAGTATATGCCAAATAAGCCGCATAAATGGGGCATAAAACTATTCGTTTTATGTGATTCATTTGGATATGCCTACAGATTTGAGATACACAATGGTGCTGGCGACAACAAAAAATTGCCAGGTTGTCCAGATCTAGGTTCTTCAGCCAACGTTGTAATACGTTTGAGCCAAACAGTACCTGATTTCAAGAATTATATCATATACTTTGATAATTTGTACACTTCGATACCTCTTTTAGTTTATTTACGTGCCAGAGGCATTTATAGTCTGGGTACTATTCGAGTAAACAGAGTGGCAACCTCTAAGCTCCCATCGGATACAGCTGTAAAAAAGGAAGCAAGAGGATATTCGATTGAATTTGTCGGTCAGGCGTATGGTATTGATGTTGCCACGGTGCTCTGGAAGGACAATAAAAGTGTCCGTTTAGCGTCAAGTTATGTTGGCATAAAACTATTTGAACATGCCAATCCAAACCATCAGCCACCAAAAGCATCGAGGTACGACCGAAATAATAAGCAGCATGTCGAAATAGATAAATAGCCCATTTAAACCCAAAAATGTTTGTGTATTTTTTTTTTGCTCTGTCTACTAGTTCCGCATTAATTTCATGTGGATTTAAATTGTTTTTGCAAAGCTCCTCTGCGTGTTGCAGCCTTTAATGAAAAATATCCAGTGATACGATACGGATGTGTAACTAGATTTAAAACGTGGCAGAAGGCTATCGGATACTATATTACTAGTAATAAAATTAAAGAAATTTTAAAGTCAAAAAAACTTAGGCTGAGTTTACATCTGGCATTTCTTGTGTGCCATTTGCCCAAAAAAGCGTAACCAACTAATTACTAGTGAAAAACTGTTTGATTCAGACACATATTTATTGATTTAAACAGTTTTTAATCATGTTGGATTCTATAAAATTGTCTATTAGTTATGTATGAAACTGTTTAACTCAACAAATACGTGTCTGAATGAAACTGTTTTTCATTAGTAATTAGTTGGTTACGCTTTTTTTACGATTGTGTGGCACATGGCACACAGTTGGAAACCCGGCCTTAGTAAATTGATATTTGTGCACACATAGTATTGCTTTCTTGTTCGATACTTTAACAACTCAAGTTGAATTAATTGATGATGCGGTAAAAAAAAATTGTGCTCTGAAAACGAAAACAACGAAAACTTAGAAGTTTTTAATGAGAAAATGTTTGTTAAGAAAGCAATGAAGCTGATTTTTTTAAGTTTTTAATGTTATTAAATGTTGATAAATGCATATTTTATTAGTTTTAAGTACATATTTTTATATTTTTATTGCATATTTTATGTGCATAAAACGTGATTATAAATGCATGAAAATCCTTTCCCTAGTCATCACTGTATTTTTTGCATTAAACTGAGATGGTTCAGACTGTGATTCAACCACATGGAATATTAAAAAAAATAGAAATAAAGAAATTTATTTTTTTTTATAATTCAGTTCATTTAAATCTCAATTAAAAACGAATATTATATATAGAAATTTATTTACACTCTCCCTCTCTCTTTTTTTCTTGTTAAAAAAGTTTATTTTTTCAACACATATATGTAAGTTTTGGAACTTTTAATGGTACAATGAGGATTTAATGGCAATAAACAGTTTTTTTGGTAAAATAAATTTCCTTTTTTTTTGTGAATATTTTAACCATCAATCTTTTTCACATATTGCCATAAAAATATTAAAAAAAGTTTCCGCAACTATTTACCATTTTTCTTGTTTTTATGAATATTTTGATTTTTCAAGTGCAAAAAGAAAAATTAATGGGTTTGCACTTGATTAAACATTTAATTGTTTTTTCTTCTGTCTTTCTTTTTAATGTTTGATTTATTTAGTAAAAAATTTATTTAAGCCCACGTGCGTAAAGTTGTCATATAAAAACTGGAATAGATTGTTTTGGCTTCAACTTTTATTTGCAATAAAAGTAGTCTTAAATTTTTTAAAGACCAAAAATTATTGCATAAAATATGGAATTTTATTGTCATAAGCTTAAATAATTTGCTTAACACTGCGGAATGTGTTCGCAGGTGCATTAATACACACGCCATAAAAATATTTATGTATTTATCTCTAAAAGCATGTTGTAAGAATGTTGTAATGCGATTTATGTTACACGTGTTTCATCACGATGCACAGTGGCGATTAACATAAAAAAATGGGATAATAAATCTGTATTTTTTGATTAGTAGCAATTACTAAATGAAGCAGGAAAACACTTTAGGAAAGGATCTTCAATGAGAAGTAAAACTATTTTGATTTATTACTTACGAATTGATTGCAGTGAGCCGACGAAAATAGGCAGATTGCGCAGAGTGGGATCTGGGATTTATATTGAGTCTGTTCGTAAATGCGTCACTGCGCTGCAAATGGAAATTTAAATGTTCTAAACTGGTTCACTGAAGTGGATAACGCACAAATAACAGTGAAATAGGGTGAACAAACATGACTAGTCGAATCCGCTTTAGCGCAACGCGCTTTACTGAAAAAAGTCGGATTACTGAAGGCGATACAAATCCCCGCACTGATTTTAAACGCAGCTAGTCTTATTCACTTCGCTTTAGCGAAACATCGCTGTATTGAAAATATCGTATTACTGAAAACCAAAAACAAGCCCACAACTACGTTTTGTATGAAACTTACTTCGCTTTAGTTAAAAAATAAAAAATGACAAATTTATTTATTAGACATCGATTGCATAACTTAAGGCTGAAAAAATTGTGCATGTTTTGTCCGTTAAAAAATTAAATGGCAAAATGTATTTGTCCTTTTCGCTCTTACGTACTTTATTGTATTTTTTTTATTATATTTTCAATGCAAGTGGCTAGACTTTACTGGTTTTAAGCAGTACGCTTAACTGTAACAAATGTCAGTAATCCGAACTACGTTTTAGAGAAACAAATCGGATAATTGAAAAAATTGGGTTTTGGTTATTTCCAGTAAAAGAGATTATCAGCGAACTTGTATTGCATTTTAAATAAAAGTTTGCGCATATGATGCAGAGCAGTAATGCATTTAAGAACTCATTTATAGTTTAAAAGACGGTTTTTAAAATCGGACAACATTTGTAAGAGTTACGAAAGCTCAGAAATATTTTTACAACTCGAAACATTTACATTTGACACACTGTCTGTTGCTCATCTTATCAATAGTGCAAAAGACAAAAAATTATTGCCATTAATTTTTTTATTATTCTCCACTGTGCAATTTCTAAGCTTATTTACATCACTGTCATGGTATTTGATTCCATGTTATAAATACTATTATAAACTAACTTATATTCCTTATATGCATACCGATATACAATTATACTCGTATGTTACGCCTGTCACTCTTACAAAATTTATACAATTATTCGGAACATACAGTATCAGTTAGTTTCTACATTCCACTGTGAAATGAAAGCGTAAACGTTACTAATTCCTCATTGACAGTTTTATTATGTTCTGGAAATCGAAGCGAACTTTTTTCAATACGATTTCTTTTACCATTTTGTATTAAAGAATTAAAGTACACAAACATGTATTTAGAAAAAAAATAAATAAATATTTCACAAACATGTAAAGGGTCTTTTAATAGGAACTTTGAAAGTTAATAGCGGCCATATTGTTGAATTTACAACTGTCAAATTGATCTGGTTTGACAAATCATCATGGGCGGCTAGAGTGTTTTACAACACGTGCTTAGCCGGTTTAAAAGTCACGCATACTATAGGTCGATGGTTACCAACTTCCTTTTAACAGAATTGCATGATATGGACAGCAACGACATGTGATTTCTACAGATTGGCGCTAATTGCCATATAGGTTAGGTTAGGTTAGCAAGTTGCTGGTGAAGAAATGAAAAATCTAACGGTTCAGCTCACTTGTGTCCAATAATAGTGTTTTCACACTGAAAGTTAAAACCTGGTTTAAACGTTAAAACCATTAACAGCTGATTTTGCATTCACACTGCAAGTTTGTTAAATTCAGGTTTTAACTCACAGACTGTCTAATAACTTTGTTTAAAAATAAAATCTCCTGTCGAAATGCGTGTATTTGTTGTTGCATTTTTTCTGCTTTTTAATAACAGTTGTTGGACATACTGTTCAACTGTTTTTGTTTGTATGAAAAACTGAGATATTTCACAATGCGCTCTAAAATGGAAATTACTTTATATTTTGTAAATAAATTTTTTTAAATTATGGAACTTCTTATAGAGAATGAAGAAGTGCTTGGAAATATTGTTAATAATATAAAAATGCACACATACATTATAAGATAAACCTTTTTTATTGGCAGATGAATGTCAGTCATATTGTCTATTTTCACTTTCCAGAGTTCAATTTAAAATATTTTCCTTGTTTTACTTCCAAAAAACTCTTTTTTTCCATAATTTTTTGATTATTGTTGCTGCTGCATCCATTTTTATGTTGAAATTTTTTCAAGCGCCATCTATTGTTATTCACTGGCATAACATTATCAGCTACTGTCGGTCATTTCAACTTGGCAGCACTGAATTTATCACAGCGAAAACTAGGTTGCATTTCATAAAACGAACTTAAAACGAATTCAAAAATGGTTTTAATTTGGTTTTAACAAAAACAATTTGTATGGTAAAACCACGTTTTAACAGTTGGTTTTAACGTTAAAACCAACTTTTATTAAAACGATGTCAGTGTGAAAACACTATAAGATGATCCCTTTATGCTACCTGAAGTAGAAAGCAGTAGAAAAAAGAAGATACGGAATAAAAGGGAAGATATAGATGAAAAGTTTCTTGAGGATAAGAGAGAAAAAAAGAGAAGAGAAAAGGGAGAAGGAAAGTGTCTGGTGTATACATATGCCATATAGGAGGGTTAGCGACCATACGAGCCGCTGCTCCTGATGTATAGACTTAGGCTTCTGAGTCCTACTTCCGATAACTCGGCCAGGCTATTGAAGGATATTCTGCTAAGGAAGCGCAGGCGAAGATCTTCCTAAGCAGGGCAGAAGCAGAGGAGATGCAATATGCTTTCCTCCTCTTCTTCATCATTGCAACTGTAGCAGTAATCATTGTACGGGAGACCCATGTGTTCAGAATAGTGATCTACATGATTACGAATCAAACGGCATAATTTTGCATTTTCTAAAATGAGCTAGCACTTAACATTAAAATAATGAATGATGTTATTGCATGATTCATATCAAAGAGACTGTTGTTAATAAATGCATGCCACTGCTTGCAATCTCTATTCATTCATATGATTCACTAAAGTAATGAGTCAGTCTGATTGTTTTGAATAACCTCGCCAAAGGGTTCTCGATATAATACAGGTACTCTCATTGCGCCATCTGTCTTGAGCTGAATTGATAAAAGCAGCATCAAAGCGTCTCCAGCAGAATGCCTAACAGCCTGTTTATGTAAGACGTTGACGATGGAAATCTTCACGTTTCTGTAATAGATTAAAGAAAAGTTGTACAAGTTTCCCTTAATCTATTACAAAAAACGGCAAGATTTCTAACGTTAACGTCTTACACAAACAGGGGGTAAATTAGTCCCGTGTCCACGCACCCAATGTAGTGTGATGGATGAGTGCTGCGCAAGCTTATCCAGGACTGTGCCACATTCTTGGACAAGGAGTTATGTAGAGTACAAACCTGCGCGGGATTTGATTGCAGATTGGCTGCCGGTTATTATATGGTTATTTCTATTATGTCATAGTGCCATATAGCTCTTGTCACATTGGACATTTGGCACGAGCAATGTAAGGCCCTCACGTGGAGGTGATGTGAATGGGTCATCCAGATCGTGCGTTTTATCACCAAGAGATTTTTCTTGTGAAGTTTTCTTAAGTCGCAGGTCTGTGCGAACTAGCTAAAAACCACAACGGCCAAACATTGAAGCCAATATAACCCATTTCGTCGGCGAAATTCAGCTATATTTACGCGTCATTTCATGAATACTAAAAACATTTGGATATTCTAGCACATATCGATTTTTGATGTACATATTCACACCTTACTTTTCCGATTGTCAAATTGCATTACTCGCTTACAAATCACATTACATAAATTTTAAAAATATTCAGCCTTATTCCAGTTGTCGACATCGACATCGACGTCACTTTAACATAACAACAAAAAATTGGGGATTATTAACTCGCTCTCGGGAACAATTTTGTGCTATTGACAATATATTTCCGTTCCATAAGGTCTAGAAAATAGCGTAAAGCCGCCAACAGCAGTCAGTTGTTTCCAACAGTGGGTACAGAAGCCTAATTTTTTTGGTATTGTGTTAAAGTGACTTCGACGTTGACAACTGAAATAAGGGTGATTATGTACAAGTTGATAAATGGGGAGAATGATTCTTTTAAATTTAATAGACTAAGTGAATATGTTGCCAAATAAAAAAAGTAAGTACTTCTCAAGAAACGATTATTTTAGTCTCACGCCTTATTAAAATCATTAAGTTGGTAGTCCAGTAGGGAAGAGCTTCCACCAAAAAAGCTTAATTCCAAACTCGATTATCTGTTTTGAATTTTATTTTGCTGTGTTATTATAACATACAGTGTGCACATGTTTATATGTGTGTTATACGTATTTATAACCTCCTCATACCGTCTTCGTTAATTAAAGTATTGTCTGATTGTGTGAGATTAGTATCGAAAGTATATAATTCATTTCCAATAAAAGTAATTAACAGTTATTATTATTCGATTATGTTCTTTTAATTGGCTGAATTGTATGTACATACATATATGTAAATAAATAAATCAATAATATTCGTGAGTGGAAATTTATTTCACTTTAATTTGAAAAATATTTGCACACATAATTTCTGGCTGAGTTCTTTATAATTTGTATGTACATAAATATGTATAATTTTGTTTTTTTGTTAACTTACAATAGGGAGTTTGAAGTGAAACTTACCTGAAATGAGAGAAACAAAAAAATATATAAATTAATCGACTTAAGCCACATCAATTATCATGTATTAATATATTGATATCTGCAAAAGAATCTTGCAATTCCACTTATTATGGAGGTATATTTTTAAAGCGAAAATAGTAATGAATACATTTGCTATATATATGTATATGTATGTATGTATATAAAATTAATTTTATGGATTTTAACAATAAATTCTGCGTTACTCTTACGTAAATGTATAGGTCAGACATTATTTTATGCTGGCAACGCCATTTTGTAGAACCTTCAGATTCTGGCAATGTCATTCAGAAAAGAAATTAATAAAAAAAAATCGAAATTTCCATTAAATTTTTGACACATTTTTTATTTATTATTTTTTACCAAAATTCAAAATTGACATGTAGAGATTGGCTTAATTTTTTCTGCTTTGGATTACCTTTTTCTGAAAAAGTCTATTCGAAATTCATTACCACTCAAACAAAGCCCCGTTAATACGCTAACAGAGCTCTGTTAAAGCACAAGGTTATTTGTATCAAGGATTATACAATTTAAGACCTTATTTATAAAACTTATTAAGGCTTTATAAGGGTTTATAAAACAAAATTTCGTACAAAAGTTTTTTTAAACCAATTTTTTTTTTCTACATTTATTACGATTCCCTATCCAAAACAAAACCCATTAACCCAAAAGGGAGGCTTACTTTTATATGCAAATTTGAAAAAAGCCATAGTTGCATCACTAAGTTCATACTTTCATTCTAACTTCATTTCAAATGAATTTTATGTTAAATTATTATTAAAAAAATTATTATATGTGACCTTCTTCGAGAGAACAGGCCTAGTGTGTGAAAATGAAGTTTTGAGAAAAACGAATTTAAAATTTCATAACGCATTATAACTTTGAACACACCTTCAGTTGGGAGATGCGATTTGGTATGGTTAGTTATGATTGGGTGCTGACTTTGGTGACGTCATGCCTATGTGGTGACGTATTTTTTCGCTTTTATTGTAATAATACCTTTGCTATTGTAGCTGCTCTATACACATTGTAAAAATAACTTTAAGAAAGGAAAAGAATAAAGTGACGCTTCAGTCTTGTGCCAACTGTATAAGGAGTGTTATCAATATCTCAAAAGTTGTTTCGCAATTTTGGTTCTTTTGTAATCTTGTTACTAAGCTGATGCTAATTTGAAGTAATTTTTATAAAAATTGATATTTCTGACAGTTTTGATGATGATTTAGATGACTAGACTCGGTTTATGGCGATGATGAGATCGATATGACGATATCTGAAAGTATAGGTGCAAATACTTCGGCACTAACTCAAAATCAAAGTTTTGTGCATGATGTTTCTAAATCCAATATTATATCCGAATTGGAGAAATCAGTTGAAGATATAAAAAATTCGATGAACATCGATTTGATATACGGAGAAAAATCCGAAGCATGTTGTTCGAAAGAATGTAATAAGATGATTCCAGAAAATCTTGCTATATAAAGCAGGCAATTTTTCCAAGAATTAAGTAAACCAGAACAAGATATAGTCCATTTTAGCCATTTGGAATTTCATCGACAACATTTATCGCTCGAAAACGTATTATAAATACTGAAAGTCGGAAGAAGTATGGCCAAAGGGTAAATAATAAATACAGAGTTGATACAGTGTACTTATTTCGTGGCATTCATATTTGTAGAAAGATGTTTTGTTTTATTTACGATGTTGGTTTAAAACATTATAAAAATTTGACTCGATATAGTGATAATGTTGGCTTTTCTGAACGAAAGCATGAACTAAGTGGCAAGTCTTTAAAACGGTAATCGCGTGTGTTACCACCGGAATCACTTACTCGTATCGTTCAATTTATTCAAAATTACGAGAAAAAGAAAGCTGAAGTCAAAGCGCCGAAAAAAGAAAAAACTGAAATTGCCAAATGGAAGAAAATCGAAGGACTCCGAAAAAAAGTCCAAACTCGAAAAAAATTTGAAGACCGATGAAAACTATGTGTTGTTAGTCAGAATATTTACAACAGACTTTGGTGTTATTTGTTCATTAATAATTATCACATGTAATTTGGCTTAAAAAGCGATACGAACTTCAGCGCGTTCAAATCACAAATATAGAAACAAATGGAGTTCGAATAATAATTAAAATTAACTAAAAATTAATAGCCATGGGCCTGTGGCAAAAATTAAATAAAAATATACTTAATAGTAACAAACCAAAAAAGTTTGTCTTAAGTAGAACAAAAAATAAGCAAATTAAGTAACATGTGTATAAATAGTAAAAAGAACAAAACGACAATGGTAAGACTGTTGTAAATATAGTGATGGTAAAATTGAGCTTACAATACAAAAAAGCTTTTAGCAAATTGAAATACGATGAATCAAAACAATTCACATATTCCATTTGCAATAAAATGCTAAGTATATAAAGCAGAAATCTACATCAACTGACACCACACACAGTGGACCAAACACAAAAGAACACTGATGATGAAGGTTTAGTGGCCTTCGACAACGGCTGGCTGTTCCGTTAAACTATGTGTTGTCAGAATATTTACAACTAACTTTGGTGTTATTTGTTCATTAATAATTATCACATGTAATTTGGCTTAAAAAGCGATACGAACTTTAGCCCGTTCAAATCACATATAGAAACAAATGGAGTTCGAATAATAATTAAAATTAACTAAAAAAGAAAAAAAAACAATTTAAAACCAAAAATTTAAATTTTAATGTTTTTCTCACTTTTTATCGATTTTCCCAAGCTAGTTTCGTACGCTTTTATGGGGTAAATAAATTTTTACCAGAAATCTAACTCATTTCACCTTATTATACACCCTTTTAGGTACCAGAATCCACTCTTAAGTCCAAACCCGTTTTTTTTTGACACACTAGGTCCCTTTTCTCGGAGAAGGTCACATATATGTAGATAACAATTTGAAATTTCAAATTGTTACTGTAACAAATCATCTGTAGACTTTAATCACACATTTGAACAGTCAAAAAAACTCTTATATTATGCAAAGACTTTAAAAACCTATATGAGAATTCACAAATAATAATATTTTTGAAAATCACAAAAGAAAAATAAGCGTAGTAGGCTTAGAAACTTATGCAAAACCCAGCAAATAATTTATATTCGACATGAATCTATTCTGTTTTTTTTACACCTTATACAATTAGAAATCTATTGGATAACAATAAAAGTACTTACATGAGGCAAAATGAAAAATAAAATCTAAACTTAACATTTAAGAAATTTATTATTCGACATATTGTCAGAATCGCAGCAAATAAATTTAAAAATTAAAAAAAAAACTTCTGACAATATGTCGGATAATATATAATATAATAACAATAAATTTAATTCATGATGTTATACATTTAGTGTGTATCCAAACAATATTCAACATTATTGTGGCTCGAGTTTAAATCTTGTCCAATCAACACACAATAGCATTCCTGACAAATGTGCCAATACACACAATAACGTAAGTTAAATAAATATTTAATAAAATTTCATGTTGTTTCAACTAGAAATAACTTTGATTAGAAACGGGTTTTCGTGTTATTTCAGTACGGAATGTACATTGTTCTAACTTGAAATAATTTTGATTCAACATGATTCTTCAACTTGATTTCTTAGTACTGGAATGTTATATCAACATGAAACAAAGTTATTAAGTTAAGTTAAGTAAGGGGAAATATTTTCTATGAAGATAACTGTAAATCAGGTTGAATTAACATTAAACACATATGAAGCCACATCATTGCCGGAAAATATTAAATTAATTGCTTATGTAAATTTTAATGTGAAATTTTTCTGTGTGTAGATTTTGTTTTGTATGGAAAGTGTACTTGATTTTGCTCCGAAATCTCGAAAGTACTAGATTTTGCACTATAATATAACGTAATTTTCGTTACAAAAAACGAAGTTAAAAAGTTATGTCGCTTAAATTTTTGGAATATTATGATTATGATTCGATATAAAACTCATAGATTCATTTCAGATTAATTGTTAATAGTCGTACCGTTCTCTATTTCGTGGGTACCATCACTTCCATTCACCCTAAAGCGGAAATAGTTCCCAAACTTTATAAAGCATTTTTCTTTTGCTCCATTATATTAATTTAATATTGCAACTACAATTGTAAATATGTATAATTATATAGTAGCTTGATTTTAACCTTCATATGTGGTAGCGAAGCACAGCAAAACAGAGTACAGCTTTTTGTGGAATAGAAGCTACAACCTTAAGGGCCATTATTATGACTTGACGATAAAGTTCCGGATAGTTAATCTTAACTTTAGCAAAACTGAACTGTAAAGTGACCGTTAAAATTTGTACATTATTACAACTGTCCGATAAAATAAATAATACAGTTTTTGTTTGGTGGCAACATTTCTGTGGATTTTGTGGATATTGATTGTTAAAAATGCTTAGTGGCAACTTGCTTTTGTTTATTTGTCAAATTACAATCTAATGAAAACAGTTTTGTCAATTCTTTTGTTTTTTGTTTTATTATTATGTGTTTTGTGTTGTATTGTTTTTGTTTTATATCCCATTTTAACCAAATAAATTTGGCAGTAATTTATAAAGTAGAAAGTGTGGCAAGGGATGAAAATATGGCAACTTCAAATGACTATACCTCACAATAAAAGTTACAGGTAGGATGAGCTTGCCTTTAACTTATCGTTCACTTTTGGTTAAAATGAAGATGTAAGAATGAAAAAGTGTTTATCCATCCAATAAAATCCTACCTTTAGCTAACGACAAGTTATAATAATGGCCCTAAGACTGATAGTGTACGATTGCAGCGATGTCCAGCATTTTGCAAAAATTTCTTTTTACTTGAATTATTTGAGAAAATAAATTCATAATGTGAAGAATACTTTAAGCTAAGCCGTATTAAAAAAAATAGTCTAGAAAGGATATTTGATATGCTGCCGAAGGCACTTTGGTCTAAAAGACTTAAGTTATTTACATACTTCTACAACTAAGAAAACAGATTTGGTGAAAAAAATCTAAAAAGAAAATAATAAGTTTTAAGTTTTTTTTTTTAAAAGAATTTTAAAGGCTACAAAAAGGGCTTTAAATCTTCTTTTAAGTAATCCTAACACAACCTTAATCACATGTACATAATATATATAATTTAAAAAAAAAATAGTTCTTATGAAATTTAATCTCAACACTTAAAAATGATTTGCCTTCTATTTAAACCCTTATGACTTCTATGCTTATTTACAAAATATTTCCCTACAACACGATTTTCGTATGCAGAGAGATTGTCTGTGTGTGTGAGTGTATCTGTATGTGTATGTGTAAAGCATACAAAATGTAAATGTATGTATGGTGGTTAAATTATTAGTTTTAACTTAAACATCCGTTAAAAATTTCATTTAAATTTTATTTGCCAAATCTGGGGGTGTTTGCTGGACAAAAAAAAAAACATTAGTAACAAAACGGAAATAAAAATGTTGCAATAAGAATTAAAGTTAGAAAAATAGTATCTATGCATATTTCGATAAAACTTTTTAACACATGAACACACACAAGCACAAATGCTTTTACATTCATCAGTGCATGAGTGAATACATGAATGTATGAACAAAAAAAAATTAATAGAGCTGTCAATGCGGATTTCAAATTATTCAAAAAAATTCGGATTTTTATTCTCTAAGCTGTCTAGTTTTAAAATTGGATTTCTTAAAGTTATGGCTACCCGACGAAATTAATACTCTATTTCAACATTTTGAAACTTTGTTCCTTAAGGCCGTGATTCACTGTCCTACACAATTATCTGACTTTTGAGAAAAAACAACCCTGGTATGATGGAGTTTATGAAAATTTTCAAAAAGATAATAACAATTCATTAGATCAGGGTTGTATTTTTTCTTTTTTGTAAATCATTAGATTGTGTAGGGTAGTGAGTCCCAGTCTGTAGCGAACGCCATAAATTCCGCCCGGGTTTTTCGAAACATTTTTTAAATTTTTTTTGCTTTGTTTCTTTATACATGTATAATATCAATTCATGTTAAGTATCTTTAATAAAAAATATAAACTTCGAGGTACCTTTAAACAGAACACTGATATTAATTTTTAAACCGTCCCACAGTGTTCGATTTCAGAAAATAGGACGACAAAAATATAAAAATAAAGTTAATTAAAAATTTAAATTGACCACACTATTTGCAGGCAAAGACCCAGACCAGCTTAAAACTATATGATTCTTGTATATCTTTCAGTTTGTATGATTGTAACGGTACTCTAAATGACATGTTAAAAGAAAAAAAGAAAAACAAAAAATACTATGGGTATTTTGTGCAATTTCAAAAGTAAATAGAAGGCGTTGTAGATGCGATATTAATTTTCTTTATGGTGTTTTCTTTTCTAAAAGAAAAGTGTAACATATATGCTACATGTGATTTGGCAATATTTTTAAATGCTCACCTGATTTTTAAGAAGTGTTGCATATTTTACGTTTACAAAAGAACAATTTTCCAACAAGTTTCGGCATAAAACAATCACGAACTAGAAAATTATTTATTTTTTTTTTATAGACAATAACAAAAACAGCTGTTAATATAATGCTGCACTCATGCCCCTTTAATGAAAATGAGTGTTGAACATGTAGCATTTTTCTTCTTTGTACGGGTAACATCATGGGAAAAGAACGCGTTAAATTTTAAAAAAAATACATACTTTTCAGAAAAGAACACAAATAAATGTAAAAGGCAACATAAATGCAGCATATTGCTCAGAAAAGAAAACGCCATTAATTCAATTGCAACTTTTGACTTCTATTTAACTAACATACAAAAAAACATTATTTTCTAATAAATGGCAAGTTTTTTATTAAAGGTACCAATACACTACATGTTTTTGCTTGTGTTTTTTCAAGTTTACAATTCACATGTTTTTTTGTGTCTGTCAAACTTGATTAATTTACATACGGTTTTTAATTTTTGGTCACCAACGTGACATCGGCCATGATTGTTTACAACAGCTTTTATTATAACATTAAAGCCGCTGGAAATTTCTTTGGTAGCGTTGCTGAAGTGCCGGCGTCACAAATATTTATTTAAGTTTTTTTCTTTTTAATCTGCAAAATATGGAGCTTGTATCAACACTTGTTATATACTTTATATCATTGTTATTAAAATGTTAAAATGAGATAAAAAATAATTAATTTATCACTAATGCAAATACTTTAAACGGACGGCTAATGATATCGGAGACATTTAACCGTCGATAAATGTTTTCACATGGCATAGACATTTGAAAACACATGTGTGAACATAAGCAAATAGAACATGCTCTAATTGAAAATTTGTCTTATGCTTGTGTATTTTTACACAAGCAAAGTTTTTGAGGTCACCAACTACATGTTTTTACCGAATTATCTAAAATTTGACAGGTGCAATGTAAAAAACATGTAGTGTATAGGCACCTTAAGTGTTAAGCAAAGTGTGTTTTTTTACAATTATTACCAAAGAAACTAACTTAGTCAGACGAAATCTTTTGATATCCATCCGTTTCACCACATCCATAAAAGTTTCTGTAATCTTTCAACCTTACTGTTATAGACTTTACATAAAATTCCTGCTCAAGCTGCCCCATTTTTTTTAATGCATGTATTTATTTATTGTATCTTCATATATGAACTAACAATAAATATTCAAATCTTAAATCTATAAAAAAATTATTAGGCCAGACCAGTGTCGGACATAAACTTAGTGATAGTTATAAATAATACATTAGTAGTGATAATCCAAAAAGGGGGAAAAATTAATTTTTTTTTTTCAAAAGTACAATATGAGCAGCAACTCAGAATAAGTTATTGTTATTTTTTATATTATTGTTAATTTATGAAATTTCTTTTACTTCTATATATGTAAAACATGTGTGAAAATAAGGTAAAAGTACATATTTTGTGAATACCCCAAATATATAAATAAATTTAATAAGAACAAATTTAATATGAAAATACAAAAAATTAGTACTCGTATGTTAATTATTTAAAAACTTATGATTTTTGTCGTCCTAAATTCTTAAATCGAACACTGTGCGTCCGCACAATTTATTGTTTTTAATTTCCGCTACCAGAACTATTCCATAAAGGTCTGTTGTTTTGTCATCGAATTGAAAGTTGTGTCAAAAATGTTGAGAAAAATTAAAGTAAAGTTCATAATGAAGATTTGTTAAGAGAGAGAAAAAGCCATGCCATTTCCACTAAAAAAAATTACTCTCCAAAGAAGTCACACACAGAAAATAAATACCAATGTAAAATCAACATTGAAATATGTTGATTTGAAATCATATTGAATTCATTACAAATAACACTGGGCAACAGTGAAATATCCAGACGGTCTTCACAGTTTACTTTATTTTTATTTTTGTCCGCACACATGTATGTGTGTTTTTTTAGTATGTGTATCTTCTTAACAAGCAGAAGCTATTTCATTATTGTTGTTGCTACAGTTTGTATGAGCGTACGCTTGTGCATTTAGTTCTTAAGCTAAACAATTCTGGGGCCTAATTCCCGCATTCGATTGCGAGAGAGTTTTTACTCGAATGTGCGAGTTTTTTAACTTTTGGGATTTTCGTATTCGGTTTCGAATAACACATATCGAAATTTCTAATGACAGCATTCGATATGCAACCGTTCGTGTTTTTACTCGCAAGCAAAAAGGCATTCGAAATCACTTTTAACATAGAAAAAGCGAAGAAAAAGAAAATGTATGTATGTTCAATATTTGACTCATTTATTTATAAAGGAATGAATGCATAAATGTACGTATAAAAAATACAAATTAAAGAATTTCTAGTTGACTTTAAATATAACAAAACACACTGACTTTGCAAATAATGTTTTGCCTAAGAGTTGTCGAGGAAAATAAAAAAAAAATCAACCAACTCTGGGAGCATCTAAATAACAAATTAACTGCTTCTGGTCCACCAATAAAAGAATCGAATGTGGCTAGTGCTCTATTTTCTATAACTGTACACTAATTTCTTATTATTAAGTTATTAATTAAATTAAAATGAAAATAACATTTATGTATATTCGTTTCTTTTTTCTGCATATACATACGTGTGTATGTACGTACATGCATATGTTTTTGCTTACAATTTATTCAGTGTTGTGAAATGAATTTATATATACCCAGCAAAAAATTACACATTACCATTAGAACTACTTGCCATATAATGACTTACTTTTCCGATTGCTAATTTTCATTACTCGCTTACAAATCACATTACCTAAAGTTTTAAAAAATGACATGCAAGTTGCTAAATGAAGAGAATGATTTTTTTAGACGAAATAGATTACGTGAAATGTTGACAAATAAAAAAAATTTAAGTACTTCTCAAGAATCGATTATTTTAGTCTCACGCCTTATTAAAATCATTAAGTTGGTAATACAGTAGGGAAGTCCTTCCACCAAAAATTCTTAATTCCAAACTCGATTTCCTTTTTTGAAATTTTTTGCTGGGTAAATATATTTGCCTTTTTCCAACACTGAAACAAAAATTCGATTCGCTTGGTAGCGAGTGACATCATCCGAAAATTTCTTGCCATCGAAATTAATTTCTATTCGAATGCAATTCCGATCACGAGTGCAGGAATTAGGCCCCTGGATTATGCTAGGAACACAACTGGGACGAACGACGAATTTTTCGGTGCGAACTTTCGTCATAAAAAATAAAACACATTTGTTCATAATGGGTGTTTTTTATTGAGGTATAGAACTTTAAGTTGGCATCACTTTTTTAACTGGCGGCCATTTTGTCAGCTGTCAAGTGATTAATATTTAGTTTGGTTTGCCATTTCATCATGAACAGGTTGACAAAAGAACAACGCTTGCAAATCGTGCAAATTTATTTCGAAAATAATGGTTCAGTTCGCGAAGTTTACCGCAAGCTCCGTCCATTTTATGGTCGACATAATCGTCCATCAGAGCAATTAATTCGGTTAACCATGGATCGTTTTCGCACTACGTTTACTCTATGTGATAATACGCATCCGCAGAGACGTCGAACAGTGCGCACCGAAGAAACAATTGCCGCTGTAGAGCAAAGTGTTGAAGAGGACCCGAATGAATCGATTCGCCACCGTGCACAGCAATTGGAGCTTTGTCCATCAACTTTATGGAAGATTTTGCGCAAAGATCTTGGCTTGCGACCTTACAAGATCCAGCTTGTGCAAGAATTAAAGCCGCGAGACCATGCAATGCGTCGTGATTTTGGTGTATGGGCCGAAAATGAGATTGATCTCGATGCTGATTTTCATCGCAAAATTTTGTTCAGTGATGAGGCTCATTTTTGGTTGAATGGCTACGTCAACAAGCAAAATTGCCGCATTTGGAGTGAAGAGAATCCACATGAGACCCTTGAGACGCCATTACATCCACAAAAACTGACTGTTTGGTGTGCTCTATGGGCTGGTGGAGTCATTGGGCCATACTTCTTCCGAAATAATGCTTGAGAGTCAATTTTCCGTTAATGGAGACCGGTATAGAGCCATGATAACCTACTATTTTGTTCCCGAATTAGATGGCATGAATGTGGATGAGTTGTGGTTCCAACAAGACGGCGCTACATGCCACACAGCGCACGTCACAATCGTTTATTGAAGGAAACATTCGATGAGCGCATAATTTCGCGGAATGGACCTGTCAATTGGCCACCAAGATCGTGTGATTTGAAAAAATTGGATTATTTTCTTTGGGGATATGTGAAGTCGCTCGTCTACGCCAACAAACCAGAAACGTTAGGGGACTTGGAAGCCAACATTCGTGGCGTTATTGCCAACATACGGCGCCATATGCTCGAAAAAGTGGTTGAAAATTGGACCTGTAGAATTGGCTTTATTCGAGCCAGCCGCGGCGGCCACATGCCCGAAATCATATTTAAACATTACTGGCATAAAATTATCCTTCCAATAAAGCCAAATTGATGGACATTAAAACGATTTTCTTGTGTTTTATTTCAATTCGAAGTTCTATACCTCTAAAAAAAACACCCGTCTATTAGCAACACAATTTTCTCGTTTCAGACCGCTTTTATATAAAGCCAATTGTATAGACAATTTTTTACGTATTTGAGACTTAAATAAAGTATTAAAGGTAAAAACGTGATCAACTTCTGCGTTTAAACATTGAAGTTTGATGGGAACGCAATCTTGATAATGCATCAAACGAGTTTATATCAAATGAATCGTTATAAGACTTTATTTCTGCCTAAAACTCGATAGCGAAATCAAAGTTTCTCCATTGCATTGAGTGAATTATTCTCTATTTACAGTATATACAAGAAAATATTTCGCTATTAGACTATACTTGCATTATGTCTTCTTTGTCGTGTGGCAAAACACTGTTTCCATTAATTATGCTTAAAATGTGAAAGTATGAGAATAAAATGCACGTATTTCATCAACCAAGTTTTGCAGAATCTTATTAGAATATTTTGAAATATTCCGTTTAACATCAGTGCTTATGTTTTTTAAATGTTAGACTTCTTCACACAAAAATATATACATATATTATATAAGGAAAATTCTTTTTGAATTTTAGGTTTAGTGCCACCGCCAAGAAATAAAAAGCACCAAAAATTTGTTTAAAAAAGCACCGAGCACTAACTAGAAAATTTTTCGCGTCGAAAATTTCAAAAAGCTCTAAAAACGGTGCGAAAAGCACCGAGTTGACAACGCTGGCCGTCGAACGACGAAAAACAAATTTCTCTCACTCTCTCTACATACACAATAAACAGTGTGACCAGATTTTAAAACAAAATTAAGCTAAATCACGTATGTCTTTAATATATTTTTAGAGAATACGCAATTTGCTTAGTAAAAAATTTTAAAGCTAAATCTAGAAGAAATAAGCTAAATTTAGCCCATAATTACTAATATGGTCACACTGACAATAACCAACTTTATCAATTATAAGAGCTGAATTCGCTGAGTAGATTCGTCGTTATTGTGCTTCACACGACGAATTTACGCAGCGAATGCTTATTGAAGAATTCGTCGACGTGGACGAAATTCGTCGTTCGTCCCAATTGTGTTCCTGGCATTACTCTTTTTGTTTAACAAATATTTGTTTTTATAAAAGCATTTGTATTTAAAAGGTTTGTTTAAGTATTTTCGCGTAACAATATTTTAAGAACACGTACGTTCTGAACTCATTTAAATATTATATATTATATTATTATATATATATATTATATATATCGTTTTCATTTTAACATAAATCGTTTTTATTTCGATTTTTTTTTTGCTTTGACATCTACGAATTTTTAAAAATTTCGAATTGACTCTTTTTATTGTTGAAATTATTCGAAAACTGGAGCCAAATATTTGACAACTCTAATAAAGAAATACTCGTACATACATATGTATAACAAGTTTTATTAGCAAAAAAAAAAAATAAAGTAATTCACTCCGAACACAGGACCGGCATTTGAATAAAAATAAAACTTTGTAATTAAATTATATATAAATATTTTTTATTATACATATATATATAGAAAAAATTATATTTTCAACATCAAGTGGTTCGCTTGTGTATATAAATACATTTTAGTGTTTCTTCTTATTCTTATTCATTTTACATTTAAGTATTTTTTTTGCGATTTGAAAAAGTAACAATTTCCAGCAAAACTGGGGTAATGTTTTGCAACGTTTACATACTTTCCAATAATATAATGCATACCATATGTGTTACTAGGAAGTAGTCTAGTAATGACACACCTTTGATCTTATATATACGTAATTAATTTAAAAAAGCGATGTTAGCTATAAGAAATATATTTTATATAAGATTTCATATTGATATTCCTTTTTTAAAATTCAAAAATTCGTATGCACAAACTGTCCCATAAAAATACATATAAAGCTTTAAAAAGCCTTGAACTCATTGTTATTTTATTAAAATGTTTAAAATATTTCAAATATGCATATTAAAATATGTAGTTATGTATGTATGTATTTGTTGTGTAAATACACTTACGAGTCTTGTTTTCCATATTTAAAATCAAAATGCACTTTATTATCTTTAACTTGATTGTTATTGATGTTTAACATCTGCCTTCTTCTGCCTTCGTTATACTGACAACATGGATTGCCATTTTTGTAACAACAACTAAATTTATTTGTTTGTCCATATAAAAAATAAAATAAATAGTTATATGCAAGCGATATCATTTATTTGGTAGCTCTGCTTCAACTTGCAAACATCAAACGAGACATTTTAATGCAAATGTATTAAGGGGTTTTCCTACAGCGACAAGCAGATTTTTTGTGTATTTTATATATTCTGAGCTTCTTTGTTCAGATGCTATTAGGCGGGCTTCTCCAGCATCTTTGCTAACTTTCATATAGGCAATCATGCAGAGTTTGATTTAATTTGCAGATCTATGGCACAAAAGATTCAGTAGGTTTCGTACTTCTGGTTTCCGGACCAGATCTTTCCCCTATACTATTATATTATGTTCTATTCCATTCTATCCTTTGATATGTAGCTAGAAAAAGTTTAGGTTTTATAAAAGTAGTTAGCCCATTCTGGTAGAGAAAAAAATTTACTGTAAATTGGCCCAAACACATTTTTCATTAACAAGTGTAATTCAAATATTATTAAGCAAAGAATATAATACACAAGTACAAAAATCTAACAAAACGATGTTGAGGTAAACATTCAAATCATAATAACAATTATTATTAAGGTATGCATTTTCCTTATTAAGAAATATACAACCACACAAACACTTAAGCCAATGCAGACGCCAGAAAAACAGCAACAACTTAAATGCATCTACAATGATGCTGTATTGCCAACACACAAACTAAGAGCACAAATTATATTCGTAACACAAACTAATAACGTAATTTAGTAAATAGAATAGTGTCATTATTAACCCTAAATGGCAAAATGGGGTCTTTTATTTATTTGAAAATCTTAAGAGTCCACGGAAAAGCATTTTTAATTGTTAAAAAAAAAATTAATAGTCGTAAGCACGGATTGTTGGCAATGGTTGCGGCCAAAGACTTGGTCTATTTTTTTTATAATTTCAATTTCTTTATTTGATTATTTGAATCAAAACTAAATTGAAGGAATCGGAAAGTTTGCAACTGGCGTAAGAAAGGTTTTAAAAGAATTTATTGAATTGTGTAAAAATTTTTTCGGCTTATGTTAAATAAAATCCGATATTTAGCACAATAGAATTAGTAATAAATAAAATTTTTATTTTTTCTTATTTATATTGTTTTCCATAACTCGCATTCTTCAAATGCAGCTGCAATTTCATGCATCACTTCGAGACAATGAATTTATTTTATACTCGTGTTCGCTAACATATTCTCCCGAACTATCAACTGGTTCGGGAACATTCTCGCTGTGTAACAGCCACTTTGAGAATAAATTTGAGTTGTCATGAGAGGAAAGCGTTTACTGATTGATGTATTCTGTATGATAGAGAATTTATAACTTTTATATATAACTTTTACTTCTTAGCTTTACTAGAAGACAGCTTTAAATGTATTTTGTTTTTATTATGTTGAACATATATTTCCATATTACAAACTATCAAATCGCATAAAAAAATGTACCGAAAATAATCAAAATAGTTTTTTTTGTTAATATACAAGACATTTAAAAAAACTGTCAAGTTTTCACCTTTGAAAGAAATGTTTGCGAAATGTTTAATTTATTTTCATACGCTGCACGCAGACAAATTTGAACTTAAAATCTACGTAAACAAAGTTAATTTTTCAAAGAAATTTTTTCTTTTTGAAATAACTTTATTTGATGTTGATCAAAGATTTACGTAAAATCAAAATGAAGAATCATGTTGAATCGAAGTTATATCAAGTTGAAGCAACATGAATTTAATGTAATTTTCCAATTTTACTTTATTAATTACTTAACTTAAGTGTCTTTGGCAAAGGCACCAGAAAAATTTTTGTTTGCATATAAATTGGCTTCCGCTGCCAAGATTTGAACTCGGAACTCATCGCGTGGTAATAAGCGCGCTTACCCCTGCAGCCACAGCAACTGTAAATATTCTTTAGATACACAGTAAATATATATCATCATGAATAAAATTTTAATTCAACATTATTTAATGATCATTTAACATACCATTTATTTGAAGTTTTAACTTAAAAAAAAAAAAAAAATGCAAAAATAGGACCGGATCACAGGATCCTACTATAAGATTAGTACACTGTCTATCAGCTAGCAGCAGTTTGGCGGCTATTTACAAACATCTAAGTAAACAACAAAAATACAAAAACAACTCACACAACTAAGCACAAAAGTGTTTTGCAGCTATGAGCAAAGGAAACAACAAACTTAACTTATTAACTTAACTTATTTCTTGTAAATTTAATATGTTTTGAAATCAAAATTTTTGCATTGTGATTTTACATTGGTATATTTTTGTCTATGTGGTCATTTTTAAAATTTTATTATGTTTACCATGTATATAATGCATATACACATACCTAATGGAAAACCCTTTACATTCTAGTGTTTAACGAACGCACATGTGCATGTTTGCATATGGCATAATATTTGTAAAACTAATGGAAAATCAGTCTCAACACAGAAATATCTTAAGTTTAGATTTAAAACAAATCCTATCGCAAACACACATACACATCGCCCCTTTATTGCAACATAGACATATCTCAAAAAATGCGTTTTTAGGAGTTAATAATGCAGAAAGAATTGTTATATCATGTTTAGTCTTCTAAAAAAATTTCATATAAGAGACTTGTACAAGCAGCTCCTGAGGAAAGAAAATATTTTTAAAAATTCATTGAGTTGCAAGTAAATTGAAAGCTTTATGTTTATTTTCTGCAAAGTGAGCTTTTTTGAGTTATACCTATATTGCAAAAAAGCAGCAATCTGTTCATTTACGAACATACTGCATAAATTTCCTAAATTCACACAAGTATTTACAATTGGAATTGTAAAAACGAATACATAAAAATTTTATTAACAAATTAACAAAAAGTACAAAATTTAAAAACAAATTTAGATTTGAATAAGTTGTTGAATGCATTTTTGTATATATGTTTGTTTACGCTAGAGACAGCAAGACAAATACAACATTGTATTAAGAGAATGTCATCATCTCTACAATTAAGTCTGAATAAATGATTGGTAATACACACAATATAACACAATATTACACAGAAAGAAAAAAGCCGTACTAAATTCAAGTATTCTCCACTTACTTTTAGTACGAATCGTACTTAAAAATTTAAGTACGAACAGCACTAACGTTTACTTAAAACAAACCGAAAAAGGGATTACTTTAGAAAATCAATCCTGGAGTTTCTTAAATTGAGTATGAAGTGCTTAAATTATGTAAAAAAGCTTAAATCAAGTCCAAAGTTCTTAAATTGAGTAAAAAACTCTTATTTATTCATTGAAAAGCAGAATAAAAAACCTTTGTATGAAAAAAATTTCAAGTTTATTAGTGTGCTTATGATTGAAATTCAATAAAATGAAAAAAATTAATGAAATAATTAATACGTAAAATAAAAATAATATAATATTTGTACTTTTTAACTGAAAATATTTTATTTAAGTGCAGTTAAGTGCGGTTGATTTTAAATACTCGTATGCAAAATCATATATGTAAATATAATTAAAATAAAATAAAGAGTGAAGATAAATGACGACCCCAAAATGCTCCAACTTCTGAGGGACTTGGATCGCAATCCTGAGTAAAGAGTAAGTAAAAAATATGGTCTTTTATTGAGTTTTGTGTCCTTTTTAACAAGTCCTGGTTCACACACGGCAATTTTAGTTGAGAAACTTTTTAGTTCAAAGTCAAGAGAGGAAAATATGATAGTTCCCAACTTCATTATCTGCTCTTTCATCTTCCATAAGCTCAAACGTTTCTAAACTAAAATGTGAACCCAGTATAATAATTTCTTGAGCTTCAGTCTTTGAAAATAATAAAATAGTGTCAATTAAAAATGAATCGTTCTTTGCTAAAGTTCATATTAACTAATTTGTAGTTTTTTTATAGTTGCACCATCAAGCTACAAATAAAAAATAAACAAATATAAGAAATAGTAATAGGTACGAAAAGCTTCTGCATATAGAACTTCGAATTGAAATAAAACACAAGAAAATCGTTTTAATGTCCATCAATTTGGCTTTATTGGAAGCATAATTTTATGCCATTAATGTTTAAATATGATTTCGGGCATGTGGCCGCCGCGGCTGGCTCGAATAAAGCCAATTCTACAGGTCCAATTTTCAGCCACTTTTTCGAGCATATGGGGCCGTATGTTGGCAATAACGCCACGAATGTTGGCTTCCAAGTCCCCTAACGTTTCTGGTTTGTTGGCGGAGACGGGCGACTTCACATATCCCCAAAGAAAATAATCCAATGGTGTGAAATCACACGATCTTGGTGGCCAATTGACAGGTCCATTCCGCGAAATTATGCGCTCATCGAATGTTTCCTTCAATAAATCGATTGTGACGTGCGCTGTGTGGCATGTAGCGCCGTCTTGTTGGAACCACAACTCATCCACATTCATGCCATCCAATTCGGGAACAAAATAGTCGGTTAGTCGGCTCCAATTGCTGTGCACGGTGGCGAATCGATTCATTCGGGTCCTCTTCAACACTTTGCTCTACAGCGGCAATTGTTTCTTCGGTGCGCACTGTTCGACGTCTCTGCGGATGCGTATTATCACATAGAGTAAACGTAGTGCGAAAACGATCCATGGTTAACCGAATTAATTGCTCTGATGGACGATTATGTCGACCATAAAATGGACGGAGCTTGCGGTAAACTTCGCGAACTGAACCATTATTTTCGAAATAAATTTGCACGATTTGCAAGCGTTGTTCTTTTGTCAACCTGTTCATGGTGAAATGGCAAACCAAACTAAATATTAATCACTTGACAGCTGACAAAATGGCCGCCAGTTAAAAAAGTGATGCCAACTTAAAGTTCTATACCTCAATAAAAAACACCCTATATTATTTGCTCAACTCGCTGTAAAACCGGACTCAGAAATATGTTATCGCTCTAGGTGACCAAGATCCCCTAGCTTCTTAATGACATAGTTTCGCTTAGGGCACTGATGGGGTTGCACTTTTGGAGCGATGACGATTATAAATGTAATCAGCTTAGAAACGTGGGCTTTAGTTGAAAGCAAAACAAATAATTATTCATTGATGTAAAAAGAGGCAGTATTGTGCAGGGCAAGTTCCTATTATTACTTAGTAAAAAATCATTCAATTAACTGCTAAGAGAACCTAAGTAAATTTAAAAACTTGCATTTTCTTCTTCCTTAGAGCAGAATTTTTGGACTCCTTTAGCATTCTTTCATTATCATTTTTTGCCAACACTGTTAGTAATACATGAAACAGACCCCACTCTTGGATTTCGTATCGAGTTTCGTGAAAAGCTTTTCAAATGGAATAAACTACATGTAGTGTAACAAATATACACATTACTTAATATAATTATATACATATATACTAAATTATGTATCTTTGCAGTTTGAAATTCAATCAAAGGTCGATACATAGTTAAAAGAAGTTTAGGATTTCCAAGCAAAACTGATTTTAAACTGGATATAACCTAAGCAATTTTCTAATTATTGACCAAATTTTAATATTGTAATTTTACATGAGTATGAATAATTTTTTACATTTATACATACGTATGTATAAAACTTTACATTGAAATTATAATAACTATGCCAATCATTTCAAATAATACTGATTTGTCTAACTCTAACTAACTTCTAAACTGTAACTTTTTGCATTAAAATTAATTATTATTACCAATAAAAAAAAATTTTAAATAAAAAATTAATTAAAAATTAAATTAAATCTTTTTATTCAATAAATCAGGCTAGGATTTCTCAAAGCAACCATATTTTGAGATTGATACAATCTCAGTTTTTCTTGAAGCTATCTTGTTTTTGGATTATTTTAAGTATGGATTCGGGTTTAAATCAATTGCATTTTTAGATTAATTTAATCGCAAAATTTCTTAAATCAAGTACATTTTATTTTGATATTAAATTCAATCTCAGGCTTCCTGAAATCAATCTCGTTTTGGATTTATTTCGAGTACGAAATCGGGATTAGATATGGATCAAATTAAGTATTTAGCACTCGAATTATTCGTACTTGAATCAAGCCTTCTGGAATTGATTTAAGTAAATCCGTACTTACCGTACTTATGACACCGCTCTGGATTGATTTAAGTACGGATGGATTGATTTTTATTTTCAGTGTACACTTGCTTATACATATCTAGCAAAATAAAAACAGTCAAATATAATAAAATCTAGTGATTAGTATCTCTCTTCTAATAACAGTGAGCAAAGAGGCCAATCAAACTTTTAACAACCTGGGAAACTTCTTACGATTTGTGGCAACATTTTATCGCCAATTGTGTATAAATAGTACGTTAAATTTTAAATATTTCACCAATTTCTGATGTTTGAGTAAAATAGGTAAAGTTAAATTTTAATATTTATAAGCATTGACACAAATCTTGTGCTTCAATTGCGTTAAGCTATGTACAGACGATTGTCAGATCTTACAATATTGTCAAATCTGGCAATGTGCTGACAACGTACTGGCAATCGAAAATTACCAGTACAATATTCCTTGTCAGTTCACACGGTTATCAGAAAATCTTACAATTTATTGCTGGACGGTTGTATGACAATAAATTCATCTGACAAAGTCGTCAATAGAAAAATTGTCAGTTCACACGGTTGTCATATGCAAATTGTTCGATCTGTTGTTATGCGTTGCCAGACTTAAAGCATTTGTTAGAAATTGTTAAATATTTATCGTTTGAGTTTGTGTTAAATGTAAAAAGTGAAAATATAAATTATTATGGACCATAAAGAAGCAATTGCAATGATTTTGTCTGCATATATTTAATTTTAAATATTTTCTTTAAAATCAAGCGTGTGCAGTGTTGCCCATAGAAAGAATTATCTTACAATGACGCCATTGTCAGATGCTTAAACTTCGCACATCTGACAATATTAAAATGTCTGACAAATATCTGGCAATAATTTTACAATGTGTTCATATGATGGTAAGATGTCTGACAATTTGTTGTCAGCTCCTAGTCTAGCAATGGACTGACAATGCTTTTTCTGACAACGACGTCTGACAAAAATTGTCAGTTCACACGGTTGTAAAAAATTTTGAGCACATTTTACTAACAATATTGTAAGATCTGACAACCGCCTGTACATAGCTGTAGTTATAAATATTCGATTAAAGATTTCGAAAGAACTTTTCAGCAAAGAAGCCAATCGCGATAGAAAAAAGTAATGTCAATTTATAGAAAAAAGTAATGTCAATTTATAGAAAAATGTTTTCCTGTATCATTTACCATAATTAGTAGAGAAAAAAACAAAAAGTTTGCAGGGTTAATTTTGCATATAACATCACATTAAGCACTGAACAGTTCTAGTAAATTTAAATGAATATTATTTCATTGGCGAAATCCAGGCACGCGGACCGAGACTATACTTAGCAATTATTAGAGAATATGGCCTGAGATATCGTCGCTGTTTTAACTAACTGACCTAACTAACAACTTAAAAATTTAACAGGAGAGCAGATTTTATGGTTGTTTTATACATTCATTCTTATGGCTGCGTCAGAAATCTTTTTACTTACATAGGCACAAAAGTAAGGTGGGTGGCGTTGGCTGAAGTAGTTAGCACGTCGACTACAAAACTGAAGATCCTAGGTTCAATGCCTGTATCCGACAGTCATTCAAATAACAACACCACGCATTTTTCTGATGTGCATTAGAGTTCCTTTGCATCAGCTGTTGTTGGAAAGTTCAAGTGATGAAGGCATAGTCTCACTGGTCACTGAACTATACCGACTTCAGCAGATGCTAATCCTAATATTACATCAGAGCGCCCTCCTTCGTCGGTATTGTGTAGCAAAATCATCGGCGAAGTAAAATAACCAATAAAATAGCTACTAAAAACACAGCTTCAAAATTTAATACGCCTCATTTAACACCAGAAGGCGCTGCAACACTGCATTATTAAAAAGCGTGCAAAAAAGCAGTTGTCAAAAGAATGAAGCTTTCTTCTATCTCTTCCTTCACCACCTGTCTTCTATCACTATCCCTTTCCTAAAAAAGGTGACACCTAGTAATAGTAGTAGGCATTAATTGCCTGAGTGTTACTTCTCTTAAAAAAAAAAAAAAAAAAAAAAAAAAAAAAAATGCTCACAGTCATGAAAATTGTAGACAATTTGTATTATGACTTATAAAGTCTAGTAGAGGACTTAAAAAATTAAAAAAAAATGTCAGTTAGGTCAGTTAGTTAAAACAGCGACTATATGATTAATAATATTATACCATTTGGATATACCACTGATATACAAATAATCAGAAACTTGATTTAAAAAATTTTTTGAAATTATAGGAAATAAGATAATAAAAAATATAGAAATAATCATTTTGAAACTTTAAAAAAAATTGATTTGAAAAAGTCATATTGTTAAATTTTTACCCTGTTATGCAAAAACGATTATTAAACTTAAAGTTGGTTTAACAAAGGAATTTTGTATGGCAAAACCGGTTGTAACACATGCTTTAACTTTAACAAACGTTTTGGCATAAGACCTTTACTCTTTAAAACAATTTTCTGTGGACTCAAATATTTGCCAATGAATAAAGGATCTATTGTACTAATTAGGGCTAAGAATGACACTTTATTTACTAAATAAACTTGTACTAATCAAATCAATATCTTAAAACTGGCTGCGCTGGTCTTGAAGCAATACCCTCTCTCTGCAGTTTTTCACACAAGACCAGCGATGCCAATTTAGCGCGTTTAACTATGCCACACGTGCTTTTTTCCGTCTTAGCGCGTTTAATAAAAAAGCGCTAAATTAGCGCGTTTTGAATAAAGTCAATAACATCATTTCAGTTCAATATTTTTTTTTTAACTTTTTTTGTATGAATTTAACAATTTTCCTAATATCCAACAATCCGATAAAAGTGTTTAAATTAGTTAATGATTCAGCTGTCGCAAAAACAATCCCTTGAGTGTGGTTAGAATATAAAACGCATTTTAATACTGTAATGACAAATATTTTGAAATTTCACAAATAAAAATATGTACCATATACAATGACCCAAAAAATTTACATAATTTACAAAGCATCTATTATAGCTGAAGTACAAAAAGCATTTGAATGGCAAAAGTATTCGACAATTTATATGTATGTTGTTACAAAGTTTTAGAAATAAATTAAAAGTAAAAACTAAGCATTTCGATTATTTTGAAGGCGATTTTGATTCTGTATTAAATTAAATTAGTCAATGAAAACATAATGTCAAGGAAGCAATATTGCAAAATCTGAAAAATTAATTGTATATACGAGTACTAATACATACATACATCGACTTTTATTGAAATTTAATTTAGCGCGTAGAAGATAGCGCGTTTTTGCTATAAATATTTGACAATGCTGTAACTTAGCGCGTTCTAGCGCGTTTTGAGAAGGGTAGTAGTGCGTTTCGGTTATAAATAGTTGGCATCGCTGCACAAGACACACTCTGCCGGCGCTCAATGTTTGTACAACAACAATTATTCACTGACTTTACTTTTACACACTTTTGCCCCACTATCAACTGAGATTTACTCTTTCTTCACAAAAATGAACTGAACTCTTAATAGACCGCTCTTCACAGTAAACAACAACTGAACTTCAGACTGACTTTGCGACGCCCATTTTTTGCTGCACACAAGCAGGGCTGTCAGATATGGCGATTTCTCGCCAAACGTGGCGATTTTTCAACTTGTTTGGCGTCCAAATTTTTGGTTTGGCGACATGGCGATGTTTGTGGCGATAAATAAATTTGATGGCGATTATTATGGCTATTTTTTAACAAAACTGAATGAACTTCAAAATTTTTCTAATGCAGGAAAATTAGTTTATTGAAGGAGTTGTTTAAAAAATTAATCCTACCAAAACTCGTCTGCTAAAAGTTAAAACAATTTGATTTTGATGATTTTTCTTATACTTATTATCAGGGAAACCAGAATTATGCTTTAAAAAAAGTATTTTATGCACATTCAATATGCACTAAAAACTTAAAAATATGCGCTAAAAAATCAAAAAATTTGCTTAAAAATAAAATAAATTGGTTTATTTGTAATTGAAAATATGTATATTTTTAGATCGAAACTCCAACAACATTTGCATATAAAATAAGACAAAAAAAAAGGAAACAAACTTAACAAAGAATAAATGTGTTTGAAATGCAGGTTAAAACAACATTTCCATACAAATTTTGACTAAAATAAATAATACAAATTAATTTTTATTGGATGCTCTCATAACAATTTAACTTCAACTTCAAAAGATCACGATATCAGAATTCAGGCTTTTGAACTGTATTTTGGATATATGTATAAGAAAAGATTTTTAATTATAATTTTTATTGCAATAAATAACTAAATATTGACCTAGAATTTCAAATAAAAATCGTTTTTAAGTTTCTATCAATGTTCCTTAAATCTCTAGTCGGGGCAGAGTCCGTCACAAATAGCAAAATTGAATTTGTATTGAAACTAACGTCCGTAAAACTGCGTGTATAAGAAAAATGTATACACTACATGAAATATTTAAACAGAGATTTAGATGGCGAAAAACAAAAAAATTGACCAACTCCTTAACTTGTAAGCAAATTAACCCAGATAGCGCCTTAAAAAAACTTTTTTAAAACTTAAAATTTTATTTCAAAAATTAAATTTTAATAAAGTTTCCAAAAAAATTTTAATAATTTTTTTTCGGAATGGGGCGTAAAATAAAAAAATTCTATAGTGTCAAAATATGCCCGAAAAGCGTAAATTATGCTCTAAAAATGAGAAAATATGCTAAAAATATGCGTGTATGACTGATATATGCAAAAACATGCCTTAAAGGGTAAAATATGCAAAAATATGCACTAACAAATCGATGCCAAAATTCATAAAAAGTTCTGCAACGGATAAATATCTTGTCCCCGCATTAATACGTCACACATGAAAAAACATGCAATTGCATATTTGCTTTTTCCCTGCTTATTATAGTCATTAGTGCGTTTTGAATTTGGATGAGAAAAATTTACAAGAAATAATTTTTGGCGATTTTATTTCTAATTTTTGGCGATTTTCTGATAAATTTTGATACGATAATTTTATAAAAAATTATATTAAAAAAGTGTTATATAAAAACAAATCTATTACCAAATATTTAATAAGAAAAACCACATTAAACTGAATTTTTGCGACTTTTGGCGATTTTTAAAATCAATTTGGCGAAATAGGTCGCATAAAATCTGACAACTCTGCACACAAGGCTTCCAGAATGTGACAGCAACGACTATACAGTCTCAGCATCATCTCCAATGCTTGCTTTCGATGGCGTCATTAGTTAATGTATTAACTGTGAATATGTGCGTATATAGAATCTATCCCTGCGGAAAGTGCGAATAGTGAAAATGTACTGAGGCGCTTTTGACTTTGTCACCAGTACTACTCTACAATTATTCCCCATACAATACTTTATGCTATAGACATTTAGTATGTGCTTGTCATTGAAAATCTACTAGTAACACTAAAACAATTGACTAGGTAGTGAATTCATAGTTCTTATGGGAACATGGAGACATACCAACCAGACATTTACTGGTACATTTCTATACCTTACGTACATACAAATTTATGTATATTGACAAGTTGTTGCAAAATCCACTAGAAATACACCACATCTGTGTTCTCTATTTCTTTTATACTGAAGAATAGAAGAGAAATTGTAGACAATGTAACTACTACTAGAATTTTAGTGTTGACATAGAGACACTGGCCCCAGTCTGACTGCAGGGTATATTATAGATCGTTAAAGATGTCATTTATGGTGGTTGTTTATTTTATTTTTATTTTTGTCTGCACACATGTATGTGCGTGTTTGTACGTATATCTTCCCTTTCGCCAGCCTAGAACCATATGTCTCTATGTCAATACTCTTGCTCCAGCGACAATTGCACTAGTTAAAATGTCGACAACTTTAATTTTATGCGCGAGTAGAGATACGTTAGAGACAACAGTTCTAATGTATTTCTGGTGGTGATATTGTCAATGAAAGCGTCAATAGTTTGTTTTTGTTTTTTTTTATTATGCTATGCAATAATATTAAATAAATATATGCAGACGAGCGTCACTAAAATCTACTAGTGAACCTTTGGTTAAAAAATCTCCATATGGTCATACAAGAACTACCTTGTCAATAGTCCTAAAGTTTACTGGAAGATTTTCAATGACAACCCTATGTTATATGTCAATAGGCGATTACATTGGCTGGGGCACTATGGACTATGTCACTAGAAAATCACTTTAATTTTACTATTGACAAAGAGCCCCTAAAATTTACTAGTGAATCTTTGGTGCCAATGTCTCCATGTGGTCCCAACAGAACTACTTAATCAGTAGTGCTACAGTCTAGTGGTAGATTTTCAATGACCAGCCAATGTTAAATGTCAATAGATGATACCATTGGCTGGGGTACACCTGGTCAGTAGTACAACTGACAATGTCACTAGTAAATCACCACAATTTCACTACTTGCACTTTCTGCAGGGTTCTTAACAAGCAGAAGTTATTTCATTATTGTTGGTGCTACAGTTTGTTTGTGCGTACGCATGCGTCTTTTGTGTTTTAGCTAAACAATTCCGGATAATTGTTTTTGTTTACTATTTGTTGTTATTACAGCATTTGCATTCAAAAGGTTCCTTCGAGTATTTTTGCGTAACAATATTTTAAGCAAATATTTCAGGATATAAATCATAGCTAATTTTTTTCTGGGAAACTTTGCGAAAGAAAATATTCATTCAAGTCAAAGAAATATAAAAGCAAACACATTTCGACCACAATGAGCGCTATATTATCTTTATAAATTTATGCATATATATTTCCTTTTTAAATTTTGCGTGTCAAAAATATTTAAGATTTAACCCTTAAAGCAACATAATGATTTTGCATTTTTTTTTGTATTTTTCTTTCCAAATTACTTTTTAGTTGCATGTCCTGCTGTTTGTTTTAAGCTGCACAATATAATTATGTTATTATTTCTATCTTTGACCATACAATTTATCAACGTTATTATTTTTTTATAATTTTATGTTGGCTTTTCTCTGCTTAAACTAGTTTGGTTTACATGTAAAGGTCTTTCTTATTCAAAATGTTTAAACAGTGAATAATAAATATTTTCGAGAAGTCTGCTTACAATTACTGCATAAGGCAACAACAATTAAATTATCAGATCCTGTAAAACATACAAACTTACATACACTCACACAGACGTCAAAGAAAAAAAAGCTTGTATCACAAAAGGTTGTGCAACATGCATATGTACTCGCATGCCCCAATATTATACTATTCCGTACTTGTAAATAAAAAATTTAATACAAGTCACACACATACACAAACACCCACTAACACATTTACACTCTTTACAAACATCGTTTTGTTACATGGTAATTCGTATTAAAAAATTTCCTCTTTTAACACAGCAAACACTATTGTCGTGTATGTTAGCAAGAATACAAGCGCTGCACAGTGGGGAAATTTGAGAAAAATTTTAAAATAATGTTTCAGTTTCTAAATTCGATTATTTATTATAAGATTTGAGGAGATGTTGCTAAACTAATTCAGAATAACGTGTGTGTCTCTTATGAAACCGACAGCCTGTAAAACCGACTAAACTAATTGCATACTAATAAATGTATATAAATAAATACATAAAAACTTTCAAAATGACAAAAACCCTAAACCAAATTAACTTATAATATATCTTTAAAGAAAATTTATTATTTGACATATTGTCAGAAGTGTACATAAAATAATTTAAATTTATTTGCTGGTAGTTTAGCATGTCTATATACGTATTTCATTGGCGCTTCAACCAAATCATCAGTAGACTTTAACCACAAATTTTAAACAGTCACAAACCTCTTACTTTATGCATAGACTTTCAAAAACTATAGTAGGCTTTGGAACTGATACAAAACCCAGCAAATAATTTATATTCAGGTGAACTCATTTTTATTCATAAGGATGTAGAAAAATAAAATGGGGACGGCAGCAGCGCCATCTGCAGCTGATATTCAAGCATAAAAACACAGTTCAGTATTGCCACTTTCATATATTTTACATTTATAGAAATTAATTACTTTTTCAAAATGCACTTATTTCACGTAAAAGTACAACAATTAATCAATTTATGCTTAGCATCAATTTTGAATATTGTTTCTGTTAAATAATATGAAATAATTGCACAAAATCATTCATTCAACATTTTGTATTATACTGGCAACACTGAATTTTCTTATTGTAGCCAAAGAAATAGAAATTAGTTTAATTGGACTACAACGACAAAATCAGCATAGACAACAACCTGTCGCCCTGTTGCTTTGCTGTCTTCAAAAGAACCATTCTCATATAAACATGTGTATTCTATCCTTGACATTTGGTAGTCGGTAGCTTGCTGTGGTGAATGTGTTTAATGCATAAATCAGATTTGTTTGCGAGTCCCTGGAAATTCCCAAAAATGGGATTTTCAATATTTCGCCAGGCACAGAAGTTTTTTTTATGTTTAAGAACATTTTGAAGCTTAAAGTATCGCGCAAAATTTTTGGATTGCAGCTTTGAGATTTGAGAAAACAGGACTTAATTTTGATATTTACAACCGAAATAGATTTATGTATTTTGAAACACTTTGGTTCCTTCAAAAACGAAAATATTTAAGAAGAAAAAATGTCACTGGGTATTTCTGCAAAACATTTTTATAATTACTTTTTCTACGATTTTTTGAGTAATTTAAAAATCGTACAACTTTTGACTAAATTGTGCTATTGAAATAAAATTTGGCCCATATTGAATAAAATTTTATCTTAAATCTATAAAAAGAAACTTTTTCATTTTGCAAATTGGAAGATTTGAATTTTCCATCAGCAAAACAATGGACCAAGAAGGGTAGAGACGTTAACATAAAATTGTATTTGTCGAATACTTCTTATAGCATAGACAGACGACAGCGTTAGTTTGCATTAACTTTGTCTTAATGCAAATTAACTTGTGAATTATCCTCATCCGTGAATGCACTAAATTACAGTGAATTAATACTGAATTCAGCTATATGATAACACAGTCCTCATATGGTAACACCGTCAACAATCAATCAAATGTTTGCAAATTGTTTTGGTTTTCAAAATTAAAATGCGATTCGGTCAGAAAATATAAGTTATTTTATTTGTTTTTAGAAAAAGAGCAAAGAAATATTAAAATCGAGACACATTTTTTCCATTTTAGAATTATCGAAGTGTGTGGCACGAAAGATATGTACAGATTTTGTTTACTTAATGCAAATACTATCGTCTGTCAGGGTAAATTTTTAATTCACATTAGTGATATTTTAATGCAAATTAAAGCTGTCGTCTGTCTACGCTATTAAACTGTAAGTGTAGTAGAATTTATTAGCTCTTGGATAGCGAAAATATACTTATCAAATGGTGGCACACTTTGGGGTCTTGCCGCTCCGCCCCCTTCAGACATAAAATCTGAACTCCAAATCTAAACTCAGTTACACCTCCCCAAATGCTGTATAAGATTTTATAAACTACATTACTACTCCCATGTGGTTTTTCAAAATCACCCACTGTGCACCGTTCATTGTATGTATGGGGCATGTATCCACATGTGTGTGGATGTATGTATATGTGTGTGTATCGCTCTGCTTAACAGTATCGTGTAAATTGCATGCTTTGCATAATTTTAAATATTGTTGCATACTTTGCAGCAAACATAAATAAAAAAAAATATTTTGTGTGTGCATATGTATGATATAGAAAATAAGAATAACACATCCATGCATATGCACACATACACATACATAGACACATATGAGTGAAGCCAAGGGAGATAACAGCTTTATGTTTCAGCACGTTTTCAACAGAAACGACAAAATAAATAAAAAGTACATGAACTACTTTCAAAACAAGTACGTTGTCTCCTCTATACTTTGTTTTATTATTTATGCGTTTTATTAGACAAAACAGGCACACACACACACACACACACAGAGCAAAACAGGAAATATATAATGTCAAAGAAATTTTAGTAAATTTTCATAATAAAAACATTGTGTTTATGAATATTAACATGTCATAAATAATGAATTGCTCTCTGCTTAATACAATTTCATATCGAATGTCATGTTTTCCGAATTACATTGCAATATATTGGACATTAAGTTGTTTGCGAATTATGACAGAGAATAATAGAAAGAGAATCAATGTCAAAAGAAAATTAAACAATATTACAAAATGATGCAAACAATAAATAAATATGTACATATGTATGCATATAAATATTTTGTATGATTTCTTTCGCTTGATTGCTTAAATTATGGCGTAAGGAGAGATTGAAAATTTATTTTGCACTATTACGGGAAATATTTAAAAGAAAATATTTCATGTTATAAGCGGCAATAAAATATGCTTCATTAATTGATTAGAATTTATTTAAAATTAAAAAAATATTAAATTTAGAAAACAATATTTCATCATAACTATGCACTATGGGGCCAGTTCTAGGAAGCTGCCCCGGCCCTAGAAAAAATCTATGACTGGTAATTTGTATGAATAATTTTAAAATAAAAGCTTTTGATAATTCAAGGGACAGCAATGCGTAAGCTTTTTTTACCAGAAAGTTCTTCTTTTTCTATTTATTGGACTTAAGGCCATGGCAATTGGATTCTGATGATAATAAAATTCTTCATTACACGAAGTAAACGAGTTACTAATGCGTATACAATAATTAAAGATTGAAATAAAAATAACAGTATTACTTCACGTCTCACACAAGCCAACTTATACCGAGAAACTTTTGAGTTCATGAATGTTCTATTCAGTATCTTCTACTTTCTTTCTCTCTCTCTCTCTCTGTCTCTCTCTCTCTCTCATCAGCTCAAAAAATGCTCAACTAACCAGTGATGCCAACTTAGCCCTTTTATGGCTAGATTTAGCCCGTTTTCAGTCAGTCAAAACGCGAAAAAAAAATTTTTAGCCCCAAACTAAAAAACGCGCAAACCTAGCACTTTTTACAATAATCTTTCAGCCCTTTTAGCCCCTTTTTAGTTTTTGCTCGATATGGCTACATTTAAACTTTGCGAACTTTTTCTTCCTTTAATCTAGCAAAATAAAATGAATGAAAACTCGATATTGCTTTACCAATTTAAAAAAGAAGAATAATATAGAGTAATCTTTTATTTCTTCCAAATTCCTTATGCCTTGAAAGTTATTCAGTACAGCCTAAAACAGATAATGTATGTTTTTGGAAGAGCGATAAATCGAAATTTTACTTAATAACGGCCAATTTTAAATGTATCTACTTACATATGTAAACATACATATCGTTAACTTAATAGGAAAAAAACTAGATAAAAAAGATGTAATATTGATACAAAATTTTTTTAAACGCAATATTATGTGCTTATGTGTGTTTTTAATAAAAATTGCATTTAAAAAAATTTTGTATCAATATTGCATCCTTTTTTATTTAGTTTTTTCCTCCTCCTGTAAACTATGAAAAACATGAGTTAGGGCCTTTTCGTATTAAGTTAACGATATGTATTAGTGTCATGCACAAGATTTCTTATAAGAACTTTTAAGACATGAGCGATTTTTCAAATATTTTACTACAGCGAAATCTTCTAAAACAAACGTTAACAACACTGTTTGCAAGAAATTTGTTTCAGTATTATAGGTATAGGAGTAAAGAAGAAAATACTTCGTGACGGAAGAATTTGTGATACTTGCTTATTTCTACACATGCATTAACATAAGTTGTATGCGGTTAATCACATAATAGCTTACCATCTACATATTACACACACACTCAAACGTACAATATGAAAAATATCAGGCATACACTAATCAACAGTACTTCTTTTGAGTGTTTTTACAAACAAGCAGTCTTGGCGACATCGCTTGTTAACACTGATATACACGTACACCAATACATCCATCCTGCTTCGCTTATAGTACGACAGCATTTATTATTGGTTTAGTATAATACATGCGACGTGAATACATTTAAAAATCATGACGTATTTACATTTCAAGACTGTTTATGCAGGTCTCTAATATGTATATATATTTCTATTATATATGTATGTATATGCTAACTATTTAATGTATGTACATACCTTATTGAAATGTAATATGAAATGTAAATGAAATATGTACAATATTGAAGCTCTAAAGCTATGTATGTGTTGATCTCATGATAGTTATTTATATTCTAATAAATTACTTTACAATTGATTTGATATTTTTATTTTCAACAGAAACACTTTAATACTAGCCCCTTTTCGCGCTTTTTCCAAAAAATTTTACTATTTTTTTTTTGTATATTTTTTTCAATTTAGCCCTTTCTAGCACTTTTTTCAAAAATTTTTACGCGTTTTGAGTCTCAAAAGTTGGCATCACTGCAACTAACCGCTCAATAGATTTCTAGAACACCATAAAATAGTTATATGTATTAATTTCATTACGAACCAAATGAGAATTCTATTATATGAAATTATGCACAGTGAGTGCAGAAAATTATTTCTGATTAAAAGTTTTTAGAATAAAAGCTTCTAAATTTTCGCATGTATAGAAAAATATTATATAAAAAATGTCATATTAAATGGCACGCTGAAAAATAAAATTATAACTGAACTTTCAATCTTTCATCCTTAATTTTATTTTATTTTATTAACTAGATTATATTTCGTATACGGTGTTATAAATAAACATGCTGATAAAAATCTCTCTCAACAATAATAAGATATTGTGTATTTTTAAATAGGTATACATACTTAAATTACACTTAAAACCGAAACGAAATTTTGTTTTGATTGTTAAGACTAAAAATAAATATTCTGTATTATTGTTACATTTGTACGTCAAACTGTCTCTGAGTTGCACATTAAGACCAAATAAATGGATTTGTTGTTTCCATAACATCGATTTTAAGGCCACAGATATGTAAATAGATATATTTTATCTTGAAAATTATAATTTCTAAATAACATTTGCTTATTCATTTGTTTATTATAACAGATAATAAAACTGAAATTGGTTACATATATTTGCAGCATGTGCGAGTTAAAGCTCCAATAAATGAAACTGTTATATATACACAAACATAAATATGTATGTAACTATATACACACGTATGTGTGTGTATGTATGTGTGCTTGCATACTTACATACATATAAGAGTTTTTATGTGTATAGGATGTGTTTTGCTAAATATAAAAAAGAAAAATGCCTTTAAAAAATTAATAGAAAGAGAACCTTTCCGAACTACACTGTACAACAATATCAAAGTTTTACCAAAATAATGTGATTCTAGCAAATCAATTCTGTTGGAGGAGATCGAAAAAAATACGGTGCCGTCATATCAGAGAATGACAATGAATGTTAATGGTCTTAATTTTAGGAATTACGTATTAATCATAATTGTAGCGCAGCAATTCATACGAGCACATATTTTCCCACCATCAAGGAGGACTATAGCCCTTCCAACATACAACAACAGCTTTACTTCGTTTATAGAAAAAAGGAAAATACGCTACAACTAAAAAAAGGCACATGAGTATTAAACGTATTGGCACTCTATCATACGTACTTGCAGTCTGAGTATGTTTATACTCGGGAAATTTATTCATCATTTGCCACCTTACACATACATACATTTCTGCATATTAAATGGAATGGAAAATGTGTGAGTATGTGTGTGGCTGTTTAAAAACATGCTTTATGAATGTGTGCAAATGAAAGATCCCTGTATATACACAAGTGTAGCCGATTAGTAGTCAGAATATTTTTATACTTATGCATATGTTTATATGCATTCAATTTTAAATCAATGCTTGTGTTTGCATTTGAGCGTGTTTTTTCATTTTTAGCTGTATGCATTCATAGTTTACGGCCAATACTCAAAAAGTACTTAAAACCATACATACGTTTTTTTAAGGGGTTAAAGTTTCCCACCTTTGGCTTGCTCGTGCAGGATAACGGTACATGCAACTTGTATGTGTTACTTGATGTCTGAGGTGTAGGGTATATTCAGTAACTTTGTAGAGAAAATTAAGGCAAATATTTTTGTGGAACATATTCAGCCTCTTACTCCCTACATAGTGGTAATTTTTTGTTTTATTCTAAGAAATCGCAGTGTATTCTTACTTATAAAGTAAAATTGTAGGGATAAAAATTTTGTATATAATTTTATTCCCGCCCTCTCCCTTTTTAGGGAATTTTTTACGATTTCCTAGAATAGAACCAAAAATTATTGTTATGTAAGGGAGTTAGATCGGGTTACACTACGAATAGACGAGCAATTTTTATTTCTGAACATAGGAAATAACGTCGGCAGAATGACGTCACAAAAAAGTTTGTTTTCAAACTTATTTTAAGGAGTGTTAAAACTCAAAATTTAGGTTGTCGTATTCATACAAAGTGCGCGTTTTACATTTTAATTTTTTAATACTTCTGCCACAAAGCATATAATTTGTGCTTCTGCATGATTTTTTTTTTTTTTTTTGTAATAAACTTATTATTTCTAGTTTTCCGCCATTATTTTCTACGAAAAAGGTAAATTTGACAGCTTGTGTCCTAACATAATTGCTCAGACTTGTGTTTGAGCAATTGTTTCCAAACATGTGTTCGAACACTAACATTTACGGTTCACACAGTCATTTTTTGTGTTAGCAACAGATTTTGACAATTGCCAACACAAAAATTTCCAAACTTATGTCTCGTCTAATCTCACTGTTAGGGTTAATATGTTCCACAAAAATATTTGCCCTAATTTTCATTACAAAATTGTTGATTAAAGGACACGTAACGTGCCGTAACGGGCAAAACTGCGTAAGCGACATAATTTTCAAACTTCCTTCTTTTAACCAAAATCAATTTCCGTCAAAAAAAAAACTAAATCCAAAAAATGTATTGCTATAAGCTGCATAAACAGGAAAGGGGGAAACTTTAAACTTGAAACTTTTTTTTCACCCTGCTCTACCGTAATCCATTTCCATAACCCTGGTAGTTTTTCTTTTCGTGTTGTCCTGTGTTAATTTTCATACACAATTGCTATTTATGTACATTTTAACAAATGTAATTTTGTTAGCGTATTTTTTGGGTTTATTTTCTGCTCATTTAAATCCCTTTAGGCTGACTAATAAATTTAAAAATACAAAACTGGAAAAACATACTAAATATGTACATATGTACGTAAAGAAATAATAATATTTTATTTGTATGCAGTTTTATTTTTCTTTTAATTTATTTACAACGAATGTAGAATATTTCAATTCGTTCGTTAACGAGCCTTTGCTGCAAGAAAAATATAAATACTTGTTTAACAGAAAACGAATTTAAAGTTTTGCATTTACAAAGAACTCAGTGGCAAGGCGAGTAAAAATTTAAAAATTCAAAAAACTCAACAGCTGCCAATTTTAAACTGTTAAAGATACTAAGTGGTGATTCAAAATTAAAAATCATAGGAGAACTTAAACATGATTTTCAAATACCCAAGTATAATTTGTCTAAAGCAAATTAAGCTGAGTCTACCTTATATGAATATGCCTTAAACAAAACTTTAAAACATATAATTTAAACTTAATTTAAATTCTTTTCTTTTATTTTGTAAGCCAATATTTTTAACCTCTTTATTTTCAACCTTTTACTAAACGTACTCGTATCACTCCTTTAAACATTTATTTTCCTTGTTTTACATGAACATGAACAGCGAACGATGTTTTTACTTCTTCCTGCCCATGATTATTGAGTTCATTTTATATTTATTTTATTCGCAATAAATTTACAATTGTGGCTGGAATATCAGCATTAAAAAAAAGAACTTTCACCAACCACAGTTTATGGTGTTTGAAAGTTTTTAAATGCACCCCAAGCAAACGATGCAACTACAGCAAAAACGTTTTTAAACCACTTGCAATGCGACATTTTGCAAAGAACAGAATGACAATAAATTTCAGAATTTTTAGCATAAAAAAGGTGAATTTTTTTGTTGCTTACTTATACTTTTGCATGTGTGTGTGTGTCTGCATGTGTTTGTATATGGTTTTACAAATTCATGTAGATTTTGCGAAACTAAGAGGTTCCTAGTGCGAATTTAAATATTTGTAAATTATTGAAATTTTTGTAGGAATTTACAGTGTTCTGATTTGGTTTTTCAAATTCTATTGCAAATAAATTTAATAGGAATAGAAGTATGTATGTATAAGAAATTACATACAGCTGTGATACGATGTTCATAATAAAAATGAATTAAATAAGCAGTTTTATACAAAAAAAAATATTTATAATTCGTTAGACAACACGCTGACTTCTAACAGATCCCGTTGCTTTAATTTAGAACGATTTTCCTTAATTCCTCGTAAAATATGTTGACAAACATACCGGTTTCGGTTTTGCGCCATCTTAGTGGCAAACCTTCATTACCATGAGGCCCACCACAAATATATTACTAAAAATTTGTTAAAGTTAAAATATTTTTTTAAGGGTTCCGTACACCCAAGGTAAAAGGAATCCTATTGCTTTCGCTACGATGTCCATCCGTCTGTCAGTGTGTCTGCCTCTCCGTCTGTCACAGACTGTTTTCTCGAGCACCGTAAGAGGGTTCTAAAGCGAGCAACGAAAAATGTCCTCTGATATATAAAATTATTATGCAAACACCAATCCATACTGAAATTAAAAAAAAATCTAAATTAAAGTGTATTCTATCAGTTAATGTAATTTTGACTATGTAATTTTTACAACTTACTGTATTTTGGAAATTGTAAGACGCAAACTCTTGAAATTATCAAAAACCCTAAAAATATAAAATCTCAAAATTAAAAAATTCCGAAACGAAAAATCGCCAAAATGAAGAAAGAAAGAGCTTAAATAAAAAATAACACCATAAATTAAATAAATCGCTAAATTGGGAAAAAATCGCTAAAAGTAAACAGGTCGCAAAAAGAAGGTCACCAAAAAGCCAAAAAAAATTCTAAAAACAGAAAAAAGTGGACAAAAAAAATTTCACTAAATGTAAAGAACTCACAAAAAAAAACTAAGAAAATCGTCAAAGCTAAAAAAAAACGCTAAAAGTAAAATAAATCGCTAAAAATCGCAAAAAAAAAATAAAATTGCGAAAACTAAAATAAACCGCCAAGAACCGCAAAAATCAAAGACTACGAAAGAACTAAAAAAATCGCTAAGACTAAAATAAATTAGCAAGAACCGAAAAACGCCACAACTGAATTAAATCGCAAAATTAAAAAAGCGCTAAAATTAAAAAGAGCACAAAAATAAAATAAATCGTTTAAATTTAAAAAAAAAATATTACCAAAAGCAAAAAGGTTACCAGAAAAAAAATTCTAAGCCGTCGCCAAAACGAAAACAAGCACCGATAAATAAAAAATCGCCAAAATAATTCGCTAAAACTAATTAAACACCGAAACTAAAAGAAACGCTAAAACCAAAAATAAATCGTCGAGAACAAAAAACAAATAGCAAACAACGAGAAAAAACGCCAGAACTTAGAAAAAAAGCCACAAGAAATAAAAAAAATCGCAAAATAAAAAACCGAAAATAAAATAAATCGTTATAATGCAAAAAAAAAACAACAAAAGTAAAAAGGTGACCAAAAAACTTAAAAAAAATCACAAAAACTGAAAAAAATCGCCAAAACGAAAAAAGCGCTATGAATAAAAAAATTGCTAAAAACTAAAATAAATCGCCAAAAACCGTAAAAATAGCAAAAAAGAAAAAGAAGCGCCAGAAAAAGTGCTTAAATTTAAAATAAAACACCAAAAATAAAATAAATCATTAAAATGTCAAAAAATATATCACCAAAGTAAATAGTTAGATCGACAGAAAACTTAAAACAAAACTCCCAAAAACCGTATCCCCAAAACAAAAACAAGGACTATAAAAAAAGTCGCAAATAACCGAAAAAAGCGCCAAATGAAAAAGGAATAGCCAAAACGAAAAAAGGCGCAAAAACTAAAAAAACGCTAAAACTGAAATAAGTCGCCAAAAACTGAAGAAAGAAATCGGCAAAACTAAAAAAGGGCTAAGGCATTTTAGCATTACATATCTACCATGTCAATCCATCTAATATGCAAATTTGTACTTTTCAGAAGAGCGCAAAGACCCGTCAATTGTGTGTGTCGGCGTATTCCTAAAACTGTCAGGCTTAAAATGTTTCTTATTGAGTTATCTATCGTCTATCAGGTATGTGATGGAAATCGGTTCGATTTGAAATGAAATCGCAAGCTCAAAACGTAGAAATTTGTTTTTGGTGTGACAGAAAACTCATCGATTTCATATTCCAATTTTGTTTCATGTTCAGTTTGTTACAAAAAAAAAAAAAAAAAAATCAAGTTGTTCCTTTATATTTTTACTGCTAACTGAAATTGAAGCCAATAATGCTGAAGCCGGCTGCAGGTTGCCAAAGATATTTTCGGCGACGGCGAAACGAAAATCGTTGGATCTTGCTTTGCTGAAGCAATTTTTGTAAGAAATGGCATATATTATCTTAATTTCAAACACCGAGTTTTACAATGAAAAACTTTTATTTTTAAAACCAAGGAAAACTCTTGAAGAAAATGGCCACGTCGACGGCGGCTAAGTGTTTTCAAAACATGTCGGTGGCAGATTTTAGCTGATCGGCTTCAACATACATGCAATTAAATTGTTTCAAACAAAAGTAAATTTAAATAAAAAATTCATTTTATTGTGGTATCATCTACCTTAAATTTATTTTAAAACATTTTACTTACATTTTCACACAAGATATTGCAGGAAAATTTAGCTCAGATATAGAATAATTTCTAAATCGTCAACTCATGCTTGATCGATTTAATAACGCAAAAACAACACAAATTTCGTTTGCCATCACATCTTTTTTACAAATATTTTCATAAAATAAGATGGGAAATGAAATCGATTTCGATTTAAAACAAAACCGGAATGAAATCGAAATAAATATGTGCATCACAACTTTTTACGTTTTTGAGTCGATGTTAAATCGAAAACGATTTCTATCACATATCTGTATGTGTTTTTCACTCTTTTGAAACGAGGCATATCGTATACTCGTAAATTAGGGTACAAAGATAACAAATCTGAAAAACTAATTTTGCATATTAGATAATTTGACATGGTAGAGACGAAATGTAGTGTCCGTACGGAACCCCTTCGTGGGCGAGTCTAATTTGAATTTATTTTCTTTTCTGATATAAAAATGAGTTTAAAAAAATAAATCAAAATAAAAGAATGTAAAAAAAAATCTATATAATTAATAGGCGAACATGTTTTTTGTAATCCCTTTCACGCTGGTACCACCGCACCGATTTTAAAAATATGTATATGGTTTTAAAGGATTTTTTATACAGATGTGCAGAATCTATATTTTATTGAAATCGATTTAGTATTTTGGGAGCTATAAGCGTTTAAAGTTGCTACTACTACATGCACACGTATTACACACGCATTTATTAGCTTACAAGTAAAAAAAGAAACAAGACATGAGTGTATTTTTCTTGATCTTACAATTGTTTTTCTCATATTTGTTGTTGTATCAACACTGTTGCCAACTTTTTTCCAATAAATATCGCTAAAATAGACAAGAAAATAGCTAGAAAATAGCTAAATATCAAAATGACTTGAAAATTTAGGGCCAAACCCACGATGTCGACAACGTTCGACTTGTCGCACATTTACATTCAAAACAAAAACAAATTTTAATATTTTGTTGTTGTTTCACATGTAAGTGTGCGACAAGTCGAACGTTGTCGATATCGTGGGTCAGGCCTTTAGCGATAAATAGATAAAAAAATAAATTTATTTTTAGGTTGTTTTAAAATGTTACGGTAAATTGTTAACTTCTTTCGTACTTCCTAAATCTCCCTACAAATTTTATAAAATACTAAATAAAGGTAATGAAATAGATTAATAAAAAGCTTATTTTAATAAAAAAAACACTCGTATGTATATACATATTATAGGCCTGCACATATATACTTGTTTGCACCATTTTTGCGTGTGTTGGTTCTGGCATGTACAGATACATACCTTATTCAGCGTTTCCGTTACTTCGGGACTTCTCCAGTAAAAAATTGCTTAAAATTATAGGGTAAAAGCATCGCTGACAAACCTGCTGATTTTTGTATGGCGAGTTCCCGTTTTTAAATACTACATTTTTTAAGTATAAAAAAACATGCAAACAGCAGTTATCTAAAGCACTCTTCAAAGAATTAATAATATAAACGTATTAAATTATGTATAAAAGCACTTATCAAGACGGATGTGAGTACATTAGCTAACTTTTAAACCTGCGTTGTTTTGGCGCTATTCAATCACATTTTTTCTACAGTTTGTTTCATATACGTTCACCGTCTCTAAACAAGCTCACATTTTAAAGCGAATTATGATAGACAGAAAATCGCTAGAATTCCCGCTAATAGCTAAATCATAATTTTTCTCGCAAAATGTACTTAAAAATCGCTAGATTTGACGAGAAAATAGCTGAATTGGTAACAGTGTGTATCAAAGTCATAATACTTAAAGGAAGAGAGTTGAATAAATTGAATTAGGTTGGTTGAAGGTATTTTGTTTATGTTTTTAGGGTTCCGTACACCAAAGGTGAAAAGGAACCCTATTGTTTTCGCTACGCTGTCCGTCTGTCCATCACACGGTATTTTCTCAGGAACCGTAAGAGCTACGGACCTGAAATTTGGACACAGTATGTAGAAACTTGGCCGCTACAACAACAAATACATGAGAATTAAAATAACGAGCAACGAAAAATGTTAAAATCCCATGTAATATATATACAATTGTATGTACATATGTATATTGAAACTTGAAATTTGTAAAATTAGTGTATTTTTATACAGACTACAACAATTAACACTAAAATTTGAAAAATTTAAAGGGTGGTCCATCAGTTAATGCAATTTTGACTATGTAATTTTGACAATTTGCTATATCTTGGAAACCGTAAGAGGTAAACACTTGAAATTTTCAGAAACGGTAAAACTAAAAAAACCGAAAATTATAAAATCGCCAAACCAAAAAAAAATCGCCGAAAATTAAAAAAAAATCGCCAAAACGAAAAAAATCGCCAAAATAAAAAAAATTCTAGCACTAAAATAAATCGCCAAATTCGAAAAAATCGCCAAAATAAAAAAAAACGCCAAAGTGAAAAAACGTCAAAAATCGAAAAAAATCGCCAAAACGCGAAAATGTCGCCAAAACTAAAAAAAATTTTAAATAAAAAAAAATCGCAAAAATGAAAAAAATCGCCAGAACAAGAAAATAAAGTGTCAAAACTAAAAAAAGAGCCAAAACTTAAAAAAATCGCCAAAACCGAAAAAACGCAAAAACCGCCGAAAAAAACGTAAAAACCTAAAAGACCCCAAAAACGAAAAAAATGCCAAAACTATATATTATATAGGATGAAGTTTGTATTAAATTACATATCTAGTGTTCGTACGGAACCCTTCGTGCGCGAATCAGAGTCGCACTTTACTGAATTTATTTTAATTTCATGTATTATTTAATTATGCTTGAATATGCATGTAAGTTTGTGTGTGGCTGTGTTTTAATGAATTTTTTATGACGTTTAGATACATTTTCTTTGAATCTTAAATTATTTACATTTTGATTCTAGAATACGGACGAGTGTGTCGTCCGTTTTGTATATCTAGTTTTTTTTTATTGTGCAAATATCTAAAATAAAAGTAAAAATGACGAAGATGCAAAAATTGGGACTGAAATTCCGCCTGATTTACGGACGGAATCATGGAAAATTTGGTATTTCAAATGCGCAACGAAATTGCGGCCCACGTTATATTCTATACATCGATAGGCCTTTCAAACGAATAACAAGTTTGGATGATTTTTCACACAAATACTTTGAAAAAAATATACAGATTTATGAAATTTTTAATTTCAATAATATTTGGCATTAACTTAAATATTGTATTTATCAATACCGCGTATTTTAAAATATCATTTAAATTACTTTGTTTGTGTTGGTGTTTATCTTGCTTGTTGATTGACTCAACGTGGTCATGTGCCAGTAACCCGCAAGCCATAGCACAATTGTGCGGATGAAAATCACATACATGCTTATGCTCTTTCATTTAGTCGTCACTGAGCCAGCGACGAATTAAGTTGTGCACGCATGTATTAATTTTTTCCTGTTTTTTTGTTTAGTTTTTTTGAGCACACGGAACAAAATTAAAGTTCAAATTTAATAAATTTCTACAGACAAAAAATTGATAATATAATTATGGAAGCTGGGAAATATTTCGTGATTAAAAATGCTTTAGACAATATGCGATGCATTTTATGTTATGGAATATTTAAAAATAATAGGGAAAATAGTTTAAAAGGCATTTTAATAGTATCAACCGAGCTGTGAATAAATTTAATTTTGAATTTATACACTAAATTGTTGAATGGTTATTAAATTTTTAGTTTCTATTTAGATTTTTATTTTATTTAAAAAAAAAATTCAAACAACTAATAACCACATCATGTATTTTATATTACAAAACTTTTCTTCAAGTGCAAGTTTATTTTACTCTCATTTATCTCACCAATACAAACATATTTTATTTTGCGGGACATATTTGACATGTGCTGATGTTGTTGTTTATTTTGATTGTTGGTGTTGTATACGTGTAAATTCCGACAAGAAGCCGAAAAACATCGTGGCTTATTTTTTTTTAATCAACAAAGTTATTTTTAGATTATATCAACGAAATGCGCCATGCAGAAGAAACATAAGAAATCATGTTTTGCGTGTATTCATTATTTGCGTACCAAATAACAATTTGCTCTTTAGCTGAGTGGTAAGTACGTTAGTCTATTAGTCAAGAGGTTGCCGATTCGACTCATCCCAAACATCTTTAAATAAAAATTTAATAAAAAACCAATTTGAAAAAAAAAATTAAACAAACAACGAAACACCACATTAGAATTTGAAAACCAAATTCATTAAAAATGTTTGTTTTCTGTTAACAACTAAATTGTGAATAGCACAATAATTTTAATTGGAAATAATTGAGTTGATTTTGTTTTCTTATGTTACAAATGTGTGTTTGTATTTACAAAAATCGTTGTAGGTGCCTTTTTAAATAATATTTTATTTGTATTCACAAATAAATTAGTTGTATTTACAATTCTTTTTTTCTGTGTATTTTTCGAAATTGACAATTGCGTTTGAAACTTAATTTTTTTTCATAACTTTATTTTTTTTTTTCACCCGCAAAGTATACGAAATCCTTTATTTTTTTTAACATTTATTACAAGATATTTTGCTTTAAATACCACAAAAGCTCCTCACACACACACACACACATTTCAAATTTCCACACAAAGTTCATTCCTTCTCTGCGAGAGCAGCACATATGTAAATGCAATTGCCGTAACAAAATAAAAACAATGTATAATATTTAAGTTAAAGTTCGAACAACCGAGATTGGCAGGATTATCTATCGTTGACAAACAATTTCAATATTATTTAATGTCACCATACTACATATACGTATTAAAGGGTTGCATTTGTATACTCGTTTGTATAGCCAAAACAAATATACCATGGTATGTACCACCATATAATTGTAGTGTGAGCGACAGAACTAGTATAAGAGTTATTGTGTGTGCGTGCTTTTCCAAATTAAAATACAATTGAAAACAAATAACAATTGCTTATTGTATTGCTGCTGAGCAACTGTTTGATCTGTTTTTGCTCAAAAAATACATATTGTAATACAAATATATGAAAAAACCACTATTGAAACAAATACATGATGTGCAGATGTATGTGCGGACGTTCGTTATGTTATTTTGTGGCGCAGCCAAAGTATAGAGAGAGAAAGAGACAATTTTGCTCTGAGAGTAATTACAAATGCATGTTTTTCATGTACATGTATCATTTACTTACATATGTATGTGCAATTTTGCTTTCATTCATTCATTCATCAGCCTATTACATTTTTTTCTCAACACATCATAAGGCACTTATGGTAAAAGCAGTTTTATGTATCTTATTTGCCTTAGAAAAACAAAAAAAAAAAAAATAATAAATGTGTTGTTTTCATTTGCTCATTGCCCAACCATACAATAATTGCTTAAAAAATCAACATTTACAACTAGTAACAGAAAACGATAAATAACATATTTGTTCATACCAGAACCAAAAAACACGCAAAACTAGTGCAAACAGATGTAATTATCTGTGCAATGCTATAATACGTTATAAATGAAAATATTGCAATAACAAGGAAAATGTCAATTTTATTTAATAAATGAAGGGGGAAAAACTTTACACGAATATTAAATATGTTAAATAAATTACGAATTTTAATATAGAGCGGATTTAAAGTGTGTACAGGGTTTTGTTGTTTGCCAGTGTGAAAATAATGTTGTGTAATATTGATTTATCAAATGAAATAATTTATTGAAATTTTCATTTATAAACTAAAGGTGAACAAGAAAAGGTCTCTTAAAATCATTTACGTTCATTAAATATGATTATAAGCAATAAAAACTTATACGAGTAAATAAAATACATTTGAAAATATCTTTTCAATACGCAGAAAAAAGTAATATGACAAAATTGTGTTATATCTATTAATATTTTGTAATATCAATTAAGAAATTAATTAAATTTTTGCCAATAAGCAATTTAATATCACTTAGGGTTCTCTAATAGAATCAATTAAAAATTTAATTAAATAAAATAAAAATTTAACTACTCAACTAAAAGTTTAATTGAATCAATTAAAACTGTAATTTAATCAACTAATAATTTAATTCCATCAATTAAATTCTTAATGGAACATATTATGCAATTGGTAAAATTTTTTTTCTGTGTTTTTGGATTTTAAAAAAAAGGGAACAAAATGAAAATTAGATCCCAAGAACTTAAGTTGGAGAAACTCAATAAAGATTTGAATAATCTGAAATTATCGATAACTGACAACACAGTAGAGCGACAGAAGAGATCACTTGAAGAATTTCAGCGGCGCAAGACTGACATAAAACCTCAGCGACTACTGTTAAATAGCTAAAAGTGCTCTGTTATGTGCTTGAAATGCTATGTTAGAAATTTTGAATGTCTACTCTGTAATTCGAAACGAAAGCAAATGCTTTCGAATGCGTGTGTTAATTACAATAAATTTTTTTCGTTTCGAATTACAGAATAGACCCCTTGGTTTTTGTATCTGCTAGCCAAATTCAAATTTAGCTTCACACACATCAGAATCACTTCCGGAGCCTTATAATTTTTAATTAATTTTATTAATAGTTTTTTTGGTTGATTAAATTTTTATTTGGAATCCATAATTTGTTTTCTGGTCACTTCTGAGCCAAATTTTTATTTGGAATCCATAATTTGTTTTCTGGTCACTTCTGAGCCAAATTTTTATTTGGAATCCATAATTTGTTTTCTGGTCACTTCTGAGCCAAAACTGGCAAATACTGCATAAACAAATTAAGCTCAAATTTATCAAATTTTAATTTGGTAAACTCGGCTGTGAAAATTGTTTTAAAGTAAAAGTAATAGTGATAAACTTTTGCTAGATTTTCTTGCATAATGCTGCAGCCACACGTTCAATAAATCGCTTCCAATTTCATCACACATACTGTGTATCAAAATTCCTTGAAATTTATAGCTTTGGCACAAATTGATAGTCAATTTCATTGTTTTTTTTTCTTAAATGCCACCGACGAAGAAACAACTCAAATTTATAGCTTCAATCAATGTGTGCTGTGACCAGTTGTTAAAATTTAAAATTAAATTGCCATATAAACGGATAGGTGAATTTGAAAGCAATCTAGTTTTCAATTTAAAAAGTTTCGAGTGTGTTAGTGAAAAAAGTGTGTGAGTGTATTGCAAATTTAATGAAATTGACAGACAAAAATTTAATGTGTGGCCTACAACTTACTGTAAATTTTCAATTAAACAACAAATTGAAATTTTTATATGTACTTGAGGTATTTTGTGTAATAATCAGAAAAACCGCAAAATAAATCGCCTTCGAAATTATAAAAAGCAAACTCAAGAAGACTGCATAAAAGGCACCTGTTTATTTATATGTAAATAGGTATGGACATACCCAGCGGTAAAACTAGGAAGACCTTCTTGGTGCAGGCCTCATTAAAGGACTCTTTGCCATAAAATATACGATACACATTCCACACTCGCTTTTATGAGAAGAAAGAAGAGAAGGAGTAACATGTTTTTTTTTTACCAAGCAAAAACAATATCTATTAGTTTGAAGGCCTTCTAGAATCTCTGGCGAAAGAAGCAAGAACAGAAGGCCTGCTTCGCAATGACAACGCGCTTAAAAAAGATATGGTTATGAAATGGAGCGAGCAGGCCTTGTGCATCCAAAAGAAGGCGTACAGACCCCTTCTAGAAGGCATCCCTACTCCGTCTAGTTCCCGCTGGGTACACAGTGTGTGCGTGAGTGTTTTCTGACTCACGACACGCACGCTCACGCAGAAAAATATTTTACTCACGCACTTTCACGCACGAATGATTTTGAAAATTTTCACGATCACACACGCTCACGAATAAAATATTTTTAATCACGCACGAGTGCTTTACAACTAATCACGATCACGTACGCTCACGAAAAAGTGTATGTATAATATAATTTTCATGTTTTTTTGGGTTGAAAAATAGGTTTTTAGATATACATACATATCGTTAACCTAATACGAAAAGGCCCTAACTCATTTTTTAATATTTTACAGGAGGAGGAAAAAACTAAAATACAAAAATACAAAATTTTTTTAAACGCAATTTTTATTTAAAACACTTTACATAAGCATATAATATTGCGTTTAAAAAAATTTTGTATCAATATTGCATCTTTTTTTATTTAGTTTTTTCCTCCTCCTGTAAAATATTAAAAAATGAGTTAGGGCCTTTTCGCATTAAGTTAACGATATGTATATACATACATATCTATGTATGTATATATGTGTGCTCGTGTTTTTGTAAAATTTACAAAGTAAATTAAAATAAAGCAAAGTTAATTTAACATAGTTTTAAATATTCGTATTCGCGGATATCATTTTAAATATTCGAATTCGAATTCTCGTATATCAAAAATTTACATACCGCACATGTATGTATGTATACATACATAATATAAATGTGAAGGTAAGACGTATGATCAATTAAATAAATGATAATCAAATAAATGAGAAAAGCATATTAAATAAGAAAACATAGAAATTACTAAAATTTTTCTGTTACGTAACAAAGACTCCCCCACCAGACAAGCTAATCGCTTTGCGAATTGTGCTTGTGTTTAAAAAAAAACTTACTCTTAAAAAAAAAAACAAATCATAACAAAACTCGAACCCCACCCCTCCCCTCTACATCGCTACGTAATATATGGACGGCCCCTAAAGCGAAAAATATTTTCTGCGGTACAATTCGTCAGTTGTATTGTTGACAAAGGCACTGTTGAATCAGTAGTGTTTCTCAATTGATACTTCCTACAGGGTATCTAAGAAACATACATACATACTTACAAGCTTACTTACAGACTTTTACTTATGTACTCAAAAATCAAAGTTTTAATGTTTAAAAAATTGTTCAGAGAAACTACCGAAATGTCTTAACGAATTCGGTACGACAAGTCTGACTTCAGAAAAAGTCGAAACATTTTGTTTGAGAGTATTCATTATGTTTATAAGCTCATACTACCATACATATTACTATACATACATATATGCATTTATAATTATAAAATAATTTATTTGAAATTATTGAATACAGTTACATATGTACCTATGCAGGAATGTTATCTCGTGAGAGCGTGAGAATTCGTGCGTGATTATTAAAAAAAGCTCACGCACGAGTAAATTTTTTTCAGTCGCGCTCACGCGTGATTAGTTATAATATTTGATCACGAATCACGTGAATCACGCGTAATTCACGCGTGACACGATAAAATCACGACATTTGCACATCTCTAGTACATACATATATACATACATATGTATTTGTATTTATATAATACTCAAAAATGGAATAAAAAAGCCTGTGGTAAAACGGAATCATAAAAATATATTTTTAATATCCTAAGAATCTTACATTATTACCGCACTTCACTTCATTTACATTTTGTTGTGTATATACATGCATACATATATATTTTCTTTTATCAATTTTAATCGATTTGCAAACATCAAATAACAATAAATTCAACGTTTACTACAACAATATTTTCCAATTTAATTTTTAACGAAAAGTCTTAGATAAATAAATTGAAATTTATTTGTCTACATGTGTAATTGAAAATGGCATGTGTATGTATATATGAAGTACATACATACTTACTACACATACATACATAAATAAAAATGTATATTCTTTTACTCGAATTTATTTTCTATAAACTTGCAAAGAAAAAAAAATTGCATTACTACTATGTATGTATGTCTGAACACCCAAGTAGGGTATTCATTTTTAATCGAAAAATTTAAGTCGAAAGGAAATTTCTAAATGCGAGTAAAAATTTATTATACCCAAATAACGTCGACTAATCAAATAACTCTAGCAACAAATTTTTTTTAAATTCAATATTTTCATTGCAGCGGAATTTTTTTCACAAGAGCCCAAATAATTACAACATAAAAAAATTAAGGATGTTTTCTTTGTTTTTGATCAAGAAATTCTTTTAGTGTTACTAGGGGTTACCTTAGGCTGATTTTTTTTGTCAGTTTTATGTTTTAAATCGTCATAAAAAGTAAAAATTTTATGGGCCAAAGTCCCCCCACTTTTTCCAATATTAGAAGAAAAAAAATTAAATTAATTACCAATACAGAATTGCTACTTCATAGCACAAATAAGAAAGTTCAACCTTTTCGAGAATTTTATCAATTTTTGAAGTCGCACACTGGGTTCGATTGTACCTAAAGCGGAGATTATTTCAAAATGTTATAATTGATGAGATAATAGTTTTTTTTTATTAGTTATAACCGAATTAGTAAAAACAAGATTTAAATTTTTTTTTATACAAATTTTAAGTATTGAATTATTTTAAAATGTTACAACAGTCAGAAACTAAGACCAAAGAATATAAATTGTATTGATTTATATTCTTTGCTAAGACAGACGACGTTCAGGAATGAGACACATGGAATTTTCTGAAGCCATAAACACAGGGATAGATGGCACTAAAATGCACGGCAGTAAATTTGACGAAAAGCTTTCTAACTTTGATGATAAATTATCTTATTTAGAGAAAAATAAGGGACAAATTTTTTTTTATTAAATTGTAATTGTAAAATAAAATTTTTGTCTTCATCATCACTACTAACTATCGATATGATGTAAATCGTCATCATCAACATTATCCACAATCATAAGTGTATTCTATCACATGGTAGTAATGGCACAATTGAGATAGTAAAATAAAAAATATCGATTGCACTACTAGTATTTTGTAAATATCGATGTTTTTAAATAAAACATTTAAATGTGTTGCATGCAGACTTTCCTCATTTTTCCATTAGGCTTGGCAACTTACAGAATACTTTGTTTATGAGAAAGAAGACTGTAGCGACTGAATGATTTAATACGCAAGTTGAATTAACATACATATTTATGTATTACTAAAACATAAGATATGTTTTAGTTAGTGTTTTAAGTTTTCTAATCAAATTTGTGTTAATTGCTAGCAAATTTAACTTTTATTATTTCTATGGAGCGGGATATAGGGATATTTAAAAAAATTACCGCTTTCCCGGGAAATAAAAAAATGTGGGAAAAAACTCTACGCATGAGCCTGAAAGCCGTGTGGGCAAGATTTTACTCCACTCCATATTGGTAACAGAATACTTCATCCGCCAGCCCATGTCGTCAATTTCAAACGTTTTTCTGCAATCCATTAGGCCATAATCAGAATCTTACTGATATCGATTCGGATGCCTTTGTAACTTTGTTGTCACTGGGTATAAGCCAAAATTTTTATCGGCAGACTCAATTTTCACTTTCCCATTTAGTCGCCTCTTACGACAAGCAGGGAATCACTGAGGTAGTATTCTAACCCGCTACCCCACAGGTTGTGTATGGGTGTGTGTGTCTGTGTGTGTGTGTGTCTTTGTGTACGTGTGTGTGTCTTTCTGTATGTGTCTGTGTGTATGCAAAGTAAATTAATTACTAGCCCAATTCACAATCTTGTGCAAATGGTCTTGCATCGTTAAGGCAGAATTAGTTTGTACGTGCTGTTCTGTTTTGAATCAGCTGTTTTGTTTCTGTTGAGTTGAAAATCTGTATGCGTGGTTAGTTTTTACTTTTTCGTTCTGTTCTGTTGCGGACAAATCTGTAGAAAATAGAATTCAACGTTAAGTGACAGCCAAAAGTGTGTATGTATTAGTGTGTTGTGATATTTTGTGTACAAGTGTAATCAATTCTATATGTTGCCAGCTGATTTTTTTCACAGACAAAGTAATTGCAAAATATGTTGTACAGAAAGGAACGGCACAGAACAGCAACAGAAAGTAAAGAATAATGAAGCCTTTACATGTTCAAAATTGTATAGTATATTATACTCACCACTTAACAATTCTTAGTGGTGAGTATCAATATACGATGCAAGATTGTGAATTGGACTATTGTTTAAAAAAAGATAGAAAGCCAAATAAGCAATAGATGTTAAGCTAACTTATACCTAATTTACATTCAGCATTTTTTTTCATGAAATTAGTTGCATGAAAAATTTTTATTTGTCAATAGGTGCCTTGGAGAAGCAGCTCATATCAAAAAAGTTGCCAAAAATGTACCAGAGATTCATTATACGCCCTTTTCTATATAACATTATCTTCTATAGCGCCGCAATTAGCAAATAGAAAAACATGCGTGCAACAAAATTCATGAAATTTCATGAAAAAATGCTTAATGTAAATCAGGTATTAGATGTCGTAAAATGGCAAATGCATCCGTTTCGCTAGATTTAAAATTTTTGAAAATAATATTTTCACAAACCTGTATTTATTATATATAAAAAAAAATAAAACTATTAAGCCGATCAAGTTCAAAATCTAATTAGCTCTGCTGACCACGAAAAATTTCGAAAATAATTTTTTATCATAAAAACTTCAAAAATCTTTGTCAAATCGATTTTTGTATTATTAAAAAGTGTATCAGATTCTGCATAATTTTAAGAAAAATTTCTAAAATTATTGGTGAGATATCGTTGTCGAAAATTTGCCAAAAAAAAAACGTGTTAGTTAGGGAAGTAAAAAAAAAATCGTAAATTCTTTTCAGCCCGATTTACGATACACATTAATTTTTTTGGACTTAAAAACTGGCGGCAAGTTTCAGGCATGACCTGCAAGGGCAACCGATTCCCATATTTTTTTTTTCAATTAAATTTAAAATGGCCTTATGTTATGTTTATGTTTATTAAAAAGTGCCTAAAACAAAATAAAAATAGCATAAGTTCATTTTAAATTTAGTTGAAAAAATATATGGGAATTGGTTGGTTGGTTGTAAGTCATCCCTGAAGCTTAAGTCATTGGTTTATTTCATTTCTATTAAGAAATATTTATAAAAATTGAGTATATACATTCATATGCATGTATATAGAGAAGTTCAATTAATGAAATTTGTGACCAATTGTTCTAATAATTTAAAATGTTCAGTTTTGATTATTTGATTAATCGAACAACTTCAAGCAAAGTCGATTAAAATGAACATCCTAAAGGAATTGCATTCACACATATATACTTATTAATATTCATACACACTCTTAGTGGAGAGATAATCAATATAAAAACTGAAAAAAAATATATATATTTTTTTTCACCTGCAGTGCAATATTTTGTAAGTGCATATTGGTTCATATATACTCATACGCATACGCTTTTATATATACCCTGTCGGAAAATCCGTTAAATTTAAACTAACTTTAAGCTAACTATTTTGCAACTAGTATTGGCTGACACTTGGATTACATTTCCATGTAATCAACTGACTATTTTAACATTGCAATGTCCTAGGCGGTAGTCAAATGTCTCACTCTGCATTACTTTCAGCTAACTTGAAGTTGATTTTTTTAAATCACCTGGTAGTCAGTAAATTAAAAAAAATTTTCTGGGGTCCGAACACACGTTGTCTGTTCAACGCGCTACCACTCAGCTAAGGTAACATCTAAACAAACAACATCAATATCTTGATATAAAACTGAAATGAGTTTAAATTTGTTGACTCTCACCAAATTCGATTACGTACCCAACTTAAGAAATAATTTTGGTTTGCAGTTAGCTTTTAGTCTACGAGAAGTTAACTATAAGTTAACTATTTTTGTAGTCAACCACACACTCTCCGACAGGGTATGTACATATATAAAAGTGCATGTGTGTGTGAGTGCGTACATACATACATACAAATGCTTGCGTGTGTATGTCGGCTGATTCGATAATATTTCAATTTTACACGTTCAATAGCAAAATGTACAAGAATAAAATTTAATTTAACACACTAAAGCATAGAAATTCAGAAGTTGGGTGGTTGGCAGCATGACTGCAGGCAGAACTGACTGACTTGCAGTGAATATATTGAACTAGAGCAAATTTTTAAAGCTTCAAGTAATTGGAAAAGAGTGTCCTTAAGTTCAAGCAAGAATGAATAATCCTGGTAACCAAAAAAATAAAAGCATTATAATACCAGTTAGACAGTTTAGAATTTTTCATTAAAAAAATACAGCGAATTGCGAAGGAAACAAGTTAGTTGCATTGCAGCATTTTTAGCAAGTTTTAAGGTTTCAATGCGTAGTTTTCACATGATTGATTTCTTCAATTGTGAAAGCTGAATTATGTAAAACAAAATTGGCTTATGGCAGCATTATCGTTCCATATTTTTTTTAATTTTTTTTTAAATAAGAAATAAATGCCTTCACCACGAATTTTCTGAGTTACTAAGCTTTGACAATCGGTTTTTTTTGTGGTCACAGTGAGCAAATTTTAAAGGTTGTGGAGCAATTTGTAATGTCCGTATAAAGTAATTTTTTAGAAATAAGCAGTGGTCAAACTTTTCTTAATAAATTTACAAGAAGAAACAATTTTGATATGTTTGAAGGCAATTAATTAATTTAGCAGAAAGAAATTATTAATTTTTTAATATTTTTATTTGTAAAAAAAAACAATTCATTTCTAAGCATTTGTATACACTTCACTAAAAATCGTAAGTATTCATATACCAGAAAATGACAATAAACACTCAAAAAATATACTTAAGTATTTACTCTTAATTTTAGTAACATATGAGTATACTCATATGTATTTGTAGTACAAACAGTTCGGTGGCCCTTATATTTGCTTTTAAACAACAATGACTACTACAGTCTATTCCAAAAACCAAGACTTAAATTTACTACGACCATAAATTGAAAGACACATGCGTATTAAGTGTATGTCGTACTTATATTCCGAGTATGAATATTTATTCAGACAAAATATACATACATATATACACAGGAAAGAGTAAAAAAAACGAGAATCAATTATGAATAATTGAATGGCGCTATTGTTTACGCCATTCACGGTTATTGACTCAAGCATAGATATTTATATATCTGTGGCAAAAAGGAAAAAGTTCTTGAGGCGAGATAAGCTGATTTTGAGTTAATAATACCTTCGTAATCTGCATATTCGAAAGTACCACTGGTCAAAATTTCAAATAATTTGTGTTATTTTTCAGGAAGTTATAGCACCATGACTTCCGACATATCATTTTTAGAGTTCTAATCTCATTTGGAGTAACAGCTTAATTTAGGTTATACTTTGGTGTATTTCAACTTCAATGTCTTACTTATAGTGTGTAGAAAATAATGTTCGCTAAAGGCGGTTTCAGACTATAATACAAGTATTAATACTTTTGTGAAAAATGCAACTCTGACGTGTTGAGTTGTTATTGTTTTTTTTTAATTTTTTAAACAGAAATTAGATCAGGGAAACATTTTCGTCAAAAGTATTAATACTTGTATTATCGTCTGAAACCGCCTTTAAAAACATAAAGAAATAAATTTTTTCATAATTTCTATGAATGTCGACATTAATCGAATGAAAAAAATCCATTAAAATTCAACCAACGTTACGCTTCGTTGGATTAATGAAACCAGTTTCGTTAAAATTATTTTAATGAAAACTTCGTCGAATGTATTAAACAGTGTCATCAATGCAATGAAATAACTTCATCGGAAAAACGAAATAATTTCATTAGAACGACGAAATAATTTCATTAAAACCACGAAATAGTTTCATTAAAACAACGAAATAATTTCATTAAAACAACGAAATATGTGTATGTATAAGAAGAACAATATGTTAAATTGTATGTGTAAATAAGCATACAAATAGTACAAAAACAATCATACAGAACTACTTTTGATGCAAGCTTTTGGTTGACAACTGTAGAAATACATTTAATTTATCACACTTTCATGACTACAATGAAATTTTCATTGGGACAACGAATACATTTCATAGCTACAATTAAATTATAAATGGATGTATATTTTATTTACTTTTTTTAGTTTTAAAGCATTTAATATATAATTTAATTACTTTAAGACAGGGTTACCGTTAGGAATTTTTGAAAAGTCACACAAAAAGTCGTTTTATAAAAATAAAGTCGCACAAAAAAGTCGTTTGAGAAAATAAAAGTTGCACATCTTTTTTAAAGCTTTTTATTATTAATAAAAAGCATAACACAACCAAAAAAATAAGTTGAAACAACAATGAATATTTCATAACATATACAGTACCGTTATATGTGCTTCTATACATGTTTTCATGTATGTATACTGAACAAACTTACTTAAGTTTAATAAATTTGGCTGTCGGATGCTGCCGAGGTCAGAGGAGTAGGATTCATTAAAAAAAACAAGTTAAAAAAGTTAAACTTACGATATTTTTGACAAACATTTTCAAATAAAGCCCCGTGCACTTTTTACTTTAATTCTATTCGTTTGATCTTGGCGCCATTCTTATATTTTAGATGAATGTATGTGTACTCCAACAATATTTTCTTAACATAAATATTACTTTTTTGAAACTCCATTCCTTTACAATAAACTCTCCAAAAACCACAATTTTTATTTATTTAAATTTTTTTTTTTGCTAAAGCTATGTACAGACGGTTGTCAGATCTTACAATATTGCCAGTAAAATGTGCTAAAAATTTCTTACAACCGTGTGAACTGGCAATTTTTGTCAGACGACGTTGCCAGAAAAAGCATTGTCAGTCCATTGCAAGACTAGCAACTGACAACATATTGTCAGACATCTTACAATCGTGTGAACACATTGTAAAATTATTGCCAGACATTTGTCAGACATTTTAATATTGTCAGATGTGGGAAGTTCATGCATCTGACAATGGCGTCATTGTAAGATAATTCTTTCTATGGGCAACAGTGCACACGCTTGATTTTAAAGAAAAAGTTTATAATAAAATATATGCAGACAAAATCATTGCAATTGCTTCTTTATGGTCCATAATAATTTATAATTTCACTTTTTACATTTAACACAAACACAAACGATAAATATTTAACAATTTCTAACAAATGCTTTAAGTCTGGCAACGCATAACAACAGATCTAACAATTTGTGCATATGACAACCGTGTGAACTGACAATTTTTCTACTGACGATTTTGTCAGATGAATTTATTGTCATACAACCGTCTGGCAATAAATTGTAAGATTTTCTGACATCCGTGTGAACTGACAAGAAATATTGTACTGGTAATTTTCGATTGCCAGTACATTGTCAGCACATTGCCAGATCTGACAATATTGTAAGATCTGACAATCGTCTGTACATAGCTTAAAAATATTCTTTGAAACTTCTACTAAAAATTTCCGAAAAATTTCTTAAATACATTGTACACGTGGCAAGGTTGCAATTAATAAAAGTGCTTCCAAATGAACAACAATCTGTGAATTGCTTTTAAATTTTGACGTTTTTTTTTTAAGGAAATTTTTAATTAATTGCAATTTAAATGTTTTGTGTGAGAATCTTTAAAAATCTGTAAAAAATCCCAACAAAATTAAAAAAGTTGCAAAAGTCGGTGATCAAAAAAGTCTCATAAGAATTCGCACACCGCTAAAAAAGGGTCAAATTGCGACTTTAGTCGGATGAACGGTAACCCTGCTTTAAGATATGTACTTATATATGTTCATTTCAAGCAACAAATTTAAATGTTTTTTAAATATAAAGGGTTTCTTAATAATTAGAAAATATTGTTGTCATAAATCCAATGAAATATTGTTACGAAACTAGAATACCAACAAAGCAAATCCAATAAAATTCTTTCACAATATTCGTGAAATTTTCATTAGATTTGTGAAATTATCATTAGATTTGTGAAAAAAAACTAATGAAATTGTTTCGTTAAATTTATGAAGCAAAATTCTTTCGGTGTAGATAATTTCTTAATTTAAGTGTAAAAAACTAATTTTTGAAAATCAATTTAAACTCTTACAAGAGCTCTACTGCAAAACAATTAAATATGACTTAAGCACTTTTTCCTTATTGCCAAAGATATAAAGGCCACCTCTATTAGTCGTAAAGAAAAATTAATACATATGTATATATTCATTATGTGAAGTTGTTGTGTTTAATATAATAATTCCCTTAACTATTAAGGGTCTTATGCAAAAAAACTTAATAAAGCTTTGTCAAGCAATGTTAAGTAAAGTTGTATTCTAAAAAAATTATTGTATACAAATTCTAAAGTAGGCACCCACGTTTGTTAAGACTACTTTAAGTTGATATTTCCAAAATGTGTATTTTGTACCTCAAATATTTTTACTAATATAGCACATACTGATTCATGTTACATCTGAAAATGAAGCTAGAAGTGCCTGCTCTTATCTTAAATTTATTATTTCTGTCATGTAATGGGAAGCATTAACAAAATTATCCAACTGCTTCGAAATAAATAGCAAAATCCATAAAAAAATATTAAAATAAATAATATTATACAAAAATGTTTTAGTGATGTACATACAATCAAAACAAATTGTGATAATTTTTCACATTTTTTTACTTTTACTTCATGGTTGTGTTTATCTGTTTTCCTATTAAGTCAGAAGCTCATATTTTTTAAATTAGGTTGCTTTACTTCAAGATAGTAAAAATTTATTTAATAAAATAAAAAAAATATTTGAATACCCGAATGAAATTGTATTCAATTTTGTACATCATAAGCTGTGAAGTGGTTGTTGAACACGGTGGTGTTACCAGTATTTATTATTAAATCAGAAAACATTTAAAGTTGTCTTTTGCATATGATTTTTTAATAATGCTATGTTAGCCTTAAAGTGCTTATCAACTACTATGAACTTTAAAGCTAAAGTAATATAAAGTAAAGTAAGTATTTTTTTGCATAAGGGGGTAATTATTTGATGGTATAAAAAAAATTCTGCTACAAATTTTATAAAACTAACAGCAATTAAAATATTAACAAGTGTAATTAATGGATAAATGAAAAATGAAAAAAAAAACTCCTAAACAAATATATAAATATATTGGTTCAATTGGCTCCTTATAAGTAGTATATGGTCTGATAGGGTACTAATGTTGTAGTGATGCGCCCACACAGCCTCTCCCCTACATATGGCGTACCCTGTTATTAGCTGACGAGGCTCTGACTACCGACCATGGGCGATATAACCCTTACAAACGTTGGCGGATAAATCTACACTGTCAACTGTCTTCCTGGAGACGTACTGACAGCCCCAGATCCAGGATCGGATGCAGTAGTCGAATCAGCTACTCATATTAAATTAAGCAAATATTAATGAAATCTAAACAAAAATAACTCTTAGTAAAATGAAACTTATAAAAAGTTAAATAAATCCTATTTTAAATTCATTAAATAACAACGGCCTGTCCCACGATGTCGACACAAAATGTTTGATGGATTACTCACATTGAAAGCAAAAATAAATTTTCTTATTTTATTTGTTGTTTTCAATGCCAGCTGTCAATCGAACGATCGAACGTTTTCTGTTGACATTGAGAAACAGGAAGTAAATCTAAAAAAAAACTCACATTATTACCCAATTCGCAAAATTAAATAAATTATAAAGTATTAAAAATTTTATAATATAAAGAAACAGCTCTCCTGCAAAATGAACAAGAATTAAATAAAATTGAATTGAATAAAACTTAAAAAGTAATAAAGAAATCCATTAAGAAATGCTTAAGGAAGCGAAAATGGGGTCAAATCGTTACATCCGTGAACGTACAACTCGTCACGTAAAAACACAATTTTCGGATTATGACATACGTGAACGTATTGAAATCCCATTCAGTTTATACGATTGACGTATCATGTAATTTGTTTTCGTACGATTGCCGATACGATCACGTATGTAACGATTTGAAGCCTGGTTTTAGACATACGAGTACTTCTCAGAAAAAAGTTCTTTTTACCGACCGCAGACAGACAATGCAGGAATGCTTTAGAAAGAGAAGACTATTTGAGCATAACAGAGAGTAGATAGTCTCATATTTTATTCTAAAACAGAAATTAACTAAAAGACAATGATATGAGCTTTAATTAACTCCCAAGTTTCCGATGGAATAACCTAAACTAACCGAAATAGAAATTTAAATAGAAATAGAATAGAAAAATCAAAATGAATTTCCATATGTAGAGTCAAAATAACTTCGTGCTAATCTGAACATAAAACCTCTTAAAAATGCATTTACCGATGGTAAATTAATCATTGCGCATGCAAAGCTAAAACCCAAAAAATCTCGTATTCTATTACACGAGAAGTTTATATGAAATTAAGTGTGTTCCAATAAGACATTCTATTTTGTATAGCGTGCCCTTTTAACAGTTGCCATGACTCAACCTCCTGGACAGACGATAAATAGCAACTATGTCATTAATAAAAATGAGAGGATAATGGCTTTAACAACGTTAAAAAAATTATTAAAATTCACTACACAAATGGTGAAAATTTCACGGTCACAGTTCGCAAGACTAGAGCATTTTTGGATCCCCGTGAAGCACCTTCTCGGATAGCAATTGTGAAACTGGTGGAAAAATTTGAGCTGTTAGAACAATCTTATGAGATAAAGAAAGAACCGAACTCGTGCTTGGCATTTAAGAACAATTCAGAATACAGCTTTTGTGGCCCATAGTGTTGAGAAAAACCCAGCTTTGGCAATTTCTCGTCGGTCATTGGAACAAGACGTTCCACAAACAACATTTTGCATAAAGACTTACGGTCTAATTCATAAAAAATATTTCAGGTTTATTACAGGTTTATTTGACAAATTTCCCATAGAAATATGTAAAATAAGCGCTTAATAAGCCTGAACTATTTTTTATGAATAAGGCAGTTAGAATTTAAGGCTTTTAAAGTTTAGTTAACACAAGTAATAACACGAATAGCTTGTCAACAACATCTTGTTTGTGCTTATTTCGCCAGTAGTGCGATTCACTAACTTTTTTTTAACGATAAACGCATCGTTAAAATAATTATAACGAAAATTTATCGAATTTGATATTCAGTAACATTTTTAACGATATTCTGTGTCGTTATTTAAGCGACAATAATTTATGTGCTGTTAATTTTATCGAGAAAAATCAACAGAAAATATCAGCTGCGTAATATCGTTAAAAAGAAGTTACGGAATCACAATTACGATTGTCGGATAGTTAAAAGTTACTGAATCCCACCACAGGATCGTGTGATTGACAGCCAAGATATTGAGATTCAAAACATTTAAACTTTTTTTATTTGGAGAGATAAGTAAGGTCTATGCCAATGGCCCACAATGGATTCAAAACTTCAAACATGAAATTATTGACATACAGCGGCAAATGTGAAAACTGCTGATGGAAAATTTCTTGAAAATAATATGGTTCTACAAAGGTAGCCATAGCTGGCCATTTAGCAGTAATTGTTTTTCATTATTAGGGCTAATAAATCAGTGCAAGTTAATCTCTATTTTTTGTTTAAAATGTGTTTAAACTAGTAAACCTTTAAATCAATACAGTATTTAAACCATCTGTAAACGCATAAAATTGGGCGTTTAAACTACCAACACAGGCCATATGGTTTTGTTACTTACAGACCATATGTTTTGCATTGAAAGAGCTTTCAACTTTTTTCCCAGCCTCCTATTTTTCTTCAGATCTTGTTCGACCTGTTTTCTTACACTCTAGTGTTATTTTATACTATTCTACTTCGCCAACCATACACATAATTCCTTTCTTGGTACAATTTCGCGACATATAATTGAAATTTCCTTAACTTTTTGTCTTTTTGATTGGGCAACGAATTGATAGCCTGCTGCAAAACAGCTGTTTTTTGACATTTGTTCTAGTGCTGTCACAATATTATTTTTTTAGCTACACATAAAGTATGATTCACTGATTTACTCCTGTTTAGTTTAAACTACAAATAAATTTGAGTTTAGTTTAACTAAACCAGTGTTTAAACGTTGACTGATTTATTAGGCCTTAATGTCATAATTATTGTGTTACCTAGCGATGAAGTAGTTTGTTTACATTTTCACTCACACGCACTAGCAAAACAATTGAAAATATTACTCCAGGTTATTAAATTCTACTAAAAAAAATAAATAAATAAAAATAACATTTATAATTCGTAAACGCTGATATTCATAATAAATTTATATTTCCTGAAATAAATACAACCTGGTAAAATGAATAAAAATAAAAAAAGGAAAAACATTTTATTTTACCTTTAAATCAGGGGGTGACTACTGATTTTTTTTTATTATAAATTGAAAAAACTGTTAAAGGACGACAGAGAGAGAGAGAGAGAGAGAGTAAAGAAACAAAACTCCCCATTTAGAAGAAAAAATAAATAATAACATAATTCAAATCGTGGGTTGTTGATGTTATTTGCAAATTTATTTCTCTTCATCTAACGCAATTTATCAATTTCCGTTTTCGTTACTCGCCCTTAGGCAAACTTGAAATAAAACATTTTAGAGCTGAGCCAGTGATTTACAAACAGTATGTAAATACATACTTTACATTTAGCAGTTAAGTTGAGAATAATAGTTGCAATACGAGTTAGCTAGAGGAGTTGAGACAAGAAATTTTAATAACCCCTGATTTTGCTATATTTTTTTTATTGATCTCGTCGCAGTTTCAAGGTTTGGAGTTTCTAGTACATAAGCGACTACTTTTAGATAAATAACAGTGCTATGTTATGTTGAAAACATGATGTTAAGAGATTTTGGTTTTTGTCTCTGCTAGTTATAGCAAAGTGAATTTCATCACTTTCTCCACAAATATTTGAATAATATTTAGCTTAGTTAGCTTGAAGTTAGCAAAAAAATTTTATGAATTTTTGAATTCAAGAAAAATTTAGAAGATCATATAAATATGGGTGTGAAGTAAAATTTTAAAATTTAAACACAACTCTATTAACAAAGAACACACCTCTATTAAACAACTTTTTTCTCACAGATTCTCAAAATGAACCAGAAAATTTAAACCGAGTCCCTGCCCTATGCATCCTTTATTAAGATATCTAGTATTTAATATCTCCAACGACACGGAAAGTCTATACCTTACCTTCGTTTAGCCTGCAATAAATATGTTGGCAATATAGCAATATCGTCGACAGAATAACGAAACAATATTGCTAATTGCTTTACTTATGTTAAGACTATGGGAAATCATAGCTCATAATATAGGAAAACTCAACAGGGAAGGTGCAGAGCAAAAATATAATTCGCTTGTAAATATCTGGTTAATCGAACAATTATTTATTATTACAAACTTATTACTATACAAATTATTTAACTACACACATTTTTAAGAGATTATCTTTCTTTTTTTCAATTTATTTTCTCAACTTCACTAATATTATCTAAATGTCAAACGCAATGCAGAAAATTCGAACATAAATCAGCACCGACTTTGACGTTGCACTTACGCAATAATTGTCAATGAAAAACTGTTGGCAATTATTGCAAGAACTGCAAATGAGCTGGCTCCATTAGCATTGTCAATGTTTTGACATTTGCTGCAATGTTACAATGTTGCATGTTAACAAATTTATTGTCAGTCTAGAAGGCTCTAAAGCTGGATTCACCCATTGTTTCCGAACAAAATTTTTGTCCGGACAAAATTTTTTTTTATATGTAGTTTGGCGTCTCTCTTCTTGAGAGAGAGAAAATATTTTTTACAAACAACTCTCAGCTTGAATTGGTTTAATTTTATATTTTGTCCGGACAAAATTGAACTGAGCTGCCAAGTATTTTATTTTTTCACCCAAACTTGAACTGAGCTGCCACATCATGTTATATGAATAATAAAAACACAGAGTATACTTGTATTAATCACAATAGAAATAAAAGAAAATTGGAAAATAAAACGAAAATGAACGAAAGAGTTGCATTAAACAATTAAAAAAACATTTGCCGCTGTGCTGCCACTTATAAAATTAATACACATTGTTTATACACGTATTTCATATGGTAGCTTTGATTTTCCAGACAAAATGTTCGAAATGGATGAATCGTGCTGCAGAAAACTCTCAGTAAAAAAATGTTTGTCTGGACAAAAATTTTGTTCGGAAATAATGGGTGAATCCAGCTTAAAAGCACATCAAAATTTAAAAAATGAGCACCAAAAAGCGTAATTTTGAGATCTGAAATATATCAGGCGAAAAAGGTCTGCACACTGAAAAAAAAACACCAAGTTTCTATAGAAGTAATTTCAAGAAATACTCGAATTTATTAAAAGCACTACTTAGTGATTTTTCTTAGTTTGGCACTAACGCTAAACATTTGGCGTTTTCAGTCTTCAAAAAGCACTAAAAATAGTGCCAAAAGCACCAAGTTTGCATCGCTGGGGGTTAACCTACAGTTATAATATCGATTTTGATCATTTTTTTTTAAACCCCAGGGCATGGTGAAAAATTTTTTCTTTAGAAATTGTGTTGCAATTTCTATAAAAACAGGCTGTTATGACTAGCCTGTTCAATAGTCGAACTATTGAACATTAATCTAGAGCAGTGGTGGCCAGAAAGAGAAATGAGAATGTTTAGTTGTGTTTAACAAAAGTGAGAGTGTATTGGTAAATATACACATGGAGAAATGCATTTGTTTTCTTTTGTTTGCGTTGTTGGAGTGTTTTACTACTTATAAAAATGGAAAAACTGAAATACAAATTTCTTTCCATAATTCCCCATCCTCAAAAGGTCGACCTTTTTTAGCTAAGGCTAAGGAAATTGTATAGGTCGCCTTGAGTTGACCACTTGTTGAGGAAATGATTTGGTCATGATTGGTATTCATGAACTGATTGTATTTAATTCTTAAATCTTCTTTTAACTTGATAATTAAATTAGACCTAGCAATTCCAGTAAGAGAATGCATATCTGAGTGGCGGTTATAGTGCCGCTTTAAATTGCATGCAAATTTCTCTTTAATTTTTTGGTTGCAAACAAGGCATTCTGCTTCATTAAAAATATTTAATGAAAATAAAAATGGATTTTCCCAACCAATATCCCACATACTGAATGAAAATCAAAAAATGTATTTATTAAAAATCAAAAATTTAATATATTAAATTTATATAATTTTTAAAAAATTTTATTTAATTAAAAATTTTAAATTAATAAAATAAATATTATTAAATAAAATCTATTTAATTTTAAATCAATTATTTAAAATAGAAATGTAATATATATAAGTTGTATTTTAATGTGCTGTTTGAATATTTTACCAGTGTACCTATTTCATAAAATTTAATCATAATTTATCAAACAAAGCGACGACAACCTGACTTTGTTGATGCTGGTATGCAACTGAGTGAATTTTTTTGTTTTTTCCTCTCTTTTTTTTTTTTTTTTTGTTTCGTACACGTTCGTGCTGTGTGTGTGAAACCCGACCAGGGTGACCGATGACATTTTTCAAAAAGTGGCACTAAATAGGGGATTTATCAAAAAAAGGGGGCAAAATTTAAAAAAAGCTAGAAAACTGCACTAAACTTTTTATTTTTAATGTATTTTCATATAACTCACCCTAAATAAAGGGGGTCAAAAAGTGGCAAGGCAGTTGAAAAAGGGGAAACGCAGTCGAAAAAGTGGCAAATTGCCACTTTAGTCGGTCAAACGGTCACGCTGAACCCGACCAAACTTCGTCGTTTCAACAACAGTTGGCCGTCACTGATCTAGAGGCATTCGGGTTCTCCTCTAAAACTTTTTTCTGCCCATCTTCATTTTATTTTAAAATAGAGATGTCACAAAAAAGAAAAATAGTTTAAATTTTCTGGTTAAATTTCTTTAAAAAAAATCAAATCAAAAAAACGCCAAAAATCGAAAAAACATCGCCAAAACGCGAAAATGTCGCCAAAACTAAAAAAAAAAATTTAAATAAAAAAAATCGCAAAAATGAAAAAAAGTCGCCAATTATAAAAAAAATCGCCAAAATGAAAAAACGCCAAAAACCGAAAAAACCGCCAAAACAAGAAAATAAAGTGTCAAAACTAAAAAAAGAGCCAAAACTTTAAAAAATCGCCAAAACAAAATAAACCGAAAGGACCCCAAAAAAGAAAAAAAAATATGCCAAAACTATTTATATATATTATATAGGATGAAGTTTGTATTAAATTACATATCTAGTGTTCGTACGGAACCCTTCGTGCGCGAGTCAGAGTCGCACTTTACTGAATTTTTTCTTTTTAATAGAGCTCTGTTAAGCACGATGGTTTGTCTAGGGTTATAAATGTCTAAATTTTTATTCACGCACATTAAATTTTAAACATTTTTGTATAGAGAAATATTTTTTTATTATTCTGTTAAAATATTAGTTTAATAGTATAATAAACTTTTGCTACTCACTAGTATAATACATTAATGATTTCTGTTTCAAAGTGGTAATTACCTGAAAGGAAAAAAAGAAAAGTTTTTCGATTAGAAAATTTTATAGATAACGATTAATAATTATTTTGGTGTGTTTTTTTTTTAATTGTTAGAATTAAATTTAACATTTGTTAACGCACTAATCATGCCAAATTATTATATAACTTATTCAGTAAAATATTTTTTTGTTCAAAATAAATTTTTTATTATAAGTGAAATTTATTTGCTGGAGCTTAAGCGTGTCTATATGTACTTCATTGTTGCTTTAACAAATCGTCAGTAGATTTCAATACACATTTTGAACAGTAACAAACATCTTATCTTATACACAGGCTTTCACAAAAAAGAAAATTCATACATAATAAATAATATTTTTAAAAATCACAAAAGAAAAATAAGCGTAGTAGGCTTAGAAACTTACTGACGATTTGTTAACGCAACAATAAAATGCTTATAGACCAAAATTATCGAAAACTTAAAAAAAATCGCCAAAAACTAAAAAAATTGCTAAAACTAAAAATATGCAAAACGAAAAAAAAAACGCCAAAACTGTGAGAGATTCAATATTAAAAAATCAATTAAAAGAAACAAGCGCCTGTACTAAAACAGTGTCCCGTTAACTGCAAAATGGAATCTGCTAAAAACGCTGGTTTTTGACTCCGCTAGTAAAATTTAAATTTATCTTCACACAATTTGTGACGATTACAAGTAAATTTCAAATGGGGATGCAGCACATTTGAGAAGTGGCTTATACATTTTTAAAATTTCAGAACTATAGTGCAAGCATTAAAAAAATAAGCAATATCAGTTGTAAAAGCACAAATCATTATAGCAGAATATTAACGGATATCCAATTAAATTGACTAAAAAAAAATATTTATAGCAATTGTGTTAAAACGTATGTTATGGAATAGAAACAATTGAATTATGGTAGCGCGGTAATAGAAATATTTTTATCGTCCACTGCAAAAATAAATAAATATAAGTGTATATATGAAAATAAAAACGATTTAATTTCACCCACATGTTAGTGCATTAAATCGTCAATGTAAATTGCATTGCAACACATTTTGATAAGTGTTTATTTTAGTCCCTTTTAATACCAAACAGAATTTGCGGTTTTAGCAATTGTAAAAATGTGAACGAGTTGTAAAATGTACTCGAACACAATTGCTGTTGTTTGTTGTTTGAGTGTACATTTATGTTGATATTGTTATGCAAATTAAGTAATTTAAATGTTCAGAAGTGTTTATTTATGAATTCAAGTTGGTGTATTTAAATTGACTTTAAATGCTTACATTCATTTATGTATTTATTTATTTACATATGTTAATATTTTTTTGTTGAGTTTAAATTGTTTTAATTGCAACAGTTAAATTTTATTTTAATCTATATCTACATTTAAGAGTATTTATCTTTTATATGTATGAATTGTTTTTAAGTATTTACATAATAAAGTAAAATATAAATTTTTATACTAATAGGATTGGTCTTTCTTTAATTCATTATTATGTTGCAGCTGTCAAGAACAGGACAGTAAAGAAACAGTTTCTCACTACGCGGAACAAATTTTTAGTAAAAACACACCAGACAATCTGTTGAATCACGGAATCTAACGATCATATTCTTAACATTTCATTTAATGTATTAGAACACGAATTATCACCGATTTAATTAAGAACTACTTTATTGTTTTCTCAGTTGTTTCCCGGGACATAAAAACGTCCGGCAAATTTTAAAAAGGAATTTAGACTTTTTTAGAAGTTCAAGTGATAAAGTGTATTATTCACATTTAGGACCAAAGGGTATGGTCAATTATGTTTGTCGCACACATTCTTCGGTTCTGTTCTACAAGTCGAATCGAAATCGTATAATTTCCAAAATAATAATGGTATCGCAGATGCGTTTAAAATCATATACAATAATTTTCTTTCAGATTTGATATTTGAAAATCTATAAAATAGAAAAATTAGAAAAAGCTAGAAAAACTATTTCCATTATCGGAGTTGGTATTCTAAAATCGTACGATTTCAAATAAGATATTAAAAACTCTTAAGCCAGTTAATCCCTCGTGGCATTATGTACTGGTAGTTTAGAACAAAATTTAGATGTAACTTTTACTGTATTTAAGGGAACATCAGTTTAATAATATGCCAAGTCCTATTGCTCTGAAATCAAGTATCTTTTTTTAGTCCCCAAGATTGGCAATTCTGGTTATTCGCAACAGCATTCCCGCAAATTTTTTTTATTTTACAATAAAAAATAAAGCAAAATTTAATAATGCTGTGTATACGAAAGCTTTTTCTAAATTACCAAAATCATTTTAAAAAATCCCAAAAGTGGGGATTTTTCCTATTTGCTGTTTCTGTTTTGAAATGACAGACATGAAAAGGTCTAAAATTTGCCTATAAATCCATTAGAGATGCATTCATATGCATTTATTGAAAAATCTTCAAGAGTGTTAACTCTACTTAATTGCCAAACTAATTGGTAACTCTAGTTATTTGCTGTATTAATTGAAATATACTGTTATCTTAAAGCTAAATATTCAATTAAATTTATAATTATACGCTTATAAAAACTTTTCTTTAATTTCCATTATCTTGGAAAAATACCCTTAATAGGGGATTTTGCTCGTTTACTGTAGGACTCGATAAAACTTATCATTTAACAGTTAAAGGTAAGATCAAATCTAAAATACGAGTAATAAGCACATAATGACATTTTCCAGAGTCCAGTTATATTGAAAAATTGCCAAAACTGGCAACTCTCGCTATTTGCATTATTAATTGAGTAACATTTTTGTTTAAAATTAGAACAGGCATGACAAAATAAGAAATACCATGTTCACGAAGAATTTTCGCAAATTCCCAATAGAATGGAGAAAATCTCCCAAATCGAGAATTAAAATTATTTGAGCTAGAAATTGAGTAAATTAATTGATTTCAAGTTAAAACTATGCTAGAATTTATATTAATATGTATATGAGCACTTTTTAAAAATTCCCAAAAAAATTTTAAAAATACCCTAAATTAGCAGTTTGAGTAATTCTAAATTTGTGTCCTGAAAAATCTTCTATAGTGGCAATTCTTGTAATTCATAGTGGTAATTGAGAGAATTTATTACTTCAAGGCTTAAGATGTGTCAAACTCTGCAGAGTACCTAATGTGAAAACTAGCAGTTTTCTAAAATACCACTGTCTATCAAAAAATCGCCTTGAGTGGCAATACTGGTTATTTGCTGTACTAATTGAACAATGTTTTAGTTTTAAAATTTTGAAAAAAAATTAAAAATATGTGTAATAATATGCTTGCGAACAATTTTTTTTTAAATTCCCAATACCTTAAAAAAAATCTCCTTGAGTGACAACTCGAGTTGTTAGCATTATGAATGCAGTAAATTTGCTGATTTATAATTAATGACATACCAAAATTTACACAAATATATATTTACATGAAAATTTTTTATGAATTCCCAAAATTTTGTAAAAATTCCCTATACAAGCAGTTCTAGTTATTATCAGTTTGTAACTTGAAAGAAGAAAAGTAATTCTAGTAATTTTCAGTAGTAATTGAGCCAATTTATTATTTTAAAGGTTAAGATAAGGCAAACTATCCGTTCCCAAAGTCTCACAAAATCCTCTTGGGTGACAATTCTGGTTATTTGCTGTAGTAATTGGATAAAATAAAAAAATCAAAAGCCTTAATACCATCTGTAATTAAATGCTTGCAAGCAATTTTTTTTAAATTCCCAATATATTAAAAAAAATCTACTCGAACGAAAATTCTAGTTATTTGCATTAGGAATTGAGTAAATTTATTGGTTTAGAATAAAGGATATAACAATCATTCATACTAATTTGTATATGAGCACTATTTATGAATTCCCAAGATTTTTTAAAAATTCCCTATACAAGCAGTACCAGTTTTTTTTATCAATTTGTAACTTAAAAAAAAGAAAGGTAATTGAGCCAATTTACCATTTTAAAGTTTAAGATGTGGGAGTAAAATAAATTAAATTAAATTCCCAATGTCTCGCAAAATACCTTTAAGTAGCAATTCTGGTTATTTGCTATAGTATTTGATCAAATTTGTTAATTTTTAAGTTTTAATTGTGTTACACACAGAAAAATTTAAACTTAAAATCTACTTAAATAAGGTTAATCTAATATTTTTCGGCAATGATTTTGCTTCATATGTGTTTCATGTTAATTTAACATGATTTATAGTAATTGTCAAAAAAAATTTTTCCTTTTGAAATAACTTTATTTCACGTTGAATTAACAGTTACGTACTGTTAAAATCAAAATGAAGAATCATGTTGAATCAAAGCTATTTCAAGTTAGATCAACATGAATTTAATTTAATGTAGTATGTGGTTGACATAGACATCAGAAAAAATTTTGTATATAAATTAAATTGGCTTCCACGGCCAAGATTTGAACTCGGAACTCATCGCGTGCTAGTCAACGTGCTTACCCCTACAGCCACAACAACTTTAAATATTCTTAAGATACACAATAATATGTACCATCTTGAATTAAATTATAATTTAACAAAATTTCTTATCATTTAACATACAATTTATTTGAAAAGTTTTAGTTTTAGTTAAAAAAAAACAAAATGCTTTGACTTGAAAAGATTTATTTAAAAAATAATACAAAACACTTTGACTTGACTCCAGGATTCGAACCTGCGATCCTCCGAATGCAAGACTGTACACTGCCTACCAGCCAGCAGCAGTTTGTCGGCTGTTTACAAACATAAAAAAACAACAACAATACAAAAATAAATCACACACATACAAAGCACAAAAGTGTATTGCTGCTATGAACAAAGCAAATAAACACCAACACACTCAAACAACATATTATTTCTTGTAAAATTAATGTGTTTTTAATGAAGTTCAATCAACCTTTTGGCATAGTGATTTTACATTGGTATTTTTTCTGTGTGTAGTAATATTAATATGAACCTGTGTTCTGGGTTCCAAATATAATTTTTTTTGGATCTTAGAAGCAGGAATTGAGCGATTTTAGTCAAGTTATGGCACGACATGTCATTTATGAAAAAGATTATATATGGCTGCTAGTATTTAATACCAAAATTGCTTATTTATGTTAAAAATAATGATGAATAATTTTACGAGTGTAACACACTCATATTCCCTTCCACATTTATTTTCAAAGGTTAAAGTAATTGTTAGTACTGCATCTGTTTATTTTACTATAGTAAAAGAAGAAGAAGAAGAAGAAGAAGAAGAAGATTCTGACAGAAAAAAATTGCAAGCACAAAGAAAAGTTTTGTATGATGTAAAAACAACAACAAGTTGAATTTATTTATTTAATTTTTTTTCTTGTGTCAATGTATTTAATTAATTTTTTGCTCATTTATTGCAAACACATCTTGACAACAATTCAGAAAAGTTAAGACGACGAAAGAAAACAATGAAAATAATAATAAAAACAACAACATACTTTGAGCAACAAATATGGCTGCCTTCTTTCTCTTAGCAGCTGTTAGTGTTGTTGATGCTGCTGTTGTTTTTGTATTTAAGATTTTCAAGAGCTGAAATTGTTTAACATCATCAACACATGTTGCCTGCAACTCTTCAAAAAGTTCAGGGTTAGTTAGATTTTCATTAATGTTTTTCTTTTTTATTTTGCTCATTTTCAAATCTCCCGAGTATTAAGATATAAAACGATGGATGGATGGATGGTACCATTTTGTTAAAAACTTTTTTCAAAGTATGTATTTTGTTTTGTAAAATTTTTAGGTTTCACATTCCCTTCTTTGCATTTTACAATATGGTTGCATTTTGCAAAAAGGTGTTCATGCAACTATTCAACTTTTTACTAGATCTCATGTTCAGTGCTGCAAGTAGTTGCAAATAAAATGTTGGGGGATTATCCAAATAAAAATTGTATTGCAAATGCTGAAGTGCATAACTGATAGCTTAAACATTAAATGGAAAAATCTCATGCCAAGCTCTGATACTGGAGGTTTTTATTTTATGATGGCCGCAAAGCAATGGTTGAACAAGTAGCGAGTTAGGGTATTTGAATTATATTAAATTGAATTATTTTCGTATAAGGTGAGAGGCCAGCAAAAGGCCTTAATATTTCTGAAGTTAAGGATTACGTTTATAGGTTTAAATGGGGAGATGTATAACAAAGAGATAAAAGAGGTGAGTTTCAGTTGTGAAAAAGATTGATTATTGAAGGAAGTACTATTATGTCTAACTCGCTAAAAGACGGATCATGCGGCAGACCCATCCGCTGCTCTTAATGAAGGAGTATATGTTTCAAAGATCTATCTTCGAACTACCGAAAGGCGTTTAAAGAATCTATTGTCCAAGGAGCGAAGGCGACGGGAGAGAGGGAGAGACAGTGAGTTATAATCTTATTTTCCTCTATATCAATATCATTAGAATATTCGTCGTTGTAGGAAACACCCAGTCTTCAAGAGTGGGTTCCGAAGGAACAGTGACCCATTAATGTAGCCTCGATACATCTTATTTATTTACCCGAAACCCTAAAGAAATACAGAGTTCTTTTAAATCAATACAAATCTATAGCGGATCTCACTGTGGAACAGGTGGACTCTTTATGCCACCTGACAGCGGAATGCCGCACAGTGGGACGAATCCCCAATTTAGCTGGACAAAATTATTTCATGGTCAGTTCATATGGTTTTAGACTGCTGAATTCGAAAAAAATAGTTACAAGTTTCTAGCTCAAATTTTTAAAGAAATACGATAGAGTTTCGCTATTACGAACTTCAGTAGTATGTTTTAGTTTTTCATATAATATTATTTATTATTTGATTTGAAAATTTGGCTTGTTTTTATGGTTAAGCAATTGTCTATATGCATTTCGTTCCCGCTTTTGGAACTCCAAAAAATTTTTGAATTTAGCTATTTTATGTATTATTTTGGCGATGAAGTGCGTGGCTGCACAGAAAAATGCGCATTTCCCCCAGCTAAAAAAGTCTAGTTTATTTTTTCTTTTCTTCTTTCGAAAATCACATTAATTAATAAAAAATATTTCATTTAAGAAGAACTGAAAATACTGAACTTAAGCGCTGTTAAGAAATTATTCCTGATTAAAAATTCACTCTAGTTCAATTAAATTTAATATGTATCACATAAGGTGTATTTTGATTTACAGGACAGTTAAGCTTTAACGAGAAGTAAATTCAAAAAAATTACAATGTATTTAAAAAACTTGGACAAATAATTTTAATAAAATAAAATACCATTTAATTTTAATAAATTTTATAAATAATTGAAATGAGTAATATTATAATATCTAATATTAAGTTTTATCGTATAAAATTGTAATAGGAAATTTTTTACCCCAAAACAGTATAACTGGTTCGAATTTGTTACAAATTAGACTACTGCAAAAGACCACTTACAAGAACTTTTAAGACATGAGGAAATTCGCAAATGCTTAACTTTAGCGCAGTCTTCTTTTTTTTCTTTCTATTTTTGAGTGTTTGTTATGAACAAGAAGTCTTCGCGGCATCGCTTGTTAACACTCATATACACGAACATCAATACATCCATCGTGCTTCGCTTATTAAACGACATCATTTATTATTGGTTTAGTATAATACATGCGCCAATACATTTAAAAAACAATGCGTATTTACATTTCAAGACTCTATTAAGCAAACTGAACAATCAAAATGATATTTCGATCAATAATTTTATAGAAAATAGCGGAGTGCACATATGGCATTTCTTGTGTTGTCATTTTAAAAATGTCTGCAATGCAGTTCACATTGAGTTTTTTATATTGAGAGCAATGCCACGCAACGTAAAATATCGGAAATAACAAACGTTGCCACTAGTACACACTATTGTGATGTCATAAAATGGCATTACTGTAAAATATTAATTTTTCTTTTTCAATTGCATCAATTTCTACACTAATTTTTTTTTTAATTTTGTATGTACAAATGAGAGCTTTGTTTTCTAAAATTAGTAAATTCTGCTTTTCTTTAAAAAAAAAGTGCAATAAAATATATTTTTTATTTACCTTTATAAACAAAAATCTAGCAAGAAATAACTAATTTAAGTAATTTAATTTATTAAAGGGCAGTGGGCTGGTTTTTTGATTGAACGTGTACGAATACGAACTTTGTATACTGTACTTGATTTTTTTTCACTTTCGTATAAAATTTTTTGACTGACGGAAATAATCCTTAAAATCTATTTATAGGCCGATAAATATCTATGTATTTAAACTTCTTTGACTACACATACATTTGTTTTAAATAAACACATTAAAAAAGCGACAAATATAGTTTACATATTGACTTTTAACTTAACAATTTAAAATGAAATTTTTACAAAACAAAATATTCCCTTTGCGCTGTACATTAATAGCGAAATATTTTTAACATACAAAGATACTTACATATATATATATATATATATATATATATATATGAATTTTTTTAGTACAAATTCCATTAATTTTCTACAACAATTTATCAACATCTCTTAAAAAAAGAAAGAAAATATTCGATTATTTGTAAATCCCCATAAGATGCCCGCCTGCCTGCTTTAGTTTGAAAATATTTATTCCAACCAAAAGCGAATGCTTAAATGAACTGTTTAAATACAACACAGATGTGTCTCTTCACAACTGTGTGAGTTGCGTACAAGTGTGTATATAAATTATTTATCCTATATAATGGTTATATAAGAGTATTTATTCACATGTACATAAAAGTAACTACTCCAGTTGGAAAATTATTGTTAGAGAAAAAAAAAGATTGTGCATGTACAAATTCAAACAAATTTTGATATGAAAAGGCAAGAACTTTTTGCTAAGATTTGTAATAAATCGTGTGATAAATACAACAGCTTAAAGCAACACAATTTCCTGCTGGGCTTGTGAGCAAGAAGAGACAAGCTTAAGCCAAACAGTGCATGCATTCATACAAGCATATGTATGTATGTATGGATGTGTCACAAGTGCTTGAGTGTGCGTGAGTACACACACAATGGATTTAAGATTTTCATTACGAAATCGATTTGCCAATGGAAGACCTGTATAAAATTGCACACGTTTCCATTATTTACAGTGTCATACAAACCAACAAGTTAGAATATGTACATACATATCTGTAAGTGAGTAGAGTCAGTCGTCTTTTGAGTAATTTTTACGCTTTTAAAAATAATGGAAAAATAAAATGTATAAACATGGTTCATTTATCATGTTCTGTGAAAGATTTTCTTTTTTTAAGATCCTTTATACTGAAAGAAATTCTCATTTATTTCTTGGGTTTAAATAAATACAAAATGTTGCAATTTTTTTGTAAAGTTTGGTGGGTTGCCATTGCGACCAGTGAAACGGACAAAAAGAGACTAAAGCATATGAAAACACGAGGTCTAACAAAACTATATGCATGTGTTTAGTTAGGGGCTGTCCATATATTACGTAACGCTCTAGGGGGAGGGGGGGGGGGTTCGAGTTTTGTTACGATTTGTTATGGTGGGGGGAGGGGGTCTTTGAAAATGTTACGTAACAGGAAAAATTACTAATTTTGTACAAAAATACGTATGTTTTTTCATTTCTTTATTTAATTGATCATACGTGTTGCCTACATATATTATGTACGAGTGAGTATGTATACTACATACATCTGCCGAATGTCAACTTTTGATATTCGAGAATTTGAATTCGAATTTTGAAAACGATATCCGCGAATACGAATATTTAAAACGATATTCGCGAATACGAATATCTATTGTATGTGAAATTTATGGACATTTAATTGGAGGTCTATTTTATTCTGCAAAATTAAATAAAAAAATGTGTATGGAAAAGAACTTCATAATTCTGTTTATGAAAACTATCCAAAAATTTAAATAACATTTGAAAATTATACAAAGTTTTTATAATAAATTAAATAAATTGTAGTCAAACTGAACATACATGGATCTGAATTCCTCATCTTTATCCATTTACATTTTTAAATATTCTTAATATAAGTATGTACATAAAAACTTCAGAATATATTAACATTAAATCCACCAAATACATAGACGGAAATGGTATTTGCAGAAGTTTAGGAAAAGGTTTCTTGCAATTCTCATAGACAAAAAAACCCAGCAAAAAAGTTTGCCTACTAGAATGCAAAAAAAGTGTATGTAGTCTCCAGTCGTGAGTACTTACAATTTGACTGAATAAGCCATTATTTTTGTATGAGAAGTTCAAAAAGTATACGGTACCCTATACTTTTTGCGTACAAATATCCAAAAGTTAATAGATTACTGATTGCCTAAAAGTATTCAAAATATAATGGGTTATTTTATGCTCACAAAAATGCAAAATTTAATAATAAAATAGCCAAAAATTATAAACAAATAGAATTCTGTAACATAATTATAAAATTTGAACCTTTTTAGGGATTGTTAAAAATCATAATTTAACAAAGCAAATATATGAATTCGTATATTGAAGAATATGCGAAAATACTTAGATTTTGTAATAAATATTGTAGTAAACCAAAGTTATTTTATTGTTTTCGAAGCTCACTTTCACGATCAATAAATATTTTTTAGATAGATTTCAGGATTAACTAGGAAGTACTACAATAAGTACCTTCATGTAATGATATAAATAAGTTGTTATTTTATTCATTACAAGACAGTCATTATTATACACATAAAATAATTAAATAAATAAGTACCACTCATTACTTTGTAAGCCATTAAAAGAGTACTACCCATTACAAAATCTTCAAATTTTTTTGCTGGGAAGTGTCCTTTCAAAAAATATATTCTTCTATATATATACATGACAATATCAAATTATTAAGTTTTAAATTTATTAAATAAATAAAAGTCTATTTTAAAATTTCATAAGAATTAAGAAAAGCATGTGTGCAAAGCACGGTATGTACTTCTTTTTTCAAAGGCCAGTTCTATTGCTTTGCAAATCGGACCAAATGTCAGTTTTGAAAGTAATATTTTCCATTGTGTGTAATTTACACAGAAAAAATTATTCCCAAAAAATTTTCAAACAAACGTGTGTTTTGAAATATAATTTAGTTTCAGTAAATATTTCTTACTGTTCCAGTAAATTATTTGTTCTAATTTTATTTTATATAAAAAAAACTGTATCCATATAAAGTAAAATTTGTAAAAAAAAATTTTAGATTTATTTTTTTTTATTTAAATTTGTTATTTTCAGTTAAATTTATTTTTATATAATGTAAAAAAATTTGTCTGATTTTTTTTAATTTTTTCAGTTAAATTTATTTTTATATACTGTAAAAAAATTTGTCTGATTTATTTTAAATTTTTTTTTTTTTTTAAGATTTTCGTTTGCGGTTTTCAAACTTATTATGTTTGTATATTGTGATTCTCGATATAGTATTAAGAGTATTACTATAAACATACGGAGTTTGTTAGCTAAATTCAAAAAATTTTTGGGTTGAAGTCTACTGACGAGTTCCAAAAGCGGGAACGAAATGCTTAACCATAAAAACAAGCCAATTTTTGAAAGTAAAAAAAATAGTTGAACCTTTCATTTGATTCAGTTATTTATTTCAGATACAACTTTTACTAATTTTTTAAAAAAAAAAATTTTAAGAATTGTTATTGATTCAGTTAATTTATTTTCTGATAATACGAAAAATTTTAGTGAATGTGTTTGTAAATTAAAAAAAAAATTTGCTGAATAATACAAAAAAAAAATCTGCAAAAATGTTTTTCTGTTCCTATTAATAAATTTGACTGAAAATATTTTGAGTTTCAGTTAACTTTTTTCTCTAATGCCATAATAAGTTAACTAAAAATAAAAATTTTTTTCAGTTAAATTTTTACAAAATTGTTATCAGAATCTACAAATTTCTTTGTAGGTCCGCGTTCACACAAAAAATTTACTGATTCAATGAATTTGGTTACTGAAAACGAAATTTAGTTTTTTCTGTGTAGTTTTCAATGTTCCTGACAAAATTTCATATGTTTTATCAACCCAACGAGTCACAGTAGCTCTACTTGGAACTTTACAATGCGGTGATATAACTTTCACTGGGTGTCTAAAACCTTCTGTAACAGCAATTTTAAGCCATATATATTATTGATTTTTACATCAAATATGGAAAAAGAACTTACATTGCTGATTATTACCAATACCAAGAAAATTTTGAAAAATTTTTAACAATAAAAAACGTTTTAAGTCATTCTAGGAGGGTTTTTTTTATCACTACATTAAATGAGTTGCAAGCATCAATATATACAAAAAGTCGTCTTTTCGATACATCGAATAAAAACATCGATGTATCGATTAACATCGTATGATACGACAAATCGGCATTTATTCGATGCATCAAAACCAAAACATCGATGTTTACGATGCATCGATTAACATCGAGCAGCTCTAGTGTTAATGGAAACTTGCATAAATAGACGTAGTTTCATAATTTTATTTTAATTGTTATTTTAATTTTTTATGCAACACAACTTTAAAAAAAAAATTATGAAAACAACAGTGAAATGTGTTTAGGAACTAGATTGTATGCCCCTCTAATTTTAAGGCAAATATGTATTGAAAATGTAATGTTGTAGAAGGGACAAAAATTAAGAAAAGGATAATTGCATATCTTTCGTAATTGACATCATTTCGACTCATTTGATATCCCAACAATCTGTATGTTTAAAGCGGGTTAAAAATGTTCTCTTTTAGAAAATGAAATATAATTCACCATGGCAACCTTTATTGATCCAAGATATAATTTTTTTTGTTTCACGCACATTTTAGATTGATTTGAAGATGGCCAAACGGAGTCATCTTTAAGCTCTCTTTCGTCTTTATGTTTAAAATACTGCTCAGTCATCAATACGGAAAACTATAGCAGATTATTTGGCAAAAAACGCATAACAAAAAAAAAAATAATAACTTTTATTCAATTATTACAAACTAATATTTGTGTGCCATTCATTTAAATTTCGTTTTGGATTTATGAATTTCTTTATATATATTTTTTTAACGAATACGAATGTCTAGAAACGGCCAAATGTTTTGCAATTCCAATACACATCACTAATACATACATGCAGTTTAGGAATAAGCTCTCTATAAAACCATAATTTTTGGAGTTTTTGGACACTTGGGAAGAAATTTAAAAAATAATTTCGCCAATATATGGAGTACGTTCATACGTCAGCTTATTTAATTTTTCTCTACGCACTGTGCTAGTCTAACAAATGAATTTAAAACAATGAATTAAATTTAATTTTTTTTTAACAAAAATTTTAAAGTGTTTAATTTATATTTTATCCCATTGTTACGTTATTCCAGGGGTGAGGGGGGGGGGGGGTTTCACAGTTTTGTTACGAGCTGTTACTAGGGGGAGGGGGGGTCCAAAATCGGTCAAAACAGCGTTAGGTAAAATATATGGACAGCCCCTTACTCATTTTTTGAAAAATGGAAAATTTTGCCAAAAGATCGGGAAAAATTATTATGCATTATTGTATAAAAAAAACAACATTGAACTACAAGATGAGTGCAAAAAGACTTAATTTATTTAAAATTTTTCTAAATATTTTAAGGAACCCACCAAAATTTGTTGATGAAATAACGTCACTAAGAGGTTGATTGATTATTTTTTAACAATATTCCGCAGAATATATTTAAATGCTGCAAATCGAGGGAGAACTGCATTAGCTATATATACGCACGTTCAATGAATAAAAGTTTAACTAACTAAGAGCCTAAGTAAGTGCCTCAAAAAACATGTGTTTTGTGAGCAATTGTTTAAGCAGACTCACTCACTATAGCATTGCACAGATACATCTGTTTGCACTAGTTTTGCGTGTTTTTTGGTTCTGGTATGAACAAATATGTTATTTATCGTTTTCTGTTACTAGTTGTAAATATTGATTTTTTAAGCAATTATTGTATGGTTGGGCAATGAGCAAATGAAAACAACACATTTATTTTTTTTTTGTTTTTCTAAGGCAAATAAGATACATAAAACTGCTTTTACCATAAGTGCCTTATGATGTGTTGAGAAAAAATGTAATTGGCTGATGAATGCATGAATGAAAGCAAAATTGCACATGCATTGTAAGTAAATGATACATGTACATGAAACACATGCATTTGTAATTACTCTCAGAGCAAAATTGTCTCTTTATCTCTCTATACTTTGGCTGCGCCACAAAATAACATAACGAACGTCCGCACATACATCTGCACATCATGTATTTGTTTTAATAGTGGTTTTTTCATATATTTGTATTACAATATGTATTTTTTGAGCAAAAACAGATCAAGCAGTTGCTCAGCAGCAATACAATAAGCAATTGTTATTTGTTTTCAATTGTATTTTAATTTGAAAAAGCACGCACACACAATAACTCTTATACTAGTTCTGTCTCTCACACTACAATTATATGGTACATACCATGGTATATTTGTTTTGGCTATACAAACGAGTATACAAATGCAACCCTTTATCACTCACCCACCCATAAATACACACACGCATGCATGCAAGCCTACACATACACGTACTCTTCCGCTGTTAATTTGAAGCACACTTCTAGGAGTAGTGGCACAACTTAAGTAGGGGAATTTGCAATTTGACAAGTGCTGCCGACTTAAGAGATTGTCTGTGAAAAATGCTTTTATTTACTTTTTAATGCGGCTAAAATCTTAATTTGGAATTTCATTTTGTTCATAAATGAAACTCAAAGTTTTCCAAGCCACAAACACCTTTATTTTGTTTTTTATTTTTATTTTTACTAAAGAGAATCGAGTTGTTAGCAAAACAAATACAATATTGAGGGTTTTTGACAGCAATTCGTTATCAATTGTAGTGGCAGTTTTAAATTAAATTTCAAGGTATTTGGAGATTTTTTATCTAGAGATACTAGAGCGAATAATTTTGATAACAAATAAAGAAAAAACCTTTAGAGTTGAAAAATATATATATCGCTCATTTACTTCAATAGTGGCACAACTCAAAAAAACCAGTTTTGCAGAAAACGCGTTTTAAGTTTTCAGTTTGCATACAACTCAATGGAGAAATGAAAAAAAAATATTCTCTCAGGAGGTGATGGTACAAGCTATTTATATGAAATTTTTACACAAGATAAAATACGAAATGCCGCATCTTTCTGCATTATTAACTCAAAAAATTCATTTTTTGAGTTATGCCACTATTGAAGTAAATGAGCGATATTTTCTTTACATTAGTTAATTTAAAAAATAATAATAACTTGTGGTAAAACTTTATATAGAAGTCTGTGAACTATTTTCTTCATTGGGAGTTTTATATTTTTATTTTTGTACTTTCAAAAAAAGTACTCATTATAAAAAGTACGATTGACAATAAGCACCTTTTATAAAAGGTAACTTTTTTAAAGAGTATTTTTAATCAAAGATACTTTTTACAGAAAGCACTTTTCACAAAAAGTGACTTTAATGGAAAGACCTTTTAATAAAAAGTACCTTTACAAAGTACCTTTTAAAAAATACTTTTTGAAAAAAACTACCATTTATAAAAGGCACATTTCGTAAATAGTACTTCTTATGAAAAGGACCTTTAGCTAAAAGGACCTCTTACATAACGCACCTTTCATTAAAAAAAAACCTTTCAAAAAATAACTTATAAAAAATTTCTTCCATAAAATAAATATGTATGTATATGTTATGTACCTTTTATAACAGGTTCCTTATATAAAAATTACCTTTAATAAATAAAAAGTACCTTTAATAAAAATTACCTTTTATAAACACTACCTTTTGTAAAAAGTACCTTAGGTAAAAAGCACTTTTTTTAAAGTACCTTATGCAAAAAGTACTTTTTTAAAGTTACTTTTATAAAAAGTGCCTTTTATATAAAGTATCTTTTATAAAAAGTACCTTTTATAAAAAGTACCTTTTTATAAAAAGTACCTTTTATAAAAAGTACCTTTTTATAAAAAGTACCTTTATAAAAAGCACCTTTCATAAAAAGTTCCTCTTGTAAAAAGTACCTTTAGTGTTTTTTTGGAAATTGTTACAATTTCAGTTTAACATTTACATATTAACGCACTAACTAATAATCCCAAATTATTATTTTACTTATTCAGTAAAATATCTTTTTATTCAAAATGCATTGCAATTGATTATCGAGGGGTGAAGCTGGATCCTATGCGTATTTCACTGTTGTTAATGCAGATCATCAGGGAACTTATACCCAAAAATTTCTTAGAACAACATATATAAAAAGTACCTTTTATAAAAAGGAACTTTTGTAGGCAATTCCTTTTATAAAAGTTCCTTCTATAAAAATTACCTTTTATGAAAAGTACCTTTTATAAAAAGTACCTTTTATAAAATGGTAGGCTATATAAAGAGTAGATTTTATGAAAAATAGCTTTTATAAAAAGTACTTTTTATAAAAAGTACCATTTAAAAAACATTTTTTGTAAAAATTACATTTTATAAAAAAAAACCTTTTGTTTTATTGTGTTGTTTTATAAAAAGGGCATTTTATTAAAAAGCCCGTTCATAAAAAGTACCCGTTAAAAAAATACCGTTTATAAGAGAACCTTTTATAAAAAGTACCATTTATTAAAACTACCTTTTATTAAAAATACTTTTTTAAGTAAAATTACAGTTTCAACCTAAAACCCTTTGCGCTTCAGCTCGGATTTTGCAAGTCTTTTTTTTTTGGTACGTATTTATGATTAGTAAATTAAGAAAATGACATCATATTTTGATTTGGGGAACAAAACTAGACATGTCCTCAGTTAATGATTTTTTTTTTTAATTTTTTTTTCGGACTCTCCAAGTACGAAAACTATGTTTAAATCTAAAAAGTCCAGTAATTTGCCTGTCCTGTAAAAAACAGTTCACAGGACTAGTCTGGTTTTGTTCGCCAGCTCCTCAATTGTTCTACTGGAACAAGATTAAATTAAAAATTTATCTTAATAAAGTTTCTATTTTTTTTTCTAATTATCTTTCGCTAGTTTAATTTTTTTTACGTTTAAAATTTCGCCTTTAATCTTACTTTGATTAAGCATTTTTATTAAGTGCAGAGATACTTCAAATTTGCAACATCTCAAGTTTTAAACGTGGTGTTGTTCTTATTACCAAAAACTCTTTTTTAACCTTAACCAAAATCGTCTTTATTTAAATTGTTTTTATCCCTTTTCGTCGTGCATGCATGGAAAACGACGTTTTATTTTTTATTTTTTTGCCGACATCTTTTCATTAATTATGAATGTAAGATTTTCGTTTTTGGATTTTGTTTCTCTGTTTTTTCTTGCTTTTGCTTTTGTAGTATGTATATACTTTTGGAGGAATATGCTGTAGATTGTCCTTATTTTCGTTTGCTCTGGAGTTTCATTTAAGGTAAAATATTTGCCTTATATATTTTTACTCAAATCTTATTTTTCCTTCGCAGTTAAAAATTTCGTAATATATGTAGATAATATTTGTTATGAGAAAAAAGAAGTTCAGTAGAGAAAATTAAAATAAGAAATTCATTAATATTTAAAATGTCACCCATTATATTGTCAGTAAATGAAAAAATAATTTATTAAAACTGATCTCTTGATATAAAAATAAATGAAAAAAAAAATAAAGACTCGCAAGGGAAGAAAATTTAAGAATAACAAAAATTAAGTGGATTTAAATGATTTTACTTCGACGAAGTGCCTGATAACATACTGACTGACCTAAACTTTTTTTTAAACACAATAACAAAGGAACTTATCCCTAACCTTCTATCCACAGTAATAAGATTTTTATAATGGCAGGAATGCGATAAAAGTTGAAATAAATACTTCAAAAGCATTAAAAGCAAGAAATTATATTTAGTTATAATGAACTAGGAATACTGTGGTGGTCTCAACAGAACACGGGGGGGGGGGCAAATTACGGCACTCGTTATCGAATGAAATTACGAAATATTTCAATCGAGTTTATATGGAAACATTTTGAAATTTCGAACCGCATGGAATGCCGTAATTTGCCCCCTGGTGACTGTTTTCGTCGCTTGCAATTTGACTATACCTCAGATGTCAATTGAGACGAGTTTAGGTTATATAAATATGCCTTGATGTGAATGATTTTTATTATTGACTTAAAAAAGGAGGAGGTTCGTCTGGAATTTTTTATTTTTGTTGCTTCATAATTCAGTGAATTTTGGACCGATTTAAAATTTTTTTTGGAGGGTAGAGCTTCCATTTTGTACCATTACTGCGATCAGCGTTGCCAAATGCGCAGTTTTATTTGATTTTACAGTTTTTTTTAACATAGAGCTGTTTTGCAGTTTTTTGCTTAAAAAATAAGTTTTTCTATAAATTGTGCAGTTTTTAATTTTTACTTTATCTCAAATTTGTTATTTTTGTTCCGATATCTGAAGCCATAGCTTTGCCCATTTTGCTTAACATAATACTGAAGGTTTATTAGTACTTTTTTTAAGAACAGCACGAGAGAAATCACACGGAAGTTGTGTTTTTCTTTATGGAATCTTATTATATGCAAGTTGGGTTCATACGGACGTAGCACTTCCTTTATTCATATTAATTCGACTTGCCTTATTGAAAACGAAAAACAAGTTTCTTTATTGCAATAATTCCATTCCTTTATAGAATGAGATAAAACACGGCAAAATAAAGGATAGACCCCATAGAATTTGAAGCCATATACATTTTTTTAATTTTTCACAGAAAAAAAACAACATTTTGTTTTGGCTAAGCAGCAAGTGTATTATATAAATAAATCGTTGCGCACTTCAAATAAAACAAAAGCAAACATTTTAGTTACCTTATTTATTGAATTGTGAATCCACTTACTTCTTTAGGTTGATTCGGAAAAAAGTTTCCCTGTGTAATTTAATGCGAAATATCTCATAGTGAAACTACAACACTTCCATTTCAATTAATTAAAAACTTTATAAATTTGTAGAGACATATTTTTTTAACTGATGCCGTGATGGCATCATTACGAAGTCATGATATAAAAATATATCAGATATAGACGTATGGTTAACACCTCCTCCCAAAAAAAAAAAAAAAAAAAATACAAAATACTAAACAATTTTTTATGAGCGGTTTTTTACATGAAAATCAGTTTTTTATTCAAAATGTTCAGTTTTCCAAAAAAAATAATATGGCAACGCTAACTGCGATACTTAGTGCACACGCTGACGTGTCGTAATGACGCAATCTCGAACTTGAAAAATGGGCGGAGTGACACACCAGAAAATTTAATATTGTATTTCACCTACTTCTACTGAACAGGGGTCGAATCGTCACATCCGTGAACGTACAACTCGTCACGCAAAAACACCATTTTCGGATTATGACACACGTGAACGTACTGAAATCCTATTCAATTTATACGATTGACGTATTACTTAATTTCGTTTCGTACGATTGCCGATACGAGCACGGATGTGGCGATTTGAGCCCAGATTTTAACGAAACCTAGCACGGTACCATGAGCTCTAAAAATACTCAATCTTGTATCTAAAAACTGGACGGGCCGCGCCCATGACAGATTAGTATTAAGTTATATGAATTTCTACTAATCTGATTCCCACGAAACTTGGCAAACATAATTTGAGGCTTAAAGAAATGGAAGGGTCATGCCCAATACAGCTCAATATTATAGTTTACGTGCTTCCACGTGAAAGCGACGCGATATTGAATTTAGAAAAGTGGGCGGGCATTTATATTTGCAAAATTGGGCGTGATCACACCCACGAGGGTGGCGTTGTCTGAAGTAGTTAACACGTTGACTACAAATCTGAAGGTCCTGGGTTCAAGTCCGCTAACCAACAGTTATTAAACAACAGCACCACACATTTTTTTGATGTGCGTTAGTGTCCCTTTTTTTTTCAGTTGTTGTAAGAAAGTTCAAGTCACTGGTCACTGAACTATACTGACTTTAGCGGATACTAATCCATCGGCGAAGTAAAATAACCGATAAAATGGCTACTAACCACAGCTTAAAAAAATTTAACACCAGAGGCCCTGCAACACTGCATTATTAAAAACGTGCAAGAAGCAGAGTTGTAAAAGAATAAAGCTTTTCTCTGTCTCTTCCTTCACCGCCTGTCTTCTCTATCACTATCCCTTACCTCAAGAAAGTATCACCTAGTAATAGTAGTAGGCATTCATTGCCTACTATAAAAAAAATATGTAACATCAGAGCTCCCTCCTTCGTGCGTATTGTGTAGCAGAACCATCAACAAAGTAAAATAACCAATAAAGTGACTTCTAAACCCAGCTTTGGAAATTTAATACGCCTCATTGACACCAGAGGCGCTGCAACACAGCATTATTAAAAATGCAAAAAGCTATATTTTCCTTCACCACCTGTCTTCTGTTCTTCTGTTCATTATTCCTTTCCTCAAGAAGGCAACACCTGGTACTCGCAGTAGGCATTCATTCATTGCCTGAGTGTTATTTCTCAGAGAAAATAGAACCTAAAAAACATTCGAACCGATTTAAAAATAAGCAATAAAAAGTTAAAAACAAACTTTTATTCAGTTAAAGAAAACTCTTATATAGTGCTATTCAAAGCAGAGAATGTAAGAGTTCTGGAAAAAATATACTTAAGTATATAGTCTTAATTTAAGCAACTGCGCATAATCCTAATTGTAGCGCAAACTATTCATACGCTCACATATTTTCTCTCTAGCAACTATGACTAAAGCCGTTAATAACATACAAGAGAATCTCTACTTCGTTTATGCAAAAAACTAAAATACGCTACAACTAAAAATAAAAAGGCACATGCATATCAAACTATGTAATTGACTATCTCCCATACTTTTTTATTATGGGTATATTTATACACAGGCTATGAATGTTTAATCAGGGATACTCGGGATATTTATTCATCATTCGTCACCATATGCAACAATTTGTGTATATAAAATGGCAAATGTGTGAATGTGTGTGTAACTATTTAGAAACATGCTTTATGTGTGTGTGTAAATAAAATAGCCCTGTATACACTTATGTGTAGCCGATGTAATAGTCAGAATCTTTTTATATTCATGCGTGTGATTGAGGCCTATAAAGTCTATAAATTTTAGTTGTTGTCGTTCGTGCAGCGTAAGTTAAGAAATGCGTATGAACATAGTTGTTGTTTAAAGTTATAAGTATTCGGTTTAAAATTAATACGTGTTTTTTATTTTTACACGCATTTATAGTTGTTTGACGGCCAATACTCAAAGAGTACTTAAAACGATACTTTTTGTCATTCTCTGATTCACAGTCCTTGGCTCAAGAAATGGGAATAAATTTATTGCAAAGTTGGCCATTAATGGTAAATTTCCTCAAACGCCATGATTGTGTTTACTTTCATAACACAAAAATGTTTTATTTTTGACGACGAAAATTCTTCGTTCGTCCCAGTTATGTTGCTTATATTAAATATATAAAGAATATAGCGTGAGAGGGATAGAGAGAGAGAGAGATAAAGAAAAAATATAACTCCCTAATAACTTTCTGAATTGAAATAAATTTTCATAAACATGTTAACTTAATAACAAAATTACTCACAGCTGCACAAAAACTCATAATATTCTATTATTAAATATAAATTAATGCGTTTAAACAATGTTCAAACACTTAAAACTTAAAAGCATAAATTTCTAATTTAGATTAAAAGATTGAAGAAGAAGAAGAAGAAGATGAAAAAGGAGAAAAAGAAATATCAGGTATAATTAATTAAAAATAATACACGTTTTTATGTTCGACTCGAGCGTTAAGAAAGGCACTAAATGATGGCAAAGTTTATCTGCATGAGAATATTAAAGAATCTTGTAAATGGGAATTTTCTATCCTTATGGAAATGTATTTACATATGTATGTAAGTGTGTGCTGGTGTGTGCGTGTGTGTGTTGTGTGTTTATATGTATATGCTACGTCTTAAGTAAATTTTGTTTAAGAGTGTAATAGAATAAAACAAAAAATAATTACAAACATTATCATTATCACAATTTTACTTGCCAACCACTCGAATAATAAAAATAAAATTGTTACAAGAACTTGCAACCAAGTAATTTTAGCAGGAGCACTTACACATCTGCAAACAGTAACTGGGATAGATACTCGTATCACATGCAGTCTGCGACTATTTGTGTGAATATGATGTGTCATTAATAAACTTTGTCGACAAGCTTCTATTTTATAATCATTTTGTTTTTGTTTCCTATATTCGCTTTTATAAAGGGTTTCGCAACAAGTATGCGTCAGTGATGAAATACAAGGGAATTTCTTTACTTCTATTAATATAAAAATAAATTATTAAAAAGTTTATTGCTTCAAATAAACTTTTTAATTAATTGAATTTTTAAACAAAAATTTACTTGAATCAATTAAATTTTTAATCAAACTTTTAGTTAAATTTCTAAACGAAAATTTAATCGACTTGACTAACTTTTTTATTCATTACCAGGGATACCAGAAGTATGCTCTAAAGAAAGTGTTTTATGCGCATTCAAAAAATATGCTCTTAAAAATAAAATAAATTATTTTATTTGTAAATGAAAATATATTTTTATATATTATCACAAAAATAAATAACAAAATAAAATAAACAAAATAAATAAAATAAAAATAAATAACAAAACAAGGAAACAAAAAAAAATAACAAATAATAACTGCCGTATCGAAAAGAATAATTCGGGTTTGAAGTGTACTTTAAAACAAATTGCCATTAAAATTTTAACGAAAGCAAATGAAAAAAATTATTTTTTTTTGCACTCTCGTAAAAATTTAATACGGTATCAGAATTGAAACTTTGGTACTGTATTTTGGATAAATAAGACAAGATTTTTATTTATAATTTTTATTGCAATAAACAATAAAATATTGACTTAGATTTTCAAATAAAATCGTTGCCCTGTCACATCTAAATAAACTTTTATATATTGACAATGTTCCTTCAACGTCTACTCGGGGCAGAGCCCGTCACAAATAGCAAAACCGAATTTTTATTGAAACTAACGTCAATAATAATAAATAAATAAGAAAAATGTATACACCACATGTAACATTGAAAATGAGATTTAAATGGCGAAAAATAAAAATTTTTACCAACACATAAAACAAACAAAAAATTACAAGGTATCAAAATCTGCCCTAAAAGCGTAAATTATGCTCTAAAAATTCGAAAATATGAATGTAAGACTGATATATGCAAAAACATGCTTTAAAGGCTAAAATATGCATTAAAATATCGATGCCGAAATTCATAAAAAGTTCTGAAACGGATAAATATCTTGTCTCCCCATTAATACGTTACACAAGAAAAAACATGCAATTGCATATTTACGTTTTCCCTGCTAATTACATATTACTTTTTTTTGTTCAGTTAAAGGCGTTAATGGGAAATTTATTCTTTGTAGATTTATATAATATGCATGTAAGTTATAAATGTTATAAATAAACGTGTGTTTTGCAGGTGTATCCTATTCTGAATGTCTGTGATGCTTTTCAATCGGCTTAATTTGAACAATAGCCTAAGTGATGTTGATTTAGTGCGGAGAGAACGATTGCAGCTTATTGACTTTCGCAGACCTCAGGTGTAAAACTTTTGAGAGTTTATTCGCGCTATGGTGGACAATTCATGTCAGCTACGCAGACAGATGTGCATATATGGCTGCTTGCCACCACTTCCAGACGCAACAAGAAAGCGCATATATGTAGGTTTCAATATTTAAAACCTACGCATTGCTTACGATGATTACGGGAGATGGCCTAGAATAATTTTACTATAAGGTAGAACACTCTTTAAGAAATCTCCCTTCCACTACCTTCGTTATCCGACAATATCAGACACATCAGCTGATGAAAAACAATATCTTCGCAAAAAATGTCATGTCTTCCAGTACACAGAAAAAAATATGTTCCAACCGACAACTTTAATTCAAGAAAATGCAATTCAAAATTTACTTGAGTCAGTTAAAGCTGTATTTACAAATTTAATCGATTAAAAGTTCGATTAAAAATTTAATAATATCAACTAAAATTTTGTTTAAAAATTTAATTTTATTTAACTGTTTAATTAATTGATTTTTGTTTTTTGAATTAGAGGTAGAAATAATTTTTTCTGTGTACAATGAATAAGTTTATAAATAAAAGTGCAGCCGAAGTTAAAGTCTTTAAATATTATCCAAATTTGCAATACTGTTGGTTTGCAGGATTTCGAGCTTCTATGAATTTTTTTTTTTTTTGCTTGAAAATGTCACTAACAAAACGGCCATAATGACAAACCCGTTAGAAAGAAGCATTAACAACATTTGAAGTTATGACTTCTACTTTGTGGTTCAATCGCATAACTTAAGTAATGGTTAAACATGTTGTTTTTAACTATTAACTAAGGCGGTACTTGGGGGAAACAGTGTGCAACGAAAGTTTTCGCCAAACATTAAAAAACTTCGTTTTAATATTATACAATAACGAGGTCGTAACTTTATGAAGTTAAAGTAAAGCAAGGATTATTAATAAGCATGATGCAATAAAAATTTTCACTTGCAAAAAAACGTTAAAAAAAAAGGTCATGTATGTATGGCCTTTGGTATTTATATTCTTCATCAGCTGCGCTATTAGTTTACATTAGATAAGGTTTCCAGTTCTACCAGAATAGGTTTATTTGGGTCCTGATAGCTCCCGTTGTACTGCTTGAGCGGAAGAGAAGGACATGAGAAGAAAGTTTTCCCTCCGTCAGCTAGTTTGCCCAGTACCAAGCTAACCTTAGCTTTGTTGAAATAAATTTATTGTTTATATACCCTCAATTATTTATTTTTTCACCCTGTGTGTTTTATTTACGCTGATCTATCTATAATTCAAATTTCACCACAATTGGTTAGATATTTTTGGAGAGTCCACCTCTTGGTTATTGGAGACAACATGAAGGGAGAACATGTTCATAGGTTTTTTAGTACGGAAACTATTGCTTTAATATGTCTTTTCTAAGACGATAATTAATATTTCTGAGTAAAGTTGGCTTCATAGTTTAATAGCGATTCTCTTATATAGTCTCTTGACTATTGGGACAAAAAGTCTTCATGTAAACGCGCATGGGTTTAAGAAGGGACTCCAAAAGAGAACGCAAGTGTTGTCGCAGCTAGGTCACCCTTCATCTAAACGGGCTCTTATAAAGATGTGATCGCTACTTTACTGGTCGAATCATATACATACATATTAGAACATGCTCACTTCATATTCTCAGTTAGTACCTTATAGGCTTTTTACACTGACACACATCTAACATCTACCATCAATTTGCGAAAATGTTAACATCTTCCCATAAGAAATACACAGTACTAAAAACCAACATCTTTCTACATCTTTAAAAGATGTTCCTATCTCATTTTGTTTCATCTAACATCTTTCGTTAATTTTAGTGCCATCACTAGCAAAATTACATTGTTCTGTCAAAAACAACGTTGCCACTTTCTGTGCAATAGTGCAAAATCTGTACTATTTAAATTTCTTCGCAGTATTTTTGCACCATAAATTTTTTGTGTAATTTTGCACTATTTGACTTTAATGGCATTTATATTTATATATTATAAAGCGATAACAGCATGAGTTGACTTAAGACAAAATCAAGTTATACTTATGTGCAACATATCATGTCAATCAACATGTCTCTAACAAAGTTTATTATAAAGATATGTACAAACGAATATTGTGTAAGTCTTAATAAAATTCCAATAAAATGCTTAAAAAGGCCCAAATTATACTAAAAAGAATTAGAAGATTTGCTAAGAAATCTTGGATCCTATTATAAACGTAATGCAAACATTTTGTTGCATTGAAAGTGCTCTGGAACAATATAAAGTTTTGAGATTATTGAATATTGCAAGTTTTTGAAGATCATTCAAAAATAACTGAATCTATTCTTTCTGTTTTAGATAAAACATCTACAAAATATTATTTGCAATTTCCTTCTTTTCCCTACTTTTATACAAATTAAAAGCTAAAGTAATCAAAGTTGTGCAAATTTTTTTTCTAATTACAAAAGGCTTATTTTTTTACTAAAACTAAAAATAGTTTACCAATAAAAACAAGCAACTTGTTAGCAAAAGTGGAATTTATATTAATTTAACTGCTTAAAATACTGTTCCGAGGCACAACAGAAATTAAAAAAAAATCAACTTTCATGGTGACCTTTATAATTTTTATTGATGTAGTATAATCAGAATTTGCACACTCATTGAAATAGAAATAGATTTCCATTTGTTAAGCTTGGTTATCAAAAATTAGACAATGAGTGGCGTGAATATGCACTTTTAGACCATAAGGATAAATTCGATGTTTTGAAATTTATTGGTCTCAAATTTCTCAAAGTAAAAACTGTGCTGGCGATATTTTCTTTCCAAATTTAAAAATTGTGATATTACCATTCTTAAACGCTTCTGTTGAAAGAGTTTTTTTTTAAGTAAACTGATCTTAATTAAAACTGATACCCCAAGAATGAGTTATCAGCTAATACAGTAGCGTCAATTTTAAAATTGTGGTGCAAATTTTTAGCTTAAAGTTATGAAAAGATATTGAAAAAAATAGTTTAGTGTAAATATATACATATGCTTAAAGAACCAAAGAATGTATAAGTATCGCACAGTACTTCTACTTAAATGAGTTTAAATTAAGAAAATAACCCTCTTCTCAAACGCCTGGTTCAAAGAATATTTTATTAAATTTAGACAAAATGTTAATGTTATTTAATTTAGACAAAATGTTAAGAGGAAAGTGGTAAATTATTCTTCGTTGAAGTAAGTATTTACGAATTAATGAATTTTCTTTATATTTTAAATTTTAGGTTTTTTTTGTATATTAAAAAATTAGCTCGTATTAAATTTCAATGTACTAAAAAAACACTAATAAGAAAATAAAATTTTTTTTTGCACTACTTCATTCGGTTTTGCATTATTTTAGACTTGCGGCTTTGTAATTTCTTTTTTCAGTAGTGGCAACGCTGGTCAAAAACTAAGAAAAAACGACATACGTATATACATAGTACATATACATATGTACCTTTTAAAAAATCTTCATCTTATTCTTGCAAATCTTTTATAATTTTCATGTACTGCACTTTAGTTGGGTTTGTTCTTGCAAATTAATAACTACTCCAATTATTAATTTTACATCAAAATCTATTTTTTATAATTCCCTTAACAAAACCTATGCAGAACGTCTTGTCTTTTTGACAAGTGAGATGATGGTAGATGTTAGATGTTGTCAATGTAAACCCATGTTTCACATTTTTTACATCTTCCATGCGTTTCACTGAAATGTGTGTCAATGTAAAAAGCCTATTAGCCAATTGAGCGCCCCTTTTATTGCTGAGATTTCAGCCTGAATTACATTGCACTGATTGAGTAGCTAGAAAAAAATCTACTCACCGAATAAAAGCTCCCCCACCCATAACCTTGCCCGACTTCTATCCGTTTGTGAAAACTTTAGTGACATCGGAACGATTTGCTATCATGATGACAGATAATGGCAATGAGTACTCAAAAAAAATTTACATAAACAAACGGTCTAAATTTTAGCAACTGCGTATAATAATTGCAGCGCAAACAATTCATACACAGAAAAAAATGATTTGTAAATACAATTAATTTTTTTGTTATATCAATTAAATAATTAATTGATTTTTAACCTACAACGATTTTTGTAAATACAATTAACGAAATTGTAAGTTAAAGGAAAATGTTAAAAATATTTTCAATTAAATATATCAGCAAATAATTGGTTGAAATTTATTATTTTTTCCATCATTTATTTTTGTTAGATTTCAAAGTTATTTCAATTAAAGTTATTGCTATATTAACAATGTGAATTGTTGAATTTCCGTATCATAATTGTTTTATTAATAAGCTTTTTATACACAATCACAATCCTCGAAACGATTTTTGCTTGTCTGCGAAAAACACTAAACGTCTTTGGGCGGAGTTGAACTGGCAACCTCAGGACTAATAAACTAACTCACTTACCTCTCAGCTAAAGAGCAACACTTTATTAGAAAAGCAAATAATGAATACACACAAAACATGATTTTTTGTTTCTTCTACATGTGCGCATCAAGTTATAATATAATTTAACAAATAATTTTGTTGAGTAATTTAATTGACTACAAAAATTTAAATTTGTTACATCAACAATGATGATTGTTAATTTTTAAATTGAATATTAACAACTTGTTTTGTTGGTTGCATTTCAATGATATTTTTTTCAGTGTATGCTCAGATATTTTCGCTCAAGCAACTGTGACTAAAGCCGTTTCTAACACGCAAATGCATCTGTACTTCGTTTATGCGAATAAACACTAAAATACGCTACAACTATAAACAAAAAAGCACATGCGTATCAAACGCACTGACTCTGTCTTATACCTAAAGTCTGAGTGTCGTTCTACTTAGGCTATTTAATCGTATATTTATTTATCATTCGCCACGATATATATACATTTGTGTAAATAAAATGGAATGGACAATTTGTGGGTGTGTATGTGACTGTTGGAAAACATGCTCTGCGTATGTCTGTAAATAAAATAGCACTGTATACACGCAGGTGTAGTCAATTAATAATCAGAATATTTTTATATTCATGCGTATAATTGTAGCTCATCCAGTCTATAAGTTTTAGTTGCTGTCTTTTATGCTGCGTAATTTAAAAAATGTGCATAAGTTGGATAAGTATTTTTATGGGATTTTTTTACAATTTAAGTTTAAAATTTTTTAACGCACTAATAATCCTAAATTATTATTTTACTTATTAAGTAAAATATTTTTTTATTAAAAGTACATTTAAATTGATTATTGATGGGTTTACTTGTTGGATGTTTATAGTTATACGTATTCACACTCGTATGCATTAGTGTCCTGCACAAGACATCTTATAAGAACTTTCAAGACATGAGGGATTTTTCAAATGCTTTACTACAGCGAAATCTTATAAAACAAACGTTAACAACACTGTTTACAAGAAATTTGTTTGTGTATTGTAGGTATAAGAGTAAAGAAGAAAACACTTCGTGACGGAAGAATTTGTGATACTTGCTTCTTTCTACGCATGAGCGCGTTTACAAACGTCATGCATGTATGTGTGTATGATCTTTTATTTTTCTGCGCACGTGCAAAGGCACACACATGCATTAACATTAGTTGTATGCGGTTAATCACATAATAGCTTACCATCTACATATTACACACACACTCAAACGTACAATATGAAAAATAACTAGTGTTTGTTACAAACAAGCTGTCTTGGCGACATCGCTTGTTAACACTGATATACACATACACCAATACATCCATCGTGCTTCGCTTATAGTACGACAGCATTTATTATTGGTTTAGTATAATACATGCGACGTGAATACATTTAAAAATCATGACGTTTTTACATTTCAAGACTGTTTACGCAGGTCTCTAGTATGCATTCATACTCGTAGTTATTTAACGGCCAATACTCAAAGAGTACTTAAAACTATAATTTTGTCATTCTCTGGTAATCGAACCATATATCGGGCGGGCAAGAGTTTAGACAATCAGTAGTCTATATAATGGGCAAAAGTCTCTTTATTATATTAATATCAACTCATGATTAGTGACTGCATTTTTTCACGCACCAAACTTCAATTTGTTTGATCATGAGGCCTGCAGACAAAACAGCCAAAGCATCATTTTATATATATTAAAACTATATATATATATATAAAAATATTTATATTTCTTGCTGGTTTGCCTAGTCCACAATGCTAATCAAGTTTTGTTAGACACTGTTAACACCAACACGCTATTAATTTTTCTTAGTTTGCTTTTCTGGTTTTTATGTATTTTTATTTGCCATTTGGTAGTTTATCTTGGGATCGTTAACGTATTTTGCAAGTGGGTGACTTTATATTTGAATGTGTTTTTGTACTCAAAAGGTAAAAACAGTTGAACTCGTATAATACAAAAAAGCCAACTGAATATGACAATCATAAATCATTTATATTTATATATGTATTTTTATATATGTAGGAGTATATTAAGTATTATATCAAGAGTGTGGTTGAGAAGGCAAAGGTTTAGTAACTTAATAACCCATTAAAAACTAGTTACTACAAATATAAGTTACAACAACAAAAAGAGAAAAAAAGGGAAAAGGAAATTTATATGGAGAAAAACTAAAGGAATCGTACAGAAATTCTTGTCATTTATGATGGCTTAAGAGGGTAATCATGGGGTAGAAAAGAAACCCAGAAAAAGATTACATATTTACTCTCTAATATCACCCTAATGGCTTAAAACACTTATGAAGTTAAGTCGAGATGACATTATTAAATTATTTTATTTTGCTTTTTTTTGTGAAAGCTAATTTTCATTTAAATGATCATAATTATTTAAATTGTTGCCTTTTTCAAATGCATAATTTAAATGCACATAAAAATATAACAATCAACATTCATATATTCAGTAAAAAGCATTAGAGTGCTTTGTTTAAAATCTGTTTATGTATGGAAATTGACAGTTCTTGCCCCTTTTTTTTTTTTTTTGCTTTTCAAAATCTTGCATTAAACGTTCATTTCTTTCCCTACGGAATACGGCGGCAGTCTTTTACTTCTTCTGGCTGCTACATCAAATTTCCGTTTCCCTCATTTTATGCTTTTATATAGATTTGGCGTAGATGATTATGATTATGCTTATGATTGTGGTGGTGTTGCGAGTTGGAAGCAACAAGATGAAGAATACTTATCAAGAAGAAGCAAAATAATAAAAAATATAATAATGAAAATTACTCTCATTTGTATGTATCACACCACAAACCGAAACAAACAAAAAAGTCTAACATTAATGTTTAACACAATCACGAGCACGTCTGCTGCAGTAATTTTTTTTTTTTTGCTCTTATAAAGTGCCAGGAACGGCAAATTGAATGTGATAACCAGGGAACCGCAAATATGCAATTGCATGTTTTTTCTTGTATGAAGTACTAATGCGGGGACAAGATATTAATCCGTTTCAGAACTTTTTATAAATTTTGGCATCGATTTGATAGTGCATATTTTTGCATATTTTACCCTTTAAAGCATGTTTTTGCATATATCAGCCTTAGACGCATATTTTTTGGCATATTTTCCAATTTTTAGAGCATAATTTACGCTTTTAGGGCATATTCTTATACTTTATTAATTTTTTTATTTTATCAAGCTTTTTTTATTTCAAACTTATCTGTTGGTCAACATTTTTATTTTTATTTTTCACCACTATGGATGTTAGTTTGAATAAAAATTCGGTTTGCTAGTTATGACGGACTCTGCCCCGAGTATACGTTGAAGCAACATTGTCAATGTATAAAAGATTACTTAGATGTGGCAGGCAACGATTTTTATTTGAAAAGCTAAGTCAATACTTTGTTGTTTATTGCAATAAAAATTTTAAATAAAAATCTTGTCTTATTTATCCAAAATACAGTTAAAAAGTTTTAATTCTGATATCGTGATCTATTTTGAAATCGAAGTTAAATTTTCACGAGTATTCAATAGTTTATTTTTGAGTTAATTTTAATTATTATTCGAACTCCATTTGTTTCTATATTTGTGATTTGAACGGGCTAAAGTTCGTATCGCTTTTTAAGCCAAATTACATGTGATAATTATTAATGAACAAATAACACCAAAGTCTGTTGTAAATATTCTGACTAACAACACATAGTTGAACGGAACAGCCAGCCGTTTTCGAAGGCCACTAAACCTTCATCATCAGCGTTCTTTTGTGTTTGGTCCACTGTGTGTGGTGTCAGTTGATATAGATTTCTGCTTTATATACTTAGCATTTTATTGCAAATGGGCCTGTGGCAAAAATTAAATAAAAATATACTTAATAGTAACAAACCAAAAAAGTTTGTCTTAAGTAGAACAAAAAATAAGCAAATTAAGTAACATGTGTATAATTAGTAAAAAGAACAAAAACGACAATGGTAAGACTGTTGTAAATATAGTGATGGTAAAACTGAGCGTACAATACAAAAAAGCTTTCAGCAAATTGAAATACGATGAATCAAAACAATTCACATATTCCATTTGCAATAAAATGCTAAGTATATAAAGCAGAAATCTACATCAACTGACACCACACACAGTGGACCAAACACAAAAGAACGCTGATGATGAAGGTTTAGTGGCCTTCGAAAACGGCTGGCTGTTCCGTTCAACTATGTGTTGTTAGTCAGAATATTTACAACAGACTTTGGTGTTATTTGTTCATTAATAATTATCACATGTAATTTGGCTTAAAAAGCGATACGAACTTTAGCCCGTTCAAATCACAAATATAGAAAAATAGTTTATATTATTTGCTTTAGTCAAAATTTTTATAGAAATTTTGTTTTAACGTGCCCTTCAAGCCCAAATTATCGTTTATAATACGGCAGTTATTCTTTTTTAATTTTTTTATTGTTTCCTTTCTTTTGCTTACTTTACTTGCCGACACACATAATCTTGGCAATTATTGCCGTGGCAACTGTAAAATTCGATTGCCGACACAAGATATTAGCGTGTGGACCGTATGAATATGTGTTCAAATATATATCCAGCAACAAATGTTAAAACACACTGCTGAGCAACAATCTCTTAACACATGCTGTCAAATACAAATTATATTAATTTTTTTTCAACGTAAATGTAGAAAACAAAAGTTTTAACTAAATAAAATTAAAAAAGGATAAAATTATTGATAATTGAAGTATTTATGTGAATAAAAGCAAATATATTTGAATATACGTGTTCACCACCTCTAGATACATTGTTTAGCACAAGCAATTTGACGTCATCATTCTGCTGGCGTTATTACTTCTGTTAAGACACATCAAAATGCTCGTGTGGTCGTAGTGTTATTTATGTCTCATTTTATATGAAAATCTTGTTGAATTTTTTAATTAAAAATATATTTTCATTTATTTATTTTATTTTTAAGAGCATATTTTTGAGTTTTTAGTACATATTTTCAAGTTTTTACTGCATATTGAATGCGCATAAAACACTTTTTTAGAGCATATTTCTGGTTTCCCTGATGATAACGTTTTCTTTTTCCTGCCACCGAAAAAAAAACGTGATTTCCTTTTTAAAAGCTCTTGGAGAAAAATTTTTCAAATAAGTAATATAGTAAAAGAAAATTGTGCAAAGCTTTCTGAGACTTTTAGATTAAATTGCAGCTCTTTTTTCTCTTTATTCTATTTGTTTGCCAGCTGAAGAAAATAAATGTATTTCTTATTGCTGCATAAGCATATTTTATTTTTAAATTTGCAACATAAAATACAGTAGAAGCTTCGTAATTAACAAAGCTCAGCAATTTTTTTTACAAATCACATAAGTTTCCGATTTAACGAGGTCGAATTAAAATATTTGCGAACTAGTGCCGCGATGTTTCAATCATCGGTCATTTAAACTAATTTTTTTTTTAAATTTAAAACTAAATGTTTTTAATAATTTCTTATATTTCCTCAATAAATATCTGTGCTTAAGTCATATTTTACTGTTTTGCTGTAGAGCACTTTTAAGCCTTCAAGTCGATTTTTAGAATTTTATTTCTTTTACCGTTAAATTGGGAAATTATCTGTTAACCTTTGTGCTACAACTTTTTGAAAAATCGCGTAAATTAATTGAGATTTTGACCAGGGGTACTTTCGAATATGCAGATTACGGAGATATTATTAACTCAAAATCAGCTTACCTCGACTTAAGCATTTTTTCATTTTTGCCACAGATTTATTGTTTGTTGCTATTTGAAAATTCTCAATAATTTATTAAGAGTTTCTCTATAAGTTTTTGGGATTTTTGTAAGCTATATTTGAACTGTGTTTGAAGTCTACCGATACGTTGCCTAAACAGCATCGAAATCTATTTAGAGAGCGCCATTATGCGCTCGTTTACCATAAAACTTTTATTGCAGTTTTAAGGACTGTTAAAAAATGTCAATAATATTGAAAAAAGCAATAATAAGATAACTGAAATAACTTCGAAAAAAAAATGAAATAGCCCCGAAAAAATTAAATAACTCCCAAACAAAAATTAAATAACTCCCAATTGAAAAATGAAATAATTCCCAATGACAGAAGAAAATGAAATAAGTATCAACAGATTTTTCATACGACATAATTCCCGACAAGAAAAAAATTAAATTTTTCCCAGTGCATTGGGACTTATTTCATTATGAGTTTTGTATGAAAAAATCATTGGGAGTTACATATTCATGTTTCCTAATAGTTTTTACACACAGAAATCGCTCATCTTCTTTTGGTATGTGTTTTGTTTAAGGATTTTCAATACATAGTTTTCTTTCCATATACCACGTATATGTATACATATCGAGCCATAACCGCTAAAATAGCTTAAGCGACACATTTTTTGGACTTCGTTTTTTTGACGAAAATGTACTATTTACGATCGCAAATAATAAATTTTGGTAAAAAATTGAAGTTCGAAAATTATGTCGCTTAAGCTATTTTGACGGTTATGGCGCGATATATTTGTTGCAAAAAAAATGAACGTAATAATGTGTTTTGGGATGCACAGAACTAAAAGTTAAATCAAAAAATAAAACGAAAAAACTAAAGGTACCAACAGACGACATGTTTTTCACATTGTATGTGCCAGAATTTACATATGTAAACGAAAACATGTCGTGTGTCACCTTTAAAACATTGCTTGTGTAAAAAACACAACAAAAAACATAAGACATTATTTGAAATAGAGCGTGCTCTAGTTTCTTATGTTAAACATATAGCTCCAAATGTCTATGTCATGCGAACAAATTCGTCGGCGGTTGATTATGTGCACTATCATTAGCCGTTTGAATGAAGTATTTTGCAAGACAAATTAATTATATATATATTTTTTTTTTAATTTAACGTTGTCGTTTTATTAAAATAAGTCCAAAAATGTATAGATTTTTAGATACAACCTCAACGTTTTGTTTAAAAAAGAAAAAATTAAAAAAGCAAATTTGCGTCGCCAGTACTACAGCGACGGAACCAAAAATATTTCGACGGCTGCAAGCCATTTATAAAACAAACTATGTGGATATTTCTGTACTGAAAAAGAAGAAGTGATACTACATGTACGTTTGTGACCAAAAATTATAAACCTTGTGTAAATTAACCAATATTGACAAGCATAAAGAAAAACATACGAGTCGAAAACTTAAAAAACACATGTAAAAAACATGTCGTCTGTTGGTACCTTAAGCAAACTTTGTTCACGTTTTTGAGCTTTCACAATTTCTTCACGTTTTAGAGTAGTCAATGTAAAAATTAAAGTGTTCTCGTTTTCGAGTATTCACATTTTCGTGAGTTCGTGAGATATATTCAGCAAATTAAATAACGACAATAATAAAACTTAACCCTGCACACATAACCCTCGAACGTATCCCTCTAAACCTAACCATTCGTCGTTTCGACGAGCACGTTTTGGGGCGTATAATATCGGTTCTAAACATATATATTTTTGTACTTGCAACACATACATACCTTTAGCAAGTACTTTGTTAGTAAATACAACTATATATTTCTATTCTGTTACAAGGATATTTATTATAATCCATTTTTCCAAAAAGCATTTTTTTTTTTGAGATCACATTGTTATAAAATTTATTTAAACAAACAAAACAAAAAAGCCTTTTTCTCTTTGGCAAAACTTAACTATAACACTGTTGTCATTTAAAAAAATATATAAAATAAATTTTTTGAAGCGCATTGTGTGCAGAAATCAACTTTATGCTCGCCAACACTCGTCGAAGCGACGAACAAGTTTATCATATCTCAATAATTACGTGCTCACGCGCCGAGTTTGGTTGTCTCCTGCAAAAGCTCAGCGAAAACTAAGTTGGCAAGAAATTTAGCGGCGATCGGTGCACGTGTTAAAAAGAAATAGCAATTTTTTTGTCCGGTGTTCGTCGTTTCGACGAAGGTTATGTGTCTAGGGTTAAAATCATTTTCATAAAGATGTTTGTTGAAAAAAAATCGGTAATAATTTTTTCTGTGTGCGAATGGAACCCACAAATCCCGCACTGATACCTTAGCACACTATCCATTACACAATATTATTGCATACATTGTTGTACATGTTATGGTCGCTTTGACCATAGTATATTGTGCAATAAATGGCAAATTATTTTCAAAGAAAAGATTGTCCAATTTTCCTGACAGTGAAAAAGTAAACAACATTGAACAATGTTGCCACCCAACCGCATTACACAATTGTCTTGGTTGTACAATAAAAGTAAAAGTATTTTGATTGGCGATATTATTGTAGAATGCGGAAAATTGAACAATTATATTGCAAAAGGGTGGGCCGCTTAATGGGGCATTCTAATGTTTAAATTAATTTTCCAGCCTTAGAACACTAGACTAGCAGACATTTATGGTAAATATTTTTATAATTTTTTAAGTCGTTACAACCCCATTTAAAGGTATTTTAGCCATCTATTTTTGAAAGTTGGAGAAGATTTAAATACTAAAAACTCAATATATCATGCCCGTTGCTTTTATATTTACCACAAGTTTACAAATATTTTATGTGGCTATTGTTGATAACAATTCCCAAAGACCTTCAAAGTTATTCAAACTTGCAGTGGCAAAACTTTAATTAACAATGAACAATTCATATATTATTTGTATATTTTTTTTTCATCTGTGGTCTCCTAAAACAAAGACCTTTTTAAACCATACAACAACAGGATATTGTAATCTACACTCTTACATAACTTGGCGCCATTGATCATAATCAGGGACAAGGACTTCATGCATTTAAAAAAGGTGTTTTAGGCGCCTAAAATATGACATTAAAAACGCAAGATATGCACTAAAAACAATAAAATATGCACATATTTTAAAAATTTTTTTTGTTCAAAAATAGTTTTACTACCAGTTCATAGAAGCCATGTGAAAATTCTCGTCTGCCTATTTATATTGAAAACAAAAACAAAGCACTCAAAATTTGTTTTTGTTTTCGTTATAAATAGGCAGCCGAGAATTTTTACATGGCTTCTATAAACTGGCAGTTAAACTTACATTCAACTAATTAAAGATATAAAAATATTTTATTTTCTCAAGAGGTGCGAATACAAACCTTTTATATTAAATTTGTACACAACATTAAATATGATATAACGATTTTTTCTGCAATATTTACTCCAAATATGCAATATGTTTATATTAAAGAGAAGGAGCAATACGCAAATTGAAAAAGAAAAGTGTTATTTATTCATTTTCATTTAAAAATTTTCGAACGTGAAGTTCTATCAATTTGTTTTTAGAAAGATTTTTGTCATTGAAAAGGCCTTGTGTAACGTCTATAGACGTAATGGTCTCAAATTTAAATAAACTATTTTTATATAATGTTATATACATATTCATTTAACTCAACCATTACAATGAATTGAATAATAGCTATTAGTTTTCCGCAGAATTGTTTCACTACTTTCGGCTTCAACAGCAGAAAATGTCCTCTTGAAATTATCTACCAAATGACAATTTTTATTAAGTTTGTTAGGCGTGTGTGATTGTACAATCCTTCTACAATTCTACAACAATGAAAACGAATTAATTTAAAATTTGAATTTTTTACTAAATATGACACACAACTTGTAATTATACCAAAATATGAGACAAATATATGCATTCATGGCCAAATTATGCAAAAATATGAATTTTCATCAAAATATGCAAAAATATGCACTAACAAATCGATGCCATTTTCACTAAAATTCAATGTTTCGTAAAGATATTTCGTTCTTGCCATTATCAGGTTTGAGGGAAAAAATATGCATTTGCATGAAACCCCTGTCCCTGATCATAGTATTTTTATATTACTTAGATTTATAAAATATTTTTATAATTCCTTGGCATTTTGTTTTTCTATGTCTATTCCTTGAAGCACGCAGAATTGCAAAAATATTTGACATTTGCAAGATTTTAAAGTCAATGGTAAACACCTGATTCTCATACGAGTGTGCAACATATAAATTACTTGCGTTATATTTATTTCTTAGTTTTTGTATGTTTCTTGTCTTAAAATATTTGTAAATGAGTGTGTCTATTTAATTTTTTCATTAAGACTTTTCTTTAAGGAATTTGTTGTGCAAGTGTCATTTGAAATTATTCGTAGTAAAATAAAAATATAAAATAAACATTAGCCCAATTCACAGTCTTGTGCAAATGGTATTGCATCGAAGCATGTGCTAAATGGTAACGGGAGTTTTTTTTAGAGGTATAGAACTTCGAATTGAAATAAAACACAAGAAAATCGTTTTAATGTCCATCAATTTGGCTTTATTGGAAGGATAATTTTATGCCAGTAATGTTTAAATATGATTTCGGGCATGTGGCCGCCGCGGCTGGCTCGAATAAAGCCAATTCTACAGGTCCAATTTTCAACCACTTTTTCGAGCATATGGCGCCGTATGTTGGCAATAACGCCACGAATGTTGGCTTCCAAGTCCCCTAACGTTTCTGGTTTGTTGGCGTAGACGAGCGACTTCACATATCCCCAAAGAAAATAATCCAATTTTTTCAAATCACACGATCTTGGTGGCCAATTGACAGGTCCATTCCGCGAAATTATGCGCTCATCGAATGTTTCCTTCAATAAATCGATTGTGACGTGCGCTGTGTGGCATGTAGCGCCGTCTTGTTGGAACCACAACTCATCCACATTCATGCCATCCAATTCGGGAACAAAATAGTCGGTTATCATGGCTCTATACCGGTCTCCATTAACGGTAACTGACTCTCCAGCATTATTTCGGAAGAAGTATGGCCCAATGACTCCACCAGCCCATAGAGCACACCAAACAGTCAGTTTTTGTGGATGTAATGGCGTCTCAAGGGTCTCATGTGGATTCTCTTCACTCCAAATGCGGCAATTTTGCTTGTTGACGTAGCCATTCAACCAAAAATGAGCCTCATCACTGAACAAAATTTTGCGATGAAAATCAGCATCGAGATCAATCTCATTTTCGGCCCATACACCAAAATCACGACGCATTGCATGGTCTCGCGGCTTTAATTCTTGCACAAGCTGGATCTTGTAAGGTCGCAAGCCAAGATCTTTGCGCAAAATCTTCCATAAAGTTGATGGACAAAGCTCCAATTGCTGTGCACGGTGGCGAATCGATTCATTCGGGTCCTCTTCAACACTTTGCTCTACAGCGGCAATTGTTTCTTCGGTGCGCACTGTTCGACGTCTCTGCGGATGCGTATCATCACATAGAGTAAACGTAGTGCGAAAACGATCCATGGTTAACCGAATTAATTGCTCTGATGGACGATTATGTCGACCATAAAATGGACGGAGCTTGCGGTAAACTTCGCGAACTGAACCATTATTTTCGAAATAAATTTGCACGATTTGCAAGCGTTGTTCTTTTGTCAACCTGTTCATGATGAAATGGCAAACCAAACTAAATATTAATCACTTGACAGCTGACAAAATGGCCGCCAGTTAAAAAAGTGATGCCAACTTAAAGTTCTATACCTCAATAAAAAACACCCATTACATATTTTTTATTATTTTTTTTCAATTCTTCGTGAGACAAAAAAAATGCTTTCATTTAATAAAAAGTGGCTTTAATAAATTAAATTAAAGCGGTTCAAAAGAAGCTCAATTTTAAAGCGTTCTATTCAATATTTTTTTTTAAGTTGCAACCCAAAATTTTAGTTGCAACACTCGTTCATGATAAACAAAAACTATTTATGACGCACAAAAAACTAAAGTTTTGTTTTAATCTCTCGAATGAAACGAAAATTTATTCATTGACGTACTTAGTACTTTAAAACTTTTTTTTTTTATAAATCACTTGAAACAGAAACTTATTTACCTTCCGGCAGTAAACTATTCAAAAGCAAAAATAATGAAACGCATTTGAATTTTGCCGCTTGCATTTAACGTATTTTTATTTCCCTTTAATGTTGTAAATTACAGATAGATTTGTCCAAAGCAAACAAAAAACAAAACTTTAATTTACCTCATTCTTTACCTTGATTACACAAGAATTCGTAATAAACAAGCAACTGAAAAATTTAAGAAAAAAAACACAAAAAATTTTATCTGACTTTTTATTCTACTTTAATTAAACAAAAGTTAATAAAATGCTAAAGGTATTACAAACTTTCATTTTACTTGTTCTGTTATTTTTTTCGCCTCAACCCTCCCTCTCGCTACCGCTAACGAACTCCCACTCTCACTCTCTTTAAATGTAAAACGTTTTAAAAACATTTTGTGAAAAATGAAAGGGGGAATAAAAAAAGGTCATAGATAAACTTGTGTTTTGCGTTGCCATTTGGAATTTGTTACTCTACTTTGTCCTGCACTCAACTTTATTCAACTCGATTGCATTTTACTCCATTTTTTTTGCGGAACTTTTTGCTTCTGTAATGTAAGTGTTGGAAACACTTAAAAAGTTTTTAGCTTTTTTTCTACTCTTTTAGAATTCAGATTTTCTTGCCATTTTTTGTTTAGAATTTTTAATTTTTTTTTTTCATTATTATTATCATTCCATTTTTGAGTAAAGTTTTGTTCAGCCAATAATTTGGAACAATATGTTTGTTTTACACTGTGTTTATTTTTTTGCAGAAAAATAAAAAATGAACAAAAATTTTGATAGAGCGCGACGAGAAATTGGTCGAGTCTTACAAATTAGAGGGCTGCGTAAACACTCTTGAAACATAGATATGTCTTGTTTTTTTTTTTTTTGATGTTTTGTCGTAGCATGTATTATACTAAAACAATAATAAATTATAGGAAATTTCCAGCTTTTTTTTCTAAAACTTAAAAAACTTAATATTGAAAATTCACAATTATTTTTGGTCTAATATCTAAAAACACACAACAAATTAAACGTATCTGCTTACATTTTTCAGCTTTCGAGAATAATGTTGTGCTACTGAGAAGCTATTTCTAGAAAAAATCATAAACCTGCCAACAATAGTAAGTTGTTTTCGACAACGGCTAGACAAGCCCCAATTTTTTGGTATTGTGTCAAAGTGATGTCGATGTCTACAACTGGAATAAGGGTGAATATGTTTTCCATGAGTCAACAAGCAGGGACTTTATGCATTGAATAAAGTGCAAATTTCAGATGAAGATTTCAGCAAAAGGAGTTAATAAATTCTAAAATTTAAAAAATGCAAAATAATGCCGAAATTGAGTATTTTTTGATGAGTAACAGAATTTTGGTGAATTCGTGTATTAAATCGAAATAATTAAACAGCACTTAAGGCAAACTAATAGAAATATAAAGTCTTTTGTCATTTGGACTCAGAAAAAAAGCGGAAGCATTTGATAGCAATCCACCATCACAGTTCTCTAGGACAATTGTTTATCTTCCAAACATGAAATATTCCAGTTGCAAATATTTGTAATTAAAAAATAAAAAAAAATATTTCTCTAATTAACTTAAACAAAATATTTATTGTACGGGGAAGAAATCGAAAATTAATTATTTCTTAAATCCAGTTTAACTTAAATGCTTAAACCAAATTAAAATGTCTAACAAAGAAGTAATTAAAATTGTCACGCTTGTGAGAATGTATGAGCGTGAGTGAAGAAGTAAAATTTTTTTTTTTTGCTTTAATATAAAAATAATAACAAAGAACAAAAGTATTTTTCAAATAATTCCACAATTTTGATTTACTGTCACTTAATCAAGTGTTTTGTGTGTACAATTTCATACAATGATTGAGTGTATTAAAGGTTTTCGTAATAAAAATTTATAATTTTTGGTAATTCTAAAAATCAAATGTAATGCTGAAAGTTAGTTTATTATTAATATTAGAAAAAAGTTGTCATGCGTGAGAGGACGTGAGCGTGAGTGATAAAATATTTTTTTTCGTGATTTTAAGTGATAAAAAATTTAAGTGCATCAATATTAGTGACGCGAGCCAGAGTGATACAATTTTTTTCTTCGTAAGTTTAAGTGATAAGAAGTTTAATGATGTTAATATTAATAAAAAATTGTCACGCGTGAGTGGGCGTGAGCGTGAGTGATAAAAATTGTTTTCTTCGTGAGATTAAGTAATAAAAACTTCAAAGAAATCCTATTGTATTTTACAGACAATGCAAACAGACTACGCCAATTAATACTGCAATTTAAAAAACAAATATTGAAGGGAAATTATTCTATTAGCTAATGACAACTGCATCTAGGAACCCGAAAACGCTAAAATTAAAAAAAGTTGTCATGCGTGAGAGGACGTGAGCGTGAGTGATAAAATATTTTTTTCCCGTGATTTTAAGTGATAAAAACTTTAAGTGCATCAATATTAGTGACGTGAGCCAGAGTGATACAATTTTTTTTCTTCGTGAGTTTAAGTGATAAGAAGTTTAATGATGTTAATATTAATAAAAAATTGTCACGCGTGAGTGGGCGTGAGCGTGAGTGATAAAAAATGTTTCCTTCGTGAGATTAAGTAATAAAAACTTTAAAGAAATCCTATTGTATTTTACAGACAATCCAAACAGACTACGCCAATTAAAACTGCAATTTAAAAAACAAATATTGAAGGGAAATTATTATATGAGCTAATGACAACTGCATCTAGGAACCCGAAAAACGCTAAAATTAAAAAAAAATCGAAATAAAAAAAATACCAAAAATAAATTAAAAAATCGCCGAACTGAAAAATATCACAAAAAATTAAATAAATCGTCTAAGATGCAAAAATCACTAAAAGCAAAAAGCTCGCCAAAATAACTAAACAAATATTGCAAAAAAACCGAAAAAAAATCGGCAAAAAGAAGAAAGCGCAGTACGGGACTCTTCGTGTGCATGTCAAAGACGCACTTTACTGATTTTTTTATAATTACGACCATAAATTGCCGAAAACAACACTCAACTTAAAACCTACGTAAACAAAGTTAATTTAACCTTTTTCGGCAATGATTTTTTTACAAATGCGTTTGCATGTTAACCTAACATGATTTGTAGTAATCCTCAAAGAAATGTTTTTCTTTTGAAATAACATTGCTTCATGTTGATTTTACATTTATGTACTGTTAAAATCAAAATGATGAATCATGTTGAATAAAAGTTATTTCAAGTTGAAACAACATAAATTTAATTGTAATTAATTAATTATTTAACTTACATACGTGTGTTTGGCACAGGCATCAGAAAAAATTTTGTTTGTACAGGGTGGGCCAAAAGAAACCAAGGGGTGTAAAAGTTTAATAACTTTTTTGTTTATTAACTTTTTTTTTATTTTTCTTTCAGATTATATAATATACAAAATGGAAATTTTTTTACACTAAGTATGAAAAATGATGTCTCTTAAATGACCACCGTTTTCAGCTTCGCACTGATGGGCTCTTTTTAGAGCATTTTCCATAACATCTTTCAAAACTTGTGGCTGTAGCGTTCGAATTTCTGCAACAATGTTTGCCTTGAGTTCAAGCATTGTCTCTGGCTTGTTCACATACACTCGCTCCTTCAAAAAACCCCAAAGAAAATAGTCGGGTGCTGTCAAATCTGGCGATCGCGCTGGCCAAATAATTTCCGAATTTCGAGAAATTATTCGCTCTCCAAAAATTTGACTTAAAAGTGCCATTGTGTCTCGGGCAGTATGGGCAGTGGCTCCGTCCTGCTGAAACCACATACCAGGTCTGTTTTCAAGAGCAGGACGTAAAAAATTTTCTATCATAAACCGATACCGCTCTCCATTTACGGTTACAGCACTTCCATCTTCATTCTCGAAGAAGTAGGGCCCAATGACATTTTCAGATGTGATCCCACACCATACTGTACACCTGATGGGGTGCAATTGGCGTTGATGAATGGCTCTTGGATTTTGAGAACCCCAGAACCTACAGTTCTGCTTATTAACAAAGCCATTCAAATGAAAATGAGCTTCATCACTCATAATCAAATTTTCAATAAAGTTGATTTCATTTAAATAATAAAATTCTATTGTTCTGGTTCTCTGTTCAGTTGTGAACCTCTCCATTATAAATTCTCCAAGTGTTGTCTATATAATCTGAAAGAAAAAATAAAAAAAATTAATAAACAAAAAAGTTATTAAACTTTTACACCCCTTGGTTTCTTTTGGGCCACCCTGTATATAAATTGGCTTCTCCGGCCAAGATTTTAAATCGGAACTCATCGCGTGGTATGCAACGCGCTTACCCCTGTAGCCACAACAACTTAAAAAGTTATTTAGATACACACCAAATATGTATATACTATCATGAATAGAGTTTTAATTCGATATTATTTAATTTATCATTTAACGTAAAATTTATTTGAAAAGTTTAAAAAAAAAATAGAAAATGCGAAGCTGCTTTGATTCCAGGACTCGAACCTACCATTCTCCGACTTGCAGCTATGGACATAGTAAATAAATACCAACACACTTAAACAACATATTAAACAACATATATCTTATAAATTTAACATGATTTTTGCATGATGATTTTATATTGGTATTTTTACTATGTGAAGGGGAGAAGACTTGAAATAAAATACACGATATTTTTTTATGTTAAAATTAACATCAATATTTTATGAAAATCGCTGGGAATTTATATTTATATAGAGCCTATATTTTATGAAGTGTTCTGATGCTCGTATATACAAACATGTATGTACATATATGTATTTTGTATGTTTATAAAAAATTAAAAAAAAATTAACTTTTGAACTTTTTTAAATTGATATCTAAGATATTTTCAGATTTTAATTTCCCTAAAACAAAAATTGTTTGCTTAGAAAAATTACTCTATCGTGTGGTTTTTATTCAAATATCAATCAGTCTATTTAAGCACAGTAATTATTGTTCTAAGATTTGTCTCTCTTATATCAAACGTCAAACAAACAAACACCATCATAGAAACATGATATGTTAGAGAGTCATATAAACTACTTTGTCATATTGTTTTTGCATTCAAATTACAGTATCTTTAAGTATTATTTATTTACATACATATCGTATCGCATAAATTTGTTTGCATATGAAAGATTTCATGTGTGGATGTGTAAAGTATTGTAGATGTATAAACAAGAGATTGTATAGATGTCTTCATGTATTAGAAGAAAATTTATGTAAATAACACTCAGCAAGTAGAAGTATATGTATGTATGTTTGCCGAATAAACTTTAAATTGTAAACATTTTACCTTTAATCAAACAAGGTTTGCCTACAGAGCCAAACACACCCATATAGTATTTGGAAGATAGTTTTCTGAAAAATCACCTTGCTGAGTCTTTTTAGATCACTATACGTGATCAAAAACTGATTAATCACTTACACGATCAAAAAAGGACTCGAAAAAGATTCGCGCTAATGGGTAAAAATAGTTTGATTTAAAATACAATAACAAATTGTATAGCGATCGCAAATTAATCATTGAGACGTGTAAAATGTGACTATTATTTCCGTTTGTTATTATCATATTTCGCTTACCAGGAAGACTGAAAAATGCTTAATCAAAAACAAATCATGCAGGTGTTTTAAAAGTGATTATAATTATGTACTTTATGATCATATTTTACGCAGATAGATGATTAAACACTAGTTGATATGTTATTTTTAAGTATAACGGGACAATCTTTACGTATAATGTCAAAAACTTAATATTTTCATTTATAAAAGTTAAATCGAATATGAAATTAAATGATGAAACAGAATAAGTCTGCAGCTTCAGGAAAATTCGATTTCAAATTAATAGAGCCCATAATAAAATCAACGGCAGAAACTTCAACTGCTCACTGATTTATGCTATATTTTCTTTTTGCTTATTTTTCTTTACAAAATGTATGAAATTTATTGAAAGTGTGGTAGCATAATAAAATAAAATAAATTCTGTCTCTGGACTGCTTTCTGTAACTTCCTTTTGGTGTCAATTTGTATGGAAAATGTGTTTGTGTCGTAGTTCTGTTTGGCCATTAAACGTTGGACTCAGAAAGCTGACTAAAAAATGCTCGAAGAAAAGTCAAATACGATTAGAAATGCGACTGATAAATGACTCAAATATCAGTCATAAATGACTATAAAAAAAACTCATAAACTGACTGATAAATTTCTCAAATATGACTCGTAAGCGATTAAAAACATGGCTGAAAGACAATTCGAAAAAGAGTAAAAAGTTAAGCGAAATAAGACCAATAAATGATCAGAAAACGATTCGAAGAAGAACTTAAATACTACTAGAAAAGTGGTCTAAAATGACTCTAAACTAATATAGAAAAATACTCATAAATGACTTATCAAGAAGAGTCGCGTTTAGTCACGTTTTTCTACCGACAAAAGTATAATTTATGATCAGAAAATGAGCGCATATTCTAGCTTTTTAATCGCGCAGAGGAGTCAAAAAAGACTCGAATTTGATTGAAAATTTCAAAAATTGCTGGCTGGGCATGCATAAATGCACACTCACACACACACAAACACACACACACACACACAGACACACAGACAAATTCGTAATAAATTCATTTTTACATGAAAATATATGTTCCTTTAGGCTACGAGGGCGGTTCGCAAACTTCTTAGCCTAGCACAAAAAGCGCGGTATAAACAGAAAAAAGTTAAGTGTTTTGGAAACTTCCATCTCTGCTATGAACACATGTTAAATTTTGTTTCGATCTGGCAACTCCTTCATATAGAAACAGGTGTTCACAAAACACGCATCCGCGATTTTTTTACAATGGAAAAATTAGAAATGCGTGGTGTCATTAAATATTTACATAAAAAAGGTTTATCGGGACAAGAAATTCATAATGATATGGTGAATGTGTTAGGTGAAAGTGCTCCTTCATATGCAAAGTGCGTGAAATAGCTAATATCATGGGCATCTCAAATGATCGAGTCCATTTAATTTTGCATGAAGAACTACAGATGAAAAAGCTTTCTGCAAGATGGGTGCCGCATTTGTTAACAGTCGACCAAAAACGCATAAGAATGAACATTTCTCAAGCTTGTTTGGATCGTTTTAAGCGAAATAAAATGGATTTTAAGCTTCGTTTCATAACTGTTGATGAGACATGGATCCACCACTATACTCCAGAGACAAAAGAACAATCCAAACAATGGACTGAAGCTGGAGGAAGTGCCCTAAAGAAGGCAAAAACAATTCAATCGGCTGGTAAGGTTATGGCAACGGTTTTTTGGGACTTCAAAGGTATTTTATTGATTGACTATCTGCAAAAGGGTAAAACAATAAATTCAGAGTACTATTGCAACCTTTTGGATCAATTAAATGTACAAATTCGAGAAAAACGTCCTGGCTTACAACACAAAAAATTATTTTCCATCAAGACAACGCACCAGCGCACAAGAGTGTTTTAACAATGGCTAAAATCAACGAATTAAAGTACGAGTTTCTATATTTGTGATTTGAACGGGCTAAAGTTCGTATCGCTTTTTAAGCCAAATTACATGTGATAATTATTAATGAACAAATAACACCAAAGTCTGTTGTAAATATTCTGACTAACAACACATAGTTGAACGGAACAGCCAGCCGTTTGACCACCCACCTTATTCTCCTGATTTAGCTCCCAATGACTTTTACCTGTTCCCAAATCTAAAAAAATTCCTTGCTGGCAAGCGTTTTACCTCAAATGAAGATGCAATTACAGTTGTAAACCAGTTGTAAACCACTATTTTGAAGACCTTGAGGAAAACTATTTTACTCAAGGGATAGAATTGCTAGAAAAGCGTTGGACTAAGTGTATTGAATTTTCAGGAGATTATATTGAAAAATAAAAATATTTTTGAAAAACTAACTATTCTCTTTCATTGATAGGCTAAGAAGTTTCCGAACCGCCCTCGTATTTTTAGCCTATGATTCTTTGTGTGTATAGTACATGTATATTTATATTTACCCTGTCGGAAATTACGTTAACTTTAAACTAACTTTAAGCTGACTGACACTTGGATTATTTTTCAATGAAATCAACTGACTATTTTAAGATTGCGATGTCCTAGGCGGTAGTCAATTGTCTCACTCTGCATTACATTTCAACTAACTTAAAGTTGATTTTTTATTAAATGACCTTGTAGTCAGTAAATTAAAAAAATGTCTGGGGTTCGAACATGTATCATCACACGTTGTGTACTCAACGCGCTACTACCCAGCTAAGGTACTATTTAATATAACAACAATAAAATGTTAATATAAAACTGAAATGGGATTAAAAGAAGCTGAGAATAAACTTGTGGGCTCTCATAAAATTCGTTTACGTACTTAACATAAGGCTTAATTTTGGGTTTTTTCTGGATGACATTGCAGTTAGCTTTTAGTCAGTCTAAGAAAAGTTAAGTATAAGTTAACTTTTTTTGTAGTCAACCACACATACTCCGACAGGGTATGTACATGAATGTGTATGTGTGTGTGTGTGTGTGTGTGAATGTTAGTAAACCACAAATTTATATGAACATTTTCATAGCTCACATTCATTTAAAATTTCTGCTTGCTATTGTCTTTCTTCAATGGCGTCATGAATTTTTGTAACCGGTTTGAATTTCTTATGCGCGCCGACTTATAAATCACAGATAGTTTGTGTTTGTTTATCACACAATTCTATCGGTTAGAGCACCTTTTCGGATGTTTGCTGCTAGCATCTTTTGTATTTACGTAACGGAATGGAAACGGGGGCACTGCCAGCAAATTTAGATTAAGATGTACATACATAAATAAATTTGATTTGAATCGGCTAAAGGAACTAAAAAAGAAAGTCAAGAAGATGAATGATATCGTAGATGTTTTGCAGTAAAAGATATTCAAATAATATATACTTTTATTTTTGTTAAGACAGACTAGAAATAATTAAATATTAATTTAGCACATACTCATACATATGCGCCCTTAGGCGGCATTTAGGCGCCTGTGTTTTATGAATATTAAGCAACAACAACAACAGGACACATGTGTCAATTATAATTGTTTAATAGCTGTGAGGTTAAAAAAAATTCATTTTGTGATTCATTACAATTAATTGAAAAAAAAATGATTTTATGAGAGCAATCATGAATAACCATTCCGCGAGAAATTTTTCCCGGGGAACAATTTCAAAAACAACAGCAAGTAACCGCGAAAAAATTTTTTAATTGGAAAATCGAGAAATTTCTCCGGGAATTTTATTCATGATTGCCGTGAATATAAATAAATAAATCATACACAGAAAAAACTTTATTTTATATTTAATTACTAAATTCAAAAAATTAAAATTCGTAAAACTTTAACAGAAACTTTAACACATTTTTTTTTTCTTTTGGTTAAAATAATTTACTAAAAATTTATCAAACCAAGTAAAGAACAATAAATTTTAAAATTAATTTCAAAAACAATTCTCGTTAAAATAAAAATTTATCATATTTTTTTTCGTGTATACAAAAAGTTTTGGAATTAACAGGTGTTTTTTTAGAGGTATAGAACTTCGAATTGAAATAAAACACAAGAAAATCGTTTTAATGTCCATCAATTTGGCTTTATTGGAAGGATAATTTTATGCCATTAATGTTTAAATATGATTTCGGGCATGTGGCCGCCGCGGCTGGCTCGAATAAAGCCAATTCTACAGGTCCAATTTTCAACCACTTTTTCGAGCATATGGGGCCGTATGTTGGCAATAACGCCACGAATGTTGGCTTCCAAGTCCCCTAACGTTTCTGGTTTGTTGGCGTAGACGAGCGACTTCACATATCCCCAAAGAAAATAATCCAATGGTGTCAAATCACACGATCTTGGTGGCCAATTGACAGGTCCATTCCGCGAAATTATGCGCTCATCGAATGTTTCCTTCAATAAATCGATTGTGACGTGCGCTGTGTGGCATGTAGCGCCGTCTTGTTGGAACCACAACTCATCCACATTCATGCCATCCAATTCGGGAACAAAATAGTCGGTTATCATGGCTCTATACCGGTCTCCATTAACGGTAACTGACTCTCCAGCATTATTTCGGAAGAAGTATGGCCCAATGACTCCACCAGCCCATAGAGCACACCAAACAGTCATTTTTTGTGGATGTAATGGCGTCTCAAGGGTCTCATGTGGATTCTCTTCACTCCAAATGCGGCAATTTTGCTTGTTGACGTAGCCATTCAACCAAAAATGAGCCTCATCACTGAACAAAATTTTGCGATGAAAATCAGCATCGAGATCAATCTCATTTTCGGCCCATACACCAAAATCACGACGCATTGCATGGTCTCACGGCTTTAATTCTTGCACAAGCTGGATCTTGTAAGGTCGCAAGCCAAGATCTTTGCGCAAAATCTTCCATAAAGTTGATGGACAAAGCTCCAATTGCTGTGCACGGTGGCGAATCGATTCATTCGGGTCCTCTTCAACACTTTGCTCTACAGCGGCAATTGTTTCTTCGGTGCGCACTGTTCGACGTCTCTGCGTATGCGTATTATCACATAGAGTAAACGTAGTGCGAAAACGATCCATGGTTAACCGAATTAATTGCTCTGATGGACGATTATGTCGACCATAAAATGGACGGAGCTTGCGGTAAACTTCGCGAACTGAACCATTATTTTCGAAATAAATTTGCACGATTTGCAAGCGTTGTTCTTTTGTCAACCTGTTCATGATGAAATGGCAAACCAAACTAAATATTAATCACTTGACAGCTGACGAAATGGCCGCCAGTTAAAAAAGTGATGCCAACTTAAAGTTCTATACCTCAATAAAAAACACCCATTACTTCGAACAAAACTAAGCAATAGGGTCAAACTTATTTCTAATAACATGTTGCCAATGACTTATTTATACAATCGTACCGGCGTTTAAAAAATGTACAATGTGCACCCTTTGGCACATTGCTATTGTGAATTCGCATAGAAGATAAAAAAATAGCATAGCATTTTAGGAATTAGAAAATTTTGTAACGTGGCTTTAAAAAAGGAATCCCTGTTATGGGGGGAAAGAAGGCGAACACGCACAGAAAATATAAACTATTAAATTATTAAATATTATATAAATAATAAATATTAAAATCTAAGAAAACAAGGTTGAACAATTGAACATTTTTCGTTAATTATCTTGCTTACTATATCTTTCATGTTAATTCAACATAATTTACAGTAAGCTTCACAGACAATTTTTCCTTTTGAAATAAATTTATTTCATTATTCTACATAATTTTTTATAAAGTCATTTGCGTCTTCTTCCATTTACCATCTATAAATTTACTATAGTCTCACTATTGTCTAACAACATAAGCATAATCCCAGTTGGTCAAATCGTCGCAGTCGACATTGTGTTCGACGATTAATGTACAACATGTCGCCTGTCGATTAGATTTTCTAATCGAAAATTTAAAGGAAATCGTAGTTCATGACTATCTGAGCGACAATGTCCCTCTTTTATCTTCAATAAGGCCGTTTTGACGACAATCTGAGTGACAGTATCATACGTTTTGTCTTCAATAAAGACATGCTGACGATAATTTGAGCGACAGGGTCGCAAGTTTTGTCTCCAATAAAGCTGTGTTGACGACAATCTGAGCCACCATTTGTATGAAAATTTCGACGACGATTTGTAAGGAGCTGCCTTCAATATGTCTTATACGACTTACCATTGTCTTGTACCCGTCGTCAAAGATGTCTTAAAGACGTGGCCACCTGGGATTAGTAAAGAACAAAAGACAATGGCATGACTGTTGTAAATTTAGAGCTGGTAAAATTGAGCTTTCACTACAAAAAAAAAAGCTTTCAGCAAACAATTCACATATTCCATTTGCAATGAAAAGTTGAGTATATGAATCAGAAATCTACATCAACTGACACCACATACAGTGAACCAAACACAAAAAGAATGCTGGTGATGAAGGTGCAGATAGTTGTTCCGTTCTGTATACATTTTATTTTATTATTTATTTACGGCCTGGCCTACGATATCGATAAGAGAAAGTTTTTATCGATTACATATATTGAAAACAAACAAAAAATTATACAAGTTTCTTGTAGACATCATAGGCCAGAGTGTTAACTCATGTGATTGTATATATCGCTCATTTACTTCAATAGTGGCATAACTCAAAAAAAGAGTTTTTTGAGTTAATAATGCAGAAAGATGCGGCATTTCGTATTTTATCTTGTGTGAAAATTTCATATAAATAGCTTGTACCATCACCTCCTGAGAGAAGAATTTTTTTCATTTCTCCATTGAGTTGTTTGCAAATTGAAAACTTAAAACGCGTTTTCTGCAAAACTGGTTTTTTGGACTTATGCCACTATTGAAGTAAATGAGCGATATGTATATCAGTTTAACGGTATAATTTGTTGTCTTTATTTTCCATTAGATTTGAGTAGCTGAGGAGCAAGGGTTTGGCCACAGTTGCCCTTTTCCTCATAAAACTCGCAGTAAGATCTTTTTACTAAGTTATACTTTTTACCAGAGTTTCTAAAACTTTTCACAAATTCAATTGAGATACATATATTATAAATGCAGTTTAAAAGTATAATTTATTGCCATTATTTTTCACTAGGAACACGGATTTGCCACAGTGAAAAAATCTTTAATTTCAGTACAAAATGCGTACCAAATAAAAGAAGAAAATAAAATATCGCATGAGATATTTTTTATAAACGCACTTAACTTGATAAATGTATGTTCACACTAGTGATGCACGAATATTCGTATTCGTATACGAATTGCCGAATATTCGGCCATTTTTAAATATTCGTATTATTATTCGTCAAATTCAAGCGAATACGAAATCGAATATTTTTCAAAAATAAAAAAATAAAAATAATAATAAATAAATGCATAAATCCTAAACGAAATTTAAATAAACGGATAAAAATATTGTTTTTTACGAACCCAATTAAATCTTTTTTAGGAATTTGTGATTTGTATCACATTTTCAAATATTATTTACTGACGATCATTAAAAGTTCGAGTAGTTTTTGTTAACTTTAAAGTACTCAAACAGACAGGAATATGAAGTTCTTTTTCATAACAATTTTTTAATATTTTATATAGCAGGCGTAAATAGAACCCTAATTTAATGTCTAATATCGTTTCAAATATTCGCATTCGTACATCACTGTTCACACACATGGCTATTTACATAACAAGACCACCAAAACAAACAACAACATGTCACACAATGAATTTAATATTATTTTCAATCAACATTTTTACATGTTGATTTTACATTTTTATTTTTTTCTTCGTGTATAAGAATTCAGCTTTTCCCAAGAAGACTTCTGATGAGTTTCTTAAGCAGATACAAAATGTTTATAGGCGTCACTTAAGCGGCCCATACACTACAACAGCATGCACGCACAATCAAGCGATTGAGCATTCATGCTCGAACCACACAACATACCAGCAAGCTGGTACTATATTAATTTCTTAAAAAATTGCGGGAAGGGTGGTTATGTATAGTGACACAGTTTTTTTTTGCAATTATTATTGGTATGTTGTTAAAATTAGCAGCTATGTATAACTAAAGTGCTAAAATTCTGTTTTCCATTGAAACAAATTATGTTTCAACAAATTATATTTCTTAAATGTCTGTTTACTCCATGACAACTTTGCTAAACTGAGCTAATTTCACCAAATATCACACCAGCAAGCTGGTACCATCTGCAAAATATCAAATCCTATTTGACATCGCTACAGCAAACCGTACAATCGCACAAAACGCCCATACACGACCAAACCGCTGGCACAAACACTTGATTGCGCATGCATGCTGTTGTAGTGTATGGGCCCCTATAACCAACAACAAACCAAAATTCTTCATATTAAGATTATTCGATAAAAAATTAAGTCTGAAAATATTTTAACATTTCGTTCGCTGACCCCCTTTGCTAGCTTAAGTTTTATGTTCATGTTCTAAACAATTATTTCTAAATTCTTAGCATATCCTTTCTCTTTGGCCACAAAATACAGCAAATAGTCAATGTTTTCAGACGTTATTGTTTTCTAAGGAGTCAAGCAAAATGTTATAAGTGTCATAAGTAATAGTCAGGTGTTTGTTTTAACCAAATGAATATGATGGAATGAGTTAAATAAATTTATTTATACTTTATCAAAGCTCGAATGACCAAAACAAACGATCGATTTTATTAAAAATTCATAAGCACACATACCAACATGCATGAACACACATACATAGATGCATACTTGCATTCATACATGCACATAAATAAATATAAAGGCAAATGTAATATTAGTGCAATTCATAGTATGTCACACATTCATACAAGAGCTTGCATATTTTCAATTCCGCTCTAAATACCAAACGATATATGTATATACATACTACTGCTTTTAAATAAATGTATATGTAATGGTAGAAATGCATGTGTCGCTATAGTTGTTTGTTTGTGGCACATATTTTTCTTATTTTCATTTTCTTTTTTACTACAATACGAGTATTTGTTGTCCTAGTTAATATTACTGCTACTACTTACTGCATACTACTTACTACTCACACTATTATTGTTGGTTTTGTTTAAGGCTTTCTTTAATGTTGTTTCTTT